>CM077087.1:115865033-117353298 GCA_039513925.1 Platanthera zijinensis
AATGTTGTATTTGATTAGACAAGCCTGCTCCAAAGCAGCTCGTCTAGTGTTATAGGTGCAGATGCATGTACCAAGTTCAAGGAACTAAGCTTGGATGAAGTAGTTAAGGAAGATGCTCCAAGCTCATTCAAGGTCTTCGATCCAGGCTTGGTGGATGAAGAACTTCTAGAGAAAGAATTGCTTCAACCTACAGAGGATGCACCAGATGTTGCAGAAGCTGCTGGAGGGAGAGCAAGAAACCTAGTGTTAAGACACCTAAGAGATCACCCAGCTGATCAAATCATTGGAGAGTCAGGCGACAGATTTAGAACCAAAAGAGGTAAAGCTTACGAGTTATTTCATCATAGTTTTTTTGTCTCGGGTCAAGCCAAAGAAGTTTGAAGAAGCAAACAAGGATGCATCTTGGATCATGACAATGCAAGAGGAGCTCAACTAGTTTGAAAGATGTAAAGTCTTGGAGTTGGTGCCCAGACCCAAGGGACAGAACGTGATCGACACCAAATGGATTTTCAAAAACAAACTGGACGAACAAGGAGTTATTATCAAGAACAAAGCCAAGCTTGTAGCTCAAGGTTATATCCAAGAAGAAGGGGCCGACTTTGACCAGATCTTTTCTCTAGTGGCCAGGCTCGAGGCGATTAGGTTATTTCTTGCGTATGCTGTCCTCAAAGGCTTTAAAGTATATCAAATGGACATAAAATCAGCATTCCTCACGGGAATCTGAAAGAGGAAGTATACATACGCAACCCCCAAGTTTTGTTAACTCTACTTTCCCTGAACATGTATTTTCTTAATAAAGTTCTATATGGCTTAAAACAAGCTTCCCGAGCTTGGTATGAGACGTTGTCTAGCTTTCTTCTTGAGAACAAGTTCTCAGGAGGAAAGATAGACAAGATATTACTTCTTTGGGAAGTAAATGGCAAGATTTTGCTAGTGCAAATCTCTGTTGATGACTTTATTTTTGGCTCTACGGAAGACAACCTTTGCAAGAAGTTTTCCAAACTTATGCAAGGGAAGTTTGAAATGAGAAGTATGGGAGAGCTGAAGTATTTCTTAGGACTTATGGTGAAACAATCTGAAGATTGAATTTTCATCTCTCAGATGAAGTTCACCAATGAAACAATTCGGAATGGAGAACTCAACCTCTATGAGGACTCCAATGGATTCAACTATGTCTCTATACAAGGATGAGAAAGGGAAAACTTTTGATTAAACCAAGAACAGAAGCATAATTGGATCCTTGCTCTACCTCACTGCTAGTAGACCAGACATAATGTTCTCAATATGCGTCTGCGCTAGATTTTAGGTTAACTCAAAGGAATCTCATTACGTCGCTGCAAAGCGAATCTTAAGATACCTTAAGGGTAAACCCAATCTTGGCTTATGGTACCCGAGAAGTAATGATGTCGAGCAAATTGGGTTTTCAGATGCAGATTTTGCAGGAAGCGGGATGACAGGAAAAACACTTCTGGGACATGCCAATTCCTCGAAAGAAGGCTTATCTCCTAAAATAGTAAGAAGAAAAATTGTGTGGCAACTTCAACTGCTGATTCAGAGTATATCTCTGTCGGTAGTTATTGCGCACAACTTCTTTAGATCAGGAATCAACTTGAAGATTACAACTTAAAGTTCAAAGATATTCCAATGTATTGCGACTCCTCCAACACAATAGCGATCGCGCATAATCAAGTCTCTCACAGCCAGACAGAGCGCATTGAAGTGCAATATCACTTAATCCGGGAGCATATGGAGAATAAAGATATAGCCCTTAGCTATGTCCTGATGGATAAATAGGTCGCAGATATTTTCACGAAGCCGCTGGATGAGGCCAAGTTCTTGTTCTTCAAAACAGAACTAGGCATACTTAACAGAGACTCGTGAAGATGGCTAAGAAAACAGGAATTCTCTAGGGAAATGCTACAGAAAGGAAGAAATCGGTCCAAGGAAAATTCATTGAGTATCGGTCAGCAAAACTCGCCGATTCGATAGATATTCACAGGAATTTAGACGATTCGTCGAATATACACGCTGAAACTCGTCGAATCTGACTTTGCATCCGGTGAAACTCGTCAAATTTGACTTAGGTCAAAATTTCTTCCCTATGTTATATCTGAAGAGTCACAACGAATCAGGTACGCGCCTTTCTCAAGTTCAAAATTTAAATATATATTTATATTTATTTAAAAGGGTAAGGGGCAAATCGCACGACAATTCGTCGAAACCGGAAGCCGATTTGCCGAACAGCTCTCCTTCCCGACGATTCATTTTCCGACACTGTTCTTCATACTCTTCCCGACATGTGGATTCCATTCCTTGTCAAAATGAATTAATGAACTCCCTCCAAGCAAGCTCCTACTGTCACAGCCACCGTTCCATTCTTCCAGAGATTTTCGCCGACTTGTTCGAGGAATAGCAGCCGACTGACAGTCCAAGACGATTTCTGATGTCTCTATTTTCTGATTCTCCATGGCCCTTCACAGTACAAGTGGTTTGTTAGGAGGAGGAGAACTAATTCGTACAGGTTTTGCTTCAGCTTCTGATGAGTTCAAGAATGTAATCCTGATGTTTGAGACAGTCGGTCTCTCGTTTATCCTAGAACACCCTTTCAAGATTTCAGACATTGATGTTCTTGAGTTCTTTCAGAATGCCAAGTTATGGCAGGAAGATACCTTCATCAAGAGAAAAGTTCATAAGACTTAAATTAAGGTGAAGGCCTCTCACCTCACTCAGCTCTTGAGGCCTCCAGCCTATGAAGAAGCAGATCACCATAAAGAGGATGACGTTTCAAGAGAACTTTTTTTCTATGGATTGCCAAGGGGAACCAAAGCTGTTAAAAGAAAAGGGATGAACGATGAGGGAAGCTGCTATCAGATATTATTGGAAAAGTATTGTTACGCAAAATAGGTTCCCATGACTACCTATCATCAGAGATGTTCAAAATTCTTGTGACAATCATCTGCCAAAAAAGAATGGATTGGGGTGCACTACTATTTGAAAATATCATGGACAGTCTCTAAACTCCCAACATTGTAAGGATTATCAGCTTGTACTTAAGCCAACAAGACATAGACAAGTTTGATATGACCAAAGGTGTGCCTATATATCACCTAAAGAAGATCGACTCAACCATCTTCTCAAGGTGGGATAAGAGGATCTTAAGGTTAGGGGAGCCCCAGATGTGCCTAAGGAGGAGGAAAGACATGTTCCTGTGGAAAGGATTCCTTCCACAACCCCCAAGGAAACTCCTAAGAGATTGAGTGTAGGAGTTGAGGGGAGCCAACTACTACTTCAGTTGTAGAGAGTCAAGTTTCAGTTCCAGATGCTGAGATTAAAGTTCCAGAGACAAGGAATATTCTGATAGAGGTTGCCAAGATTGCTCAGACTGCTGTGATGATTTAGTGCCAGATGAGACCGAGATTTCTGTTGCTGCTAAAGATGATTTGAATGTTGATGACTATGAAATAGTCATCAACAGGAAATGGTTGTTACTGATGAGACCAAAGCTGCTGATAATGCTAATGATGGTTCTGAGCAGGTGTCAGTGTACAACATGATTGCCCCTCTCCTAGAGATTACTCCCGATTCATATTCGGAGAGGGAGGTGACTCAGTCCTCAATATCAGTTGCTACTTAGGTTGATAGGTTTGTCTGCAACCTTGAGAAAAGACTTGTCAACGTGATAGGTACTCCTCCAATTATTCTAGAGGAGGTAGTAGATGTTTTTGATGAGGAAGGAGATGTAGAGGAGAATCCTCCTATCCTAACTATTGAAGAGTCGATGCTGATTTAGAAAGCTCGATTATCTCAATTCAGTAAAGATCTTCCCTCTCTCCCAAGTATTCTTTCTGAAGATGTTCCTAGTTCCTCTGCTGATAGTTCAATTCTGATGACCTTAGAAGCTATGTTGGCAAGACAACAAGCATATTTTGAAGCCACAATGCAGCAAGTTCTGAACAAGGTCAAGGAAATAGAGAAGTATCTTAACAATAGCTTGCAAAAGTTAAAATCCAGATTGATAAGCTTGATGCCAAGCTAGATACATTATTTGTCGAAGGTGGCAAAGATATCACTTTAAACATGTAAGGGCTCAAGTATACTACATAAGTTCTTCAAACTGTTGACAAGAATGCTGTAACCATGATCAATGCTTACAATTGATCAATGGCTCATTTTGACACGACAATGGTGTCGTATGCCAATGCTGTAGCAGTGGAAGTCAGAAAGGGGGAGGATTCTATTAAAGCTAAGGTGGATGTGGTTGAGGATGCCATGTTAACAAACTTTATAGGAGTTAATGATTACAGCTATGAAAAATTTTCTTGGCTACATAATCAGACTTGGGTAGGCCAGGCCATGTATTTCAAGTACCTGCTATGCCAACTCATGTTGAAGTTCATCCTGCTGAGGATTACTCTTAATATTGGACATACACACAGGATCACTCTCAAGATTGATCTGCTGCTGTTGCTACTGCTGGGTTCCCAGATGTTCAAGTGGTTGAAGATATGCCTCCTCCAGTATACAAGATAATAATATGTGGTGAAGGTACCTATGCTGTATGGTCAGGGCTCATCAAGGAAGAGCCAGTTAGAAAGATGGCTGAGGTGTGGAGTTAAATATCAAGAGGAATTATCTTAGACTCTTTCATCTTAGGTTTTGTTGGGGGAGAAAATAGATGGAATAACTACAATAAAGATGAATGGAAAAAGAATGAATTGGCTTGTACTAAGAGAAGGATTCACTTCAGAACCACAAGCACGATGATCCAACTGCACCTCCAGCCCCTCCAAGATATTATCCAAAGCCCAAGCCTTATTTTGTCAAGTAGCGTTAGAAGAGCCAAGACAGATAGGGCTGATGGTGGTTTATTATGTTATGGATTATTATGTGTGTGGTTGTGGTTGCCCCCCTCTAAACTAAAAACTCTTATTTATATATAAATGTTTTGAAATTGTTGGCTGGAATGTGCGCTGTGTTTAAATATTTTTTAATTCATATATCTTATCATTTTTTATGCTTTATTATTGTTGTGCAATTCAAGTTAGCTTATAGGATTCTGACTTATTCAAATAGGGGGAGATTGTTGGGTATTGTATCCACAATAACCCTGAATTGAAGAAGGGCCCAGTTAAGCTAAGATGAATTGTGATTGCATTTGATATTGCGTTTTCAGTTATGTACTTGCAGGTTTACATTGCGAAGTACACACCAATGTCAGGTTACAGTGGGTTAGTAAACACATGACTAATCCTTCGTTGTAAGGCCAATATGTTGACTCACATGTAATCACTCTATTGGGGTGTACTTCTATACCAGGTGCATGAGAAGGATCAAGGAAGAAGAAGTTGAATTCAGGAGAACAAAAATTTTACCCAAGTTAAATTCATCGATATTATAAGTGATATTCGTCGAATTCACCTAGTATACTAGACGATACACATCGAATTCGTCATATATACCTACTAGCACTCGTCAAATTCATCATATGGACGTGTGGTATAATTTCTGAAAAGTTTGAAAAATATTTAAGTAAAATTCATCGAGTATCATCAAGTATACTTGTCAAATTCGTCGAATGTATCTAACGATACTCGCCGAATTCATCAAATGTATCTAACGATACTCGCCGAATTCGTCGAATATACGCTACTTCTCTGGATTTTCTTAAGGAAAAGGCGTCGAATGCGTCGAGTGGTCTAGACGATACTCGTCAAGTATACTAACAGATACTCATCAAATTCGTCGAGTATGTCTTCTGCCTGGTGTCCAATAGCAAGTTGAAATGAGGAAAATTTCTCCAAGTAAATTTCGTCGAATATCACTACTAAGTTCGGTGAGTATACTCAGCTATACTTTACGATACTCGACGAAAATGACTTAGGTTATTTTTCTTCTGGTTTTTCAAAACCGCGGCTTGAGTTGGACGATACGCCATGTATAGTAAATACAGAGGTCTCGACTTGGAAACTGTTTTATAGCAGTTACAATTGAAGGCTCCTATAAATACTCAGGGTAGATTTTCCATCTTCCCTAATCGTGCTCAAACCTTCCAAGAAAAAATCCCGTGCCAAATTCCCGTCAGCTCCCGAATCCTAATCGCCATTTGCGTTCGGCCGACGACAACTATTGCTTGATTCGTTTATTCTCAAAGGATTCGACTTAATCGTTGCATGCTAAAGATTCTTATATTCCATATCTAGTCGATTCGTGATTAAAGATCAACATCTTCAAGGATTTTAGATTTGCAGTGTTCTTCACAAGATTCAAGATCAATCAATTTCAAAGAACAATGGATTAAATACCCTAGATCTTGTTAAGTCTATTTGTAATCGTTGTGTGTAAACTTTTCTTTTATATTTGTAGGAGGTTTTTATCTCCGAGTTATAGATCAGTTTCTAGATTGAGTTATTGATCCGGTTATGGATCAAGTTGTACGAGAGGTTGTTCTCCGAGGTGGTAGCAGCGTCGTCTCTGAGTTATTGGGCTTGCAGCTCTAAGGTGTAAGATTTGTTGAAATCTGACAAAGGTGAAGTAGCCGAATCTATCCCTTCATGGTAGATAGGCGAGAGGGGACAGTGGACGTACCTAACACGGGAAACCACTATGGATCCCTGTGTTCTGTGTGCTTGTAATTTTTAAGTAATTTTTATTCATCGAAAAGACACAGACATCACCTATTCACCCCCTCTAGGTGATTTAGGTAGACAATAGATTCTTTCAGGGCACTTTACTGATGTACCGAAATTCAAGTCCCACCTCCATTCTAAGTATCAACCACTTATACGGTCTTTGATATTTTATGATTAAGGACACCTTGCCTCACGGATTGTACTAAAATCAAAGGGTACACAAAGGAGTGACCTCTTCACCTACCAGTAAGGGACGAGTTTGGATCAGCTTTTCTTATGCTCAAATTGTCAACATCAAGCTGGCACTATGCAGGTATGGCTTCACCTCGGCCTGTAAATAAAAAGATAACCAATATTATCGATTATGGTTGGCACTCAAGGCCACTAATCTAGATACTGCAAGCCTCACAATTTTATACAACACACCCGATCCGCAAGACCTGTGCTTCACATCCTTCACATCAGCTCACTGGGAGCTATCCCTAGTATAACTACTATCGTAGGAGGTAGCAACAAAACTCTGTTTTCTTTTACAATCACAGGTGTTTCTTGAAGACACTCCAATACTTCTGCAACAACCTGCATCATTCCAAAACCCTAAAATCTATTCATTTTCCACGGAGTATTATCCGACATGCAAATGAATACATCACCAATCAACACCAACTTGTTATAGATTGGCTTCACACAACATGACTATATCCATACAGTGATCCAGACTCTAAATTCAAATTCTACAGGGGATAAACGATATCAACCCGGTATTGATATCTTCCTCCACCAATTGGTGGGAATCTCTACATAAACTAGCCAAATAGAGAATTTCACTTGTCCAAGTATTAAAAAAGAGAGTCGTTATCATCGAAGAATGTTTCAGAGCCATGAACTTGCACTTTATCAGGATAGAAACTTTCGTAGCACTTTCCTCTCTACGGATCAAGCTTCGGCTCACAATTCTGATCATGGAAGCTCCTCTAATAGCTTTTCTATTGGTTGGACCAGCTTCTTCTTCATCCTTTTACCTTATCTTCTTTTTCTTATTTGGTTTAGAGAGAAAGTGAGAAGATAAGTAAGAACTCTTTCCCCTTTCTCATCCAACAGAAGGCACACGCACTCAATTCAAGCCCTTGGATAAAAAATCTAAAAGAAATGGATTGTTAAGATTTAAATTGAAACTTTATGTTTCAAGCACTATTGTCAGCAGAATTGCGCTACCACAGGACGTATCTCGGGAGGTAGCCGCTTGACCAAGTCATTGTCGCATAAAAACCACCTCACAATTAACACGTGGTTACCTACCACATGGCTCACAATCTCTAGTGGTATCTGATAAATCCTATTTTATCTTATTTTACTATAGTTTGTATTTAATTATTTATCAATTTTTATTTATATTTTTCCAATTTGAGTCCCTAATTGACATCTTTCTTAAATTCAGTTAATTATGGACTGTTAATATAAATTCGGAGCTCACTGGTGTAAACAGGGCAAAGTTTTGAAGCTTTTCTAGAAAATCAAGTATTATATGTCATGGTAATGGGCGTGACCTCAGACATGGACCGTATCCCGCCTTCTGCTGCTAGAAAGATGTTTCCACGTCAGATTAATTTTACATGCTCTGATCACAGGTGTGATAGGGGGCATGTCCGCTGTTCAGAATGAGTTTCCATGTCAGTTTAAAGTTACACATCCCTTTCATGGATGTAACAGGGACTCCGCGCAATCCAGATCCCAAACGTTCTTCAAAGTTATAAAACTCAGTTTCCGTTGTCGACCGTTTCAAAAGTCACGCCCTGATCACAGGCGTGACCCTAAGGCGTGGCCTTTTCAGCAATTTCCTCCATCACTCCAGATCAAGCCATTTTCCCACAATTTTCAGATCTTTTAGCTACACGCCCTAGTCACGGGCGTGACCAGGGGGCATGACCCATAATGAAATCACTTTTGGTGTTTTGGTTTCCCAGTGTTTCTCGGGATTTCAAGTCGTCGGTTTCGTACATTTCACGCCCTACTCACGGGCCTAATCAGGGGGTGTGACTCCCATATAAATTTTCATACAAATACTAGTCTTCTCCTTCAACTCTGGAGGGAGATTTTAGTGGAGAATACTATAATTTGGTATTGCTTTTCCTTATTTTCCATTTCATGTTCATTATTTAGCTTAGTTAATTTTCTTTCCTAGTTGTAGTCTTACTTCTTATTTTAGTAATTCAAGCTTTTTTATATTTAGTAATCATATCTCTCTCTACCACTTTATGTAATTTCCCCATCATGATGAGTAGTTGAATTTCTATTAGTACTTGATCGTGATGAACTATTGGAATGAAATGAACATTTTATTTTGCTTCAAGTTGTCTTTGATTCTTATTTGTTCAAAATCTAGTGTTGCAAGTCCGATCAAAGATCTGTATCCTAGATTTTACCGAGAGGTTGTGGATACGAGGAGATCATTTAAATATATCGCTAACATAGGTTTTGATCCTAGGTTCGTATCCTTTATTTCACCGAGAGGTTGTGGATATGAGGAGATCACTCAAAGATAAAAAGGAGTTGTCATACAATCCTCAAAAAAGGACAACCGAAATCTTTTGTATTGGGGTCAAACCCAATAGCGGCTTCACCTCTTAAAGTAAGCTTAGAGGGTTCGACTGGCCGAGGGGTCTTAATTGTTCTGACTAAGGTAAGATGTTAGCTTATTCTCGAGAGAGGCGATAACGTAATTTAGGAGCCTCCACGATCGAAGATATATTATTTAAAAACATACAGTTTTATCTTTTATCAAATTTTATTTTTTTCTAAAGGGATTCAGGATCAAGTGCTAGCATTTAACTCATCAAATTTTCTTAATAGTTTAATCACACTTTTTCTCTTTTTTGCAAATCAACCACTTTTTTGTTTAGATAAAATAATAGCTCTTTCTTATGAGTCCAAGTACTCGACAGACCTAGAAAAATATGATATTTAATTCTATACTCTGTAACGATATGTGAACTTGTGTTTTCAAAGCGTAATTAATCACATCTACATATACATACCCATATACATCAAGTTTTTGGCGCCGTTGCCGGGGAACTTTTTGTCGATATTTTGAAAACAAGATTCTATTACTTTTTGATAATTTATTGTTAGGGGTAGTCTAACTGAACTAAGGGTGGATTGGTGGCTTCTAGATTATTTGGTACTTTTTTGATTTTAAGTAGATTATAAGTAATGTAAGAACAATAAACAAACACACAACAACACACATCAATTTATAGTGGTTCCCCAAGCTCTAGGTACATCCACTTTCCCTCTACACCTATCTAGCAATGAGCTAGACTCGACAATCTCCTCCAAAACTCGACTCCTTCAGATCTTACAACTCAGATCCCTCAAGATCTCTTAGATCTTCCTCAAATTCTACCTCAGGCACCCAAACCTTACACTTAGACTATCAAGAAGCCCTACCTCAGAGTGCTCCAACTCTTACAGCTTAGAAACCCTCTAGGTTTCCTACCTCAAAATTATCTCTAAGTCCTACCTCAGGCACACAAGCCCTATAACTCATGCTGGGAGTACGTCCCTACATTCATCTATATGTATATCCTACAAAAAAAATGTAATTGAATATTACAACATAATTCTAAATAAGATTAGACCTTGAAGCTTTAGATCTTCTTTTGTTCTTGCTTTGATGGCAAGATCTAGAGTAATCCCATGATCAATTTAATTTTTAGGATGCACAAGTTTGGCCTTTCTACTTCTTTGATCTTATTCTTCAGTAGATGGAAGAAGATGCACCCTTGAGTCAGATAATTGACTCTCCTTATTATTCTAAAGGCTTTCCGCAAGAACTAGCTTTCTTTTTCAAGAACACAGTGTGTCGTGTCTGATTTTTATGATTTAAGCAATGACACTGTTCTATTGCCCTAGTATATCCCCATTATACCTTTGACTTTTGCAATTGTCTTGAGAAACGTCTTGTTAAAGACATGGACAGAAAAAGAATGTTATGTCTATCCTTTCAGCACTTCCGCCAAATTTGGATCCCGCTAATCTATACGGGCTCAATGGCATTATTTGAATCTTCTTGATGGTAAAGTTGAGTAAAACCTTTATTCTCAACATTATCTGCCTTGGTGCTGAGATAAGCATCTCTCAACGGCTTCTCCATGGTATTGTTGAGAATAGACTTCATTCTCAACAACATACTTATGGCGCCTAGTCTCGATGTCCATGGTATAGTGGATACTAATATACCTTATCAACAGTATGGTGGAGAACCATAACCCATCTCTATGGTATACCTCTCCTTTTCTCTACACCAATTTTCAAGTTAATGACAATTGTCCTGCATACACATAAAGTAGATATGCTATCAATATATTATGCACGTAGCATTGCAAGTGATGGATCTTCAAATTTTGGAATATTTTGGGCAATATTCCCAACAATTTCCCCTTATTTTAAGAAGGCAGAACACTCAATAATGTTAAGGAAAATTAACGAATAAATATCTACTTGACAAAAATGTAACAGATAATTTTTTAAACACGGGCATCATGAATAGCATAAGAAATATTATCATAGATAACTATCAGATAGAAATGTTATCATGAATAATCAGGCATTAAGCATATTTCATAAAGCTTAAAGCATAAAGCATTCCAGATTTAATATATATAAAGACATATTTTAATATAAATACACAAAATATATTTTGATATTATGGAACTGGATGCTTGACCACATGCATGCTTGTTGAATCTGTTCTCTTCCTTTTGGGAGCAGAACCCGAGCTTTCTCATTGAGTAGCATCCTTCCTCTCAGCTTATTTAGCTTTGTTATCTTGTCTCTTTAAGTACATTAAAGGCTTGGGAAGATACTTGGAGGGCATCCTCTTTGGTTTGTCCCTTCTATTGAAGTTCTCTTTGAAAATTCTTTCTCTAAGAGACATCCTCTACAAATGCTTGATCCACTCTTAACTTGGATACGCACTATCAATGTTTTTTAATATCCGTCCATGATTGATCCATGCATTGATAATGATGTTCCTTGAATCATCACTCTAGTAATCAAAATGAGGATCCTCAGCTTGTTCAGCTCTCATTTTGGCTATGTATTCTTCATGTAACATGAGGCCTTCTCTTTTCCATCTTGTTGCAAGTTGTGCATCTTGAGCCACTCTTGCTTATACTTTGAAATAAAAGTCAGATGGCATGTTATTGTCCAGCAAGGGCAAATTTAGAGCAATCCTTATTCCCTGAAGAACCCTAAGGGCTTGCTCAGCATTGTACTTCTCCTCCTTTCTGGCTTCTTTAATAATTCTATTATCTAGATGACAGGTGTTTGTCGCAAACCTACTAGACAAATTTTGAAAGATGTTCTCATTATCCTCCAGAAGAACATCTCTTGATTCTTTAGCTAGATGCATAGCCTGAAGTTGGGTTTGATATACATATTTCTTAATGTGCTCCATACCTTATTTGATAACCTCATTAGTCTAGCTAATATAGTTCTTCACACTATGTAAGTGTAGGGAAGATTCCTTTATGTTGTCATCCATTGAATTCAAAATGGTGAAATTTTGTTTAACTGTGCGTGTAGCTAGGTCAAAACACCTGGTTATCTATCTATTTAGGTGAGCAGTGTCACCTTTCAAGAAAACAAGATCATCCATAATCTCATTTTTTTTTCTGAACTTTAGTCAAGATTTCGTCTTTCACACTCTTAATTGAATCATCAATATAACTTTTCATTGAAGTAGATTGCTCATCCAATAGAGCCTTGATTGATGAAAGGATTGACCTATCTGTTATGCTAGTGGAAGGTTGGTAGAGGTGTACTTGTGGTATATCAACATCAATAAGATTTATTCTTATCCTTTGGTCCTCTTGACCATCCAACTCAATTTGAGTAGATGTTTCAGCCATATGTGATTCTAAGAAACCTTTTCCCTGAGAAGGGACTTCAGTATGCATCTCCCCCTCAATATGATCATTTGAATTTAAGAAATGATCAAGAGGATTGTTCACTGAGTCCTCAAAGATCTTCTCATGCTCCCCATCAAATGGGGCATCCATCTTTTCATGAATTTCATGAGTTTCTTTAGCAACCTTCTCTTGAATATCTGGAATATCTTGGATATCTCCATCATTCTTCTCTCACTGCCCATAAGTTAAGGCATCGTCTAGCACCTGAGCATCTTGCTCCTTCTCTGCTGAGGCATTCTCAGTCACTTGAATACATGTATCCTGAACATTTTATTCCTCTTCACTTGATGAGGATAGGTCAGGATAAAGAATAATGGGTGTACCGTTACCATTAGTCTGACATTTTGATTCAGATTTAGAATCTTCAAAAACAACTTCCTTTGGCTTTGCATTTGCCTTGCTCTTGTCCTTCTTCTGTATGGCAGTTTGAATTTTGGGTAAGACTCTGGTGAACCTCTCTAGAGTCTTGATATCCATTCTTTTCATGTAATGGATCTTTACCCCTTATTATTTCTTATTGAAATGCTCAGGGTAAGCCTAAATCAGGTAGAGGTATAGAATAATTCCTAGGTTTGGAACCTATAGGCAGTAAATCAGTTCCTTGATAGTAATAGCTGGAGCAGCTCTTTTGAAGAATGTTACAGTGTTTTCCTTGACCAGACTCACCTCAAATCTAATAAACTTGATCTCAGTAGATAGATCATGTCTCAGTTCCTTGATAGAATCATACACATAGTGTTCTATTAGTCTTCTCTGGTCATCTAGTAGTCCTTTTAATTGATCCATGAAGGTAGAAGACATAACATCAGCCTGTTAAGATGCCCCTTGGAAGCAGACATCTACATCATCCCTCCTTATATCTCCCCTAGATTTTGAGTAAGACATTTTAAACTCAGAGGAGTGATCCAGAATATTAGCAGCAGGCTCATCAACCTCTGATATTTCAATAATATTTTAAGTTTATTGAGCAGGGAGCTCTTTATGAATCTCCTCGTCAACCTCAACACTATTCATATCAACTTGCTGAACTTCAGTAGTTGTGTTGGACACATCTTATTCCACTAAAACTAGAACCTGCTCCCCCTTAACTTGAGCATTTGAGGGAAACAACTGAGATTAAATTGGAATCTGACCTAATATTTCCTGTAAGTTATCAAGAAAAGAGTAAATCTGGTCTTGTAGACCAACATAAGTTTGGTCTTGCTCCCCCTCAGCAGGAGCATCCATTATGAGTGTCTCTTCCTCAATCTCTGTATAGGTCTTGTCCGCTACAACACAAACTAACCTCTTAAGAGGTTCCATTGGACAGTCTTTAGATTGAGAAACACTGCTTGTAGAATCTTGGCTTTAGGTTCTGATGACATAGACACCTGTGCACTTATATCTATCCTGGTTTTAGGTGCTGATTCAGATAGATATGGGTCATGAGGCTCTTCACCTCTGATTTCAGAATAGCTCCTTTCATAGCTCTCTTAAGATATTATAACAACTTTCTTTCTCTTTTTGTTAACTAGTAGTTGGTGTGGGAGCAACAATCTTTCCCATATATCAAACATTATTGAGTCCATCTTCCTCATGTGGTGTATCTTAGCTCCTAGACTCACATTGAGAATCCTTGGAGCTAAGCTCAGCAAGAATAAGGAGAGTAGTCTACCCATATTAGGTTCTTGAATACATTCTACTATCCTTTGAAAAAGAATCTTTCCCCAGTCAGTCTTTTTGGACTGAATTACTCTTGTCAACATCTCAAACATATTCCTGGAAATCTATCATGAGAACCTTTCTTACAGATTAGGGCCTTGCCTATGACATCTGCCAAGAACTTCCCCTTTAGATTCATCTCTTTTCTCAGTATAAAACCTGTGGTGTGCTTTGACAAGCCACACCATTTAAGAGCTGACTTAACATCCTCGAGAAAAGGTTCATCCTCTTTATCGGTTTGACCAAACTTGGTAAGTTTCAGAGCCTTGCTGAACCTTCTTGAGGAAATCTTGATTCGATTTCCACTGATAGATGTCTTAATCTTATTAGAAGATGAGTCCACTTTGACTTTAGTGTATAGTTCCCACACTTCTCCTTTCAAGATTGAACTCGGTACTGACAGCACAAAATCTAGGTCGGCGGTATTCAGCAGATGAAGAACCAACTATACTTCTTTCGCTACGTACTTGAATCCATTCCTAACAAGCTCAGAGCCCTCGAACAAGAAGTCTACAAGTTTGGGCGCTATTGAGTTCTTGAGTTGCTGGAGAGTTGATTAATTTTTCTCGAGAATACTCCAATAGGGATGCAGTGAGTTGAATAAGGCAAGCAACTATGCATTTTATCCTAGCCACACATTTCTATTTATAGTTACCCATATTCGAGATTGTGGAGAGGCGCAAACCTATCATGACTTACACGATTAGATCAACGACTGAGATTAATCCCTTGAATTTGCCGTAATTGGATCTGTTAGATAGAATGCGTTGAGTGCACTCGATGCTCTGAGTTGTCTCAACGCTCCCGATGCTTTGAGTTATCTCAACTCTCTTATTGCCTAGACAGTTAGTCCATTTATTTTTTGATTACCTGCAAAAGGTTAATTCTCTAAATGCACATATGAATGTAGACATAATGATGCTACTCTAATTCAACATACCCAACTCAAATTTGAAGGTGTTGAACGTGGCTTCATCTAGAGGCATGATGAAAATATCAGCCACTTGTATGTCTGTGGGGACAAACTCAATACTAATGTCTTCTTCTCAACATGCTCTCTAATGAAATGATATCTAATCTCAATATACTTGGTCCTGCTATGAGAGATAGGATTCTTAGAAATTTAGATAACACTAAATGAATCATAGTACATGGGAGCTTTACTTAGCTGTAGATTATAATCCTATAGCTGATGCTGAATCCACAGTAGTTGTGCATAACAACTCCCAGCTGAAATGTATTATGATTCTGTAGTGGAGATGGATACAATGGTATGTTTCCTACTGTTCCATGAACCTAGTCTTCTCCCTAGAAACACATATTTGCCAGATGTGTTTTTCCTGTCTTCTCTATATTCTTTAAAATCTGCATCTGAATACCCAATCAGTTCAAAATTATTATTCCTAGAGTACCACAGACCAAGATCAGACGTGATCTTAAGATATCTTAGAATTCTTTTAGCAACAGATTAATGAGACTCATTAGGGCAAGTCTGGTACCTAGCACAAACACATGTAGTGTAGCGCCCCCGATTTTCAGATCATATTATTTGTTTTGGTATCATCATATTTATGACGTCAAGGCGTTACTTTTTACGTTATGTGGACGACACTGCACCGTTAGTGCGTTTTTGCGTCCGTTGGGCCTGTTTGACCAGATTTTGGGATTTTGATTGAATGTTTTCCTCGATTGAAAAGGATGAAGTTTTGAGGTTTTGGACTTGTCCAGTTTTATTGCGATCTAAGCATTTTGGTCCTCGGCACGTGTTTGGATCTTTTTGATGATTTTTGCTTGTGTAAGCATTTGATGATAGTGTCTCGGGAATGGTGCGTCGAATTCTAGGGTTGCCTCTCCTATTAAATTCTTAGAGTCAGCGTTTTATCCAAGAATTTAAGACAACCTGAATTCTCAAATTTTATCCTGATCAGTTCTCGGGAGGTTTGTTGTGTTTCTCGAGAGACCCTATAACAAGTTATCGAGAAGAGATGTAGTTCTCGAGAAAGCTCTTATTGATCTCGAGTTGTCTGGTTTAAGCTCTCAAGAAGTGCCCCCCCACCTCTTGCTTTGAGTGGTTTGGTAGTACTCGAGAAATCCTTCGTTTGTTCTCGAGATGACCTGGTGCTCTCAGAGATTTTTGTGTAGTTCTAGAGAAGGCCATTAGTTCTCAAGAATTCTTACCTTATTTTTGAAAAGGCGGATGCCTGTGTTGATTCTCGGGAAGCCCTCCTTAAGGGAAGTTTTTCGTCAAACGGAGTTCGATGAAAGTTGAACGTAAGGCGCTGTTTGGGCTTTGGCTAATTATCGAGCGGAGCTCGACGATTGTCGAACGGAGCTCGACGATCGTCGAACGGAGCTCGACGATAGGCGATTGGCAATTTCCTTTGTGCTCGACGGTCGTCGAACGGAGCTCGATGATAGCCGATCGACATTTTCCTTTGCGCTCGACGATCGTCGAATGGAGCTCGACAATATTCGATTGGAGTTTTACTTTGATCGACGAAATTCGATCGGATTTTTTCCTTTGTTATTGATGAACTCCGAACAGCTTTCGTCGAACTGGTTTTGTGTTCGACGAACTTCAAGCAGAATTCGTCGAGCATAGTTGTTCTTCCCTCTTGTTCCCGAGAAGCCCTGTAGTTCTCGAGAGGTCTTCTTCAGTTCTCGAGTAACCTACTTCTTCTACTCAAGTAACCTTCTTCTCTATTCCCGAGAAATATCTTCTACTCGAGAAATATTTTTCCTCCACTTGAATCGTCCTTGACTTCTTCTTGAGAAGCCGGTTCAGCCGATCCCGGTTCGTTTTCTTAAGTTCAGTTATTCTAAAATCACACCTTATATATATATAGCCTACTTCTTCTTTATCCTCTTTCACTTAGACTGAACTACTGTTCATCTCCCGAACCAGAGCGGCGTGAATATAGGAGAGGAAGTGTTTCCGTGAACCTTCCGGTCACCGCCGACGGTGCTCTAGTGCTCCAAATATTGAACCGATCATAGATCCAGAAAGTTCTCGACGAGAGCTTCGCCTTCGTGGTAAAGTTTTCCTCATTTCTTGAGTTTTTCCCGTTAGGGTTTTGGACCTAACCTCTTCTTTAGGCCATTCTTGTAAGATTTTGACTTCCCTCGTCTTCTTTAGCCCCGATCTTCGACAAGGAGCGATTTGGAGAGTTTTTCTGACAAAATCAAGGCAAGTGGTAGTTTTCCCTTTTCCCTCTCCCTTCCAATCTTGATGATAATTGTTAACCTCATTTCTTTAATCTTTCTGCACTATTATCATTTTGATTTGTAGATATATTTAATCTTCCTTTGAAATCCACTTGGATTACTAGTTTGACATGATTTTTTAACCTTGTAGCGTTGTAGTGGTTTGATGGAAATGTTAAATTATTGGCTTTAATCATTCCTAACTTTTATGTAGGATATGTTAAGAGTTATTTAGGATTGTGAAATCCTTCCTATGTTTGATCAACCATTTCTTTAATCTAGAATGTCCAGTAGAATCTGATGTATCAACTCTTGAGATATATCATGATTCTCTTGTTTGCGAGAGTTAGTGGGCATGTCCACCTCCGCAAGGTTTTGAGACTTATTAGTACCTTGTGGAACTCTACAGGGTGTTTGGGCGTCTGCAGTGAATGGTGGAGTGCATTAGTCTCCCCCACAGTTAGACGGATATTATATCTGTGAGGGTGTGTCAAGATGAGTGACCACCTCGCCCGTGTTTTTGGGTAGAGTTGACTACATGTGGCTAATAGGGTTATTGTGATATTCTTTATTATTATTTAATCATGCTTTCCATCTTTTTTTAGCCTTGTGCATCTAGTTTATTTTGATGTGCGTGACGATTCACGTATATTCTATTTACTGATTCTTTTGTACTTTACATAAGGACTTCTAGTCTTGGGTTGGTACCCCTTTTGACCTTTGTTTTTTTTTTTGGCTTACTTTTTCTGCCACCGTTCGTACCTTCTTGATGAGGTGTTCTGTACTTAGAATGCCTCAGGTTCGGAGCTTTAGCAGGTAGTGGAGCTGGTTTTGGAGTTCCTGAGCAGTAGTGTTGGTTGTGGTTTTCACCTCGCCGTAGCGAGGTAGTTGTTGTTTCAGTTTTCTTTACTTAATTTAGACATACTTTTGTTTTATGTGGGTTCGTGTCAGATTGTTGATGCCCATGGGGTTGTTGATCTTGGATACTTGCTAGCTGCTAGTTATTTTCTTTGTGGTGAATTAGATTACTTGCTCTCTGGGATGATTTATGCTAGGAATGTATGTTAGGTATTTTTCAAGTATAAATTCTACTATTATTACTTCATGCATTGCATATTTTAAAACTCTAACCCAATATATTTAGCGATCGTAAAAGCTATTTGTACTATTATTATAAACCTAGAGTCTTGCATACCATGAGTTGTTCCCTGGGGAACGTTTGCACTCCTACGTTTGCACTCATATAGGATGTGTAATCTCTAAAATGAAGTATTTTTACGCAGCGTATGAACTATTTTTCTTTTGTGGACTTGATGAGCCACCAAGCCGAGGGATACGGTTAAATGCTTAACATAAATTTGATTTTTTTCTCTAAATCACTTAAAGACCTCTCGTTTGTGTCAAGTAGGAGTTTTGCCTGAGCGTCCGCATTTAGCCCCTACTGACGTGGCATCATGACACGCATTTTCTGTTACTCTGATATACCCCTTCTTGCGAAGAAAATGTGGGTTGTGATAGTTAGTATCAGAGGGAGGTCGGTTTGACAAGTTGGTCGAACCAGCCACCCGTTGTAGATTTGATTTCCTTCGTTCATTTACATTCACACACCGATGTGTCATCAGTATATCTTAGTCGAAGCATAGTCACTACACTCATAGAATGATAATAAGTATACAGGACATATTATGTAGTATGAGATGCATACTATGAGTTAGTATATGGATCCACCATAGGTGGCAACATGTCACGGTTATGTAGTATGGGATGTATTACCACCATTACATGGGTGCCCATTAGCACATTTTATTTTCTCGTTGCATGTGATGTTATGTAGTATGGGATGCATAACATTTCATATGTATGTCGCTCATGACATGCATTAAGGCCTTTTTAGAATGCATAACACTCCATACATAGCATATCATCGCATAAGAAAGCATGTTAAGTTAAGGTTTACATGATGACACATGTACACACATGATTTCAAATAAGAATAAAAGA
Organism: Platanthera zijinensis; assembly: GCA_039513925.1. Classification (NCBI taxonomy): domain Eukaryota; kingdom Viridiplantae; phylum Streptophyta; class Magnoliopsida; order Asparagales; family Orchidaceae; genus Platanthera; species Platanthera zijinensis. The sequence goes on from CM077087.1 coordinate 115,884,541, forward strand.
ATCCATGCATTCATATCATAGGCACATGAGTCAATGGGATGAGAGAATATCATCCTAATAGGACATGGTATCATTTATAAAATCCTAGAGCAAGTTTGCAGCATAAGCAGGTGTCTTTTAAGTATGGTCTGAACTAAGTTGTGTGGCCTAGTCGTAATCTAGGATTTTGATGAGTTGTTTGTTCCCTTTTTAGAAATGCCGCTGAAGCGTCCCGCGACAAGGTTGACTCCCCAGTCGGAAGGGGTGAGTCGTCAGGTGCACAGAGCGATGCGTTGATCGAGAGTCTGCGTTAGAGCAATGAGGCTCTGTCGAGACAATTAGTTGCGATTCAATCGCAAATTCAGTCCTTGTTGTCTGCCGCTCCTGCGCAGCAACCCTTAGTGCAAGATTCTGTCGTGGGACAAGCCGTACCCATTACTCCTGCTGCTCTGGTTCCCCCGGTGACGCTACAACCAGAGATGAATTTTATCTCGCATTTCCAGCGATTGGGACATCCCACTTACGATGGGAGAGCCGACTTTATGGTTCTGGATTATTGGATCATCTCTATAGAAGAGATGTTCTCGTATTCGGGGATTTCAGAAGCCCAGAGGTAATGATTTTAGACTTCAGCTAAAAGGCTTGGTAAAGAGTTGGTGGATTCAGGAAAAGGAGAGCCTAAATAAAGGATGCTCGTGGGAATCTTTTAAGAAGATGCTGTTGAAAAAGTTCCTACCCTCGATCGAGCAGGACCGACTGATGATTAATTTCCTACATCTAAAGCAAAGGTAGCTCACGGTGAGCGAATATGAGATTGAATTGAGTAAGTTGAGCAGATTTGCTCCTGATTTAGTAGCTTCATAGGAGGGAAGAGTGAAACGTTTCCTTGGAGGACTAAGAAGTGATGTCTAGTAGTGGGCATGCATTTATAGAGCTGAAAGATATGCTAAGGTAGTGGAAGCTGCTCTAAAAGTTGAGGCGATTGATAATGCCAAGAACTGAGGTGTTGCGGTGAGAAAAGAGAAGAGAAAGGGTGTTGAGGATGGAAGATCTAGGGCATCTGGCCCTTCTTCGAAGAAGAAAAGTGGAGAGATTTGTAGCTTCTGTGGTCAGTCTGGCCACCCTTACGAAAGGTGTTTCAAAAGGACTGTCACTCTGAAGCAGTCGCAAGTGCTCGCCATTCAAGGTGCACCCAAAGGAGATCTAGTGTGCACATTTTGTTCAAGAAAGGGTCATGACGTGAGTCGTTGCTGGTCGAAGGATAAGGCTTGCTTCTAGTGCGAGCAGAAGGGGCACCTGAAGTATTCATTCCCCCAGGCTGGGTCCCCACTGCAGCCTGTCCCTCTTAGGGCTCTTCCTCCACCGCCAAACTAGGACAAAGATAAAGGAAACCTAAATTTGGTGACTTAAGAGGAAGCTCAGACCTCTACCCAAGTGATATCAGGTTAGATTCTAGTTTAATTTTCACTCTCCTTTGTTTGCCCTGGTTTTCGTTCGCTTAGTTATGTATGCTCTGGTTTTAGGGGAGTTTAAGGTGAGGAGTATGTGGGCGCGCATTCTTTTCGATTTGGGTGCCACTCATTCCTTTATGCCATGGAGTTTTGTAGATAAACATTGCTTGAACCTGAATCAATTAGGAGATTCCTTCAACGTCAAGTTTCCCTCTAGAGATCTGGTGATATCAAATCAAGGAGTTCAGAGATGTCTTATTTGTCTTGGTGATTTCCTTGCCTTTGCGGATTTGATGGTGTTGGACCAAGCGGATTTCGACGTGATTTTGGGCATGGACTGGCTGTCCAAGTATGATGCGGTAATCCAGTGCAAGGAAATGCGACTGGACTTCAAGATAGAAAACGGCCAACCCATGAGTGTCTATAGTTTTCATGGCAAGGGTTCCCTCCTTATTTCTGCAGTACGTGCTTGTCATGCTATAGAGTCTGGTTACGAGGTGTGTCTTGTTTCTATTTCTGCTCTAGAAATAGCTTTTGTTGCACCATGTTTTATGGATATCTCGGTGGTGCCAGAGTTTCCAGATGTCCTTCATGATAGCCTTCCAGGGCTTCCTCCTGAGAGAGAGGTGGAGTTTGTGATAGACCTCGAGCCAGGTACTCGTCCTATTGCTAAGGCACCATACCGTATGGCTCTGCATGAGTTAGAAGAGTTGCGTACTCAGCTGGATGAGTTGTTGCAGTGTGGTTTTATTAGGTCGAGTTCGTCTCCGTGGGGTGCCCCTGTTTTGTTCGTAAAGAAGAAAGACGGTTCCATGAGGCTCTGCATAGATTATCGGGAGTTAAATAAGGTTACCATCAAGAACAGATATCTGTTGCCTCGGATTAATGATATATTTGATCAGCTGTGGGGATGCACTGTGTTTTCGAAGATTGATCTTCGTTCAGGCTACCACCAGTTGAGGGTCTGTAAGATTGATATACCACAGATGGCTTTTCGTTCCCGTCATGGGCACTTTGAGTTCTTGGCGATGTTCTTTTGTTTGACAAATTCCCCATCTGCATTTATGGACTTAATGAATAGAGTGTTCAAGGATTTCTTGCACCACTTCGTGACGTGTTCATAGATGATGTTCTCGTGTATTCCTGCAGTGGTTAGGAGCATGATCAACACTTGCGCTTAGTTTTGTCAACCCTGAGGGAGCACAAACTCTATGCCAAGCTGAGTAAGTGTGAATTCTGGTTACCCTAAGTGTCCTTTTTGGGTCATGTTGTGGGCAAGGACGGTATTTCCGTAGACCCGACCAAGATTTTTGTTGTGATGGAATGGAAGAGACCTTCTATGCCTAAGGAGATTAGAGATTCTTAGGTCTGGTTGGCTATTATAGAAGATTCGTAGAAGGGTTCTCTGTATTGTCTGCACCTCTAACAAGACTTACACAGAAGAACACTGCGTTCATTTGGAGCGATAAGTGTGAAGAAGATTTTCAAGAATTAAAGAAGAGATTGTGTAATGCCCCAGTTCTGACTTTGCCTACCGAAGGAGTTGAGTACGATGTGTATGTGGAAGCATCACACACTGGACTTGGTTGTGTCTTGATGCAAGAAGGAAAGGTGATCGCGTACGGATCAAGATAATTAAAGATTCATGAAAGAAACTATCCTACGCATGATTTAGAGTTTGCTGCCATATTTTATGTGCTGAAACTTTAGAGATATTTATTGTATGGCGCGTTGTGCAAGATCTACACAGACCATAAGAGTTTGAAGTGCGCCTTCACTCAGAAGTATTTAAATCTGCGCCAGCATATGTGGTTAGAGTATATGGCCGATTATGAAGTGGAGATTCTCTTTCATCCAGGAAAGGCTAACGTAGTAGCCGACGCTTTGAGTAGGAAGACTACCAAAATCTTCAATCTATCTGTACATCCTTGGTGGAAGAATTCTTGTTGATGGACATTAAGGTTGGGAGTAGTACTGTGTCTGCTAGTTTGGAAGCAGAAGAGTCCTCTTAGATTTACCTTAGCAGAGTGCACCAGAAGGATGATCCTGATTGTTACATCTCAGAAAAAGAACTGAGAAGGGAGAGCTACCTAATTTTTCTTTGGATGTGTTAGATACTCTGAAATATTGGGGTAGATTTTGTATCCCCTCTTTTAGTGATATTTGGGCTAAAATTTGTAATGAAGCTCATGGTTCTAATGTTGCCTTTCATCCTGGTTCCACCAAAATGTATAAAGATCTGAAGCAAATCATTTGGTGGTCGGGGATGAAGAATGATATAACAAAGTTTGTGTCAGAATGTTATACATGTCAGCGTGTCAAGGCTAACCACAGAAGGCATGGTGGTAAACTGATACCGCTTGATATTCCAAGTTGGAAGTGGGAACGTATTTTGATGGATTTCTTCACCGATTTACCAAAATCTCCCCATGGGCACGATTCTACTTGGGTGATAGTTGATAGATTGACCAAGTTTGCTCACTTTGTGCCGTTTAAGATTGGGTATTGTATGAAGAAGATAGCTGAGTTGTATCTCGATGAAGTCATCAGGTTACATGGAGTGCAGGTTAGCTTTGTATCAGATCAAAACTCTAGATTTACGTATCATTTTTGGAAGAGCTTAATAGAGGGGTTGGGTACCGATTTAAGGTATTCCACCACCTATCATTCGCAGACAAATTGTCAGACGGAAAGGGTAAATCAGATCGTGGAAGATATGATCAGGTGTTATATATTGGATCATGGTAGTGCTTGGGATGAATGCCTCAGACTCATCGAATTTGCATATAATAATAGTTATCAAGAGAGTTTGAAGATGACCCCGTTTGAGGCCTTGTACGAAAGGCGTTGTAGGGTACCTTTATTTTGGGCTGAGGTTGGTGAGTGACCGTTGCTGGGTCCATAAGCCCTTGAAGAGATGAATTGTGTTGTGACTTATATTCGAGAGAGGATCCGTATAGCGCAAGAGCGTAATGAGAAATATGTTAATCGATGAAGGGTCGATCTGGAGTTTGCCGTTGGGGACTTGGTTTTTCTGAAAGTCTCTCCGATGTGAGGTGTTAAAAGGTTTGGAAGGAACCACAAGTTAGACCCCCGTTATGTGGGACCTTTTCAAATTCTTGAGCACATCGAAGTGTCAGCTTATAGATTGGATTTGCCTGCTACCTTCCCTGGTGTCCATGATGTGTTCCATGTGAGCCAGTTGCAGAAGTGTGTTCATAGCGATCGTTAAGTCCTTGACTCGGTACCTCAGATTCATCCCAACCTTTCGTATGTGGAAGAACCTGTGTGTGTTTTAGAATCTCAAGATCGAGTGTTCCGAAGAAAGACCATCCTCATGGTCAAGGTTCTTTAGAGAAATCAAGACGTCGAGAGCGTGACGTGGGAATTGGATTCGGTGATGAGTGAATCTCATCCGCACCTCTTCCCTTAGTTTCTGGTATGTCTCCATGCTTTTGGCAGTGTTTGATTTTCTCGTTTTGGTTTGATTTTGGAGTTGTGTTAAGTTTCGGTACGAAACTTTTTTTTAGGGGGAGTGACTGTAACGCCCCCAATTTTCTAATCATATTATTTGTTTTGGTATCATCATATTTATGACGTCAAGGAGTTTCTTTTTACATTATGTGGACGGAGCTGCACCGTTAGTGCGTTTTCGCGTCTGTTTGGTCTGTTTGACCATATTCTGGGATTTTGATTGAATGTCTTCCTCGATTGAAAAGGATGAAGTTTTGAGGTTTTGGACTTGTCCAGTTTTATTGTGATACGAGCATTTTGGGCCTTGACGTGTGTTTGGATCTTTGTGATGATTTTTGCTTGTGTAAGCATTTAATGATAGTGTCTCAGGAATGGTGCGTCGCATTCTTGGGTTGTCTCTCCTGCTAAATTCTTAGAGTCAGCGTTTTATCCCAGAATTTAAGGAATTCTGAATTCTCGAATTTTATCCTGCTCAGTTCTCGGGAGGTTTATTGTGTTTCTCGAGAGACCCTAGAGTAATTTATCGAGAAGAGCTGCAGTTCTCGAGAAAGCTCTTATTGATCTCGAGATGTCTGGTTTAAGATCTCGAGAAGTGCCCCCCCTGTTCTCGAGTTGTCCGGTAGTACTCGAGAAATCCTCCTTTTGTTCTCGAGATGACCTGGAGCTCTCGGAGATTCCTGTGTAGTTCTCTAGAAGGCCATTAGTTCTCGAGAAGTCTTACCTTGTTTTTGAAAAGCCTAATTCCTGTGTTGATTCTCGGGAAGCCCTCCTTAAGGGCAGTTTTTCGTCGAACGGAGTTCGATGAAAGTCAAATGTAAGGCATTGTCTGGGCTTTGTCCAATCGTCGAGTAGAGCTCGACGATCGTCGAACGGAGCTCTATGATAGCCGATCGGCGTTTTCATTTACGCTCGATGATCGTCGAACGGAGCTCAATGATAGCCGATCGGCATTTTCCAATGAGCTCAATAATCGTCGAACGGAGCTTGATGATAGTCGATCAGAGTTTTCCTTTGATCGACAAAATTCGGTCAGAGTTTTCCCTTGTGCTCGATGAACTCCGAACAGCTTTCGTCGAACGGGTTTTGTGTTCGACAAACTTCGAGCAGAATTCGTCGAATGGAGTAATCTTCTCTCTTGTTCTCTAGAAGCCTTGTAGTTCTCGAGAGGTCTTCTTCAGTTCTCGAGAAAACTGCTTCTTCTACTCGAGTAACCTTCTTCAATATTCCCGAGAAATATCTTCTACTCGAGAAATATTTTTCTTCCACTCGAAAAGTCCTTTACTTCTTCTCGAGAAGCCGGTTCAGCCAATCCCGGTTCGTTTTCTTATGTTCAGTTATTCTTAAATCACACATAGTATATATATATACCCTAATTCTTCTTTCTCCTCTTTCACTTAGACCGAACTACTGTTCATCTCCTGAACCAGAGCGGCGTGAACGTATGAGAGGAAGTGTTTCCAGGAACCTTCCAATTGCCCAAATCTTGAACCGATTATAGATCCTGAAAGCTCTCGGCGAGAGCTTCACCTTCGTAGTAAAGCTTTCCCCGTTTCTTGAGTTTTTCTCGTTAGGGTATTGGCCCTAACCTCTTATTTTGGCCATTCTTGTTAGATTTCGACTTCCTTCGTCTTCTTTTGCCCCAATCTTCAACAAGGAGCGATTTGGAGAGTCTTTCCGGCAAAATCAAGGCAAGTGGTGGTTTTCCTATTTCCCTCTCCCTTCCAATCTTGATGATAACTGTTAACTTCATTTTCTTTAATCTTTCTGCACTATTGTTATTTCGATTTGTAAATATATTTAATCTTCCATTGAAATCCACTCGGATTATTAGTTTGATATGATGATTTAACCTTGTAGCGTTGTAGTGGTTTGGTGGAAAGGTTAAATTGTTGGATTTAATCATTCCTAACTTTTATATAGGATGTGTTAAGAGTTATTTAGGATTCTGAAATCCTTCCTAAGGTTGATCAAACATTTCTTTAATCTAGAATGTCCAGTAGAATCGAATGTGCCAAGTCTTGAGATATATCATGATTCTATTGTTTGTGGGAGTTAGTGGGCGTATCCACCTCTGCAAGGTTTTGATACTTATTAGTACCTTGTGGAACTCTACCGGGTGTTTGGGCATTTGCGGTGAATGGTGGAATGCATGAGTCTCCCCCACAGTTAGACGGATATTATATCTATGAGGGTGTGTCCAGATAAGTGACCACCTCACCCGTGTTTTTGGGTAGAGTTGACTACATGTGGTTAATAGGGTTGTTGTGATATTCTTGCTTATGATTTAATCATGCTTTCCACCTTTTTTTAGCCTTGTGCATCTGGTGTATTTTGATGTGCGTGACGATTCACGTAAGTTCTATTTCTGATTCTTTTGTACTTTTCTTCAGTACTTCTAGTATTGGGTTGGTATCCCTTTTGACCTTTGTTTATTTTTAGCTTACTTTTTATGCCACCGCTTGTACCTTCTTGCTGAGGTGTTCTGTGTTTTGAATGCCACAGGTTCGGAGCTTTAGTAGGTAGTGGATCTAGTTTTGGAGTTCCCAAGCAGCAGTGTTGGCTGTGGTTTTCACCTCGCCGTAGCGAGTTAGTTATTGTTTCAGTTTTCTTTACTTAGTTCCGACATACTTTTGTTTTATGCGGGCTCGTGTCAGATTGTTGACGCCCACAGGGTTGTTGATCTTGGATACTTGCTAGCTACTAGTTATTTTCCTTGTGATGAATTGGAGTACTTGCTCTCTGAGATGATTTATGCTAGGAATGCATGTTAGGTATTCTTCAAGTATAAATTCTACTATTATTACTCCATGCATTGCATATTTTAAAACTCTAACCCAATATATTTAGCGACCGCAAAAGATTTTTGTACTACTATTATAAACCTAGAGTCTTGCATACCATGAGTTGTTCCCTGGGGAACATTTGCACTCATGTAGGATGTGTAATCTCTTAAATGAAGTATTTTTCCACAGCGTATGAACTATTTTTCTTTCATGAACTTGATGAGCCACCAAGCCGAGGGATATGGTTAAATGCTTAACTTAATTTTTTTTTCTCTAAATCTCTTAAAGATCTCTTATTTGTGTCAAGTAGGAGTTTTGCCTGAGCGTCCGCAGTTATCCCCTGCTGATGTGGCATCATGACGCGCATTTTCCCTTACTCTGATATACCTCTTCTTGCGGAGAAAATGCGGGTTGTGACATGTAGCATACATAATGTCTGACCTACTAACATTCAAGTAGAGGAGGGAGCAAATTATGCCTTTATATAAGGTTTCATAAACAGGTTTCCCAGTCTCATCCTTGTTTATTGACATATTTGACCCCATAGGAGTTTTCATTATGGAGGCACTCTCCATTCCAAAAATTTTGATTAACTTTTTGGTAAACTTAGATTGCGAGATGAATAATCCATCCTCTTATTGTCTAACCTGGAGGCCTAAGAAATACTTGAGTTCACCCATGCTGCTTATCTCAAACTGCCCTTGCTTAAGTTTGGCAAACTTCTTGCACAGGCCATCATTAGTAGAGCCAAAAATTAAGTCATCTATATAAATTTGGACTAGGATTATCTTACCCATGAATTCCCTAAGGAATAATATCTTGTTTATCTTCCTCTTTGAGAATTTGTTCCCAATGAGAAAGCTATACAGGGTTTCATACCATTCCCTAGGGGACTATTTCAACTCATATAATGCTTTACTTAACTTAAATACATAGTTAGGAAAGTTAGAATTAGCAAAACCTGATGGTTGCTCAACATAGACCTTCTCTTTCAGGTAACCATTTAGGAAGGTTGACTTAATATCCATTTGGTAGACCTTAAATCTCTTATTTGCAGCATATGTAAGGAATATTTTTATAGCCTCTAGTCAAGGAACATGTGCAAAGGTTTGATAAAAATCAACACCTTCCTCTTGCATATATCCCTTGGAAACCAACATAGCTTTATTTTTGATGATAACACAATTCTCATCAAGCTTGTTTCTCTAAATCTGTTTAGTTCTATTGATATTTTTTCCATGAGGTCGAGGAACCAGCTTCCAGGCATTGCATCACTTGAACTGGTTCAGTTCTTCTTGCAAAGCCATATTCCCAAATAGATCTATGTTGGCATCTTCAAACTTATTTGGTTCAACTTGAGATAGAAAGCCTATATACATTGCTTTGTTGAAGCTTCTACTCCTTATCTTAATACCTTGGCTTGCTTCTCCAATGATCATGTTTATGGGATGATATCTCAGATGTCTGACGGGAGCTAACATTCCTTCTACAGCATCTTGAACCTTAATTTTTGGAGCCTGAAGATCTTCATCTATGTCCAATCCACCTGTGCCTACTTATAAAATGACCACACCATAATCTTCTGATGTTTCAGCAGGAAGTGTGTCATATATGCTTAACTTGTCGAACTTCAATTCTGTACTTGCAGATCTAGAGGAGCTTGGCAGCTCACTGTGAATCATAGAAGACTCATAAAATACTACATTGACAGACTCTTCTTAAACTTGATTTTTTAAATTGTAGACTATATAGGCTTTGTTGTGGTTGTTGTGCCCAACAAAAATTCCCTCATAGGATTTGGCAGCAAACTTGAAAGAAAAGGGATAGATACTACTCTAGAGGGGGGGTGAATAGAGTAATCAAAAATTGCACTAGCAAAGTTGACTGTCTACTCAACTCCCTTGGAGTTAATTGCGGAATGAAGGTTATAGATATTTGAGATTAAACCCTAAAGCCTAACACAAGTGATGTGCACAAAGGGCAGCCAACTGTAATTGCAGTTAAGGCTTGGAATCCTAAACAGCAACTAGCAATCCTAGTTAAAATTTAATCATAGCCAATCAGCACAGAGAATTAATTAAACAATCCAGACGACAGAAGGAATTTATAGTGGTTCCCCAAACAACTTGGGTACGCCCACTCTTCTACCAACAAGGTAGGAATCCACTCAAGTTTTTGATCAGGTGCCCTGCCACCAACAAGATCTGCTTCAGGTAGATCCAGAAACCCTTTAGAATTTTGATCAAGTGTCTAAAAACCAACACAGGTTTTTGATCAGGTGCCCTGCCACCAAAGGATACTTTTGAAGGGAGTAATAACCCTTTACAGGAGGGGGAAAGGAGGTTAAAATGTCTTCTCTATTTTACAATAGATTAGAGAAGCACAAGAACTTGCACTGAGCTAGAAAGCTCTTAAAGAATCAAGGCTCCCCCTGGCTAAAAGAATGTCCAGGTGAAGTCTTGCTTCAGTGCAGAAACACTTCAGAAAATCTGAAGGAAAAAGCTATAAGAAGATAAATAATATGAAATAAAATTTCTTCTTTAGGCAGCTTTCTTCTTCTTCATCTTCAAAAAGCTCTGAGTGAAGATCTTCCTGAAGGCAGGAGAACTCAGGTTGAAGAAGAGTGTAGAGCTAAAGCTTCTTCTCAGTTAGATGTGAATGAGCTGAGAGTTGTTGAAAACTGTAAGTTCTAAGCTTGAATGCTGCTGTTAGCTTTTTGTATATCAGAACTAGTTGAATTCTTTCTCCAAAGAAGTCTTTATATAGCAGCAGCAGCAACGGCTCTTACTTGAGTTTGAATCTTGTCTTCTACTGAACTCTGCAAGCTGGGCTGCAAAAAGCATAAAGCAAAACAAAATACTACAGACAGATATCCTATAAGAGGATAAAGCTTTCTAAGAAGCTGCAAATAACTCTGATGAAATAATACTAGAGAAAGTCACATCAGATGAGACTCTTTACAGCCAAGGAAGACTTTTTGAGTCTAACGGCAATAAAGGATAGCCTGGCAGATAAAGCAGAAATCATATCTCAGCTAATAAGACAAACAACTTTGTCAGAAACGATTAGCTCATGCATAAGGAATGGAACAGATATTGCATGGAAATATTATCACAATTTATTCAAATAATCTTTTATAAAATATGCCAAAATAAATATGAAATTAATCACATCATAGAAGACGACAAAACTACTCAAGACATACAGCAAAACGTCGAACGACCCTCAGAGATCGTCGACCTAAGCACAGAGATCGTCGACCTATCAGACAGATAGTCGAACGATCCAGATAGTCGAACTATCAAAGAAGATAGTCGAACTACCTCAGCAGATAGTCGAACTATCAGGTCAGATAGTCGAGCTATCAGATAGTCGATCTATCAGGACAGATAGTCAAACTACCAAACAAAACAGATAGTCGACCTATCAAACAGATAGTCGACCTATCAAAGGAAAACAGATAGTCGACCTATCAAAGGAAAACAGATAGTCGACCTATCAATAGATAGTCGAACTATCACAGAAAAAGATAGTCGATCTATCAACTGATAGTCGAACTATCAAAGCAACACAGATAGTCGACCTATCAATAGATAGTCGAACTATCAAAGCAAACAGATAGTCGACCTATCAACAGATAGTCGAACTATCAGATAGTTGAACTATCCAAGCAGATAGTCGAACTATCAAACACAACAGATAGTCGACCTATCAAACAGATAGTCGAACTATCAACGCAGACAGAATGTCGACCAACTGATAGACGATCGTCGATCAGCCGATAGACGATAGTCGAGCGGCGTTCGACCATAGTCGAACGAAAAACAACTTAACCAAATTTACATCTGGAAAAGTGGCGCCTATAAAACTAGAGCAACAAACCTTTGACCATAGATAAATCTTGGGTCAAGAGACTAAAAGAGAAGACTGAACTCAAATCAAAACGTAGGGTACCAACAATCTCCCCCTATTTGAGTTAAGTCTTTCAACAATTAAAACATACAAAACTAATTACAGAAAAATAAATAAAATGCATGAAGAGAAATAACTAAGCAGATAACATCAATAAAACAGATAAACAATTAACTGTCAATCAATGAAATTTTAAGATGCTTCAGAGTTAGGTTTAGGATCAGAAGAGCTAGAAACAAAAGTAATTTTTCTAGAGGGATCTAGAGCTTCTTTTCTCGACAACATCAGGTCTTGTTCTCCAATGATTTTCAATTCTGCTGCTCTTGGGACAACTGCCTCAGGATGCTTTTCGATGTACTTTGAAGGATCAAATATCTCAGGTCTAACCTGGAATTTATCGAGCTCCTTTATTCTGAATTTTGGCATTGTGGTCAATCCTGCAGTGTCTTTTCCTTCTGCTTTTGCTTTCTTAATTTGAGCTGCTCCAACAAGTTCAAGAAAACGAGCCATCCTAAAATTAGGATCAAGCTTTGGGCTTTCATAAACATTCTCAGAAGATGTATCAACTGGTTCTTTATCCTGAGTAACTAGATAAGAAGGAGGAGCAGACTTAACAAATTTCTTGCTAGAGATTTCAGATAAAATAACTTGCTTACCTTTTGAAACATCGTTCACAGAATGATCTGGCTTAGGATAGGTTGAGCTTTTGTGTTCTTTAGAATGAGGAGGAGAAAATGTTGGTCTTTGATACACCACCTTCTTTACTTGTTCCTTAACAACATCAAGCCTTTGATAGCCAGTTTGAGTTTTACCTTGGTATCCTTGTGAACTTCTCCTTTGTGCTGACTGAGATGGGTTGAATCTTTCAGACTGAGCAGCAGGTTTGCAGATAAGTTTCCTGAGGCTCCTGCACTGTGAGGTGGAGGAGGAGGACCTCTAGGAGTCCATCTTGGGACAGGAGAGTCATACCTCTTTGACTTCTTCCTTTGCTTCTGCTGATTTTTAGAGAAAGCCATCCAGTGCTGGAAATCTTTTGATTTAGGATCAATCCCTTTCAGGATATAGTAAGGAGTATCATTATCTGGATTAGGAGGAGGAGGAGCCACAACTTTCCTTTTCTTTTTAGCAGTTCTTTTTCTTTTTGACTCATCAGATTCATCAGAATCGATTTCATCCTCAGAATTAGAGGAAATGGGCAGATCATATGGATAAATTGCTTCTTGTATAGCTCTTTCCTTTTCCTTTAGAGTAGCCTTTTCTAATTCTTCTTCCATGGCATCCTGTGCCAGGAGAGCATCTAAATCCAAACCAGGGGAATCATCCCATACAGTAGACTTTTCAATTTGAGCATCTGCAGCTTTTTCTTGTTGATCAGAAACTGTCATGGTGACCAGTTCTGCTTGCACTTCTGGCTGAGCTGGCTGAGCAGCCTCAGAAACTTGAGTAACTTGTTCTATTTCAGATTGAGCTTCTGTAGCTGGTAGGTGATCAGGCTCTTGAACATCTAAAACTTCTTCCATTTTATCTGAAGTATTATGAATAAAATTTTTCTAAATGACATTTAATCATCCCTTCCAGGTATTCCCATACAAGCATATCAGTTATCAAGTCTAAAAAGTAAGTAAAGGGGATACCTTCAGAATCGACCTTTGCGTGTCCTAACTCCCATAATTCATCTAGAAAGGAAGTGATAACTCCTTCTAGGTACAGGGCGACCAGGGGAGTAGAACATTCTTCTAAGCAAGCTTTGACAATAAATTCAGACTTCAACAATGCATCAGAAATTTCTTTTTCAGATAGAGGAGGAGGAGCTGAATCTTCTATTTCTTTCTCTGCCACTGCAGGAGGATCTGCTGGAGGGGAGGCCAAAGGCAGCTCAAAGACATCTTCATTAAGCATCTCCCCCTACCTGATTTCAGTAGATACTGAAACCAGGCCCCTAGAGGAAGAGGGGTCAGCAGACTTTGAGAGTGCCCGGATAGCAGCAGTCAAAGACGAGATAGAGGAAGCAAGAGGAGCAATCGCCTCTTCAATCATGATTTTGATTGAGGGGGTAATTAACTCCACAATGCTAGAAATGAATGCTGGATTTATTTCAAAGGATGATGAAGAAGGGGGAATCTCAGAGGATTGATGATCAGCAGGGATGGTGTATTCATGATGAACTGGAGAATGAACTGGAGATGGAGAGTGAGCTGGAGATGGATGAGTGGATGCAGGGTGATCAATGTGATCAGAAGAAGGAATTGTAGACTGAGGAGGAGTAGAAATCTCAGAAACCAATAAATCAAAACTGGGTTGAGAGATCCCAGCAAGATGAGACGGGAGAGGAGATGCAAGGTGAGAAGCAGAAGGTCGTACTTCAATTGAAGTTAATGGAACTTCAACTGAAGTAGATGGCAATGCAGATGAAGAAGATGGAAGGGAGAGGTTTGCTGAGCCAGCTTCTTGTAGGGGAGGAGTGACTGAGGCAGTCCTGGTGCTCTCAGATGTAGTTGGAGCAACCCCTGCGGGAGTGGGCTTCAGAAAAGTTCTTTTCCACTTGGCGAACAGGGATGGATCCATCTTCTTGCTGGCGTTTATGGAGGTAGCAGCTGAAACTAACAGATGGGGATACTTTTCCTTCAGAAAAATCCCAACTACCCTACCCAGGGTAACTTCTTTCTTGCTGTTCTTTTTCCTGATTAAATCAAACAGAACACCTGCCCAATTAATCTGTTTCTTATTCACAATTGCACACATCAGTGCAAACTGCTGCCTTGTAATATTATCGTGGGCAGAGTGCTTTCCCAGTAGCACTTTTCCGACTATTTCAGCAAGAAACTTAATCTTAAACGGGAAATTTACTTTAAGCAGCTTAGAGGGAATGCCTTCGGCATGTCCCAGCTCTGTCAGCATTCTCCCAAACTCTGGGGTATATTGCTCGAACTCTTCTTCCCCATTTATCAATCCAAATATTTCAATTAAAATAGCGGGAGTCAATGTTACCTCTTCTCCTCCAATAGTTCCGGTCATAGAATCATCATTTGAGGACGAAGTAAATGCCCATTCTTTGATCTCTTGAATATTTATCTTTATCCTGGAGGACATGAGCTTCTCTAACCCTTGATCTTTGCACAGATTAAGAATTTCCACAATTCCGGATTCGCAGCAGCTGAAGGAGTTGAAATCTACACTGAATCCTGCATCGAACTTCACTACTATCAAGAGAGTTGGAGAAATCGCCATTGAAAGGGCTGGAGAAGACGAGGGAGAGACGGCGAGGACGAAGCGGCAGAAATCGCAAGACAAAGAGCAAGAGGGAAGACGGAATGCGAAAAGACGCTCTCCGTCGACGATAAAAGCAACTATCTCTTAACCTAGGTCGACCATCGGCTTTATATTAAAACAACGATCGTCGATCTATTTAAAAGATACTGGAGACGATGGTCGAACGGTCGTTCGACGATCGGTCCTGAAGTAGAGTAGTCGATCAATCGTTCGACTATTTCTATCTTCACAAACAATAAGCTGTCGTCAACCATAGATCGACGATAGGCTCGACCTGTTAGACTATCTTCGAACGCCGGTCGACGATCTTCAAGCAGATAAGCTATCTTCAACCATAGGTCGACGATAGTCTTGATCCGATCGACTATCTTCGAACGTCATTCGACTATCTTCGAACAAGTTTCAATAAGGAAGACGTCACACTTAGTCTCTTCCATTAATCATGCCTAGTTGAACCAAAAAGAACAGATGCTTCTGTTCATCAAAGGGCTTGGTGAATATATCACCTCTCTGAAGGTCTGTGGATATGAACTCAAGGCTGATCTTGTTCTTTTCCACACAATCTCCCAGGAAATGGTGCCGGATCTCAATGTGTTTCGTTCTAGAGTGGTACACTGGATTTTGTGCAATAGAGATAGCACTGGTACTATCACACATGATTTTAGTGTTCTTGTGTGAGTACCCATAATCCAAAAGTTGATTTTGTATCCACAGGATTTGTGAACAACAACTGGCAGCTGCTATATATTCAGCTTCTGCAGTTGAAGTTGAGATAGAGGCCTGCTTCTTACAGAACCAAGAGACCAATCTTTCTCCCAGGAACTGACAAGTTCTTGAGGTACTTTTCCTGTCAACTCTACAACCAGCATAATCAGAATCAGAATATCCAATTAATTCAAATTCTGACTCAGCTGGATACCAAAGTCCTAGATTTGGACATCCCTTCAGGTATCTCAAGATTCTCATGAGAAGAATCAGATGAGATTCCTTGGGGTTGACCTGGAATCTAGCACAAAGGCATGTAGCAAACATTATATCTGGCCTACTTGCAGTTAAATACAATAGGGAACCAACAATGGCCCTATAATTCTTTTGATCAATAGGCTTTCCCTGATCATCAGAATCAATAACTACATTAGTAGCCATAGGTGTATGCATTGCTGAAGCATCAACCATCCCAAACTTCTTTACCAATTCCTTGGCATATTTGGATGGGGAGATGAAGATGCCATCAGCATCTTGCTTTACTTGGAGACCAAGAAAGTAAGACAGCTCACCCATACTACTCATCTCAAACTTAGAATGCATCAAGTTAGAGAACTTTTTGCACAGTTTGGGATCAGTGGAACCAAAAATAATGTCATCCACATACACTTGAACTAACAGGATTGTGTCCTTGTGGTGCTTGACGAAAAGGGTTCTATCAACTACTCCCCTAACAAAGTTGTGCTCTAACAAGAAACTAACTAGAGTCTCATACCAGGCTCTTGGTGCTTGTTTGAGTCCATAAAGAGCTTTTTACAACTTGAATACATGTGAGGGCTGAGTTGAAGAAACAAACCCAGGTGGTTGTTCAACAAATACCTGTTCCTTTAGCTCACCATTTAGAAAGGCACTTTTGACATCCATCTGAAAAACCTTAAACTTCATATAGGCTGCATAGGCTAAAAAGATCCTTATTTCCTCTAGCCTTGCAACAGGAGCAAAGGTTTGGTCATAATCTATACCTTCCTCCTGTCTGTAGCCCTGAGCTACAAGCCTAGCTTTGTTCCTTACAATGATTCCATTTGCATCTAACTTGTTTCTATACACCCACTTGGTGCCTATGATCAGTTGGCCTTTAGGTCTTGGAACCAAAGTCCATACTTTACATCTTTCAAACTGATTGAGTTCCTCTTGCATAGCAATGATCCAGTGGGGATCTAGCTCAGCATCTTTAATGGTGAGGGGCTCAATCTGTGAAAGGAAACAAGCATGCATCACATCCTGTCTTAACTGATGTCTTGTTTGAACACCAGCTGATATGTCTCCTATCACTTGAGATGTAGGATGATCTCTAAGTGTGACAACATCAGCAGGTGGGATGTGATCTTCAATAATAGTTGGGATTAATTCCCTAGGAGGAATTTGATCTACTATTGGTGGTACAACAACAATTTCTGCAAGGTCTTCATCACTGTCTGATTCAGTGATATGAAGAGTTGAAAGACGGAGAATCTCTTGAGTGACATCTTTGCTAGATTCTGGTACCTGTAATGAACTAGAGGAAGGGGAAGTTTCCTTCTCCTTGTAAAACATTTGAGATTCATCAAAAGACACATGAACAGACTCTTCAATTTTAGTAGAAGATTTATTAAATACCCTATAAGCTTTGCTTACTTGCGAATATCCAAGAAAAATTCCCATTGAAGCTTTTGCTTCAAACTTTCTAAGATATTCTTTATTATTATTATGAATATAAACTACACAGCCAAAAATTCTAAAATAATTTATTTTAGGTTTCTTTCCTTTAAGCAACTCATAAGGAGTTTTACACTTAAGCTTGTGTATCAGACTTCTATTCAAGACATAGTTGGCTGTACTAACAGCTTCTGCCCAATAGGAAAGAGGCATATTAGCATCTGCCAACAATGTGCTAGCAGCTTCAATTAGTGTTATGTTCTTCCTTTCAACTACCCCATTTTGTTGGGGAGTTCTAGGAGCTGAGAAGCTATGTTTGATACCTTCTCTCTCACAGAATTCTTGCATGAGAAGAGAGTCAAACTCAGTACCATGATCACTTCTGATCAAGGCCACATGAGTAGAGTATTCAGTCTGCACACATAATAGAAAATCTGTAAGGTCTTTGAAGTTATCAGCCTTAGTTCTCAAAAAGAACACCCAAGTGAACCTTGAGAAGTCATCTACAATGACTAGGGTGTAATACTTTCCTCCTAAACTCTGTACATTTATTGGGCCAAATAGGTCCAAATGTAATAAATACAGGATTCTAGGAGAATCACTTTTATTTACTGATTTAAATGAATTCTTGGTTTGCTTGCCTAATTGACAAGCCTTGCATAGGCTCTCCTTCTTGTAGGGGCAAGAAGGTAAACCTCTAACCAGGTTGTGTTTAGATAACCTAGATATATTCTTGAGGTTAACATGGCTAAGCCTTTTATGCCATAAAGTATTGTTATTTGTTACTTCATTAAATAAGCAGATTTCAGAGTGAGTTGAGTTAAAATCTACTAAATAAATGTTACCTTGTCTAATACCTACTAATACAACATTATTATTTAAAGTAATATTACAAAGAGAGTTAGAAAATGATACCTGGTATCCAACATCACATAACTGACTTACTGAAATGAGATTATGCTTCAGTCCAGTTACATAAGCAACTCTCTTGAATGTTACAGCTCCAATTGTCATCCTGCCATAGCCTTCAGTTTGACCACAGCTTGAATCTCCAAAGATCACCTTTGGTCCAAGCTATGCCTTGAACCTTGACAGATGTTCTTTATTTCCTATCATATGCTTGGAGCAACCACTATCCAAATACCACTTATTTTGAGTGATAGGATAGGTCTTCACCTGCAAATAAATCAATTAAACATTGTGGACCCAGGTAACCTTGGGTCCCTTATTTTTCACATAAAAAAACTGGAAATAAATGAATAAGCAGGCTGAGGGTGATAACCTAACGGGTAAGATCTCCTAGGTGGGATTCTCCTTGCAGATGATGTGTCAATGAATTTAGGGTTTCTATTTTCATTCTGGTTTCTAAAGTTCTGGGTGAAGTTTTGAAATTCATGTTGAAAGCGTCGATCAGCGTTCGACGATGGGTGCCCAGATCGTCAATCTCCGTTCGACCGTTGGGCCTGCGATCGTCGAGCAGCGTTCGACGCTCTTTGTATTTCCTTAAATTTTTGTTTTCTTTTCTCTCTCTTAGCTTTATTTAAAGCTTTATTAACTTGATTAACTTGCTCAGTGTTCTTTATTCCACTAGATAAAATAAAATTCACTGGAGTTGAAAGTTGGTTTTTAAGAATGATTGGGGGTTCACTAGAAGATGCTCCTAAGCCTAATTTGTTATTGCCTGACCTAGTGTTAGACATGCTGGTTATTTCAAGCAACTTAAGGCTTCTACCATTCAGAGACTCTTCTAACCTTTTTGACTTAGCTAATTCATTCTTAAGGAATTTTATTTCTTCACTAGAATTAGTGAGTTCTGCTGTTAACCTAATGTTTTCATTAGAAATTAATTCAGATTCAGCTAGTTTAATTCTAAGCTCTTTTATTTCCTTTTCAGAGCTAATTAAATCTAAACATAAGGATTTAAAATCTGATTTAAATTCATCAGATGTAAAATCGTAAGAAGACAATACCTCATCTTCAGTTGGCATTTCTTCATCAGAATCTGAACTCTTTGCAGCTGAGTGATTGCTGCAGGCATCAATTGCCATCAAGCAAACTTCCTTTGCCTTCTTTTCTTCCTCATCCTCACTGGAGCTTGAGGAGGAAGATTCCTCATCAGAATCGCTCCAGGTTTCAGCAACAAAGCCTCTCTCCTTCTTTTTGTTATTGTAGGAGGATGGCTTGGAATGCTTCCTGTACTGATCCTTGTCTTTCCTTTTATCTTTATTCTTTTCCTCTGGACAGTCTGGAAGAATATGTCCAGGCTTCTTGCAACCATAGCAAATTATTTCTTTAGTAGGGGTGCGATCATACCTTGGTTTTTCTTCATACTTTGAAGACTTCTTTCTGAATTCTTTCCTTCCCATCTTGAGAAACCTTTTGGCAAATAATGCCATCAGTTCCTCATTGGACTGGCTTCCTTTAGAAGCATCAGCAGCTTTGAGATCAAGGGTTTGCTCTTTTCTTGTAGGAGTTGGGGTCTTTGCTTCAGCCTCAGCTTCCCTGGACTTCAGCACTTGCTCAAAGGACTTGAGCTTGCCGAGAAGGGCTTCTATTGAGATTTCTGTTATGCTTCTGGCCTCCTTGATAGGCCAGATCCTCAGATCCCATGTGCTAGGGAAGAACATAAGAATCTTATCATTGACCTCTGTCAATGAAATATCCTTATCAAGAGTCCTCAGCTCATTGATGATTGAGCTGAGCCTTGTGTACATTGCTTCAACTGATTCAGCATCAGTTTTCTTGAAATTCTCATACTGGGAGATAAGGTTGGACCTTCTGTCCTTCCTTTCATCAGCTGAACCAGCTATAATCTGGTTCAGTGTATCCCACATTGCTTTTGCTGAGGAGCAGTCAGCAACCTTCTGGAATACTTCATCAGACATTGTCTAAGCTAGAATGTTCATTGCCTTAGCATCTGCTATCTTTGCCTTTTTGTATTCATCATTGTAATCTGGAGGAGGCACTGCACTCATATCAGTTGATGATGAAGCAGTAGATGCAGCAGGTGCTCTTGGTGGTCCTGTCAAAATTGAAGCAAAAATACTCTCATCAATAGAGTTCATATATAATTTAATCCTTGCCTTCTAGATGCTGAACTTGGCTAAGTTGCATGCTGGAGGTCTGGTGCTAGAGTAATCCTTGAACTGGGCCATGATAGTGAAAGTGAATATCTATAAACTTTGGTATCTATTAGGATCTTATGACTTAGGTGTTAGCCTATTCAGTCAGACAACCTCCCTCTGATACCAATTGAAAGAAAAGGGATAGATACTACTCTAGAGGGGGGGGTGAATAGAGTAATCAAAAATTGCACTAGCAAAGTTGACTGTCTACTCAACTCCCTTGGAGTTAATTGCGGAATGAAGGTTATAGATATTTGAGATTAAACCCTAAAGCCTAACACAAGTGATGTGCACAAAGGGCAGCCAATTGTAATTACAGTTAAGGCTTGGAATCCTAAACAGCAACTAGCAATCCTAGTTAAAATTTAATCACAGCCAATCAGCACAGAGAATTAATTAAACAATCCGGACGACACAAGGAATTTATAGTGGTTCCCCAAACAACTTGGGTACGTCCACTCTTCTACCAACAAGGTAGGAATCCACTCAGGTTTTTGATCAGGTGCCTTGCCACCAACAAGATCTGCTTCAGGTAGATCCAGAAACCCTTTAGACTTTTGATCAGGTGTCTAAAAAGCAACACAGGTTTTTGATCAGGTGCCCTGCCACCAAGGGATACTTTTGAAGGGAGTAATAACCCTTTACAGGAGGGGGAAAGGAGGTTAAAATGTCTTCTCTATTTTACAATAGATTAGAGAAGCACAAGAACTTGCACTGAGCTAGAAAGCTCTTAAAGAATCAAGGCTCCCCCTGGCTAAAAGAATGTCCAGGTGAAGTCTTGCTTCAGTGCAGAAACACTTCAGAAAATCTGAAGGAAAAAGGTACAAGAAGATAAATAATATGAAATAAAATTTCTTCTTTAGGCAGCTATCTTCTTCTTCTTCTTCTTCAAAAAGCTCTGAGTGAAGATCTTCCTGAAGGCAAGAGAACTCAGGTTGAAGAAGAGTGAAGAGCTAAAGTTTCTTCTCAGTTAGATGTGAATGAGCTGAGAGCAGTTGAAAACTGTAAGTTCTAAGCTTGAATGCTGCTGTTAGCTTTTTGTATATCAGAACTAGTTGATTTCTTTCTCCAAAGATGTCTTTATATAGCAGCAGCAACAACGGCTCTTACTTGAGTTTGAATCTTGTCTTCTACTGAACTTTGCAAGCTAGGCTGCAAAAAGCATAAAGCAAAACAAAATACTGCAGACAGATATCCTATAAGAGGATAAAGCTTTCTAAGAAGCTGCAAATAACTCTGATGAAATAATACTAGAGAAAGTCACATCAGAAGAGACTCTTTACAGCCAAGGAAGACTTTTTGAGTCTAACGGCTATAAAGGACAGCCTGGCAGATAAAGAAGAAATCATATCTCAGCTAATAAGATAAACAACTTTGTCAGAAAAGATTAGCTCATGTATAAGGAATGGAACAGATATTGCATGAAAATATTATCACAATTTATTCAAATAATCTTTTATAAAATATGCCAAAATAAATATGAAATTAATCACATCATAGAAGATGACAAAACTACTCAAGACATACAGCAAAATGTCGAACGACCCTCGGAGATCGTCGACCTAAGCACAGAGATCGTCGACCTATCAGACAGATAGTCGAACGATCCAGATAGTCGAACTATCAAAGAAGATAGTCGAACTACCTCAGCAGATAGTCGAACTATCAGGTCAGATAGTCGAGCTATCAGATAGTCGATCTATCAGGACAGATAGTCGAACTACCAAACAAAACAGATAGTCGACCTATCAAACAGATAGTCGACCTATCAAAGGAAAACAGATAGTCGATCTATCAACAAATAGTCGAACTATCACAGAAAATAGATAGTCGATCTATCAACAGATAGTCGAACTATCAAAGCAACACAGATAGTCGACCTATCAACAGATAGTCGAACTATCAAAGCAAACAGATAGTCAACCTATCAACAGATAGTCGAACTATCAGATAGTTGAACTATCCAAGCAGATAGTCGAACTA
The DNA here is from genome assembly GCA_039513925.1 of Platanthera zijinensis. Taxonomy (NCBI): domain Eukaryota; kingdom Viridiplantae; phylum Streptophyta; class Magnoliopsida; order Asparagales; family Orchidaceae; genus Platanthera; species Platanthera zijinensis. The sequence continues at coordinate 115,906,918 of CM077087.1, forward strand.
TCAAACACAACAGATAGTCGACCTATCAAACAGATAGTCGAACTATCAACGCAGACATAACGTCGACCAACTGATAGATGATAGTCGATAAGCCGATAGACGATAGTCGAGCGGCGTTCGACCATAGTCGAACGAAAAACAACTTAACCAAATTTACATCTGGAAAAGTGACGCATCTAAAACTAGAGCAACAAACCTTTGACCATAGATAAATCTTGGGTCAAGAGACTAAAAGAGAAGACTGAACTCAAATCAAAACCTAGGGTACCAACAAAACTTTATCAAGTAGGACTTTCCATTATTAAGCACAAAGCATTTGCTTCCAAAAATTTTGAAGTAGGCAAGATTTTGTTTTCTGCCTTTCATTATCTCATAGGGAGTCTTCTTGTGATGCTTGTTGACAATGGCTCTATTCAGGACATGACAAGCAGTGTTCACTGCCTCAGCCAAGAAGTATTCTGGGAGAGAAGTGTCACTGAGCAATGTCCTTCCAACCTTTATGATAATCCTATTTTTCCTCTGAGCTATCCCATTTTGCTAGGGTGTTCTTGGAGAAGAAAACTCCTGAAATATACCTTGCCCTTCACAAAACCTTGTCATGCTTTTAGATTGAAATTTTATGTCATGGCCACTTTTGATTTTGACCACAGAATAGTCCTTTTCATTCTGAATTTTCTTGATAAATGTCACAAAGATATCAAAGGTTTCAGACTTTTTCTTAAGAAATAATACCCAAGAAAATTTAGAATAATCATCAACTATCACAAGAGTGTAGACTTTCCAACCTAGACTATGAACTAGCATAAGACCAAATAAGTCCATATGCAAGAGGTAAAGACACCTCTCAGAATTCTTTGCCCTTATACTCTTAAAGGAGTCATTTGTTTGTTTGCCTTTTTGGCATACAGAGCAAATGGCCTCTTTGTTGCTTTTCAGATTGGGTCAATTTCTGACTAGTTCTTAACTAAATAGCTTGCTGATTACCTTGTAATTCAAGTGAACAAGCTTCTTGTACCAATACACACAATAAGAGACTTTCTCATTTGCAACATGATATACTGGAGAGTTTGTATCTATACTAAAAGTCTTTGTTTTAAGAGTAGCTATACACCTAGAGGGGGATGAATAGGTTTTTCAGTCTTTATGACTACTTTTTGATTTTGTGTGTTGTGAGTTAGATTATTTAGTTTGCTTTCAAAAACACAGAACAACACACTAGTATTTACAGTGGTACTTCAAGATATAGGCAAATCCACTTTCCTTCCCACACTTCTAATAGTGTGTTAGACAAGGCAATCTTCTCCAAATCTTGGCTCAAAGAGCTTACAACACAGATCCCTTAGGATCTCTAAAACCTCCTTCAAGTCCTACCTCATGCATAAGCCCTACCCACTCAGAGTAACCTTTACTCCTACATCTCAGTGATCCTCCAGATCACCTACCTCAGGCTTATCAAAAATCCCTACCGCTCAGGCTAGAAGGTTAGCCTTACACTCAGAGATTATAAATCTCCTACAGCTCAGATGACTCAGATCCTACCTCTCAGCCTTTATGTTTTAGGCTTACAACTTAGATAAATAAAGATCCTACAGAAAGAGTTTGGGTTTATTGGTGATTGACTCTAGAAAAAAAGATTCTCTGAGTCTTCTTCCTCTTGAACTAAAAATCTTCAGTCCAAACTTCTCCACAGCAATAAGTATTTAGATCTTTAGTAGTTTAGCTTGTGCTGAGAAAACACTATAAAGACCGGTATCTTCAAGCCTTTGAAATAGTAGTTGATTGTAGTGGCCTTAAAGACTAGCATCAACCTAAAGTAGCTCTGCAACTTCTTCTTGTTCATAAAACATGATTTCTTATCTAGTTGTGTAAGACAAATTAAATCTTCTGTCCTTTTGTTTCTTCAACAGCCAACTTGTGTCTGGTTTTCAGACTTTCTGTTTGAGTGAGTTTCTTGAAATCTTCTTCTTTTTTACGAGGAAGAAGATGACCAAAAAGCTATCTTTAATTTCTCGTAAATCACCTTTTCTAGATCTCTGTACAAAAGTTTTATGCGCTGTATGGACCAGCCGAAATCAGCAACTGCAACATCTCTTTTTGCATTAAATGTAGTACTAAAGGCATGCAATGCCTTTTGTCATCTAGCATGCAAATTCTGTGATATTTGAATTCTTTAATGACATCAGCATGACTCAGTGCTCGTGGATTTGGTAATTTCCAAACAATCTGCATTGGTGTTGAGTGAAGCCTTATCACTCAACGCAAAAACACTTAGTAGAATTTTGCATCTTGAGGCGTCGAGTGAACCTTCAACACTCAACGCTTTTGACATTTGCAGTCTAACGGTTAAGGCATTGAGTTATCCTTCATCACTCGATGCTTCTGGGATTGGTTTAAATTTCTCTACATGAGGGCGTTGAGTGCAGCTTCTACACTCAATGTTCTTGGACTTTTTTATCATCTTGATTGGGCGTTGAGATGACTGTCTTCACTCAAGACTTTTATACTTGATCTGAAATCCAGTTGAGTAGGCGTTTAGTGAACTGACTTCACTCAACGCTTCTGTCCTTAGATAGATTTCTAGTCAACAACTTTGAGGCTTTGACTACATGAAGTTCTGTCAACGTTTTCCCTTTCTAGAGTTGAGTGAAGTGAGCTCACTCAATGTTGTTAGACTTAGCCAAATTTTTTGCTTGTTTAGTAACCTGTCTTTAGTCCAACTATCATTGTGATTCTGACTACCTGTCTAATCAATGTAACAGTATTCAACATGCATACAATGAACTTGAACATATATTAGATACAACCATGTGTATACAATTGACTTATAGGCCTTCTTCAAATCTAGGACATTGTGATCAATGGACCCAACATTCTCCCCATATTTGAAGAAGTTAAAACACTAGTCAATGATTTACACTACCATATATAGAAGACAAACATTCTCAGTATATGAGAGCAGTAATTGATATACACACAAAAATATGATTATAATATAAGGCAATAGTCATAAGTAAACAGTGTGCTTATAATAATGTTCACAATCTAAAAGCCCTTAAGGAAAACAAAAAATATTTCATGTTTCAGGTTCCTTGATAACTATCTCCCTGCTGGGTTTCTTTGCAGCCTTTGTAATGACTCGAGATTTGGCCCATAGACCCCCATGGCATCACTACCGGGCTGCAGCCCAAGCACCCCAAACCCTCTCCCTCCACAAGCGGGTTGTTGGTGGCCACAACCTCCCTTTGATGAGGGAAACTCTCCGGTTAAGCACACACTACGGAGACTTCCCAGGAGGTCACCCATCCCAGTACTACTCCATCCCGATCACGCTTAACTATGTAGTGTTTTACCCTTACTATATGGTTCAGTTCTTTTTTTGCTCTTTTGATAGCACCTATTGTTGGGTGGTAAGCCCTTATTTTTACTGCACTAGTTTCTTTTAATTATATGCTCGCTGAGGTGTTTTTTCGTTGAATGCCTTAGGTTCAGGTTGTAGCTAGCTGAGCGGCTAGTTTTCTGGTGGAGCATACTTGTGGCCTCTAGGGTTGCTGAGAGTGTCGCACCTCGACCTTGTGAGTTAGTTTTCTTCTTTCTGTACAGACATATATCCTGACTAGTAGGTTCGTGTCAGGTTATTGACGCCCACTGGTGGGTTACTTTTGATACTATATATGAACTCAGAACTGCTGTTGTGCCTATTTTGGGGGTTGTTTACTTGCTGCTGGGAATGGTTTATGCTATGTTGCATGTTAGGTATTTTAAAACCCTACAAGTATTTCTATATGTACCTCATGCATAGTATATTTATAAAACTAAAACACTACTTTCCAACGAACGTAAAAGCTATTTTCTTATACTATGATAAATCTAGAGTCCTGCATTTCATGAGTTGTCCTTTGGGGACGTTTATACTCATGTAGGATGTCAACTCAAGCTAACTAAAGTATTTCCGCTGCGTATATATATACTTTTAATTATGGACTAGCTGATCCACTGTGCCGAGGGATACAACCATCAAACCTAAATGATTCTCTTTCATATTAAACTCTAATTTCTCCAAAGGTGTAGATTCTGGGGTTTTGCCTGAGCGTGTGCAGTTATCCCCTTCACGACGTGGCATCACGACACGTATTTTCCCTTGCTCTGATATGATATAATTGTTGAGAAAATGCGGGTTGTGACAGCCTTTTCCTTGTCTTCAATCATCTTCTGCTTTTGTCTCTCAAAATAACTATAGGGCTTAGGAAAGTATTTGTTAGGCTCCAGGGCATCTGGTGGCACTGCACCTGACTTTGTGTCTCTTCTGAACTTCCTCCTAGCCTCTTTAGTTCTTTCTAATTTTGCCCATTCTAGGGAGCTATAGAGCTTTCCCCTTTTTGTTTTCTTATCTTTATTTTATCCCAGGAAGATAATATGATAGTCCTTGATATAGGACTCCATTTCTCAAAGTCTGGCCTAATTTCCATCTCTTCTCTGTACCTCTTTTTAGTGAGTCTGACCTCTTCCTCCTCTTCTGCAATAGACTTGCCTCTAGATCTTGCTATTTGATCACAATTGCGGCTGAATATAGCATATTCAGTAGCTGTGGAGGGTTCAGCCAACTAAGAACCAACTTGATCACCATGTTTATCATCATATTTATTTGCCCTCTAATCACCATACTGTTCATTATATTGTTCTTCTAGAATAGGAGCAGGAACAAGGTTATCATATTTATTTGTTTACACATATCCTGCCTACAGTACTTTCAGTCACCATTTCAGCTACCTCCGCTGGGATGTTCTCTGATTGGGAACCACTAACTTGGACAGTCTTTATTGTAGGTTCAGAAGATATTGAAACCTGAGCACTCATGTCTCTTCTTATTTCCTCAGAAGAATCAGACAACTGAGGATCAATTGGCTCTTTCTCACTGCTCTCAGATGAACTGCTTCCAATGCTCTCTTTAGTGACCATGACTGCTTTGTTTTTCTTGTCAGAATATTGCTAATGTGGGAGAAAGAATCTATTCCACCTGTCAAACATCTTAGAGTCCATCCTCCTCATGTGATGGATCTTTGTTCCTATCCTCATGATGAGGATCCCTAGAATAGTGTTGTGTAAGTACAAGGATAGTATTCTTCCCAGGTTTGGCTCTTGGATACACTCTACTATTCTATCAAATAGCACCTTCCCCCAGTCAGTCCTCTTTAATAGGATTATCCTTGACATCAACTCAAACATATTTCTAGATATTTTGTCATGGGACCCTGTCATGTAGATCAAAGCCTTCCCAACGACATTTGCAAAAAACTTTCCTTTGAGATTCAGTTCTTTTCTCAAGACTGATCCAGTGGTATGCTTAGAAACCCACACTACTTCAGGGCGGATTTTACATCATTTTGATATAGTTTGAAAGACAACTTAGGAAATTGATAATCCTTAGATACAAATTGAAAGTTAGGGGATAAATCTGATTTACTCTAGAGGGGGTGAATAGAGTGATTTAAAACTTTTGTTGTTTTTAGAATCTATACCAGTAAAATAGGTGATAGTAGTAGTTATATGAAATGAAATAGAAACTAGGATAAACTACACAATCACAGCACAACAGAGCAAGGAAAATGAACACACAGACAACACAAGATTTTATAGTGGTTCCCGAAATCTGGGTACATCCACTCTTCTACAACCTTGGTAGGAATCCACTATCAGTTTTGGATCATGTGATTGCTACCACAGGTTTTTGTTCAGGTGCCCTGTCACCACAAGATCTATTTGTAGGGAGATCTCACAACCCTTTAGGCTTTTGATCAGATGCCCAAAAACCAACACAAAAACATTTGAAGGGAGTTAATAAACCCTTTTTACAGTGAGGTAGGAAGGAGATGTTGTCTTCTCTTTTCTCTAAACAACAGAGAATACTTAGTGGATTGCTGTTGTCAAAGCTCCCCCTGAGATGTTGAAATGTTCAGGAAGACTTGGAGCTTTTCTCAAGGTGTAGGTCTTCAGCCTTGACTTGTTGAAATCCAGGAACTTGTAGACATATCTAGAGTTCTTGTCTATGATGATTCCTGGAGCAGAAGTTGAAGAAGACAAATGATATCCTATTGATATTCTTCTTCAGTCATCGGTAAGATCAAGGGGAAAACAGATTGTTTTTCTGCACAGAGAAAGAGATGATGTTGTTATGTATTTTGTTCTGTGTATCTGTATGTCTTTTTCTCTGTGTATGTATGTATCTTGTTGAGAGCTGAATGGAAAAATCTCTTTTGTATCCTGCCTCTAATTCTGCTTTTAATTTTGAATTCTAAGCATTAATTGCTGATTAGATTCTGGAGAATGAAACAGCTGGAATATAGTCTTTAATGAGTTTCCCCAACTGTCCCAGTAAAATAAGCAAGTAATTAACTCTGATGAAATCCATAATTAATGCTGCCATGAACAGTTATATTTTTGTGAATATGAGCATTAATTACTCAGAGAATTACTGCCAAATAATAGAATTAATAGAGGGATAGATATGGAAAAAACTTAACATTCTGACTCTAAACAGATTTCGTCGACCCAAAAATAGATTTCATTGACCTAAGCTCCAAGTTCGTCGAGCTGAGAAATCATGTTTGTCGACCTGAGCTCAGCGAACAATAGTCTGGCAAAATCTTGTTAATTCTGAGCTCCAAGGTCGTCGATCAGAGAATCTGTCTTGAGGGAAGAAATCATCGACCTGAGCTCGAATATCGTCGAGCTCAACTCAGAGAAAGAACTCTGAGTTCATCGATCTGAGATTGACGATCATCGAGCTGAGTTCAAAGAACTTCGAACTAATAATCTGAAATCTGATTTCTTATAAGTCTTGAGTCTCTTGAAGTCCACTGCAGGCTTGTCCATGAAGATTGATTCTAATGACTAGCCTAAACTCTAGGACTAATTGACTTGACCCTTGCTATACAAGGTGGGTCAAACATCCTAAGTAGTGAAACTAGCCCAAATCCAAACTAGGGATCCAACATAGTTCCTCTTCTTCATCAGATGACCTGAACTTGGGTAGATGCATGACTTTGCTCAATCTTTTGAGAGTGATCATGATCTTATGCCCACTGATGGATGATTTGATTTTATTGGAGGATGAATCAATAGTGGCATTCCAGTAGAGTTCAAGCATTTATCTCTTCCATATAAAGCTTGTCTCTAACGGAATGTATTCTTGGTCAGTGACCTGCATCACATGGAGAATGAGTTGTACCTCCTCTAGCACATCCTTGAAACCATTTCTCACAAACTCTGAACCCTCGAATAAGAAATCCATTCCTTTCGGCGCCATGAATCCTTTGAAGTTTTGTAGATTTCTCGTGCTTTCATCGCAGGGAGGCAGAAAAATGAAAGGGCTAGGAATAGTGTATTTTATTCTAAGAACACACACTTCTATTTATACTAACCTCTTATTTGAGAATTTTGAGAGGCGCATACCTGTTGTGATAATCACGAGAAGATCCATGACGAAGATTAATACTGTGAGATAGCCATAATCACAAGTCCCTGGGAGAATTCATTGAGTGGTCTCGACACACTCGACGCTTGAAGTTTTCTCAGCGCACTTGACGCTTTGTCACAACCCGCATTTTTCCCAACAATTTAATTATATCAAAGCAAGGGGAAAATACGCGTCGTGATGCCACGCCGTGCAGGGGATAACTGCAGACGTTCAGGCAAGACTCCAAACTCTACAATTTAAGAAGAAAACATAAATGGTTATGAATAAAATCCAGATTAAGTTATGATGGTAGCCGTATCCCTCGGATTAGTGAATCATCTAGTTCACGATTTAAAATATAAATTATACGCTTGCGGAAAATACTTATTTAAATTGACTCTAATATCCTACATGAGTATGAATGTCCCCGAGGAACAACTCATACAATGCAAACCCTAGATTTATAATAAGTATAGAAAAGTCTTTACGCTAAATAGAAAGTAGTGGCTTCATTTTGAAAGAGATGACAAGTATGCTTTACTAATTGTAGGGTTTTGTAGGTTAAAAATATCTAACATGCAATCCTAGCAATAAATCATCCCAGAGAGCAAGTAATGTAAACCAAACATAAGGAAACAACAATAGCTAGCAAATGTCCAAAAAAAAGGTCAACAAACCTATGGGCGTCAACAACCTGACACGAACCCACAATAAGAATATGTCTGAAACTAAGCAAAGAAAACTAAAAAAACAAACTACCTCGCTACGGCGAGGGGGAAAACTACAGCCAAACTACTGTTGCTAAGGCTCCAAAACTGGCTCCGCTACCTACTAATGCTCCGAACTTGAGGCATTCTAAAAACAGAACACCTCAGCAAGAGGGTACAAATGGTGGCAGAAAAATCAACAAAATAAAACAAAGGTCAGACGGGGTACCAACCCAAGAACAACAGTACTGAAGTAAGGTGCCAAACAGGAAAAGAAAGAAATACCTACGTGAATCGTCACGTACTCCCGCAAATACGCCAGATTTCTCAAGGCAAAAAGGGAACAACAAAAGTAAAAAACATAAAGAAGAATTTTAATTAGCTTTACTAAGCACCTGTGGTCGACCCTACCTCAAAACACGGGCGAGGTGGTCCCTCAACTGGACACACCCCTCACGAATAATTTATCCGCTTAACTGCGAGGGAGTCTCATACTCTCCACCATACACCGCAGATGCCCAAAAACCCGATAGGCTTCCACAAGGTACCATAAAGGAGTCAGACCATGCAGAGGTGGTTTTATCCACTAACTCCCGCAAATTTTAGAAACCCAAAGAAACCACAACACAAAATATATCTCGAGATTTGGCTCATCAGATTCTACTTGACACTTCTAGTTTCAAGACATGGTTGATCAACCCCTATGAACGATTTACAATCCTAGAAAAACTCTAATATGATCAATAACGATAGGTAATGCATTTAAAGGCATTAATAAGACACATCAAGAGCGATTAAATATATCATGACAAGATCAAGTTCCCCAAGACAACATCTTACAATCTCGAGAGATCATCCAAAAAGGTTAATCGTAGCAATAACTTGGAAAACAAAGTGAAGAAAATTTTAAAGAACATTAAAACTGAACCGTTACCATCAAATCGGACGAGGAGAAATGTGGGGAAACCATCACTTGCCTTGGTTTTACCGGAAAAGTTCTCAAAATCAGTCCACGTCACAGATCGGGGCAAAAGAGGATGGAGGAAGTTGAAATCTAGACAAAAATGGTCAAAAAGGGGGTTAGGGCCGAAAAACCCTAACTGGAAAACTCAAGGAAAGGGGAAAAATTCACCACGATAGCGTAGCTCTCGATGAGAGCTTTCCAGATCTACGCTCGGTTGAAGATTTCGAGCACCGGAGCTCCGTCGGCGGCCACCGGAAGATTCACGAATTATTTTCTCTCTCACGCTCACGCTGCTCTGGTCCGGGAGGAAGAATCGGAGAAGATGAGTGTTTATTCTTTTCTAATAACCTAAGTATAAGTGTATATATATATAAGTACTTATAAAATATTTTGTCTAAATATAAAAAAAAACGGTTTAAGTACGAGCAGTTCGCGGAAAACAAAATTAGAGGTCTAACATGGATTCAAATCGAAAAGTTCCCAACATGAAAGTTGTAGATATCGTCGAGACGAACAAATTTCATGTTATCCATTTTTCCATACGGCACTGTTTTGACCCTCAAAAAGGCTCCCGAACAGAAACTATGACGGACTACACGAGAAAGACAGCAGACTACTCGAGTAAACAGAAGGCTACTCGAGTAAGCAGAAACAGACTACTCTAGTATACAGAAGCAGACTACTCGAGTATACAGAAGGCTACTCGAGTATACAGAAACAGGCTACTCGAGTATACAGAAGGCTACTCGAGTATACAGAAACAGACTACTCGAGTATATAGAAACAGATTATTCGAGTATACAGAAACAGACTACTCGAGTATACAGAAGGCTACTCGAGTATACAGAAACAGAGTACTCGAGTATACAGAAACAGACTACTCGAGTATACAGAAGGCTACTCGAGTATATAGAAATAGATTACTCGAGTATACAAAAACAGACTACTCAGGTATACAGAAGGCTACTCGAGTATACAGAAACAGACTACTCGAGTATACAGAAACAGACTACTCGAGTATACAGAAGGCTACTCGAGTATACATAAATAGATTACTCGAGTATACAGAAACAGACTACTCGAGTATACAGAAGGCTACTCGAGTATACAGAAACAGACTACTCGAGTATACAGAATTGGAGGAACAGAAGATTTACATAAAAAGCAGAAACTTCACACGAGTCAAGGTTGCAGGAAAAACAATTTCTTGGCAAATCTAACCATTTGATCATACTATAAGAATGAATAGTACTGTTCATTTTTGAATAGTAATTTAATATTAAAATAATCGTATTTATATATATTTGAATAAGGAAACGCAAGATCAAAACGGAGGCCCAAACGAGCGCCGAATTGAACGAAACTCACGCCGTAGGCGAACACAGACGCTACGAACAAAACGACGAAGTCAAAACCAAAATCAGACGAGCCATTCTCGAGATATAAGTTTTCAAAGTTTACGACGAACATAAATTCCACAAAACTTTGGAAAAACGCCGAGGCCCAAATGTCGCTCGGATCACGACGAAACTTGACGAGTAAGTCAAAAATTACTCAACTTAAATTCCAAACGCAAAATTTTCCCATTACAATAAGAATTCGGCTGACTTGACCGCATGGACGCGAAAATGCCTTTATGGAATTACGCCGTCATCTTGACGATAAAGGTAACGCCATGACGTCATAAATATGATGTTTCCCATTTAAATAAAATCGTCGAAAAAATCGGGGGCGTTACAGTCACTCCCCCTAAAAAGAAGTTTCGTCCTGAAACTTAACACAACTCCAAAACCAACTCAAAATGATAAAATCCAACGTAACTAAAAACATATCGACGTACCCGAAACTAGGAGAAGAGGTGCGGATGAGATTCTCTCATTGCTGATTCCAATTCCCACGTCGCGCTCTCGACGTCTTGATTTCTCCAAAGAATCTTAACCATGGGGATGGTCTTTCTTCGCAAGACATGCTCTTGAGATTCCAAAACGCGGACAGGCTATTCCACATACGACAGATTGGGCTGAATTTCGGGCACCGAGTCAAGAATTTGACGATCACTACGAACACACTTCCGCAACTGGCTCGCATGGAACACATCGTGGACACAAGGGAAGGTAGCAGGTAAATCCAGTCGATAAGCTGACACTCCGATGCGTTCCAGAATCGGAAAAGGTCCCACATACCGGGGGTCTAACTTGTGGTTCCTTCCAAATCTTTTTACTCCTGGCATCGGAGAAACTTTCAGAAAAACCAAGTCCCCAACGACAAACTCCAAATCGACCCTTCGTCGATTAGCATATTTCTCATAACGCTCTTGTGCTACACGAAGCTTCTCTCGAATATGAGTCACCGCACAATTCATCTCCTCAAGGGCTTCAGGACCTAGCAATTGTCTCTCACCAACCTCCACCCAAAATAAGGGAGTCCTACAACGCCTCCCATAAAAGGCCTCAAACGGGGCCATCTGCAAGCTCTCTTGATAACTATTATTGTAAGCAAACTCCATGAGTCTGAGAAGCTCATCCCAAGCACCACCATGATCCAAAATATAATATCTAATCATGTACTCCACAATCTGATTTACTCTTTCTGTTTGCCCATTCGTCTGTGGGTGATAGGCGATAGAATACCTCAAGTCGGTACCCAACCCCTCTTGCAAGCTCTTCCAAAAGCGAGACGTAAATCTGGAGTCCCGATCTGATACAATACTAACAGGCACTCCATGTAACCTGATGACCTCTTCCAGATATAGCTCAGCTATCTTCTTCATCGAATACCCAATCTTAAATGGAACAAAGTGGGCACACTTTGTCAATCTGTCGACTATCACCCAAATTGAGTCATGCCCACGGGGAGATTTTGGTAGACCGGTGATAAAATACATTGAAATACTTTCCCATTTCCAACTTGGAATATCAAGCGGTGTCAATTTACCACCAGGCCTCTTATGATCAGCCTTGACACGCTGACACGTATAACATTCCGATACAAACTTTGCTATGTCGTTCTTCATTCCTGACCACCAAACAATTTGTTTTAGATCTTTATACATCTTGGTGGAACCAGGATGGTAAGAAACACTAGAACCATGGGCTTCTTTACAAATCTTAGCCCGAATGTCACCAATGGCAGGAATACAAAATCTACTCCGATATTTCAAGGTACCTAACTCGTCCAACGAGAAATCAGGTAACTCTCCTTTTTCAGTTCTATTTCGGAGATGCGATAGATCAGGATCATCTATCTGGTGTGCTCGAGTAAGGTTAATCCAAGAAGGTTCTTCTGCTTCCAAACTAGCAGGTGTAGTATGACTCCCAAACTCAATATTCATCAACAAGAATTCTTCTACTAAGGACTGTACCGTGAGATTAAAAATTTTAGCGGTCTTCCTACTCAAAGCATCGGCTACTACATTAGCCTTTCCTGGATGATAAAGAATTTCTACTTCATAATCCGCCACATATTCTAACCACCGACGTTGGTGCAGATTTAGTTCCTTCTGAGTGAAGACGTACTTCAAACTCTTATGGTCCGTATAGATCTTGCAAATCGCGACATACAATAAGTGTCGCCACAGCTTAAGCGCATAAATTACGGCAGCAAACTCCAAATCGTGCGTAGGATAGTTTCTCTCGTGAATCTTTAGTTGCCTCGATCCATATGAGATCACCCTACCATCTTGCATTAAAACACAACCAAGTCCGATGTGTGACGCATCGACGTACATAGTATACTCGACTCCTTCAGTAGGTAAGGTTAAAATTGGGGCAGTACACAGTCTCTTCTTCAACTCTTGGAAAGCCTCTTCACACTTATCACTCTAAATGAATGCAGTATTCTTCTGAGTAAGTTTAGTTAAAGGAGCAGACAACACCAAAATTCCTTCCACAAATCTTCTATAGTAGCCAGCGAGGCCTAAGAAGCTCCTAATCTCCTTAGGTGTAGAAGGTCTTTCCCATTCCATCACGGTAGAAATCTTGGTCGGGTCTACAGAAATACCGTCCTTGCCTACAACATGACCCAGAAAGGACACCTGAGGTAGCCAGAACTCATATTTGCTTAACTTCACATAAAGCTTATGCTCCCTCAGGGTCGACAAAACCAAACGCAAATGCTGAGTATGCTCCTCAACATTGCGGGAATACACTAGGACATCATCTATGAACACAATAACGAATCGGTCAAAGAAATCCTTAAACACCCTATTCATCAAATCCATGAAAGCAGAGGGTGCATTGGTTAAACCGAAAGGCATCACCAAAAACTCATAATGTCCATGTCTTGAAGGGAATGCGGTTCGGGGAATATCTTCCTCGCGAATCCTCAACTGGTTGTAGCCTGAGCAAAGATCGATTTTTGAAAATACCGTGCTACCACGCAACTGATCGAACAAATCATTGATCCTTGGCAGGGGATATCAATTCTTAATGGTCACCTTATTTAATTCCCTATAATCGATGCAAAGCCTCATCGATCCGTCCTTCTTCCTTACGAACAAAACCGGAGCACCCCACGGAGAAGAACTTGGTCTAATAAAACCACACCTCAACAACTCATCGAGCTGAGTATGCACTCATCCAACTCACGTGGAGCCATACGGTACGGTGCTTTGGCAATGGGACAAGTGTCTGGCTCGAGGTCAATCACGAACTCAATCTCCCTCTCAGGAGGAAGTCCTGGAAGACTATTAGGAAAGACATCTGGAAACTCTCGCACCACCGAGACATCCTCGAGACGTGGTGTAACAGAAGCTGTTTCCAGAGCAGAAATAGAAACTAAAACCGCCTCACAACCAGAATTTATAGCACGTACCGCAGAAATGACAGGGGAAACTCTGTCCTGAAATCCATAGACGCTCATAGGTTGGCCATTGTCCTTCCTAAAGTCCAGTCTTTTTGCCTTGCACTGGATGGCTGCATCATACTTGGATAGCCAGTCCATGCCCAAAATCACATCAAAATCAGCCAGGTCTAAAATTATCATATCCGCAAGGGCCAGAAAATTGCCAAGATGAATAGGGCATCTCATAACTCCTTGATTGGATATCACCGAATTACCGGAGGGAAGCTAGACGTTGAAGGAGTCTCTCAATTGATCAACATCCAGGCGATGTTTATCAACAAACCTCCTGGCCACAAAGGAATGTGTGGCACCCGAATCGAACAGAACGCGCTCCCACCTATTCCGCACCTTAAACTCCCCTAAAACCGTACCATACATAACTAAACGAACGATAACTAGGGCAACAACGATAAATAATAGGGATAAAATAAACTGGGGCTAACCTGAAATAACTTGCGTAGAGTTTTGAGCTTCCTCGCTAGTCATCACGTTCAGCTTTCCTTTTCCTTTATCTAGGGTTGGTGGTGGCGGTAGAGCTCGAAGCGGGGCAGGTTGCAGCGGGGTTTGAGCCTGGGGGAACGAAGATTTCTGGTGTCCCTTCTGCCCGCACTGGAAGCAGGTCCTTTCTTTCATCCAGCACCGACTCACATCATGACCCTTCCTTGCACAGAACGAGCACACGAGCTCTCCCTTGGGTGCACCTTGGATGGCGTGCACTTGCTGCTGCTTCAGGGTGGCTGTTCTCTTGAAACATCTTTCGTAAGGGTGGCCAGGACGACCACAGAAACTACACACTTCCTTACCTTTCTTCTTCGAAGATGGGCCAGATGCCCTGGAGCTACCATCCTCAACACCCTTCCTTTTCTCTTTCCACGCCGCAGCACCGCGGTTCTTGGCATATTCAATCGCTTTAACTTTTAGTGCGGCTTCCACTGCCACAGCATAACTGTCAGCTCCATAAGCGCATGCCCACTACTGGACATCACTTCTTAGTCCTCCCAGGAAACGTTTCACTCTTCCCTCCTCTGAAGCTACCAAATCGGGAGCAAATCTACTCAACTTGCTAAACTCAATCTCATATTCGCTCACCGTGAGCTGTCTTTGCTTCAAATGCAAGAAGTTATTCATGAGACGGTCCTGCTCGACCGAGGGCAGAAACTTCTTCAGCAACACCTTCTTGAAAGAGTCCCAGGTACAGCCTTCCTTCAGACTCTCCTTTTCACGAATCCACCAACTCTTTGCTAGGCCTTTTAACTGATAGGCTGCAATCATAATCTTCTGGGCTTCTAAAATCCCGGAATACGAAAACATCTCCTCGATTGAGATGATCCAATCATCCAAAATCATAAAGTTCGGCACTCCCGTCATAGGTGGGAGGTCCCAATCGCTGGAAATGCGATATGAAATTCATTTCTGGTGGTATTGCCACCGGGGCCACCAGAGGAGCAGGGGTATCGGGCACGACTTGACCCAAGAAAGGCTCTTGCACTGAAGGTTGCCGCGCTGGAGCCGTAGACAACAATGACTGAATTTGCGTTTGCATCGCAACTACTTGCCTTGACAGAGCCTCGTTGCTCTGGCGCAAACACTCAATCAACGCATCACTCTGCGCACTTGACGACTCACCCTCCGACTGGGGAGTCGATCTCGTCGCAATACGATTTGGAGGCATTTCTAAAAAGGCAAACGAACAACCCAATTAAAATCCTAGATTACGACTAGGGCAAACAAAACTAGTTCAGACCATACTTGAAAGACACTTGCTAAAGCTGTAACTTTCTCTGGGATTATATGATGATGATATGTCCTACTCAGGATGATATCATATCATCCTATTAACTCATGTGCCTATGATATGAATGCATAAATTCTTTACTCTTATTTAAAATCATGTGTGTACATATGTCATCAAGTAAATCTTTAGCTTGGCATGTTGTGCTCATGTTATGTTATGTTATGCATGTAGTGCTATGAATTCTATAAAAGGCCTTAATGCATGTTATGAGCGGCGTACACATGCAATGTTATGCATCCCATACTACATAATATTGCATGCAACTAAAATAAAATGAGCTAATGGGCATTCATGTGGTGAGGTTATGCATCCCATACTACATAACCCTCGCATGTTGCCACCTATGGTGGATCCATATACAAACACATATTATGCATCCCATACTACATAATATGCCCCGTATACTTCTAATCATGCTTATGAGTGTAGTGTTCATGCTTCAGCCAAGACATATTGATGACACATCGGTGTGTGTATGATATGACACTAAACAACTAACACTAACAAGGGAAGGGTGCCCGACCAATTATCAAGCAACCTCCCTCTGATACCAACTGTCACAACCTGCATTTTTCCCAACAATTTAATTATATCAGAGCAAGGGGAAAATACTCGTCGTGATGCCACGCCGTGCAGGGGATAATTGCAGACGTTCAGGCAAGACTCCAAACTCTACAATTTTAGAAGAAAACATAAATGGTTATGAATAAAATCCAGATTAAGTTATGATGGTAGCCGTATCCCTCGGATTAGTGAATCATCTAGTTCACGATTTAAAATATAAATTATACGCTTGCGGAAAATACTTATTTAAATTGACTCTAATATCCTACATGAGTATGAATGTCCCCGAGGAACAACTCATACAATGCAAAACCTAGATTTATAATAAGTATAGAAAAGTCTTTACGCTAAATAGAAAGTAGTGGCTTCGTTTTGAAAGAGATGACAAGTATTCTTTACTAATTGTAGGGTTTTGTAGGTTAAAAATATCTAACATGCAATCCTAGCAATAAATCATCCCAGAGAGCAAGTAATGTAAACTAAACATAAGGAAACCACAACAGCTAGCAAGTGTCCAAAAAAAAGGTCAACAAACCTGTGGGCGTCAACAACCTGACACGAACCCACAGTAAGAATATGTCTGAAACTGGGCAAAGAAAACTAAAATGACAAACTACCTCGCTACGGCGAGGGGGAAAACTACAGCCAAACTGCTGCTGCTAAGGCTCCAAAACCGGCTCCGCTACCTGCTAATGCTCCGAACCTGAGGCATTCCAAAAACAGAACACCTCAGCAAGAGTGTACAAATGGTGGCAGAAAAATCAACAAAATAAAACAAAGGTCAGACGGGGTACCAACCCAAGACCAACAGTACTGAAGTAAGGTGCCAAACAGGAAAAGAAAGAAATACCTACGTGAATCGTCACGTACTCCCGCAAATACGCCAGATTTCTCAAGGCAAAAAGGGAACAACAAAAGTAAAAACATAAAGAAGAATTTTAATTAGCTTTACTAAGCACCTGTGGTCGACCCTACCTCAAAACACGGGCGAGGTGGTCCCTCAACTAGACACACCCCTCACGAATAATTTATCCGCTTAACTGCGAGGGAGTCTCATACTCTCCACCATACACCGCAGATGCCCAAAAACCCGGTAGGCTTCCACAAGGTACCATAAAGGAGTCAGACCATGCGGAGGTGGTTTTATCCACTAACTCCCGCAAATTTTAGAAACCCAAAGAAACCACAACACAAAATATATCTCGAGATTTGGCTCATCAGATTCTACTTGACACTTCTAGTTTCAAGAAATGGTTGATCAACCCCTATGAACGATTTACAATCCTAGACAAACTCTAATACGATCAATAATGATAGGTAATGCATTTAAAGGCATTAATAAGACACATCAAGAGCGATTAAATATATCATGACAAGATCAAGTTCCCCAAGACAACATCTTACAATCTCGAGAGATCATCCAAAAAGGTTAATCGTAGCAATAACTTGGAAAAAAAAGTGAAGAAAATTTTAAAGAACATAAAAACTGAACCATTACCATCAAATCGGACGAGGAGAAATGAGGGGAAACCACCACTTGCCTTGGTTTTACCGGAAAAGTTCTCCAAATCAGTCCACGTCACAAATCAGGGCAAAAAAGGATGGAGGAAGTTGAAATCTAGACAAAAATGGTCAAAAAGGGGGTTAGGGCCGAAAAACCCTAACGAGAAAACTCAAGGAAAGGGGAAAAATTTACCACGATAGCGTAGCTCTCGATGAGAGCTTTCCAGATCTACGCTCAGTTGAAGATTTCGAGCACCGGAGCTCCGTTGGCGGCCACCGGAAGATTCACGAAATATTTTCTCTCTCACGCTCACGCCGCTCTGGTTCGGGAGGAAGAATCGGAGAAGATGAATGTTTATTCTTTTCTAATAACCTAAGTATAAGTGTATATATATATATAAGTACTTACAAAATATTTTGTCTAAATATAAAAAAACGGTTTAAGTACGAGCAGTTCGCGAAAAACGAAATTAGAGGTCTAGCATGGCTTCAAATCGAAAAGTACCCAACATGAAAGTTGTAGATCTCGTCAAGACGAACAAATTTCATGTTAGCCATTTTCCATATGGCACTGTTTTGACCCTCAAAAAGGCTCCCGAACACAAACTATGATGGACTACCCGAGAAAGGCAGCAGACTACTCGAGTAAGCAGAAACAGACTACTCGAGTATACAGAAGCAGACTACTCGAGTATACAGAAGGATACTTGAGTATACAGAAGCAGGCTACTCGAGTATATAGAAGGCTACTCGAGTATACAGAAATAGACTACTCCAGTATACAGAAACAGATTACTCGAGTATACAGAAATAGACTACTCGAGTATACAGAAGGCTACTCGAGTATACAGAGACAGACTACTCGAGTATACAGAAACAGACTACTCGAATATACAGAAGGCTAATCGAGTATACAGAAATAGATTACTCGAGTATACAGAAACAGACTACTCGGGTATACAGAAGGCTACTCGAGGATACAGAAACAGACTACTCGAGTATATAGAAACAGACTACTCGAGTATACAGAAGGCTACTCGAGTATATAGAAATAGATTACTCGAGTATACAGAAACAGACTACTCGAGTATACAGAAGGCTACTCGAGTATACAGAAACAAACTACTCGAGTATACAGAATTGGAGGAACAGAAGATTTACATTAAAAGCAGAAACTTCACACGAGTCAAGGTTGCAGGAAAAACAATTTCTTGGCAAATCTAACCATTTGATCATACTATAAGAATGAATAGTACTGTTCATTTTTGAATAGTAATTTAATATTAAAATAATCGTATTTATATATATTTGAATAAGGAAACGCGAGATCAAAACGGAGGCCCAAACGAGCGCTGAATTGAACGAAACTCACGCCGTAGGCGAACACAGACGCTACGAACACAACGGCGAAGTCAAAACTAAAATGAGATGAGCCATTCTCGAGATATAAGTTTTCAAAGTTTACGACGAACATAAATTCCACAAAACTTTGGAAAAACGCCGAGGCCCAAATATCGCTCGGATAGCGACGAAACTTGACGAGTAAGTCAAATATTACTCAACTTAAATTCCAAACGCAAAATTTTCCCATTACAACAAGAATTCGGCCGACTTGACCGCATGGACGCAAAAATGCCTTTATGGCATTACGCCGTCATCTTGACGTTAAAGGTAATGCCATGACGTCATAAATATGATGTTTCCCATTTAAATAAAATCGTCGAAAAAATCGGGGGCGTTACACGCTTGAACACTCAAAGTCAGTGCATTCGACTCTTGGACAAGTCCTTTTCTAGCTTGATATCCTGTAAGAGATAATTTTTCCTGCTACACATATGCATGAAAACACTACAGCTTTATTAAGTTTAACATGCCCAACTCAATTTTGAAGGTGTTGAACTTGACTTCATCTAGTGGCTTTGTGAAAATGTCAGCCACCTGTTTGTCTGTGGGGAAAACCTTAAGACAAATGTCTTCTTTTTCTACATGCTCCCTATCTAATCCCAATGTGCTTATTCCTGCTATAAGACACAAGATTCCTAGCAATAGAGATTGCACTAGAAGAATCACAAAACATTGGAGTTCTACTTAGCTGGAAATTATAGTCTTGGAGCTGATGCTGAATCCACAGTAGCTGTGCACAACAACTACTAGCTGATATGTACTCTGATTAAGTTGTTGGGATGACAACACTTGTTTGCTTCTTGCTACTCCAAGAGACTAATCTTCTTCCTAGAATTTGATAGGTGTCTGAGGTGCTTTTCCTATCTTCTATGCAACCTATAAAGTCTGCATCTGAATACCCAATTAGTTCAAAGTCATTATTTTTAGGGTACCATAGACCAAGATCAGGTGTGCCCTTGAGATATCTAAAAAAATTTTTGCAGCAGAATAATGGGATTTTTTAGGGCTAGCCTGGTATCTAGCACAAACACATATAGCATACATAATGTTTGGCCTACTTGTAGTAAGGTAGAGGAGGGAGCCAATTATGCCTTTATACAAGGTTTCATCAACAGGTTTCCCAGTCTCATCCTTGTCTATTGACACATTTGAACTCATAGTTGTTTTCATTATGGAGGCACTTTCCATTCCAAAATTTTTAATAAACTCCTTTGTGAACTTAGACTGAGAGATGGATAGACCATCATATAACTGTCTAACTTGTATGCCCAAGAAATACTTGAGTTCACTCATACTTCTCATCTCAAACTTCCCTTGCATAAGCTTAGGAAAATTCTTTCAGAGGCCATCATCAGTAGACCTAAATATTATGTCATCTACATAAATTTGGATTAGAATGATCTTACCCTTGACTTCCCTAAGAAATAATGTCTTGTCTATCTTTCCCCTAAGACTTTGTTCTCAATGAGAAAGCTAGACAATGTTTCATACCATGCCCTAAGATCATATTTTAATCCATGCAAAGCTTTTCTAAGCTTAAATACATAATTAGGAAAATTAGAGTTAACAAAACATGGCGGTTGCTCAACATAAACCTCCTCTTTTAGGTCACCATTTAGGAAAGCTGACTTTATATCCATTTAGTAGACCTTGATTCCTTTATGTGTAGCATATGCAAGAAACAGTCTTATAACTTCCAATCTAGCTACTGGTGCAAAGGTTTGATCAAAATAAATACATTCCTCTTGTCTATATCCCTTGGTAACCAGTCTAGCTTTATTCTTGATTATAACACCATTCTCACCAAGTTTATTGCTATAGATCCACTTGGTTCCAATGATGTTATGTCCTTATTTTCTGCAAACAAACTTCCAGACCTTGCATCTATTGAACTGGTTTAGTTCTTCTTGCATAGACACAATCTAAAATGGGTCTATGTTGGTATCTTCAAACCTTTTATGTTCAACCTGAGACAGGAAGATGGAGTACATGATAATGTTGAAGCTTTTTCTCCTTATTGTAACCCCTTGGCTAGCATCTCTTATGATCTGATCTCTTGGATGTTCCCTCATATGCTTAACAACTTCTGGCATTCTATTCTCAGCATCTAGAACTCCAATGGCTAGATCCTGCTGGTCTTTACCCACATCCTATGTAATTTGTCCTTCTTTAGGAATGAACAGACCAACCTCTTCCTCTTGGTAGAAGAAGGAGTATCCTTGATGGTCAGTTTATCCATCTCCATCTAGACACCTACAGGTCTAGACGAGCTAGGCAGCTCACTATTAATCATAGATAATTCATCAAACACAACATTTACAGACTTTTCTACAACTTGATTTTTCAAGTTATAGACTCTATAGACTTTGCTTTGGTTACTATACTCAACAAAGATTCCTTCATAGGATTTGGCAGCAAATTTAGTCAAGTAGGACTTCCCATTATTGAGCAAGACGTACTTGCTTCCAAAGATCCTCAGATAGGCTATATTTGGTTTTCTGTCTTTCATAATCTCATAGGAAGTCTTCTTGTGATACTTATTGATAAAAGATCTATTCAGGAAATGACAAGCAGTATTCACTACCTCAGCCCAGAAGTATTCTTGGAGAGAAGTGTCACTAAGTAGTGTCCTACCACCTTCTATGAGAGTACTATTTTTCCTCTCTACAATTCCTTTTTGCTGGGGTGTTCTTGGAGAAGAAAACTCATGATAAATCCCTTGTTCTTCACATAACTATGTCATGCCTCCATACTGAAATTCAGTACCATGACCACTTTTGATTTAGACCACATGACTGTTCTTTTCATTCTTAATTTGCCTAACAAAGGTCACAAAGATATTAAGGGTTTCAGACTTTTTCTTTAAAAAGAAAACCCAAGCAAATCTAGAATAGTCATCAACTTTGACAAGTGTATAGACTTTCCTACCTAGAATATGAACTGGAATAGGACCAAAAAAGTTGATATGCAAGAGGTATAAACACCTCTCAGAATCCTTTGCCCCAATGCTCTTAAAGGTTGCTTTTGTTTGCTTGTACTTTTGGCGTAAATAGTAAATGCCATCCTTGGTGCATCTTAGATTGGCTCTATTTCTTGACTATCCCTTCTCTAAAGAGCTTGATAATTATCTTATAGTTCAAG
The DNA here is from genome assembly GCA_039513925.1 of Platanthera zijinensis. NCBI lineage: Eukaryota > Viridiplantae > Streptophyta > Magnoliopsida > Asparagales > Orchidaceae > Platanthera > Platanthera zijinensis. Next base: position 115,929,291 of record CM077087.1, read on the forward strand.
TGAGCAAGCCTTTTATGCTATTGCACACAATAATAGAATTTCTCATTTGATACCAGACATATTGGTGAGTCTGTACTTAAACATAAGAAGTTTCAACAATAAATATTTCCACTCCTTGAGCCCATCAAAATGACCTCTTGGACACTTGATCTTTTGATCTGACACTCATATTTGTGGAAGACAATGACATAGCCAACTTCACATAGTTGGCTTATGCTAATCAGATTGTGTTGCAATCCATCCATATAAGCTACCTTTGTGATGGAGACTATGCTATTAGTGATCATACCATAGACCTTGGTGACTCCTCTGTCTGAACCTCCAAAGATCACCTTAGGTCCATTTTTCACAAGAGTATAATCCTTAAGGTGGCTCCTTGTTCCAGTCATGTTCCTAGAACATCCACTGTCCAAGTACCATATTGGAATTGTATGGATACTTAGACTACCATGCACACACAGTTTAGTTTACCTTAGGAACCCAAAAGGAATTGGGTCATTGGTACTTATTAGCTTGAAAATGCACATATCAACCTGCAGTAGTTCTGATAGGAAGACTCACCATTACCCTTGGCACACTAGGGTTATGCCAACAATCTATGGTAAAGTGTCCCACCTTGCCACAACACCAACATTCTTTAATGTTGTATCTCCTTTTCTGAACAGCCTTGGAAGAGTTCAAGCTATCAATAGTTGTCTCTTCAGTGGGTAGAGTAGTAGCTTTCATCTTATTTCTTTCAGCAAGTATTTGATTGAAAGTTAGTCTACTAGTGGGTGCACAAGGCTTATTCTGAGAAGAACCAACAGATATCATCTTTATAGGTTACATGGAGTTGATGGCTTCGGAAAATTATAGGTGTGGCTTACTAACTGACTTACCCTTAGTCAAGGTGTCTGCTGGAGGAACTTGAGAATAGGCCACTGCCTTATTATTGAATGTGGGGGTTGAAGAACCAAGCACAAATGGTCTATAATGGGCCATATGGATTTACTTATGAGGAGCCTTCAGTGCACTCACACCCATGTCCTTTCTCCCTCCATTGTAAGATACCCTAGTATTTTTATAGGAAGAGTTCACGTTCTTTCAGTGACCATACATACTGTCCTGGTCATACCAATTGGAATGGAGGATTACCTTTTAAAAGGTGGTCTGAGGCACTATAGGAACTTTACCTTTCCCTTTGGAATGGGCATCTCTTGAGTTCCACTTAAACCCCAAACCTCTCTTATCCTTTTGAGAGGTGAATGAGTCAATCAGTGGTCTTGAGAAGCTTCTCTTCAATATCAATGATGGTCTTATTTTTATAGCTAATGGTTCTAATTTATATAGTTGAGATTGTCTTCAGTAGGCTAACTTCCCTCCTCATCTTATCTAGTAAGGGTGCTTACTCAGACTACAGGGAAGCAGTTTGCTGTAGGGAGGCAATCTCCACAGCTTGTCTCTTAACAAGATTTTTTTCTCTTCTTCAGAGCATCTAGAATTGCACCATACTTATCAATCAACTGATTTACATCATCTTTAGATTTTGAACCATCATTCCCACTAGAGGAAGTGGATGCTTCAGAGTCTGAGCCAGATACATAGAAATAGGGAGAGCTAGGAATAGATTATACCTCATCCGGAATAAGATTGTTCTGATTATATTCTGATATGGCCATTAGACTGAACTCCTCATCCTCTGTCAACAGAGGATAGTGGTGCCCTTATGCTAGATAGGGCAGCAGGATGTTTATCCTCTACTTCAATAGTCATGAGACTAATGTAGGCCTCCTCTTCATCTTATTCTTAAGATTCAGAATCACTGTCTGATATGCTGACTGTCTTCTTAGCCAAGAAGCTCTTTTTAGTCTTCTTGTCTTTGTGATGCTTTTTTCCTTCAGACTTTTTGAGCTCCTGCCTTTTAACTAAACATTCAACAATGATATGTCCACTCTTGTTGTAACAGTAGTAAACAAAATTAGACTTAACATGTTTTTTTGCTTGGAGTCATACCTTTCCCAAGAGGGGTCTTTTCTTGACTTGTCCTTACTGGGATAGAGCTTCCTTGATGTGAAGCTTGAAGTGCCCTTATTCTTTCACTGTCTCCTCCTACTCAGTATCTGTCACAACCCGCATTTTCTCCGAATTAAGAATTATCAGAGTAAGAGAAAACACGCGTCATGATGCCACGTCAAGCAGGGGATAACTGCTGACGCTCAGGCAAATCCAACTACAATCTTTATGCAAGAAAATCATGTGCTTAATGAATAGAAAATCAGTTATGTTTAGAGTCCGTATCCCTCGGCTCAGTGGATCATCTAGTCCACAAAAGAAAACTATATTTAAACGCTGCGGAAAAATACTTTAATTAGGTTTTACACCCTAAAGAGCGCATAAGGGTCCCAAGAGAACCACTCATGCTATGCAAGACACTACACTTAGTTTATATAATACATATAAGAAAACGGTTTTCGTACGTGATTTGGAAAATAGTGATTAAGTTTACAAAACATGCTGATCATGAGCTTCATTTATAATAATAATTATAGTTTAAAAGTAACTAGCAACCTAGCATAAAACCTTCTCAAAGCAAGTAGACTATCTCCAGAAAAATAAATGGTAGCAGCAATAGTATATATCTAGTACAAGGTAAAAACTACTAGTGGGCGCCAACAACCTGACACGAACCCACCAACACACATATATGCCTGTAAGAAAGTACTGAAAACAACCTCACAAACAAGGTAAACAAAACTCCAAAGTCCGGGAGTCCACCAACAACAACACCTCCAAATAGCCACCAGACTGGCTACAGCTCAGAACCTGAGGCATTTCAAAAGAAAACAGAATACCTCAGCAAGCAAAAATCAAGGTAAAACTGCATGAAAGAGTCAACCAAAGGACAAAGTAACAGAATAACATGCAGTAGAAAGAGTCACAACTGTCCAAAACAGGACAACAAGAAATGCACAACGTGCAAAGAAACAGCCACGACCCAGCCCAGGAACCACATCCTGCAGGGCCTACTAGGCTACCAAGAGCCAGAATGCTGCAAACTACCAAAGAAGAAACTTCTAACACCCTAAACTGCGGGAAGTGATAGTAGCAAAAACAACAATGAGGAACCGGATCGAAGGCAAACGCAGTCCCCCAATCCACCATGTCCAAGTCAAAAGCTCGAGGGTCAACACGTGAAAACACAAGGGACCTTCCACCCGACATGCCCAGCCCGTACCTGGAGCAAGAAATCCATGGGTGGCCCTGGCTATATCACACAACTCCACCCCCATAAAGAGCTACAACCACCACTACTATCCACGACCCACGATTCGGCCTTTAGGAAAATAAAGAAAATGGCCGACAAGGAAAACCCAGAAATACAACTGGAAATCCACTCGAAAACAAAATACAAGGTAAAGGAAGAGTGTTGAAATAAACCAACACGACTAGGCGTTGAGTGAAACGCACTCAGTGCCTACCTAAACTTTGGCGTTGAGTGAGCTAGCCTCACTCGCCGCCAAAATAATGTTACTACCCACAAACCCACTAAAGAATACGGAGCTCGACGATAGTCGAACGACCAAGGCAGAAGATCCAGAACTCGAGTAGTTGCCTGCCACTTGAGTATTTAAACTCCCGCACTCGAAACCATCTAAATTCGCCTAGCAACAGAAAATATACAAAGCGCACGATCAGTGACGCACGATCAGTGGTCGTGCGCACTCATCGGCTGATGATCGTGCGAAGCGAACCTGGAAAAACCTGACAGAAAACCTAGCAACTGCGCACGATCAGTGTCGCACGATCAGTGGTCGTGCGCACTGTTGCCAGCGCTCGTGCGATTGCCCGAGACAGAACTTTGGAAACTGAAATTTATACGCGCACGAACAGAGGCACACGACCAGTGGTCGTGCGCCCTAAAGGTTGATGACCGTGCGCGGTCAACCTGCACCGTTTGGAATTTCCCGAACGACACCGGAACGCGCACACGACTCACGCCACTGCAGTAGCAGTAGACAACTATCACATTGTACGCTACTACCATTCAAACTATGTCTAACCATTCGAATAATACCTTAACGAAAGAAATTGGCAACCACACCCCCCCCCCTCCTAACTCTCCCTCTCGGCTACACCCGAACAAGAGCAACAATCAAAAATAAAGGAAAACAACGGCTCCATGCTGACAATTTGGATTCCAAACATCACAACATAGGGGGGGTTTCAGTAGGAAGAACTAAGCCATATAGTTAGCAAGAAAATGAGAACAACAAGGCCTCTAACCTGGGCTAACCGGGATTTCAATTTCAGCAAATAAAATCAAAGAAAACACTTGGCAAGGGCAAGAATACCACTTGCCTCAAATCTCAGCGAAGCTTTGGACTGCTTTCCTCCTCTTCGCACGGATCAAAACGGCCGCAACACCTAGAACAAAGACTCGGCCATTAATGGCGGAAAACTTCCAAAACCGAAAATTCCAATCCTTCCAAAACTCCACGAAAATCGAATTTCTTACCGCAGGAATGAAGGTCTCGACGAGAGCAATCCGAATCCACTCTCGGAATCGAATTCCGTCCACAAACGCTCCGGGAATCGGCGTCCGAAGGGAAGGTAGGCGGTTACTCCGTTTCTCTCGTACAAGGGGCCGGCGGTTTCTTACGGGGAAGAAGATGATCGATCCTTTCATTCTAATTCTATATATATATATATATATAATTATATAATTATATTATTAATTACAAAATTACATAAAGCACCAAATCGACGCGAAAACCGAACTACCTCGGAATTCGACGAAATTCGCACCGTAGCTAAATACCCACGCTACGAACGCAACGGCGAAGTCGAAATTAACTTTCGACGAATAGAACTCGAGTTATACCCAAATAAAGCCAAACACTAACATCCCCCCGAGAGGCCACACCGGGTCACCAAAACGACTCGGTTTGCTAGGGAGATCTTGCCAACAGGCTACCAAACAGGGCACTCAGTTCTAAGGAGCTAAACCGTACTCCACACATGGCACAAGCCACGGAAACGCGTCATCGTAACGCCAGACGAGAATAAAAATAATCGCTAAAAAAAACGGGGCGTTACAGTCACTCCCCCTAAAAGAAAGTTTCGTCCCGAAACTTTACGCACAACCCTCCTACAAAAGAAGGAAAAGTAACAAACAGAAGTTACAAAGGGAAACATACCGATCAAATCAGAGAAACAGGTGAGGGTACGCCCTCCTCATGGCCGACTCTAGCTCCCAAGTCGCGCTCTCCAAATCCTGATTTTTCCATAGAATTTTCACCATCGGTATGGACTTCTTTCGCAGCACACGCTCCTGAGTATCCAAAATACGAACTAGCACCTCAACGAAAGAGAGGTTGGGCTCTAACTGGGGCACAACATCCAAGAGTTGCCCACTGCTGCGCACACACTTCCGCAATTGGCTAATATGAAAAACATTATGAACACCAGGGAAGTTCGCTGGCAAATCCAATCTATATGCAGACACACCAATCCGCTCCAAGACCTCGAACGGGCCCACATACCTTGGGTCCAATTTCCGATTTTTACCAAATCTCTTCACACCAACCATTGGAGAAACCATGAGGTATACATGATCCCCTACTAAAAATTCCAAGGCAGACCTACGCCGATTGGCGTTCTTTTCATACCTCTCCTGGGCTAAACGAAGCTTCTCCCGAATAAGCTTCACGGCGACTTCCATCTCTTCCAGAGCATCAGGACCCAACAAAGGCTTCTCACCAGCCTCAGCCCAAAACAACGGAGTCCTACAGCGCCTCCCATACAAAGCTTCGAACGGAGCCATCTGCAAGCTTTCCTGATAACTGTTATTATAAGCAAATTCCATGAGTCGCAGACGCTCATCCCACGCTCCACCGTGGTCTAAAATATAGCACCGGATCATATCCTCAACAATCTGATTGACCCGCTCCATCTGCCTATTGGTCTGAGGGTGGTACGCAGTAGAATACCTCAGATCCGTACCCAAACCCTCCTGCAGACTCTGCCAAAAACGAGAAGTAAACCGGGAGTCTCGATCAGAAATGATGCTAACCGGCACACCGTGGAGTCGGATGACTTCATTCAAGTACAACTCTGCTATCTTCTTCATCGGGTAATCAATCTTATAAGGCACGAAGTGAGCACACTTCGTCAATCTATCCACTATAACCCAAACAGAATCAAATCCTCTCGTGGATTTTGGCAAACCCGTAATGAAGTCCATAGATATACTCTCCCACTTCCAATTCGGGATCTCTAGCGGAGTCAACTTACCACCAGGCCTTCCATGATCGGCCTTCACACGCTTGCAAGTGTGACACTCAGCAACATATCGGGCTATATCTCCTTTCATACCATACCACCAGGCAACTTGCCTTAAGTCACGGTACATCTTCGTAGATCCTGAATGGTAGGCAACGCTGGAACCATGAGCCTCACTGCAAATCATACCTCTAATGTCCCCAACAGCGGGAATGCAAAACCTGCCGCGGTACTTCAAAGTACCCGCATCATCAATAGAAAAATCTGGCAACTCTCCCTTCTCTGTCCTGGTAAAAAGGTGCAACAGATCCGGATCGTCCTTCTGATGCAGTCTACTCAAAGAAATCCAGGACGGCTCTTCCACTGATAAGATACTCTGCAAACTACAGCATCCCACTGAAATATCCATACGGAGGAACTCCTCAACTAATCGATCGGCGGAGAGGTTAAAGATCTTTCCCGTCTTTCGGCTCAGGGCGTCGGCCACCACATTGGCCTTGCCCGGATGATACTGGATTTCTACATCATAATCTGCCACATACTCAAGCCACCGCTGCTGCCGCAGATTCAACTCTTTCTGCGTGAACACGTACTTCAGGCTCTTATGGTCAGTAAAAATCTTGCACTGAGCCCCATAAAGTAAGTGCCTCCACAACTTCAACGCATAGATAACTGCTGCAAACTCAAGGTCATGCGTAGGATAATTCCGCTAATGAGTTTTCAACTGCCTTAACCCATAAGCAATTACTTTTCCATCCTGCATTAATACGCATCCCAGACCTATATGCGAAGCATCCACATACACATCATAATCCATGCCCTCAGTAGGAAGGGTTAGAACGGGAGCAGTACACAATCTCCTCTTTAACTCCTGAAAAGCTTCTTCGCACCTCTCGCTCCAAACAAAAGCCACATTCTTCTGAGTCAGCTTGGTCAACGGTGCGGCTAGAGAAGAGAAACCCTCCACGAATCTCCTGTAATAGCCAGCCAACCCTAAGAAACTTCTGATCTCCTTAGGAGTATTCAGCCTACTCCAATCCGTCACTGCTGCAATCTTTTCTGGGTCAACCGAGATCCCATCTTTGTTCACCACGTGGCCTAGAAAAGAAACCTGAGGCAACCAAAATTCGCACTTGCTCAACTTGGCGAATAACTTGTGGTTCCTCAACTCTGATAGGACCAAACGCAAATGCTGCTCGTGCTCCTCAGCACTGCAAGAATAAACTAACACGTCATCAATGAAGACCACAACGAACTTGTCTAGGAAATCCTTGAACACCCTGTTCATCATATCCATGAATGCTGATGGTGCGTTGGTCAGACCAAACGACATCACCAAAAACTCAAAGTGCCCATGCCTCGACCTAAACGCAGTCCGTGGAATATCTGCCTCACGGATCCTGAGCTGATGATAGCCCGAACGAAGATCGATCTTGGAGAACACCGTGCTACCACGCAACTGGTCAAATAAATCATCGATCCTCGGCAGAGGGTACCTGTTCTTGATAGTGACCTTGTTCAACTCTCTATAGTCGATGCAAAGCCGCATCGACCCATCTTTCTTCTTTACGAACAAAACAGGAGCACCCCAAGGCGACGAACTCTGCCTGATAAAACCTTTAGCCAACAACTCATCTAACTGAATTCGCAACTCCTCTAACTCACGAGGGGCCATCCGGTACGGCGCCTTAGCAATAGGACGCGTACCTAGCTCCAAATCAATAACAAACTCCACATCCCGCTCAGGAGGGATACTAGGAAGATCATCAGGAAAAACATCGGCGAAACCACGAACAATAGGAATCTCCTCCAAGCGTGGCACGCTATCAACTATTTCAACCGCCGAGACTAAACAAACACAACAATCAGAAAGAAACAATCTCTGAACACATACCGCAGAGAGAACTGGAGAATCCTGACACGGATCAGCATACACGCTGCCGGGCTGACCGTCGTCCCTGATGAAGTCCAAGCGCTTTCCCTTGCACTGAATGACCGCATCATACCGAGAGAGCCAGTCCATGCCCAAAATGACATCGAAGTCCTCTAGATCAATCATCTTCAGATCCGCCTTCGCAAGAAAATCCCCCAACAAAACTGGGCAATCCAAAATACCCAAATCTGACAACACAGATTCACCAGAGGGAAACTTGACACGGAAGGAATCCCGAACACGATCTAGAGACAACCGATGACGCTCCACAAAGTCTCTAGCCACGAACGAGTGGGTAGCGCCGGAGTCAAACAGAACACGCGCCCAGCGGTTCTTCACCTTAAATTTCCCTATAGGAACGCACAAAGCTAAGGAACTAGCACAACAGTACCGCAAATAATCTAGCAACTAAACTACCAGGCTAGAAAGAAAACATCAAACTACTAACCTGAGATCACCTGGGTCGAAGTCTGAGCCTCCTCGGAAGAAATCACGTTCAGCTTCCCTTTTCCCTTGTCCACACGCTGAGGTGGAGGTAATGCCTGCAATGGAACTGCAGGAAGAGCTGACTGGACCTGAGGACACCTCGACTTAACGTGACCCTTCTGCCCACACTGATAGCAGACTCTATCACTGGACCAACACTGGGCTGCATCATGCCCGGATCGCTTGCAAACTGAACAGGAGACATCTCTCCCAGGAGCACCCTGAATAGCATGAACCTGCTCCTTCTTCTGAGCTGCCGCCTTCTTGAAACACCTCTCAACAGGATGGCCTGACCGGCCATAAAAACTGCACACCACCCTGCTCCTCTTTCCCGGAACAGCATCGGGTACCAGGGGTTTCTTCTCCTCTACAACCTTCCTCTTATCCTTCCTCAACTGCTGGCCTCTGCTCTTCGCCGTCTCAATGGCCTCAACCTTAAGAGCAGCCTCTACAACTCCAGCATAAGTCACTGACCCATAAACACTGGCCAACTGCTGCACCTCACTCCTCAAACCACCAAGAAATCGCTTAACTCGATCAGCCTCAACGCTGACCAATCCAGGGGCAAAACGGCTCAACTTACTAAACTCTATCTCATACTCACCCACCGTGAGCTGCCTTTGCTTCAGATAGAGGAAATCATTCATGAGGCGGTCACGCTCGACCGAGGGTAAGAACTTCCTCAACAACATCTCCTTGAACACTTCCCAAGAGCATCCGGCTACTAGGCTCTCCTTCTCTCTCAGCCACCAACTCTTAGCCAAACCTTTAAGCTGATAGGCGGCTATCTTCACCCTCTGATCATCTGAAATCCCTGAGTACGAGAACATCTCCTCCATGGAGATCAGCCAGTCGTCTATCACCGTGAAATCTGCCTTCCCATCATAAGTGGGAGGGCTCAGCCTCTGAAACTGCGAGATGAAGGCCATCTCTGCTGGCACCACCACTGGAGGTCTCAAGGGTGCAGGAGGAGGAGGAACAACTAACCCCCCTGCAGGAACTTGCGCACCCTTAGCCTGCCCTGCCACAACTGCCACCAAAGACAGAATCTGGGCTTGCACCTGCTCCAACTGCCTAACCATAGCTTCGCTACTCTGACGCAGACCCTCGATCACCGCATCGTTCTGAGCTCCAGAAGATTCACCCTCAGACAGGGGAGTCAATCGAGTCGCAGGACGCCTAGCCATCCTAAAAATCAATACAACGCAAATCAGACCCAAATCCCACGACTAGAACCGACTACCAGTACAGACAATACATATGTAGATATAGACTTAAAGCTGCTAAACTTGCTCTGAGAGTTTATCTTCTTCACAATAATTAGATGATATGCCCTAACCTAGGATGGTTAAACACCACCTCACTAACTCTTGTGCCTAGATCGGATACATGAACTTATGTTAGTTTGAAAACTTATGTGTGTACATATGTCATCCTGCAAATCTTTAGCTCGGCGCGTAGTGCTTATGCAATGTTATGATATGCATGTTTGTGTTATGCATTCTAAAAAGGCCCTAATGTATGATATGAGCGGCGTACACATGAAAATGTTATGCATCCCATACTACATAACATTTCCATGCAACGAAAAAGAAACGTGCTAGTCGCAGTCATGTGGTGAGGTTATGCATCCCATACTACATAACCCTCACATGTAGCCCCTATGGTGGATCCATATACGAACACATATTATGCATCCCATACTACATAATATGCCCCGTATACTTCATGTTATGCTATGAGTGTAGTGTTCGTGCTTTTGCCAAGACGTGCTGATGACATATCGGTGTGTGAATGACATGATGCTGAACTACTAAAAGCATCCAAGGAAGGTTGCCCAACTAACTTGTCAAGCAACCTCCCTCTGATACCAACTGTCACAACCCGCATTTTCTCCGAATTAAGAATTATCAGAGTAAGAGAAAACACGCGTCATGATGCCACGTCAAGCAGGGGATAACTGCTGACGCTCAGGCAAATCCAACTACAATCTTTATGCAAGAAAATCATGTGCTTAATGAATAGAAAATCAGTTATGTTTAGAGTCCGTATCCCTCGGCTCAGTGGATCATCTAGTCCACAAAAGAAAACTATATTTAAACGCTGCGGAAAAATACTTTAATTAGGTTTTACACCCTAAAGAGCGCATTAGGGTCCCAAGAGAACCACTCATGCTATGCAAGACACTACACTTAGTTTATATAATACATATAAGAAAACGGTTTTCGTACGTGATTTGGAAAATAGTGATTAAGTTTACAAAACATGCTGATCATGAGCTTCATTTATAATAATAATTATAGTTTAAAAATAACTAGCAACCTAGCATAAAACCTTCTCAAAGCAAGTAGACTATCTCTAGATAAATAAATGGTAGCAGCAATAGTATATATCTAGTACAAGGTAAAAACTACTAGTGGGCGCCAACAACCTGACACGAACCCACCAGCACACATATATGCCTGTAAGAAAGTACTGAAAACAACCTCACAAACAAGGTAAACAAAACTCCAAAGTCCGGGAGTCCACCAACAACAACACCTCCAACTAGCCACCAGACTGGCTACAGCTCAGAACCTGAGGCATTCCAAAAGAAAACAGAATACCTCAGCAAGCAAAAATCAAGGTAAAACTGCATGAAAGAGTCAACCAAAGGACAAAGTAACAGAATAACATGCAGTAGAAAGAGTCACAACTGTCCAAAACAGGACAACAAGAAATGCACAACGTGCAAAGAAACAGCAACGACCCAGCCCAGGAACCACATCCTGCAGGGCCTACTAGGCTACCAAGAGCCAGAATGCTGCAAACTACCAAAGAAGAAACTTCTAACACCCTAAACTGCGGGAAGTGATAGTAGCAAAAACAACAACGAGGAACCGGATCGAAGGCAAACGCAGTCCCCCAATCCACCATGTCCAAGTCAAAAGCTCGAGGGTCAACACGTGAAAACACAAGGGACCTTCCACCCGACATGCCCAGCCCGTACCTGGAGCAAGAAATCCATGGGTGGCCCTGGCTATATCACACAACTCCACCCCCATAAAGAGCTACAACCACCATTACTATCCACGACCCACGATTCGGCCTTTAGGAAAATAAAGAAAACGGTCGACAAGGAAAACCCAGAAATACAACTGGAAATCCACTCGGAAACGAAATACAAGGTAAAGGAAGAGTGTTGAAATAAACCAACACGACTAGGCGTTGAGTGAAACGCACTCAGTGCCTACCTAAACTTTGGCGTTGAGTGAGCTAGCCTCACTCGCCGCCAAAATAATGTTACAACCCACAAACCCACTAAAGAATACGGAGCTCGACGACAGTCGAACGACCAAGGCAGAAGATCCAAAACTCGAGTAGTTGCCTGCCACTTGAGTATCTAAACTCCCGCACTCGAAACCATCTAAATTCGCCTAGCAACAGAAAATATACAAAGCGCACGATCAGTGACGCACGATCAGTGGTCGTGCGCACTCATCGGCTGATGATCGTGCGAAGCGAACCTAGAAAAACCTGACAGAAAACCTAGCAACCGCGCACGATCAGTGTCGCACGATCAGTGGTCGTGCGCACTGTTGCTAGCGCTCGTGCGATTGCCCGAGACAGAACTTTGGAAACTGAAATTTATACGTGCACGAACAGAGGCACACGACCAGTGGTCGTGCGCCCTAAAGGTTGATGACCGTGCGCGGTCAACCTTCACCGTTTGGAATTTCCCGAACGACACCGGAACGCGCACACGACTCACGCCACTGCAGTAGCAGTAGACAACTATCACGTCGTACGCTACTACCATTCAAACTATGCCTAACCATTCGAATAATACCTTAACGAAAGAAATTGGCAACCACACCCCCCCCCTCCTAACTCTCCCTCTCGGCTACACCCGAACCAGAGCAACAATCAAAAATAAAGGAAAACAACGGCTCCACGCTGACAATTTGGATTCCAAACATCACAACATAGGGAGGGGTTTCAGTAGGAAGAACTAAGCCCTATAGTTAGCAAAAAAATGAGAACAACAAGGCCTCTAACCTGGGCTAACCGGGATTTCAATTTCAGCAAATAAAATCAAAGAAAACACTTGGCAAGGGCAAGAATACCACTTGCCTCAAATCTCAGCGAAGCTTTGGACTGCTTTCCTCCTCTTCGCACGGATCAAAACGGCTGCAACACCTAGAACAAAGACTCGGCCATTAATGGCGGAAAACTTCCAAAACCGAAAATTCCAATCCTTCCAAAACTCCACGAAAATCGAATTTCTTACCGCAGGAATGAAGGTCTCGACGAGAGCAATCCGAATCCACTCTCGGAATCGAATTCCGTCCACAAACGCTCCGGGAATCGGCGTCCGAAGGGAAGGTAGGCGGTTACTCCGTTTCTCTCGTACAAGGGGCCGGCGGTTTCTTACGGGGAAGAAGATGATCGATCCTTTCATTCTAATTCTATATATATATATATATAATTATATAATTATATTATTAATTACAAAATTACATAAAGCACCAAATCGACGCGAAAACCGAACTACCTCGGAATTCGACGAAATTCGCACCGTAGCTAAATACCCACGCTACGAACGCAACGGCGAAGTCGAAATTAACTTTCGACGAACAGAACTCGAGTTATACCCAAATAAAGCCAAACACCAACATCCCCCCGAGAGGCCACACCGGGTCACCAAAACGACTCGGTTTGCTAGGCAGATCTTGCCAACAGGCTACCAAACAGGGCACTCAGTTCTAAGGAGCTAAACCGTACTCCACACATGGCACAAGCCACGGAAACGCGTCATCGTAACGCCAGACGAGAATAAAAATAATCGCTAAAAAAAAACGGGGCGTTACAGTATCTTCTTGAACTGCTTGGAGAATAGTGTAAGTTCTCCATCTGACAGCTCATTTTTAGAGGATCTGGGATCTGAACTCTCTGACTCTATAACTCTCCTTTGTGGAGTATGAGTCTTTTCCCTATTTCTTCTTATGGCTTCAGCTATGAAGGCCACAGTCTTCTCTTTGCTGAGAGATCTTGCAGCATCCTCTTCAGCCTTCCTGGAGTTCAGCTGTATCTCATGGGATAGCATCTTCCCAAATAGATTCTTAGGCAATGTGTTGGCCAAGTTGCCAACTTTTCTGATGACACGGATCTTGATATCTCATTCCTTGTTTAGGGATCTAAAGAACTTGTCATTCAACTCATAATTAGTGAACAATCTGCCATAGGTGATTAGACTGTTCACTATTATGAAGAACTTCTCATAGCATTCAACTATAGAATCCTTCTTCCCTTGCTTGAATGCTGTATAGTGTTTATTTTGGTGGGATTTTTTGTCATCACTTACCTCCTCTGTCCCTTCCATATAAATAATAAGAGAGTCCCACATTTCTTTGGCTATCTTGTAGTGGACAAGGTTATGTAAGGTGGAGTCATCTATGGCACTGACAATTATATTTTGTGCCCTCTTATCCATGGTTGCCAAGGTGACTTCATCCTTAGTCATTTCATTATACTCCTTTGGATTCTAGACATTGTCATCTAAGATAGAGACCTTCGTGGGAATGAAAGGTCTTTATTTGACTGTAATGAATATCCTAGGGTCAAAGGCTTCAATAAGTAGCCTAACCCTCTCTTTCTAAATTCCAAAGTTTTCTTTTCTGTAGATAGGGAGCTTCATGGAGCTCAACTCCTTGTAGTTCTCACCTGAACCCATGGAGTAAATATTCAGCCACTCTTGGAGATCTATTCAGACTGTTAAGTCCTTTTTGAACAATCTGATGGCGCGCCCCCTCCACCTCTACTTGGAGACGATGCTGACGATGATGAGGTTGATCCGGTTGCTGAGGCGATTCAACTAAAGGACGTTTGGCGTCACGATGATGCTAGCGGAAGGCTACGTTACAACCTCCGCCCGCGACGCGCAACATTCGCCGCACCGCATAAAAACATTTCCCTTTTCATGCTTTATTATTTCTATTTTAGGAATATAAAATTATCCAAGTTTGAAGTGATAATTTTATATTCAATATTGCACTTTTATTTTTGCATTTGGACAATATTTTTATTTGGTGTGCATTTAACCATTTGGATGGATGAGATTACATCTCCATCATGAATGGTTAAAGCTTGTTTGTAACTCCTATATATGGAGGCCTTGTTATGAGATAATTAGAAAAGAATTGAACCCTAAAATCCCCTTTGAGGAATTTCGGCCAAGAGGAGGAAGCCTCCTAGCCGCCGCCCCTTCCCCCCCTTTTGCTTGTGGTGTGAAGCCGCCGACCCTTCCCCCCCTTTTGCTTGTGGTGTGAAGCCGCCGGCCTCCCTTGCTCCCTCCATCCGTTCGGTGCGACTCCGGCGCGGCTTCCTTCGGTGCGACTCCTTGGAAGAAGGTTGCAACCCTTCGGTGTGACGCCGGTGGATCCGTGGAGAGAGTGATTCTCCTACAGTTATCTCGTGTGAATGCTCTCCGGTTGGGTAAAATATCTCATCCCTCCTTGTGTGATTTCTTCTCATTAGTTGTGGTGGATCGCGAATCGTTTAATCCGCTTTGTTAAATCAATCGCTGCACTTTTCATTTCGAAAACGCCGTTGCTAGGCTTTTTATTTCCGGATCGGGTGGATCCTATTTGCCGGAGCGGATCTAGGCCTATAGCCTTGGTTTTGCTCCCAAAAATGTTGGCAACCTTTATGTTAATTTGGGGAACGATCCGACTCAAATTTCGATCGCTATTTTCGAGTCGACCAATCCTCCTTGTTATTTTTATGCGCTGCATTTGTGACGAGGAAATATTGTGGGCGATAGGTGCTGTGTAGGTGCGGTAGATCTAAGCGATATTGGGCGAGGAGTGAATTATTTCCGTAGAGATCTCCGATTCCGGACATCCTACACCAATTTGGTATTAGAGGCGGTCGTTTCAACTTCCACGTTGCAAACATCCTCTCTGCGTTCGTCGTTGGTTGATCTGAATTTTCTAAGATCTGAAATTTCGGATTGGTCTGCGTTTAGTAAATCCGTCGAAATTTTAACTTGTCAAAAAATCTGAAAAAAAAAACTGTAGCTTCCTGCACTTATTTCCAGCAACTTTAAAACAGAAAATTTTTTGATTCGGCCGCGTTAAGTCTGCCTGCAAATTAGAACATCGTAATTCTGTCCAGTTGGTCTGTAAATAGCGGGCTGAAATCTTCGTTTTTCAGCAAAATATCAGAAAATTTTTTTTTAATGATCTACATGTTTTTCACATTAATCTTTTATAAAAACATATTACCTTCAGTATAGCTACAGCCCTAGGGAAATTCGTCTCTCAAAATTTTCAAGGTCTTGCATGCGCACTAGGCTAGGCACGGAGTATTCGGCACCGTCTACGTCTAGGATGGCTGAGAACGAGCACGAAATTCGTAACACTGAAGCGATAGCAGGTCTTCGTAACGATATGACGGAACTTAGGCCCACCTTAGCACAGATTTTACAAAATCAAGCTAGGCCACCCCCACCTCCCGCTAGTGTTGAGTTGCCCCACCAGCGCCAACATATTTCCGATTCAGATCCGGATGGCGACTCCCCACGAGTGCCCCCTCGAGGCAATCGCCACGGGCGAGAGTTTGATATTACAAGGGCCATCAAAATTGATGCCCCCACTTTCGATGGTATGGGAGATCCATAGAATTTCCTAACATGGATATTGGACATGGAATGCTATTATGATTGGCACCATCTTACGGACCCCCAAAAGGTCCAAGTTGCCAGGATGAAGCTAACCGGTCGCGCCAAAACTTATTGGCTGAATAAAGAGCGTAGACTAGGGATTGGGGACGGAGACCCAATTATTGGATGGACCGTCATGAAGAATTTGTTGACCGATCAGTACGTCCCCGCGTACCATCGGACACAAATGTTTGACGAGCTCGCCTCCCTGCGACAAGGCTCCAATTCTGTATCAGAGTACATGGGAGAATTAAAGGACCGGTTGGTGCGTTGTAACCTGAGGGAGATCCCCAAAGTCACCCTTTCTAGGTTTCGTAAGGGGCTTCAACCCAATATTCAGCGGAAGCTCTTGCGTTATGGTCACACAGATCTGAACACGACATTCAATGCCGCCCTCGACATTGAGAAACATTTAGCCTCTAAGGCTCACTCCCGTTACTCCCATGCGAAGGGAAAATCCTCTACCGGAGCATCTTCCTCCACATATCAGGACAAAGGGAAGTACCGGTCGACCGAGTCCAAGTCCGTAGTAATCACTGCTAGGAAGGCCAAGAACCCCGCGAGCGAACGTATTCCCATAGGAAAGGTTAACAAGACTAACGCTACATGTTACTCTTGCGGCATTCAAGGTCATTATGCCTTCGAATGCCCAACGAAGACTAAAGCCATAGCCCTATTAGAGTCGACGACCGATCTTGCGGATTATGTTTATGAGGCTGCTGAGGAGAGCGACCCGGAAGGGGTCCCAAGTGATTTAGAGGACGATCACCCCCTTATGGTGATGCGTTGTATCTTGACCATTCCTCGTCCGTTAGATGACTGGAAGAGGACGAGTATATTTTATCTGATCTTTAAGAGTGGCAAAAAGCTTTGTAAGCATATTATTGATAGTGGTAGCTGTGTGAACGTTGTATCTGAGAATGCCATAGCGCGTATGTCCTTGACCACGTAACCACACCCGACCCCGTATCAGGTTGCTTGGATCAACAAGATCTCCGTACCTGTTACCAAGCGATGCCTGGTACCTCTCTCATTCAAATCTTATATTGATGAGGTTTTGTGTGATGTTCTTCCGATGGATGCCTGTCATGTGTTGTTAGGCCGCCCGTGGCTATACGACCGTGATGTCACACATTTTGGTAGAGCCAACTCCTATGAATTTAAATTCAATGGTAAAACCATCACTTTGAGGCCCACCATCCCAAAGGAGCCCGTAGTCTTGGCTAAGGATACCACTATCCCTGTAGAGAGAAAGACGTTGAGTCTAGTTGGTAGGAAAGAGTTTGTGAGAGACCCGTTCGTTGATGGAATTATGTATGCGCTAGTTCTCCTGAGTGCGAAACCCGAATCTAGTCTTTTGGATGAGTTACCTAGTGAGTTACGGGTACTATTGGAAGAGTATAGGGATGTGTACCCGGAAGAGTTGCCGCCCACGTTGCCCCCTCTTAGGAATATCCAGCATGCGATAGACCTCATCCCGGGGTCTTCCTTGCCAAATCAGCCCCATTATCGACTCCACACCGCAGCTCACCTAGAGTTGCAGTCCCAGATAGAGGGCTTGCTTGAGAAAGGTTTTATTAGGACTAGTATGAGCCCATGCGCGGTGCCAGCCCTTCTTGCCCCCAAGAAGGATGGTACGTGGAGGATGTGTGTTGATAGCCGGGCTATCAACAAAATCACCATCAAGTATAGGTTCCCCATTCCCCTCCTAGATGATTTGTTGGATGTCTTGTCTAGAGCCACCGTATTCTCCAAATTAGATCTTCGGAGTGGCTATCACCAGATTAGGATACGAGAGGGCGACGAGTGGAAGACGACATTTAAGTCGAAGGATGGACTGTACGAATGGCTTGTGATGCCCTTTGGGTTATCCAATGCCCCTAGTACCTTCTCCCGGATGATGACACATGTCTTTCAGCCATTCATGGGGAAGTTCGTTGTCGTCTACTTTGACGATATACTGATTTATAGTACCTCTACTACCGAGCACATCTCCCACATGAGAGTGATCCTTTCCACCCTGCGGAAAGAGACTTTATTTCTCAATCTTAAGAAATGCACTTTCAATGCCGCGGAGGTAGAGTTCTTAGGTTATATAGTCGGTTCTAAGGGTATTCGAGTTAATCCGGGCAAGGTTCAGGTCATTAAGGACTGGCCCGTGCCAACCACCCTACGTGAGGTGCGTAGTTTCCATGGGTTAGCCACATTCTACCGCCGATTCATACGGGACTTCAGTAGTATTATGGCGCCTATCACGGACTGTATGAAGAAGGGAGAGTTTACGTGGACGAAGTCCGCCACCTATGCTTTGGAACGAATAAAGAAGCTCATGACTGAGGCACCTGTCTTACATCTACCTGACTTTTCTAAAGTCTTTGAGCTCACATATGATGCTTCAGGGGTTGGAATTGGAGGTGTCTTGAGCCAAGAAGGCCATCCCGTTAGCTACTTTAGCGAGAAGTTGACGGGCCCCAAGTTGAATTATTCCAATTACGATAGGGAGTTCTATGCTGTAGTCCGATGTCTACACCATTGGAGGCACTATCTCCTCTCCAAGGAGTTCGTGATCCTCTCCGATCATGAGGCCTTGCGTTTCATTAACGGACAGCATAAAATCAGCCCAAGACACGCTAAGTGGGTAGCATTCCTACAAGGTTATACATTTAACCTCAAACATCTTAAAGGAGCTGATAACCGAGTCGCTGACGCCCTTAGTCGTCTTACGCTTTTACTCACTTCTATGGAGGTACATGTTATAGGATTTGAGCGGGTTAAGGATGAGTATGCTACGTGTCCTGACTTCCAAGACGTCTATTTATCAGCCCAGGATAGTTCCCCCACGACGATATCTGCATACGTCATTAAGGACGGGTACCTGTTTAGGAGCGGGAAGCTATGTATCCCACAGTCATCACTACGATTACATATCATTTGGGAATTGTATAGTGGAGGGTTGAGTGGTCACTTTGGTAGAGATAAGACGATTACATTAGTCGAAGAGAAGTTTTATTGGCCAAAACTTAAGGCTATGGTAGGAGGAGTAGTGAGTAGCTGCCGAACGTGTCAGGTTTCTAAGAGTGGTAAAACCAATGTAGGATTATATACACCCTTGCCTATTCCCTCCATGCCTTGGGTAGATGTTAGTATGGACTTTGTATTAGGCCTTCCCCCTACCCAATGCCGTCATGATTCCGTTTTTGTAGTTGTGGATAGGTTTTCCAAGATGGCTTATTTCATCCCGTGCAGTAGAACAAACGATGCGTCTCATGTCGCTAAACTATATTTTAAAGAAGTCGTTAGTCACCGCAGAGTGCCAAAGACCATAGTTTCGGATAGAGACGTAAAATTCACTAGTTATTTTTGGAAAACGTTATGGATATTAATGGGAACAAAGTTATTGTTTTCCTCCGCCTATCATCCCCAAACGGATGGGCAGACGGAAGTAGTTAATCGAAGTTTAGGGAATTTGTTAAGATGCCTCGTGAGCGATCATTTGAGCACTTGGGATATTCTCTTACCCCACACCCAATTAGCCTACAATAATTCCAAAAATAGGTCTACGGGTATGTCTCCGAATGAGATTGTCCACGGTTATAAAGCTCCAGTGCCGCTTGACTTGGTGTCGTTGCCTCCAACGTACAAAGCAAGTCAATTTGCACAATCCTTTGCCCAACACATCCATGATCTACATGCACGTATACGGGCCACTTTGACGTCACAATACGACTCTTATCAGGCGCACGCTAATTTACATAGGAGAGTATCAAACTTTAAAATTGGCGATCTGGTTTTAGTCCGTTTAGTTCCCGAACGCTTGCCAACTGGCACCGTAAAAAAGTTAGCACCAAAGCGCGCCAGCCCTTTTCGGATTATTAAGAAGTTAGGTGACAACGCTTTCGTTTTGGACTTGCCTGCTGATTGGGGTATCTCCCCCATTTTTAACGTTTCGGATTTAACGATATTTGTGTCGCCACCACAAGAGTTGATTTCTTTGTCGTCTTCTTCTCCCACTTTAAATTCTCATGGGTTGGGGAGCGGTAGAACAGATGATCTCTCTCTTACGGTCCCCACAGGTATATCATCGGATGGTACGTTGCCTTCTTTCTTGCCTACTGCTAATATGTTCCCCAGGTTCCCACGGACATTTTCCACTCCAGAGATGATACTTGATGCTGAGCATGTTACCACTGCTGATGGCGACACCCGCCGCTTCCTCATCGTTGGCATGACCGCCCCCCTTCAGATGACTCTTGGGTGCTCGAGTTGGAGCTGCAAAGTTTGGATGCCGATCTTCTTCGCCGCTACCTCTTGGACCACGCAACAGAGATGCGTGATTTTGAGCGGGGGAGGATTGATGGCGCCCCCTCCACCTCTACTTGGAGACGATGCTGACGATGATGAGGTTGATCCGGTTGCTGAGGCGATTCAACTAAAGGATGTGAGGAGTCACGATGATGCTAGCGGAAGGCTACGTTACAACCTCCGCCCGCGGCGCGCAACATTCGCCGCCCCGCTTTAAAACATTTCCCTTTTCATGCTTTATTATTTCTATTTTAGGAATATAAAATTATCCAAGTTTGAAGTGATAATTTTATATTCAATGTTGCACTTTTATTTTTGCATTTGGACAATATTTTTATTTGGTGTGCATTTAACCATTTGGATGGACGAGATTACATCTCCATCATGAATGGTTAAAGCTTGTTTGTAACTCCTATATAAGGAGGCCTTGTTATGAGATAATTAGAAAAGAATTGAACCCTAAAATCCCCTTTGAGTAATTTCGGCCAAGAGGAGGAAGCCTCCTAGCCGCCGCCCCTTCCCCCCCTTTTGCTTGTGGTGTGAAGCCGCCGGCCTCCCTTGCTCCCTCCATCCGTTCGGTGCGACTCCGGCGCGGCTTCCTTCGGTGCGACTCCTTGGAAGAAGGTTGCAACCCTTCGGTGTGACGTCGGTGGATCCGTGGAGAGAGTGATTCTCCCACAGTTATCTCGTGTGAATGCTCTCCGGTTGGGTAAAATATCTCATCCCTCCTTGTGTGATTTCTTCTCATTAGTTGTGGTGGATCGCAAATCGTTTTATCCGCTTTGTTAAATCAATCGCTGCACTTTTCATTTCGAAAACGCTATTGCTAGGCTTTTTATTTCCGGATCGGGTGGATCCTATTTGCCGGAGCGGATCTAGGCCTATAGCCTTGGTTTTGCTCCCAAAAAGGTTGGCAACCTTTATGTTAATTTGGGGAACGATCCGACTCAAATTTCGATCGCTATTTTCGAGTCGACCAATCCTCCTTGTTATTTTTATACGCTGCATTTGTGACGAGGAAATATTGTGGGCGATAGGTGCTGTGTAGGTGCGGTAGATCTAAGCGATATTGGGCGAGGAGTGAATTATTTCCGTAGAGATCTCCGATTCCGGACATCCCTACACCACAATCTCCCTCTGATAGCACTTGAAAGTCTTTGTTTTAAGTGTAACTATACACCAAGAGGGGGGTGAATAGGTTTTCAAGTCTTTATGACTACTTTTTGATTTGGTGTGTTGTGAGTTAGATTATTGAATTTGATTTCAAGAACACAGAACAACACACCAGTATTTATAGTGGTTTCCTAAGGTATGGGTACATCCACTTTCCCTCCCACCTTTCTAACAGTGTGTTAGACCAGACAATCTTCTCCAAATCTCAGCTCAAAGATCTTACAACACAGATCCCTCAGGATCTCTCAGACTTCCTTCAAGTCCTTCCTCATGCCTAAGCCCTACCCACTCATAGTAACCTTTACTCCTATAGCTCCGTGATCCTCCAGATCGCGTACCTCAGGCTTATCAAAAAGTCCTACCACTCAGGCTAAAAGGTTATCCGTCACTTAGAGATAATAAATCTCCTATAGCTCAGATCTGACTCAGATCCTTCCTCTCAGCCTTTATTTTTTAGGCTTACAACTAAGATCAATAAAGATCCTATAGAAAGTGTTTGGGTTTGTTTGTGATTGACTCTAGAGAAAAAGATCTCTGAGTCTTCTTCTTCTTGAACTAAAAATTTTCAGTCCAAACTTCTCCTCAACAACAAGTATTTAGATCTTTTGTAGTTTAGCTTGTTCTAAGAAGACACTATATATTTTAAATTTAAGTCCGAGATATCTTGGTCTGTTTAGCGAGAAAAGCTTTGAAGGTATTTTTGTAGGTTATAGAGCCATATTAAGGCCTATTGAGTATTTAATAGAAAAACTCTGGTGGTAGAAGAATCGATACACATTGTATTTGATGAGACGATCTTGCTGCAAATCAACTCTTCTAGTGTGCTCATTGAAGATGCAGGTACAAAGATAAAGGAACTCAGCTTGGATGAACCTACTGAAGAAGAAGATGAAAAGTTCATCAAGATCACCTCTACAACCCCGATTGGAGAGGTAGATGATCAAGATGAAGAATTCATCCCAGCTAAAGATGCAACTCCAGTGGCTGAGGAGATCCCAGATGCAAGGATTTTAGAGCTCAGACACCTGAAGGATCATCCCTTTGACCAGATCATAGGAGATCCCCGGGATGGTGTCAGAACTCGTCGAGGTACAACTAACAAGAATTTATTCTTAAGTTTTCTATCACAGGTTGAACCTAAGAAGTTAGAGGAAGCAAACTCGGATGCATCCTGGATTTTAGCCATGGAAGAAGAGTTAAATCAGTTCAAACGTTGCAAAGTTTGGACACTTGTTCCTAGACCCAAGAGTAAGAACGTCATCAGGACAAAATGGGTCTACCGGAATAAGATGGACGAAGAAGGAACTATTATAAAGAACAAAGACAGACTCATTGCCAAGGGCTATCGTCAAGAAGAGGGAATCAACTTCGATCAAATGTATGCTCCAGTGGAAAGACTGGAGGCGATCAGGTTATTCCTTGCTTATGCTGCACTTAAGGGCTTTAAGCTTTGGCTTTGAGTGATTTATATTGCTGAGTCCATTATGGCGCTGAGTGATTATGGCGCTGAGTGATCTTTGGCGTTGAGAGATGAAGTATTAGTCGGCCTAAAAGCAGAGATCTTCGAACTCAATTCAGAGAATTTTATCTCTGAGTTAGTTGAGCTGAGTACGACTATCTTCGACCTGAGATCGACGAACATAGATCTCTTTTTCTAAATCTTGATTTCTCTAAGTCTTGAGTCTCTAGCAGTGATGGAGGCTGGTCCTTTGTACTGTTGACTCTAAGGACATGGCCTAAACCCTAGAAATACATAAAATTTGACCTTTCTATACAACATGGGTCATAACCTAAGAAGAGAACCTAGCCCAAATCACCAAGGGGTTCCAACAGTATGATTCAGTTCATGCATGTAGGTTAGTCCTTGTAACATTGATAAGACAAGTATTCTAAGTGATGTGATAGGTGCTCACAAAGTGAAGATACTGAATAGGCTGGAAATCGCCTAAGTCTATAGGCATTGAGTGAAGTCTACTCACTCAACGCCCGGTAAGCAAAAGCATTGAGTATAGCTTAGTTAGTCCATACTTAACTATTGGCTAGACAGAAAAGTGGCTAAGTCCACAGGCGTTGAATGAAGTGTACTCACTTAATGCCATATAGCTAAAATCTTTGAGATAGACAAAGCCTAAGAAGAAACACCAAGAAATGTGGCTAAGTCCACAAGCATTGAGTGAAGTCTACTCACTCAATGCCATACAGCAAAAAGTTGTGAAATAGGCAAAGCCTTAGAATAAACAACAAGAATGTGGCTAAGTCCACAAGCATTTAGTGAAGTCCACTCACTCAACTCCATGACATCAAAGCGTTGTGAAAGTGAGAGTAAAATCTACCTTTACTCTAGAGGGGGGGGGGTGAATAGAGTATATTAAAATAATTTTCTAATTTAAAAATTATTTTGCAGTGAAAGACTTTATTTATATATATAGGTGTATTGTGCTTGCAGTAAATAAAACTAAGCAAGAAATAAAAAAACACAGCACACAGCAAATCAAACACAAGCAACCAGAAGACACAAGGATCTATAGTGGTTCCCTAATCAACCTGGGTACATCCACTCTTCTACCACCCTAGGCAGGAATCCACTGCAGGAATAGTTGATCAGGTGTCCTGAGAACCAATAAGCTTTTGATAAGGGGCTCAAAAACCAAACCATATTTTTTGATCAGGTTTCTTGCCACCACTGAGTTTTGACAAGGTCTCAGAAAACAAACACAAAACTTTTGAAGGGAGTTTTGAGTAACCCTTTTACACCAAAGAAAAAAATAAAAGAGGTGAAGTTGTTCTTCTCTATTCAATAGTCAAAGAGAAGACTAGTGGATTGATGTTGTCTAAGCTCCCCCTGAGATTTGCAGTTGTTCAGGAAGAGAAGCTTTGCACAGGGTGATAGGCCTTCAGAGTAATTGAGATCTCCAGCAAAGAATGATTTCAGCAAAGACTGAAATGTGTTGTGTCTGGAGTCTTGATTGATGAAGCCTTGAACAATTGAAATCAGAGATGAGAAACTGTAATCCTTTAGTTCTTGTGTGTCACACAGATCTCAGATGTTGTTCTTGGTTTTCTCTTATTATCTGATATCCTGTGTTGATGATTGTTGTCTGTCTCTATTATCTAAAAAGATATATTGAAATCCAAACTTCTAGATAGCCGTTAGCCAGTCATAAATGACTTCCTTAATTGATATCTGTCTCTGGAGGAAAGTCCTAAGTTATATTCTCTTTTAGTCTCCTTGAAACTTGCTCTAGATTAATTGAAATGGCTATAAAATCCTTTGCATTAACTGCTGGATATGAATAAATTTGAATTCTAACATTGACTGAATTTGAAATCCTGAAATCGTCGATCTCTAAAGAAAATCGTCGATCTAAGCTCGACTACTATCAACCTGAGCTCAGAGACTGGAACTTGGCTTGAAACAGAGATCGTCGATCTGAGCTCAAATATCGTCTAGCTGAGCTCAGAGATCTGGATTTTAGCTAGAGACAGGAACGTCGATCTGAGCTCGGAGATAGTCAAACCGAGTTCGACAACTCGTTGAACTGAGCTCAGAGATAGTAGAACTTAGTTCAACGCCTCGTCGATCTGAGCTCGACGATAATTGCCTTAGTCTTCTGCACTTGTAATCTGAACTAGAAGGTCTTGGGGGCAGCTTTCAAACCTAAGTTCTATGCCTTAGACTTATTCTAGTTAACCTTTAAAACTATACAAAGAGGTCAAGACATATTCCTAAGGACATAGTGATCCTTACCCAAATCAGTAATAGGGTGTTCCAACAATCTCCCCCTATTTGGGTTAGGATTACTATTTACATGACATAGGAATTAAAAAGCATACAAGCAGAAAAAAAAGCAAATACAACATTGCAGAATAATGAAATGCAACATTGCATAAGCAAATATAATCACAGCAGATTGTCAGAGATAAATATATACTATTCAGCTTACACAATTAGTCCTTTTCTTCTCTCTTTTTGAATAGGATTTCTCTGTTGGGATTTTGAGCTACATTCTTGGATCTACTGTCATCAGCAGCACCTAGGGAGGTTTTAGATTTGGGTCTGGGAACAATATCCTCTGGGTGCAACTTCAAGTAACTCTCTGGATCAAAGAATTTTCTGGAGGAGTATCTTTCAAATTCTTTCTTCCTTTGCTCAGATAAAGTAGTGATGTTTGAAGTATCTCTCCCTTGTTCTCTTGCCTTCTTTATTTTATCTAAAGCAGCTAATTCTTTCATCCTTGCTGTCCAAGAAATATGATTATTCACTGGATCTTCAAAGTGAGCAGGAGGTTCATATCTATTGATTGTATCAGCAGGAGGAGCTCTTGAAGTAACAATTTCTTTAAGCTTGTAAGGGAAAGGACCAGAAGTTGAATCAATGGGGCCTTGTCCTTCCCTGTGATAAGGATGTTGTCTAGGGTGTCCTCTGGAATAAACTTTGTGTCCTCTTTGATTTCCTCTATATTGGCCTCTTCTGGATTGGTAGCCTCCTTGTTGATATCATCTGGATTGGGATCTGTCTTGAATTTGAGAGGAACTTTGAGTTTTAGCATGAGAGGATTGTGAAGAAGAACTTCCACCAGTTCCTGCATCTGGAGAGGGAGGAGGAGGGGGATTATTCTGATGAGATGTGCCTTTATCATGCTTCCTCCTCTTCTTCATGGCCTTCAATTGGTTCTTTGAGAATTCCATCCATGGTTCAGTTATTAGGCAATCATACAGAATGTAATAAGGAATATCATTATCATTTGTGACTTTCTGTGGAGGAACTCTCATCAAGGCTTTGCTTCTTGCTTTTCTCTTCCTTGCAATGGTTGCAGAGGAGTCATCAGAATCATTCCTATTCTCATCACTGTCTGAGCTTTGAGGATTGTCATATAGCTCATTAATCCTTTTATTATAATCTTTCTGTTATTTAGATTGTTCAGTTGAAGCAGCAACAGTAGCAGTAACAGAAGCAGTGACAGAAACTGGAGCAAAAGCAGAAGTAGAAATACTGGCAGAAACAGAAGTAGTACTAACAAGATAAACAACAACACTAACAACTGGAGCAGCAGGAACATCAAAAACAGTAATAACAGCACCAGCAGATTCTGAAACAAAAGCTGGAACAGCAGGCTCAACAACAATAATAGCAGGCACTGAATAATTAGCCTCTGTCATCAACAAATCATTAGCAGTATCAAAACTAACTTCATCAGTAGCAGTATCAACACACACAGTATCAACAGAAGTAACAAATTCCACAGCCTTGATAGAATTGATATATGAAGATATCAGGCTGGGATCACAACTGAAAATAGGCACAATGGCCTTAGTATGATCCTCAGCTTCTTGAGCTGGAAGATATCTGCTATGGAGAGCATCAAATGTTGAAAGCAGTGACTTAAAGTCGCCAGAACTGAAGGGTAAAGCAACTGACACTTCTTCAACTGGAGCAGGCAGCATCTCTTCTTTACGTGGCATCTCCCCCTACCTGGATTCAGTTGAAACTGGATCAAGGAGCCCCATAGAAGGGATTTCCTGAGGAGGATAGAAGGAGGAGAGCCTGGCAGATAACTCAGTGATTGATTACAGAAGTGGAGCCATGGAGCTCTCCAGCAAGAGTGCTAGCCTGGGAGCTAACATCTTATAAAGCTTATCTGCAAGGGCTGGAAGATCTACTTGCTCAAGGGATGCTTGAGTAGAGGTAGAGGATAAAGGTATAGAGGTTGATGATGTTGGAGGAGCTGCAGTTATGTTGAGAGATGATGTGGATGGTAGTGGGATGGATGGTTGAGAAATGGGAATGGTGGTGAGGGATGTCACTGGAATGGAAATGGATGGGGTGAAGGATGGCTGAGACAAGAATATCTTGAAGCAATTGTTGGTAAGAAGTAGAAGATGATGGGGGATCAAGGGGTAAGGAATGAGAATCATCTATGAAGGAATCATATAAGAGATTGAAAGATGAAAGATGGATGGATGAATCAATGTCAAGAGGTGGATAATAATGTAGGGGATGGAATTGTTCTTGATGAGTTGCTGGTGGTGGTGAAGAGATAGATGGAGATGGAGTTGAGATAGGAGATGAAATAGTGATGGGGGATGAAATTGAAATGGTGATGGTGGATGTAGGGATGGATGAAGAAATAATAGGTGGAGATGGTGGAGATGAGGAGGAGGCAGGCAATTCTTCCAAGGGGGCAGTTGCCTGAGGGGAAGTGACTTGTACAGTCCTTGTGCCTGAAGTTGAGGTAACTGTTGGACCCCTGCTGGGTTTGGCAATTTGCCTGTCCCACTTTCCAAAGAGAGCACAAGAGAGTCTCTTGGAGGCATTGATGTGCATACCACTGGAAACAAGCAGTTGGGGGCATCTGTTATGCAGAAACAGTCCTAAAATCCTCCCAAAATTAACAAAATTCTTGTTAATCTTCTTCTTAATTAAATCAAAGAATATTTCTCCCCAAATCAAATGTTTCTTATCAACTAAGGCACCCATCAAACAGAATTAATACCTAGATATAGTATCATAAGCAGAATGCTTTGCTAACAGTACCTTTCCCACAACATCAGCTAAAAATCTGTACTCCACTGACAGATTCTTCTTAAGCAACTTATTAGGGTTTGCTGCTGAGTGACCCATTCTATCTAACATAAAAGAAAATTACTCTCCAGACAGTTCTACTGAATCATGCCCAGTACTCAATTGGAAAACTTCATGTTATAAGAGCAGGAGTTAGGGATACCTGTGTTCTTGATATTGTTCCAATCGTTGTGTTTTGATTCAAGTTGTGTGCTGTATACACCCATTTTTTTTATCTCATCTGCAGCCAATTTCATCCTTATAGACATTGTAAGACCCCCTTTTTTTTTCTTTTTCAACCACCGGGGGTCTTAGCCCAGAATTGCCGCTTTGCGGTGGCACCGACATCTCGGGAAGGCAACCACTGCAAAACGCCAATTCTGCCGGCCCTTTTCGATCACAAGAGAGAGAAGCATTTATACAAAAGTGTAAACAAGCCCACAGAAAACATGTAAATAAAAGAGAATCATATCAAGTCCATCAGTACATAACAACAGGAAAATAGATAAATGGGCTCGAGCCCAGTACATCAGAGTCCTCACTACAAGTCTCTCATCGCGAAAGCTAAGAAAATGCTAATCACTCACGGAGCTGGTCGCAGGTGCACCGGTGCTAGACTGTCCCACCTCCATGCGCACCGTACTCCGCTGGTGCTGGTCCCTGTCTCCCATCCGGAGCTCCTGTAATGTTTGGTTCGAAAACCATTAGTCATAAAGACTAAGCCCTATCATCCCCTACCCCTCCCACCACGGCTCCTAAGCACCGGGCGGAGAGGAGGAAAGGGAAGCTACAAAAGTGGAGAATAGACAAGCAAGTGTCGGTGGACCTAACTAGCAAGTTATATCGGGGAGCAGTATAAATGTTGTAATAGGTAGAACAATTAATAAGAAGCAATTATACAAAAAAACAACTAGAGAACAGTAAGTAAGTGTGTAAGTAACCTTAACTTATATGAATGCCCATACAAACTTATAAGTTAAGGGATCTTCTGCAAGGCTCCCATCGTATAAAAAGTCCCATACCGATTTATACGTTGGGGTGACGGTTATATGCAAACATGCTATGCCATGATTCATGCAAGTGCAACCCACGCACACGACTCTATGCGCACAGACCTTTAGTTCCCCCTGTTCGGGAGGCTAGCTTCACCCCCAGGAACCTCCGTAGTGGCAAACGGAGACAGTGGGTCGGGCCCCCCACTCCTAGGCGGGTAACCACACTACCAGGCCTAGCCCTTCCGTACGCCCCTAGAAGAACACAACCTAGAGTATCCGCGTACTGCTGCTGGATGTACCCTCCAGACTTTTCTCCGAGTCATCGTACCGCTGTCGGTGTGATCGATCGCCTAGTACCGATGACCCACCACCTTTCCCCGTACTCCAACCCTCGAGCCCGCGGCCCCCCGGACAGTACTGCCCGTGCATCTACCTTCAGAGCTACTGTCTGACGGCAAGTAATCCTATAATTCTACTCTCCTAACTACCGGGGAGTGAGTGTGTGCAATCCTAGTTATACTAGTTGCTCTTTTGATTTATTACTCCTATGGTTTACGTTAGCCCAGGACTGCCCCCGGTATACCCCGTGAAGGGCTCTCAAGGGGCACTAGGAACCAAGACGGTGCATTACGGCCCGAAGTTCCCTTTCGCAAGGCACTTATTATTATTGGTTGTCTACCCTTTACCCAATCCCCTTTTAATGTTATAATGAATCTAACCCTAGCGTATTAAGACTCTTCCTCTTCCTCCCGGGATGGACGATCTTTCGTCGATCCCGTACTCTCTTATCCTAACCAGTCCCACATTCTACTTATCCTGACTTCTAATAATGAACTCATTCTAAATTTGCCCTACCAACCTTCGATTATCAGAATTCCGTGGTTTTACTAAATGCAGACCATCCTAAGCTATATGTGGTACACAAGGGGAGGTACTCCAAATTATCTTCCAAATCTCCTACAATATTTACTGGAGGACTATCATGACTTAATTAGCTTAAATCCAGGAATTTATAATTTTCCTAATTAATCTGATATTTATTTTATTTTTCTCAAAGATTGGCCATGGGTATTTTTTTACATGAACTATATGATATTCTTAAGTTATGGCCACCCAAAAATTGTGATCACTAAATAACAGTAAGGTATCATCAAATACTAATTTGCAGGATTTTACAAAAGATATTTAGCCTCTAATCAATTTATCCATTAAAATCCCATTATTCTCATGTAAAGAAGGAAGTACTGAAATTACTCTTCATAAAATTATGGAAACATTACTGCTTAATAGTATGATACAGAAAAGGTCATTGTGCAAAGAATCATAATTTTATCAGCTTGCTAAGCACCAAAATAAATTTAATCCAATATCCATGATAAATAATACTTAATGAAGCAAGCCCTAGAATTAAGCTTCTAAAAATCCCATAAAAATTCACAGAGTTTTAAAATCATAATAAAGGTTCTCTGCCTAAGTTTCATCAATTTTCCAGGAAGTTTGTACACTCTAATAAATTTTCTAAGCAAATCATGCAACTACCAATTCATTAAAGAAGTACCCAAAATAGTGAGCATAAAATTCATAGAAAAATATCCAGAGCTTGTACTACCCCTATAATCCACTCTACCCAATTCTCATCATTTTTCAATGTGGTTTGGTGTCATTTCCTATCTCTATAAGTTTTGCGCCCTAAACTAGGGTTAGGTTTTTAGATATCCCAACGATCTCCAAATCCACTAAAATTTCATCCAGAGAACTATATTAGCCCTATGGTTCTCATAACCCGACCTCGGGTCAATCCAAGGTCATTTGACCACATGACCTTCACAAACCACCAAGATCCATCCTTAGGGTTTGGCCTTGGTCCTTAGGGTAAACTTACCCCGATCCACCTCAAACTCCATGAGGGGGTGCTAGAGAACATTACTAGCCAGTGGTAAAAATCTCAGCCTCTGTTGAGGTGATCTCACCACTCAAACTTCAAAAGTGCACTTTTAACCTAAGACCCCTTATTAGGGCAAAACTTAGGGTTGATCAATTCTAAACCAAACCATCTCCAAATGAGATGAAATATTATACAGAACCTTATGGTGAACCCAGGGACCACTCACCAAAATTTGGGAGGGTTTGGAAATTATTTAACCACCTAATTAAATTCGGCTAGGATTATTGAATTTTTCTAAAAACTATAGAAAAATATTCTCCAAAAATTCTCATTTTTGGATAGCACCTAGATATATGTAAGATTAGACCACATCCCGAATTTCAAGTCGTTTGGACGACTGGATTGGAGTGGGGATTTTTTCTAAGGTCAAGGCAGCCCTCTGGATAGACCTCACCAAAAAGGGTGCTGTGGTCTAACCAGGAATTTAAATTGAATGAAATTAATTTTGAATAAAACTAGACTTCAAGGGCTACAGTTTCTATGTTGACCACTTTTCCTGTAGGAGCCTCTAAGTATTTTTCCCAAATTATTTAACATGACAGAAATCTCATTCAGAAATTGATTTTACAAATAAAATCTAATTAAAGGCACTGTTCATCTTCTTTTACAGCCCGAACCAGAGACTGAAAACCTAATTTTTCCTGTAGCCTTTCCAAGCTATTTCCCGGCCACCCAGCCATCTCCCTGGCCGGCCACCACCACCACCACCTCCGTTGAGGCGAGGGCTAACGTCGGGCGGCGGCACGGCCGCCGGAGAGGCGGTTTCCGGCGAACCCGCCACCATGATATTTTCGGAAAACCACCATTACGCTCACCCGATCTGGCTCTTTTGAGCCCGATATCTCTCCTAACGATTCCTAAGATCTATCCGCAGAAGAAGAGGGAGGGGAGGACCTTGTTCGCGGGTTGAAGGCGTGCAGAGCGTCGGGAAGCCATTTGCGCGGTGGTGGCGTCGCCGGAAATTCTTCAACAGCAAGGAGGAAGTCTGAACAGTTGAGGGAGTGTAACCTTTTCCTCTTGCACTCAGGAATCTTTTATAGATGAGGAAATGGGGAGGGGAAAGGGTGAAACGTTGGAGATGAAACGTTGGCGGCCATTAATCATATTCTTATGACGTTTCGGTTATGCCGAATGGCAGTTGGAAAGTTGGAAATGAAGAGGTGCTTGCCAGGTGGCAGTTTCCTATTGGACCCATTTCTTCCTTAATTATTAACATAATTAAAGTAGGGAACGACCAATAAATGCTCTTGATTTTTCATCCCCACAGCCAAAATTTATTAAGGCGTCGGTTACCAAAATTTCCAACCTGGCTGTCGTTTCGGCCTTGGTCACGGGCGTGACACATGGGTCACGGGCGTGACAGGCCCGGTTAGCGGTTCTGGGTTCGACGATCGTCGAACTGAGATCGACGATCGTCGAAGGGTGGTCACGGGCGTGACACCCGGGTCACGGGCGTGACTGGTCCGTGGCAAATTCTGGGTCGACGACCGTCGAACTGAGATCGACGATCGTCGAGCGTGGTCACGCCCAATGTCACGGGCATGCCATCGTGGGTCACGGGCGTGACTGGCCCATGTGGACAATTCCGGGTTGACGAGCGTCGAACTGGGGTCGACGATCGTCGAGCGTGGTCACGCCCTATGTCACGGGCGTGACATGGCGGGTCACGGGCGTGACTGGCCCGTGTGGCCAAATTCTGGGTCGACGACGTCGAACTGAAATCGACGATCGTCGAGCGTGTCACGCCCTATGTCACGGGCGTGACATGGCGGGTCACGGGCGTGACAGGCCCGTGGGTCCATTTTGGGTCGACGGCCGTCGACCTGGAACCGACGATCATGGTCACGCCCTATGTCACGGGCGTGACATGGCGGGTCACGGGCGTGACCGACCCGCGACCTGATTTCTTGGTCGATTTATTTCAAGTTTTGGGCTCCCTGGGATTCTACCACAACCATCCGACTCCTAGGGGTCTAGCCGGAAATGGGATGTTACAAATCCCAATAAACAAAACAAAGATTTCGTCCCCGAAATCAAGGTTAAGCCTACGGGACTCAAATCGGGAAAATAAACTTGTAACATCCCATGAGAACCGAATGATTACCTCCCTTACGTTACGTTTGCTTGTGCGATTTCGAATCTAAGGTTTAATTCGCCCACCTAACTAGGTATATACGCCCCAATAAACAAAAGATTAGCCCCTATTCTTGAAATTTCAATTCCATTGGTTTAAAATAGGAAGGCAATTGATTGTCCAGAGGGGTTTTGAGGTATACCTGACGAAAAAGTTCCGGATATTTTTGCCGCATCAAGTCCTGTGGCTCCCATGTATGCTCCTCCTGCCCATGATTGTTCCACAGAACCTTGACTAACGGGACCTTCTTTCTCCGCAAGACCCGCACTGCCGTATCGTCAATCCTGATAGGCTCCACGTTGACTGACCGATCCGAGGCCACCGGGCCATCTGCCGAGGGAATCAGCTGCTCAGGGCGTAGCAGAGCCCTCCGAAGTGAGGAGACGTGGAAGACGTCATGCAATCCCGCTAACTCCGGCGGTAGTTCCAGTCTATAGGCTAAGGGGCCGACCCGCTCTAGGATCCTGTAGGGCCCCATATATCTTGGACTGAGCTTCCTCCGCCCGCGAACCCGCGAGACTCCGTGCATCGGCCGTATCTTCAAGAAAACTCGGTCCCCCACCTGGAACTCCACTTGACGATGCCTCGCATCGTAGTATTTCGCCTGTCTACTCTGGGCTTCCAACATCCTGTCTCGGATCAACCTAATCTGAGCATCTGTATCTCCCACAAACTCCGAGCCCAGTGCCTGCGGATCCTCATCCTGAACCCATGATAGTGGGGTTCTGCACCTCCTTCCGTACAACGCTTCGTATGGAGCCATGCCTATGCTGGACTGATGAGCGTTGTTGTACGAAAACTCGACCAGTGGCAGCAATCTCTCCCAAGGCTCGCCACGGTCCAAAATACACAGTCGTAATAGGTCCTCCAGTGTACGGTTTGTGCGCTCTGTCTGTCCGTCGGTCTGAGGGTGGAAAGCTGTGCTGAATGTCAACCGAGAACCCAGATGGGCCTGGACTGACCTCCATTCCCTGGATGTGAACCGCCCATCCCGATCCGAAACAATAGTCTTGGGCACCCCATGATAACGCACGAACTGCTCGATGAACCTCCGTACTAAAACACTGACCGGTGTGTCCTTCGCCACTGGGATGAATCTGGCCACCTTTGTCAGCCTGTCCACTATCACCCAGATCGAGTCGTTCCCCGCACGGGATCTAGGTAGCCCATGTATAAAGTCCATGGCTATGTCCTCAAACTTCCACTCCGGCACTGGAAGCGGCTGCAGCAATCCTGCCGGGTTCCTACACTCCGCCTTCACGAGCTGGCAGGCCTCACAATGTGTCACAAAATATGTAATATCTTTCTTCATACCCGGCCAGTACATCGTCCTCTTTAAATCCTTTACCATCTTGGTGATCCCCGGGTGTACCGAATACCGACTGCAGTGAGCTTCCTCCAAAATGTCCTCCCGGATCCGTCCTCCTGCTGGTATGTAGACTCTGCCCCGGAAACACAGAAGCCCATCCCTCAAAGTGTAATCTCCTGTCGTGCCTTCCTCCAAGGCCCGGAATATCGGCTCAGCTCTCTCGTCCAGCTTCTGCCCATCTCTGATGCGGTCTCGGATGTCATCTGTAGTAGCCATCGACCCCAAGTACTCCATGTACAGCTCCGGGTCATCCTCAGATACTAGCGAAATCTGCATCTCCTCGAATGATCTAATCAACTCCAAGGCCATCAGCTGCGGGCCTACTCCAGTCGTATTCGCTCTCCGGCTCAGAGCATCCGCAACCACGTTCGCCTTCCCCGGATGGTAGTGCATGGTATACTGGTAGTCCGAAAGGAACTCCACCCAGCATCTCTGCCTGATGTTTAACTCCTTCTGGGTGTCGACGTACTTCAGATTCTTGTGATCGGAGAAGATATCACAATGTACCCCGTAGAGATAGTGCCGCCAGATCTTAAGAGCAAAAATGACTGCCCCCATCTCCAAATCGTGCACGGGGTAGTTCTGCTCGTGCTGCTTCAACTGACGGGAGGCATAGGCGATTACGTGCCCATTCTGCATAAGGACGGCGCCCATCCCCTGATAGGAAGCATCTGCATATACCTGAAATCCCTCCCTCCCTGATGGGAGAGCAAGGATGGGGGCCGAGGTGAGACGATCCTTCAGCTCCTGGAAGGCAGATTCGCATCGCGGCGTCCAGGTAAAAGGGGACTCCTTCTTCGTCAGAGACGTAAGAGGAAGGGCAATCTGAGAGAACCCCTTTACGAACTTCCGGTAGTAACCGGCAAGTCCCAAGAAACTCCGAACATCCGTGGCCGACTTTAGTGGCGGCCAATCCCGTACCGCCTGGATCTTCGCCGGATCCACTGCCAAACCTGCTCCACTGATGACATGGCCCAGAAAGGCCACCTCCTTTAGCCAGAACTGGCACTTGCTGTACTTGGCATACATCTCGTGCTCACGCAGCTTTTCCAAGGTCAAGGCTAGATGTCTCGCGTGCTCCTCCTCCGTCCTTGAATAGATGAGAATGTCGTCGATGAATACAATGACGAAGACATCCAGGTACTCCTCGAACACCCGATTCATCAAAGTCATGAATGCGGAGGGTGCATTCGTGAGCCCGAACGGCATCACGGTAAACTCGTACAAGCCGTATCGGCTGCTGAACGCCGTCTTCGGGATGTCCTCCTCCCGAATGCGAAGCTGGTAGTATCCTGATCTCAGATCCAGCTTTGAGAACCAATGGGCTCCCTCCAGCTGGTCAAAAAGCTCATCTATCCGTGGTAAGGGATAAGTGTTCCGGACCGTCAACCTATTCAGAGCCCGGTAATCTATGCACAGTCGGAGGGTCCCGTCTTTCTTCTTAACGAACAGCACCGGAGCTCCCCATGGTGAAGAGCTAGGCCGAACGAACCCGGCCTCCACTAACTCCTGAAGCTGACTCCGGAATTCCACCAACTCCTTTGGGGCCATTCGATAGGGAGCTCTGGATACCGGCTTAGCCCCTGGTATAAGCTGAATCTGAAAGTCCCTCTCTCGGTGCGGGGGTAACCCTGGTAGCTTCTCCGGAAACACGTCGGCGAAGTCCCGCACCACTGGAATATCTGCAATGGAGTCCTTGGCTACGACCGCCTCAAAGAGGATCTGATAAACCTCTTCCCCCTGCAGGTGGGCCTTAACGGCCTGTATAGAAGAAAGTAAGGTACGGGGTGCTGATGTAATACCTTCGATAACAATGAAGGAGTCGCCGTGCCTCACGGTGATCCTCTTTGCCACGCAATCGATCTGGGCATGGTTCCAGTACAGCCAGGTCATGCCCAGAATCAGATTGTAATCTGGCATCCTCAAAACCGTCGCGGGTGCCTCAAACGCCTTTCCGCCGATCCTTGCTTCCATATCACAATGAGTAGAGGTCAAAATCTCTGATCCATCGGGTAGGCGCACCCTCATCATCTTCCCGGTGAATGGCTGCACTCCTGCCAGTCCTTTCACAAACTCCTCCGACACGAATGATTGCGACGCACCGGTGTCAAAGAGGGTGTGAGCGGGCTTGCCGCTAACGAAAACTATGCCTGGGGTAATTAAGTGTCTTAGTATTTTGTTGCAGTTCATCTTCTCTTAATTTCTAAGCAGGTTACGTCTAAAATAGTAGTTTATATGAAGAAAATTTAAAAGTGCTGCCATACCTGTGATAACCTGCTCCGGGTCCCGGGGCTGTGTCAGGTCTAGAGCATACACCTGCTCTCTCTCTGGCCTACGGCCTCGATCCTGGAATCCCCGTCCTCGGTCTTGTCCTCGTCCGCCAAACTGTCGGGGAGGTGGAGCGCCCTGATGTGCTGGTGGTGGTGCTCGCCCCACAGGGCAGTTCCGCTTGATATGCCCCGGCTGGTTGCACTGATAGCATACCGGTGGCTGCCCTGCCGTCCTTGGCATTTCCAGCATCTGTATAGGCTGGGGAGCCAATATCCCCTGAGTCCTCTGCTCCTGCCCAAACTCCTGACGGGGCTGATCCCCGTTCCTTCTCTCTCCAATAACTTGGCCTCGAGGGCGGTCTCTACGTCCTCCAATCACTGTATCATCAGCCGGTCTCTTCCGGCTCCTCACTGTAAGCTGATCCGCCTCTCTCTTCTTAGCCATCTCCAGAATCCTGGCCAGACTCCCCTCTGAAACGAAAAGGAGGGCCTGCCTCATGTCATCCTGCAGCCCCTTATAAAACCTCCGGGCATAGCCAGCATCGTCTAACTGGTAAGCATCCGCATAACGGGCCAGGTGTGTGAACTCCTGATAGTACTCCACCACAGTCCTGCTCCCCTGCCTCAACCGCAGGAACCTATCCTCCAGGTCATCTCTTGCCGACTGAGGTACAAAGTGTCCCAAGAGCGCTGCTCTGAACTCCTCCCAGGTAATATCGGCACAATCCACCCCTGCAAAGGTGGTGTCCAGCTGAGATTTCCACCATCTCTTTCCGTGTGACTCTAAGCAGGAGACTGCCAAGGCAACTGCCTCCTCCGTGGGGCATCGAATCCCTGCCAGCATCTCGTAAATGGTGTCCAACCACTCCTCCGTATGTACTGCGGACTCCGTCCCCTGGTAGGATGGAGGGGATAGTCCCCGGAAGACAGTCATCCAATTGGCCCCGGGGTTCGGCTGTGGGGCCGGGGCTTGCTGAGCTCTGAAGGCCTCCAGGATGGCCGTCAATGTTTGCCCCATCTCCGTCTGCTGGAACGGAACGGGTGCTGGCGGAGTCAGGACCACATCTGGGGCCTGAGGTGTCCCCTGCTGCGATGTAGGGTTCGTCGCAGGCTACAAGCAAAAATTCCATTTGTTAGAGAGCGAATGAATGGAATTTAAGAAGAGTTATAATGGACTTTCACATGTGATTTCCCTTATGGGCCCACCACTGCTTCCGCTGCTAGTTTGTCCGCAAACTAAGCTCGCACGGGGGTGGCCCAAGGTTTTTGTGGACTACTTCTCTTTCGATCGAGGTTAGCTCTGATACCACTTGTAAGACCCCCTTTTTTTTTCTTTTTCAACCACCGGGGGTCTTAGCCCAGAATTGCCGCTTTGCGGTGGCACCGACATCTCGGGAAGGCAACCACTGCAAAACGCCAATTCTGCCGGCCCTTTTCGATCACAAGAGAGAGAAGCATTTATACAAAAGTGTAAACAAGCCCATAGAAAACATGTAAATAAAAGAGAATCATATCAAGTCCATCAGTACATAACAACAGGAAAATAGATAAATGGGCTCGAGCCCAGTACATCAGAGTCCTCACTACAAGTCTCTCATCGCGGAAGCTAAGAAAATGCTAATCACTCACGGAGCTGGTCGCAGGTGCACCGGTGCTAGACTGTCCCACCTCCATGCGCACCGTACTCCGCTGGTGCTGGTCCCTGTCTCCCATCCGGAGCTCCTGTAATGTTTGGTTCGAAAACCATTAATCATAAAGACTAAGCCCTATCATCCCCTACCCCTCCCACCACGGCTCCTAAGCACCGGGCGGAGAGGAGGAAAGGGAAGCTACAAAAGTGGAGAATAGACAAGCAAGTGTCGGTGGACCTAACTAGCAAGTTATATCGGGGAGCAGTATAAATGTTGTAATAGGTAGAACAATTAATAAGAAGCAATTATACAAAAAAACAACTAGAGAACAGTAAGTAAGTATGTAAGTAACCTTAACTTATATGAATGCCCATACAAACTTATAAGTTAAGGGATCTTCTGCAAGGCTCCCATCGTATAAAAAGTCCCATACCGATTTATACGTTGGGGTGACGGTTATATGCAAACATGCTATGCCATGATTCATGCAAGTGCAACCCACGCACACGACTCTATGCGCACAGACCTTTAGTTCCCCCTGTTCGGGAGGCTAGCTTCACCCCCAGGAACCTCCGTAGTGGCAAACGGAGACAGTGGGTCGGGCCCCCCACTCCTAGGCGGGTAACCACACTACCAGGCCTAGCCCTTCCGTACGCCCCTAGAAGAACACAACCTAGAGTATCTGCGTACTGCTGCTGGATGTACCCTCCAGACTTTTCTCCGAGTCATCGTACCGCTGTCGGTGTGATCGATCGCCTAGTACCGATGACCCACCACCTTTCCCCGTACTCCAACCCTCGAGCCCGCGGCCCCCCGGACAGTACTGCCCGTGCATCTACCTTCAGAGCTACTGTCTGACGGCAAGTAATCCTATAATTCTACTCTCCTAACTACCGGGGAGTGAGTGTGTGCAATCCTAGTTATACTAGTTGCTCTTTTGATTTATTACTCCTATGGTTTACGTTAGCCCAGGACTGCCCCCGGTATACCCCGTGAAGGGCTCTCAAGGGGCACTAGGAACCAAGACGGTGCATTACGGCCCGAAGTTCCCTTTCGCAAGGCACTTATTATTATTGGTTGTCTACCCTTTACCCAATCCCCTTTTAATGTTATAATGAATCTAACCCTAGCGTATTAAGACTCTTCCTCTTCCTCTCGGGATGGACGATCTTTCGTCGATCCCGTACTCTCTTATCCTAACCAGTCCCACATTCTACTTATCCTGACTTCTAATAATGAACTCATTCTAAATTTGCCCTACCAACCTTCGATTATCAGAATTCCGTGGTTTTACTAAATGCAGACCATCCTAAGCTATATGTGGTACACAAGGGGAGGTACTCCAAATTATCTTCCAAATCTCCTACAATATTTACTGGAGGACTATCATGACTTAATTAGCTTAAATCCAGGAATTTATAATTTTCCTAATTAATCTGATATTTATTTTATTTTTCTCAAAGATTGGCCATGGGTATTTTTTTACATGAACTATATGATATTCTTAAGTTATGGCCACCCAAAAATTGTGATCACTAAATAACAGTAAGGTATCATCAAATACTAATTTGCAGGATTTTACAAAAGATATTTAGCCTCTAATCAATTTATCCATTAAAATCCCATTATTCTCATGTAAAGAAGGAAGTACTGAAATTACTCTTCATAAAATTATGGAAACATTACTGCTTAATAGTATGATACAGAAAAGGTCATTGTGCAAAGAATCATAATTTTATCAGCTTGCTAAGCACCAAAATAAATTTAATCCAATATCCATGATAAATAATACTTAATGAAGCAAGCCCTAGAAATAAGCTTCTAAAAATCCCATAAAAATTCACAGAGTTTTAAAATCATAATAAAGGTTCTCTGCCTAAGTTTCATCAATTTTCCAGGAAGTTTGTACACTCTAATAAATTTTCTAAGCAAATCATGCAACTACCAATTCATTAAAGAAGTACCCAAAATAGTGAGCATAAAATTCATAGAAAAATATCCAGAGCTTGTACTACCCCTATAATCCACTCTACCCAATTCTCATCATTTTTCAATGTGGTTTGGTGTCATTTCCTATCTCTATAAGTTTTGCGCCCTAAACTAGGGTTAGGTTTTTAGATATCCCAACGATCTCCAAATCCACTAAAATTTCATCCAGAGAACTATATTAGCCCTATGGTTCTCATAACCCGACCTCGGGTCAATCCAAGGTCATTTGACCACATGACCTTCACAAACCACCAAGATCCATCCTTAGGGTTTGGCCTTGGTCCTTAGGGTAAACTTACCCCGATCCACCTCAAACTCCATGAGGGGGTGCTAGAGAACATTACTAGCCAGTGGTAAAAATCTCAGCCTCTGTTGAGGTGATCTCACCACTCAAACTTCAAAAGTGCACTTTTAACCTAAGACCCCTTATTAGGGCAAAACTTAGGGTTGATCAATTCTAAACCAAACCATCTCCAAATGAGATGAAAAATTATACAGAACCTTATGGTGAACCCAGGGACCACTCACCAAAATTTGGGAGGGTTTGGAAATTATTTAACCACCTAATTAAATTCGGCTAGGATTATTGAATTTTTCTAAAAACTATAGAAAAATATTCTCCAAAATTTCTCATTTTTGGATAGCACCTAGATATATGTAAGATTAGACCACATCCCGAATTTCAAGTCGTTTGGACGACTGGATTGGAGTGGGGAATTTTTCTAAGGTCAAGGCAGCCCTCTGGATAGACCTCACCAAAAAGGGTGCTGTGGTCTAACCAGGAATCCAAATTGAATGAAATAAATTTTGAATAAAACTAGACTTCAAGGGCTACAGTTTCTATGTTGACCACTTTTCCTGTAGGAGCCTTTAAGTATTTTTCCCAAATTATTTAACATGACAGAAATCTCATTCAGAAATTGATTTTACAAATAAAATCTAATTAAAGGCACTGTTCATCTTCTTTTACAGCCCGAACCAGAGACTGAAAACCTAATTTTTCCTGTAGCCTTTCCAAGCTATTTCCCGGCCACCCAGCCATCTCCCTGGTCGGCCACCACCACCACCACCTCCGTTGAGGCGAGGGCTAACGTCGGGCGGCGGCACGGCCGCCGGAGAGGCGGTTTCCGGCGAACCCGCCACCATGATATTTTCGGAAAACCACCATTACGCTCACCCGATCTGGCTCTTTTGAGCCCGATATCTCTCCTAACGATTCCTAAGATCTATCCGCAGAAGAAGAGGGAGGGGAGGACCTTGTTCGCGGGTTGAAGGCGTGCAGAGCGTCGGGAAGCCATTTGCGCGGTGGTGGCGTCGCCGGAAATTCTTCAACAGCAAGGAGGAAGTCTGAACAGTTGAGGGAGTGTAACCTTTTCCTCTTGCACTCAGGAATCTTTTATAGATGAGGAAATGGGGAGGGGAAAGGGTGAAACGTTGGAGATGAAACGTTGGCGGCCATTAATCATATTCTTATGACGTTTCGGTTATGCCGAATGGCAGTTGGAAAGTTGGAAATGAAGAGGTGCTTGCCAGGTGGCAGTTTCCTATTGGACCCATTTCTTCCTTAATTATTAACATAATTAAAGTAGGGAACGACCCATAAATGCTCTTGATTTTTCATCCCCACAGCCAAAATTTATTAAGGCGTCGGTTACCAAAATTTCCAACCTGGCTGTCGTTTCGGCCTTGGTCACGGGCGTGACACATGGGTCACGGGCGTGACAGGCCCGGTTAGCGGTTCTGGGTTCGACGATCGTCGAACTGAGATCGACGATCGTCGAAGGGTGGTCACGGGCGTGACACCCGGGTCACGGGCGTGACTGGTCCGTGGCAAATTCTGGGTCGACGACCGTCGAACTGAGATCGACGATCGTCGAGCGTGGTCACGCCCAATGTCACGGGCGTGCCATCGTGGGTCACGGGCGTGACTGGCCCATGTGGACAATTCCGGGTTGACGAGCGTCGAACTGGGTCGACGATCGTCGAGCGTGGTCACGCCCTATGTCACGGGCGTGACATGGCGGGTCACGGGCGTGACTGGCCCGTGTGGCCAAATTCTGGGTCGACGACGTCGAACTGAAATCGACGATCGTCGAGCGTGTCACGCCCTATGTCACGGGCGTGACATGGCGGGTCACGGGCGTGACAGGCCCGTGGGTCCATTTTGGGTCGACGGCCGTCGACCTGGAACCGACGATCATGGTCACGCCCTATGTCACGGGCGTGACATGGCGGGTCACGGGCGTGACCGACCCGCGACCTGATTTCTTGGTCGATTTATTTCAAGTTTTGGGCTCCCTGGGATTCTACCACAACCATCCGACTCCTAGGGGTCTAGCCGGAAATGGGATGTTACAGACATGATAGGAACCAACTATTGTTCCTTGAACAGTTCTAAGAAAACCCTTAAAGATTTGATCACTGCCTTCGAATGAGTCCATATCGATGTCGAAATCGGTGTCAAACTTCATTGCTGCTAAGACAGCAACAGAGATGGCCATGTTTACCTGTAAAAATGAACAAACAAGACCAAGTGCAGAGATGTTTGGAGGGAAGGAAAAGCTCTGCAGAAAGTATGAAAGCGCAAAAGAGAACGACGGCCGAAAAAAGAATTTTATATTAGGGTTCGACGCAGAAAAGGAAAGATCGTTGAACTCGGTTCAACGATCTGGGATTCTAGAGGAATCTGAAAGGTCTTCAACATCATCGATCTCCGTTCGATGATATTAGAGAGAGTCGAGCTCCGTTAGAGGATCTTTGACCGGAAAGAGATAGCCTAGCACTATCTGGAAAACGCAGAACTCCGTTCGACGATTTCTGAGAACGTCGATCTCCGTTCGACGATCTTGGGGAAAAATGTCGAGCGCAGTTCAGAGATTAGAAACAACCTATAGACACTAGAAAAATCAAGTTGTTAGCCTAGTCTTGGTCAATTTTAAGGTTTTAAAATCTTGGATCTTAATTTAAACTTCCTCCATCTAACATTCCTAACTGATTCAGGAAGAATGTGTGTTTTTTTTCATCCAAGGGTTTGGTGAAAATATCTCTCCTTTGCAAATCAGTTGGGATATATTGAAGTTCAATTTTATTCTTCTCAACATTATCTCTTAAAATGTGATGCCTAATCTCAATATGTTTTGTCCTACTATAGAGGACTGGATTTTGTGCTATAGAAATAGCACTGGTGTTATCACAAA
This sequence comes from Platanthera zijinensis, assembly GCA_039513925.1. Taxonomy (NCBI): domain Eukaryota; kingdom Viridiplantae; phylum Streptophyta; class Magnoliopsida; order Asparagales; family Orchidaceae; genus Platanthera; species Platanthera zijinensis. Next base: position 115,973,240 of record CM077087.1, read on the forward strand.
ATATTTTTGACTTATCTAAGTTATAACCATAGTTTAGGAGCTGATTTTGAATCCACAATATCTGTGAGCAACAACTACCTGCTGTCATGTATTCAGCTTTAGCAGTTGATGTGGACACAGATGTTTGTTTCTTACAAAACCAGGAGTCAAGTCTGTCACCAAGAAACTTACAAGTTCCACTGGTGCTTTTCCTGTCTACTCTACATCCTGTATAATCAGCATCTGAAAATCCAGTTAATTCAAATCCTGAATCTTTTGGATACCAGAGACCTAGATTTGGACAAATTTTCACATACCTAAGAATCTTTTTTACTTATGTTAGGTGTGACTCTCTAGGGCTTACTTAGAATCTAGCACATATGCATGTAGCAAACATTATGTCAGGTCTACTAGCTTTAAGGTACAATAAAGAGCCAATCATTGCTCTATATGTTGTCTGATCAACAGGTTTCCCATGTTCATCAGCATTTAATACAACATTAGTAGGCATAGGTGTTTTCATGCAGGATGCTTCAGACATACCAAATTTCTTAACCAACTCTTTTGCATACTTGGTTTGAGAAATGAATATGCGATCAACATGCTGTTTGACTTGCAATCTTAGAAAGAAGGAAAGCTCTCCCATGCTACTCATTTCAAATTTAGAATGCATTAGGTTGGAAAAACTTTGCACAAATTTGAATTAGTAGATCCAAAGATAATATCATCTACATAAATTTATACTAGTAGGGTATTGGACTTATGGATTCTAATAAAAAGAGTTTGGTCTACTCTACCCCTTATAAAATCATTTTTCAAAAGAAAGCATGCTAAGGTATCATACCATGCTCTAGGAGCTTGCTTAAGACCATATAATGCTTTATGCAATTTAAAAACATAATTAGGATGAGTTGGAGAGATAAAACCTGGGGGTTGTCTAACATAGACTTCTTCCTTGATATCTCCATTGAGAAATGCACTCTTTATATCCATTTGATAGACCTTGAATCCCTTGTGAGCTGCATAAGCTAGAAATATTCTTATGGCCTCCAACCTTGCAACTGGTGCAAAGGTCTGGTCATAATCTATTCCTTCTCCTAGTGAGTATCCTTGTGCAACTAGCCTTGCCTTGTTCCTTACAATAATTCCTTGATCATCCAGTTTGTTCCTGAACACCCATTTTTTTCCAACAATGGAGTGATCCTTTGGCTTGACACAAGCTCCCAAACTTTGTTCCTTTCAAATTGATGTAACTCCTCTTACATTGCAATGATTCAGTGTGGATCTTGTTCTGCATCTTGTATGGATTGAGGCTCAATTTGAGATAAAAAGCAGGTGTGCATCAGATTTTGGTTGACCTAATTTTCTTGTTTGCACACCAGCTGAGATGTGTCCAATCACTTGGGAGATTGGATGATCTCATGATGTTACTAAATCAATAGGGGGTGTTGATTGTTCACCAACCTGTGTTGTTGTTTCCTCTTGTGGAACAACAACTGGCTCTTTAATGTGGTTCTCACCAAGATTTTGAGTGTCGTCTTCATCTTCACTACTTCCACCTCTTTATTGGATAGGTGAATGTGTTGTATCCTTTTTTATAATGTGTAACCTGTTCAAATTTTCTGAAAGAGAATGCACCTATAAAGGTTCTATGGTAGAAGTATTCTTCTCCTTATAAGACATGTTAGTTTCATCAAAAGATACATGTACAGATTCTTCAATTTTAAGAGAAGATTTGTTATACATCCTATAAGCTTTACTAATCATGGAGTATCCAAGAAACACTCCTTCATCAGCATTGGCTTGAAATTTTGCTAAGTATTTCTTTTCATTATTGTGTATGTAACAAATACAACCAAAAATCTTGAAATAATATACTTTAGGTTTCTTACCTTTGAGTAATTCATAGGGAGTCTTGCCCTTCAGCTTATGTATCAAACTTCTGTTCAGCACATAGTTTGAGGTGCTTACTGCCTCTGCCCAAAAGGATAGAGGAAGGTGAGCATCTGTCAACAATGTAGTAGTAGATTCAATAAGGGTTCTATTTTTCCTTTCAGCTACCCCATTTTGTTGAGGAGTTCTAGGAGCTGAGAAAGTGTGCATGATACCTTCACTCTGACAGAACTCTTTCATAAGAACAGAATCAAACTCTATCCCATGATCACTTCTGATCAAGACAATGTGAGTATTGAACTCAATCTGTATGCATTTGAGAAACTCTGTCAAACACTTAAAGTTATCAGACTTCTTCCTCAGAAAGAACACCAATATGAATCTAGAGAAGTCATCTACAACTACTAAAGTGTAAGATTTCTCTCCTAGGCATTGTACTGTAATGGGTCCAAAAAGATCCATGTGTAACAGATACAAGATCCTAGGTGAATCACTCTTATTAAGTGACTTGAAACTATTTTTATTTTGCTTGCCTAATTGACAAGCCCTGCAAAGTCCTTTCTTCTTGTAGGGGCAAGAAGGTAGTCCTCTAACAAGGTTGTCCTTGGATAGCCTAGCAATGGTTCTAAGGTTTATATGTCCTAATCTCTTATGCCATAGTTCATTTGGTTTACTAACAGAGGTGAACAAACAGATATCTACCTTTGTTGAATGAAAATCTATAAGATAGATGTTACCTTTCCTTTTACCTATCAACACAGTTGTGTTGTCCTCTGATTTGATTTTGCATGTGGATTTGTTGAATATCACCTGGTAGCCTTCATCACATAGTTGACTGATGCTGATTAGATTGTGCTTCAGTCCTTCCACATAAGCTACCTTCTTGAATATGACTGAGCCTATTTGGACTGCACCATATCCCTTGGTCTGTCCAAAGTTTTAATCTCCAAATATTACTTTGGGTCCAAGCTTAGATTTGAAGGATGAAAGATTCTCCTTGCTTCCTGTCATGTGCTTTGAGTACCCACTATCCAAATACCATTGCTAGTATATTGTTGGATAGGTCTTCACCTGCACATAAAACAATTTATTTGTTTCTGACCCAGTTTACCTTGGGCCTAGGTTGATAACCTTTAAATTTTCAAATAAAAGACATCCCTGGTTGACTCTTATAACCTTCAAGATGATATCTCCTAGGAGGTATTATCCATTCAGTATAAGGGTTAAAGCTTTGGGATGTGGGACCACTAGGATTGAAGTTTGATTTACCCTTAAAACCTTGTTCAAAGCTTTGATCTCTGTTCGACGATCTCTGAGCTGAGTTCGACGATCTTGGGTCAGATCGTCGAGCTCCATTCGAAGATCGACTTTGCCAGAGTTCAGAGTTCAGAGATCGTCGACTTGAGTTCGATAATTCAGCTTGAGATCGCTGAGCTCTGTTCCGCGATCGTCGAGCTCTGTTCGACGTTTTCCGTTGAACTTTGTTTTTCTTAGGTAAATCAGGATTCTTCATAGTCACTTCTACAACTCCCTTTCCTTTATCTGAGATAAACTTAATTGGGGTTGTTAACACTATAGGTTGGCTGGATGAAGCACCCAAGCCTAGTGTACTATTAAGTCTTAAGTTCACTGTACTTGTGATGTCCATCAGTCTGATGCTTCTCCCATTGAGGGATTCTTCAAACTTCTTTTCCTGGGATAGTTCACTTTTCAGTGAAGCTATCTCCTCCCTACAACATTCCAACTCCTCAGAGAGTTTGAGGTTATCTGATTTTAAAGTGCTATGTCTAGACAATTGATTTCTGAGAGAGATAATCTCTTTCTCAGACTTTAGCAGGTCTAAACAAAGTGCCTTAAATTAAGATCTAAATTCCTTTTTTTTTATCAAAAGAATCTATTACCTGATCTTCTTCAGCTTCATGTTCAGATTCAGATTCTGACTCTTGTTCTGCATCAGAATTATGTTGAGAGACATTGATAGCCATCATGCAGAACTCCTTCTCTTGAGCATCATCTTCATCATCACTTGAGCTTGATGATGCCTCTGATTCTTCTTCAATTTCACTCAAGGTTTCAGCTACAAATCCGTTCCTGGTGTGTTTGTTCTTGCTGGAAGAGGATTTGTCATTGTTGTTTCTTCTAAAGTCTTTTTATCTTCTCCTGTCTTTCTTATCTTTCTTGTCCTTATTTTGATTCTATGGACAATCAGGCACAATGTGGTCTTGTTTCCTGCATCTAAAACAAATAATTTCTTTGTTACTGGACTTGTTATACCTTGGATTTTCATGGCCTCTGGATGACCTTTTCCTGAAATCTTTTCTAGCCATCTTGTAGAATCTTTTGGATAGTAGACTAATTAACTCTTCATTGCCTGTGACCTTGTCTTCAGGCAGTTCTTCTGTAGCTTTGAAAGCAATTATCTTCTCCATCCTTGTTATTGGAGAAGCTGTCTTTTGCTCTTCCTCTCTATTTTTGATGAGCAACTCATAAGACTTGAGCTTGCCCAATAGAGCCTCGGTGGTGATCTCATTTAGGCTTCTGGCATCCTTGATTGGCAAGATCCTTGAGTCCCAAGTGCTGGGGAAGCACATTAGGATCTTATCATTGAGTTCAGTCAATGAGATCTCTTTATCCAAAGTTTTTAGTTCACTGACAATTAGACTGAGTCTGTTGTACATGTCAGCAACTGACTCAGTTTCTCCCTTCTTGAAATTCTCATACTGGGTTTTGAGATGGGATCTTCTGTCCTTTCTTTCATCAGCTGATCCTGACACAAGCTCAGATAGCTTGTCCCATATTTCTTTTGCTGAGTTGCATTCAGCCACTTTTTGAAATATGTCATCAGACATAGTCTGAGCCAATATGTTCATTGCCTTAGCATCAACAACTTTCCACTTTTCTATTTCTGTATCTGTTCCTGAAGGGGGTGGAATAGCATTTGTACTAATAGTTGCTGGAGGTCTTGGACACACTGTCAAAACAGAATTTTAGATAGCCTCATCAATTGAATTCATATATAATCTAATCCTTGCCTTCAAAAGTGCAAACTTAGAAAGATTGCACACTGGAGTTCTGGTGCTAGCATAATCTTTGTTCTGTTCCATGGTTTTATATGAAAATAATAGAAATAATAACCCTCTATTAAAGATTGATCTTATCATAGATCTTTTAGTTCAGGTGTTAGCCTGTAGGAACAACCAATCTGATGAAGATTTAGTTGTTGAATAACCAACCTTCCTCTGATACCAACTGAAAGTGAGGGTAAGATCTACCTTTACTCTAGAGGGGGGGGGGGGTGAATAGAGTATATTAAAATAATTTTCCAATTTAAAAATTATTTTGCAGTGGAAGACTTTATTTATATATATAGGTGTATTGTGCTTGCAGTAAATAAAACTAAGCAAGCAAGAAATAAAAAAACACAGCACACAGCAAATCAAACACAGGCAACCAGAAGACACAAGGATCTGTAGTGGTTCCCCAATAACCCCTGGGTACATCCACTCTTTTACCACCCTAGGTCGGAATCTACTGCATGAATAGTTGATCAGGTGTCCTGGGCACCAATGAGCTTTTGATAAGGTGCTAAAAAACCAAACTAGATTTTTTGATCAGGTGTCTTGCCACCACTGAGTTTTGACAAGGTCTCAGAAACCAAACACAAAACTTTTGAAGGGAGTTTTGAGGAACCCTTTTACACCAAAGAAAAAAATAAAAGAGGTGAAGTTGTTCTTCTCTGTTCAACAGTCAAAGAGAAGACTAGTGGATTGATGTTGTCAAAGCTCCCCCTGAGATTTGCAGTTGTTCAGGAAGAGAAGCTTTACACAGGGTGATAAGCCTTCAGAGTAATTGAGATCTCCAGCAAAGAATGATTTCAGCAAAGACTTAAATGTGTTGTGTCTGGAGTCTTGATTGATGAAGCCTTGAACAATTGAAATCAGAGATGAGAAACTGTAATCTTGTAGTTCTTGTGTCTCACACAGATCTCAGATGTTGTTCTTGGTTTTCTCTTATTATCTGATATCCTGTGTTGATGATTGTTATCTGTCTCTATTGTCTGAAAAGATATATTGAAATCAAAACTTCTAGATAGCCATTAGCCAGTCATAAATGACTTTCTTAATTGATATCTGTCTCTTGAGGAAATTCCTAAGTGACATTCTCTTTTTGTCTCCTTGAAACTTGCTCCTGATTAATTGAAACGGCTACAAAATTCTTTGTATTAACTGCTGGATATGAATAAATTTGAATTCCATAACTGACTAAATTCAAAATCCTGAAATCGTCGATCTCTCAAGAAAATCGTCGATCTGAGCTTGACTACCGTCGACCTGAGCTCAGAGAATGGAACTTGACTTGAAATAGAGATCGTCGATCTGAGCTCAACTATCGTCGACCTGAGCTCAGAGATCTAGATTTTGGCAAGAGACAAGAACGTCGATCTGAGCTCGTAGATCATCGAACCGAGTTCGATGACTCGTTGTAGTGAGCTCAGAGATTGTCGAACTGAGTTCGACGCCTCGCCGATCTGAGATCGATGATAATTGCCTTAGTCGTTTGCAATTGTAATGTGAACTAAAAGGTCTTGAGGGCAGCTTTCAAACCTAAGTTCTAAGCCTTAGACCTATTCCAGTTGACCTTTAAAACTATATAAAGGGGTCAAGACATATTCCTAAGGACATAGTGACCCTCACCCAAATCAGTAATAGGGTGTTCCAACACGTTGAGTATTGCTCAGTCAGTCAAAGCCATAGAAAATCTATGTAAATATTTGACTAAGTCCACTGGCATTGAGTGAAGCTTACTCACTCAACGCCATGTGATAAAATGCGTTTAATAAACCTTTATCAGTTAGAGACTGTGTATTCACAGAAATTTGGCTAAGTCCAAATGTGTTGAATGTAGTTTATTAACTAAACGCCAGATAATAAAAGGACATCTGTTAAGTAGTTTGGCATTGAGTGAAGCTTACTCACTCAACGCAAAGTGACAAATTGTGTCTATGTATTATGGCATTGAGTTATGAAGGCTCACTCAACGCCTAGCAATAGAAAGTTTGGCTAAGGCAAAATACATTGAGTGATGAAGACAAACTCAACGCTCTCAACGCCAGGAAAAAAGCATTGAGAGGACTCAATACTCTCAACGCCTAGAGACAGAAAGATTTTTCTAAGTATTTTGGCATTGAGTGAAGGTTGCTCACTCAACGCCTAATAACAAAAAAATTTTCTAAGTGTTTTGGCATTGAGTGAAGGTTGCTCACTCAACGCCTAGTGACAGAATGATTGGCTAAGGCCAAAAGCATTGAGTGAAGCTTGTTCACTCAATGTCTGAGATAGAAAGAAATCTGTCTAAGTGTTTTGGAATTGAGTGATGCTTACTCACTCAATACCTATACTACTGATGGTTGATGTTGGCTAAGTCCATAGATGGTGACGTTAGCAAAGTTAACAAGTCAACAAAATTCAAATTTTTTGCGGGAATGCTACAACACACGATACATGTAGCCGTGTGCCTACAGTACTGGAATGAATGCAAAGCAAAGTTGCAGCTAAAAATCTTAGTGGGGCCTACTAGTCAAAAGAGCCGTTGTTGGGCTAAGAATAAAAGGCAGAGATCAAGGAAGAGAAAATAGCTTTTTGGAAAAGACAGCTGGCCCTGATTTTTTTCCTCGCCATTATTGCAGAGGAGGAAGAACAAAGTTAAAATCAGCAGGTCTTAAAGCTCAACAAAAAGATAGTTGTTGTCTTCTTAATCGACATCAACAAGTTCAGAGTAAATATCTGAGAAAAAGGAAGCAACCAAGGTCTAATCCTAGCTGCAGGATCTCGGATCAAGAGCAAGTATGCTGGTGCCATTTTCACCTTCACTAGTAAGTTTAGAAAGTTTTCTTTCTGTGGAAGAAGAAGAAGCAGCTGGTTGTTACCCAAGCTATAGCGAGAAGAAGATAATCAAGTTGTTGTTGTCATCTCCATAATAAATAGTAGTTCAGAGTAAATCTTTGAGAGAGAGGGTGCAATAAAGGATAACCCTTGTTGCAGCCACTTCAAAAATCTAACCAATCAATTATAAAGAACATTTTCTAGAGGATGTGAAGAAGTTAGGGCTGAATTGTAACATCCCGGTTCGCGCTAGGCCCCTTGTGCGTGCTTTTGAGTCAGGAGAGCTGATTTAGGCTAAGAGAGAGCAGGCGATCAGGCGCGCACTCGTGGGGAAAAGAGAAGTCAGGAATGTGTAGGACACGGGTAGGGACACAGGCGTGTCCCTACCCGTATTCATCTGCTAGAACTCAAGTGGCACTGGGTGGTCTTTAGAATGGCGTTGAGTGCCTGTTTTGAGTATGACACGGGTCGAGACATGGGCATGTCCCTACCCGTGTGCCGTGGCGTTGAGTTGTATGGCGTTGAGTGATAAGAAAATGGTGCCGAGTGGTCTGACCCGAGAAGGACACGGGTAGAGACACGGGCGTGTCTCTACCCGTGTGCATCTATCAGGAATAAGCAGGATTGTCCAGTGAAGGACACGGGTAGAGACACGGGCGTGTCCCTACCCATGTACGTCGAGGCAAGATCGACGAAATGTGTCCCGAGCAGGACACGGGTATAGACACGGGCAGAACCACAGCCGTGTCATCTTGACACGGGTACAGACACGGGCGTTTCAGTACCCGTGTATGTGCACGAAGCGATAGTCGAACCGTTGATGCCATTTCGCCCGAGCAGGACACGGGTAAGGACACAGGCGTATCCCTACCTGTGTCACTTTTGAATAAAAAGGTAAAATGAAACTGTTGGGGCTGCGGTTCGGAATCGCCCCCGCGCTGCGGTGCTATGCGGTAATGGCTTAACTGGCTGCCCCGTGGATCCGCCCGAGGACCTTTGATATAAAGATTAGTTGCGCCCTCCTCCATCAGTCCGGGCTTTTGGTCGAGTTGGTTGCGCTAAGTCCTCTCAATTGGTATCAGAGGGGGTCGCGGGTTCGAAACCCCGGGGTCGTTTCCGGGGGGGGGGGGGATTGTTGGGGCTGCAGTCCGGAATCGCCCCCGCGCTGCGGTGTTATGCGGTAATGGCTTAACTGGCTGCCCCGTGGATCCGCCCAAGGACCTTTGATATAAAGATTAGTTGCGCCGTCCTCCATCAGTCCGGGCTTTTGGTCGAGTTGGTTGCGCTACGTCCTCTCATCCTTCCCCTCCCCAACCACCCTCATTCAATTCACTAAGACTAAGAGATTTCAGCCAAATGATATTTGACTGCTTTAAGCCATGCAGATCATGCTTCATCCCCCACCCACCATGGCCGCCAACTTTGACTAGAGACCAAAAATGGCTGAGCTTCCTACAGCCACCTAAAACCCTCTTTTTCATCATAAAAGCTGAGCTGAACTCCAAGGATCTAACCCCACACATTATCTGAAGGAGCCAAGGAGTTCATTGTGCTGTTGCAGAAATTTGACCACCACCACCACCACCACCACTACCACCACCAATGGCTTCCCGACGATCGACACGACTTAAGGCCGCCAAAAAGGTCATCCTCTACCTCTTATTCTATGGATAGATCTTAGAAGTTATTAGGAGAGAAAATTGGGCTCAAAAGAGCTGGATCGGGTGAAGTTTCCCATGGTTTTTCCAAAAAAATGGGTGGTCGGGTTCGCCGGAAAACACCACTCCGGCGGCCGTGCCGCCACCCGGCGATAGCCCCCACCTCAATAGAGGTTGTGGTGGTGGTGGCCAGCCAGGGAGTTGGCTGGGTGGACGGGAAATCCACCTGGAAAGCTACAGGTTATTAGTTTTACGTGCTCTGTTTGGAAGAAGAAGATGAACAGTATTATTAAACTTATTATAATATTTATAGTTTGTGAATTAATGACTTTTGATGCATCATTTTAGAACAGAAAACTAAGGACATTAGGGGCTAAACCTTAGAAAGTGGTCAACATAAAAGTTGTAGCCAGTGAAGTCTAGTTTAATTCAAAGTTTGTTTGAACTCATTTGGGTAAATGGTTTGACTACAACACCCACTTTGGTGGGACCTATACCGAGGGCTATCCTAAGATTAAAATAGGTGCCCACTCTTCATCCCTTGTCCAAATGACCTGAAATTTGGGCTGGGGACCTATCTTAGTTATACCTAGAGTCTGTCCAAAAATGGGAATTTTTGGAGATACTTTGCCTAAAGTTTTTATTTTTATTTAATAATAATAGGAGAATTTAATTAAGTGGGATAATGACCTCAAAACCCTCCTAAATCTTGGTGAGTGGTCCCTTGCATCATTGTTGAGCTCTGTATAAAATTTCACCTTAATTGGAGGTGTTTTGGGTTGGTAATGACCTAACCATAATTCTACCTTAATGAAGGGTAATTGGTCAAGGAGTGTGCTTTGGGTTTTGGATGGTCAAATCACCTCAACAGAGGCTGAAATTTTTGACACTGACTTGGCATGGCTAATGTCACCCTCTTAAGGAAAATGATGTGATTTAGGGTTGATTTACCCTAGGGTTCAAACTCAAACCTTAAGGAAGGGTTTTGAGAGATGTGAAGGACATAGGGGCAAATGCCCTTGTATGACCTTGAAACTCAGTAGAGTTGATGTTAGCATAACTTAAGTACTCTGGAAGGAGTCTTAGAGGATTTGGAGGCAGGTAGGCACCTCAAAACCCTAACCCTAATTTTTGAGTAGAAGCTCAACTTTGAAAGCACAGCCACTAAACCTTAGTTAAAGGTTGTGAAACTTGGGTGGGGTAAGTTTTAGACTAGGAAGCACCCTTAGTAATTTTATTAGGGTTTTATGGATTATATTTCAAGTACATCATTTGTTAAGTAACAATTTTCTCAAACTGGTGATATAATTATTTTGATTACTCTGTTCATTTGAATCTGATGAAACTTGGTCAAAAGATACTTTATGTGTAAATTAATATCCTTGAATTTTATTACAAATTTTAGTTGACTATAACTAGCACTTCCTTCACAAGTTTTCAAAAGGGCAATTATGGCCAATAAATCATTTAGAGCAAATTACTTACTGGAAAATTATGAAACCTGGCCAATGATCTTTTCAGATCAATATCCAGATTTATAATTTTATTCATGATTTTTAGGAGAATATTTACAATACTTGCTTCATAAATATAGCACTTTGAGATTTTAGTAAATATTTATTCTAGAGCTCAATACCCATGGAAGAATTATGAAATTTGGCCACTGGTTTTTTAGGACAGTTTTTGCTCTAGAAGATTAATTAAGAATTTTTGGATGATTATTTATTACACTTTCTTCATTAATAAAAGGAAAAAGGATTTATTCTCAAAATTAAATTAGAGTCCTTAGAATACTTGAAAAATTGTTAGATCTTGGATTTACTATTAAATGGTTGTTTATAATTTATCATTATTTTCTGAAGCTTTATACATATATGAAAAGTGCACTTCATGTTCAATTGGTAGCCCTTAGAAGCTTTACGATAAATTAATTAAATATCAGAATAATTAGGAAAATTATAATCTTCTGGATTTAGTCCATTTGTGTCATGATAAGTCTCCAGAAAATAATTCAGGGCATTAAGATAATTATTTAGAATATCTCCTATCCAGTTCAACGTATCGTCTAGGTTGGCCTGCATATAGCAAAATTGCTAAATTGCAATAGGACATGATCTGGGATAGTTGGAGTTAGCCATTTTGGTTGGGTGGATAGATGTGGATGATTTCACAATAGAAGGATAGGAAGAGTAGTGAGAAATGGTTTGGCTAGAGTTTAGAGGTGTTCGGGTTCGACGAAAGATCGTCTCCCCCGAGGAGAGGAAGAGTTAAAATCACCTTAGGAATAGCCCACTTTAATATGAGAAGGAAATGGGTTAAGGGAATCAACCAATAACACTAAGTGCCTTGCGAAAGGGAACGATGGGCTTCAACTACCATCATAGTTCTTAGTGCCCTTTAAGAGCCCTTTACGGGGTATGCCGGGGGCAGTCCTGGGTTAACGTAAACTGTATTAACAAACCGAAAAGAGTAACATAGTAATTAGGGATGCACATTTCACAAACACAGATAGCACAGGAAGATAGTTGGGAGCTTCGTCTCGATTGGTTAAGAGACGGACGGAATGTTCCGGGGAGCTTCGGCTCGGTTGGCTCGATTATTGACGGACGGGATAGTCCGGGGAGCTTTGGCTCGGTTATTGATTATGACAGACGGGATAGTCCGGGGAGCTTTGGCTCGGTTGTTGATGTACGGGATAGTCCGGGGAGCTTTGGCTCGGTTGTTGGTTGGACTCATAACTATTGCATGTGCATAAAAGGTATAAGGTGGTGGGTCTTCGATATTGGAGGGTCGATGCACCGACGCCAATACGTCGACTCGACAAGTGTGGTTAGCAGTTCGCCAACAGATGTCCGGTGCGCCAGCCGGCAAGAGTACGCAGGAGTCCGCTTTGTGCACCAAGCGTTGAGGCGTACGATAAGTCTGACCGGTAGTGCTTTACTGGTTTAGAGGTGGGCGAGGCCCAACCCACCGCTTCTGTCTGCCACTACGGAGGTATCCTGAGAGATAACGGCTCCGAAAGGGGGAAATAAAGGTCTGTGTACACAGAGTCGAGTGGGTGAGTTGCACTTGCATGTCCACGTCATGGCATAATTGTATTTCATAGCATAACCATTGTATATAACCTGACACCTAATGTATAAGTGGTATGGGATGCTCTATACATTAGGCCCTGCAAAACGACCCCTTGGCTTATAAGTTCGCGCGAGCGTGCTTATAAGTCAAGGTTCTCATTCTGTACTATATATTTAAGCCTGCTAGTAAAACCGACACCCTATCGTATAAATCGGTATGGGACTTTTTATACGATAGGAGCCCTGTAAGAGATCCCTTAGCTTATGTGAAATCAAATAAGTTAAGTTTACTTTCTTATTCAAAATTTTAATCATTATTACCATCTTTTATACCTTAGAACTGCTAGTTTAGTTCCGCTGCCATCTACTATTTGATATTCTCCACTTTCATGTCCTTCCCTTTCCTTCTCCCCACTCGGTGCCTAGGAGCAATAGGGAAAGGGGTGGGGGACGATAGGACTTAGTCTGTTAGACTAATGGTTTTCGAACAACATCATTTTAGGGGACCACGGAGCCCAGCATGGAGGAGCAGCCCCGGAGGTCGACACGCTTGGAGATCGGACAGTCTAGTACCAGAGTCCACACAGTAGGGACTGTAAGTCCCGACCACTAGTGGTTATATTAGTTTGCTTCCGCGATGAGCGATTTATAGTGAGCACATGATGTACCGGGCATAAGCCTGAGATTTCGGTTATATGTTCTATCTGTGGACACTCCCTTCATGGAGATTATTTTTCTATTCATGTGTGATTTCTGTGGACTTGCTTATTTTATTGCTACAGTTGTGATCGATTTGGCCGGTAGGATCGGCGTTTAGTAGTGACGACCTTCCCGGGTGCGAAGGTATCACCGCAAGGCGGCGGTTCTGGGCCTAAGACCCCGGCGTCTGAAAAAAAAATGGGGGTCTTACACCAGAGAACACCTCCAGTAGGTGGATCATTACCCTCCCCCTCTTTCCTTATTTCAAGATGACCCACATGTCAAACCCGGTCACTAGAGCGCCGCCGCCACCTGATTCTTTTTTTTAGCTTGGGTGGTGGTCATGCCTTTCTTGAGAGGGGTCGGTGACCCTCTCTGGGAGGATAAAAGGCGGTGGAACCATCAAAGAAAGGAGCTCTGACGGTGCTTTGCTTCATTTGTGCTCTGTAAGCCCAAATCCAGTGGCGTCAGGTCGCTGTAAGACTACCGGAGGGAACGCCAGCCTCCGACGAGTCAATTATGGGTAGATGTGAGGCCGAACTGTGATCAAACGGAGGCGATAGAGGCCCGAAAGCCTCTATCGCACCGCAGGCAAGCAGATGTCTTCTGATCTCCAGATGGAGATTAGATATTCTTAAATTATAAGAATTAATTATTAGTGCACCCATAGCAAATTCATGCACGATCTGCTGTGGAGGAATGTCTGGCACGGTCTGACTTGATCTCAACCGAACCCCGTGCTCCAAGATTTGTGTAGCCTTTGTTGTTAAATAATTTTGATTTTTCTGAGCCCATTAAGCTGCTCAAATCCATGACAGTTCAACATGAAATTTGTGCCCAATAAAGATGGCTACTTCCATAAAAGTTATGGGATTTATCTGATATGATTTATTAATTTAATTAATTAAAATAAATTTTTGTCCTTTTTTTGATTAAAAATAGGAGTATATGTTAAAGGAAAATTCTCAAAAACATAAAAGGGTGTTACTAGATACAATTTATACATCCAGAAATAATTTGGGGATTTATAACCTAAGTTTTATATTTTCAAGCATTTACAAGGTATAATAATCCCTCTCTGAAAATTTATAGAGGATAAATTCCCCATTAAAATCCAACAATTTTTTATGAGTGATTACTAATTGCTGAATACACACACAAAAAAGTTGTAGAATTTTACAAGAATTTGTAGATTTTTTGGAGTTTAAAATTTAGGTCACTCATCTGTTCCTAAATTAAAAAGAATATCAATCTTTGATGTGTTACTTATGGTTAAATTAAGGCAAGCCTCTGGTGGCAATATAAATCCTCAGTAAAAATTGGGGGTTTTTTTTTGATAAATAAGTATATTTTAAAATTTAATATAAGGGATTATTTCAGGCAAATAATTTATTGGAGGTCAATTCAAAGCTCAAAATGATTTGAGGAAATGATGGGGAATGAGTTAGAAACAATCTAACCTCTTGTTCAAGTTACATAATTTTTTGATTTTTTGGTATTTATTTAATAAAAGCAATTGAAAATCTGAAGAAATTATATCGGTCGTAATTTACTAACCCTAACCGCTCTGATGGAATTGATTGAAGTCAAAGGCATTTGTGAAACCTCTTTTGAAGATTTGGATCCTCGATGATTAGATTGAGTGTTGCAATAAAGAGACTTGGATTTATAATAAGATCTAAAAGATCAAACCTCGCAACCCGATAAGCCACCCTGAAAGTGGCTATCAGATTCAAATAAACCAGCGGATCCTAATACAATAAGAATACAAAGAACTCGTCAAAAAATTGTAAAACCTGTCTCCTTGGAATAAAGATGCCTCTTTGTAATGGAGATGCTTTATTGGAATGAAGAAGTGGAATAAAGATGCCTCCTTGGAACAAAGAAGCCTCCCTGGAACGTAGAAGCTTCCATGGAATGGAGATGCCTCCCTGAATAGATATGGAACCACATGTTGAAAAACTTTACTTATTACATTGTTGGTAAAAATCTATTGATTTAACTTAACAAATTATTCATAAGTGATTTTGAAAGATTTATGTTGTTGGTAGACTATATAACCTAGAGGGGGGGGGGGGTGAATAGGTGGTCTTATACTTAATTGATTTCCTTTTCAATTTCAGCAGTTATAAAAAAATATAAAGCACAAAAGCAACCACAAATCTATTGAAATCCATGGTCCGCATCTCTTTAGTTTGACACTATCAAATCCCAAGTTGTATTTGATCATACTTGTGTTGGGTATAGTGTACAGATTTACAGGAATAAAGAATGAGATTTTAAATCTCTGCGACCTACCACTGAGCATTAGCTCAACCGCTGGCACTAACGACGCATTATTAAAATGAGCGAGCAAACATTTCTCTTTGTGACCTATCGCCTAGCGCAAGCTCTACCGTTTGGCGCTAGCCATCTTGACGACCATCGAGTCAATTGCGTTGAGAAGAAACCACTACTGACGAGCGCTAGTCTTACTGCGCCTCGGTATTCAAAAGCGGCGAGAATATTTATAGGATATTTTTCCTAATTTGATTGACAGCTGGCGACACCACGTGAAAAGACCTACTGTCAGGCGCTAGCACTAGTGCTGACGGTAGCTTATTTAAAAATGAGGCTATAAAAGCACAATTTTTTTTTTCTGAGGAAGGAAGGAGGAGAATTAAAAGCTTATGGTTCGACCACCGCCTCTGTTATAGCGAACCACCGTCTTCATGCATGAAAATGTGAAATCTCTCCATTCCATTCGTGATCGAAGAACTCCAAAAAGCAAAGTCTCCAATGACCATCAACGGTTGATCGAGCATAAGAAGAATGACATTTAGAAGCATCGATCGTGCACCGTTCTACGAAGGAATTCTTCTTTGAGGGAGAAATAGTTTTCAAACATCTTTATCTTTATTTATACTTTTTCTCTTTTCTAATCATTCTGTGTGAGAGTAATATAGGCCGGGGAGGTCATCGAAATCTTGGAAGGATTCTGTGGAAAATCTTCCTAGGAAGACGTCTAGATCTGGGAGATTTAGTGGGCTCTAAGACCCTTCCTGGGAAGAAGGTGAGGGGCTGATTCGTCAATCTTCTTGGGAAGAAGAGAGATCCAACCGGTCCTGGTGGAGGGTCGGTATAAAATAAAAGAGAGTTTTTTGATTCATCGCCTCCGATATCAAGCATCACGGAGATCTAGTTGCATTGTTGTAAACCCTTATTTTTAGTTTTGAATAAAATTATATTTCTTTTATTTCATCTAGAATTTTTTGTTGCATGTTGCTAGGGTACTAAGGGGTGTGTGGAAAATTAGAAAACAAACTTTCATAGGGGGAAAGTGGTTCTACGACCAACCGCCGCGTAGTAGATTCTAGAACAGGTTGTCATGTTAAACTTGTGTTTTTGTGACCTACCGCCGTGCGGTAGTAGCCTACCCCCCGCGGTAGCTTCCAGAATAGGTTACCCTGCTTAAATTTATTTAATTCTGAATTTTAATCTAAAATCTTATACACCCCCTCCCTCTAAGGTTGATCACCAGATCCAATAAGTGGTATCAGAGGCAGGTTACTTTAAAAAGAGATTAAAATCATGAAGTAGATGGCCAATGCTAATCACGTCTTTCTTGAGGGACAAGGAGTGAGTATACCTCCATTATTTATGGAGAATGATTATATCCACTGGAGAACACGCATGAAAATATTCTTGATGACATATAACATGGATGTGCGGGCCATGGTCAAAACAAAATACACTGCACCCACTATTATTGTATCTGATCAGATTGTCGAAAAATCTCATGATAAATGGGATGACGCTGATAAGCTGAGGTGTACCAATAATGCTAAAGCCATGAACTCTTTATTTTGTGCCTTAGATAAGGAAAAATTTAATAGAATCTGTATTTGTGAAGCTGCTTATGATATTTGGCGTTTGCTTGAACTGACTCATGAAGGTACCTCGTAGGTAAAAGAGTTAAACTTGTTTTGACTAGAGTCTGAACATGAACAGTTCCCAACGGAGATCGACGAGGAGGTTGATATCATGTACGTCTTCTTCACAAAGATATTCAATGCCTTTAGATCTCTCAGAAATACTTTCTCAAATGTGGACTTAGTAAGGAAGATCCTGTGGTCTTTGCCTCTATGATTTAATCCAATGGTGACTGTCATTGCTAATTCTCACAACATCAGTATCCTGGAGATAGAGAGCCTCATTGTGAACCTGAAACCCGCGAGCTCGAACTATAAATTCAATCCTATGAGTATCCCAAGGAATAGAAGAAGAAGACACTGACACTGAAGGCGGGCATGGAAAAATAGGTGACTGGGGAGACTGATGATAAGGAGAGTCTGTGTTGGAACCCCGAGGTTATTTGGGCTAGGTTCTCTTATTAGGGTGTGACCCATGTTGTATAGAAGGGTCATGTTTTATGTCTTTCTATTCTTAGGTCAATACTACAGATGGAAGATCAAGGACATGCCTGAAGACAGCCCAAAATCAGCCCTAGAAGAAAATTCTCGAAGTCTATTCTCAGGTCGACGAACTCTAAGTGAAAGAGAAGAGTTCTTAGGTCGATGATTTGGTCTTATAATAAAAATTCTATGGTCTGCGAAGTGTGTGTTTCACTCAACGCTCTCAACACCAAAGATCACTCAGTGCCATTATTGTCTCAATGCCATAGTTCACTCAAAGCAAAAGTTTACTCCAAAGATCACTCAACGCTCTCAACGTTATAAATGACTCAATGCTCTCAACGACTCAATGCTAGATGTGATATTATATCAACACCTTCAGTTTGACCAAGTTCTGAGGTCAACTAATTTCAGATCTTCAGGTCGACGAAATTAGAGCACAGAATCCGTTAGTTTATGCAGTGTAGTTGTTTGCCGAGCTCAGGTTGATGAAAAGTTCTAAGGTCGACGATCTCAGATCTCAGGTCAACGAAAGCTGTTCTCTGCTCGACGAAAACTGTAAGTCATATTATTATTTATTCTTTCCTTTTCTGTCTCCTGATTTTATATCTATTTTAGGCCGTTAATTCCCTAGATAATCAATGCACTTATATCCTTTAAATCGAGCCGTTACTGGCACCATTGATTTTAAATATTTTCCATTGAATTAATTGCTTATATCTCGGGATAGACATAGAATAGAATATATGACAGCATACTTGCCGGATTTCATTTCCCAGAATTCGGCTGAGCATTTATTGTAGGTTTTTTAATTCGAACTTGAGATAGCTATCATCCTGATCATCTATCTTCCAGATACAAGGAGGACACTCTTTGATACTAATATAGAAGAAAATACGAGAAAAAGAGTTAGAACAAAAAAAAGAGAGGAGTGCATACAGTTCTCAAAGAACAACATACTCAGCTACAACAAAAGTTTTTTAGTATTCTCTAATACATTTCTCTGCAGGAAAATAACTGCTCTCTAAAGAAGAAGAAGAAAGAAAATCAATCAGAATCAAGAGTCTTTCTTCCCCTCCTTCTTTGTTTCCAGGATCTCAAGTGATAAGAATATTCAATCAGTCAAAGGATCCCTGGAGAGTTGATCTTATAGAAAAAGACCTTCACCCTAGCAAAGTTTCCCTTCCTGAACACTGTTAATCTCAGGGGGAGCTTTGACAATATCTGAAGAATTCTCAAGACTTCTCTTATTTGCTTGAGAAAAGAGTAGTAGAAATCAACCTCTCTTCCCCACCTTTGTACATGGTTTTAATTCCCTTAAAAATTATTCTGGTTGCAAGTCTCCTTCCAAAAGACTTGGGTTGGTTTTTTGAGCACCTGATCAAAAGCTCATTGGTGGTTGTCACCTGATCAAAACCTGTAGTGGATTCCTACCTAGGGTTATAGAAGAGTGGATGTACCCAAGTTTGGGGAACCACTAAAAATTTCTTGTGTTGTCTGTGTGGCTGTGATTTTCTTGTGTACTTGTGCTGTGATATATTTTGCTGAGTAGCTTAGTTATCTTCTCTCTAGTTCATTTGCTACACTTATACACTCATACACTTATATCATAGTAATATATTTTACTAAAGACTTTTTAATTCTGAAAAAATTAAAAAGATTTTAATAACTCTATTCACCCCCCTCTAGAGTTTATCCAATCTTTCAATTGGTATTAGAGGTTATCTCTATCCATTTCATTCAATTGGTATCAGAGGCAGGTTAATCATATCATACAGGATTACACCTGGATTAACCAAGATCCTCAGGATAAACTCTGAATAAGTCTTATTAGTTTCTTTAATTAGATTTTATTTTCTGATATCATGACACAAAACAAGAATTATGGCAGCACCAGACCTCCAGTTTGTAACTTGCAAAATTTTTGGATCTAGAAGGCAAGAATCAAGCTTTATATGAACTCTATTGATGAGGACATCTTTAATTCCATCTTGATAGGACCACTAGCTCCAGTGGCCTCTACTTCAACTCCAGTAAATCTCAGTACAGCGCCTCCTCCAGATAAAACTGATGCACATAAGAAAGCCAAGATTGCTGATGCCAGAGCTATGAATATACTTGAAACTATGTCAAATGATATATTTCAAAAAGTTGCTGAATGTATATATGCCAAAGCCATTTTGGATTCCCTTAACCAAATGGTAGTAGGCTCTGCTAATGAGAGGAAGGATAGAAGATCCAACCTCATATCTCAATATGAGAATTTAAGGAAAGATGAAACAGAATCTATGGAAGGAATGTACAACAGGCTGAGCTCCATCATTAATGTGCTCATAACATTGGACTGGGAAATTAATCTGACCGAGGTAAATGACAAGATCCTTATGTGCTTCCCTAGCACATGGGACACCCGAATCTGGCCCATTAGAGAAGCCAGAAGCATGGATGAAATTTCAACAGAATCTCTGCTTTGAAAGCTCAAATCTTATGAGCAATTGATCAAGTCAAGAGAAGCTACAGTTGAACCAAAGGCCTTAACACCTACATGGAAGGAACAAAATTTAGCATTCAAAGTTGTAGAAGAATCTCCCAGCTTGCCAGCTAATGAAGATCTTATGAGTCTCTTTGCTAAGAGATTCTATAAAATGGCAAGGAAGAACTTCAGGAGGAAGCCTTCAAGGAATGAAGATAAACCCAAGTATGACAAGACCCCTTCTAAAGAGGTTATCTTTTTTGGGTGCAGGAAACTTGGACACTTCATCTCAGAATGTCCAGAAGTACAAAAGAAGGACAGAAGGAAAGAGAAGTATTCAAGAAGACATCAGCACAGCAAGGCCTTCTCCAACAAGTACAAAAAGAAGGAGAATGGCTTTATAGCTGAAACCTGGAGTGATACTGAAGATGAAACATCCTCTTCCAGCTCCAGTAAAGATGCTGTAGAAGAGAAGAAGGCAAGGGAAGTTTTCCTTATAGCAATAGATGTTGGAAGCAGTAGATCAGATTCAGAAGAATCAGATGATGAAGAATTCCTCTCTGAAGAGGATTAGGTAATTACTTCCTATGACTTTCAATATAAAGAATTTCAATCTGAATTTAAACTCTTGTGTTTAGACCTAATAGGATCTGAGAAGGAAATCAAACTTCTTAAGGAAAAACTTTTAGAACAAGACAAAATCATTGCTGAAAATGATAAGTTAACTGAAGAATTAATCTTAGCCAATCAACAAATAGTTTTTCTAAAATCTGAATTAAGTAAGGCTAAGGAACTAGAAGAATCCTTGAATGGTAGAAGTTTACAACTATTATACATAACTAGCACAGTTAATACAAGATCTAACAATAACAAACTAGGATTAGGAGCCTCATCTAGTGAACCAATCCTAATTCAGAAAAATCAATTATCAAAACCTATTAGTTTCATCTCTGAAAATGGTAAGAAAAATACTTAATAGGTAGAGATGGTTAATGAAGTTCTTAAACAGCTAGAACTTAAGAAAACCAATTAGAAAAAGAAAAATAAACAACATAACTATGTTCAGCATAGTTCGTCGAACTCAGAACGACAAAATGGGTATGGTTCGTCGACCGCAGAACGATGAACCCTGAATGCAAATAATAATGTAAACTATTCTTCGAATTGGGATCGACGAAACCAGTATGGTTCATCGACCAGAGATCGACGTTTCTGGGGCTCTGAGAATGGATACCTTCATTCTTCGAGTAGAGATCGAAGAACTCAACCCAGATCATCGAACTCAGGTCGATGAACACAATCAAATTTATCATACTCAGTTCATAACCAGAGTAACCTAAAAACTGATAAATCCTTTAATCCGTTTAGTCAGTGGATCATACCTCCTAGAAGGTATCATCCTTTAGGTTATAAGGATCAACCTGAATGTTCATTTATTTCATGTTTCAGTTATGTTAAGCAACAAGGACCCAAGGTAACCTGGGTAAAAACTGCTAATCTTCTTCTTAGCAGGTAGAAGAGAACCCTGTCACTCAAAACAAGTGGTACCTGGATAGTGGTTGCTCAAAACATATGACAGGATACAAGAAATGCCTAATCAACTATAAAGCCAAGATTGGACCTAAAGTAATCTTTGGGGACTCAGGCTTTGGACTGATAGAAGGCTATGGAGATTTCAACTAAGGAGCTACCACATTCAAGAAGGTGACCTATGTTAATGGTCTAAAGCCTAATCTGATATCAGTAAGCCAACTATGTGATACAGGTTATCAAGTAAGCTTCACTAACTCTTTATGTCTTATTTATTTAAACAACACAACTGTTTTAAGAGGAATTAGACAAGGGAACATCTACTTAGTAAATTTTGAATCAGCTAAATCTGAAATTTGTTTATTCAATTCTATTAGCATTCAAACTAGCTTATGACATAAAAGACTAGGACATGTAAACCATAAGAATATAGCTAGTTTATCTAAGGACAATCTTGTTAGAGATTTACCTTCTGGTCCCTACAAGAAGGAAGTCCTCTGTAGGGCTTGTCAATTAGGAAAGCAAACTAAATCTAGTTTCAAATCCATTAATAAGAGTCATTCACCTAGAATCTTGTACTTGCTCCATATGGACTTTTTTGGCCCTATTGCAGTACAAAGTCTAGGAGGAGAGTCTTATACATTAGTTATTGTAGATGACTTCTTCAGGTTTACATGAGATTTCTTTTTGAGAACTAAGTCAGATACTTTTACGATTCTCATAGATTTTCTCAAGAACATATAGATTGAGTACTCTACTCAAGTTGCATTGATAAGAAGTGATCATGTCACTGAGTTTGAATCTCTTCTTATGCTAGAGTTCTGTGAGAAGGAAGGTATCAGACATTGTTTCTCAGCTCCTAGAACTCCTCAACAAAATGGGGTAGTTTAAAGGAAGAATAGGACACTCATTGAAGCTGCAGGTACATTGCTTGCAGATGCTTACATGTCTCTTTCCTATTGGGCAGAGGCAGTAAGCACAACAAATTATGTCCTGAATAGAAGCCTAATACATAAACTAAACCTTAAGACTCCCTATGAACTACTCAAAGGGAAGAAATCTATAATAACCTATTTTAAAGTATTTGGATGTATTTTCTATATTCACAATAATGACAAGAAACATCTTAGAAAGTTTGAAGCTAAGGCTGCAATGAGAATTTTTATAGGATATTCCCAAGTCAGCAAGGCATATAGGGTGTTTAATAAATCAATATTAAAAATTGAGGAATCTATGCATGTGAAATTTAATGAATCTAATATGTTTTACAAGGAGAGAGACATCTCTACCAACAATAATCTATAGGTACCAAATTTTTGTGAGAGCTTGGATGATCTAAACCTTACCTCTAAGATTGAATCACATCCCTCTCCACAAGTTATATCAGAAGCTGAAAGTGAAGAAGAAACTGTGGAAGCAGTTCAATTTCCTCCAATAGTTGATACAATTCCACAAGAGGAATTAAATCAAATAACTGATGCTGAACAAACTCCACCTTATGATCTTGTCACACTTATGGATCACCCTAAATCTCAAGTGATTAGAGACATATTAGTGGGAGTGCAGACAAGGCATCAACTCAACCCTGATATGATGCTTTCCTGCTTTCTCTCTCAAATTGAGCCTCAATCCATATCTGATGCAGAGCAAGATCCAAAGTGGATCATTGCAATGCAACAAGAACTCAACCAGTTTGAGAGGTCTAGAGTTTGGGACTTAGTTCCAAGGCCTAAGGGCAATCCAATAATTGGGACTAAGTAGGTATTCAGAAACAAACTTGATGCCCAAGGTATGATAGTGAGGAACATGGCATGGCTTGTTGCTCAAGGAAACATGCAAGAGGAAGGGATTGATTATGATCAAACCTTGGCTCCAGTTGCCAGACTAGAAGCTATAAGGATTTTCTTAGCTTATACAGCATTAAAAAGGTTTAAAGTCTACCAGATGGATGTGAAAAGTGTATTCCTAAATGGAGAACTCAAAGAAGAGGTGTATGTTGAACAACCACCAGGTTTTATCTCTCCATCTCATCCCTCTTATGTTTTTTAAATTGTATAAGACTCTCTATGGTTTAAAGCAAGCTCCAAGAGCTTGGTATGAGACCTTAGCCAGCTTTATTTTAGAGCATGGTTTTTCTAGAGGCATGGATGATAGAACTATTTTTACAAAGTTGCATCATGAAAAAATTCTCTTAGTGCAAATATATGTAGATGACATAATTTTTGGTTCTATTAATCCCAAACTGTGCAAGAGATTTTCTGATTTAATGCACTCAATGTTTGAGATGAGAAACATGGGTGAGTTATCATATTTCCTTGGTCTCCAAGTGAAATAAGCCCCTGAAGGGATTTTCATCTCACAGTCTAAATATGATAAAGAGCTCATTAAGAAGTTTGGGATTAATGATGCCTCTGCCATGAAAACTCCCATGGCTGCCAATACTATTATAGATGCTGATGAATCTAGAAAACTAGTAGATCAGACTAGGTATAGGGCCATTGTTGGATCCCTACTGTATTTAACAGCAAGCAGACCAAATATTATGTTTGTCACATGTCTTTATGCTAGGTTCCAGGTGAACCCTAAAGAATCTCACCTTATTTTCTTAAAAAGGATTTTGAGATATATAAAAGGTTGTCCCGATCTATGCCTCTGGTATCCAATAGAATCAGCATTTGTGTTAACTGGATTTTCTGATGCTGATTATGCTGGATGCAGAGTAGACCGGAAAAACACCTCGTGAACTTGTCAGTTCCTTGGTGACAGACTTGTATCTTGGTTCTGTAGAAAGCAAACATCTGTTTCAACATCCACTACTGAAGCTGAATATATGGCTGCAGGCAGTTGCTGTTCACAGATTTTGTGGATACAAAACCAACTACTGGATTATGGTATCAACTTAAATAATTCAACTATTCTATGTGATAATACAAGTGCTATTTCAATTGCACAAATCCAGTATTGCATTCTAAAACAAAGCATATAGACATTAGACATCATTTCATTAGAGATTGTGTTGACAAACAAAAGATTAAAGTTGAATTTATCTCTACTGATTTGCAAAGAGCAGATATATTCACTAAGCCATTGGACTCATCCAAGCATCTGTTCTTTATCAATCAGGTTGGTATGATAAATGGTCAGGATAAAATCTAATGTTGTCTTTGGTCATAGAATTATCTCTGTTCGTCAACCTAAGTTCGACAAACTGATAATTGTTCTTGAGATTTTTTGTCGACCTGAGATCGACAAAATCTCTTGATGAAGCAATTTCGTCGACCGAGAACGACGAAAACTATTTCTGGAAATTTTCTGAGAACGACGAAAATTGTCCCTTCTTCATTCTAAGATCGACGAATACATCCCTTAATAAATTTTTCGTCGAACTGAGATTGAAGAATTTATTTATTTCGCCAGGCTGAGATTGTCGATTCATATTCTGAAAACCTTTTATAGGCTTTCTTCTTCGACCTCAGTCCCGCGCATTCAGAATTCCCCTCCTGTACTTGATCGCTTGTTTTCTTTTGTAGATGCTTTCATTCTCATTCAACCTAAGCTTCAGTAATGGCCGAAAGTGAATCAACCGGCATGAAGTTCGATACGGGTTTCGACATTGACTTCGATTTGTTCCTGCAATCCGATCAGATTTTCCTAGACATTCTGCAATTATTTGAGGGACAAAAACTGAAGCAGTTCATTACAAGCAGAATAAAATTGCATGCAACTTAAATTAGGGAATGTGTATCTTCATCAACATCATCAGAAGAAGAGATGTCTGGACTCATCAGTGGGACAAAGGTCATTCTGTCTCCCTTTATTATTTCTGAAATTTTTGGTTTCGATAATGGAGAAGATGAAATAGATTTGGATGATAAAGAGTTTGCAAACATGCTAGTTGTTATGGGTCACTCCGACGAAAACCCTAATAAATTGCTTTAAAAGAACTTGTCGCCCGCATACAAGTTTCTTGCAGATGTAGTAGGGAAAGTGCTGATTGCGAAGCACATGGACCATGACTACATCTATAGGCAGCAGTTTCTTTTGATGGCTGCTCTGTTGAACAAAAAGAAAATCAATTGGGGACAGACTCTGTTTGATCTCATAAGGAAGAGAAATAATAAGAAAGAGGTATGTTATGCACGAGTCTTAGGCCAGTTTATGAAGGCAAAAGCTGATGAACTCCTGGTCTCCCAGACCATGTCCATCAATGCTTCTAAGAGGCTCACATCTGCCCTCTTTGGTAGATGTTAGGGAACCATATCTAAGCCCTCCAAGGAGAAGCCATCAGCAGGTGCTTCAGAGAACACAAGGGTGGTAACAACAACTCCCTCCTCAGCTGAAGAAACTCTGCCCCCTGCCTCTTCAGTTGTTTCCTCACCACCTCCTCCAGCCTCTCCTATTCATAACCCCACACCTCCTAACTCGCCACTACCACAACATTTGGCCAACATTTCCCCATCCTCTATGTTATCCATCCCTATATTTGACCTCCTCAATGAGTCATCTCCTCCCCATTCTCCAGATAACAGAGCCTCACCAGAAACTCCCTCATATTCCCCATCTCTTTCTCCTCCTAACAACAAGATACCCCTATACCAGATCTTATCTAATAACTCATACCATCATCTGTCATTCGCCCTCCAACCCCAGACAATGTATTATTCCATACCCTCATATCTCATCTCACTCCTATCCTCAAGAAGCTCATTGCTGATGAGATTGCCCCCCTTAGTCACCTCCATAACAACTCTCACTAACCTGCTTGCCTCCTCTTCCCCCATCCCTTCTTCAATCCAAGGCATGGCCTTAGAACCTTCTGAAGCTATGCAGCGGAAGATGTTCTATGAAGAAGCTCCTGTATTAACAATAATTCCAACAGTAGCAAAAGAAGTCCCTGTAGTAGTAGTAACACAAGTAGTAGTAGCAACAGCAGCAGTAGCAGTAGTAGTTGATTGTGAGATGGTTGAGGCTATGCTAGAAGTTCTGACTGGTGGATATTGTGTCATACATCCATCAGTAGATCTAGATAGCATTCTTTCTGATTTTGATTTATATTTCTTTAATATTTTGCCAATTGCTAATTTATCAACAAAAGCCATTGTGTGCTATGCTCCACCTACTTCCTCAGAGGTGATAGCCACAATAAGGGCTAGTTTGGAAGAAAGCTCTAAGACTGAAGCTATGATTACTGAGAAAGCATCAGTAGCTGATACCAAAGAGGCAGTTGAAGAGTCCGTTGAATCAGAGTCTGAGTATATGACTGACCCCATCCCTCCAGTCTATGCTCCTACTCCTATCCAAGCTCCCAAGGCTCCTTCTCCTCCTCCCAAGGTAACTCCTGAGAATATAAAAGCAATTGATGCTTTGTACAACTGACAGTGAAAGTAGTGAAGAAATCTACAGTGATGATTCCCCTAAAACCAAGAAGAGGAAATTAAGAAAGAAAGCTCCTGTCTCTACTCCCAATCCACATAATGATACTCTGTATTATATCAGGCACAACATTGAGCCTTATCCTAATATGCCCTAGTGGATGAGAATGTCAAAGAATGAGATGAAATCCAAGAAGAAATCTAAGAAGAACCCTCCTCCTCCTCCAAGGTTTCACAGGAGAGATCTGCAACCTCCTCCTCCTCTAGGTGCATGATCTGCCAGCAGCGGTTAGCAAAAATTTTCCAGCAGCTCCAAAACCTATCAGAGATAAGGAATATCTTCTCAATCTTCTAGAGGAAGTCAGCACCAACACACACATCAGCCCTCCTCTAGAAGTTTATATAGTGCTCAGCAATTTGCCCCCAAGCCAACATTCTGTCCTCCTCCATCTCCTAGCAAAGCCAACAGCCCTGAAGGACCTCCAATTCCAGCCTATGATCCTGAGACTAGTCCAACTATAAGAATGACTAGATTTAAAGAATCTATTGCTCTATCTCAGATCAGAAAAGCAAGAGAACAGGGCCAGGACACCTCTCAGTATTCTACAATGTCATCCTACAGGAAGAAAGAGCTAGAAATATATAAAGTTGGAAAACTTGTTTAATGCTGAAGAGTACATGAATCTGCATCCTGAAGCCATAGTTCCCAGAGCCATATCTCAAAAGACTTTGGGTGATGCAGATATGACAATGACACTGAAACAAGCACAAGATCGTAACAGAGTAATTCAATTTGCTAAATCTTTTGATTTGCCCAATGACGTTTAGGTTATTTATTTTCTATCTCTATTTTTGTTTGTGAACAATTTGGGTGCATAGCCTTATAAAGGTGCTGATAGCTTATTAACTCTATCAGTTATCTAAGTTTTTGCTATGCTTATTTCATTTTGTTCTGTGTTTTTCCCTTGATTTTGTTTGAAGTAACCTCACCCAAAAAGAGGGAGATTGTTGGAACCCATAGGTGATTTGGGCTAGGTTCTCTTCTTAGGGTGTGACCCATGTGTCAAGTTTTATGTCTTTCTAGTCTTAGGTCAGTCCTATAGATGGAAGATCAAGGACATGCCTGAAGACAGCTCAAAATCAGCCCTAGAAGAAAATTCTCTAAGTCTGTTCTCAGGTCGATGAACTCTAAGTGAAAGATAAAAGTTTTGAGTTTGACAATTTGGTCTTAGAAGAAAAATTCCGTGGTCTGTTAATTGTGTGTTTCGCTCAACGCTCTCAACGACAAAGATCACTCAGCGCCATAATTATCTCAACGCCATAGTTCACTCAAAGCCAAAGTTTACTCAGAGCCACAATGCTATCAATGACTTAATGCTCTTAACGACTCAACGCCAGATGTGCTATTATCTCAACACCTTCAGTTTGATAAGGTTCCGAGGTCGACTAATTTCAGATTCTCAGGTTGACAAAATTAGAGCACAGAATCCGTCAGTTTATACAGTGCAGTTGTTCGCAGAGCTCAGGTTGACGAACAGTTTTGAGGTCGACGATCTCTGATCTCAGGTCGACAAAAGCTGTTCTCTGGTAGATGAAAACTGTAAGTCATATTGTTATTTATTCTTTCCTTTTCTGTCTCCTCATTTTATATCTATTATAGGCCGTTAATTCCCTGGATAATCAATGCACTTATATCATTTAAATCGAGCCGTTACTGGAAGCATTGATTGTCTTTCTTCCAGATACAAGGAGGATCAGACTCTTTGATACTAATATAGTAGAAAATACGAGAAAAAGAGTTAGAACAAAAAAAAGAGAGGAGTGCATACAGTTCTCAGAGAACAACATACTCAGCTACAACAAAAGTTTTCTACTTTTATCTAATACATTTCTCTGCAGGAAAATAACCGCTCTCTAAAGAAGAAGAAGAATGAACATCAATCACAATCAAGAGTCTTTCTTCCCCTCCTTCTTTGTTTCCAGGATCTCAAGTGACAAGAATATTCAATCAGTCAAAGGATCCCTGGATATTTGATCTTATAGCAAAAGACCTTCACCCTAGCAAAGTTTCCCTTCCTGAACAACTATTAATCTCAGGGGGAGCTTTGACAATATCTAAAGATTTCTTAAGACTTCTCTCATTTTCTTGAGAAAAGAGTAGTCCAAATTAACCTCTCTTCCCCACCTCTGTACAGGGTTTTAATTCCCTTCAAAATTATTCTTGTTGCAAGTCTCATTCCAAAAGACTTGGGTTGGTTTTTTGAGCACCTGATCAAAAGCTCATTGGTGGTAGTCACCTGATCAAAACCTGTAGTGGATTCCTACCTAGGGTGGTAGAAGAGTGGATGTACCCAAGTTTGGGGAACCAATATAAATTTTTTATGTTGTCTGTGTGGCTGCGATTTTCCTATGTGCTTGTGTTGTGATATATTTTGCTTAGTAGCTTAGTTATCTTCTCTCTAGTTCATTTGCTGCACTTATACATTCATTCACTTATATCATAGTAATATATTTTACTAAAGACTTTTTAATTCCGCAAAAATCAAAAAGATTTTAATAACTCTATTCACCCCCCCCCCCCCCCCCCCCGTCTAGAGTTTATTAGAGTTTACCCTATCTTTCAATTGGTAGTAGAGGTTATCTCTATCCATTTCTTTCAGTCTGTACACTTGTGGCTTCAAGAAGTTAATGAGGAACCAAAAGAGGCGAGAGAAGTAACAAAGATTCATGAAGAATGACGCAGAAGAGAAGAAGGGGTAGATAAAACCATCGATATTGGCAAAGAGTGATGAAGAAGAATCCGCCCTTCAGTGCTTCTACTACAACAAATCTAGACACAACAAGCATGATTGTCCTAAGCTTTTAAAGGAAGAAAGGGAAAGGAAGACTCATGGAAAAGGGAAGAAAAAGATGTTAAAGGCGTCAACCTGGGATGATACATTAGCAGACGAGTCAAACACGTCAAGCTCGAGTAGTGAAGAGGAGGCAAATCGGTGCGTCCTGGGAAAACACCAAGATGAGTATGACAGTGAATCTAGTGCCCATTGAGATACTGAGGTAACTCCTCGCACTTACGAAGAACTTTATAATTTATATGAAAAATTATGTAAAACATTAGTTCATTTGAGTAATAAAAATAATTTTTTGAAATATGAAAATATGCAAGTGAAAAAGGATTTAAAGTATCTAAATAATTAACTGATTAAATGCGGAAAACAAAAGATGGAGTGCCAAGAATGTTCTCACTCTTTGAGCAAAATAAAAGAATTGGAAGAGAGCCTCTCCAAGACTTCCTCCAAAAATGAAACTCTTACCAAAGAGAGGAAGGACTTGGAAAGGTAGCTACAAACTTTTCTTAGTCATATTGAGAATGGAAAGAAGCAATTCGCAAACTTGCGTGTGATGCTTATCAAAAAAAAAAACTTCATTAAAGGCGAAGATCCATGACCTAAACCGTGCCATCCAAAAGTTTGGAATAGGCTAAAAATCTCTTGATATGTTGTTGGTATATCAGTGTCAAGGATCTAGAAAGTTCGGACTGGGATACAAACATGTGAAGCTATCGTCCGTTGATAGCATTATCGCCGGGGATAGCTCCTCTACAGCAAATCAAAACAATAAGCTTCAGAAACATAAAGTGAACCATGTTAAAGATGCAAGCCTATATCCATCCTCCAACATGATCCCAAATACAACGCAAATGGTGATATCCACCGCCTATGTCAAGTATGGCAAATGATATAAGTTTGGTAAAACTTCTGGCTCTTGCTTAATGAAAGGATTAACTAAAATTGCTCAAATCTAGATGCCAAAGTCTACTACCTATAATATGGGTGGAAGAACTTTGGTAACCAGATCTTTACCCTCATCCTCCTTTTAAGTGTGTTGGCAGGCTAAAGATAGGGAGAACGTATGGTACCTTGACTCCGAGTATTACAAGAACATGACTGGTGATGAAGATAAGTTCCTTAGCCTGATGAAGAAGAAAGGAGGCATGGTGAATTTTGGAGACAACAACAAAGGACGCATTCTTGGTATCGGCACCAAAGGTAACAACGTATTTTCTATTTTAAATGTACTTCTTGTAGATGGTTTAAAACATAATTTAATTTATATTAGTCAACTTTGCGATAAGAGCTTGAATGTGTTGTTTGAAACCTCTATGAATACACACAATAGTATAGATGCTAAATCGAACACCGTGTTGCTCACTGCACATAGAAACCATAATGTCTATACCATTAAGTATGAAGACATATCTTCGTCTAATTTAAAATGCTTAGTTGATAAAAATGAAGAACTAGAACTTTCGCATAGAATACTCAGTCATTCTGGGAGTAAACTAATAGTCAAACTATTGAAAGAAAAACTAATCCGTGGACTTCCAAAATTAAGTGGTAGTTTGACATCTTTAAGCGCTCCTTGACAAAAGGGAAAATTCATAAAATCATCCTTTAAAAGCAAAAAAGATATTTCCATGTCTAGACCACTGCAATTAATTCACATAGATCTGTTTGATCCTCTTGCACATGTAGTATAGGTGGGAAACGATACACGTTTGACATTATGGACAATTACTCACATTTTTGGACAATTTTTCTTGCTAAAAAATCTGGCACATTCTTTAAATTTTCTAATTTGTGCACTAGATTGCAAAATGAAATGTAACTAAAAAATGCATAAGGTCTGATCTCGGAGGAGAATTTGAGAATGAAAATTTTACAAATTTCTATAACAATTTAGGACTTCTGCACGAGTTTTGGCCCCACGCACTCCACAGTAAAATGAAGTAGTAGAAAGGAAGAACCAGACACTTAAAGAATTTGCTCACACAATGTTGGCCGAGTACGGCTTGACTCGATACTTCTGGGCTTTGTTATGTGATGAACCGGACCATGCTTTACCCTATTCTAAAACGTACCCCATATGAGCTATACTATGATAAAAAGCTGTCTGTATCTTATTTTAGAGTCTTTGGCTGCCCATGTTTCATTCTAAACACCAAGGATAAATTTGGTAAATTTGGTGAAAAATCTGACTTAGGCATCTTTTTATGATATTCATCTATGAGTCATGTCTATAGGGTCTATAATAAAAGAACCTTGGTTTTAGAAGAATCAATTCATTTTCACTTTAATGAAAATACTCTAAAAGAAGACACTAAATTAAATATAGCTAATGATGACATCATTTTTCAAGAAGAGGAAAGTGTGAACAAAATATAGAAGTAGGAGGTGAAGAATTAGGTGACACGAAAGGATACAAGCCACCAAATGAACTAAATTTTTCAAAAAATCATCCTCGAGAACTAGTAATTTGAGAGCCTTCACATGGGTTAGAACTCGTTCATCCGTGCATGAATTATTTTCAAACATTTGTTTTGTATCAGAAATTGAACCTAATAACATTTCTGAAGCACTAAATGACGAGTCTTTATTTTTGGCCATGAACGAGGAACTTAATCAATTTGAAGGAATAGAGTATATATATTAATGGAGTGCCCCAGTTACCATACAATTATAGGTGTTTTGTGAATCTTCAAAAATAAACTGGATAGTGAGTCTAAGATAATGAGAAATAAAGCTAGGTTGGTTGCTCAGGGATACTCTCAGATCGAAGGGGTAGATTTTGAGAAGACTTTTGCACCCGTAGCTCGCCATGAGTTCATTAGGATATTCTTAGCATTTACTAGTTTTAAAAGGATAAAATTATATTAAATGCACATCAAGAGTGTATTTCTAAATGGTTATATTAAAGAAGAAGTGTATGTAGAGCAACTACCTAGTTTTAAAAATAATAATCATCCAAATCATATCTATAAACTCATAAAAGCCCTATATTGATTAAAGCAAGCATCTCATGCCTGGTATGATAGGCTAATAATATTTCTTGTCAAGCATGGCTTTAGGATGAGAAGTGCGGATACTACATTATTTGTAAAATATAGTGATTCAAATTTAAGAATCATGCAAATATATGTCGATGATATAATCTTTGGTGCCACTAACGAGAACCTATAAGAAGAAATCATTAAAGTGATGCAAAGTGAATTTGAAATGAGCTTAGTATGATAATTGACATACTTTTTAGGTTTTCAAATTTCTCAATGAGATGATGGTATTTTTATTTATCAATCTAAATATATAAAAGATATGATTAAGAAATTCAGTTTTGAGAATTTGAAACAAGCAAAAACTCCTATGAGAGAATCACTAAAACAAGGGAAGGATAAAAGTGGCATTTCGGTGGACCAAATATTATTTAGCGGCATGACCAGATCATTATTATATCTAAGTGCATCTAGACCCGACCTCATGTTTGCAGTGTGCCTTTGTGTTAGATATCAAGCTAACACTAAAGAATCTCATCTTAAAGCTGTTAAACATATCTTTAGGTATCTCGT
The DNA here is from genome assembly GCA_039513925.1 of Platanthera zijinensis. Taxonomy (NCBI): domain Eukaryota; kingdom Viridiplantae; phylum Streptophyta; class Magnoliopsida; order Asparagales; family Orchidaceae; genus Platanthera; species Platanthera zijinensis. The sequence goes on from CM077087.1 coordinate 116,006,597, forward strand.
AGGGTCTTAAAATCTTGGTCTTTGGTATCCACACACCACCAACTTCACACTCCATGGATATTCTAATTCAAAATATGTCGATCATTCACTTGATCGCAAAAACACAAGTGGCATGTGTAACTTCTTAAGGCCTGCACTAGTTTCTTGGTCGAGTAGGAAACATAATTTTGTTGCCCTCTCCACGTCCGAGACCAAATATATTTACTAAAGAAGCTATTACGCACAAGCACTATGGATGTTACAAACATTATAGGAATTCAGTCATTCCTTTAAGAACGTTGAACTTAGGTACGACAACACGAGTGTCATAAACTTAACAAACAATCTGACGCATCACTCTTGTTAAAAATACATAGATATTTGTCATCACTTTATTTGTGATCACATTAAGAAGGAGAACATGAGAGTGAGCTTAATTGGCACTTACAACCAGCTTGCGAATATCTTCGCAAAACCCCTCCCCGATAAGAATTGGGTGTTTTGGATCTCACTGTGTAATCTCTTTTAACTTAGACAACTAATGAGTGACTTCTTCCATTAGTTTTTTTGCACATTCATATATAATTGTCATTAGAAGAAAAAACTAGTGAAATCTGGGCCGTTTTTCCATGAACATGAATCTCTGTAAGTTACAGCTGCGCGGTTGCACTAACACTGACGGTAAGTTTGTCTTCTATATGCTTATCTTGTGTTTATTTCTCTTTTTTAGATGTGTTTAATTGTCTTATACCTATGTCCGGTGTGAATTTTTTTTCTTTCAGTTTATTATATCAACAAAAATTAAATAAAAACTTGAAAAAAATACAAAAATACAAAAATACAAAAACACATTCTTTGATTTGTCTTTTCTTTGTGATCGGTGTTAGTTGTGTCTGTTTGCTCTTTAGTCATTAAAAACAAAAAAAATATAAAGCCCCCCAAAATAATAGTACAATAAATATGTTTTCTTTCATGTATTCACGCCTATTTATTTCAAACAAAAATACAATAACATGGCATGATCATTATTAGGACATGCATGAGTAGAACTTAAAACATAAAGATTACATACAATGTTTGATTTAAGATTTCTAAACTCTGTTTAACATTGTATGTTTGTGTTATGATGTGTCTGATTTATTGGTATTTAGCTACTGAGTGCGATTAAATAAGATAGTGTATGTTTAATATGACTCTAGGTATGCGTGAGGATTTATGTAGCATAATAACATTTCACTGATCAAACATACCTTTAAAATGCACTCTTGTAGAAATTTCAAAGGTTACATGTTTTAACTCGTTATACTGTGTCTAACATGCTAGGAATAGCTTGAAAAATCAATGTTACGTTATTTATTTTTCATATATATTGTTTAGAACACTGAGCCAAAATTACAATAGCAAGGTCTTTTGTATACAAGTTAAAGTGTATCTATCTATGTGAGTAGATTTTTATTGATTCAGGGACCTTGAACTCAAAAAAATAATATAAAATTGATAGTGAAGAAAAAATAAAGAAAGAAATGAAATAAAAAAATGTGTACATTTTTTCTATGCTATCAAATTATATGTCAAGGAAACCCCCCAAACACTACTCATTTTCCATGATAAGCCTCTATGAGCATTGTGAGGATGAGCACTTTGGTCTATGGAATCATTTTGATCTTGTGTAAAGAAAGTTAATTGAGTTAACGCCCTTTTGTCCTAGTATTAGTATATTATAGATAGAATCGTGACACGATTTTTCACTTCATAACTCTTGTGTTAGCATATTTATTTATTGAGATAAAACATGTATTAATGATAATTTCTACACGATATTTTTTCTTTGATGTTACACGCACACCTATCATTATTCTATCTAACTGTTCCATGCATAAGAATTGGACTTAAATTGTGCTGACTATCTATCACACAAGTGTACTAGTATACAATTATTAATTACGATATTAAGAATGTTTAACTGTATTAACTCTATAAATTATTTGACATTGTATGCCAAGTGTTGTGTATTTAGATTCACATGCTTTATATAAAATTTCTTATGCTCTGCCAATAATTTAAATCAAATGTTTTTCTTATGTTGGCTAGGTCTATAATCATTGTGCCCAACTTATATTTTTTTCCTCCCATACTTGTGTGTTTGCTTTGCCAAAACTTCATCTCTATGCTTAATCTCAAGCCACTTTCATTAATCCCTGTCCCCTTTCGATAATATAAAACCGGGGAGATTTGTATGTTTATGAGTAAGTAATATGCAAGTCATCTAGGGGAAGATCACGTATAGGGGGAGCACAAATGTAGGAGGAGCACACATATAGGAGGAGCACACATGTAGTGGGTGTCATACTTCTGTCATACTGGGCAATCTTGTTTAGTAAACCTCATTATATATTTCATGCTTATTGTTGGATTACACTATACCATGTGACTAATTATTTATATCTCATAAACAAGAGTTTATATTATCAATAAGGGGAGTTTGTTGGAACTTATGTTGCACATTTCTTTAGTTTAATAATATCAAATCAAAGTTGTATTTGATCATACTTGTGTTGGGTATAGTGTGCAGGTTTATAGGAATGAAGAATGAGTTTTCAATCTCTGTGACCTACCATCAGGCATTAGCTCTACCGCTAGCGCTAGCAATGCGAGATTAAAGTGAGCGAGAAAAAATTTCTCTCTATGACCTATCGCCGAGCACTAGCCATCTCTACGATAGTCGAGTCAATGTCGTCGAGAAGAAACCGCTACTGCCGGGCGCTAGCCTTATCGTACTGCAGTATCCAAAAGCGGCAAGAATATTTCTATGATATTTTTCCTAATTTGTTGGATAGCTAGCGACACCACATAAAAATACCTCCCATCGGGCACTAGCGCTTCTGAAAGTGTCTAGTAGTTAACCTAAATAACTTAGAGGGAAGTGAATAGATGAGTTCTGCTTCTTATAGCGGAATAAAAATTTGTAAAAAAATAATCACACAGAAACACAGAGAATTTATAGTGGTTCCAAGAGTTGGGTACGTCCACTGTCCTGCCTTGACGATCTACCACAAAGGGCTAGATTTGGCTACTTCACCTTTATTTCAGAATGAACACAATCTTACACCTCAGAGCCTCAACTCCTACAACTTGGAGACAACTCTGAAGGATCAAGCGCATACCCAACTGCACCAAAAGCCCGGACTGTTGGAGAGGGCGCTACTTAATTTCTTAAATAAGTAGCAAAGCGCCACGGGTCAAGTGAAGGAACGCCGGACCCAACAATCCCCCCCGGCGTCCAGCACAACCCATTGGCTCAGAGGTGGAGTTACCACATGGCCCACCTGACTCAGAGGTGGGGTTACCACATGTCCACGGTTGCCTGACCCGCCGGACCCACACAGGTAGAAGGGAAAAATCGGGATTTAATAGCGCCCCCCGGTCTTGAACCCGTGACCTCCTCTGATACCAATTAAACGATCAAGCGCATACCCAACTGCACCAAAAGCCCGGACTGTTGGAGAGGGCGCTACTTAATTTCTTAAATAAGTAGCAAAGCGCCACGGGTCAAGTGAAGGAACGCCGGACCCAACAAACTCTCTTACCACTTGGAGAACAAACCCTTCTACAACTCGGAGAACAACCTCTCCTACTACTCGATCATTAAATTAGGATCTACAACTCGATCCTAAAATAAGGATCTATAACTCGGAGGAAAAACCTCCTATAATAGTATAAAAGATTTACACAAACACAGATTAAAAATAGTATTCTTCAGATATGAAATCTTCGGTCTTCCATTTCTCTAAAAAGTATATCTTAAACATCTTGAAGAATAAAAGAAACTGAAATCTTTATAGTCCTGATCTGAACACACAGATCAACTGGATTTGAGTAGTATGAGAAACTTCAGAGATCAAAGATCTTGTCGACATGATTGATGAAGAACGAATCGTGCAACAAGTTGTCATTGGCCGAGAGATTCACGAAAATATGTATCGTATGCTGACGAGAGTATTCCTTCTTGAAATTTCTTGATTTGAACAATAGCACGATTAGGGTTTCTCAAAATCCACCCTAGGTATTTATAGGAACTCCTCTTCTCTAATGGCTAGAAGATTTCTTCCATACCGAGAAATTTACGAGTTTTTATACATGGCGGTTTGGACGATCTGAGTCAGAAATTTTAAAATAGAAAAATAAACCCTAAGTATTATTCATCGAGTATATACGGGTATACTCGTCGAACTGCTTCGAAACTCGACGAAAATAACTTAGACTATTCCAGACAGATCTAATAGATAACTCAACATTTTCCTTAAGATATACTTGACGAATTCGACGAATATCGACTAGCTTACTCGACAAATTCAACGAGTATCGACGGATACTCTCAACGCATTTTACGCATAGGCAAAGTGATATTCGACGAATTTAACTTAGAGAAATCCAGAGAAGTAAATTCGAGAACTAAAGGCATATCTAGTGAGTCTCGACGAATTCGTCGTGTATCACCATATATATTCGAAGAATTCAACGAGTATCGATAGATACACTTGACGAATTCGACGAGTATACATGAAGATACTCGACAATTTTTACATAACTGATTTCCAAGAACTCAGAGGTTATTCCCTAAGTAAATTAGACAAATTCGACGAGTGACAGTAAGTATACACAATAAATTCGATGAGTATACATGAAGATACTCGATGAATTCGACAAGTATTCACTACTATACTCGACGAATTTTAATTCGAGAAATTTTTTGTTTTTTTGAATGCAACAACTTGTCCTTCCTTGTTTCTCCTAGTGTACTTGAATCAGAAGTACACCCCAATTGAAAGATTATACGTTAGTCAACCCATTGACATACATAAGAAAGGATTACATTATATAGTCTCGTGCTTCATGACCCACTATAACCTGACATAGAGTTGTACTTAGCAATATAGTCCTGCAAGCACATAATTAAATAAACAACATCAAATACAATCTCAATTCATCTTAGTTCAAGGGACACTTCTTCAAATCAGGGTTATCGTGGATACAATACCCAAAAATCTCCCCCTATTTGAAGAAGTCAAAACTCTACAAACTAAGGTGAATTGTGCTCAATATAATAAAATAAGGAAAGAGCGATAAGGTAAGGACATATAAAAAGAATTAGAATTAAGAAAAATTTCCATCAAAACATTAAATATACATATGTGAAAGTTCTATTGGGGAAAATAATATTCATAATCATTAAATAAAAACATTAAGCTGGTTTGCCCTGGCTCTTCCGCAACTGTCTATCAAAGTAAGTATTCGGCTTCGGGAAATACTTTGGCGGCGGCGGAGGGTTTGCAGGATCATCCCATCTAAATTTTTTGAAGTGAATCCTTCTTTTGACATTGGTAATTTCATGTTTCTTCCACTCCTCCCTATTGTAGTGAGTGTACCATCTTCATGTCCTGCATCGACTAATTTGAAGGTGTTAAAGATAATACCTTCTAAGATTGGACTCATCACTTCACATAGTTCTCTATAGGATCATACTTGATAGTAGAAGGGCCTTCATCATTTATCCTTCTCTTAGAAGTTGGATAAGAGACATCCTCAATCACTTGAATATCTGGTTCAGCAGCAGCAGAAGGGTAATCTTGAGATTCTGTTCAATACTAAGTGTAATCCTGAGAAGAATGAACATGGTCATGTACAAGATTTGGTATCACCTATTCTGGCATCCTTTCCCCAGCAGACCCTGGAAACAACTTGTAAGACCCGCTCCCCCTTACTCAGTAGGTTACCCAGTCTTATGCCAATAAATACCGCCTTACGACGTCACTTAGCACACACGACTAGTCGACACCGTAAGATGTTGATCCTGCCATCTTGTACGATCATTACCTATAGGACAAGTGAGAATAGAATTACATCGAGCAGTTATAAAAACTAGCAAGTCCACAAGTCACATCAATATCATCACATATATAGATGAAAAGTACAACAATCCACAATGAGTATAAAAATGAGGGAAGGGCTTATGCCCTGTACATGCCAAATAAAATCAAGTCACTCCCTTATGCAAACACTAAGCGAAAGCTGTAACTAAAACACTAGTCATCACCTAACGCTGAATTGCAATAGTAGTAGTGCGCGACAAATGCTCCTCAGGTCTTGCCACCTTATGCTGCTGATCGTGCTGGCGATCCAAATCCTAAAATTATATGTTCACAATCGACCGTTAGTGATAATGACAAAGCCATTTTGTACTCTCCTCACCCCTGCGACTCCTAGGCACCGAGCGGGAGGACGAAAACGGAGGACAACAAAGTAGTACAAATGGAAGAAGGTGACGGTGGATCTGGATCTATGCTATCATGGATATATTTATAACAGTTATATCATTATACTAGCAGTTCTATATAACATATTCAAAGTAAGCAGTACTCAAAAGAAGTGTAGTAAGTAAAGTAAAGAAAGAGAATAAATGTAAATTATCTACTACTATACTACCATCACAAGAGTACCTTAACTTATATGAATGCCCATACAAACTTATAAGTTGAGGTTTCAGGAATATAACTTATCATATAAAAGAGCTCATACTAATTTATATAATAAGAATCTGCGGTACGTATGTCCTAAGTTTGTATGTATGCTATGATGTGTAATACCGGTTATGATTCATACAAGTGCAACTCACACACACGACTCTGTGATCACAAACCTTTAGTTCCCACTTTTTGGTGTTAGCTTAACTCTCGGGTACCACCGTTGTGGCTACGATAGTTGTGGAGCGGGCCTCTCCACATCTTAAGCGGGTATACACACTACCAGGCTTAAACCCTTTGTACGCCTCCGTACACATCCTAGGTGCACATTCTAGAGTCTTAGCGTACTAATTTGCTTGCAAATCAACCAGTTCTTTTGGTCGAGTGTGCGTTTTCGGGGATTGTCCTCCAAATCACAGTATAAAACAGCCCACTGGCCCCTCAAACCCTTACAACTTGCAAGAGTCATCGTAATGTCATCGGTGTGGCAACAAGCCAGTACCGCATGACATGCCACTAATATGTTCTATGAATATGCAAATTATTTCCAACCCGAGCTTCCATCTCGTAGGACCAAACCATCCTGAAGTAACCACCCGAGCCTCCAGCTTGCAGGACTAAACTCGTCCTGTATCCAAATATCCGAGCCTCCAACTCGCAGGAAAAAACCTATCTTGTATCCTCCAACCCAATACGGGTGAGTTTGTCACATCATTCTCTTAACCTATTAGACTACTCTTATCTAATTCTTGTTATACATAGTAGTTTAAGGTTAATCCTTGTACTGCCCAGGGCATGCTCGATGAAGGTCTCTTGAGGGCACTAAGAACTACGATGGGCTGAAACCCAAAGCTCCCTTTCTTAAGGACACTTAATTTTAAGAATTTCTACCCATTATTAATACCCCAATCTCGTATTTATTCTTGAGTAAACCTAATGACTTAAGGTACTGATTTGGAGGGCGACGATCTTTCACCGGGCCCCGTTATAGTTGTTCTCCTTGTGGCTTGCACTCTATCACTCGTTACTATGTAGTGACATACTCTTGACACCAAGCAAGGTTTCAACTTCCCAATACATCTCTCTATCCAACCACCTATCATTTCCCCGTGGGTCCTAGTGTTACACGTCACTTTTTACTAAGTGCATCCCATGACCTAATTCTAAGCCGTATGAGATGACTTCCAATTACTTGGGCCAAAGGCCCCAAAATATTTATCATGGGTTTTTCATGTGTATGAAGTTTACCATTTAGAATTTCATCATTTTTCTAAGTATTTAGGACCATAAATTAAATCATTTAATTAGGTGACCTAGGTTACTTTGTACATGAGCTACTATATCCAATGGTCCATTATATCCAGATAATTTACCTAGAGTTCATCTAGATTAAAAATAGCTGTTCAATAAAGAAACTAATTTTTCCACTTGATATACCATTCTTTTTTTATTTCTGATTATAATCACAATTATTCTATTTTTTAAATGAAGTACCTAAAATATTCAACTAAAAATTCATAGAAAATTACTGGTGGTTAACATTGTCATAATAATTATCAAAAAAGAATTTCATACTCCTAGCCCGTGATTTGACATACAATAAATACATGTGAACATTATTATAAAAATGCAACTACTAAGGTTTTCAACATAATTAATCATCCAAAATTCTTAAATAAATTCACAAGGGTTTATATAATAGATATAAGAGTCTATTCATTTTTCCATAATTTTCCAAACATTATTACCCCTAATTTTAATTTAAATCTCAAAAGGGTAAAATTGTAAATATACTATATACACAAGATATAATTCTCAAACAAGATCATAAATTTTTCAAGAGATGTGAAATTTCCTATTAGGTCTTGAAACAAAACTTTGGAATTTTCTAAGGTTAGTAACCCTATTTCTCATTTTTAATTCTATATGAGACTATTTTTCAATTATACAAAATAATAGGATTTTTGACCCCAAAAATCCCAATCTTTTTATGAGAGGTGTATGTAATCCCTATGAGCCTCTATCAAAAATCTCATGGACAAGAATCTAGCCAAATGGGCTAATTTTCCATTTTCCCATTTTTACTATTAGCACACCATATGTAAATCTACCTCCACAAAGTATGTTGTATTTCCCCAACATAAAAAGATCCAAATGGTCTTAAACTTTTAACATGGTAGTATGATAACACTAGAGATATGCCACCCAACTTTGAGGGTATTTGGAGATATAAAACTCCCTAAATTATAATTATTTAATAAATCCAATTTTGAATAAAACTATAGGAAAATGTCATCCAAAAATTCTACTTTTTGGACACAGTCTAAGTATGGTATACACTCATTCTTTACATAAATTTCACTGCATGTGGACTTATAGGTTAGCCTAGGCATCCATTTAAAGTTCTGTCCTAGTATAGGAGCAGTCCTAGGAGAATGACCCTACATGGAGCTACAGATCTCCAATGTGAATGTTTAGGGTTTTATATTAAAGGTAATACTTAGCTCTACAATATTTATGTTGGTGACAATTCTGGACTTGCATTTAATAGGCCTAGATTTAGCATTCAAGTGGCAGTATAACATACGACAGAAAATTGCTCATATAGTTATTTCCTATAGTTTATTTCATAAAAATCAAGGGCATCAGGATGTCTTCTCCAATGAGCCAACATCTCAGATTTAACCCGCCTGTAGTAACTCGATCTCCTAATTTCGGCCACTTGGACAACTTCCACCGCCGGCGATTATCTCCACCACCTCTATTGAGGTAGCGGCTGGCTTTTCCCGGCGATAAGGCCGTTGGAGGCAGCTCCTCCGGCAAACCCAAGCAAGAAGAAAAGCTCATATTTCTCCCTATTTCTTACATGGAATCAGTATCAATTGAGCCTGATATCTCTCCTAGTGGATCTAGAAGACAAGCACAAAGGGAGGGGAGGAGAAACGCACCTGGATGCGAGCTGGCGGCTGGTGCGGTAGTGGTGAGCCATGACTGATCCTTGCTCCGGTGATTTAGCTCTAAAGCTCGATTATCCAGTTAAAGTTTAACTCCAGAAATTATTTCCCACTCCTCTATCTCAAAAATGGTGATGACGGGCTTGGCAGAAATGGGGGCAACGGTTAGCTTTCATTTCTTCCTTTTTTATAAAAAGAATTCGGGTTTAAGTTGCTTGCCATGTGTCACCAATATATTGGACCGTCAATCATTGCATTAAATAGATCTTCTTGAAATGATCAATGTATTAAATAGGTTTGCTGAAGAGATTATGTTCAAACGTTCCATCATCGTTTTATCCCGAAAGCCCTGTTCAGGCCGGATATATATAAATCAGCAAATACAGCTTAGACCGAAAAAATACTCTAAGTCTAAAAGCATTGAGTGGTGTTGAGACCATTCAATGCCGCGTTGAGTCTACTCAATGCAAACATCAAGATGAAAATACTCTGTCCAAAAGCGTTGAGTGGTGTTGAGACCACTCAACGCCGTATTGAGTCCACTCAGCGCCAACAGCGAGATGAAAATACTCTGCCCAAAAGCATTGAGTGGTGTTGAGACCACTCAATACCACGTTGAGTCCACTCAACGCGAATAACAAGATGAAAGTACTCTGTCCAAAAGCATTTAGTGGTGTTGAGACCACTCAATGCAGCGTTGAGTCCACTCAATGCCAACAAAAAGATGATAATAGTGACCACTCAATGCCGCGTTGAGTCCACTCAACGCCACAACATCCAGAATGTTTATAAGTCAAAAGCGTTGAGTGGCGTCTAGACCACTCAACGCCTCATTGAGTCTATTCAACGCCCTGTCAAATGGCATCGTGTTCACTTGATGCATATTGATTAAAGAGTATGGCGTTGAGTCCACTCAACACACTCGACGCTTTGTCGAGTGTCGTCATGTTCACTCGACTCCCTAATGAATCCACCCTATCTCCTTGGGTCAAACCTAGCCTAACCCCATTCACTCACCAAATGTTCTACCATAAACCCAGTTTAGGGGTCTTTAATAAAATGGGATGTTACAAATCCCAAAAAATAAAAAAAATAATTTTATCCCTGAAATTCAAGTTCGGGTCTACGGGGTTTCTATGGTCAAGAATTTTAAGAAACTTAAACAGAATTAAATTATACCTGAGGCGAAAAGCTTCGGGTACCACTCACGAAATAGATCCATCAGCTCCCAGGTGTGCTCCTCCTGTCCATGGTTGGACCACATCACCTTGACCAAAGGAACCTTCTTCTTCCGCAGCACTCGAATAGTTGTATCATCGATCCAGACCAGCTTTAAACAGGCTGATCTATTAGGTGCTACCGGGCCTGCTGTAGTGGTAATATGCTGCTCTAGACGAAGGAGAGCTCTCCGAAGTGAGGAGACGTGGAAGACGTCGTGTAAAGTCTCTAACTCTGGCCACATCTCCAACCGATAAGCCAAGGGACCAATCTGCTGAGGATCAAGTATAGTACCATAAATCGAGGGCTGAGCTTCTTGTGCCTCCGCACCCGTGAGACACCATGAACCATACGTATCTTCAAGAATACCCTGTACTCCACCTAGAACTCCACCTTCCTATTCCTCGCATCATAGTACTTGTCCTGCCTACTCTGTGTCTCTAGCATTCGATCCCTGATAAGCCGTGTCTGAGCATCCGTATCCTCAATATAATCCGATCTAAGTACCCCGGGGTCCACATCCCGGACCCAAGATAGTGGTGTCCGACACTACCTTTTGTATAGGGCCTCATATGGTGACATCCCAATGCTCGCCTGGTGACTGTTGTTGCAGGAGAACTCTGAGAGGTCTAAGTTGTTAGCCTAAATCACCTAGAGGGGGGTGAATAGGTGAAATGCGTGTCAAATGCGGAATTAAAAACTAACACAGCACACGTCAAGCAATCACAGACGACAAGAGATTTATAGTGGTTCCCCAACCTTGGGTACGTCCACTTTCCTCACCGATCTAGCAAATCACTAGACTCGGCTACTCCACTATCTCGGATTGAAAACAATCCTACACCTCGGAACCACGTTCCTACAAAACTCGATCCAACTGGATCTACAAAACTCGGAAGAAAGATCTTCCTACAAATCTCGGAGAAAAACTCCTACAAAGAAATTTTGGTTTGAGAATAAAAAATCAAAACAACAATCTCAGATCTGGATCTTTGACAGTCTTCTTCTTTTGGAACTTCGGCTTGATCAGAAAAGGTTGAAGATGACTTGAGAGAGATCCACGAATCTGAAAACTAGAACCACCTCGATCGAGAAGATAGATCTGAAATCTTTGAGGCTCGGCGAGATCGAGTGATTCACTTTTGTCTGGATCGCTGGAGAAATAGTCGTTGAAGACGGAGATTGGCGATCCAGAGTTTCTTCCGTGAACAACGATGGCGGCGGCGGCGTGAGAATTAGGGTTCACGGAATTTTCTCTTTCTTAAAAAGAATATCTCTGTAATCTTGTTAATTAGTCAATTCTGAAATGACCTATTTATAGGTGGACTCCAACGGTCATAATCTTAATTAAGGATGACACGTGGACCAATCAGAAATGACGGATTCAAAATACTTATGGAGAATTCGAACTTAGAAAAATTCTGGAATAGAGAACTGCTATACTCGAGTAAGAGAAGATATACTCGAGTATGGGAATTTAGATACTCGAGTGACAAAGAGGATTATACTCGAGTATGAGAAGAGAAATTTACTTGAGTGAAAAATGAACTACTCGAGTATTAGAAGAGATATACTCGAGTATCAGAAAAGATATACTCGAGTATCAGCAAAGATATACTCGAGTATCAGCAAGATATACTCGAGTATCAGAATACTTACTCGAGTATTAAAATCAACTACTCGAGTATCAGAATACTTACTCGAGTATTAAAATCAACTACTCGAGTATCGAATAATTTACTCGAGTATGAAAATCAATTACTCGAGTATAGAAACACTTACTCGAGTATGAAAAGAAACTACTCGAGTATGACTACTTGAACTTGCAGAGAAGAGAAGAAATGGAGCTACTCGAGTATGATACATGATTTACTCGAGTGATTAAGTTACTTACTCGAGTATGAAAAGAAACTACTCGAGTATGACTACTTAACTACTCGAGTATAGATTTATCTACACGAGTATTCAGAGCCTACTCGAGTAAGTCTAACTGATTACTCGAGTATGTCTAACTAACTACTCGAGTACGTCTAACTAGTTACTCGAGTATTAAGTCTGATACTCGAGTATAAAAAGGGGTTACTCGAGTATTTTGGACTTAGAAATATTTTTCTGAGGAAATTAGCTCCAATGCTTCTGTCCATCAATCCAAGTGCATGAGTGAGAAGTGTATCCCAATAGAGAGGCTATACATGGGCCAACACTTTGGATCACACAATGAGGGATTACATTGTATGGTCCTGTGTTTGGTGACCCATTATAGACTGATATTGGTCTACACTTGGCAATTAGAACCTGCACACATACAACTCAAACACAGCATCAAATACACCTTAATTCATCTTAGTTCAAGGTCTGACCTCCTACAAATCTGAGGTATTGTGGAGACAAGTCCCAACAAACTCAATTAGTGGTAACAGTCTCTCCCAGGGCTTCCCCGTGTCTAGTATACATAAACGCAGTAGATCCTCCATAGTCCGAATGGTCCGTTCTGTCTGGTCGTCAATATGCGGATGGAAGCCGTGCTAAAAGCAGGCTGAGAACTTAAGTATGCCTGCACCGCTCTCCACTCCCTAGAGGTGAATTGACCATCACGATTTTAGACAATCATCCTGGGGAAGCCGTGGTACCTGACAAACTGCTCCACAAACAACCTCACCAAAAAAACAACTGGGCTGCCCTTCTTGATCGGTATAAATCAGGCCACCTTGGTCAGTCTATAGACAATGACCCAAATAGAATCGTACCCAGAGTGATAGCGAGACAAACCGTGCACAAAGTCCATAGCTATATCCTCGAACTTCCACTCTGGCACAAACAATGATTGTAGTAGTCCTCCTGGGTTCTTGCACTCTGCCATTACCCGCCATCAGGTCTCGTAATGTGTCACATAATATATGATTTCCCTCTTTATCCCCAGCTAGTACATGCTCCTCCGTAGGTCTGATGTCATTTTGGTGATACCGTGGTGGACCGAGTACTGAGAACAGTGTGCCTCCCTGAGTATATCCTCCCGGATACCCCCTTCTGCGGGTATATAAACACGACCATGGAAATGAATAAGGTCATCACACAATGAATAATCCTCTGACTCGCCCCCTTCCAGGGATCTGAATACTGGATCCAAAGTTGCATCCAGCCTCTACTAAGTCCTGATGCACTCTCGTATGTCACACTCGATACTCCCGATAGACCTCGTGCTCGGACTTGAAAACTGTGGTAATGTGCATATCCTCCATCATCCGTACTAGCTCCATAGCCATCACCTGGGGCTCCGGTCTAGTAGTGCCGACTCTTCTGTTGAAGGCATCTGCCACGGTGTTCACCTTCCCCGGGTAATAATGCATCTTGTAGTCATAGTCGCATAGGAACTCAAGCCATCTCCGATGGAACAGATTTAGATCCTTTTGCGCGTCAATATACCTGAGGTTCTTGTGATCTTAGAAGATATTACAATGAATCCCATACAAGTAATGTCTCCAAATCTTTAACGCGAATACCACTGCCCCGATCTCCAAATCATTTACGGGGTAGTTCTGCTCATGCCTATTCAATTTCTTGAAGCATATGAGATGACGTGTTCATGTTGAATCAGGACTGCACCCATCCCCTGATATGATGCTTCGGTATAAATGTGAAATCCTTCCTTCCCAGATGGAAGTGCAAGGATGGGGGAGGATGTGAGCCTATCCTTCAACTCTTGAAATACTGTCTCACACTTCTCGGTCCAAGTAAAAGTTGTATCCTTATTCATAAGGGATATGAGGGGGAGTTCTATCTTTGAGAACCACTCCACGAACTTGTGATAGTATCTCGCTAGTCCCATGAAACTACGAATGTTTGAGGTTGACTTGGGCCGCGACCAATGTCTAACTTCCTGCACCATGGCCGGGTCCACAGCTAACCCAGCTCCACTGATGGTATGCCCCAGAAATGCTACCTCCTGTAGCCAGATCTATCACTTGGAGAACTTTGCGTACATCTGATGCTCCCTCAGTTTGCCCTGCACCAGATCCAGATTCTGGGTGTACTCTTCCTTTGTCTGGGAATAGATCAATATATCATCAATGAAGACTATGACGAATATATCCAAGTACGGCTCGAACACACAGTTCGTTATACTCATGAATGCAGAAGGTGCATTCGTGAGCCCGAAGGGAATTACCATGAACTCGTATAGTCCGTACCGAGAACTAAAGTTCATATTCGGTATATCCTCCTCTTGAATGCGCAGCTGGTAGTATCCTGATCTAAAGTCGAGCTTGGAAAACCAGAAGGCTCCCTGTAGATGGTTAAATAGCTTGTCAATTTGGGGCAGTGGATACGTATTCTGCATCGTCAACCGGTTCAGCTCCCGATAGTCGATGTAGAGCCGTAAAGATCCATCCTTCTTATTCACAAATAGCACTGGAACTCCATATTGCGATGAACTTTGCCGGACAAAACCTAACTCCACCAGCTCCTGTAATTATGTCTGGAACTCTGCTAGCTCCTTGGGTTCCATCCGATAAGGTGCCCGATACACATGCCTCGCTCCTGGCACAAACTGGATCCGAAAATCCATGTCTCTAAACATAGGTAATCCGGGTAATTTATCTGGGAATATGTCGTTGGATAAATCCCGTACAACTAGAATATGAGCAACGAAGGCCTCCACTTCCGCCATCTCGAAGCAAATCACGTACACCTAATCTCCTTGCTCATAGGCCTTAATAGCCTGCATAGATGATAATAAGGTACGAGAGACAAGTCTAATACCTTAGATGATGATGTCGTAATCCCCATGTCGTAAGGTGATCCTCCTTGACATATAATCGATCCGGGCATGGTTCTAATGCAACCAAGTCATGCCCAAATCAGATAGAAGTCTGGCAAGCTCAAAATTATCTCCGGCGCTTCGAATATCTTTCCTCCAATTTCTTCCTCCAGGTTAAACTTGGCAGATGATAAAAGCTCTGATCCATCTGGTAGACACACTCTCTTGGTCATGCCGGTGAATCTGTCTATGCCTTCTATTCCCTCCAAGAAGGCTTCAGATACAAACAAGTGCGAAGCACCCGTATCGAATAAGGTTTGGGCAGGCTTGCCATTAATAAAGACTATACCTAATATTTGGGGTTTAAGTTAAAGTATGTGGTTGTTCTAGTGGTCGTAAGGTACATATGTTAAAATTTTATTTGCAATAGATTTAAGTACCTATAATAACTTTCTCGGGGTTCCTCGACTCGGCGAGGTCCAAAGCATATATCTGCTCCTGTCCTCGGCCTCTACCATAATATCCTCGACCTCAGTCTTGACCTTGTCCTCGGCCTCGGCCCTGCTGTGCCGGAGGGGATGTTGGAGGTTGAGGAGGAGGAAGTGGATGAAACTGCTGAGGGCAATTAGCCCTAATATGCCCTTGTTGTTGGCACCTATAGAAAATCACTAGTCGGTTGCCACAATTATCCTATCTCATCGGGTCATGGGTCTGTAGTGGTGGAGGAGCTAGTACTACGGGAGGCCAGTGATCCTCCCTATAATTAGGACAATAATGTCCACTACTCCTCTTGTAGCTCATCACTCTACCTCTCTGTGAGCCCCAACTACTCTCCCTGAAGGATGAACCATCTAGTGGTCTCTTTCCCCTGCTCTGCACCATCAGCTGGTCTGCCTCCAGCTTCTTTGCCATCTCGATGAACTGAACTGAAGTGCCATACGAGCTGAATAGTAGAGACTTCCTCATAGAGTCTCTAAGTCCCTGGTAAAATCTCTTTGCGTACCTCCTATTGTCCAAATCATGAATCCCCCACAAACCTGGCCCGATGGGAGAACTCCCTCTGGTACTATATCATTCATTTGATTCCTTGCCTGAGGTTCAAGAACCTCTCCTCTAACTCATCTCTTTCCGTAAAAGGTACGAAGTGCTCTAAGAAGGCCTCACTGAACTCCTCCCAAGTGATGTCTGACAGCTCCCGATCAGCATACATGGAGTGCAGCAGGGACTTCCACCACCTCTTTGCATGAACGTCTAGTTCGAATATTGCTAAGGAAATCGCCTTGCTTACCGAGAAGCTGATTCCTACCAGTATCTCCTAAATGGTCTCCAACCACTCCTCTGTTTTCACTACATTCTCTGTCCCATGGTACATTGGCTGAGACAAACTCTTGAATGCATTTAGCCAACTCGATCCCGGATTTGGCTGCTGTACTCGGGGTTGCTGGTCGCTGAAGGCATCAAGGATGGCCATCAGAGTCGGCCCCATCTTCGTCTGTTGGAAAGGTATGGCAGCTGAAGGGGGAGGAATGACATCCTATGGTACGACAAACTATGGGGGCTTTACAGAAGTAAGGTTTATATTAGGATTGACCAAACTCATTGTTTTTAAATGGACTGTTTTCTGTGGCCTTTTACACATGGGCACACCATCACTTCTGCTGTATAGTTTTTCCTCAAACTAATGCTCGAGAGGGGTGTTCCAGTGTTGTGGACTTCTTTCTCAATGATCGTTTGTTTAGTGATACCATTTTGTAAGACCCCCTCCCCCTTATTCAAGAGGTTACCAGATCTTATGCCCTGAACCGCTGCCTTACGGTGACACTTGTCACACATGGCTAGTCGACACCGCAAGATGCTGATCCTGCCGGCTTGTACGATCATTACCTGTAGGCCAAGTGAGAATAGAAGTACATCGAGCAGTTATAAAAATTATCAAGTTCACAAGTCACATCAATATCATAACATATATAGATGAAAAGTACAACAGTCCATAATGAGTATAAAAATGAGGGAAGGGCTTATGCCCGGTACATGCCAAATAAAATCAAGTCTCTCTCTCACACAAACACTAAGCGGAAGCTGTAACTAAAACACTCGCCATCACCTGACACTGAACTGCAGTAGTAGTAGTGCGCGACAATAGCTCCTCAGGTCCTGCCTGTAATACTCCCTTTTTTGCTATGATACCAGGGTCTTACACCCAAAATCGCCATTTTGCGGTGACACCGTCACTCAGAAGGTCGAAACAACAAAACGCCGATGTTGCTGGCCTTAAGGATCACCAAGAATAGAAGCTTACATTTTAAAGACTATTAAGTCAAGTCCACAAATCATATATGATATATGATATAGAAATCACATCAATGTCCAAATGATAATAAAAGTTCGAAAAAAGATCAGCAAATTATAAAATATACGGGCTTATGCCCGGCACATAAAATCCTCACTACTACACTCTCACGGAAGCTAAGTAAAAACTATTGACTCACGGAGCAGGAGGCTGGTGCTCCCGTGCTAGACTGGCCCACCTCCATGTGTACTATAGTCCGCTTGTGCTACATCTCCTGCTACTACTCCGTGTCCCCAATCCGGAGTCTCTGAAATGTTTGGTCCACCGACCATTAGTCAAAAGACTAAGCCTGAATTCTCCCACCCTTCCCATAGTGGCTCCTAGGCACCATATGATAGGAATGATAGGAAAGCTATGGTGGTGGAGAGTAGGAACAAGGCAGGTGATGGTGGAGCTATCTAGCAGGTGTATTGTAACATTTATAGTGCTATAAAAGGAAATGCAAGCTAGCAGTTCTATAATAAAGAAGCAGTAATATAAATAAGTAAAGTAGAGCAGTAAGTACATGTAAAGTAAACTATGGATTATGTAACCATAACTTATATCAGTGCCCATACAAGCTTAGAAGTAAAGGAGTCTTTTGCAAGGCTCCCATCGTATAAACTATCCCATACTAGTTTATACGATGGGGTGTTAGGTTTAATGCAGGTATGAGTGTTGTGATACGTTATGCAATGATTCATGCAAGTGCAACACACACACACATGACTCTATGTGCACAGACCAGTAGTTACCTCATTTTGGAAGCTAGCTTCACTCCCAGGAGCCTCCATAGTGGCCAATAGAGACAGTGGGTAGGGCCACCCCACTCTTAGATTGGTATTCACACTACCAGGCCTAGCCTTTATGTATGCCTCTGAAGGACACACCAGAGTCACCACGTATTATGTTGAACAACCGCCAGTCTTTTCCTTGGCTAAGTCTAAACCACCCCGCCAAGTCATCGTATTGACATCGGTGTGAACGACCGTCAAATACCGAAGACCCACCACCTTATGCACATGTAGCCATGAATTTCTAAGCCATCGACTCCCCGGACTATCCTGTCCATTTCCACAACCACCGAGCCTACCTCTCTGATAACCAGATCAAGCTAACCCCTCAAGTTACCGGGGTTAGTGAAAGTGAAGTCCTATTATATCTAATTGCTCTTAACATTTTAATCTTACGGTTTAAGGTTAACCTTGGACTGCCTAGGGCATTCCCTATGAAGGGCTCTCGGGGGCACAAGGAACTATGATGGGCTGAAGCCCAAAGCTCCCTTTTGCAAGGTACTTATTATTGTTGGTATCTACTCATAGCCAATCCCATTTATTGTTATACTAAATCTAACCATATTGTATTTTGACTCTCTCTCTCCCTCCACAGGAAAGACAATCTTTCGTCGATCTCGAACACCACTTAACACTAGTCATCCCAACATCCTCCCCATCATGGCTCCTAATGATGAACTCATTTTCACCTTACTAAATTAGTATACTATTAACCCCAACTCCCTATGACCATCCCGCATGCTATCACAATTCTGTAATTTTTCTATATGCAGACCAACCTAAGCTATATGATGAGCTTGAGTGGTGACCACTTCAAATATTCATCCAAATGACCTTGGATTATTACTGGGGGTCTATCATGACATATTTAGACTAAATCCAGAAACTTGTAATTTTTCTAATTAATTTAGCATTTATTAAAGTTTCCCAAAAATTAGACCATGGGTGGTTTTGAACATGAAGTACTAAATTTCCTTAAGTTATAGCCACCCAAAAATTATGAACAATATATGATGCCAAAATATTAGAGAATACCATGTTTCACAAATTTTCTTAAATGTATTAGCCCCTAATTAATTAATTCAACATAATTGCAATAAGTAAAGGTAAAGAGGGAAGTACCACCATACATTATCAAAAAATTACACAAAAATTACAAGAGCTTTATATGATAATAAAACATTAATGACTTAATTTCATATAATTTCAAGGTCAGCAAGATATATAGAAAATACTTCAAATAAATCCCTAATAGGGCACCTTGTGAAGAAACATACTTGTAACCTCTTCCAAACAACATGTAATAATTTCCCAAGCTTTAATAGGCCCTAAATGTTTCTATGGCCAAGAAAATTAATTCTCCGGCAAAATATAGTATTTATTATCTATTCATCAAGTCAAGGTGCACTATTTCACTTAACACATGAAGTACTATGAGATAATGTCCAAACATTCCAAATTACTGACTAGTGCATATAAACGATATTTAATTAACATTGCTAGAGTTTCATAACAATCTAAGTTAATTTAACCATGATTACTTCAAAATCATTAAAAGGAGAACATGATGATTTTAACTTTAAGTATGAGCAACTGTCTTCCAAATAACCTATAATAAATTCCAGAGCTCATATTGCTATAAAAACTCTTGTGCCAAAATTTCATAAAGATCCAAGTTCATATGACCTTTCATTTTTTCCATAAAGAGGTATAGGCCTAAATAATTTACAATTGATTAAGCTTGTGTACAAGTGCCCAAATGTCACCAAATTTCATCCTAGGGCTATTCACAACCCTAAGAACACATGGACTAAACTCTAAGTCACTACAAGGACATATCACCCTATGTCCTTCACAAACCCCCAAAGTTCAACCTTAGGGTTTGAACTAGGGTCCTTGGGCAAATCCCCCCCAATCCACCCCAAACTCCAAGTGCTGGTGTTTAAACTGACCTTGAGGTTCTGGCCAAAACCCCATCCCCTTTGGGTGAGAATTGGCCCCTCCATGCCCTAAACACCCTTTTGCCCTAATTTACCCTTAAGGGACCAAACTTTGGTCAAACCAATACCTATCCAAATCAAACCCTAATGGGCTGAAATTTTTACAAGGGTCATATCATGACTCTATTGGACAACCACCAAAATTTTGGTTGGTTTTGAGGTCCTTGGCCCCTTAATTAATTCTTACCTATTTTATTTAATTTTTACAAAACTATAGAAAAACGTTTTTGAAAAATTCTCATTTTGGATATGTCAGATACATAAGTGAAAATAAACTATGACCCAAATTTCAAAGAATTATGATGAATGGTTTAGTAAGGGCACACAACTTTGTGTCTGGTTCACCCTAGGTATAGCTTTCACCATTTAGTGTGTTGTGGTCAGACCAGTGACCCAAATTGGTTGACACTAATTTTAAAATAAACTAGACTTCAAGGGCTACAACTTTTATACAGAACATTTCTTCTGGTTTTGCGTCTCAGTATTTTTAATATTTAACTCAAAACACCACAATAACTATGACAGAAATGAAATAATAATATTAATACTAATTATATTAAACCGGCGGCACGAATCTTGGTGCAAGGATGTGCGGAATCCTTTCATCATCCCTGTAAAACCGACGGCTCACAACAGCCTGTCCTGGGCAGTTTTGGGTGGAGATTTCCCGACACCCTGAGGGCCTCCCCGACCGGACAATGCCACCACCACCTTCGTTGAGGTGGTGGTAGGGGATAGGCTGTGGTAGGCCGGCCGGAGGTGGCCGGAATTGGGTTATAGGCATGGAATTTAAAGCTCCAAAACTGAAGTTTTCGTACTACTCGATCTAGAGCCAATTGTCCACAAACCTTGCAGCCAATGGATAGAGATCTATCCACTTAGAAAGAGGAGAGGGATAGGACCTTTTCAGAGGGTTGGAGTCGGGCCGATCATCGTGTCGCTATTGATAGTGGTGGCGTCACTTGGTGTTCTGCAACTGTACTACAAAAGGGCTCAACTGCTTTAGTGAAAGTGTGGAACCGATTTCTCTAGACCTAAGGAAGCTTTTAAGATTACCAAATAGGGAAGAGGGAGGGTCAATCTTGATTTCACCATTAATGGTCATGAAGGTGCTTTTCAGCCAATGTAGAACTTACTTAACCAAGCCTCTATAAATCCTTAAAAATCCACTTGATCTTAACCTAATTCACTAAGGGAGATGAATCCAGCAATTGGGAATGAATAGAGAGGCCCTTGGCCTCCCTTGGCCATGAATGACCTCTCTTTCTCACATTCTCTCTCCTCTGTTAAAGGGGAAATGGAGCTTTCTCTCTCCTAGTCACTATTTCCAGCACTTTAATGACAATTTAGGTAAATTCTCGCCTCCTAAAGCTAATGGGCCACTCTAATTGGGCTTAGCCCAAGTGAGTTGGGCTTAGTTAGGTCCACTTAGGCAAATTTGGCCTAATCTTAGGGTTGAGTTGACCTTGGTCAAATTGACCTTTTGGGTTAACCCCAATGGGTCCTTGGTGACCCATTGGCCTCTCCTAAGGTCTAGAAAGGGTTGGATTGGCACCTTGGAGGCCACTTGACCCTTAATTAGGACACTTTGATCATTTTAGGGCTAGGGTTGACTTTGGTCAACTCAACCTCTATGGTTGAAAACAATGGGTCCTTGGTGACCCATTGACCTCCCTTAAGGATTAGGAAGGTCTAGATAGGTCCCTTTGCTAAGGGTAGGTCAATTGACCATGTGTGAGCTAGTTTGACTAAATTAGAGTTTTGGTTGACTTTGGTCAACTTGACCCTTTTGGTTGACTATAATGTGTACTTAGTGACCCAAGTCCTCCCAAAGGGTTAGGGGTTTCATGATGGGGTTATGGAGTTAAGGTGAAGCCCTATGGTCAAACCCTAGAGGTGGTTAAAAGAATGAGCTAATTACAGACCAAGGTGATCTCACCTTCATTCCTAGGTTCACTTGTTCTTCTTGGGCTTCCTAGGATTTTATCATGACCTAGTCTTGAAAAAACCACTCTCAGGGGTCTAGTAGTTTGAGGGATGTTATAAATCCTAATATATAAAAATAAAAATTTTATCCCCGAAATTAAGGTCGGGCCTACGGGGGTCTACTAAAGTAAAGAAATGAGACATTCCAAGGAATTTGAAGGTATACCTAACTCGAAGAGATCCGGGTACCTCTGCTGCATCAGGTCCCGTTGCTCCAAGGTGTGCTCCTCCTGCCCATGTTTCCTCCACAGGACCTTGACTAGCAGAACCTTCTTGCGCCACAAGACCCGTACTACTGTATCATAGATCCTGACTGGCTCTATGTTGATTGATCGATCTGAAGCCACCGAGCCATCGGTAGTGGAAATTAGCTTCTTAGGTCGTAGTACAGACCTCCGAAGTGAAGAGAACTTGAAGACGTCGTGCAATCCCGCTAACTTAGGCGCCAACTCCATTCTGTAAGCCAAGGGACAAATCCAGTCCAGGATCCTGTAAGGCCCCATATATCTTGGACTGAGCTTATTTTGCCCGCGAACCCGATAGTCTCCATATATCGGCCGTATCTTTAAGAAAACCAGGTCTCCCACCTGGAACTCCACCCGACGATGTCGTGGATCGTAGTATTTGTCCTGTCTACTCTGGGAATCCAACATCTTATCCCGGATCAATCTCACCTGAGCATTTGTGTCCTCCACGAACTCTGAGCCGAGCGCCTTTGGATCCTCATCCTGTATCCAAGATAGTGGGGTCTTACATCTCCATCCGTATAATGCCTCGTAGGGGGCCATGCCTATGCTGGATTGATGACTATTGTTGTTGGAGAACTCGATCAGCAACAATAGTCTCTCATAGGGCTCTCCACGATCCAAAATGTATAGGCATAGAAGATCCTCCAGTGTCTAGTTGGTGTGCTTCGTCTGCCCGCCGTCTAAGGGTGGAAAGCTGTGCTGAAAGTCAACCGAGAGCCTAGGTAGGCCTGTTTTGACCTCCACTCCTTGGATATAAACCATCCTTCCCGATCTGACACGATCCTCTTGGGCACTCCATGGTAACGGGCAAACTGCTCCAAAAATTTCCGTACCAGATCACCGACCGGAGCGTCCTTCCTGATTGGAATAAACCTAGCCACATTTGACAATATATCGACGATCACCCAAATCGAATCGTTCCTCGCAAGAGATCGGGGTAGCCAATGTATAAAATCCATGGCTATGTCCTCAAACTTCCACTCCGACACTAGAAGTGGCTGCAATAATCTAGTCAGACTCTTGCACTCCGCCGTTATGAGCTAGCAAGTCTCGTAATGCATCACAAAGTATGTGATATCCTTCTTCATCCCTGGCCAATACATTGTCCTATTTAGATCCACTGCCATCTTCATGATCCCTGGGTGCACTAAATATATATAGTGTGCCTCTGTCATGATATCTTCCCAAATTTGGCCTCCTGCCAGTATATGAACTCAGCCTCTAAAACATAACAACCCATCTCTCATAGAGTAATCCCTTGTCGTGCCTTCCTCTAAGGCCCTAAATATTGGCTCCATCCTCGCATCCAGCCTCTGCCCATCCCTGATGCGATCTCGGATGTCACTATTGATACTCATCGACACCAAGTATTCCTCGTAAAGCTCTGGATCGTCCTAGGATACTAGAGATATCTGCATCTCCTCCAACATTTGCACCAGCTCCATAACCATCATCTGAGGCTCTACTCCGGATGTGGTGGCTCTCTGGCTCAGAGCGTATGCTACCATGTTGCCTTCCCGGGATGATAGTGCATGGTATACTAGTAGTCTGATAAAAACTCAACACAATGTTTCTGTCGGATATTCAGCTCCTTCTGCGTATCCACATATTTCATGTTCTTTTGGTCTGAGAAGATATCGCAGTGGACACCGTGGAGATAGTGCCGCCAGATTTTTTGAGCGAAGATAACCGATCCCATCTCCAAGTCGTGTAATGCGTAATTTTGATCATGCTTCTTCAACTGGACGGCGGTGTAAGCTATCACATGCCTATTCTGCATTAGAACGTCACCCATCCCCTGATACGACACGTCAGTGTAAACATGAAATCCTTCTTTCCCAGATGGAAGGGCAAGGATAAGGGTCGAGGTAAGCCGACCCTTCAACTCCAGGAAGGCAGCCTCACACTGCGATGTACAAACAAATGGAGTCTCCTTCTTCATTAGAGATGTGAGCGGGAGGGCAATCCGGGAGAATCCCTCTACAAACTTTCGGTAGTAACCGACAAGCCCTAAAAAACTCCTCACATCGGTGGCCGTCTTCAGTGGTGGCCGATCCCGTACGGCCTAAACCTTTGCCGGATCCACTGCCAGTCCTGATCCACTTATAATATTGCCGAAGAAGGTCACCTCCTTCAGCCAAAACTGGCACTTGCTGAACTTAGCATACAACCTGTGCTCTCGGAGCCTCTCCAAAGTCAGTGCCAGATAACGCGCATGCTCCTCCTCAGTCCTTGAATAGATGAGGATGTCGTCAATAAACACTATGACAAAAACAACCAGATAGGTCTTGAATACCCGGTTCATCAAACATATTAACGCGGATGGTGCATTCGTGAGCCCGAAGGGCATTCTGTTGTACTCATATAGCCTGTATCTACTGCTGAAAGCAGTCTTTAGAATGTCATCCTCCTGAATCTGCAGTTGGTAGTATCCTGACCTCAGTTCAAGCTTCGAAAACCAGTGAGCTCCCTCCAACTGGTCTAATAGCTCGTCAATCCTCAGTAGAGGATACGTGTTACAGACTGTTAGCCTATTTAGTGCCCTGTAATTGATGCATAGTTAGAGTGTCCCTCCTTCTTCTTTCTGAATAGCATCAGAGCTCCCCATAGTTAAGAGCTTGGCCGGACAAATTCGGCTTCCACTAGCTCCTGCAACTAGCTTCAAAATTCCACCAACTCCTTTGGGGCCATTCGGTAAGGAGCTCTGGATGCCGGATGAGCCCCCGACACAAGCTGTATCTGAAAATACTTCTCTTGATGTGGTGGTAGCCCTGACAACTTCTCCAGAAATACATCTGCAAAATCTCGCACCACCGGAATGCTAGCTACAGGGTCCTGGGCCTCGGTCATCTCGAATAACACCTGGTAGACCTCATCTCCCTGCATATGGGTCTTATGGCCTGAATAGAAGAGAGTAGGAGGCAAAAAATAGGGATAATAACTTCAAAGGTCGTATATGTGTTGTCATATCTGAGTACGACCATCCTTGCTTGGCAAACAATCTGAGCATGGTTCCAAGTGAGCCATGTCATTCCCAATACGAGGTCGAACTCTGCCAAGCTTAAGATCGTCGCCGGAGCCTCGAGGGTTAACCCATCAATGGTCACCCTTAGAAGGCATTTAAACATTGACTGGAATTCCATCCCATTAGGGAGACGCACCCTCCTGGTGACTCCCTAGTAATATCTGATGCCTTCCAGGTCCTTGATAAAGTACTCCGAGATGAAGTTGTGTGATGCCCCCATGTCAATCAAGGTATGGGCAGGCTTGCCGTATACCATTACTACCCCTAAGTTTATTAAATGCCTTAGATGCCGAGTTATAGTTTTTCCTCACTATTTCTAGCAATTATATATCCATGTAGTCTAGCTTCTAGGAAAGAAAAGAAAAATTAATTCACCAGCGTACCTGCTATAACCCGATCCGAGTTTTGGGCCTGAGCCAGGTCGAAGGAATAAACCTGCCCTCTATCCTATCTACGGTCTCTGTCCTGAGGTCAACGTCCTCGGCCGCATCCTTATCCTCCAATCTACCGAGCAGGTAGGGCATGCTGAGGTGCTGGTGGAGGTGCTTCCCTCATGGGGCAGTTCCTCTGAATGTGCCCTGGTTGGTTGCACTGATAGCAAGTCGGTGCCTCCTCCACTGGCCTCGATATCTCCCACATATGTAAGGGCTGAGGAGCTAAGACCACCATGTTTCTTTACTCCTGCCTATCCTCCTAGTAGGGTTGATCCCCATTCCTCCTTTCCCTAATGATACGACCTCTAGGCTGGTCTCTCCTACCACCAATCATTGAGTCATTAGCCGGTCTCTTCTAGCCCCGAACTGTAAGCTGGTCTGCCTCGAGCTTATTTTCCATCTCCAAAATCCTGGCCAAGCTTCTGTCATAAATGAAGAGGAGGGCCTGCCTAATGTAATCATGAAGGCCCTTGTAGAACCTCTTTGCATAGCCCGCATCATCCAGCTGATATGAGTCCGCAAAGCGGGCTAGGTGTGTGAATTCCTGGTTGTATTCTTACACCGTCCTGCTTCCCTGCCTTAACTGTAGGAAACTGTCCTCCAATTCATCCTTCCCCGACTGAGGTATAAAATGCTCTAATTGAGCTTCTCTAAACTCCTCCCAGGAGATGTTTGTGCAATACATTCCCGCAAAGGTGGTTTCTAATAGTGACTTCCACCATCTCTTTGCATGCGACTCTAGGAAGGAAACTACCAAGGCTACAGTCTCCTCCATCGGGCATCGAACACCAGCCAGCATCTCGAAAATAATATCCATCCACTCCTCTGTACAGACTGCTGACTCTGTCCCGAGGTAGGATGGAGGAGAGAGCCCACGAAAGGCGCTCAGCCAGTTGGCCCGGGGATTTGGCTGTGGGGCTGGAGCCTGCTGAGCCCTGAAGGTCTCTAGAATAGCCGTCAGTGTTTACCCCATCTCTATCTGCTGGAACGGAATTGGAGCCGGCGGGGGGTGGAACCATGTTCTGTGCCTGAGGTGTACCCTGCTGTGGAGTAGGGTATGTCGTAGGCTACAAAATAGAATTCCAATTGTTAGTTAATATACAAGTGGAACTAATGACAAAGTGAACTTTTGCATGTGATTCCCCTTAAGGGCACACCATTGCTTCCGCTACTAGTTTGCTCTCAAACTAAGCTCGCGCGGGGTGGGCTAGGGTTTTTATTGACTTCTTCACTTTGGATTAATGTTTCCTCTAATACCAGTTTGTAAGACACCTTTTTTTGATACGCTACCAGAGTCTTGTGCCAAGAATTGTCGTTTTGTAGTGACACCATCACTAAGAAGGTCGCCACTACAAAGCACCGATCCTGCCGGCCTTAAGGATCACAAAGAATTGAATTTTATAGTTTAAAGACTATTAAGTCAAGTCCAAAAATCACATATGATATATGATATAGAAATCACAACAATGTCCAAATGATAATAAAAATACTGAAATAGATCAGCAAAGTATAAAATATACGAGCTTATGCCCGGTACATCAAATCCTCACTACAACACTCTCGTGGAAGCTAAGTAAAGCTAATCACTCACGGAGCCGGAGGCTGGTGCTCCCATACTGGACTGGCCCACCTCCATGTGCACTGTACTCCGCTGGTGCTGCATCTCCTACAACTGCTCCCTGTCCCCCATCTGAAGTCCCTGAATTGTGTGGTCAACTGACCGTTAGTCAAAAGACTTAGCCTGCATTCCCCCACCCCTCCCCTAGTAGATCCTAGGCACCGTGCGAGAGGAATGATAGTAAAGCTATGATGGTGGAGAGTAGCAACAAGGCAGGTGATGGTGGAGCTACCTAGCAGGTGTATTGTAACATTTATAGTGCTATAAAAGGAAATGCAAGCTAACAATTCTATAATAAGGAAGCAGTAATAAAAATAAGTAAAGTAGAGCAGTAAATATATGTAAAGTAAACTATGGATTAAGTAAACTTAACTTATATAAGTGCCCATACAAACTTAAAAGTTAAGGTGTCTTTTGTAAGACTCCCATCATATAAACTATCTCATACTAGTTTATACGATGGGGTGTCAGGTTTAATACAGGTATGGGAGTTGTGATACGTTATGCCATGATTCATGCAAGTGCAACACACACACACACACATGACTCTATGTGCACAGAACTTTAGTTTCTCCTTTTTAGAAGCTAGCTTCACTCCCAGGAGCCTCCACAGTTGCCAATGGAGACAGTGGGTCGGGCCACCCCACTCCTAGAATGGTATTCACACTACCAGGCCTAGCCCTTACGTACGCCTCTAAAGGACACACCAAAGTCACCACGTACTATGCTGACCAACCGCTAGCCTTTTCCATTGCTAAGTGTAAACCACACCCGCCGAGTCATCGTATTGACGTCGGAGTGAACGACCGTCAAATACCAAAGACCCACCACCTTATGCACATGCAACCATGAATTCTCGAGCCATCGGCTCCCCGAACTATCCTTTCCGTTTCCACAACCACCGAGCCTAGTGCTCTAATAAAACAAATAAGCTAACCCCTTAAGTCATTGGGGTGAGTGAAAGTGAAGTCCTAGTATATCTAATTGCTCTTAACATTTTAATCTTACGGTTTAAGGCTAACCTTGGACTACCTAGGGCATTCCCTTTGAAGGGCTCTCGGGGGCACTAGGAACTATGATGGGCTGAACCCCAATGCTCCCTTTCGTAAGGTACTTATTAATGTTGGTATCTACCCATAGCCAATCCCATTTAATGTTATACTAAATCTAACCCTAGTGTATTTTGACTCTCTCTCCCTCTATAGGATAGACGATCTTTCGTCGATCCCGAGCATCACTTAATACTATCCATCCCAACATCCTCCGCATAATGACTCCTAATGATGAACTCATTTTCGCCTTACCAATTAGTATACTATTAACCCCCAACTCCCTATGACCATCCCAAATACTATCACAATTCTGCAGTTCTTCTATATGCAGACCAACCTAAGCTATATGATGAGCATGAGTGGTGACCCCATCAAATATTCATCCAAATTCCCTAGGATTATTACTAGGGGTCTATCATGACATATTTAGACTAAATCTAGAAACCTGTAATTTTCCTAATTAATTTAGTATTTATTAAAGTTTCCCAAAAATTAGACCATGGGTTGTTTTTAACATGAAGTACTGGATTTCCTTAAGTTATGGCCCCCCAAAAATTATCAACACTATATGATACCAAAATATCAGAAAATATCAAGTTTCACAAATTTTCTGGAATGTATTGCTCTTAATTAATTAATTCAAGATAATTGCACTATGTAATGTTAAAGAGGGAAGTACCACCATACATTATCCAAAAATTACACAAAAATTACCAAAGCTTTAATATGATCATACAACATTATCGACTAAGTTTCATATAATTTCAAGGTCAGCAAGCTATATAGAAAAATACTTCAAATAAAACCCTAATAGGGCACCTTGTGAACAAACATACTTGTAACCTCTTCCAAACAACATGTAATAATTTCCCAAGCTTTAATATGCCCTAAAAGGTTCTCTGGCCAAGAAACTTTATTCTCAAAAAAAATACAGTATTTGTTATCTATTCATCAAGTGAGGGTGCACTACTTCACTTAACACATGAAATACTATAAGACAATGTCCAAACATTCCAAATTACTGACTAGTGCATATAAATGATATTTAATCAATATTGTCAGAGTTTCAAAACATTCTAAGTTAATTAAACCATGATTACTTCAAAATCATCAAAAGGACAACATGAAGGTTATAACTATAAGTATGAGCTACTGTCTTCCAAACAACCTATAATATATTCCAGAGGCTCATATTGCTATAAAAACTCTTCTACCAAAATTTCATAAAGATCCAAGGTCATATGACCTTTCATTTTTTTCCATAATGAGATATAGGCCTAAACAATTTCCAATTGATTAAGCTTGTGTGCAAGTGCCCAAATGTCACTAAATTTATTCCTAGGGCTATTCACAACCCTAAGAACATGTGGAATAAAATCCAAGTCCATACACAGACATATCACCCTATGTCCTTCACAAACCCCCAAAGTTCAACCTTAGGGTTTGAACTAGGGTCCTACGAAAAATCACCCCCAATCCACCCCAAACTCCAAGTGTGGGTGTTTAAACTGACCTTGAGGCTCTATCCAAAGCCCAATCCCTTTTGGGTGAGAATTGGTCCCTCCAGGCCCCAAGCACCCTTTTGCCCTAATTTACCCTTAAGGGACCAAATTTTAGTCACACCAATACCTGTTCAAATAAACCCCTAATGGGCTGAAATTTTTACCAGGGTCATATCATGAACCTATTGGATAACCACCAAAGGTTTGGTTAGTTTTGACGTCCTTAGACCCCATAATTAATTATTACCTATTTTATTAAATTTTTACAAAAACTATAGAAACATGTTTTCCAAAAATTCCCATTTTTTGATATGCCAGAGACATAAGCGAAACTAAACTATGCCCCAAATTTCAAATCATTTGGATGAGTGGTTTAGTGGAAGCACACAACTTTGTGTCTAGTTTACCCTAGGTATAGCTTTCACCATTTTGTGTGCTGTGGTCAGACCAGTGACCCAAATTGGCTGAAAATAATTTTAATATAAACTAGACTTCAAGGGCTAAAACTTTCATATAAAACATTTGAAAGAGTTCAGTTGTCTACCTAAATCACCAAGATGGGGTGAATAGGTGAGTTGTGCGTCTATTTGTGGAATAAAAAAAATTGCAATCTTGCACACAAATCAACCAAGCAATCACAGACGACAAAAGATTTATAGTGGTTCCCCAACCTTGGGTACATCCACTTTCCCTCACCAATCTATTAAACCACTAGACTCGGCTTTTAACACCTCCCCTGTAAAGACTATATAATATGGGTCTGGCCGAGGCCCCACAACATACGGACGCCACAGCTTTAGTATTTAAAGATGATATGAAAACTACCCAATCTCAAAACTCCAGACAAACACAGCGGAAACAGAACAAACCGACAGAAGTTATCCACTAACGGTAGAGTATCAAATGGCCTTAAGGTCTTACACAATAATAGTCCAAAACATATCAATGTGCCAAGCACTCCTAGGCTACCTCGGCATGCAAGCCGGACATAAACATAACAAAAGTAGCAAACATAAAAGGAGAAACCAAGCACAGCAACCCTTCATGAGGCTTAGGGCTTTTCGCCCGGCGTGCTAGCTCCTGCATGCGATCCTTGCCCTGTAAGGATTTGAAGTAACGTGGGTCAGCAAATGCTGACCTCTACTGTGTAACAAACACATCTCCTCCCGGCCGTCCCTAATGGACCCCGGGGTACCACTCCACCTGCAAGTTAGCACTTCGTATACCAAAAGAGCAAATATATAAAGGCGGTAAAATAGGCTTGGATGTCTCATACAACATACATGTTCTCTATGTTTTGTACAAGGTGAAAGGGCCAACTATGCAGCATGAATGCAACCCGGGTTTCACCCAAGGCACCCTAGTTCGTATGCATCTAGCACAACATCAAACACTGGGTACTTCCGTTTCCCCATTGGCTTAAAGCTGCAAACACAAAGGAACCCCCATGTCCCTACCGGCACACACGCCGTCACACGGAACCTTGCAAAGGCCCCACCCGCACAAGGGTCATATACCCCGGGGCTTGCCCGCACATTCTGACTTCGCACGTCAGGGTTCCGTCTCACACTGACCGATTCTAAGAAGCCGTGCTGGACCCCACCCGCTCATGGCCACATTGCCCGGGCTTGTCCTCCGCTCGACATTCTCGTCAGTCCACAGAAGGGGCTAGTCTCGCCGGGACACTTCCCCCACATGACTTGCGCTCCACGGGAAAGCAAGCCGACCACGGAGACATAGCCGCGCCTTAGCACAGCACAAACAAAGGTTTTCCCACCCCAATCGCCACTCGCACCGTGTCTTTCCCGTGCTCCAAGGAAACCATCTACCGCATAAAGCGGAGCTAACCTCGTCCGGTTAAGGCGGGACTGGGAGTCCCTTGGTTTGGAATGTGTGGCAAGAGAAAGACACGGAGAAGATTTGTATAAGGTGAAAGGGTTGATCCCAAACGGGGTCTTGGGTATGTCCTCGTCACGAAGGGCTGATCCCAAACGTGGTCTTGCGGATTCGTACGAACGGCCGATCCCAGTCCTATTGGTGGCCTAGGATGAAGATGGAAGGTAACGACGCTCCATCTTTCCTGTGCGCTCCGGCCCCAGTGCCGCAGGGAAAGGGAAGATGGCGGAGTCGAGTGCTTCTCGGTTTCAACCAGTGCAGCCAAGGGCCTACAACCTTGGGCAACAAGAAGCAATCCTCCTCCAAGCTCTCCCTTCTCTCTAGGTTTTAGAGAGAGTGTGCCCAAGTGAAATAAGGGTTTCAAAACCCTATTCCCGGCTAAAACCACCCAGGAGCAGCCCCCCACCGTCGGATCCAAAGCCAAGGAAACGAACGGCCAGGATTAGATCTGAAATCCCAAAAACTGGGCCGAACACGGGTTCACACACGGCCGTGTGCCTGGCCGTGTAGCTCATTCGCCGTCTCGACCAAAATTGAAAACCAGCAACACGGCATATGACACGGCCTCCGACACGCCCGTGTCGCCTGCGACACGCCCGTGTAGGGACCCGTGTCATGCCCACCGTGTGCAATTTATCAACACTTCGCAGTCAGAGAGGTACACGGCTTGGTGACACGGCATCAGACACCCTCGTGTCCAACTAGACACGACCGTGTTCGTGCCCGTGTCATTACCCGTGTACCCAACCGCACAGCCCAGGTGTGATACGGCCTGGGACACGCCCGTGTCCTAGGCCGTGTTCCACCACACGACCATCGTTGACCTGAACTGGTCGACTACACGGCCCGAGCTCGACACGCCAGACATGGCCTCTGACACGCCCGTGTCGGGGCCCGTGTCACTAGTACCAAAAACTTGTCTTGGCCAAATTCGATCCCCGTCGCTCCTACAATAATTTGGGGTGTTACAATTCTCTCCCCCTTAAAAGAATTTCGTCCCGAAATTTAAAACATGGAAGGTAAACAAAACTAAACAGTACCTGAGGAGAAAAGATCGGGGTACTCCTCTAGCATGGCCTGCTCTCGCTCCCATGAGAGCTCCTCGCAACCACAGTTGTCCCAACGGACCTTAACGAGTCTGACCTCCTTGTTCCGCAATTGCCGAACCTCTGAGTCTTCTATCCCGACTGGATGAACTCGCGTCCCCAAGTCTTCCTCTACCGGCACCGCCGTCGGCTCAATCACCACGCTGGCCTCTAACAAAGCTTTCATCAGGACAGAGATGTGAAAAACGTCATCCAATCCACTTAGCTCTGTGGACAACGCCAACCGGTACGCTGCCTCTCCCACTCGCTCGATGACCTTGAATGGTCCCAAAAATCTCGGACTCAGCTTCTTGAGTCGGCGAATTCGCGAAACGCCTTTGAACGGCTTGATCTTAAGATACACCCAGTCGCCCACAGCGAATTCCACATGCCTGTGGCGAGCATTGAAATACTTCGACTGCCGATCTTGAGCTACCTTCATGCGCTCTTGGATGGTCTGCACCAACTCACTAGTGTCGGCGACCACTTCTTTCCCCAAAAGGTTGGTGTCTCCCGCCTCTGTCCAAGACATCGGTGTTCGACACCGCCTCCCATACAGAGCTTCGTATGGCGCCATCTTGATACTAGCTTGGTAACTATTGTTATACGCAAACTCCACCAAGAAGAGGTGATCCTCCCACTTCTTGCCGAAGTCGAGAGTACACATCCTTAGCATATATTCCAAAGTATGGTTCGTTCTCTCAGTTTGCTCATCGGTTTGTGGATGAAAAGCCGCACTGAACTTGAGTTTTGTGCGCAAGCTCTTCTGCACCAACCGCCAATCCTTAGACGTGAAACATCCATCCCGGTCGCTGACTATACTCTTCGGAATCCCATGGAGTCGTACAATATTGCGGACGTATAACTCCACCAACTTTTCCACACCGTCCTCCTTCCGGTTTGGGATGAAATGTGCCACTTTGGTCAAGCGGTCCACAATCACCCAAATGGCATCATTACCCTGCTGCGATCTAGGCAACCCATGCACAAAATCCATGGAGATGTCATCAAATTTCCATTCGGGGATTGGAAGAGGCTTCGAGAACCCGCCCGGCTTCTGACATTCGGCCTTCACCAAGGCACATGTTTGGCACCGACTCACACACAAAGCAACGTCCCGCTTCATCCCAGGCCACCAATAGGACTTCTTCAAGTCCAAGTACATCTTTGTACTACCCGGGTGAATGGAGTACTTAGTGAAGTGGGCCTCAAACATCAACTCCTCGCGGAGCTTGACGAACTGCGGTACACAAATCCTTCCGCCCTTCCTCAGAATCCCAACACCCATCTCCCAGGCGCTACCCTCGCCCTTTAGAGCTTCCTCCACGAAAGGTTGGAACTCCGCATCTACACGGGTCGCTTCCCGAATACGATCGCATAAGTCACTCTACATCTCAATCCAATTTAGCCGAGCCTCGCTAGACTCGCCTCTTGCCACACATTCCAAACCAAGGGACTCCCAGTCCCGCCTTAACCTCTCATCGTGAGCTTCAATCCAATTGACTACCAGGTCGATGAGATCGTCTATCCGAGATAGTCAATTGACTACCCCTGACTTGTCTCGAATGGCATCACCGAGAACTCAAAATGACCATACCTCGTACCAAACGCGGTCTTGGGTATGTCCTCATCACGAATCCGCAACTGATAATATCCGGACTTCAGGTCCAACTTGGAGTACACCACCGACCCCACCAACTGGTCGAAGAGATCGTCTATCCAAGGGATCAGATACTTATTCTTAACAGTCAATTTGTTCAACTCTCGGTAGTCTATGCACAGACGCATACTACCGTCCTTCTTCTTTACGAATAACACCGGCGCACTCCACGGTGAAGAGCTGGGCCTGATATAGCCTTGCTCCAAAAGCTCCTACAACTGAACCTTGAGCTCGGCCAACTCCTTTGGTGCCATCCTGAAGGGTGGACGCGACACTGGTCTAGCCTCGGGCACCAACTCGATGGAGAAACCAATTTCCCGCCGAGGAGGTGCTCCCGGTAATACCTCGGGAAAAACATCTCCAAACTCCGCCACCACGGGCACTTCTCCTAGAGACAGCCTGGAGAGGCTAACCTCAAACAACGCTACTAGAGCTACACCTCCCTGGTTAACAGCTCGCACTAACTGAAGTGCCGAAACTAGGGAGCAGGCCACTCCATGCAGACCTTCAAACTTGACTTCCGCTTGCCCCACGCCCCTCAGGGTTATGATAATACGTTTTGTAGCCTAAACTATTATCGTTTTTTCTATTTTATAGTGTACAAATCATGTCTATTATTAGTTTATTTTTATCCTTTTTATGTAAATATTATTGCCACTAACTTTTTCCTGTCTTTTTGCAGGTTTTCAGAAAAATTGCCAAAATGGCCTGTCACGCCCCCCTGTCACGCCCCCCTGTCACGCCCTCCCTGGGCGTGACCCAGGGCGTGTCAACCGATCTCCAGGACTCCTGCACGAAGAGACAGAAAAACGGAAAAACCCGCTGTCACGCCCCCTGTCACGCCCTCCCTGGGCGTGTCATCGGGCGTGACTATGGGCGTGTCGCCCTCTACCGCAAAGCCTGCCGCCGCATTAAATGCCGTTTCTCCACAGCACGAAAACAGTACTGTCACGCCCCCCAGTCACGCCCGTGACCTTGGGCGTGAGATCAATTTTTCGGTGACTGACGGATTTCCGACCAATGATTTGGACATGACGTGCCTGTCACGCCCCCCTGTCACGGGCGTGACCTAGGGCGTGCCCACCGACGTACCGAAGCAATCATCCCTCCCGCCAGAATCCAGAGCCCGAGGTCAACATAGTACTGTCACGCCCCCTGACACGCCCCCCCTAGGGCATGTCGAAGGGCGTGACCAACCCGAGATTTTTTTCTATAAATTGAGCCCCCCCCTCTCCATTTCAGCAAGCTTTGGTTGAGTGGGGAGGTGCTGCCCCTTTGTTTCTTGATCCTTTTTCATGCTTTCTCTCTCTCTCTCCCCCCTCTCTTTTGTACTTTTTGGTTAACCCTAGTTTAATCATAGTTTGTGCTAGCTTTTAATGTAATTTTCTTCTTGCTTAGTGCTTAATGTAGGGCTAGAATAGGTTTAATTTTCATGCACTTGTAACTTTAATTTTCAATAGTGTAACTTGCCCTTTTTATTAATAAAAGTGTTTTTTTTTAGTTTGTGTTCTTCTTATGCTTTTCTACTCATCTTCCCCCCTCCACTCCATTATGATTAACTAATCCTCCTTGTACTCGATCTTGACGATCCGAGGTTAGAGCGATTATGTTATGATGTTTTAATTAATCTTTTCTTTTTAGGTTAGGGCCTTGAATTACTCTTGATTAATCACGGTTGGAGGTATATTTTCGATATATACTCTCCGCCTTTGCTTTCATTCTGGGCTAGCCGAGAGGCCGAAAGAATGAAGTGAGCATTCAAGAGTAAAGGGAGTTGTACGCACCCCTCGAGAGAGGCAGACGTCCAAATCTCCCGGATTGGAGTAAAATCCAATAGTGGGGTTCACCGCGTAAAGCGAGTTTTAGGCCTCCGATTTAGACGAGAGTCGGTCGGACCTTCCTAAACTCAGTTGGGCACGACTTCGAGAGAAGCGTGTTCAAGCTTTAGGAACCTCCACGGTCAAGGACCCTTATCCTATTAAGTTTAGATTTTTATCGCATTTTCTTAATCGTCTTTAGCCGAGGTGAATCTCGATCGGGTGCATTTCCATTTCATATTGTTCTACATTTTGTAGTAATCTCATATATTGTGCTCTTTTATTAACTGCAGTAGTTTCCTTTCTAGCTTAGTTGTTTGTTTAATAGCCTTCTTAATTGCAGTGTTTCTCTTTCTAGTATAGCTTTACTTTCTCCCCTGCACTTAGACTTTCTAAAACCCTAGTTTTCCGTCGATAAGATAATAGCGTTCGTGTGAGTAAGCTTAGCCAACAGTTCCCGGATTTCAATACGACACTTGTGTCCCCTTGCTACAATTCGATAGGTATACTTGCCTCATCGGGTTGCTAGTTCGGTTGCGTTTATTTTCTTCGAACCCTAGCGCGCAACAAGTTTTTGGCGCCGTTGCCGGGGA
Organism: Platanthera zijinensis; assembly: GCA_039513925.1. Taxonomy (NCBI): domain Eukaryota; kingdom Viridiplantae; phylum Streptophyta; class Magnoliopsida; order Asparagales; family Orchidaceae; genus Platanthera; species Platanthera zijinensis. The sequence goes on from CM077087.1 coordinate 116,044,064, forward strand.
CCCAACTTCCGTTGATATTTTGAAAACACGAACCTATTAATTTTATCTCTTCTCTTTCTCATCCCCTTTCTTTAAAGTTTTAAAAAAATCAAAAAAATTTTATCACCGCTCTTAATAGAAACCAACCTCACAATTTTTCTACGCCACCTAATTCTCTCGAAAAGGGCAAAGGGCTTTAAGCGCCACTGTCTTGTCTAGTACCTTGCGAACCCTTCACGGGGTAGTCCTTGGAAGTTCGGGAGTTAATCTATAAAAAAAAAATCTATTTCAAAAAGAAAAAAAAATTTAATTTAATTTTCTAAATCTAGTTTTTCTTTCTAGTTTATCCTTTTTCTCTTTCTCTTCTTCTTTTCTGTTCTTTTAGTGCATGACCCGTGGGAGTCCGTCGGTTATTTTGGACTTGGACCACGAAATTGAGCGTACTCTTCGGAGAAGATCGCGATTTCAAGGTCCTACCATCCAAGTACCGGTTGAGGACTCCGAGTCATTTAATACTTTAAGAATGGAAGAACCCAACGTAGATGAGGCCGTGCAAAGGACTATGTCCTATTATGCACGACCGAACCTCGAGGGAACAGAATCGAGTATAGTCCGTCCTACTATAGCAAATAATAACTTTGAACTAAAGCATAGCATAATTCAAATGGTGCAGCAATATGTGCAGTTTGACGGACTTCAAGATGAAGATCCGAACGCACATATAGCTAGCTTTCTTGAAATTTGTGACACCTTCAAGATAAATGGTGTCACAAATGATGCGATAAGGCTAAGACTCTTCCCCTTCTCTCTAAGAACTAAAGCTAAGCAGTGGCTTAACACACTTCCGAAAAATAGCATAACCACTTGGAATGAATTAACTGAAAAATTTTTGGCGAAGTATTTTCCGCCAGCTAAAACTGCAAAACTTAGGAACGACATCTCTGCCTTTGGACAAATAGACTCTGAAACCCTTTACGAAACCTGGGAGAGATTTAAAGAATTATTAAGACGATGCCCACATCACGCGCTGCCTGTATGGTTACAAGTGCAGACGTTTTATAACGGGCTAAATCAAAGCACGAAGCAAATGATAGACGCAGCTTCTGGCGGTACTTTAAATCATATGACCCTGGAAGCCGCTCTTGAGCTTTTTGAGGATATGGCCATGAACACTTATCAGTGGAATGTGCCTAGGTCCCGCCCGAACAAGCCTGCAGGTATCTATGAAGTGGACAACGTCTCCCAGCTCGCTCTGCAAGTAGAAATCCTAAGCAAAAAAATCACGGAGATGACTGCTGCCTCCGCCCCTCAGGTATGGGAATCTGCAACCCCTACTCCAGAACATTTAGATTATGTTAATAATTTGCCTAGAACTGCTTTTAATAATTTTTCTGCTGCGAATTTTCATCCGCCTGGTTTTAATTTTCCGAATAGTTATAACCCCGCTTTAAGAAATCACCCGAACTTTTCATGGAGTAATCCATCGAATGCGATGCGCCCACCTCCGTAAAATGATTTTTCTGCACAACCACCACCACCACCACCACTTCTTCAAAATTACCCAAAACCTCCGAGCTTGGAGGAATTACTTTCTAAATATATCACCACAAATGACGCTACCATAAGAACTTTAACCGGAAGCGTAAAAAGTTTAGAAAATCAGGTAGGACAGCTCGCGAAAATAATTTCTGAGCGACCCGCAGGGTCTCTTCCTTCCAATACCGAACCCAACCCGAGAGAGCAAGCGAAAGCTATAACTCTTCGGAGTGGGAAGCAAGTCTCCGTATGGTAAGTGAAGTGCCCGAGCAAGCTCCGCTCCAGCTTTTAAAAATCAAAGCTCCGCTCCCGCTTTTAAAAATCAAAGCTCTGCTCCGCTTCCACCCTCTACTGAAGAAGTAATCACCCCCACTTTAGAAAATAATCTCACTCCACCACCCATCTTCAAAAATAATTCAACTCCTCCATACCCCTCTGAACTTAATAGACAACGTCAAGATGATCAGTACTCCCGCTTCTTAGAAATCTTCAAACAAATCCACATTAATCTTCCCTTCCACGAGGCTATTTCGCAAATGCCGAAATACGCCAAATATCTTAAAGACCTCCTCACAAACAAGAAGAAGTTAGAGAATCTTTTGCACGTCACGCTTAACGCCGAGTGCTCCGCCGTTTTAACAAATGGTTTGCCGAAGAAAATCAGTGACCCGGGTAGTTTCTCTATCCCGTGTGTCTTCGGTGATCTCTTTGTTAAACACGCGTTAGCCGACTTAGGCGCAAGTATAAACCTGATGCCCTTTTCGTTGTTCAAAAAGTTAGGGAGTGGTAGCCTTAACCCCACGCGTATGAGTATCCAGCTAGCTGATAGATCCGTCAAGTACCCGTTAGGAATAGTGGAGGACGTTCTAGTGAAAGTCGACAAGTTCATCTTCCCGGTGGAATTTGTCATTTTGGACATCGAAGAAGACGTCGAGGTTCCCCTGATCCTTGGCCGACCCTTCCTTGCCACCTCCCGAGCCATCATTGACGTAAGCAATGGTAAGCTCTTTCTTCGAGTAGGCGACGACGAAGTCACATTTCCGATCACCCCTTCGATGAAGAACACCTTAGCGAATGATGACTCATGTTTTTTCGTAGACGCCGTGAGTGATGATTCTTCCTACTGCCTCTCCCGACTTTGAAAAAGAATTTTCTACTTTTTGCTCCTCTTCTCTTACAACAGAATCACTGCAAGGAAGTGATGAATCTTCTTATTGTCTTTCCGACTTTGAAAAAGAGTTTTCTGATTTTTGTTCTTCCTCTTTTCTTACCACTGAATCTATACAAGAAGCCGTCTTGGCTGCTAGCCCCACTCCTTATTACGTTCCTTATAAAAAAGTGTATGAAGATATTATTTTTGAAAAAGAAAGAATCTCAAAATCCTCTTATGAAGAACCCCCTACCCTAGAACTTAAAGAACTTCCCGAACACCTTAAGTATGCTTTCTTAGAAAAAGACTCCAAGTTACCAGTTATCGTTTCGGCCTACCTCACGGATACGCAGAACGATAAACTTCTTCTAGTTCTACGTAAGCATCGCCGGGCTATTGCTTGGCAAATTTCTGATATCAAGGGCATAAGCCCATCTTTCTGTACACATAAAATTTTAATGGAAGATAATTCGCGTAACTCTATCCAACCTCAGCGCCATATAAACCCGAATATGAAAGAAGTAGTTAAGGGCGAGGTTATGAAACTATTAGACGCAGGAATTATCTACCCTATATCAGACAGTAAGTGGGTTAGCCCCGTTCAGGTAGTTCCAAAAAAAGGAGGGATAACCGTAGTTAGTAATGAGAATAATGAATTAATCCCGACACGGACGGTGACGGGTTGGCGTATGTGCATAGATTACCGTAAGTTAAATGACGCCACCCGTAAGGACCACTTTCCTCTACCGTTTATCGACCAGATTTTAGAACGTCTCTCCGGCCATAGCTTTTATTGTTTTCTCGATGGCCTCTCGGGGTACTTTCAAATACCCATCTCTCCCGAGGACCAAGAGAAAACTACGTTTACTTGTCCCTTCGGCACCTTCGCGTACCGAAGAATGCCATTTGGATTATGCAATGCGCCGGCTACATTCCAACGATGTATGCTCGCAATATTTGACAAGTACGTAGAAAGCATTATGGAGGTATTCATGGACGATTTCTCCGTGTTCGGCGACTCCTTCGATAGATGTTTAGAAAACCTCGAAAAAGTCTTAGAACGATGCGAAGAAACTAACCTTGCCCTAAATTGGGAAAAATGCCATTTTATGGTGAGGGAAGGGTTAGTTTTGGGTCATAAAATTTCTGCTAAAGGTATTGAGGTAGACGTTGCCAAGATAGAAGTTATTGAGAAGTTGCCACCGCCTACAAACATAAAAGCTATAAGAAGTTTCCTAGGCCACGCTGGTTTTTATCGTCGTTTTATAAAGGACTTCTCCAAGATCACTAAGCCCCTCACCCATCTCTTAGAAAAAGACGCTCCATTCATTTTTGATGACTCTTGTATTTGTGCCTTTGAATTAATTAAAGAAAAGTTAATTAACGCGCCAATTATGATAGCTCCGGTGTGGGAACTTCCTTTCGAGATTATGTGCGATGCGAGTAGTTTTGCGGTGGGAGCCGTATTAGGTCAACGCATATCTAAGAACTTCCACCCCATCTATTATGCTAGTAAAACCCTCACATCTGCACAAGAAAATTACACCACAACCGAGAAGGAGCTCTTAGCTGTTGTATTTGCGTTTGATAAATTTCGCCCTTACATACACATTCAAAAATCATTGTTTTTACGGACCACTCGGCCCTCAAGTACCTTCTTGCCAAACGGATGCCAAGCCTCGCTTGATTCGCTGGTCTTACTCCTCCAAGAGTTTGACTTAGAGATCCGTGATAAGCGAGGAGCCGAGAACTTGGCCGCCGACCATTTATCAAGATTAGATAACCCCTTTATAGAAAAATTAAATGAAAAATCTTTAATGATTATTTTCCTGATGAGAAGCTGCTTTTAGTTAATACATCTACTTCTCCTTGGTTCGCGCACATCGCCAACTATCTAGTGGCCCGGGTGCTTCCAAAAGAGTTCTCCTCTCAGCAGAAGAAGAAATTCTTTTCTGAGCTGAAGAACTACTTTTGGGAAGACCCGCATCTTTTCAAAATTTGTGCGGATCAAGTGATAAGGAGATGTGTTTCTTTTGATGAAGGAATTGATATTCTAAAACATTTGCATGAAGGTCCGACAGGTGGGCACTATCAAGCTGCTCGCACCGCTCATAAGGTGCTTTGCGCGGGTTTTTACTGGCCTAGCCTGTTTAAAGACGCGCAAGCCTTTGTGAGCAGGTGTGATAGTTGCCAACGGTCGGGCAATATTTCTAATAAAAATGAAATGCCGCAAAATTATTTCTTAGAGTGCGAAATTTTCGACCTCTGGGGAATTGATTTTGTTGGCCCCCTTCCTTCTAGCTTCAGAAACAAATATATTTTAGTCGCTGTTGATTATGTTTCACGATGGGCTGAGGCCCAAGCTCTTCCTACGAACGACTCCCGAGTTGTAGTCACGTTTTAAAAAAAATTATTTTCTAGATTCGGTACGCCTCGCGCAATCGTTAGCGATAGGGGTTCCCATTTCTATAACGCGCAATTTTCCAAAATCCTTACTAAATACGGCGTTACGCATAAACTGTCCACTGCCTACCACCCCCAAACTAACGGTCAAGTCGAATTAGTTAATAGAGAAATAAAAAGAATATTAGAAAAGACTGTTTCAACTTCTAGAAAAGACTGGTCAGCCAAACTTGACGATGCTTATGGGCCTACCGAACAGCGTACAAAACCGCCCTCGGATGTACGCCGTATCGGCTGGTCTATGGAAAATCGTGCCATCTGCCCGTGGAGTTAGAACACCGCGCCTTTTGGGCCTTAAAATTTTTAAACTTCGATCCCCACTCAGTCGGTGAACTTCGAAAATTCCAACTAAATGAACTCGACGAGTGGCGCTCTTATGCTTATGAAAATAATAAACTTTATAAAGAGCGGACGAAGCGTTTACACGATAAACACTTAAGGCACCCTAAAAACTTTAAGCCGGGCGACCAAGTCCTGTTATATAATTCTCGTTTACGTTTATTTCCGGGCAAATTAAAATCTCGCTGGTCTGGCCCGTTTTCTGTTTTAGAAGTATTTCCTTATGGAACTGTTTTAATTTCTCACCCTGATAAGGGTAATTTCAAAGTGAATGGTCAGCGTCTTAAACTGTATTTCTCTGGTGATGATGATGTCAGTCCAAACACTATTAAGTTTTCTGCTTCACGAACTTTAATCTTGAAATTTTTATTTTTTTGCTAAAAACAATTTTATTTCGGGACAACAATATTTTTGGACAATATTATTTTTGATGCGTCGAGCTCAACGACGCTTTAACCAAAGGGCGCTCTTGGGAGGCAACCCAAGTTATCTTTTTCTGTTTTCTTTATTTTACAATTTTTGCCTCGGACGGCTCCGACAAGCTGAAGCTTCTGCGATCGCCTGCTCCAACATTGCTGAATCCATCACAAAGTCCAAAGAAGACATTCGGGGAGCGGCATCACTCAGTTTCGCAGCAAATAAATCCGGGGAAGTACCTGTATTTCAATTCTGTCTTTTCAATTCTGCACTTTATTTTTCTCTCCTTCTCCAATCCCCTTCTTTAGCCATTGAGGACAATGTCTGTTTTAAGCTTGGGGGAGGATTTCCTCCTTCATTTTTGCTTAGTGTAAATAATTTCCTTTTTTGTAAATAGTTCCATAAATTAAAAAAAAATGAATATCTTAAAATTCCAAAAAAGAGAAAAATTTTCCAAAATCCAAAAAAAAGAGAATATTTCTCAAAATAAAAAAAATATATATGTATTTTTGAATAGTTTAGACATTTTGGTATTTCAATAGTACCCTTAGTTTTTAGTTTTGTTTTACTCAAAATCTCCTATAAACAACTTAGTTAATTATAATATTTCTAATCGTCATTTTTAATTATGTTTCACAAGTAAAATGTTGGCCATGCTGTGTTTCTAATTCACGGTAGCACGATTAAGGTGAAATATTTTTCTAAAACTCGCATTTCTATTATGGTTTTTTGTTGTTTATTTCCTTTACTTTCTCAAAAATTCATCATCCACTGTTTTCTTTCTCGTTTTTGAATAACTTTTGTAAAGTCAACTTTTGAATAACGTAGTAGATGTGAACGATCCAAGTCACCTATTATTTCTATTTTCGAGTTAATTTCATCAATCTTCTTTTATTATCTAGGACTCGCTTTTTGAAATTTTTCAAACCTTTGTTTTAAATAAATTCAAAAGCGTGAAAATGATTTAGGCCGTTTTTGTTTTCGTTTGAGCTTTCCTGCCAACCTAAAAACTTTTACCACTAGTTAGCCATTTTTGAGCCTTTTTCCGATTTCATTTGATAGCTCCTCTCTTCATTTCAGTTTCACCAAAGCCAAAATTTCCAACCTATCGAATCGCACTAGCCTTTTTGAGTTTCATAAATTATTTTGACGATTTTTGATAGGGTATTTTGTGATTTTTGTGGAGAAAGGTTTTCGAAAAAAAAAGGAAGTATGTTCAAAAGTGATGTTTATTTTTGTTTGGCCAACTCAAAAAGGAAAATAAAAATATTTATGGCCTTTGTTTTGAAAAAAGAAAAAAAAATGAAAAAGAAAAAAAGAAAAAGAAAAAAAATGTGTACATATTTTTATGAAAGTTTTTGAAACTCTTTGCTTTGGTTTAGTGTGATTTTAAACCGTTCACGTTTATCTTTGAATTCCACTCCTAATCATTTTCCTAAACCAAACGTTTCTGTCCTATTTAAGTCATTTTGATTCACGCTTTTTGTTTTTTTATTTAACAACTAAGAAAAGAAAAACAGTAAATCAGTTTTAGTTTTGGATTTAAACCTAGATTTTTGATAATTAAATTGATATAATTATAATGCGTTGCTTGGATCTAGTAACAACTCAATGCGTGTTTTTCATTTTCGTTGCTTTACTTAAGTCCATTTAAAAAAATCTCACTAAAATTTTGGATGATTTGTTTTTATTAAGTAAAGTTTTTAAAAGTTTTACCATTCCTAAATAATTGTTTTAGACTTACATTTCACCTTTTCCCTACTAAGAATTTCGCATAGTACTTGTGTAGGCATAATTAGAACTTTTTGATTAGTCCTTTTTATAAATATCTAGTTTTTATATTTTTTCTTGGGGACAAGCAAGGCTTAAGCTTGGGGGAATTTGATAATACGTTTTGTAGCCTAAACTATTATCGTTTTTTCTATTTTATAGTGTACAAATCATGTCTATTATTAGTTTATTTTTATCCTTTTTATGTAAATATTATTGCCACTAACTTTTTCCTGTCTTTTTGCAGGTTTTCAGAAAAATTGCCAAAATGGCCTGTCACGCCCCCCTGTCACGCCCTCCCTGGGCGTGACCCAGGGCATGTCAACCGATCTCCAGGACTCCTGCACGAAGAGACAGAAAAACGGAAAAACCCGCTGTCACGCCCCCTGTCACGCCCTCCCTGGGCGTGTCATCGGGCGTGACTATGGGCGTGTCGTCCTCTGCCGCAAAGCCTGCCGCCGCATTAAATGCCGTTTCTCCACAGCACGAAAACAGTACTGTCACGCCCCCCAGTCACGCCCGTGACCTTGGGCGTGACATTAATTTTTCGGTGACTGACGGATTTCCGACCAATGATTTGGACATGACGTGCCTGTCACGCCCCCCTGTCACGGGCGTGACCTAGGGCGTGCCCACCGACGTACCAAAGCAATCATCCCTCCCGCCAGAATCCAGAGCCCGAGGTCAACATAGTACTGTCACGCCCCTGACACGCCCCCCCTAGGGCGTGTCGGAGGGCGTGACCAACCCGAGATTTTTTTCTATAAATTGAGCCCCCCCCCTCTCCATTTCAGCAAGCTTTGGTTGAGTGGGGGAGGTGCTGCCCCTTTGTTTCTTGATCCTTTTTCATGCTTTCTCTCTCTCTCTCTCCCCCTCTCTTTGTACTTTTTGGTTAACCCTAGTTTAATCATAGTTTGTGCTAGCTTTTAATGTAATTTTCTTCTTGCTTAGTGCTTAATGTAGGGCTAGAATAGGGTTTAATTTTCATGCACTTGTAACTTTAATTTTCAATAGTGTAACTTGCCCTTTTTATTAATAAAAGTGTTTTTTTTTAGTTTGTGTTCTTCTTATGCTTTTCTACTCATCTTCCCCCCTCCACTCCATTATGATTAACTAATCCTCCTTGTACTCGATCTTGATGATCCGAGGTTAGAGCGATTATGTTATGATGCTTTAATTAATCTTTTCTTTTTAGGTTAGGGCCTTGAATTACTCTTGATTAATCACGGGTTGGAGGTATATTTTCGATATATACTCTCCGCCTTTGCTTTCATTCTGGGCTAGCCGAGAGGCCGAAAGAATGAAGTGAGCATTCAAGAGTAAAGGGAGTTGTACGCACCCCTCGAGAGAGGCAGACGTCCAAATCTCCCGGATTGGAGTAAAATCCAATAGTGGGGTTCACCGCGTAAAGCGAGTTTTAGGCCTCCGATTTAGACGAGAGTCGGTCGGACCTTCCTAAACTCAGTTGGGCACGACTTCGAGAGAAGCGTGTTCAAGCTTTAGGAACCTCCACGGTCAAGGACCCTTATCCTATTAAGTTTAGATTTTTATCGCATTTTCTTAATCGTCTTTAGCCGAGGTGAATCTCGATCGGGTGCATTTCCATTTCATATTGTTCTACCTTTTGTAGTAATCTCATATATTGTGCTCTTTTATTAACTGTAGTAGTTTCCTTTCTAGCTTAGTTGTTTGTTTAATAGCCTTCTTAATTGCAGTGTTTCTCTTTCTAGTATAGCTTTACTTTCTCCCCTGCACTTAGACTTTCTAAAACCCTAGTTTTCCGTCGATAAGATAATAGCGTTCGTGTGAGTAAGCTTAGCCAACAGTTCCCGGATTTCAATACGACACTTGTGTCCCCTTGCTACAATTCGATAGGTATACTTGCCTCATCGGGTTGCTAGTTCGGTTGCGTTTATTTTCTTCGAACCCTAGCGCGCAACAGGTTACCACCTTGGACAAACAGTCGATACTGGCACGCTGCTCCGCTAGCCAATCCATCCCCAAAATCACATCGAACTCGGACAACGGCAAGATCGCTGCTACCAATAAGAAGTCGACTCCCTCAAGACTCCAACAAACCCGGCCTCTAGCCCTGATAGTCATACATGACCCATTGGGCATGCGCACTTTCAACTCGGAGTCCGTCGAGAAAGACTCCACGCCGATCCTCCGGATAAAGCCTTCCGCAAGGAAGGAGTGCGACGCTCCCGTATCAAAGAGTACCCTAGTGGGGTACCCAGATACCATTACAAAGCCTACACACACAAACATAAAGGCTTGAAAGACAGGAATCTAAGGTGCAGGTTGAACTCTCGTACCTGTCACCACATCGGGTTGACGGATTGCTTCTTGTTGCCCATGGTTGTAGGCCCTTGGCTGCACTGGTTGAAACCGAGAAGCACTCGACTACGCCATCTTCCCTTTCCCTGCGGCACTGGGGCCGAAGCGCACAGGAAAGATGGAGCGTCGTTACCTTCCATCTTCATCCCAAGCCACCAATAGGACTGGGATCGGCCGTTCGTACGAATCCGCAAGACCGTGTTTGGGATCGGCCCTTCGTGACGAGGACATACCCAAGACCCCGTTTGGGATCGGCCCTTTCACCTTGTACAAATCTTCTCCGTGTCTTTCTCTTGCCACACATTCCAAACCAAGGGACTCCCAGTCCCGCCTTAACCGGACGAGGTTAGCTCTGCTTTGTGCGGTAGATGGTTTCCTTAGAGCACGGTAAAGATGTAACACCCCTATCCGTCACATAGCATATAGCAGTAGGTCCGGCCGGGGCCCGACGCCATATACTACGGACAGACCGGTTGGTTACGCGTTGAAACCACACAACCAATCAGAGCGTCCTACACAACTCCTAGCGGAAGCAATTTAATTAAGTTGCAAAAAGATAAGAACCCTGCCACAGTGCATGAATGTCCACTACAACCCAGGAATGAGTACATACACAAAATAGTTCACGGCCTTAAGGACTTACAGAAGTGTTCGCTTAACAAAATAGCGTCTTTCATACATCGGCGCGCAGGCCGGCCATACATGAATATGAAAAGCTAATATCTAAGCCTTCGAGGGCTGGCGCTGCAACTTGGGCTTTAGCCCGCTATTTGCCGCTTGGCTCCACAGCAGCACCTGTAGAAACAACCCACCCAAGAGGTGGCAATACAAAAGGGCAACGGTCAGCAAGAGCTGACCAAATAATAACGACCCCGTCCCGTTTCTCGGGACGGCGGTGCTCCTTCCCTGCATATAAAAACTATCATAGCAATTCTATAGAGTATTCTATTCGCCACATGTGTCGGCACGCACGGCCGCACACTCTGTGCTCTCAGGGCACTAATCGGTGAACCCGGTACGGACCCAGTCCGACACCGCGATTCCACCACCATCCCTCGGATGGCAACACACGTGAGCATTTAGCCCTTTCAGCCGAAGCCTAGGCCCGTTTCCAGCCCCCCGGGAAGTCCCATGTACTTTAGGTCGCTTCTACCGAGACCACTTGGAATGGGTAGAGTTCCACCCGCCCGTTGCTCACTTCACCACGGCCATTTAGCCATCGGTGCGGGCCAAGTTTCTCCTCATTCCCACAAACGATCAAAACACACACATAACCCCGTTATGTACCGATTTGCCCTCCAAGGCAACATCGTGGCGGCAATGCGATTCCGCCCAAGCTTTCCGGGTGCGCCTCGAGGTTAACCCCCAAGGATCCCTGTATGCAATCTACCGCGTAGAATTTTCGGAAAACTAAATCCAACGGCACGGAGTCTTCTCCGGCCATGCAATGCAACATCACCGATCCGGGTTAAACCCGAATAGGCTTCACACACAATGCCTACGCCCGTACTCCGATTCCGGGCTCTAACAACGGGGACTTTACATATCTACCTGAGGGGATTCCGCGCCTCAACGCTCACTCGCGAGAGGGGGATTTCCCTATGCATAGAAAAAGGGCGACTACACATGCCCTATGAAGAGGATCGTTACCCTCGCATTTTTCCGCGGTGCCATGAAGATGTAGTCGGATGGAAAGCTTCGCCTCGCCCTTGCCTTCGAGGATCCGGTCTCGGATCGCGAATCGGTGCTTCACAACTCCTCCGGCGGCCGGATCTTGGGCTCCTCCTTCCTCTTGCTCTCCCTTCTCTCTCAACACTTAGAGAGAGTGGACCAAAGAAAATGAGGATATAAAACCCTAATCCCGGCTAATAACCCCACAGGAGCAGCCCCCACCGTCGGATCCAGATCCAAGAGAACGAACGGCCGAGATTAGATCCAAAATCCCAAAAACTGGGCCGAACACGGCTTGACACACGGCCGTGTGTCTGGCCGTGTAGCTCATTCGCCGATCGACACGGGTCCTGACACGGCCGTGTGCCACGGGCCGTGTTACCTGGAGCTTCAGGACGATCGTCGGGCTTCCAGAACACGGCTTCGAACATGGCTGTGTTCGAGGCCGTGTGCCCCACACACGGCTTGAGACACGGCCATGTGTCTCAGGCCGTGTACCTCTCTGACTCGAGACAGCACAAAAACCCAATAAATCCCTGAACACGGGTAGGCACACGGCCGTGTGCCTGGCCGTGTGCCCCTGTTCAGATCTCCAAAAGAGCCGTTTGATCGCCCCGCGATCATCTCCGAGGTTGGGGTCTTACAACTCCCTCCCCCTTAAGAGAATTTCGTCCCGAAATTAAGAACAGAGACTACACAAAAACAAAACAAATCGAGTACCTGAGGGGAACAACTCGGGGTACTCCTCGCGCATTGTCTGCTCTCGCTCCCAAGAGAGCTCCTCGCGCCCGCAGTTATCCCAACGGACCTTCACCATTCTGATTTCCTTGTTCCGAAGCCGCTTGACTTCGAAATCCTCAATAGATATGGGCTTGACTTTCATTGTCAACCCTTCCTCAACCGGTACTTGATCAGCCGCGATCACCTGCGAAGGCTCTTGCACCGCCTTCCGCAACACAGAAATGTGGAACACATCATGTAATCCACTCAACTCCACCGATAGCTTCAAACGGTATGCCGCTTCGCCGACTCGCTCCAGGACCTCAAACGGCCCAAGGTATCTCGGACTCAACTTTTTCAAGCGTCGAATCCGTGAGACACCCTTGAACGGCTTGATCTTCAAGTACACCCAATCGCCTACCGCGAACTCCACGTTCCGGTGCTTGGCATTGTAGTACTTCGCCTGCCGGTCCTGAGCGATTAACAAGCGCTCCCGAATGATTCGCACTAACGATGTAGCACTCTCCACCTCCTGCTTCTTGTACAACCTTGCCTCACCCGCTTCAAGCCACGATAACGGCGTGCGACACTTCCTACCATACAGGGCCTCGAAGGGCGCCATTTGTAAGCTCGCTTGGTAGCTGTTGTTGTACGCGGAATCCACCAAATAAAGATGGTCTTCCCAATGCTTACCGAAGTCCAGGACACACATGCGTAGCATGTCCTCCATCGTTCTATTGACCCTCTCGGTCTACCCATCCGTCTGCGGATGGAAAGCTGTACTGAACTTTAACTTTGTTCCCAACATCTGCTGCACCAACCTCCAATCATTTGACGTGAACCGCCCATCGCGATCACTCACAATGCTACGAGGCACACCATGCAGCCTAACAATATTGTCAACGTACAACTTTGCCAATTTCTCGACTGGATCATCCTTCCTATGCGGAATGAAATGCGATACCTTAGTTAGCCGATCTATGATCACCCAGATGGCGTCGTTCCCCTTCTGCGACCTTGGCAACCCGTGCACAAAGTCCATAGATATATCGTCGAATTTCCACTCCGGTATAGGCAAGGACTTCAGAAATCCTCCCGGCTTTTGGCACTCCGCCTTCACCAAGGCGCACGTTTGGCATTTAGCCACGTACAACGCCACATCTTTCTTAAGCCCCGGCCACCAAAACAACTTCTTGAGATCACGATACATCTTCGTGCTCCCTGGGTGGATTGAGTACTTGGTATGATGAGCCTCGTACATCAACTCCGCCCGGAGGTTGCCCCACTTGGGACGCACAAACGATGATCCTTCCTTAATAACCCATCTTCTACCGAGAACTGGGAATTTGACCCATCCGAAGCGGCCTCCAAAAGCTCCTTCATGGAATCATCCAACTCCAATGCCTGCCGAACCCGGTCAGCCAGGTCATACTGCACCTCTGTCCAGTTTAACATTGCTTTGGCGCTCGTCTGCTTGTCAACGCAACAGATCTCAAGCTCTTCCAACTCCCGCACTAGCCGCTCATCATGCACCGACAACCAGTTGGCTCGGGCGGGAGCCCTGCGGCTCAGCGCATCCGCAACTGCGTTGCCCTTCCCGGGTACATAATGTATCTTGATGGTGTAGTCCCCCAGGAACTCCATCCACCTCCTCTGCCTCATATTGAGATCCTTCTGATCCTACAGGTATTTTAGGCTCTTGTGATCGGTGTATATATCGACCCTTACTCCGTATAGGTAGTGCCTCCACAACTTGAGTGCAAATATCACGGCCGCCAACTCCAAGTCGTGCACCGGATAATTTCTTTCATGCACCTTTAGCTGACGCGATCCATACGCTATCACGCTACCATGCTGCAACAACACGCAGCCCAAACCACTACCCGAAGCGTTGCTATACACCTCAAAGCCCTCGGTCCCACTCGGTGAACTAAGCACTGGCGCCGTGGTCAACCGCCCCTTCAGCTCCTCGAAAGCCTGCACGCACTCTTGCGTCCATAAGAATCTCTGATCCTTCCTGGTCAACTTTGTGAGAGGCAACGCTATCCGCGAGAAGTTCTCCACGAAGCGCCTGTAATAGCCGGCAAGCCCAAGGAAACTACGGACTTCCGCTACCGAAGACAACACAGGCCACTCCCGTATCGCAACTATCTTCGCCGGATCCACCGTTATACCTTCCCCACTCACTATATGACCCAGGAATGCTACCGAAGGTAGCCAGAACTCGCACTTGGAGAACTTTGCGTAAAGCTCATTCCTCCTCAAAGTCTCCAACACTAAATGCAAATGGTTGAAGTGGTCTTCTTCGCACTGCGAGTACACCAATATATCGTCAATAAAGACGATCACGAAGCGATCCAGGAAATCTCTGAACGTCCTGTTCATCAGATCCATAAACACCGATGGCGCATTCGTCAGTCCAAACGGCATGACCGTGAACTCGAAATGCCCATACCTCGTACTGAATGCCGTCTTTGGGATATCACATTCCCTGATCCTCAGCTGATAGTACCCCGACTTCAAGTCCAACTTGGAGTATACAGATGATCCGACTAACTGATCAAAGAGATCGTCAATCCTCGGGATCGGGTACTTGTTCTTTTCCGTCAACTTGTTCAATTCCCTGTAGTCGATGCACAACCGCATACTACCGTCCTTCTTTTTAACGAAGAGGACCGGCGCGCTCCAAGGCGACGAACTTGGACGCACATAACCTTGCTCCATCAGTTCCTCCAACTGAACCTTCAACTCCGCCATCTCCTTTGGCGCCAATCTATAAGGAGCACGTGACACGGTTTGGCACCCGGCACGAGCTCGATCGTAAAATCAATCTCTCGCTGCGGTGGGGCTCCGGGAAGGCTATCCGGGAACACATCGGGGTATTCACAAACCACGGGGATGCTATCCAATGGGGACTTTGGCTCCACAGCCCCCACTATCGCAAAGAACAGCTCTGCACCAGCACGAACCGCCTTCACCACCTGAAGAGCAGACATTAATGTCTTGCTCGACCCCTTAAGCCCCTCGAAAGTAGTCTCCCGCCCTACACCCAGCTTGACCTCCTTACGGTCGCAATCGATCCAAGCCTTCTGCTCTGACAGCCAATCCATTCCAAAGATAACATCGAACTCTACTAGCGGCAGCAATGGCGCTAGCAAGTCGAACTCTTGGCTCCCAATGTGAACCTTCACGGCGCACACTCTGTCCGCACGCATCGAGCACCCGTTTGGTAGCAACACATCTAGCTTGTCCTTTGCCATCGAAGAAGGGACTCCGATGCGCGATATAAACTGTTCGGACAAGAAAGAATGCGAAGCACCAGTGTCGAATAGTGCTCGTGCCGGACTATCGCTAATCAACACAAAGCCTAAGCAAAAGACATTAGCTTAACAAGCAATAGGTAATAGTATTCTCAAGTCAACTTGCATAAATTAACTCATACCTGTCACCACATCCGCTTGCTTGATGGCCTCCTGCTGGCCCAAGTTGTAGACTCTAGGCTGAGTCGGAGCATAGTGGGACGCGGTCGACTCCACCGCTTTGCCCTTTTCCTCGTAGGTGGCTCCTTGCTTCCTTTCGGACTTTGCGTGTCCACTCCAGCAGTCACGGGCAAAGTGCCCCGGCTTTCCACACGTGAAGCAAGCGCCCGGGGTCCGATGGGTAGTTGCCCCGAGGCACCTGCAGAAGAAGCTGGACCCGATGTCTTAGCCTTCTTGAAGAATCTACGGTAGCCCGACTTCGATGTAGTCGGCGCCTTGAACTCTGATTTCTTGCCACCGGATTCCCTTTCTTTCTTTGCTTGCACGTTTCTCATATCCTTCTCCAAGGACCGGGCCGAACTGACCAGGGTCATGAAACCCTGCGTCTTGGGCCCCGACAGCAGCAACCTCAAATCATCCCTTAGCCCTTCATAAAAGCGGCTCGTCTTGCGCTCCTCGTCTGCGAAGGTAGCGCCGGCATATCTCCCCAGCCGAGTAAACTCGTGGAGGTATTCATCAACGGTGCTATCACCCTGCACCAACTTCTGGAATTCGCTCTCTAGCGCAATCCTCTGCGCCGAGGGGAGGTATCGAGCCATAAATAGTCTCGCAAACTCCTCCATCGGGACTTCGGCCAATGGCCTTCCCCTCAACTGATGCAGCTCTAGGCCCTCCCACCACAGTCTTGCGTCCCCATCCAAAAGGAACATCGCTATAGTGGTCTTCTGCCACTCTTCAGTTTGCGTCGCAGTCATCACCCTGTTGACCCTTGAGAGCCAATCCTCTGCTTGGCTCGGGGTTTCTGCCCCCGTGAACACTGGTGGGTGAAAGCCCATCACGTGCTTCAGTTGTCTTTCAGTTGCTCTCCGCGGCAACTCTGGTTCCAAAACAACTTGCACAACCCTCCTTCGCTCTGCCGTCTGAACCGGTACTTGCTCCACAGCAGGAGCAGGCTGCTGCACCTGCCTTGCAGGCTGCGCATTTATCATTGCCATGACCGCTTCTACCACCAATCTAATGGTCTCAGCAGACAAAGGTGTTGCAGGCGCATCGCTTGGCGCACTGCTCGCCTCAGAACCTGGCCGTTCAAACGGCCCAGCGCCACTTCTGGTCACCTAAAATCGTGCAAAACACCGATAAGCGACCCAAAAATTACTGCAAACAGCAATTATAGGAACACGCAGGTTCCTCAATCATGTGTATTTTCATTCCTAAGTGGACATTCATGTGTTCTTTTCATATTATAACGATGACGCACACAATGTGCTCACCACCCCTTAAAGTGAATTCGTCCACGAATTCATTTAAGCTTGACCGAAACCAGAAGTCTGATACCAATTTGTAACACCCCTATCCGTCACATAGCTTATAGCAGTAGGTCCGGCCGGGGCCCGATGCCATATACTACGGACAGACCGGTTGGTTACGCGTTGAAACCACACAACCAATCAGAGCGTCCTACACAACACCTAGCGGAAGCAATTTAATTAAGTTGCAAAAAGATAAGAACCCTGCCACAGTGCATGAATGTCCACTACAACCCAGGAATGAGTACATACACAAAATAGTTCACGGCCTTAAGGCCTTACAGAAGTGTTCGCTTAACAAAATAGCGTCTTTCATACATCGGCGCGCAGGCCGGCCATACATGAATATGAAAAGCTAATATCTAAGCCTTCGAGGGCTGGCGCTGCAACTTGGGCTTTAGCCCGCTATTTGCCGCTTGGCTCCGCAGCAGCACCTGTAGAAACAACCCACCCAAGAGGTGGCAATACAAAAGGGCAACGGTTAGCAAGAGCTGACCAAATTATAACGACCCCGTCCCGTTTCTCGGGACGGCGGTGCTCCTTCCCTGCATATAAAAACTATCATAGCAATTCTATAGAGTATTCTATTAGCCACAAGTGTCGGCACGCACGGCCGCACACTCCGTGCTCTCAGGGCACTAATCGGTGAACCCGGTCCGGACCCAGTCCGACACCGCGATTCCACCACCATCCCTCGGATGGCAACACACGTGAGCATTTAGCCCTTTCAGCCGAAGCCTAGGCCCGTTTCCAGCCCCCCGGGAAGTCCCATGTACTTTAGGTCGCTTCTACCGAGACCACTTGGAATGGGTAGAGTTCCACCCGCCCGTTGCTCACTTCACCACGGCCATTTAGCCATCGGTGCGGGCCATGTTTCTCCTCATTCCCACAAACGATCAAAACACGCACATAACCCCGTTATGTACCGATTTGCCCTCCAAGGCAACATCGTGGCGGCAATGCGATTCCGCCCAAGCTTTCCGGCTGCGCCTCGAGGTTAACCCCCAAAGATCCCTGTATGCAATCTACCGTGTAGAATTTTCGGAAAACTAAATCCAACGGCGCGGAGTCTTCTCCGGCCATGCAATGCAACATCACCGATCCGGGTTAAACCCGAATAGGCTTCACACACAATGCCTACGCCCGTACTCTGATTCCGGGCTCTAACAACGGGGACTTTACATATCTACCCGAGGGGATTCCGCGCCTCAACGCTCACTCGCGAGAGGGGGATTTCCCTATGCATAGAAAGAAGGGCGACTACACATGCCCTATGAAGAGGATCGTTACCCTCGCATTTTTCCGCGGTGCCATGAAGATGTAGTCGGATGGAAAGCTTCGCCTCGCCCTTGCCTTCGAGGATCCGGTCTCGGATCGCGAATCGGTGCTTCACAACTCCTCCGGCGGCCAGATCTTGGGCTCCTCCTTCCTCTTGCTCTCCCTTCTCTCTAAACACTTAGAGAGAGAGTGGACCAAAGAAAATGAGGATATAAAACCCTAATCCCGGCTAATAACCCCCCAGGAGCAGCCCCCACCGTCGGATCCAGATCCAAGAGAACGAACGGCCGAGATTAGATCCAAAATCCCAAAAACTGGGCCGAACACGGCTTGACACACGGCCGTGTGTCTGGCCGTGTAGCTCATTCGCCGATCGACACGGGTCCTGACACGGCTGTGTGCCACGGGCCGTGTTACCTGGAGCTTCAGGACGATCGTCGGGCTTCCAGAACACGGCTTCGAACACGGCTGTGTTCGAGGCCGTGTGCCCCACACACGGCTTGAGACACGGCCGTGTGTCTCAGGCCGTGTACCTCTCTGACTCGAGACAGCACAAAAACCTAATAAATCCCTGAACACGGGTAGGCACACGGCCGTGTGCCTGGCCGTGTGCCCCTGTTCAGATCTCCAAAAGAGCCGTTTGATCGCCCCGCGATCATCTCCGAGGTTGGGGTCTTACAAAAGATACGGTGCGAGTGGCGATTGGGGTGGGAAATCCTTTGTTTGTGCTGTGCTAAGGCGCGACTATGTCTCCGTGGTCGGCTGGCTATCCCGTGGCGCACAAGTCATGTGGGGGAAGTGTCCCGGCGAGACTAGCCCCTTCTGTGGACTGACGAGAATGTCGAGCGGAGGACAAGCCCGGGCAATGTGGCCATGAGCGGGTGGGGTCCAGCACGGCTTCTTAGAATTGGTCAGTGTGAGACGGAACCCTGACGTGCGAAGTTAGAATGTGCGGGCAAGCCCCGAGGTATATGACCCTTGTGCGGGTGGGGCCTTTGCAAGGTTCCGTGTGACGACGTGTGTGCCGGTAGGGACATGGTGGTTCCCTTGTGTTTGCGGCTTTAAGCCAATGGGGAAACGGAAGTACCCAGTGTTTGATGTTGTGCTAGATGCATACGAACTAGGGTGCCTTGGGTGAAACCCGGGTTGCATTCATGCTGCATAGTAGGCCCTTTCACCTTGTACAAAACATAGAGAACATGTATGCTGTATGAGACATCCAAGCCTATTTTACCGCCTTTATATATTTGCTCTTTTGGTATACGAAGTGCTAACTTGCAGGTGGAGTGGTACCCCGGGGCCCGTTAGGGACGGCCGGGAGGAGATGTGTTTGTTACACAGTAGAGGTCAGCCTTTGCTGAGCCACGTTACTTCAAATCCTTACAGGGCAAGGATCGCATGCAGGAGCTAGCACACCGGGCGAAAAGCCCTAAGCCTCATGAAGGGTTGTTGTGCTTGGTTTCTCCTTTTATGTTTGCTACTTTTGTTATGTTTATGTCCGGCTTGCATGCCGAGGTAGCCTAGGAGTGCTTGGCACATTGATATGTTTTGGACTATTATTATGTAAGGCCTTAAGGCCATTTGATACTCTACCGTTAGTGGATAACTTCTGTCGGTTTGTTCTATTTCCGCTGTGTTTGTCTGGAGTTTTGAGATTGGGTAGTTTTCATATCATCTTTTAATACTAAAGCTTTGGCGTCCGTATGTTGTGGGGCCCCGACCGGACCCATATTATATGGTCTTTACAGGGGAGGTGTTACAATTTGGTATCAGAGGGAGGTTCGCGTTCCAACGAGAAGTTTCGCGGTCGAAAGTATAAGTCGAGTCGCGTATAAGAAGTTATCCACATAGGAGTATCGCAGGACCATGAGTGTCCTGGTGTTCGTGTCTTGCAATTAGAGACTGATTTGTGTTTTCTTGCTTGTGTTTAGAGTGCAAGAAACGAGGCTGGGACCTCGAGGCCAAGAGAAGAGCTCTCGGCAAGTAGTGCGACTGCGCAAGGTTCGCTAGGGATGGGGGTCACACCGGCCGACTTCTGTCGTATGCTTGTAGAAGCGATGGTGGTGGCCCAAGCTGCAGCGACAGCACATGTAGCAGCTCCCGTTGCTCAGGTAGCAACTCCTGCTACCCCGGACACGGCAGCGACCGTGCAGGTTGAGGAAGCCAGGCGTGCAGAGCCGCAGGCCGAGAGAGTGGTTGTACGGCATGGGGACCGAAAAATGAAGTACTTTCTGAGTTTCCACCCTCCAACCTTCAAGGGAACCGGAACACCCACAGATGCAGAGGATTGGTGGGCTAGAATTCAGGAGCTTCTGAGGGCGGCAGAGGTGCCAGATGAGAAAAAGGCAGAGTTCACAGCCTTTATGTTGGAGGGAGATGCCAAGTTATTGTGGGTGAGCCACAGTGGCCGGCAGTTTCTAGGATGCACACCGTCCATCGAGGAGTTTGGGAATGCCTTCCTGAAGAAGTACATACCCGCCTCAACGTGGTTAGCCCTCCAGAGGCAGTTTCTACATCTAGTGCAGCGAGACAAGTCAGTGGATGAGTATGTTGTGGGGCACTCCGCCATCTTTTGGGATTAGATCTGAAATCCCAAAACTGGGCCGAACACGGGTTCACACACGGCCGTGTGCTTGGCAGCGTAGCTCATTCGCCGTCTCGACCATAAATTGAAAACCAGCAACACGGCATGTGACACGGCCTCCGACTAGCACGTGTCTCCTGCGACACGCCCGTGTCGGGACCCGTGTCACGCCCCCCGTGTGCAATTTATCAACACTTCGCAGTCAGAGAGGTACACGGCTTGGTGACACGGCATCAGACACGCCCGTGTCCAACTAGACACGCCCGTGTTCGTGCCCGTGTCATTACCCGTGTACCCAACCGCACAGCCCAGGTGTGACACGGCCTGGGACACGCCCGTGTCCTAGGCCGTGTTCCACCACACGACCATCGTCGACCTGAACTGGTCGACTACACGGCCCGAGCTCGACACGCCCGACACGGCCTCCGACACGCCCGTGTCGGGGCCCGTGTCACATGTACCAAAAACTTATCTTGGCCAAATTCGATCCCCGTCGCTCCTACAACAATTTGGGGTGTTACACGGCTACTCCACTATCTCGGATTAAAAACCAATCCTACGTCTCGAAACCAAGTTCCTATATTCTCGATCCAAATGGATCTACACTCGGAAGATAAAACTTCCTACAACTTGGAGAAAACTCTCCTACAAGAATTGATAATCAAAAATTGAAAATACAAACAAATGATCTTCGAATCTTGAGATGTTTTGGCTGGATCTTCTTCTTTGAGAATTGCATCTTTATCAGACTTGTTGAAGTAGAACTCACGGCTAGAACTAGATCTGAAGATTTTCTTTTGACTTCACCCGATCGGAACGTTGATGGGGAAAGAGAAACTATCATGACCAGGAAATCAATCTTTGTCTGAATCCTTTGAATCGGAAACCCTAATTCTTGCACAATGAATATCGACGACAGCGGGTCTTGTTTTGGAAAGAAAGAGAGAGAGGATTCATCGACTTGAGAAATTATGACAGCGTGTAGATCCTTTGTATTCTTGGTATTAGAGTTAGTCGATTGACATGACTATATATAGGATCTCTCTAACAATCATAATTAGTCTTAATGACGTACACATGGACCAGTCACATCAAGTGATTCTAAAATCCCGTCCTTCTGGACTAAACTGAAGTTTTGCAAAAAATTACTTACGTTTCTCGAGAAGAATGATATTTCTCGAGAAGTAATGTTTATTACTCGAGAAGAAGACAAAGGATTATTCGAGAATATATTTCTGCTCAACGAAACTTCAGTTCTCGAGAAAGAGGAATACTACTCGAGAACTAAGAATTACTTCTCGAGAAAAGGCAACCAATGGCGTTGAGTCAGGTCTTAGCATTCAACGCTCTCAACGCTTTTACTGTTGTAAGACCCCCTTTTTTTTCTTTTTCAAACACCGGGGTCTTAGCCCAGAACTGCCGCTTTGCGGTGGCACCGACTCACGGGAAGGCCGCCACTACAAAACGCCAATTCTGCCGGCCCTTTTTGATCGCAGAATAGTAGCATAATAAAGTAAAAGCAAGTCCACATAACCACATGTATATAAATAAATCTCCACTAAGGGAGAGTCCACAATATATCAGAGCACTGCAAATACGGGCTTAAGCCCGGTACATCATATCCTCACTACAAGTCACTCGCGGAAGCAAAACTAAAACTAAGCGTCACCGTAACTGTCACTGGGCCGAGAGCACCCAAGCCGGACTGACCCAACTCCACCGACTCCGTACTCTGCTGGTACTGCGTCTTTGGGTGCTTCTTTCTTTTCGGCCTGCAGTCGTCGCCTCGCGATCCACGTCTGCGTCAACGTCTTCGGCCTCCTGGCTGCCGAGCTGGTGGGCTCCCACCCATCAAGGGGCAATTGACCCGTGTGTGTCCCGGCTGGTGGCAATGGTAACACGGTCGCGGGGTCAACTCTGTCAGAAACTGCAACAACCGGGACCCTTCCATATGGTACACCTAGAATGTTGTGGTTCGAAAACCGTTAGTCATAAAGACTAAGCCCTATCATCCCCTACCCCTTCCCCCCATGGCTCCTAGGTACCGAGCGGAGAGGAAGAAAGGGAAGGACATGAAGGTAGAGATTAAATCAAATAAACAGGTGACAGCGGACCTATGCTAGCAAGTTATAACAGGTAGACAGTATAAATGTTGTAATAGGTAGAGCAAATATTAAGTAGCAATTTGTATAAGAATGCAGCTAGAGAACAGTAAGTAAATAAGTATGAAACCTTAACTTATATGAATGCCCATACAAACTTATAAGTTAAGGGGTCTTCTGCAAGGCTCCCATCGTATAAAAAGTCCCATACCGATTTATACGTTGGGGTGTCGGTTGTATGCAAATATGAATGTAGTGATATGCTATGCCATGATTTATGCAGATGCAACTCACGCACACGACTCTATGCGCACAGACCTTTAGTTCCCCCTGTTCGGGAGGCTAGCTTCACCCCCAGGAACCTCCGTTGTGGCAAACGGAGACAGTGAGTCGGGCCCCCCACTCCTAGGCGGGTAACCACACTACCAGGCCTAGCCCTTCCGTACGCCCCTAGAAGAACACAACCTAGAGTATCCGCATACTGCTGCTGGATGTACCCTCCAGACTTTTCGCCGAGTCATCGTACCGCTGTCGGTGTGATCGATCGCCTAGTACCGATGACCCACCACTTTTCTCCGTACTCCAACCCTCGAGCCTGCGGCCCCC
Organism: Platanthera zijinensis; assembly: GCA_039513925.1. NCBI lineage: Eukaryota > Viridiplantae > Streptophyta > Magnoliopsida > Asparagales > Orchidaceae > Platanthera > Platanthera zijinensis. The sequence goes on from CM077087.1 coordinate 116,067,805, forward strand.
CGGACAGTACTGTCCGTGCATCTACCTTCAGAGCTACTGTCTGATGGCAAGTAATCCTATAATTCTACTTTCCTAACTACCGGGGAGTGAGTGTGTGCAACCCTAGTTATACTAGTTGCTCTTTTAATTTTATTACTCCTATGGTTTACGTTAGCCCAGGACTGCCCCCGGTATACCCCGTGAAGGGCTCTCAAGGGGCACTATGAACCAAGACGGTGCATTACGGCCCGAAGTTCCCTTTCGCAAGGCACTTATTATTATTGGTTGTCTACCCTTTACCCAATTCCCTTTTAGTTGCTTTAGTTCTAACCCTAGAGTATTAAGACTCTTCCTCTTCTTCCCGGGACGGACGATCTTTCGTCGTCCCCGTACTCTCTTACCCTAACCAGTCCCACATTCTACTTATCCTGACCTCTAATAATGAATTCAACCTTAACTTGCCCTACCAACCATCGATTATCAGAATTCCGTGGTTTTACTAAATGCAGACCATCCTAAACTATATGAGGTACACAAGGGGAGGTACTCCAAATTATCTTCCAAATCTCCTATAAAATTTACTGGAGATCTATCATGACTTAATTAGCTTAAATCCAGAAATTTATAATTTTCCTAATTAATCTGATATTTATTTTATTTTTCTCAAAGATTGGCCATGGGTAATTTTTAACATGAACTACATGATATTCTTAAGTTATGGCCACCCAAAAATTGTGATCACTAAATAACTGTAAGGTATCATCAAATGCTAATTTGCAGGATTTTACAAAAGATATTTAGCCTCTAATTAATTTATCCATTATAATCTCATTATTCCCTTTTAAAGAAGGAAGTACTGAAATTACTCATCATAAAATTATAGAAAAATTACTGACTAATAGTATGATACGGAGAAGATCGTTGTGCAAAGGATCATAATTTTACCAGCTTGCTAAGCACTAAAATAGATTTAATCCAATATCCACGATAAATAATACTTAATGAAGCAAGCCTTAGAATTAAGCTTCTAAAAATCCCATAAAAATTCACAGAGTTTTAAAATCATACTAAAGGTTCTCTGCCTAAATTTCATCAATTTCCAGGAAGTTTGTACTCCATAATAAATTTTCTAAGCAAATCATACAACTACAAAATCATTAAGGAAGTACCCAATATAGTGATCATAAAATTCATAGAAAAATTTCCAGAGCTTGTACTACCCCTATAACCAACTCTACCCATTTCTCATCACTTTTAATGTGATTTGGTGTCATTTCCTATCTCTACAAGTTTTGCGCCCTAAACTAGGGTTAGATTTTTAGATATTCCAACGATCTCCAAATCTACTAAGATTTCATCCAGAGAACAATATTAGCCCTATGGTTCTCATCACCCAATCTCGGGTCAATCCGAGGTCATTTGACCACATGACCTTCACAAACCACCAAGGCCCATCCTTAGGGTTTGGCCTTGGTCCTTAGGGTAAACTTACCCCGATCCACCTCCAACTCCATGAGGGGGTGCTAGAGAATATTACTAGCCAGTGGTAAAAATCTCAGCCTCTGTTGAGGTGATTTGACCACTCAAACTTCAAAAGTGCACTTTTAATCTAAGGCCTCTTATTAGGGCAAAACTTTGGGTTGATCATTTCTGATCCAAACCATCTCCAAATGAGATGAAAAATTAAAGAGAACCTTATGGTGAACCCAGGGACCACTCACCAAAATTTGGGAGGGTTTGGAAATTATTTAACAATCTAATTAAAATCGGCTAGGATTATTGAATTTTTCTAAAAACTATAGAAAAATATTCTCCAAAAATTCTCATTTTTGGATAGCACCTAGATATATGTAAGATTAGACGACACCCCAAATTTCAAGTCATTTGGACGGCTGGATTGGAGTGGGGAATTTTTCTAAGGTCAAGGCAGCCCTCTGGATAGACCTCACCAAAAAGGGTGCTGTGGTCTAACCAAGATCCCAAATCGAGTGAAATTAATTTTGAATTAAACTAGACTTCAAGGGCTACATTTCCTATGTTGATCATTTTTCCCGTAGGAGCCTTTAGGTATTTTTCCCAAATTATTTAACATGACAGATATCTCACTCAGAAATGGATTTAAAAACTAGAATTTAATTTTCATGCCACTGTTCATCTTCTTCAACAGCCCGAAACAGAGGCATAAAACCTAATATCCTGTAGCTTTTCCAAGCTATTTCCCGGCCACCCAGCCATCTCCCTGGCCGGCCACCACCACCACCACCTCCGTTGAGGCGAGGGCTATCGTCGGGCGGCGGCACAGCCGCCGGAGAGGCGGTTTCCGGCGAACCCGCCACCATGACACTTTCGGAAAACCACCAATACGCTCACCCGATCTGGCTCTATTGAGCCCGATATCTCTCCTAATCGATTTCTAAGATCTATCCGCAGAAGAAGAGGGAGGGGAGGACCTTATTCATGGTTTGACGGCGAGACGGACGTTGGACTGTCATGGCACGGTGGTGGCGTCGTCGGAATTCTTCTACAGCAAGGGGGAAGTCTGAAACAGTTTGAGGGAGTGTAACCTTTTCCTCTTGCTCTTAGGAGTCTTTTATAGATCAGCAAATGGGGGGGGGGGGAAGGATGAAACGTTAGAGATGAAACGTTCGCGGTCATTAATAATTCTCTTAAGGACGTTTCGGTTATAACGAATGGCAGTTGAAACGCTGGAGATGAAGAGTTGTTTGCCAGGTGGCAATTTCCTATTGGACCCACTTCTTCCTTAATTATTAACATAATTAAAGTAGGGAACGACCCATAAATGCTCTTGATTTTTCATCCCCACAGCCAAAATTTATTAAGGCGTCGGTTACCAAAATTTCCAACCTGGCTGTCGTTTCGGCCTTGGTCACGGGCGTGACACATGGGTCACGGGCGTGACAGGCCCGGTTAGCGGTTCTGGGTTCGACGATCGTCGAACTGAGATCGACGATCGTCGAAGGGTGGTCACGGGCGTGACACCCGGGTCACGGGCGTGACTGGTCCGTGGCAAATTCTGGGTCGACGACCGTCGAACTGAGATCGACGATCGTCGAGCGTGGTCACGCCCAATGTCACGGGCGTGCCATTGTGGGTCACGGGCGTGACTGGCCCATGTGGACAATTCCGGGTTGACGAGCGTCGAACTGGGGTCGACGATCGTCGAGCGTGGTCACGCCCTATGTCACGGGCGTGACATGGCGGGTCACGGGCGTGACTGGCCCGTGTGGCCAAATTCTGGGTCGACGACGTCGAACTGAAATCGACGATCGTCGAGCGTGTCACGCCCTATGTCACGGGCGTGACATGGCAGGTCACGGGCGTGACATGCCCATGGGTCCATTTTGGGTCGACGGCCGTCGACCTGGAACCGACAATCATGGTCACGCCCTATGTCACGGGCGTGACATGGCGGGTCACGGGCGTGACCGACCCGCGACCTGATTTCTTGGTCGATTTATTTCAAGTTTTGGGCTCCCTGGGATTCTACCACAACCATCCGACTCCTAGGGGTCTAGCCGGAAATGGGATGTTACAAATCCCAATAAACAAAACAAAGATTTCGTCCCAGAAATCCAGGTTAAGTCTACGGGGCTCCAATCGGGAGGGGAAACTTGTAACATCCCATGAGAGTTGAAAGGTCTATATCTCTGCGTTACGTTTGCAGTGTGCAGTTTTGATTCTAAGAATCGTTCGTCCAATTGTCAAGGTATATACCCCCAATAAACAAAGGGTTAGCCCTTATTCTTGAAATTTCGGTCTTATTGGTTTAAAATAGTAACGCAGATTGATTGTCCAGCGGGGTAGTGAGGTATACCCGACCGAAAAGTTCCGGATACCTTTGCCACATCGAGTCCTGTGGCTCCCCTGTATGCTCCTCCTATCCATGCTTGTTCTACCGAACCTTGACTAATGGAACCTTCTTCCGACGCAAAATCCGTACTCCTATGCCACTGATCCGAATCGGCTCCAAGTAAACTGCCTAGTTGGAAGCTACCGGTCCATCTGTGGTCAAAATCTGCTGCTCCGGGCGCAGTAAAGACCTCCTAAGTGAAGAAACGTAGAATACGTCGTGTAGAACTGCCAGCTCCGGTGGCAACTCCAGCCTGTAAGCTAGGGCCCATATACCTAGGGCTGAACTTCTTCCTCCGACCACGCACCTGTGAAACTCCATGTATGGGCCGGATCATCAAAAACACTCGGTCTCCCCACCTGAACTCCACCTGACGATGTCGGGCGTCATAATACTTAGCCTGTCTGCTCCGCGCTTCTAACATTCTGTCTCTGATTAGTCTCCGCCGAGCCTTGGCGTCTTTGACAAAATCCGATCCCAATGCCTTCGGATCTTCGTCCTGAATCCAGGGAAACACAAGCCAATACTAATTTGCCCAATAAACAAAGGTTTAGCCCCCAATAAACAAAAGATCAGCCCCTACCTATCTTGGGCTAAGTATCCTGGATATCACCCTGTTACCTCTGTCCTAGCTGGGTGCACAATTTCTAGGGCATCAATCTTCGACTTGGGGTTCCACCCTGAAACTCGTTCATATACTCCATACCTTAAACTCTCTGAGTCACATTTACGACAACTTTATCCAGGTCAAAATGTTCCCAATCTCACATGGATCTCTTCCAAACTTGCATTCCTATCCGACCCTCAGTGTTTGTCTCGGTGGTTGCCTCTAGGTAATTTTGTTACTGGTGTTGAGGGTTAAGACTACTTGTATTTTACCATTCTGCTAATGTATTATTGGTCTCAATTCTCCTTAAAGTAGTCTACCGCTTCGAACAATCGTTGATTGGGATAGTAGGGACACCTGAGTTTTCGTCTTAGGTAGTCATTCTCATGCTAAACTCCTCCTTCATTCTCCTTGAGTATCTCCTTACCTTAACCACATTCATACCCAAGGTCTATTTTGAACTAGGGTATACTACAGACTGTCCTGGTTAGTCACGAGTCCTAGTTGGTTGAGTCTAAATCGTAGACTAGAGAATTATGTGAAATGTTCTTTGCCGCCGGAGGTGTTCCCTGCTGGGGGCAGGGTAGGCCACCGGCTACAAAGAAGGATTCCAATTAACGATGAAGTGGACTTTTACATGTGATTTACCCTATGGGCACACCACTGCTTCCGCTGCTTAGTTTGTCCCCAAACTAAACTCGAGCGGGGGTGACCCAGGGTTAGTGGACTGCTACTTTTCCGATCGAGGTTTTCCCTCTGATACTACTTGTAAGACCCCTTTTTTTTTCTTTTTCAAACACCGGGGTCTTAGCCCAGAACTGCCGCTTTGCGGTGGCACCGACTCACGGGAAGGCCGCCACTACAAAACGCCAATTCTGCCGGCCCTTTTTGATCGCAGAATAGTAGCATAATAAAGTAAAAGCAAGTCCACATAACCACATGTATATAAATAAATCTCCACTAAGGGAGAGTCCACAATATATCAGAGCACTGCAAATACGGGCTTAAGCCCGGTACATCATATCCTCACTACAAGTCACTCGCGGAAGCAAAACTAAAACTAAGCGTCACCGTAACTGTCACTGGGCCGAGAGCACCCAAGCCGGACTGACCCAACTCCACCGACTCCGTACTCTGCTGGTACTGCGTCTCTGGGTGCTTCTTTCTTTTCGGCCTGCAGTCGTCGCCTCGCGATCCACGTCTGCGTCTACGTCTTCGGCCTCCTGGCTGCCGAGCTGGTGGGCTCCCACCCATCAAGGGGCAATTGACCCGTGTGTGTCTCGGCTGGTGGCAATGGTAACACGGTCGCGGGGTCAACTCTGTCAGAAACTGCAACAACCGGGACCCTTCCATATGGTACACCTAGAATGTTGTGGTTCGAAAACCGTTAGTCATAAAGACTAAGACCTATCATCCCCTACCCCTTCCCCCCATGGCTCCTAGGTACCGAGCGGAGAGGAAGAAAGGGAAGGACATGAAGGTAGAGATTAAATCAAATAAACAGGTGACAGCGGACCTATGCTAGCAAGTTATAACAGGTAGACAGTATAAATGTTGTAATAGGTAGAGCAAATATTAAGTAGCAATTTGTATAAGAATGCAGCTAGAGAACAGTAAGTAAACAAACAAGTAAATAAGTATGAAACCTTAACTTATATGAATGCCCATACAAACTTATAAGTTAAGGGTCTTCTGCAAGGCTCCCATCGTATAAAAAGTCTCATACCGATTTATACGTTGGGGTGTCGGTTGTATGCAAATATGAATGTAGTGATATGCTATGCCATGATTTATGCAGATGCAACTCACGCACACGACTCTATGCGCACAGACCTTTAGTTCCCCCTGTTCGGGAGGCTAGCTTCACCCCCAGGAACCTCCGTTGTGGCAAACGGAGACAGTGAGTCGGGCCCCCCACTCCTAGGCGGGTAACCACACTACCAGGCCTAGCCCTTCCGTACGCCCCTAGAAGAACACAACCTAGAGTATCCGCGTACTGCTGCTGGATGTACCCTCCAGACTTTTCGCCGAGTCATCGTACTGCTGTCGGTGTGATCGATCGCCTAGTACCGATGACCCACCACTTTTCTCCGTACTCCAACCCTCGAGCCCGCGGCCCCCCGGACAGTACTGTCCGTGCATCTACCTTCAGAGCTACTGTCTGATGGCAAGTAATCCTATAATTCTACTTTCCTAACTACCGGGGAGTGAGTGTGTGCAACCATAGTTATACTAGTTGCTCTTTTAATTTTATTACTCCTATGGTTTACGTTAGCCCAGGACTGCCCCCGGTATACCCCGTGAAGGGCTCTCAAGGGGCACTAGGAACCAAGACGGTGCATTACGGCCCGAAGTTCCCTTTCGCAAGGCACTTATTATTATTGGTTGTCTACCCTTTACCCAATTCCCTTTTAGTTGCTTTAGTTCTAACCCTAGAGTATTAAGACTCTTCCTCTTCTTCCCGGGACGGACGATCTTTCGTCGTCCCCGTACTCTCTTACCCTAACCAGTCCCACATTCTACTTATCCTGACCTCTAATAATGAATTCAACCTTAACTTGCCCTACCAACCATCGATTATCAGAATTCCGTGGTTTTACTAAATGCAGACCATCCTAAACTATATGAGGTACACAAGGGGAGGTACTCCAAATTATCTTCCAAATCTCCTATAAAATTTACTGGAGATCTATCATGACTTAATTAGCTTAAATCCAGAAATTTATAATTTTCCTAATTAATCTGATATTTATTTTATTTTTCTCAAAGATTGGCCATGGGTAATTTTTAACATGAACTACATGATATTCTTAAGTTATGGCCACCCAAAAATTGTGATCACTAAATAACTGTAAGGTATCATCAAATGCTAATTTGCAGGATTTTACAAATGATATTTAGCCTCTAATTAATTTATCCATTATAATCTCATTATTCCCTTTTAAAGAAGGAAGTACTGAAATTACTCATCATAAAATTATAGAAAAATTACTGACTAATAGTATGATACGGAGAAGATCGTTGTGCAAAGGATCATAATTTTACCTGCTTGCTAAGCACTAAAATAGATTTAATCCAATATCCACGATAAATAATACTTAATGAAGCAAGCCTTAGAATTAAGCTTCTAAAAATCCCATAAAAATTCACAGAGTTTTAAAATTATACTAAAGGTTCTCTGCCTAAATTTCATCAATTTCCAGGAAGTTTGTACTCCATAATAAATTTTCTAAGCAAATCATACAACTACAAAATCATTAAGGAAGTACCCAAAATAGTGATCATAAAATTCATAGAAAAATATCCAGAGCTTGTACTACCCCTATAACCAACTCTACCCATTTCTCATCACTTTTTAATGTGATTTGGTGTCATTTCCTATCTCTACAAGTTTTGTGCCCTAAACTAGGGTTAGATTTTTAGATATTCCAACGATCTCCAAATCTACTAAGATTTCATCCAGAGAACAATATTAGCCCTATGGTTCTCATCACCCAATCTCGGGTCAATCCGAGGTCATTTGACCACATGACCTTCACAAACCACCAAGGCCCATCCTTAGGGTTTGGCCTTGGTCCTTAGGGTAAACTTACCCCGATCCACCTCCAACTCCATGAGGGGGTGCTAGAGAATATTACTAGCCAGTGGTAAAAATCTCAGCCTCTGTTGAGGTGATTTGACCACTCAAACTTCAAAAGTGCACTTTTAATCTAAGGCCACTTATTAGGGCAAAACTTTGGGTTGATCATTTCTGATCCAAACCATCTCCAAATGAGATGAAAAATTAAAGAGAACCTTATGGTGAACCCAGGGACCACTCACCAAAATTTGGGAGGGTTTGGAAATTATTTAACAATCTAATAAAAATCGGCTATGATTATTGAATTTTTCTAAAAACTATAGAAAAATATTCTCCAAAAATTCTCATTTTTGGATAGCACCTAGATATATGTAAGATTAGACGACACCCCAAATTTCAAGTCATTTGGATGGCTGGATTGGAGTGGGGAATTTTTCTAAGGTCAAGGCAGCCCTCTGGATAGACCTCACCAAAAAGGGTGCTGTGGTCTAACCAAGATCCCAAATCGAGTGAAATTAATTTTGAATTAAACTAGACTTCAAAGGGCTACATTTCCTATGTTGATCATTTTTCCCGTAGGAGCCTTTAGGTATTTTTCCCAAATTATTTAACATGACAGATATCTCACTCAGAAATGGATTTAAAAACTAGAATTTAATTTTCATGCCACTGTTCATCTTCTTCAACAGCCCGAAACAGAGGCATAAAACCTAATATCCTGTAGCTTTTCCAAGCTATTTCCCGGCCACCCAGCCATCTCCCTGGCCGGCCACCACCACCACCACCTCCGTTGAGGCGAGGGCTATCGTCGGGCGGCGGCACAGCCGCCGGAGAGGCGGTTTCCGGCGAACCCGCCACCATGACACTTTCGGAAAACCACCAATACGCTCACCCGATCTGGCTCTTTTGAGCCCGATATCTCTCCTAATCGATTTCTAAGATCTATCCGCAGAAGAAAAGGGAGGGGAGGACCTTATTCATGGTTTGACGGCGAGACGGACGTTGGACTGTCATGGCACGGTGGTGGCGTCGTCGGAATTCTTCTACAGCAAGGGGGAAGTCTGAAACAGTTTGAGGGAGTGTAACCTTTTCCTCTTGCTCTTAGGAGTCTTTTATAGATCAGCAAATGGGGGGGGGGGAAAGGATGAAACGTTAGAGATGAAACGTTCGCGGTCATTAATAATTCTCTTAAGGACGTTTCGGTTATAACGAATGGCAGTTGAAACGCTGGAGATGAAGAGTTGTTTGCCAGGTGGCAATTTCCTATTGGACCCACTTCTTCCTTAATTATTAACATAATTAAAGTAGGGAACGACCCATAAATGCTCTTGATTTTTCATCCCCACAGCCAAAATTTATTAAGGCGTCGGATACCAAAATTTCCAACCTGGCTGTCGTTTCGGCCTTGGTCACGGGCGTGACACATGGGTCACGGGCGTGACAGGCCCGGTTAGCGGTTCTGGGTTCGACGATCGTCGAACTGAGATCGACGATCGTCGAAGGGTGGTCACGGGCGTGACACCCGGGTCACGGGCGTGACTGGTCCGTGGCAAATTCTGGGTCGACGACCGTCGAACTGAGATCGACGATCGTCGAGCGTGGTCACGCCCAATGTCACGGGCGTGCCATTGTGGGTCACGAGCGTGACTGGCCCATGTGGACAATTCCGGGTTGACGAGCGTCGAACTGGGGTCGACGATCGTCGAGCGTGGTCACGCCCTATGTCACGGGCGTGACATGGCGGGTCACGGGCGTGACTGGCCCGTGTGGCCAAATTCTGGGTCGACGACGTCGAACTGAAATCGACGATCGTCGAGCGTGTCACGCCCTATGTCACGGGCGTGACATGGTGGGTCACGGGCGTGACATGCCCGTGGGTCCATTTTGGGTCGACGGCCGTCGACCTGGAACCGACGATTATGGTCACGCCCTATGTCACGGGCGTGACATGGCGGGTCACGGGCGTGACCGACCCGCGACCTGATTTCTTGGTCGATTTATTTCAAGTTTTGGGCTCCCTGGGATTCTACCACAACCATCCGACTCCTAGGGGTCTAGCCGGAAATGGGATGTTACAACTGTTGAGTACACGAGTACTGTCTGAATTTCCCGAGAACAAAGAAACAAATTACTCGAGAACGAGAATTGCTTCTCGATAAAACGAAAGTTTCTCGAGAACTAAGAATAACATTTCTCGAGAAATAAGAGTTGTTCTCGAGAACTACACATAGAAAAATTTCTGATATAACAAATCAATACTAGAGAAGTAGATAAGGAGTCTACTCAAGAACTAAACTTAGTTTCTCGAGAACTAAGGGACTACTCGAGAACTAAGTATAATACTCGAATAAAGTTACTGACTACTCGAGATCTCTGAAATAAACTACTCGAGAACTCAACTTCTATTTCTCGAGAACTAAAATACTACTCGAGAAAAGGACTTAGAGAATTTCTGTTTTCAAGAAAACCTTTCTCCTAACTAATCTCAACACCAACATCTCATCTCTTGATCCAAGTGCTTGAAAATGAAGTGTATCCCAATAGAGAGGCTACACATGAGTAAACACCTTGGATCACACAATAAAGAATTACATTGTATGGTCCTGTGTTTATGATCCACTGCAGACTGACATTGGTGTACACTTATCAATAAAGTCCTGCAAACACATAACTAAAATAGAGGATTAAATACAACTTAATTCATCTTAGTTCAAGGGTGAATTCATGCAAATCTGGGTTATTGTGGATGCAATACCCAAAAATCTCCCCCTATTTGTAGATGTCTGAACCCTCTACACTAAGGTGAATTATATGACAATAAAAAGAGCTGGAGATGAAAAGTTAAGAATATAAAGAAATGCAAGAAAAAAAAGATAGACACATAATTATCAAAACTAGAATTTATATAATCAGAATAGTTTCAGATTTCAAGTCTACATTCATTCAATCCATATTCTCAACATCCAAAAATACAGTCCTAGCTCTGATGTTGTTGATGATGTAACTTTTCAGACTTCTCTTGTTACCTCCTGAAATAACTGAATGGCTTTGGGTAGTACTTAGGTGGTCTTGGGGGTGCCTTGGGATTATTTCTACCATACTCTCTATCATAGATCCTTCTCTTTGTCATGGATTTCTCATTGAGGTCCCATTCAGTAGAACTGTAATGGTTAGATATGTTTTTATTATAAACCATTACCAGCTTCAAAGTATCTAAAATCAAAGTCTTGGAAGTGGGGCTCCAGATTTCAGTATATTCTTGGGCTTTCCTCTTCTCTGTCTCTGGATTAGGAACAGATTTGGAGGCAGAGGAACTTCACCATATTTTCTTTTCTTAATAATGTGAACTTCAGGTAAGTCCCGGGGAATAATCTCATCCCACACTTAAGTGTAAGAATCTTGAAGAATAGTCTCATTAGAAGGTCTAGGAGAGAAAGTAGGCATAGGAGCAGGAACATGCATCTGAGCAGATTGGGCAGACTGAGTTTTAGCGAGAGGATTGAGATTATGATGAATAATATTTGGATCTGCTTGAAACTCTGGAAATATCTTATTGTGCATCCCGACTGCTGTATCATATATATGAAATTTGACAGACTGGATTTTGGCAAGCACATCCTTGTTGATTGCAGTTAACTTTTCCGTCCAAAGAGCATGAGCATTTTTAGTAAATTCATCTACAAGCTTGGCTACATGTTCTTTTTACAGAGTCTCCCCCTTTCTGATTTCTACACAGAGAGAGCTTATTGTGTCCTCTTTAAAGGTACCAGCTTCCTAACATACGTTCATAAAAATTTTCTTAGCCTTTCTTCTAAAGAAAAATATGATTGTTTGCCAGAGTTATGCATTGATTCATCACTTCACCAACACTTGTAATAGTGTGGTCTAAGGCTTTCCCACCAATCTGAAATTGATGTTTTAGTTGATCAGTGTTATGATGAATTTCTGCAAATCCTCTGCTCTTCTCCTTTTCAAGAGCAGTGACTTGAGATTGCACTGATAGCAAGGAATCATCAAAATGCTTTCTTTGGTCAGCCAACATCTGTTTAATTTTACTTAAAATATCAGAAGAACTGGTAGAAATAGAAGCAGTATTAGTAACAGTAGCAGTGACAGCAGGAGGAGGAGCAGGAACTTTACATGGAGAAATTTCTTCAATTACCACAGAGCTTGGAGCTCTCTTGAATTGATCAGGAACAGTTTCTTCTTCTACATCAGTAAAAATAGGAGTAGAGAAATTTAGGTTCCTCAAAGATGGTTCAACTGGTTCTGGGGAACCTTGGTCAACATCAGATAGGAGGATGGAGTCTTGCTTGTCTTGATCAACAGGTATTAAGGCAGCAGGAGGTGACTTTGAGGAATGTAATAGAGAAATAGTAGGGGCTGGAGATGGAGTTTTATCTGGAGTTGGGACCTGAGGTGGATCCTTTTCAGTAAGTTCCTTTATCATTTTATCAATATCTTCTGATGTGGATAAGAGAGTATCCTTAACTTGTTCATCTGTATGAAGTGCTGTAGAAATGTCGGGATGAGGAGATCTGACTAGAGAGGAGGAAGGAATTCTGACAGTAGGAGTAGAGGAGATAGGTTCCCCCTCCATTGCTAAACCATCAGTGTGAGCAATCTCAGGATGAGAGGGAGATGGGGTCCTGACCTCTGAGGCAGGGGCTTCTGAAATCTTAGCAGCCTGAGATCGATTCTGTAATCTGACTTCCCATTTTTGAATGGAAACAATAGAAATTTATTTCATATAGTGGATGAGAGTACCCTTAGAGGTGTCAAAAACTTGAGGATTTATCTCATGAATCATTAGAGATATAATCCTTGCAAAATTTGGAGCCTTTATGCTCTCCCTTATTTTATCAAGTATCATCATTCCAAATTGAAATTTCTTCCTACACACTATGACTGTGAGAACTGTAAACAAGTCATTAGATATAAATCCTATAGAACCTGTCTTGTACTAGAGGATTTTTCCAATGATTTCTACCAGCAGTTTACTCTCTGCATTCAAATCTGGTCTTATAATAGAATTGGCTTCAGTAGAAATTCAACAGTAACTGCAAGCCTAGGCTTTTTCTGCAGCAGCTAAATAACATCTTCATCTACAACTGGTAATCTTAACAGTTGAGAGACAATGGTCTTATTTAACTTGATCTTAATACCTTTAACCTTAGATTTCAGGACTTGTACATTTCTCCTTACTTTGATATTCTTGAAGAATTCTTCAACTTCTGGAAATAGTATCTTGTAGGGTTCTTGAAGAACGAACGACAAACCTGCGCTGTCGAGAAGTATCCGCAAATTTTTTAAATCGTCTGACAGTTCTGCGATCCCAGAAACAACTAACTCACTTCCAACACTGATCTTGGATTGCGGCGCCATGGATTCTTTAAGAAAAAGATGAGCGGCAGAGGGAAGACGACCACGACGAAAACTCGGGTTCAACGGCGGAAGACGAAACTATTTCTCGAGAAATGGATTTTGAAATCGTGTAGGTTTAATGAAATTTAAAATTATCTATTTATATAAGTCTAGTAATGATGATTAGGTCTAAATTATGCCTTAGATTAGGGAGGAAAGCAGGCTTAGAGCGAAACATAAGAATTCAGAAAATTTTGAAAATTGAAGAGTCATTTCTCGAGTGGAGACTTAGTTCTCGAGAAATGAATGACTTCTTCTCGAGAAGTCAGAACCTATTTCTCGAGTGATGATTTTACTTCTCGAGAACAAAGTTATTACTCGAGTAATGATACTCGAGTGATATTCTTCTGTTTCTCGAGAAGAAGAAAAGTACACGAGTAATTATAGTGCACTTCCTGAGAAGTCATCTTGTTTCCCGAGAAATCAAGTCCACTTAGAGAAACTTCTAACCTTTTTGGCTCGTCCTTGATTTCCTAGCCTTGAAATGATTCCACCATGTCTATTCTTCCTTCTTGAGCATGCCAAGTTCAGTTTTGAAGAAGTTTAACTTGGTCTCGTCCAGCGGTTTGGTGAAAATATCTGCAACTTGCCTGTCTGTTGGAACATATTGCAGATCCACATCCCCTTGCTCCACATGCTCCCGGATGAAGTGATATCTTAGTTCGATGTGCTTTGTCCGGCTGTGCAAGACTGGGTTGTTGGTAATTGATATCGCGCTGGAGGAGTCACAAAACATTGGAATGTTTTTGACCTTCATATTGTAGTCTTCCAGCTGATTCTTTAGCTAAAGCAACTGTGCACAATAACTGCCGGCAGAAATAAATTCTGACTCGACCGTTGAGATTGCAACACAGTTTTTCTTTTTGCTGCTCCAGGAGATAAGTCTTCTTATAAGGAATTGACATGTCCCGGAAGTGCTTTTTCTTTCATCTGTACTACTTGCAAAATTAGCATATGAAAAACCAATTAGCTCACTGACATTACTTCTTGGGTACCATAAGCCAAGATTTTGTGTACCTTTAGGGTCTGTTTGGGACAGCGGCTGCGGTTCAAAGAGCTGCTCTTTGAATCGCAGCCGCGATTTTTGCTGTTTGTTTGGTGTCACGGATTGAAAATCGCGGTTTTAAAAACGTTAAATATCCGCTTTTCAATTCGCCGGCTCATCCCCACGTCCTGCGTATCGGAGCCGCGCTTTTCCTTCGATCACGTCTGCCCTAAACCCGCAGGAGAGGCGATTTCCCGTGCCATCATCTGCTCCGGCGATCGACATCTCAATCGGAAGCACCGCCGCCTGCACCCGTCATCCCTGCTCCTGTCGGCTGCGCCCGTCATCTCTGCTCCCGTCGGTACTTCCCCAACTCCATTTCCGGCGATTCCAGGCCCCTGCTGCCCTAACCGCCGCTTGCGCCCTTCATCGTCTCTCCGGCGGTCGTCCATCTCCACTCCGGCGACATCCGAGCTTCCCATCTTCCTCGTGTTCCTCAAGAGGTCATCGTCTTCAATTCCGGCATCCGGACTTCTCCCGTGAAGCCTTCGGCTCCGAAATTTTCACCTGGTGGTATGATTTTTTTTGGGGGGGAGGTCATCGTCTTCAATTCCGGGTGTGTGTGTGTGTATGTGTATGTGATATTTTGGTTGTGTATGTTTTTGTGTGTGTATGTTTTTGTGTGTGTGTGTTTTTGTGTGTGTGTTGTTTTTATTTTGTGGATTGTGTTGTGGATGGGTGTGGGTGTGTGTATGTGTATGTGTATGTGGATTGTGTATGTGGATTGTGTATGTTTGTGTGTGTGATATGTGTTGTGGATGGGTGTGTGTGTGTGTATGTGTATGTGATATTTTGGTTTTTATTTTGTGTATGTTTTTGTGTGCGTATGTGTGTGTGTGCGTGTGTGTTGTGAAAGTATAATTTTATTTTAATAATGGTTTAGGATTAAACACAATGGTAAAAGCAAAGGAAGGAGGAATCGTAGGGAGTTGGGAGGCGGCCGAGGTGATGTTATTCTATGATCTCTGCATAAAAGAGATTGGCTTAGGGAATCGGCCCACCACCCACTTTAGCAAAGACGGGTGGAAAAATTTGATTGCGGGGTTTAAGGAACGAATTGGGAAAAGCTATGATCGTTCACAAATGAAAAATAAATGGGATCATTTGAAGAAAGATTGGAAGTTATGGAAGGAGCTCAAACATGGCGAGACCGGTTTAGGTTGGGATCCGGAGAAAAGAACTATTGCCGCATCAGAAGATTGGTGGGCAGAGAAGATCAAGGTTAGACAAAATTAGTGTTTGATTTAATAAAATTGGTTTTTGATGTCTGACTCTTTCTAATATTGGTATATTGGTTGGACCAGGTTGTTCCAGCGGAAAAAAAATTTCGAACCGGTGGAATTGCACCAGACTTGGAGGAGAAACTGAACAACATGTTCAGTTTGGTTGTCGCAACTGGAGAAGACTCCTGGGCTCCTTCAATTTGGAGCTTGCCACCCGACGTGGACATGATTCAATTGGAAGATAATGATGTGGCAGATAACATCGAATGTAGCCCAGAAGATGTAGGAGGTGCTTCCACGCCTTCTGGGAATGCGTCTTCCTCGGCTGTTAAAAGAAGAAAGATCGGGAAGAGCAGAGGAATTGCAATGTCTTTGATGTCTGAGTTGCATCAGTCAACTCTAGCTGTGAAGCCTCCACCAGTAGTCACTATCAAGGAGGTGGTGGAGTTGATTTCAAACCTACTAGAGATAATGGAAAACCTGGATGTATACTACTTTGCACTCGAGCGCATGAGGGACAAGTCCACTAGGGAGATTTTCATGAGTATTCCAGAAGGCATGTGTGCTTGGTGGATTAAGAAGGCCTACGAGAAGAGGGCGGAGTGATAGGATTCTATTTTAGATTTTGCGTTTTGCATTGCGAACACTATGATGTTTCTGTTTAGATTGTGATGTTTGTACCGCATGATGACTCTTATATGTTTTTTATGTATCGTACTTGGAATTATAGTACATGTTTTTTCATTATCTTTATATGCCTCTAAACTTTGTTCCGTAATGCTTTAAATGCAGACACTATCATGGATACGCATGACTTATCTTCTGAAGATTCTGGGGATTCAACAAGTATCTCGCCGGAGCGAACGCAATATATAGAGTATTGTCGTACAGTAATGTCATCGATAGAGGTGATGGATTAC
This sequence comes from Platanthera zijinensis, assembly GCA_039513925.1. Classification (NCBI taxonomy): domain Eukaryota; kingdom Viridiplantae; phylum Streptophyta; class Magnoliopsida; order Asparagales; family Orchidaceae; genus Platanthera; species Platanthera zijinensis. The sequence goes on from CM077087.1 coordinate 116,084,454, forward strand.
CTTGTTCGAGACACACGCCCATGCATGACATCCACTCAAACAGGTGCGAAATGGATAAAAGAATTACTAGATGGACATCCAGATAGAATTCATGATGCATTTAGGATGTCTAAACGCATTTTCATAGATTTACTTCATAAACTGGAAGTAGATCATGAACTTCAAGGATCACTTCGGACGTCTTCAAGAGAGATCCTAGGGATTACATTGTATATTTTAGCACAAGGAGGTTCCATTAGATTAGCGAAAGAACGGTTCCAACACTCGACAGAAACAATTAGTAGGTATTTTGCTAAAGGCCTTAGATCTCTTCTGCTACTGTCAATTGATGTTATACAGCCTATTGACCGTCAGTTCAGAGATATTCCAACCTCAATAAGGTATGACCCTCGCTACATGCCATTCTTCAAGGATTGCGTTGGTGCTATAGATGGTACACATGTGGATGCGAGGATACCGGTAGTAGATCAAGTACGATACATAGGACGTCACGGCACGACTACGCAAAATGTAATGGCAGTATGTGATTTTAACATGTGTTTTACATTTGCCCTGGCTGGATGGGAGGGATCTGCTCATGATAGTCGCATATTCGCACGTACTTTGGCAGACGATAGATTATAGTTTCCGCATCCCCCACAAGGTATACTAGTGAATATGTTTAGATTCAATCTAATTTATTGTATGTTCGAATATTGACCTGTTTAGCAAACAAAAAAATGCAGGTAAATATTACTTAGTGGATGCTGGATACCCATTGAAGACGGGTTATTTGAAGCCGTATCCAGAAACAAGATATCACTTGCCAGACTTTGTCCGTGGGACTCGGCCTGTTCAAGGCAGGCACGAACATTTCAATAAGGCTCATTCATCTCTTCGCAGTGTGATCGAACGAACGTTTGGAGTGTGGAAAAAAAAGTGGCATATTTTAAGCAAAATGCCACAGTACAGCTTCAAGAAACAGCGTTCCATAGTGCTAGCAACAATGGCCTTACATAACTTCATCCGGAGACATCCGTCTCGCTGGGATCCTGAGTTTAATGCTTGTGATGCTGGTGAGTCTTCGTTCGTTCCCTCAGAGGATGGAGACCATGCGACAGAGAATGATCTTGAAGGTGAAATGTGGGATGCTGCTGGAGCAGAACAGATGTCTACTGTGCGAGATAGCATTGCCGAAGAAATATACAGTGCTCGCAGGTCAACATTTGATTTATGATTTAGTAAACGTTTAGGGACTTTAAAATTAAAAAATTTTGATTCATATTCATTTTTTTTCTACCAGGTGATCAAAAGGATTGAAAGACGCAGTCGCGGGATTCAACAAGACTTTTTTTGCTATGGTGTAGAACTATGTACAAGACTACTGTAATCAGTAATTTTTAAATATTTATGTGTGTGAGTTTTTAAAAACCCAGCTTCCAAAAGCTGTTCCACCAAACAGCAAAAATAGAAAATCGCTCTTTAAAGAGCACTTCTGCACAAATCACCCAAACAGACTGCAGCTTTTCAAAACTGCTCCCCAGAGAGCTATTTTAAAACATCTCTATCCGGACAGCAGCTTTTCAATCCGCCAGAGCTGTCCCAAACAGACCCTTAAGGTATCTCAAAATCCGCTTCGCAGCAGCGTAGTGAGATTCCTTACAATTCACTTGGAATCTAGCACAAACACATGTAGAGAACATTATGTCTGGTCTACTAGCAGTAAGGTAGAGCAAGGATCCAACTATGCTTCTGTACTTGGTTTCATCAAAAGGTTTCACTTTCTCATCCTTGTCCAGAGACATGGCAGAACCCATTGGAGTCCTCATAGAGGTTGCGTTCTGTAATACCCCTATCCGTCACATAGCATATAGCAGTAGGTCCGGTCGGGGCGCGACTCCATACACCATGGACAGATCGGTGGGTTACTCATTGAAACCAACCAACCAATCACAATGTCCTACACAGAGCATCTAGCGGAAGCAGTTAATTAAGTTGCAAAGAATAAAGAACCCAGCAAAGCATGAATGTCCACTACTCAACCCAACAGGAGTGTACAATACACGAGTACCGGCCTTATGGCCTTATAATAATTTGCTCAAATATAAGTGTCTTCAAAACCTTGATACGCGGGCCGGTCATACATGAGAATATAAGAAAAACACTCAAAAATTAGGCCTTTGAGGGACGACTCAGCAACTTGGGCTTTAGCCGCTATTTTTTCCTCGGCTCCGCAGCACATGCAAGCAACAATCCACCGCACAGTGGCAAATAAAAGAAACGGTCAGCTATGCTGACCAAATTATAACGACCTCGCCCCCAACTCGGGGTGGCGATGTTCTTTCCCTGCATTTTTTAGCATAATCAAGCAGTATAGTGTAAACCCACTTCATCACAAGTGAAGGCATGCACGACCACACACCCCGTGCACTCAAGGAACATTCACGGCGACCCGGCAAACGTCACGTCAAATTAAGCCATAAACATTTCCGTCTCACCACCATCCCTTGGACCACCAACCTTATGAGCATTTTGTCTTCCTGGCTCGGGTCACGTCAATTTAAGCCATAGACCGCCTGAGATACTCATCTATTCCAACAGTCCCATCGAATGACATAGAATAGGTACGGTTCCTCCTGACCCGTTGCTCACACCACAATGTCAATTTAAGCCATATGCGCGGGTCAAGACTCCCCGAGTCCCGTTTCTATCACACAGTTCACATAACCCGGTTATGTTCAAGTTGACTCCCTGGCCATCATGTTGGCAGAATCACGCATCTGCCCAGTTTTTCGCGTGCGCCTTGGAGATAGTCCCCAAGGCACCCTGCTGCAATCTACGCCGTAGAAAACCCGAAAAACAAACATTCGCGCGGAGTCTTCTCCGGACATATATGCAATGCAACATCACCGATCCTGACAGACTAGTCCGGGTAGTCTTCACACATCATGCCTATATACATTCTTGAATACGGACTCTACACACGAGGGACTTCACATATCTACCCCAAGGAACGCCACAAACTAACCACATACTCGCGAGAGAGGGCTTCTTATGCAAAGGAAAAGAGGACTTCATATGTCCTAGGATGAGAATCGTTACCCTAGCATTTTTTATTGGCGCCATGGAAATCTATGCTGATGAAAAGCACCGCAATTTCTTTGCCTTCGTAGATCCGAAGTCGGCTCGCGATTTGGAGCTCCAAAACTCTGCCAGTGACCGGAATTAGCCTTCCTTCTTCCTCCTTGCTCTCTCCTCTCTCTAGATTTTAGAAAGAGAGTGAATCCAAGATTATGAGGAAATTACACCCCTGAACCGGCCTTAACCCTAAGGTGGGAAGAGCCTGAACCATCAGATCCAAAAACAAGGAAACAAACGACTGAGATTCAGCCCGAATTTACAAAACCTTGGTCGAACACGGGTTTTGACACGCCCGTGTTCAGGGCCGTGTCACCCATTCGCCGTCGAAACCGACGCCTCCCGAAAAGAACACGGGCACAAACAGGACCGTATCAGGCTTGACACGCCCGTGTCAGCCAGTACAAGCCCGTGTAGCTGGGCGTGTTACCTCAACGACACAGGTCCAAAATAATCCGAGTACAACACGGCCATGTGACACGCCCATGTCACATGCCGTGTGTTAGACACGCCCTGGGACACGCCTGTGTCCCAGGCCATGTAACTGCCTTAGCACAAACTGCCACACGACCCGAGGAGGAAACGGGTATTCGACATGCCCGTGTCGAATTGCACACACCCGTGTCGGACCCGAACACGCCTGGGCTCAGGCCGTGTGTCCCTCACTCAACGATCGTTGAGTGCAAGGCTCTGAGTGACTGACACGCCCTGGGACACGCCAGTGTCCTAGGCAATGTTCACCCCCCGACGATCGTTGACTCCAAAATCGTTGACCACGCGACCAATGCCGAACCCGAGCACGACACGCCCTGGGACACGCCCGTGTCCCAGGCCGTGTCACCTCTACCAAAACTTAGATTTGGCTTAAAACGCAACCCATTACCCTTTTGAGTTTCAGGGTGTTACAACTCTCTCCCTCTTAAAAGAATTTCGTCCACGAAATTACCAAAGGAAAGCTAAACAAAAACAAAAGCATTACCTGAGAGAAATAACTCTGGGTACTCCTCCAGCATGGTCTGCTCCCGTTCCTAAGAGAGCTCCTCACGATCACAATTGTCCCAATGGACCTTGACCATCCTGATCTCCTTGTTACGGAGTCGCTTAACCTCAAAGTCTTCAGTACGAATGGGCTTGACCTTAGTCGTCAACCCTTTGTCCACCGACACTTGATCAACTGCGATCACCTGCAAAGGCTCTTGCACTGCCTTCTGTAACACTAAAATGTGGAATACATCTTGTAGACCACTCAACTCCACCGAAAGCCTCAGACGATAAGCCGCTTCGTCGATTCGCTCCAGAATCTCAAATGGTGCAAGGTATCTCGGTGTCCGCTTCTTTAAGCGTCGTACCCGTGACACACCCTTGAATGGCTTAATGTTCAAGTACACCCAATCACCAACAACGAACTCCACGTTCCGATGCTTGTCATTGTAGTACTTATCTTGTCTATCCTGAGCGATCAGCAAATTCTCTCGAATGATCCGCACAAAAGAAGTAGCGCTTTCCACCTCTTGCTTTTTGTACAACCTTGCCTCACCCGTTTCTAGCCACGACAACGACGTGCGACACTTTCTACCATATAGGGCCTAGAAGGGTGCCATTTTAATACTCGCCTGCTAGCTATTGTTTTACGCAAACTTCACCAAATATAGTTGGTCTTCCCAATGCTTTCCGAAGTCTATAACACACATGCGAAACATGTCCTCCATAGTTCTGTTGACCCTCTCGGTCTGCCCATCCATTTGCGGATGGAAGGCTGTACTGAACTTCAATCTAGTCCTTAATATCTTCTGCACCAACCTCCAATCATTGGACGTAAAATGTCCATCTCGATCACTCACGATGCTGCGGGGCACATCGTGAAGTCTGATTATATTATCCACATACAGCTTCGCCAGTTTCTCCACCGAATCATCCTTCCTATGCGGAATGAAGTGCGACACCTTTGTTAACCGATCTACGATCACCCAGATGGCATCGTTTCCCTTCTGCGACCTTGGCAAGCCATGCACAAAGTCCATTGATATGTCATCGAACTTCCATTCCGGAATAGGCAAGGATTTCAAGAATCCTCCTGGCTTTTGGCACTCTACCTTTACTAAGGCGCAAGTATGACATTTAGCCACGAACAGTGCCACATCCTTCTTGAGTCTTGGCCACCAAAATAACTTCTTAAGGTCCCGGTACATCTTCGTGCTCCCTAGGTGGATTGAGTACTTGGTATGATGAGCCTCGTACATCAACTCCGCACGTAGATTTCCCATGTTTGGGACGCACAAACGATTGTCCTTCCTTAGAAGTCCATCTTCAACTGAAAACTGGGAATTTGACCCATCCAATGTTGAATCCATGAGCTCCTTCATGCCGTCATCTAACCTAAAAGCCTCCCGAATCTGACCATCCAGGTCATACTGAACTTCCGTCCAGTTCAACAATGCTTTGGCGCTAGTCTGCTTGTACACACAATAGATCTCTAACGCCTCCCACTCCCAAATTAACCTCTCATCATCAGCCGACAACCAGTTGGCTTTGGCAGGAGGCTTGAGCCTTAACGCATCGACAACTGCATTGCCTTTCCCGGGTACATAATGAATCTTGAACGTATAGTTTCCCAGGAACTCCATCCATCTCCACTGCCTTATGTTCAGATCCTTCTGATCAAATAGGTACTTCAAGCTCTTATGGTCGGTATAAATATAAACTTTTACACCGTACAAATAGTGTCTCCATAGCTTAAGTGCAAATATCACAGCCGCCAACTCCAAGTCGTGGACCGGATAATTCCTTTCGTTCACTTTCAGCTGACGCGATCCATACGCAATAACACTCCCAAGCTGCAGCAACACGCAACCCAAGCCACTGCCTGAGGCATCACTATAAATCTCGAAACCTTCGGTCCCACGCGGCGAACTTAGCATTGGCGCCGTGGTCAACCGACTCTTCAACTCCGCAAATGCTTGCGCGCACTCCTGCATACATAAGAACTTCTGATCCTTCCTTGTCAACTTCGTGAGAGGTAACTCTATCCGCAAGAAGTTCTCTACGAAGCGCCTGTAATAGCTGGCAAGCCCTAGAAAACTCCGGACTTCCGCTACCGAAGACAACACAGGCCACTCCTGTATCACAACAATCTTCGCTGGATCTACCACTATTCCTTCACCGCTGACAATATGACCAAGTAATGCTACTGAGGATAACCAGAACTCGCATTTGGAGAATTTTACGTAAAGTTCATTCCTCCTCAGCGTCTCCAACACCAGATGCAAATACTTCAAGTGATCTTCCTGGCACTGCGAGTACACCAATATGCCGTCAATGAAGACGAACACAAATTGGTATAGGTATTCTCTGAATGTCCTGTTCATCAGATCCATGAACACAGATGGAGAATTAGTCAGCCCAAACGGCATGACCATGAAATCGAAATGCCCATACCTCGGCTGAATGCTGTCTTCGGGATATCACTCTCCCTTATCCTTAGCTGATAATACCCAGACATCAGATCCAATTTTGAATACACTGACGACCCGACTAACTAATCAAAAAGATCATCAATCCTTGGGATCGGGTATTTATTCTTTTCCGTTAGCTTGTTCAACTCCCTGTAGTCGATACACAGCCGCAAGCTCCCATCCTTCTTCTTAACAAAGAGGACCAGTGCGCTCCAAGGCAACGAGCTTGGACGCACATACTCTTGCTCCATCAACTCTTCTAGTTGAACCTTTAACTCTGCCATCTCCTTAGGCGCCAACCTATAAGGAGAACGTGACACAGGTTTAGCACCTGACACTAGCTCGATCGTGGAATCGATCTCTCGCTGCGGTGGGGCTCCGGGAAGATAGTCCGGGAACACATTGGGGTACTCGCATACCACTGGGATACCATCCAAAGTGGTCTTAGGCTTTACAGCCTCCAATAACGTGAAGAATAGCTCTGCTCTAGCACTAACCGACTTCACCACCTGAAGAGCAGACATCAACGTATTGCTCGACCCCTTCAGTCCCGTAAACGTTGTCTCCTGCCCAACACCCATCTTTACCTCTTTACGGTTGCAATCTATAAAAGCCTTCTGCTCCGAAAGCCAATCCATACCGAAGATGATGTCAAACTCTGCTAGCGGTAGCAACAACGCTTGCAAGTCGAAATCTTGATTTCCAATATGAACCGCTACGACACATACTCTGTCCGCGCGCATCGAACAGCCATTCGGAAGCAGCACATCCAGTTTGTCCTTCACCATCGATGAAGGGACTCCGATGCACGTTATGAAACTTTCGGACAAAAAGGAGTGTGAAGCACCCGCATCAAAAAGTGCACGTGCCGGACTATCTCCAATCAGAACAAAGCCTATACAAACAGTATTAAGCTAACAAGCACAAGGTAACAGTATTTAAAGCTAACTTGTTATAAATTAAACCGTACCTGTCACCACATCCGCTTGCTTGATGGCCTCCTGTTGGCCTAGATTATAGACTCTCGATTGAGTCGGAGCATAGTGGGACGTGGTTGACTCCACCACCCTTCCCTTTTCTTCATAAGTTGCTCCTTGCTTTCTCTCAGACTTTGGACGTCCGCTCCAACAATCACGGGTAAAATGCCCCGTCTTTCTAGAAGTAAAACAAGCGACCGAGGTTCGGTTGGTTGTTGCCCCCGAGGCACCTGAAGAAGGGGCTAGACCCAACGTCCTAGCCTTCTTGTAGAATCTGCGATACCAAGACTTCGAAGTAGTCGGCACTTTAAATTCCGATTTCTTGCGACTGGAGTCCTTCTCCTGAACAATCTTCATGTCCTTTTCCAAGGACCGGGACGAATTGACCAAGGTCATGAAACCCTATGCCATAGGCCCCTAAAGTAGCAATCTTAGGTCATCTCTCAAACCTTCGTAGAATCGATTCGTCTTGCGCTCGTCATCAGCAAAGGTAGCGCTTGCGTATCGTCCTAAACGAGTAAACTGGTGAAGAATCGTCCACGGTACTGTCTCCTTGAACCAATTTCTGGAATTCATTCTCCAAAGCAATCGTCTGTGCTGAGGGGAGGTATAGAGCCAAGAACAACCTTGAAACTCCTCCATTGAGAAATCAGCCAACTACCTGCCCCTCAGATGGTGTAGCTCCAAGCCTTCCCACCATAGCCTTACATCCCCATCCAACAAGAACATCGCAATCGTGGTCTTCTGCCACTCCTCAGTCTCAGTCGCTGTCAACACTCTATTAACTCTAGAGAGCCAATCCTCCGCTTAAGTTGGGGTTCCCGTCCTCGAGAACACAGGAGGATTAAATCCCATCACGTGCTTCAGCTGCTTCTCCGTTGCTCTCCTCGGCAACACCGGCTCTAAAACCACCTGTTCCACCCTCCTTGGATCTGCCGCTTGGAGCGGCACTTGCTCCACAGCAGGAGCAGGCTGCGTATTTATCATTGCAAACATAGCCTCCGCTACTAATCGAATGGTATCGGCTGAAAGGGGTGTTGCAGACGCATCGTTTGGTGCGCTACTTTCCTCAGAAGCTGGCCGTTCCGACGGCCTAGCACCACTCCTGGTAACCTATAATCATGCAAAACGCCGATAAGCGACCACACAACATTGCAAAAAGCCATTATAGGAACGTGTAGGTTCCTTAAACATGTGTATTTTCATTCCTAAGTGGACATTCATGGGTTCTTTTCAAGTTATAACGATGACAAACACACTTGTGCTCACCACCCCTTAAGGTGAATTCGTCCACGAACTCATTTAAGCTTGACCGAAACCAGTAGTCTGATACCAAATTGTAACACCCCTATCCGTCACATAGCATATAGCAGTAGATCCGGCCGGGGCCCGACGCCATACACCACGGACAGACTGGTGGGTTACTCAATGAAACCAACCAACCAATCACAACGTCCTACACAGAGAATCTAGCTGAAGTTGTTTATTAAGTTGCAAAGAATAAAGAACCCATCAAAGCATGAATGTCCACTACTTAACCCAACAAGAATGTACAATACACGAGTACCGGCCTTATGGCCTTACAATAGTTTGCTCAAATTTAAGTGTCTTCCAAACCTCGGCACGCAGGCCGGTCATACATGAGAATATAAGAAAAATACTCTAAATCAGGCCTTCGAAGGCCGGCTCAGAACCTTGGGCTTTAGCCCGCTATTTACCGCTCAGCTCCGCAGACCTGCAAGCAACAATCCACCGCACGGTGGCAAATAAAAGCAATGGTCAGCTATGCTGACCAAATTATAACGACCCCACTCCCAACTCAGGGCCACGATGTTCTTTCCCTGCATTTTGTTAGTATAATCAAGTAGTATAGTGTAAACACACTTCATCATAGGTGTAGGCATGCACGATCATACACCCCGTGCACTTAGGGCACATTCACGGCGAACCGACCAACGTCACGTCAAATTATGCCATAGATGTTTCAGTCTCACCACCGTCCCTTGGACGACCAACCTTATGAGCATTTTGTCTTCCTTGCTCGGGTCACGTTAATTTAATCCATAGACTGCTGGAGACACTCATCTATTCCAATGGTCCCACCGAACAACATAGAACAGGTACAGTTCTGCTTGACCCGTTACTCACACCGCATTGTCAATTTAAGCCATATGCGCGGGTCAAGACTCCCCGAGTCCTTTTTCTATCACACAGTTCACATAACCCGGTTATGTTCAAGTTGGCTCCCCGGCCACCATGTTGGCAGAATCACACATCTGCTCAGTTTTCTGGGTGCACCGTGGAGTTATTCCCCAAGGCTCTGTGTTGCAATCTACCCTTTAGAAAACCCGAAAAACAAACATTCGCGTGGAGTCTTCTCCGGCCATATATGAATTGCAACATCACCGATCCAGACAGACTAGTCCGGGCAGGCTTCACACATCATGCCTATGTCCGTTCTCGAATACGGACTCTACACAAGGGGGACTTCACATATCTACCCCAAGGAATGCCACAAACTCACCGCATACTCGCGAGAGAGGGCTTCCTATGCAAAGGAAAAGAGGACTTCACATGTCCTATGATGTGAATTGTTACCCTAGCATTTTTCCTTAGCGCCATGGAAATCTATGCAGATGAAAAGCACCGCAATCTCTTTACCTCCGTAGATCCGAAGTCGGTCGCGATTTGGAGCTCCGAAACTCTGCCGGTGACCGGAACTAGCCTTCCTTCTTCCTCCTTGCTCTCTCCTCTCTCTAGATCTTAGAAAGAGAGAGAATCGAAGATTATGAGGAATTTACACCCCTGAACAGTCCTTAACCCTAAGATTAGAATAGCCTGAACCATCAGATCCAAAAACAAGGAAACGAACGACTGAGATTCAGCCCGAATTTCCAAAACCTGGGCCGAACACGGGTTCCGACACGCCCGTGTTCAGGTCCGTGTAACCCATTCGCCGTCGAAATCGATGCGTCCTGAAAAGAACATGGGCACCCGACACACCCGTGTCAGGATTGACACGCCCGTGTCAGCCAGTACACGCCTGTGTACTTGGGTGTATTCCCTCAATGACACAGGTCCAAAACAATCTGAGCCCAATACGGCCATGTGACATGCCCGTATCACATGCCGTGTACTGGACACTCCCTGGACACGCTCGTGTCCCAGGACGTGTAACTACCTTAGCACAAACCTCCACACGACCTGAGGAGTACATGGGTATTAGACACACCTGGGTCGAATTGCACACACCCGTATCGGACCAGAACATGCCTGGGCTCAGGCCGTGCGCCCCTCACTCAACGATCGTTGAGTGTATTGCTCTGAGTGACTGACATGCCCTGGGAAATGCCCGTGTCCTAGACCGTGTTCACCCCCCCGACGATCGTTGACTCCAAAATCGTCGACCACGCAACCAACGCCGAACCCTAGCACGACATGCCCTGGGATACGCTCGTGTCCCAAGCCGTGTCACCTCTACTAAAACTCAGATTTGGCTCAAAATGCCACCCGTCACCCTTTGTGTTTTGGGGTGTTACATGTTCTCCATTCCGAATTTCTTAATTAGCTCTCTGGTGAACTTAGTCTGGGAGATGAAAATTCCATCTTCAGATTGTTTCTCTTGAACCCTAAGAAATACTCCAGCTCTCCCATGCTGCTTATTTCAAACTTACCTTGCATAAGTTTTGAGTACTTTTTGCAAAGGTTGTCGTCAGTAGAGCCAAATATAATGTCGTCGATGTAGATTTGCACTAGCAAAGTCTTGCCTTTTTTTTCCCTAAGAAATAATGTCTTATCTATCTTTCCCCTTGTGAACTTGTTCTCAAGGAGAAAACTAGATAGCATTTCATACCAAGTTCGAGGAGCTTGTTTCAAACCATAAATCGCTTTAGATAATAAATAAACGTAATCAGGTAGGTTTGAATCAACAAAACCTGGGGGTTGTTCTACGTATACTTCTTCCTTTATGTCACCATTAAGGAAGGCGGACTTCGCGGCCATTTTATAAACAGTGAATCCCTTTAGTGCAGCATACACTAAGAACAACCGGATTGCCTCCAGTCTAGCCACTAGAGCATATTTCTGGTCGAAGTCGATTCCTTCTTCTTGACAATATCCTTTGGCGATGAGTCTTGCTTTGTTCTTTATGATCGTTCCATTTTCGTCCATCTTGTTCCTGTAGACCCACTTTGTCCCGATGAATTCTTATCATTGGGTCTTAGAACAAGTTTCCAAACTTTACAGTGCTTGAACTAGTTCAGTTCTTCTTCCATGGCCAAGATCCATGATGTGTACGAGCTTGCTTCCTCGAACTTCCTTGGTTCAACCTATGAGAGGAAACTTAAATATAAATTCTCGTCAGTTGTAACTCTACGAGTTCTGACACCATCCAGGGGATCTCCTATGATTTGGTCGATTGGGTGATCCTTCAGATGTCTGAGATCTAGGGTCCTTGCATCTGGAACTTAAACCACTGGAGTGACTTCATCAACTTGGACTACTTCTTCATCTTGATCATCGACCTCTCCAATAGGGGTTGGAGTGGTGATCTTGATAAATTTTTCACCTTCGTCTTTGTTTGGTTCATCCAAGCTAATTTATTTCAACTTTGCACCTGCATCTTCAATAAGCACACTAGAAGAGTTGCTTTGCAACAAGCTCGTCTCATCAAATATAACATGTATTGATACCTCTACAACCAGAGGTTTTCAATTAAATATCCTATATGCCTTACTATGAATACTATACCCTACAAAAATACCTTCAAAACTCTTTTTGCTAAACTTTGTAGTGTGATACTTACAATTGTTAAGCACGAAGCATTTACAACCAAAAATTATAAAGTATGAAATAGTTGGTTTCCTGACCTTTAACATTTCGTAAGGTGTCTTATCTTGATTCTTATTTATGAGTGCTTGATTTTGCACGTGGCATGCAGTGTTGATGGCTTCTGTCCATAAGTACTCTTGTGGTGAAGCATCACTCAACATAGTCCTGCAGGCCTCTATGAGTGTTTTGTTCCTTCTCTCAGCTACTCCATTTTGCCGTGGAGTATGAGGAGAGGAAAACTCATGAAAGATACCTAAGCTTCCACAAAATTTTGTCATGGCCCCAGACTTGAATTCAGTTCCATTGTCACTTCTTATCTTAACTACGGAACAATTGTATTCATTCTAGATCTGCCTAACAAAATTCGTAAAGACATCATAGGTATCTGACTTGTGTTTTAGAAAGAACACCAACGCAAAGCGCGAGTCATCATCAACAATAACCAATGTATATTCCTTGCCTCCCAAACTTCTAATTTGTAGTGGAGTGAACAAGTCCATATAAAGTAGATGTAGACATCTATTTGAATCTTTGCCAATAATGCTTTTAAAGGTAGCTCTCATTTTCTTGCCTTTCACACAAGCATGACAAGGTCTATCTTTGACGTGCTTGACCTTTGGGGCATCACGTACCAGGTTTAGTGAAAATAATTTGTTAAAAGTTTTAAAATTAATATGTGCTAATCTCTTATGCCATTGGTCAACAAGAGACGCACTATCTTTTGCTAAAAAGCACACTGGTGTAGAAGAATATATACAAATGAAATATAAACAAAATATATTCCTGCTTCGAGTGTCAGATAGAATCGTTTCCATATTGTCAACAGACTTTATCAAGCACTTAACATGGAATTCAACTATGTATTCTTTGTCGCATAGTTGGCTTATGTCTATGAGATTGTGTTCCAATCGCTCGACATAAGCTACATCCAAAAAGGATACACTGCCATTAGTGATCATACTGTAGACTTTAGTGATTCCTCGGTCTGAACCTCCAAAGATAACCTTTGGTCCATTCAATACTGGATAAAAGTTCTAAAGTAGGCTTCTTGTCCCGGTCATGTGCCGAGAGCATCCACTGTACAAATACCAGATAGGCATTTTAGTGGACTTTGGACATCCCTGTAATCATAATCAGTTTGCCTTAGGAACTCAAACATGTTTGGGTCCTTGGTCTCGTGTTAGAACACTCCCCCTACGAGGATTAGCATTATGAGTGGTCATTCTCATGTTGCCATCCTGAGGAGTTATAATATTTCTTGGATTAAACCAACAATCGATGGCAAAATAAACCAATTCTGCCACAGCACCAACAGTCGAACCTGTTGTATCTTTGCCTTAGGTACTCCTACTTGACATTCTTGGATAGTGGTCTAGCAGGGGTTGCAGTCTTGGAGGAGGAGGCTTCATGATGATGGAAATCACATGATTTCTTCTCCTTCGCAGGCTTTTCCACAATGGGTTTTACCTTTGGTGCTTTTTTGAAGTTATGACAATGATCATAAGTACCATAGTCCTGAAGAATGACTTCTTCATAAGGTGACTTAAAGACACTCTCACCAAAGTTTTTGGGGAGAGTCCGTCCTTGGTAACGAGACTTTGGCTCTACATAAGTAGGCCTAGTCAAGTGGCCGTAGGATGAGTCAAGATAAAACTAATTAGTTGGAAATTTGATATTCTTAAAGATAGTCTGATCTTGAGGGGCCTTCCCCTTTGATTTGGACAAGTCCTTCTTGGCGACCTTATTCCTTCTCTGAGCCTTATTCCTCCTAGAAGATTTACTAGGAGATTCTACATGGCCTAGCCCAGCACCCGTAGCCTGAGCAGAGAACTCAGCAATAAGAGGAAGAACTACCTTGGGCTTAGAGAAACCTTCAACAAGTTTCTTTTTGGCTTCTAGTAATTCTTCCAACCCCTTGATGATTTCATCTTTCAGATCAAGGTGCTTGATAGCCTTATTGAACTCATTAACTGCAGTATCTAAGTCTTCTCTTAGTGAGTCCATCTTAACAACTTCCTCTCTCAGAGAGCTTTCTACGGCCTTTAGAGACTTAATCTCTTTTGCCTGAGTTTTTACGACCTTTCGACATTTGTAGTATGCCTTGATCAACTACTTATACTAGGCCATGAGTTCAGACTCATCGTTAGAAGAGCTGTCCTCATGATCATGCTCAGAGACTTCAGATTCAGAAAGAGGAGTGTGAGAGTTTACCTTCCTAGTGACCTGGGACTCTTGTTCATCATCTGTCTGAGCCACACGCCCAAAGTAGGCTTCTTCTTCTTCACTCGACTCAGATGAGTCAGAGTCACTAAGAGTTTTGCCCTTCTTGGCTATAAGGCTCTTATCTGTCCTCTTTCTGTTGTATGAGGACTTCTTTTCTTCTCTTTTACCACCCTCCTTTTTCTTGTAGGGGAAATTAGCAATGGCATGACCTGGCTTGTTACAATAATAACAAACTATGTCAGTCGAAATATGTTTGTTAGGTTTAGAATTATACCTGTCATGGCTAATTGTGCCTTTCTTTCGTCGATCACCATCATGTCGTGATCTTTTGTATGAGGCATCCTTGCCTCTCTGTTCTTTTTGTTCAAAAATTTCTTGAACTGTCTTGAGAGCAGTGAGAATTCTCCTTCAGATAGCTCTAAGCCTGAAGTGCTTGGCTCAGATGATTCCACTTCACTTTCTTCTAGAGCTGGTGCTGGTGAGGCAGCTTTGCCCTTCTTTGAACTGTCTGCCTTTAAAGCAATGGACTTTTCCTTTGAAGAGAAACGACTTTTCTCTTCTTCAGCCTTTTTGGAGTTGATCTGCCGTTCATAGGACATTATCTTGCCTAAGAGATTACGTGGGTCTATCTCAGCTAGTTTGCCAAACTCCTGGATGTCACCGACTTTGTTGTCCCATTCCTTTGTGAGAGACCTAAGAAACTTTTCATTAAGCTCCCTATTAGTGAAGAACTGGCCATACACTCTTAGGCCGTTGAGTATCTTGAAGAAATTTTTAAAAGTGTCTGCAATGAGATCTTTTGGCCCTTGTAGGAAGGCTTCATACTTATGATTCAGGTGGGACCTTCTATCATCCCTTACCTCTTCTGTTCCTTCCATTAAGGTGACAAGAGACTTCCACATTTCCTTAGCAGATTTGTAATGAATCAGGTTCTGCAGCATTGAGTCATCGACTTCACTTGCTATTATATTTTTAGCTTTCTTATCCAGTGAGACAAGTGCAATCTCGTCCTTGTCTAGATCCATTAATTTCTTAGGTACTTGCTTAGTTGGATCTATAGTGGAGATGGTCATGGGAACGTGAGGACCTTCTTCAACAATCATGAATATCCGGGGATCCATAACTTCCATGAAAAATTTAATTCTTTCTTTCCATATGGGAAAGTTGTTCTTGGTGCACAGAGGAAGCTTAGCAAAATCTTTACCATTGTCCATGCTTGGTAAATTCTCATGAGATAACTGAAGAGGAAATTGATCAAGGTGTAAACATTTTAATGACCAACCTTCCTATGATACCAATTGAAAGAGTTCAGTTGTCTACCTAAATCACCTAGAGGGGGTGAATAGGTAAGTTGTGCGTCTATTGCGAAATAAAAAAAATCACGATCTTGTAGACAAATCAACCAAGCAATCACAGGCGACAAAAGATTTATAGTGGTTCCCCAACCTTGCGTACGTCCAATTTCCCTCATCGATCTAGTAAACCACTAGACTCGGCTACTCCACTTCTCGGATTGAAAACCAGTCCTACATCTCGAAAAAAAGTTCTGATAATCTCGATCAAAATGGATCTACACTCGGAAGATAAAATTCATACAATTCGGAGAAAACTCACCTACAAGAATGGATAATCTAAAATTGAAAATACAAATAAATGATCTTCGAATCTTGAGATGTTTTGGCGTGATCTTCTTCTTTGAGTGTTGTGGATTTATCAGACTTGTTGAAGAAGAACTCACGACTAAAACTAGATCTGAAGATTTTATTTTGACTTCACCCGATCGGAACGTTGACGGAGAAAGAGAAAATATCACGATCAGGAAATCAATCTTTGTTTAAATCCTTTGAATCAGAAACCCTAATTCTTGCACAATGAAGATCGGCGGCGGCGGGTCTTGTTTTGAAAAGAAAGAGAGAGAGAGGATTCAGCGACTTGAGAAATTATGACAGTGTGTAGATCCTTCGTATTCTTTGTATTAGGGTTAGTCAATTTACATTACTTAATATAGGATCTCTCTAATAATCATAATTAGTCTCAATGACGTACACGTGGACCAGTCACATCAAGTGATTTGAAAATCCCGTCATTCTGGACTTAACAGAAGTTTTGCAGAAAATGACTTATGTTTCTCGAGAAGAATGATATTTCTCAAGAAGTAATGTTTATTACTCGAGAATAAGACAAAGGATTACTCGAGACAATATTTCTGCTCAACCGAACTTCAGTTCTCGAGAAAGAGGAATACAACTCGAGAACTAAGAATTGCTTCTCGAGAAAAGGCAGCCAATGGCGTTGCGTCAGGTCTTAGCACTCAACACTCTCAACGCTTTTACTGTTGAGTACACGAGTACTATCTGAATTTCCCGAGAACAAAGAAACGGATTACTCGAGATTGAGAATTTCTTCTCGAGAAAAGGAAAGTTTCTCGAGAACTAGGAGTAGCATCTCGAGAACTAAGAGTTGTTCTCGAGAACTACACTTAGAAAAATTTCTGATATAACAAATCAGTACTCGAGAAGTAGATAAGGAGTTTACTAGAGAACTAAACTTAGTTTCTCCAGAACTAAGGGACTACTCGAGAACTAAGTATAATACTCGAATAAAGTTACTGATTACTCGAGAACTCTCAAATATACTACTCGAGAACTCGATTTCTATTTCTCGAGAACTAAAAGACTACTCGAGAAAAGGACTTAGAGAATTTCTGTTTTTAAGAAAACTTTTCTTCTGACTAAGCTCAACACCAACATCTCATCTTTTGATCCAAGTACTTGAAAATGAAGTGTATCCAAATAGAGAGGCTATACATGAGTAAACACCTTGGATCACACAATGAGGAATTACATTGTATGGTCCTGTATTTATGACCCACTACAGACTGATATTGGTCTACACTTAGCAATAAAGTCCTGCAAACAAATAAGGATCAAATACAACTTAATTCATCTTAGTTCAAGGGTGACTTCATGCAAATCTGGGTTATTGTGGATGCAATACCCAACAACATTTCCACTGGTTTTACCTCTAAGTACTTTTAATATTTAATTCAAAACACCACAATAACTATGATAGAAATGAAATAATAATATTAATACTAATTATATTAAACCGCCGAAACGAATCTTGGCGCAAGGATGGACGGAATCCTTTCATTATCCCAGTAAAACCGACGGCTCATAGCAGCCCATCTTGGGTGGTTTTGGGAGGAGATTTCCCGCCACCATAGCGCCTCCCGGCCGGCCAATGCCACCACCACCTTCGTTGAGGTGGTGGTCGGCGATAGGTGGTGTGTAAGCCGGCCGGAGGTTGCGGAATCGGGTTTTAAGCATGGAATTTAAATCTCCAAAACTAAAGTTTTCGGCCTACCCAATCTAGAGCCAATTGGCCCCAAACATTACAGCCAATGGATAGAGATCTATCTATTGTGAAAGAGGATAGGGATAGGACAATTTGAGAGGGTTGGAGTCGAGCCAATCATCGTGTTTCCATTGATGATGGTGGCGCCGCTTGGTGTTCTGCAACTGCACTACCAAAGAGCTCAGCTGCTTCAAGGAAAGTGTGGAACCGACTTCCCTAGGCCTAAGGAAGCTCTTAAGATTGCCAAATGGGGAAGAGGGAGGGTCAATCTTTATTTCACCATTAATGGTCATGAAGGAGATTTTCGGACAATGTAGAACCCACTGAACCCAGACTCTATACAGCATAGAAAGCCTCTTGATCTTCCCCTAATTCACCAAGGGAGATGAATCCAGCAATTGGGAATGAGTAGAGAGGCCCTTGGCTTCCCTTGGCCATGAATGGCCTCTCTTTCTCACATTCTCTCTCCTCCATTAAAGGGGATGTGGAGATTTCTCTCTCCTAGTCAATATTTCCAGCATTTTAATGGCAATTTATGTAAATTCCTGCCTCCTAAAGCTAATGGGCCACTCTAATTGGGCTTAGCCCAAGTGAGTTTGGCTTTGTTAGGTCCACTTGGGCTAATTTGGCCTAATCTCATGGTTGAGTTGACCTTGGTCAAATTGATCATTTGGGTTGACCCCAATGGGTCTTTGGTGATCCATTGGCCTCCCCTAAGGTCTAGGAAGGGTTAGGTAGGGTTGGCTTGGAATCTTGGAGACCACTTATCCCTTAATTAGGGCACTTTGACCATTTTAGGACTAACATTGACTTTGGTCGACCCTAGCCTCTTTAGTTGACCCCAATGGTTCCTTGGTGACACATCGACCTCCCTTATGGCTTAGGAAGTTCTATGTGTGTTCCTTGGTTAAGGGAAGGTCAATATACCTTGTGTGAGCTCGTTTGACCTATTTAGAGTTTGGATTGAATTTGGTCAACTTGACCCTTTTAGTTTACCCCAATGGGTCCTTAGTAACCCATGTGTCCTACCAAAGGATTAGGGGTGTCATGGTGGGGTCATGGAGTTAAGGTGAAGCCCTAAGGTCAAACCCTAGAGGTGGTAAAAAGAATGAGCTAATTGCAGACCAAGGTGATCTCACCTTCATTCCTAGGTTCACTTGTTCTTCTTGGGCTTCCTAGGGTTTTTTCATGACCTAGTCATGATAAAATCACTCTCAGGGGTATAGTAGTTTGAGGGATGTTACACTGGCATATCGTCCTGCTAGTCATGCTGGCACTCCAACTCCTCGAGCTCCTTAAATAATACGGTCACAACCAACCGTTAGTCATAAAGACTAAGCCATTTTGTATTCGCCTCACCCCCGCGACTCCTAGGAACCGAGCGGGAGGAAAAAAGCAGATGACAACAAAGCAGTACAAATGGAAGCAGGGGACGGTGGATCTATGCTATCTTTGATATATTTCTAACAGGTATATCATTGTACTAGTAGTTCTATATAGCACATGTAAAGTAAGTAAGCAGTACTAAAAAGAAGTGTAGTAAGTAAAGTAAAGAAAGAGCAGAAATGTAAACTATCTACTACTACTAAACAACCATCACAGGAGTACCTTAACTTATATGAATACCCATACAAACTTATAAGTTGAGGTTTCAGGAATATAACTTATCATATAAAAGAGCCCAAACTAATTTATATGATAAGGATCTGCGGTACGTATATACTAAGTATGTATGTAGGCTATGATGTGTATTGCCGATTATAATTCATTCAAGTGAACCTCACATACACGACTCTGTGATCACTAACCTTTAGTTCCCACTTTTTGGAGTTAGTTTAAATCTCGGGTACCACTGCTTTGGCTACGGTAGCAGCGGAGCGGGTGTCTCTGCATTCTAGGCGGGTATACACACTACCAGGCCTAGACCCTTCATACACCTCCGTACACGTTCTTGGTGCACATTACAGAATCTTAGCATACTAATTTGCTAGAAAATCCACCCTTCTTTTTTGTTGAGTGTGCGTTTTTGGGGATTGTTCTCCAGTCCGCAGTGTAAAACAGCCCAGTGGCCCCTCAAACTCTCACACATCGCTAGAGTCATCGTACTACCGTCGGTGTGACAACAGACAAGTACCGCATTACCCACCACTAATATGTTATTTGTACATGAAAATATTTTCCAACACGAGCTTCCAGCTCGCAGGACACCCCCGTCCGAAGTAACCACCTGAGCCTCCAACTCGTAGGACTAAACCCATCCTGTATCCAAACATTCGAGCCTCCATCTCGCAGGACAAAACCCATCCTGTATCCTCCAACCCTATACGGGTGAGTTTGTCACATTGTTCTCTTAACCTATTAGACTACTCTTTTCTAATTCTTGTTATACATAATAGTTTAGGATTAATCCTTGACTTCCCAGGGCATGCCCGGTGAAGGGCTCTCGAGGGCACTAGGAACTACGATCGGTTGAAGCCCAAAGCTCCCTTTCTCAAGGACACTTAATTTTATTAATGTCTACCCATTATTAATTCAACAATCTCGTATTTACTCTTGAGAAAACCTAATGACATAAGGTACTGATTGGGAGTGCGACAATCTTTCACCGGTCCCCGTTAAAGTTGTTCTCCATGTGGCTTGAACTCTATCACTCATTATTATGTAGTGACATACTCGTGACACCAAGCAGGGTTTCAATTTCCCAATACATCTCTCAATCTAACCACCTATCATTTCCCTGTGGGTCCTAGTGTTACACGTCACTTTTTACTAAGCGCAACCCATGACCTAATTCTAACCCGTATGAGACGACTTCCAATTCCTTTGGCCAAAGACCCCTAAATATTTATCATGGATTTTTCATGTGTATTAAGTTGACCATTTTGAATTTAATCATTTTTCTAAGTATTTAGGACCATATATTAAATCATTTAATTAGGTGACCTAGGTCACTTTTTACATGAGCTACAATATCCAATGGTCAATTATATCTAGATAATTTACCTGGAGTTCATCTAGATTAAAAATATCTTTTCACCAAAGATACTAATTTTTCCACTTGATTTACCATTCATTTTCAACTAAAAATTCATAGAAAATTATTGGTGATTAATATTGTCATAATAATACTTAAAACAGAATTTCATACTCCTTACAAGTGATTTGACCTAAAATAATTACAAGTGAACATTATTAAAAAAATGCAACTATTAAGGTTTTCAGCATAATTAATCATTCAAAATTCTTAAATAAATTCACAGGGGTTTATATTATAGAAATAAGAGTCTATACATTTTCCCATAATTTTTCAAACATTATTACCCTTACTTTAAATTTAAATCCCTAAAGGCTAAAATTGTAAATATACTATATACAGAAGATATAATTCTCAAACAAGATCATAAATTTTTACAGAGATGTGAATTGTCCTTATTAGGGCTTGAAACATAACTTTGGAATTTTCTAAGGTCAGTAGCCCTATTTCTCATTTTTAATTCTAAATGAAGCTATTTTCCAATAATTCAAAATAATGGGATTTTTGACCCCCAAAATCGCAATCTTTCTATGGGAGGGGTATTTCATCCCTATGAGCCTCTTTACAAAATCTCATGGACAAGAGGTTAGCCAAATGGGCTAATTTCCCATTTTCCCATATTTACTATTGACACACCATTTGCCAATCTACCTCCACCTAGTATGTTTGATTTACCAAACATGGAAAGGTTCAAATAGTCTTAAACTTTTACCATGGTAGTATGATGACACTAGAGCCATGCCACACAAATTTGGGGGTATTTTGATTTGTAAAACTCCCAAGATTACAATTATTTAATAAATCAAATTTTGACTAAGGCTCTATTTGTTTGAGCATTTCGCTGCTCCGTTTTGGCCAAACGCCGCCGGAAGGAGGGTAAAAAAATGAACCTCCGGTGGCATTTGCTCCATTTCCATCCGCCCTCCTTGAGAAACGCCACAAAAAGCTCCGTTTGGAGTAGCCACCTCCCCTCTCCGGTTCGAACTCTCCGTTTCCACCCGCCGGATCAACCCGCCACCGCCGAACCAAATGGAGCCTAAAACTAAAGGAAACTATACTCCAAAAATTCTCTTTTTTGGACATAGTCTAAGTAAGGTATACACACATTCTTGACCTATATATCACTGCATGTGGACATATATTTTAGCCTAGACATCCATTTAAAGTTCTGCCCTAGTATAGGATAAGTCCTAGGAGAATGACCCTACAAAGAGCTATAGAGCTCCAAAGTGCATGTTTAGGGTTTCATATTAAAGTTAATTCTTAGCTATACAAGTTTTATGTTGGTGACCAGTTATGGAATTTCCTTTAATAGGCCTACATTTTGCATTAAAGTGGCAAGAAAAAATATGACAAAAAATTGCACATTTAGTGATTTCCTGTAGTTTATTTCATAAAAATCAAAGGAATCAGGTTGTCTTCTCCAATGAGACAAAGGATATGATTTTACCCACCTATAGCAACTCAAACTCCTAATTCCGGACACATGGGCCACTGCCACTGCCGACGATTATCAACACCACCTCTATTGAGGTGGCAGTTGGCGTTTCCTTGCGACATGGCTGCAAGAGGCGGATCCTCCGGCAAATCCGAGCAAGAAGAAAAGCTCGTATTTCTCCCTCTTTCTCACATGGAATCGAGCTCAATTAAGCCCGATATCTCTCCTAGTTGATCTAGAAGACTAGCACAGGGGGAGGGGAGGAGAAACGGACCTGGATGCGAGCTTGGCGGCGGGTGCGGTAGTGGTGAGTCATGTCCGATCCTTGATCCGGTGAGTTAGCTCCAAAGCTCGATTCTATGGCTAAAGTTTAACTCCAGAAATCATTTCCCACTCCTCTGGCTCAAAAATTGTGATAGCGGGCTTGCCAGAAATTGGGGAAACGTTTAGGTTTTGTTTCTTCCCTTTTTTAAAAAAGAATTCAGTTTTAAGTTGCTTGCTATGTGTCACCCAAGTATTGGACCGTCAATCATTGCCTTAAATAGGTCTTCTTGAAATGATCAATGTATTAAATAGGTTTGTTAAAGATATTAGGTTCAAACGTGCCATAATTATTTTATCCTGAAATCCCGGTTCAGACAGGATATATATAAATTAGCAAATACAACTTAGACAGAAAAAAATACTCTAAGTCCAAAAGCGTTGAGTGGTGTTGAGACCACTTAATGCCGCGTTGAGTCTACTTAACGCCAATAGCAAGATGAAAATACTCTGTCCTAAAGCATTGAGTGGTGTTGAGACCACTCAACGCCGCGTTGAGTCCACTCAACACCAACTCCAAGATGAAAATACTCTGCCCCAAATCATTGAGTGGTGTTGAGACCACTCAACACCGTATTGAGTTCACTCAACACGAATAACAAGATGAAAGTAATCTATCCAAAAGCGTTGAGTAGTGTTGTGACCACTCAATGCCGCGTTGAGTCCACTCAATACCAACGACAAGATGAAAATACTCTCCAAAAGCGTTAAGTGGTGTTGAGACCACTCAACGCCGCATTGAGTCCACTCAACGCCACAACATCAATAATGTTTCTAAGTCAAAAGCATTGAGTGGCGTTGAGACCACTCAACATTGCGTTGAGTCCACTGAACGACTTGTCAAATGGTGTCATGTTCACTCGACGCCTATTAATTAAAGAGCATGGCGTTGAGTCCACTCAACGCACTCGATGCTTTATCGAGTGGCGTCGTATTCACTTGACGCCCTGTTGAATCCACCTTATCTCCTTGGGACAAACCTAGCCTAACCCCATTCACTCACCACATGTTCTAACCTAAAAAAAGTTAAGGGGTTTGGAAGAAAATGGGATGTTACAAATACCAATAAACAAAAAAAAAAATTTCGTCCTCCAAATTCAAGTTTGGGTCTACGAGGTTTCTATGCGCAAGAATTTTAAGAAACTTAAACATAATTAAAGTACACCTAAGGCGAAAAGCTCAGGGCACCACTCATGCATAAGATCCATCAGCTCCCAGGTGTCCTCCTCCTGTCCATGGTTGTACCACAGCACCTTGACCAAGGTAACCTTCTTCTTCCGCATCACTCGAATCATTGTATCATCGATCAAAACCGACTCTAAACAGACTGATCTATCAGGTGCTACCGGGCCTGCTATAGTGGTAATATACTGCTCTGGTCGAAGTAGAGCTCTCCGAATCGAGGAGACAGGGAAGATGTCGTGCAGAGTCCCTAACTCTTGGTGCAGCTCTATCCGGTAAGCCAAGGGACTGATCCGCTCCAGGATCAAGTATGGTCCCATAAATCGAGAGCTGAGCTTCTTGTGCCTCCGCACCCATGATACACCATGCATCAGACATATCTTCAAGAACACATTGTCCCCCATTGTAACTCCACCTTTCGATGTCTTGGATCATAGTACTTGGCTTGCCTACTCTATGCCTCCTGCATCTGATCCCTGATCAGCCGTATCTGAGCATCCGTATCCTCAATATAATCTGATTCAAGTGCCCCGGGGTCCTCATCCTGGACCCAAGATTGTGGTGTCTGACACTTTATTCTGTATAGGGCCTTATATAGTGCCATCCTAATGCTCGTATAGTGACTGTTGTTGTAGGAGAACTCAATCAGTGGCAACAATCGCTCCCAGGGCTTCGCTGTGTCTAGTATACATAAAAGAAGCAAATCTTCCAGAGTCCGGTTAGTCCGCTCTATCTGGCCATCGGTCTGTTGATGGAAAGAGGTGATAAAATAAAGCTGAGAACCTAAGTACGCCTGCACCGCACTCCACTCCCTAAAGGTGAATCGACCATCACTGTCCGAGATAATCGTCATGGGGATGCCGTGGTACCTGACGAACTGCTCCACAAACAGCCTCACCAAAATAGCAACTGGGATGTCCTTCCTGATCGGTATAAATCAGGCCACCTTGGTTAGTCTATCGATAATGACCCAAATAGAATCATACCAAGAGTGAGAGCGAGGCAAACCGTGCACAAAGTACATAACTATATCCTCGAACTTCCACTCTGGCACCGACAATGAATGTAGTAGTACTCTTGGGCTCTTGCACTCTGCCTTTACCCGCTGGCAGGTCTCACAATGTGTCACATAATATATGATTTCCCTCTTCATCCCCGTCGAGTACATGCTCCTCTGCAATTTGGGTGTCATCTTGGTGATACCGGGGTGCACCGAGTACTGAGAACAGTATGCCTCCCTAAGTATATCCTCTCTGATACCACCTCCTGCGGGTATATTAACACGGTCATGGAAATGAACGAGGTCATCATGTAATGAATAATCCTCTAAATCGCCCCCTTTCAGGGCTCTAAATAATGTCTCCAAAGCTGCATCCATCCTCTACTGAGTCCTGATGCGCTCCCGTATATCACACTCGATGACCAAGGAGTTCAAGTACTCCCGATAGACCTCTAGCTCGGACCCGGAAACCGTAATAATGTGCATATCCTCCATCATCCGTACTAGCTCCATAGCCATCACCCGGGGCTCCGGTCCAATTGTGCCGGATCTTCTGCTCAAGGCATCTGCCACGGTGTTCGACTTCCCCGGGTAATAATTCATCTTGTAGTCATAGTCACACAGGAACTCAAGCCATCTCCACTGTCAAAGATTTATATCCTTCTGGGTGTCAATATACTCGAGGTTCTTGTGATATGAGAAGATATCACAATGAACCCCATACAAGTAATGTCTCCAAATCTTTAACACAAATACCATTGCCCCGAGCTCCAAATCTTGTACGGGGTAGTTCTACTCGTTCTTCTTCAATTGTCTCGAAGCATATGAGATGACGTGTTCATGATGCATCAGGGCTGTACTCATCCCCTGATATGATGCGTCAGTATAAATGTGAAATCCTTCCTTCCCAAATGGAATTGCAAGGATGGGGGAGGAGGTGAGCTTGTCCTTCAACTCCTGAAATATTGCCTCGCACTTCTCGGTCTAAGTAAAAGTTGTATCCTTCTTCATTAAGGATGTGAGGGGGAGTGCTATCCTTGAGAACCCCTCCACGAACTTGCGATAGTATCCCGCTAGTCCCAAGAAACTACGGATGTATGAAGCTGACTTGGATCGCGACCAATCTCTAACTGCCTGCACATTGGCTAGGTCCACAGTCAAGCTAGCTCCACTGATTGTATGCCCCAGAAATGCTACCTCCTGTAGCCCGAACTGGCACATAGAGAATTTCACATACATCTGATGCTCCCTCAGTTTGCCCAGCACCAGAGCCAGATGCTGGGTGTGCTCTTCCTTCATCCAGGAATAGATCAATATATCGTTAATGAAGACTATGATGAATATATCCAAGTAGGATTCGAACACACGGTTCATCATACTCGTGAATGCAGAAGGTGCATTTGTGAGCCCGAATGGCTTTACCGTGATCTCGTATAGTTTGTAGCGAGAACTAAAGGCCGTATTTTGTATATCATCCTCCTGAATGCGCAACTGGTAGTATCCTGATCTCAAGTCGATCTTGGAAAACCATAAGGCTCCCTGTAGCTGGTCAAATAGATCGTCAATCCGGGGCAGCGGATACGTATTCTGCACCGTCAACCTGTTCAATTCCCGAAAGTCGATGTAGAGTCGTAAAGATCCATCCTTCTTCTTCACAAACAACATCGGTGCCTCCCATGGTGATGAACTTGGCCGGACAAAACCTGACTCCACCAGCTCCTGTAACTGAGTCCGGAACTCTGCTAGCTCCTTGGGTGCCATTCGGTAAGGTACCCGAGACATATGTCTTACTCCTGACACAACTAGACTCGGAAATCCATGTCTCTAGACCGAGGTAATCCGGGCAATATCTCTGGGAATACGTCAGAGAAATCCCATACTACTAGACTATCAGAAACGAAGGCCTCTTTTTCTGCCATTTCAAATCAGATCACGCACACCTCATCTCCTTCTCATAGGCCTTGACATCCTGCACAGATGATAATAAGGTTTGAGAGACAGGTCTAATACCTTTGATGATGATATCAGAGTCTGAAAGTTTAGGGGATAGATCTTAACTTTCTTCTAAACTAGAGTTAATGTAAAACATCACAGCACAAAGATAAAGAAATAGAGCATGCAACACAGACATCACAAGGATTTTATAGTGGATCCCCAACCTGGGTACATCCACTCTTCTACCACCCTGGTAGGAATCCACTCAGGTTTTTGATCAGGTGACTGCCACCAATGAGCTTTTGATCAGGTGCTCAAAAACAAAACCTCAAGTCTTTTGGTTAGGAGACTTGCAACTAGGAATCACTTTTGAAGAGAGATGACAACCCTTTACAGTGGGCTGAGAGAGAAAGTGATGTTAGTCTTCTCTTTCTCAAATAGCAACTTGAGAAGACTTTGTTGATCCTTGATGGTGTCAAAGCTCCCCCTGAGATGTTGAACTGTTAAGGAAAGAAGGAAGCTTTGCTTCAGGGTGTAGGACATCAGATTGATGTTGTTCTCCAGCAAACTTTCTAGACTGATATAAATTTGTGTCTCTTAAAAGCCTGAAGCAAATGATGAAAAACACTGTATGATAGAAAGCTGTTGTGTTCTTCAGAATCTCTATTCTAATTACTATTTTGTTGTTATCAGTAACTTCCTCTATTCTTGTTATCTATCTTGCAAACTTCCAAAACCGTATATATTCCCCCTTGCCGTAATTCAAATGTTTGAATTAATTATATCTTGAAACGGCTGAGGCATTTCCGAGATAGAGAAAGATGCTTGGGGAATTAATCACATTAACTGCTGCTGTTGAACGGCTAAAAGTATTAACTCTGAGAGATATTAAATGCCTTAATAAAATCTGCCAACTGTCAAAATCTATCTGTAAGAGTGCACAGATTTCGCCAACCTCAGTGTTATTCGTCGACCTCAGCTTAGAGATCGTCGACCTGAATAATCTTTTCGTCGAGCTGAGATTCTGTCTAGAGATCAGCGATCGTCGATCGGAGCTTGGAGTTCGTTGAGCTCAACTATGAGTTTGAACACTTAGTTTCGTTGACCTGAGTTCGACGTTCGTTGAGCTGAGTTTGACGTTCATCGAAATGATTTTCTGCCTTTGACAAACTGCATTTCCTCTGGAATTCTTTCAGTAATTCTGTTGGGTTCTTTTGAGGCAAACTTGGAAGCAAA
This sequence comes from Platanthera zijinensis, assembly GCA_039513925.1. Taxonomy (NCBI): domain Eukaryota; kingdom Viridiplantae; phylum Streptophyta; class Magnoliopsida; order Asparagales; family Orchidaceae; genus Platanthera; species Platanthera zijinensis. The sequence continues at coordinate 116,112,556 of CM077087.1, forward strand.
CCTATGACCCATGACTATACATTTTGGGTCAATCTAAACATCCTAATAGTGATCCTTGCCCAAATCAAAACTAGGGTTCCAACAATCTCCCCCTATTTGGGTGAGGATACTATTTACATAAAAGGAAAACAAATCAAATTTTAAAATTTGTGCTTTGAGAAATAAAATAAACAACAACAAAGTTTTTGAAATAAAAATATGAAAAACTTCTAATAGGCTCTGTAGCTGTTCCGTTGCTTGTCTATAACTGAGCTTATTTCAGATATGTTGCTCCAGCTGTATTCAACAAATTCCTTGAAATCATTCCCCTGATTTCTAACTAACTGAAACTACTGCTATTGTATCCTTTAAAGCAGTCTCCCCCTATACAATTATCCCTGCTGTGAAGGGTATTTTCATGAAATAAGGGGTTAGGAGTTCTGGACCCAGATTACCTTGGGTCCTGGTTCTTTTTCATAATAATCAGAAATAAAATAATATTTAGGTTGATCTTTGTAACCTAATGGATGAAATTTCCTAGAAGATATGAAACATTGGGTAAAAGGATTTTTGAATATTTGAGTTTGAATATAATTTTCAAAAAGATAAAAATTTCTGTTTTGAAATTATGAGTTCGATGAAAAATATTTTCGTCGACCTGAGTTCGACGAAGGGAATCGATTTCGTCGATCGCGGTTCATAGAATGATAATATCTAGTTTCTGGGTTCCACGATCGTCAATCTCGGTTCGACGAAGCAAATTTCTTTCGCCAATCATAATTTCCAGAGTTAAAATCAAAATCTCTATTCAGAGATCGTCGACCTCGATTCGACAAAGAGTGTAGTTTTCGTCGAGCTCCGTTCGACGAATTATGTTAAACATAAATTTTTTGAAATTTTTTAAATTTTTCTTTATCTTTAATTGATTTTAATGATGCTATTTGTTCTTAAGCAATTGATAATTTTTCATTGAGTTTCATATTTTCAGAAGTAGCAATCTTTAATTTTTCTCTAAGAAGTTTTATTTCTTTCTCAAATTGAATTAAATCTTTATAGAGGATTTTAAAATCTTATTTGAATTGATATGAACAAAAATCAAAGAAAGAGATTACCTCATCCTCTTCTGATTCACATTTTGATTCATATTCTTTTTCAGTATTACTGCATGATGCATTGATTGCCATCCGACAGAACTCTCTTGCTCTTGACACTTCTTTATCTTCAATTGTACAGGATGAAGCTTCAGAGTCAGAGTCACTCCATGATCCAACATTAAGTTTTCTCTTTTTAGCTGATCCAGCAACCATTGCTGTGAGGGAGACCCATATATCCTTTGCTTAGGAGCATTCAGCAATTTCAAGAAAAATGTCATCAGACATTGATTGAGCAAGAATGTTCATTGCTTGTGCATCTTCCATCTTTAGCCTTTTCTGGGCTTCTGTCCATTGAGATGATGGAACAATATTCATGCTTGTTGTTTCCAATGGTTGATAAGGACCTGTCAAAATGGGATTGAAAATTTCTTCATCAATATAGTTCATAAAATGCCTAATCCTTGTCTTCCATAGTGCAAGCTTATCTAGATTGCACATAGGAGGTCCAGTGCTTGAAAACTCATCATTTTGTGCCATGAAATACTCTTAAAAAAATATAAGATCTATCAGATCATTTTTGTTCAGGTGTTTGCCTGTACAACCAAAGGATCTCCTCTGATACCAATTGAAAGTTGAGGGGATAGATCTTAACTTTCTTCTAAACTAGAGTTAATGTAAAAAGTCACAACACAAAGATAAAGAAACAGAGCATGCAACACAGACGACACACGAATTTTATAGTGGTTCCCCAACCTGGGTACATCCACTCTTCTACCACCCTAGTAGGAATCCACTCAGGTTTTTGATCAGGTTACTGCCACCAATGAGCTTTTGATCAGGTGCTCAAAAACAAAACCTCAAGTCTTTTGGTTAGGAGACTTGCAACTAGGAATCACTTTTGAAGGGAGATGACAACCCTTTACAGTGGGGGTGAGAGAGAAAGTGATGTTAGTCTTCTCTTTCTCAAATAGCAACTTGAGAAGACTTTGTGGATCCTTGATGGTGTCAAAGCTCCCCCTGAGATGTTGATCTATTCAGGAAAGAAGGAAGCTTTGCTTCAGGGTGTAGGCCTTCAGATTGATGTTGATCTCCAGCAAACTTTCTAGACTGATATAGATTTGTGTCTCTTAAAAGCCTGGAGGAAATGATGAAGAACACTGTATGATAGAAAGCTGTTGTGTTCTTCAGAATCTATATTCTAATTACTATTTTGTTGTTGTCAGTCACTTCCTCTATTCTTGTTATGTATCCTACAATCTTCCAAAACCGTATATATTCCCCCTTGCCGTAATTCAAATGTTTGAATTAATTCTATTTTGAAACGGCTGAGGCATTCCCGAGAGAGAGAAAAATGCCTGGGGAATTAATCACATTAACTGATGCTGTTGAACGGCTAAAAGCATTAAATCTAAGAGATATTAAATGCCTTAATAAAATATGCCAACTGTCAAAATCTGTCGGTAAGACTACACTGATTTCGTCGACCTCAGGGCTATTCGTCGACCTCAGCTCAGAGATCGTCGACCTGAATAATCTTTGTGTCGAGTTGAGATTCTGTCTAGAGATCAGCGATCGTCGACCTGAGCTCGGAGTTCGTCGAGCTCAACTCAGAGTTTGAACTATGAGTTTCGTCGACCTGAGTTCGACGTTCGTTGAGCTGAGTTCGACGTTCATCGAACTAATTTTTTGCCTTTGACAAACTATATTACCTCTTGAATTCTTTCAGAAATTCTGTTGGGTTCTTTTGAGGCAAACGTGGAAGAAAACCTATGACCCATGACTATACATTTTGGGTCAATCTAAACATCCTAATAGTGATCCTTGCCCAAATCAAAACTAGGGTTCCAACAGATTCCCCATGACGTAAGGTGACCTACTTGATGAGCAATCGATCCGAGCGTGGTTCCAATACAACAAATTAATACCTAAGATAAGATCGAAGTCCAGCAATAACAAAATAGTTTCCGGCACTTCGAATGTCTTTCCTCCACTTTCTGCCTCCAGTTTACACTTGGCAGATGATAGATGCTCCGATCCATCTAGTAGACGCGCCCTCCTGGTCACATCGGTGAATCGTTCTACGCCTGCTAGTCCCTCCTTGAAAGCTTTAAAAACGAATGAGTGCGAAGCACCCGCATCGAATAAGGTATGGGCAGGAACAAAGTGCTCTAAGAAGACCTCACTGAACTCCTCCCAAGTGATGTCTGACATCTCCTGATCAGCATACATGGAGTCCAGCAGGGACTTCCACCACCTTTTTACATGAACGTGTAGTGCGAATGTTGCTAAAGAAACCTCCTTGCTGACCAGGCAGCGGATGTCTACCAGTATCCTGAATGGTCTTCATCCACTCCTCTCTCTTTACTGTATTCTCTGTCTCGTGGTATATTGGAGGAGATAAACTCTTGAATACATTTAGCCAACACAATCCCGGATTTGACAACTAGACTAGGGCTTGCTGGTCCCTAAAGGCATCGAGGATGGCCGTCAGAGTCTGCCCCATCTCCATTTGCTGGAAAGGTGTGGCAGCCGGAGGGAGAGGAATGACATCCTATGGTACGATGACCTGTGGGTGTCACAAATGCATTTTATCCGAATTTAAATGAATATCAGAGTAAGATAAAACCCGTGCCATGATGCAACGCCATGCATGGGATAACTGCAGACGTTCAAGAAAACTCCAATCCTAACACAACTTAAGAAAATACAAAATTTTAATGTGAAGAAAGCATGATTTAAGTTAAGTTTTGGACCGTCGTATCCCTCGGCTCAGTGGATCATTGTCACAACCCGCATTTTCTCAACATTTAAATTATATCAGAGTAAAAGAAAATACGTGTCGTGATACCACGCCGTGCAGGAGATAACTTAAGGCGCTCAGGAAAGACTCCAAACTCTACAATTTTATATGAAATCCAAAAGTTATTAGGTAAAGATCAGTTTAAATTCGATTGTCGTATCCTTAGGTACAGTGGATTAACTAGTCCACGAGTAAAAGTATATTTATATGCTACGAAAAATACATTGGTTATGTTGATTAACACCCTACATGAGTATAAACATCCCCAAAGGACAACTCATGACATGCAAGACTCTAGATTTATTATAAGTATGAAAATAGTCTTTGCGTTAGCTAGGAAATATTATTTTAGTTTTAGAAATATTAGATGTATTAAGTACTAGTAGTAATGCTTTTATAAGTGAAAATACCTAACATGCAACCTAGCCTAAAACATTCTCATAGAGCAAGTAAAAACAACCACAAAAGGTAAAACAAGCAGCTTAGCAAAGTATGTAGCATTTCAAAAGAAAACCACTAGTGGGCGTCAACAAACTGACACGAACCCACTTGTAAGTATTTGCGTCTGTAATAATCAAGAAAACAACAAAGAACTACCTCTCAAGGTAGAGGAAACCTCTACAACACAGCAGTCCACTAGCAAACACCAAACCTAGCCGCTTAACAAGCTACTGCCCCGAACCTGAGGCATTCAAAGAAATAATACCTCAGCAAGAAAAATACAAGTGACAAACAAAACTGTCAGTAAACAAGGGATTAGTAAGATTACTAATCCAAACCTGAATAGCTGTTAAAAACAGCAAACTAACAAGAAATTAAGAACGAAAGAATTAACTTATAAAGTTAAAAAGTAATGAAATTTTCACCAAGTACGAACAGAGTCATACTCCGAGAACATCTGTGAGATCAGGCAGAAATATCATAAGTTTAATCCTCAAGACGAGGCAAAGGCTCAGTAAACACATGAATCATTAGCACCGTAACGCAACCAAATTTTAGTAGGGACCAACCGATCAAACGCGGACTAACATACCCAAACGTCTCAAAAACTGGACTGCGGTGGTGGCTATCTGGTCTAGCACCACTCAACATACCAAAAACAAGACCCAAACATTCTCGGGTGTAATGATTTACGAAACTAAGCCCACCAAACAAAATCCATATCACAAACACCCACAAAGCCCAAACTCGACAAATTCGGCAGAAACTAGACGATTCTAACTTGGAAAAACTCAGCCTTTAGAGATACACATCAAATCTGTGAAAGGACACAAATCTAAGGGAAAAGCGTCGAGTACACTCGACGCCACGTCGAGTACACTTGATGCCACGTCGAGTGCAGTCAACACACTCGACGCCAAAACTCAGCACACTCAACGCTTACACACGGAAGCAAAAACAGATGATGGCGTTGAGTGAGTTCATCTCACTCAATGCTTTATCACTTAGCTGCTAAAATCAGATGATGACTTTGAGTGAGTTCAGCTCGCTCAATACTGTCAACTCTTTCCTTACATAGCCACAAAAAATAAGTGATGGCGTTTAGTGAGTTCATCTCACTCAATGCTTTGCCACTTAGCCGCAAAAGAACCAGATGACAGCGTTGAGTGAGTTCGACTCACTCAACGCTGTCAAAGCTTTCATACTTAGACTTACAGATTTAAGAGATGGCGTTGAGTGACCTCAGCTCACTCAATGATATCGATGCTTTTATACATAACTTGCCGATTAAAGTGACAGCGTTGAGTGAGTTAAGCTCACTCAACGCTATCGATGATTTAGACTTAGCTTCTAGAATTTTACAGAATGGCGTTGAGTGTACTAAGCTCACTCAACGCTACGTTGAGTGAGTACCACTGACTCAACTCTTTTTAACTTAGCTTCTCAGACTACTTGCAAGGCATTGAGTGCATTCAACACACTCAACGCTGTTTTACTTAGGCTAAAAACTAAACTTATTCCATAAGATTTCACTCAACACTTAAGGCTATATACACTCAGATCCACTCAAAGATTCTATGCAGAAACCTGCCTGAGGGTTATCATCCCCAACAGTCTTATACAAACTATTACTGACAAAATCTAATCGTCAAAAATTAAGAAAATTTTCCTTGTTTACTTGGACTAATCGATGGCTTAATCTAGTTTAGACTGAGGTCCATGAAGATAAATTCAGACAGACCAACAGACTTATTCCCAACGTATTTGTCTAGGCTAGCAATCATAAGAGATAAATTTACTAAGGCTAACTTCCCTATTTGATAAAGCGTACTTGACCGAACTGGAATTTATACACAAGTAGCAGGGCATCCTTGGACAAAACCCACAACACTCCTAAGATCTAAGAAGAAAAGGCAGTAATACCGAAATAAACACAAAGAGGCAAACTTAGCAAGGATGAGAAAAAACACCACTTGCCCCAAGATCTATACAAAATCATTTTGACATGGAGGAAAATACTACTCTAGTCCAAACATTCTGTACCGGGAGTAAATCAAGAAAAAACGAAAGAGAAAAGATGAACAGCAAGGGGAAACTCACCACTTACCACAAATCACCCGAAATCCGGCCAAGCAACGCCCCACCTCACAGATCTGGTTGCAAGAACACTTATGCAACAAAAGCTGAAACTTTTGAGAGGAAAATTGGGTAAAAACTGCATGCCTTGACCTCTAAAATCCAAGAAACTGGAAAAACTAACCGTAGAAACGTAGATCTAGGTGAGATCTACCCGGATCCACTCTAAAAATACAAAACCGAGACCCAAAGCTCCAGAAATCGGTGGTCGAAGGCTTAGGAATGTCTGCCGCTCTCATTCTTTTGCAACAGCCCGAAGGTATCATGAGGGAGACAATGAATAGGGTTTTGACGCGATGAGTTTCTATTTATACTTTTTTATCCGAGTATTTTACTAGAATATCTTAATTAATTAAATAAAACGTCAAAACGACCCGAAAACCAACTTACCTGGAAATTTACGAAAATCACACGCCAACCATGCGTTAACCCAGCCACACATAGAAAACTCAAGAGCTAAAACCCACTCTCTAACAACGTCATACGCCAACCATGCGTTAACGTAATGCCCTAACGTCATAAATACGCCAAATAAAAGAATTTACTAAACATCAAAAAAATTAGGGGCGTTACAATCAACTAGTCCATGACTGAAAATATAGGTTTATATTGCGAAAAATTCCTTATTTACATTATTTGTCATCCTACATCAGCAAAAACATCCATATCGGATAACTTATGGTATGCACGACTTTAGATTTAGTATAAGTATGAAAATAACTTTTACGTTCGCCAAACATAATGATGTTAGTTTTGAAATGTTGCATATATGAGGTGATAGAAGTAATACTTTTATAATTTAAAATATCTAACATGCAATCTAGCATAAAACCTTCCCAGAGAACAAGTAAATACAACAAGTCATACAGAAAAGACTTCGCAACTAGCAAATACTTAACATTATACAAAAATCTAGTGGGTGTCAACAACCTGACATGAACCCACTAAAAGGCATGTATGTTTGAACAAGAATAAAATAGCACACTACATTCCAACTGGTGAGGAAAAGAGACAGCTGCAGAGTACAAGCCAAAAACCAAATAAAGCCGCTCAACCGACTACTTCTCCAAACCTGAGGCATTCATAAAAAAAGAACAAATCAGCAAGAATGAATTCAAAAGGGTTAGCAATAAACAAAAAAATGAATAAAGGGTTACCAACCCAAACATAAGTAACCTATCAAATTTCATCCATGAATCATATGACAATGATTAAAATATTTACTTATTGAATTCAAAAGTAAGAAAGTTGCACCAAGTGCGAAACGAAGCCATACTTCGAGAATATCTGCAAAAGTAAGAAGAATAACATATACCTGTACAAAACGAGGAAAGAGACTTAAGAACTCTACTCATGTGAATCAATAATACTGGTATGAAATCATCCTGAGTCGGTGGCCACATTTTCCAACCCGAACTTACAGACCTAAAATGTTTTAAGAAGGTTTTGTGGTGGTGGAAACATTGTCCAACACAATCAGACAGTCCAAATGCCTCAATAAGACACCTGGCTGGTGGCCTCAATTTCCAACTCAACCCATCAATCCAAACATATAAATAAGGTACAGTGGTGATGGCCACTAGATCTAACTTAACCTCACAGTCCCATAAAGAACTCCAGTAGTATAATGATTCACAATTTGAGACTAGGTTGGGGGTCCAATATCCACTGTCAACCAAAATCCATACTTAACATCCATAAACACACCAGTAACAAATCACTCCAAGTCATACTCGTTGAATTCAACTTAATTTGGCGAGAAATTTCTAAGTTCAAGCTGATTTGTCGAGTATACACGACGAATGCAGTAGATACACGATGCCACGTTGAATGTATTCAACTCACTCAACTCCTTAATATGTCTAGGGAAAAGTGTCGAGTACACTCGATGCCGCATTGAGTGTAGTCAACAGACTCAGCGCCACACTAAGCATAGGGAAAAGAGTCGAGTACACTCGACGCCGCGTTGAGTGTATTCAATGCAATCAATGCCATACCAGCTAACTCAAAGATCTAGCAATCACTCAACGCCGCGTCTAATTCACTCGACGCTGCGTTGAGTTCATTCAGCACACTCAATGTTCTTTCACTCAACGCCAAGTCTTCACTCAACGCTGCGTTGAGTGCATCAAGCACACTCAACACTTTTTTACTTAGCATCTCAGTCCACTCAACACTACGTTGAGTGTAACAAGCACAGTCAACAATTTTACTTAGCCTCTCAGCCCACTCAATGTTGCGTTGAGTGTATTAAGTACACTCAATGCTTTTTTACTTAGCCTCTCAGCCCACTCAACTCTGCATTGAGTGTATCAAGCACACTCAACGCTTTTTACTTATTCCAAAACCTGATGTTCTTCGAATCTATCTTATGTTAATATGCATCTGAACTCGGTTGAATATCCGAGATGAACTGAATAAACCAAGGATTTAAATAACATGAAATCGACGGATTTGATCCTAATATCAGCCATATAATCAGTGAATTATCTTATCCAGGTTATTTCCAAATATGACATGAAAACTATGCTTGTCAACAGATCAACAACGGTCGAATCCTACCCTACCCCTAAATTCTAATAAGAGAAGAATAACACAGAAAATATACAAGGAAAAGAAAAGCTTGGCAAGGGGAAGAAGTCACCACTTACCTCGATCCGGCCGAAATCCGACCACACAATGCTCCTCTTCGAGGATCTGCCGCAAGAACCCTTAGGCAACAATTCCTTAAACTTTTCAAGACAAAAGAGGGTTAAGGTGGAAAACCTTAACGCCAAAAGTCCAAGAAAACAAAATTACCTACCACCAACATGTAGATCTCGGCGAGAGCTTTTCAGATCTACTCCCCGACGATGATTTCGTGCACCGAAGCTCCTACAAATGGTGGCCGAAAGCCTAGCGAAACCCGCCGCCCTCTTTCTCCTGCATTCTCGGTCTGATAGCTTGGGGAGGAAGATAATGAATAGTACTCTTGGTCTTTATCCATTTCATATAATATAATATCTTATAATTTTATATACATGATATAATTTAATATCATATCATAATATAATATCATATTAAGATTACTATTCATTATTAATAATGAAATGTTCAAATAATCCAAAAACACGAGTCAACTCGGATTTCTACGAAATTCGCACCAAAATTAAATATCGATGTTATGAATCCAACGTCGAAGTCGAATTTAGGATTCGACAAACCAAACACGGGCACAAACTCCCCCGAAGCCCAAAACACCAATTATCCCAAAAAAGCTCCACGAGTTCCAAAACAAACTCTATTTGCAAGGGAAATCTCAAAACCACACTAAGAAATTAGCCAAGCTGTCAAAACCTCGGATACCAAATGAGCAAAAGCCATGCTCTGACAGCGGTACCCACCAACTACGTGTCAATGTAACGTCCTGACATAAAAATACGTCACTAAAGGAATTTTAAATAAACATAAAAAGCAGGGGTGTTACAGTCACTTCCCCTAAAAGAAAGTTTCATCCAAAAAATTTACGCACAAAAGATGCCACTATAGAAGGAAAATAATCAAAGATTATCCAATAGAAACACATACCAAAAGAAACAAGGAGAGTAGGTAATGATGAGTCTCCCTCATAGCTGACTCCAATTCCCAAGTCGCGTTGTCCACGTTTTTGTTGTGTAATAAAACATTAACCATCGGTATGGTCTTCCTTCGCAACACCCGATCTTGAGTATCCAGAATGTGAATAGGCACCTCAACATAGGAAAGATTAGGCTCCAACTGGGCCACAAAATCAAGAACCTGCCAGTCTCTAAGCACACATTTTTGCGACTGGCTCACGTAAAACACATCGTGCACACCAGGAAAACTTGCAGGCAAATCCAGCTTATAAGCTGACACTCCGATGCGTTCAACAACCTGAAAAGGTCCCACGTATCTAGGATCCAACTTGTGGTCCTTTCCAAACATCTTAACACCAGACATCGGAGAAAGCTTGAGAAACACCATATCCCCAACAGCAAATTTCAAATCAATCCTACGCCTGTTGGCATTCTTTTCGTAACGCTCCTGAGATATACAAAGCTTCTCTCAAATATGCATCACAGAAGTACTCATCTCTTCCAATGCTTCTGGACAAAAAAATGATCGTTCACGAACTTTAGCCCAGAATAAGGGAGTTATGAAACGTCTCCCATACAAAGCCTCAAATGGGGCCATCTACAAGCTCTCTTGATAATTGTTATAATAAGCAAACTCCATCAATCTGAGTCGCTCATCCCACGCTCCCCATGGTCCAAAATATAACATCTGATTTATCTTTTTTAAACCACTTTGAGCCAATTACCCCACCTTTTGTTTTAGCTCCACCAAATATTTCACCAAGGCCTTAAAAAGCATCTTAATCGTACACCTAATTCCGAGCTCGATAAAAGTTATATGAAAAAAAAACTTGGTGAGTGATTTGGATTTATTTAATGTTGGCTACTATTCTTATCGAAAAAAAGAGCTGATTATATTTCTCCTTCCTTTTAAAAAAATTAGAAAAATCTTTAAAAAGGGAAGAAAGAGTAATAAAAAAAATAAAAAAAACGATGAAAAGTTTTTATTAAAGAGAAAAAAGGTTATGGAAATTGGCTATCTTTTAAAAGCCATGATTATTTATTTTGTGCGAGCTGTCTTTAGGTTTGGGATGTCTTATGAGTCCATGTTATATACATATTTTTGGACTCATCTGGGCTAGTTTTCTCGTTGATTCACTACACTTTAGAGCCATAATTTTTCATATCTGTTATTATGTCCATTCCATGTTAAGTGCACTTTAGGCCCGTTTTCAGTGTGATTTCGTAGTTATTGTACTTTTGCCCTTTAATTGGTGTTCTTCTGTGTTTGGAGAATGTGGAATGCTTATTTTGGTGGCTCTTCTATTTTTTTTACAGGTACAAAGGTCGTGTGAGTGTTCCGGGATTGTTTGGGAATGTTTTTCGCCTAAAGGCCACTGATCGGGCATTTTTACACGTGCACGGTCAGTGGACTTCTTAGCGTACGACCACTGGTCATGCGCAAACAGTTCATCGAAACCCAAATGGTATAGGAACACTGTGCACGATCATTAGATCTATAGGACCACTGGTTTGAGCCACTGATCGTTCGCACTATTTTCCATTTTCCCAAGTTCTGTCTTGGGAATCGCACGACAATTGGACATAGTGCGCACGACCTATATTCGTGCACCACTGCTCATGCATGTTTATCTCATTTTTCTGGAGTTCTGCCATTAATAATCGCACGATCATGGGATCCAGTGCGCATGACCACTGGTCGTGTGCCACTGATCATGCGTATATATATTAATTTTTTCTGTCCATCAACAGGTTTCTCTGGAGCAGTGCGCACGATCATCAACCGTCAGTGCGCACAAACACCGGTCGTGCACCACTGATTGTGCGCTCTAATTTTCTACTGCCCGTATTTAAGCATGTGCTACGCAAATTAGGTTAACGATTTTTCATTTTTCTGCCCAGCTGCTGCGTGCGAAAGCGTTGTTTCTCTCCCCCACAGGTCCACTCATCTCCACCCTCCGAGAACCTTTCTCCGGCGATCTGATGTCATCTTCAACCCTTCAGAGAGTTTTTGGCCACTAGTAGTGTGCAACAGAGAACTTCCGGAACTTCTCACTTGGGCAAAAAGGGAGAAAAGACTTAAGGCAAGGGAAGAAGATAGAGGAAGACAAGTCGATTGACAACCTATTTACCTTCGGATGCAACCATGGTCTGAGTCGAGATGTGGACTGACAACCCACCGCTCTGGCGAAGAACCACGGCTAGTCTTTCCCCCTTTCAGTTTATTCTACATATCTCCATAGTGATGTGTATTCTTAATCTTGTAATGAATCTAAACTTGTTTTTTTGTCTATGAATTAAGTTTGCTTGGGTTAGTTACATACTCTATTGTTACCTGTTATTCACTCACCTCCATTCACATCACTCCAATTATGCACAAGAACAACTCAAGCAAAGGCTAGTGTTGGTTGTTGAAGAGGTGATTATGACCCTCACACTTCGCACGTGTGTTCACTCTATCGGCTTGCTCTCCGTCCATTTGCCTAACGGATCATGGCATAGCGGCCTGCACTAGTTCCATCCACCAAGCGAAGCAGTGCTTCCGAACCGCATTAGTTTTCTTTTTGCCTTTTGTAGCATTAGAAATCAAAAGCCAACCTTTGTTGTTTCGTTTAACTCTTTGTAACAATCTTTCTACTATGCTTTCACAATACCCATCCTGTATTCCCTCGAGATCGATATTCGGGGAAGCTATTCCCAAAATTATTACTTGACAGCGTCCGGTGCACTTGCCGACGCATCAAATTTTTGGCGTCATTCCGGGGAATACATTCATAAGTGATTTGTGTTGTCGAAGGTGGTTTCTCAAGAGTTGTTGTTTTTGAATTTTTGTTTTGTTGTCATCTTTGGTATATGTAGAGGCAAGGATCGAAAGAGTTGCTTGCCTATGATCCTGAAATAGCGAGGACCGCTCGAGCATGGAGGCATACTGCAAACGCTCGGCTAAAGATGGATCACAATCTAAGTCAGGTTGGAGGAAATTGAAGAGGAAAAGATCCCATCATAGGTCCAAACGCTGATGAGAACATTGGAAACTGGCAGGGATAGACGTTGCATTAGGCTGGTCCGAGAGGGAATGAAGTTGTTGATGGAGGGAAGCATGTTGATGAGAATGAGGTAAATAGTCCAAGGCCTTGCATGATGAGAGACTACACTACACCCACTCTTGGGAGCGTGTATCCTGCTTTTGGGACAGCCATCCCTAACCTGCATTTTGAAATCAAACCGACCATTTTTAACATGATACGCAGCAACGCTCAGTTCTTTGGGTTACCGATTGAGGACCCACACATGCATCTCTCGGATTTTTCTGAGATATGCGGGACCTTCCATTATGGAGGAATACCCGATGAAACTGTGAAGATGAAGCTATTCATGTTTTCACTGCATAATAAATCCACGGCATGGATGCACAACTTACCTCTGGGAACTTCCACAATGTGGGATGCCTTAACTGCGCGATTCTTGGAGAATTTCAATCCGGTAGATAAAATTGTTAATCTGTGCTGGGATATAGGTAACTTCGGCCTTGGAACTTGGTGGGCCAGTTCTACTTTGGCATTGAGCCCAATTAAAGGGCTATGATTAATGTCGCTGCAGGAGGTTCATTGATGAACCTTATGACTGAGATAGCCCTGAGGCTTCTGCAAGATACAGCCTCAAAGAACATATATTAGACTGCTAGGAGAAATACCGAAAGGAACACTCGTGTAATATTTGCTCTTGGATTAGTTGAACCCACTGCAATACCTGTCATGGCAATCTCTTAGCAAGGATGCGGGGGGGGGGGACGACCATCACACATATTAATGCTCAGGAACCGAACTGTCTGGTGAGTTGTATAATCTTTATATGAATGAATCTGTGAATTTCATTGCTAACCAAAATAAGTGTGTGCCGTATGGGAATGCGTATAATCAAGGGGTGAGAAATCACCCCAACTTTTCGTGGAACCAAAATGTCGGTGGCCAATGATGGCAACCAGGGAAGCATCAATTTGATGCTTCAGCCTCTGGTAGCCAACTGAGGCCACCAAATCCGGGTTATAATCAGACCCCTTCGGCAGTTAGAAAGAGTAACTTGGAAGAAATGATGGAGAAGTTCATTGAGGTTACTCAATCGAATATTGCTAATCATTCTGTATCTATGTGGAATTTGGAAGTACATCTTGGATAATTGGCCCAGGTGCTAGCTGAGTGTCCCCAAGGGACTCTTCCAAGCAACACAGAAAAGAACCCCATAGATTAGGGGAGGAGTCTTGCTTAGAAGGAAGAGGGGGTGTGTAGAGATCTAGTGATCTCTTGTGTAACACCCCAAAAATCTCAAAACTAGATTTGAGGTGCAGGCTGTTTGATACGGCCTGGGACACGGGCGTGTCCCAGGGCGTGTCGGGAGTACACGGCCTGGGACACAGGCATGTCCCAGGGAGTGTTCTGGATGGTCGACGATCGGTGGTCGACTATAGTCGAGCCTGGGACATGGCCTTGGACACGGGCGTGTCCCAGGGCGTGTCACTCAAGAAATGCCCGGACTGAGTCAAAGAAGTACACGGCCCGGAACCAAGCCTTGAACACGGCCGTGTCAGATTTGACACGGGCGTGTCCGAGGGTGTGTGCCTACCCGCGTACTGCTCTATTGGTTTTGGAGCTCGTTGAGGCAGGGGTGACACGGGCGTGTCATTTGACCGACACAGGCGTGTCAGGTTCGAAACGGGCGTGTCGATGCCCGTGTTCTGGTAGATTTCAGTCGGTTCGAGTGCCGCGTGTGCCGCTTAAGGGTACACGGCATGTGACACAGGCGTGTCACAGGCCGTGTCGGCCAAAAGAATAGTTATTTTTGGGCAGATCTTGGCCGTTCATTTTCCTTAAAGAGGATCCTGTGGCTGGGGCTCATTCCTTGTCTGATAAGGCCGGGAAAGGAGAAGGCTAAGCTCATTTTTGAGTTCATATTATCTTTCTAAATCTAAGAGAGAGGGGAGAGCAAGGTGAGGAAGAAGAAGTGGAATCCGGCTGCCGGTGGTGCTACGGTGGTCCAAATCACAAGCCGAGTTCGGATTTGCGAAGGCAACGCTGCTGCGAAGGCTTTCATCCGTCTCAAATTTCTCTCCATGGCTCCGAAGCGAGTTCCTAGGGTAACGATTTTCTTCTTGGACATGTGAAGTCCTTCTTTCCTGCATTGCATAGGGAAAACCCTTCCCCGCGAGTATGCGGTGGGTTGCGGTGTCCCTTGGGGTAGATATGTGAAGTCCCCCTTGTTAGAGTCTGGAATTGGAGTACGGATCTAGGCATGCTGTGTGAAGCCCATCTAGACATATTGGTCTGGATTGGTGATGCTTGTTTGCAAACCGGAGAAGACTCCGTGATTATTGCTTGTATACATGATGGATAAAGTACTGGAGGAAGTCCAGGAAATTATGAGAGTTGGGTGCAACTCTTGTGGCAGTGAGTTGCCACTTTGTGTGCGGTTGAGCGTTGGGCTACAACTGTATGAAAAGGCTTCGTGCCGAACAGGCAAGGTGAAACCGACCCGCGCCTTTAAATGTGGCCTCAGGTACGATGTACTTGGTTGTGCAAGGCGATTTGAGCAATAGGGGGTGGATGATCTGTACCTGCGTTATGTAGGCTGGACATGAGAGCGCCAAGGCATTGGGCTTTCGTCAGCGGCATAATGAGAGTCTTGGGCCTGCGTGCCGGACTAAATGCTCAATGGTGAGATCCGGTGTTTCTGGTGCACCCGAGAGTGCCATGAGTGCACGGGACGTCGGGCCGTCGTGCCGGCGTTTGTGATATGTGACTGTGCGGTCGTGCATGTCTTGCTTGAATTACTATATATCATATTGGACAATTGCTATGCAGGGATGGAATTCCGCTGCCCCGTTCTAGGGGCAGGGTCATTATAATTGGTCATCTGAATGCTGACCGTTGCCCTGTTTACCACCGATTGGTGGATTGGTTCTTACAGGTACTGGAGGTGCTGGTCCGAGCGGGACTTAGCGGGCTGAAGCCCAAGCTGCGCTGCTGCCCTCAAAGGCATTGTTTTGTTTCTTTTGTTCATGTGTGGCCGGCCTGCGTGCCGATGTTTGTAATCCACACTCTTGTTAAGAGAAATTGTTGTAAGGCCTTAAGGCCAGGCTCTTTTGATGTTTGTATACATTACTATGTTATAGTGGACAGTGTTCTTTATCTTGAGTTCAAAGATTCAACCGTGAAACTTCCGCTAGAATGCTCTGTGTTAGGATGCATTGGTTATGATATTAGTTCGTAGCGTCTCCGCCTGTTTGTAGAATATGGTGTGGGGCCCCGGCCGAACCATCTATTATATTCTTCTTGACGGGTAGAGGTGTTACAATTTGGTATCAGAGGGAGGTATCAGCTTGTTGGTCGATCTCTTCCGAATTCGCGGACGAATTCTTTTGAGATGAGGCGAGCACGTGTCAGTGCTGTCGTTATAACACTTAACTTGAACTCAAGATTGTCCACATAGGAATGCAAATACACTTGTTTGTTGAACTTGTGTATTCTTTTTGTATGGTTGCCGTTTTCATTGGTCGTTAACCTGTGTATTTTACACATATAGGTGACCAGAAGTGTTGCTGGTCAATCCGAACCACAACGTTCTGTTGAGAGTACGGCACCAGCCGAGGTGCCCACAACTCCTCCATCCGCTGAAACAGTCCATCTCATCACGGAAACGGTACTTGTTGTGATGAATGCTCAGCAGGCTGAGCAGGCACGTCCTGCAGTGGTGCCAACGCAAGCTGGGGTACGGCAAGAGCCAGTAGAAGCCGAAGTTGATTCGCGGGTAGCAGATCCACAATGGAAGCAATTCTTGAGCTTTAACCCTCTACAGTTTCATGGGGCGGGTACACCGGCCCAAGCAGAGGATTGGCTTGCAAGGATCAAGAGGATTATGAGAGCTATCAAGGTTGAGGAGGAACAAAAAGTCATGTTAGCCACTTTCCTACTGGAAGGAGAGGCGCGATTGTGGTGGGATGAGATTGAACTGCATCACTTGGCCGGCAGGTAATTGGCAGAGATTACAATGGAAGAATTCTCTCGTTTGTTCTTAGCACAACATCTGTCGATGCAGTAAAGGATATCGATGGAAATGGAATTTCAACGGTTAGCACAGGGAGATCGAAGTGTGGATGACTACCTGCATGAGTTCACCCGTTTAGGAAGATATGCGGGCACGATCTTCGCCGAAGAAGAGCGTAAGACTAGTCGGTTTTATGCGGGACTGCGAGATGAGCTGCGGTATTTGCTCTCGAGTTCTGTGAGTCAGGGATTCCAAGCCTTAGTCTGTACGACAAGCAAAGGGCAACTTGGCTGTTGCGAAGCCAGAGTTTAAGCCGCCGCGTCCGGACAAGTTTGGCTACCGAAAGAGATGGAATAAGAAGTCTAAGTTTTCTAGACAAGCTCCTTCTGCGACTGTGATGGATACATCTGGGTATGGATCTCGTGCTTGTTTTACGTGCGGGAAGGTTGGACACTTTTCACGTGAATGTCGATCTGGTCCTCCAAAGGGTGATAAGAAGACGGGAGCGTCTTATGCGGAGAAGGGGAAGGCTGTGGTGGAGTCTTCTGCCTCGCACGTGCATCCCAGGGTCTTCAACCTTGGACAACAGGAGGCCATTAAGCAGGAGGATGTCGTCACAGGTGCGCGTAGGTTTTAATGTTCTTGCTTTTGATGTGCTGTGCTTGTTTTAATTGTAATGTTATAGGGTTTGTCCTTATACGAGAATATCCAGCGCGAGCACTGTTCGACACAGGTGCTTCACATTCGTTTCTGTCTGAGGACTTTGTCTTTCGTGTCGGGGTACCTATACAGACTACGACAAATAGTATAAAGGTGTTGTTGCCTAACAGTTGTTTGATGTGCGCGGATCGATCTTGCGGTCTTGAGGTCAAGATAGGAAGTCGGGAGTTCAAGGTGGAAACATTAGTATTGCCGATCAAAGAGTTTGATATAATCTTTGGTATGGACTGGCTTTCAGAGCAGCGTGCCTGTATCGATTGCACTTCAAAAGAGGTCACACTTGGGCAAAATACCGAACAAGAGACCAAGTTCATTGGTATGCAAGGGATGAGTGGGATGTTCTTATCCGCTCTCCAAGTTGTTAAGGCAGTTCGGAAGGGTGTGGAGTTGTTCTTCACACTCATAGAGGCGGTGGCGCCGAAGGCCAGTGTGAGTGAAGTGTCGATTGTGTCGGAATATGCTGATGTGTTTCCAAAGGACCTTCCGGGGTTACCTCCCCAAAGGGAAATCGACTTCACTATCGAGCTGGTGCCGGGTGCGAAACCTGTGGCCCGTTCGCCGTATCGGGTAGCGCCAAAAGAAATGGCCGAACTGAAAGTTTAGTTGCAAGAATTGTTGGAGCAGGGATACATACGCCCAAGTATGTCACCTTGGAGCGCGCCTGTTCTTTTTGTAAAAAGAAAGACGGTGGTTTGCGAATATGTATTGATTATCGCGAACTGAACAAGCTGACGAAGAAAAACAAGTATCCAATTCCACGGATCGATGACTTGTTCGATCAGCTAGCAGGCTCAACCGTCTAATCGAAGTTGGATTTGAAGTCCGGGTATTACCAGTTGCGGATTAGGGAAGGTGGTATTCCCAAGACAGCGTTTGGCACACGCTATGGTCATTATGAGTTCACAGTGATGCCGTTCGGCTTATGTAATGCGCCTTCGGTCTTCATGGATCTCATGCATCGAACGTTCCGCGAATACCTGGATATGTTTGTGATTGTGTTTATTGATGATATCCTTGTATATTCACAATCGGAGGAAGATCATGCAAACCACTTGCGATTGGTATTGCATACCTTGCGAAGGAATAAGCTGTATGCCAAGTTTTCTAAGTGTGAGTTCTGGCTCTCGTCGGTGGCTTTTCTATGCCA
This sequence comes from Platanthera zijinensis, assembly GCA_039513925.1. Taxonomy (NCBI): domain Eukaryota; kingdom Viridiplantae; phylum Streptophyta; class Magnoliopsida; order Asparagales; family Orchidaceae; genus Platanthera; species Platanthera zijinensis. The sequence goes on from CM077087.1 coordinate 116,131,507, forward strand.
TGTGGTAAGTGGAGAGGGCATAGCGGTGGATCCGGCTAAGATAAGTGCCATTTGTGATTGGCCAGTGTTGTCTTCAGTGGCCGAGGTCAGGAGTTTCCTTGGACTGGTTGGCTATTTGTGGAATATAGTGTTTTCTTCAGTGTTGTCATTATGAGTTCACAGTGTTGTCTTCAGCGTCTCCGCCTATTTGTGGAATATAGTGTGGGGCCCCGGCCGGACCCTCTATTATATTCTTCTTGACGGTAGAGGTGTTGCATCTTGTACGATCAACAACATAGACACCTCCGCCCTTTGCGATTCCAGATCTTCAAGAAACATTCTTGCTTTGCAAGATGTTGAGAATTTTAATTTAACATTAAATCCGGATGATCATACCTCTCTAGTTTTAGCTAACAGATTTCTTGGTGGAGACTGAAGGAGAGGTGAAAGAGGTTGAAGTTACGGTGGACGGAACCAAGGTTATAGCAAATTTCTAAGTTTGGGGCCTATTAAAAATACTTCGATCCCAATCTTGGGAGTCCCATTTTTGAGGGAAAGCAGTGCCACCTTGGGATTTTCCAAGGGGGAGGTGGTTGTACCAAATGTTGTGAAACTAGCGTGCTTTCATAGCACTGTGACTGAACCTCTGTACCCCACTCCTGTTTTTATAACTGATTAATTATTTAGTAATGTGGATCATAGAGATAAATAAGAGACGTGGAAGAAGAAGGAGAGAAGAAGTACCTCTGAAGAAGTGCGTGGTGATGAGGAAGAGAAGAAGGAGCTATTGGTTTGTGAGGAGGCTGCTGATGAATTTCTGAGTTTAGATCTATATGGGAGCATGATTCTCCACCTCCTCATGCTGAATTAAAGGATAAACAATTTAATCATATGATTTCGTGGACGGATCCAGTTGCAACTATGGCATCTGAGATGATGAAACCTAAAACCTTGGATGGAGAGTAAGTTTATTATCTTAGATGGCGTTCTCCCACTATGGAGAAAAATAAAAATAAACGTTTTTTGCGATCCGCTCGTTTTATTGCTCTCCAGGGAGAGAAGTAAGGGACATGGGGAAGGTTGGGTAAAACCAACTTGAATCCTAAAGCTTTAACCCTTGGCCTTTCTCACTCTTATGGGTAGCTATATCATAAATCGACATTTAGTTGATAGTTTGTTGGATAGTTTATGCTAGTAACTGCTTGGCGGAGTTGCGTAGTTTTTTATTTAGTTTATTGTGGAAATAAAACTCTATATCATGCTTAATACATGTATTCAGTCCACCTTAAGGACGGTAAAGAAAAGGAATTGTTTGAGAAAACCCAAGTTGGACAACTTGGTCCTGTTTTGTGTGCTGTATTTCTATTTATATAGTATTTTTATTTTCTTATTTTGCGTGGGATCTTTAATTCGCAGGTGCTAGAAATTTTTGAAATGTGACATACCTGCAGCTAACAGACAACCTCACAACACGACTGGTATGCTCAGTTTTGAGCATATGTACTTCTTACCGCTAGCTCTTTATATTATTTGGAATGTTTAGTTTTACGAGTTGTCACATTCAAGTCTGGGGGGGAGAGCATCCCTGTGGTCACTATACAAGCACACATTTTATAGCATACCAGTTTGTTATTTATTTACTTCAAAATAACTATAGCACACACTGAATCACCCACATGAGCGCGATCATAACAACGCGCGCGGCTCGAGTCAAATGCATTGCTTATGTGTAAACTTTTAAATAGTGGTGTTGGCTTAGGATTTTAGGATAGAGTAGTGTGAAACTCGTGCAGTGCTCCTAATCGAGTACACATGGTCTGTGTAGAAATAGTATAGATTTAATTTTTCTTTATGATCGTAGATTTATACTTTTTTTTGCAGATGTAAATATTGTTTATACTACTCAAAAATATTGAATCTGGTGAAATTGAACGGTAGCGTAGGGATGTGTGTAGCCGTCACTAGAAACATTTTGCTCGAGTCGAGAGGAATGATCATCTTTCTGAGTTGCTAAGAACTTGCCCCAAGCTACTATCCAAGCATTTGGTGTATGGTTAGTCAAGCATGAGCGTGACGTAGGCCATCAATTTGGCTAGTTTTAGCCTTGTTTACTGATATGGTCTACGACAAGTGTACCGGTCGCATAAGTATTATAAAATGGGCGAATTTTTCCAAGTATCGATCTCTTAAGGAACACAGTACGGTGGAGTTAATTTTGAGGAGTACTTGAGATTGAAGTCCATAGGTCGGTGTTTACGAAGTGGGTTTTGATTATTGTGGAAAAAGAAAGTAAACACTAACAAACTACTCCTATGCAATGCCGATATGCAATGCTTTGCCAGGAGGATGGAAAACTACACGGGCCGCTATGAACCGAATCGCTAGGTGGATGGACAAGTAGGCTTGCGGATAAGGTGGTGAGAATGGCAGAATGATGGTTATGAGAACCTCTTCGCAATGTACGCCACTAGTAATTGCTAGTGCAAAACTATGTGGTGGAGGATGGATAATGGCCCACCTCAGGAAAATCACATGAATATAAAATCACATAGACATGATTGTACACAAACGAATATCAAATTAAGCACACTTCAACAAATACAAGGAGATCAAACTACACTATCAAAAATAAGAGAAACATAAAGTGCAAAATCGACCTGATCCGAATTCTTGCTGAGGATTCATGGAGGGAATCCAGGGTTGTCAATCCGCATCCAAGCTCGGTCCTCAACTGCGTATGGGGTAGAGGAGGTTGCCACTAACTCTCAATGGACCCGTCTTCTTCGTGTCACAATCCGGTGGAGGATGACACAAACTTCTCCGAGCTTGATTGAGAAAGCTAGGTCAAACCCTTCTTGAAGCTCATGGATGAAGGAGGAGGCCGAGGGAAGCTCTGGCCTGAATTTTGCATTGAAAGCTTGTCCGGAACCCCTCCCTACGTTGGAGGATGAAGGAGATCGGCGGAACCCTCCTCGGAGATGAAAACGGTGGAGGAAAAGTCTCGTCTTCGGAATTAGGGCGGAACCTGCAAATATAAAGATTGTAGAAATAACAATGCACACGATCAGTGGCACACGACCAGTGGTCGTGCGCACTATGTCCAGTTATCGTGCGTATTAGCATGGAAGAACTAAAAAAACTGGGATAACGCGCACGAGCAGCAGTCCTACGGGGTTCCTGCGTAAAAATCGTCTCACGGACTACCATCCGTATAGGCAAGTGTACCTATCGTTTTATAGTATAGTGATAAAAATATATCAAGGTCGTATAAAAACTCGGGGCAGGCAAGTACTATTACTCACGATAAATCTATTATCCTACCGAATGATTGATGGGTTTGAAAATAAAAATAAACTAAGCTTAATTAAAAGAGAAATAAACTATTGTGAAAGGAGTGCTTGATCGACGATTCACTTTGAAATAAAATAACAAAATAAATGAGTTTAGCATTTGTAAATCTATTAAGACCATGACGGATCCGATATTAGGAAGTAATCTCGCTAGAGCATTAAATCCCCTAACTTATAGACGTTTTGACCGAAATCTCTTTACAAGTCAAAATGGCCTAAAGTCGCATTATCGAAGTGACCCGCACTATTAGATTTGACTCCAATCCGGAGGATTTACGTCATCCTATCTCTAGGGGTGCGTTCAACTAGTTCCTTCCTTGAGTGATCTTTCATATTCACGAGCCTCTTGGCTACTCAAATATGAGATCGGAATCTACTACCGTATACTAGCAATACGGAGTCGATACGAAATAAATCAAGGAAGGATCAAAAATAGAAAAATACAAATCCAAACATAAAATAAAAGATCCGTTATTTCATCGCAAAGCTTATCGCGATCGGGCACAAAAACTATTTAGCTAAGCATAGTAAGAAAGAAGACCAAAATAAAAGAAGGAGAAAATGTTTTCATTGATAAAAAAGGGGTACATGATAATAGAAAGAGAGAATACTATATTATCAAAACAAAAGAGATTACACTAAAAACTTAACAAGGAAATAAGAAAACAACTCTCACTTGCTCTCTACAAAATCTACTACAAAAGCTTCTCTAAAAAACTACTTAACTACTTCAAGAGGCAAGGGGTCCTTCATATAGGAGAGGGAGAGGAGCTTCTAGACTAGGGGGAGACCAAGGGGGGGGCGGCCACTTAATGGGGATGATTCATGCATAGTATTAAATGGAGGGGAGAGAAAAAGCTAGGATGCATGCATTGTATTAAATGGAGAATGTAAAATATGAAGGGGGGGGGGAATGAATGGAAAATAAAAGAGGGGAGAACAAGAGAGGGGCCGGCCATATGGGAAGAAGGTTAATGCATTGTATTAAATGGAGAGAGAGGAGGATGGCAAAAAATGCATGCACTAGAAATAAAGGGCCAGCCATGCATGAAAATATTCATGCATGGCATTTAATGAAAAGAGGGGGGCTGCTCTTAAATGTGTGAAGGCCGACCACTTTAATGAGGAGAGTGGGCTATTTTATGGGCTCGGGTAGAGGGATTTGAAGGGCTTTGAAGTGGGCTGAACTTGTAGGCTTTGTAGGGCTCGGTCATGCATGGATTGAGGCTTGTGGGCTGCTCCAATAGTGGCCGGCTGTTCTTGAATTAAAGGGGCTGCATAAGGAATGCATGGTGGGCTGCACAAGGCTCGGGTTTGGGGGCTTGGGCTGTTCTAATGCATGTAGGCTGCTACAAGAGGAGGGCTGGCTACACCATGGAATAAAGGGGCTGCTCCAATGCTTGTTGAAGGGCTGCACTTGTGCTTGAATCAAGGGTCTCAGGTTGCTTCAATAGCTGCTCCAATAGGTGGGCTTGAGTTGCACTTGAGGGAGGAGCCGACCACCGACAAAAATAACATAAAAATAAAACATTAGTTATGTTATAATCAAAGTTAAAACACAAAACATCAAGAACATTAAAAATAAAAATAACATATCAATATTATTAAAAAATTAAAATAAAATAACAAAACATAAAAAAAACATTAAAAATAAAACATCAAAACATAAATTAATATTGATTATAGTAACATAATACATATAATAAGATTAAATAGATTTTAATATCAAAAACATAAAAGGACATCAAAACAAGCATACAAAACACAAATTTATAATAATACTTAGGGATTTAAGCTACTAAAATACCCCCAAAAGGGATGACTAAAACTAGTCATCAAACTCCCCCATGCTTAGACTTTTGCTATTCCAGAGCAAAAAGAAGAGAAATATTTATAAGACATTATATAATTTGCAATTAAACTAAAAATTTATTTACGTCAAAATCTAGCCAAAATTAAAATTTAGGGATTTATGAATCAAGTCCTAAATTATGAAATTAAAGTGAAAAGAGAGAAGTACTTAGCCAAGAATTCTCAAATAAATTAACTAGTATTCAAAATTGAGTAAAGTGCAAACAAGGTTAGATTGAAATTATAAAAACCATAACTTGAAAGAAACTTAAGGAAAAATTGTGCAACCTACTACTTATGCTCTCCCAATATTTTAATTTAAAGACTAAGACAATAATATTGGCTAAGGGGTTTTGGGAGGGAATAAACATGAAGAGGTCTTTGATTAGAGGTGGTCATAAATATATTTTTTCACACCCCACACAATTTTATTTTTTTAAATATATATGTAATGCCAGAAAATGATAGACTAACATCCTATCACTTCCCCCGACATATATGAACTTTTAATTCCTCTCTTCATTTTTGGGTTGCATATGTGTACCAGAGAATAAGGAACTAACATCTCCTTATTCCCATGACATATGATCTAATAATAAAAAGAAAAAAGGGAATTAGGGAAAGGATAAGGGGTTAAACAAGATTTTAGAAAATAAACTAAAATACTAGAGTGCAACTACTAGTAGATTAAGATTTCCTAAGAATCTAAAAGCATGAGTTAATAATCATTAGAATCCAAAATTGTTTAAGAAAAATTACTACAAAATTTAAACTATTTAAAATAAAAGAGAAAAAGTGCTAAATAAATTACTCTAAGCAAAGTAAAATCATAAGATGATCCTCAAAACTAAATCACTAAATATTAGATTTAACTAAATATGATGAAATAAAAATTAGCAAAATAAAAAATGCTTATAAACTAACTCAAACTAAATTTCTAAAAATAACAGAAAGCTAAGCATGAGATTTATTATATGTTTTTGATTTTTTGACATTTTTCATTTTTTTTGGGTTTTGAAATATGATCCTTTTTTTTGGAATTTTTTATTTTCTAATTTTTTTAGTTTTTGATAAGGATACATAAAAGCAGTACTAAAAAAACTATACTAATCTTTTTTTGAAATTTTGATTTTAAGAAAGCAAATGATTTTTGTTGTTGTTGTATTTTTGAGAGAAAAAGGAAGAAAGAAACCAACTAAACCCTCCCCCATGCTTAAACCTTTCATTGGCCTCAATGAAAAATAAAAACAACAAAAAGAAAAAAGAAGAAGAAAGGGAAGGGGGGGGGTTGCAATAAAATAAATAAATAAAAAGAAAATGACTTCCCCTGAGTCGTAAGGCCGAATGCAGATGTCACTCCCCCATGCTTAAACTGGACACCGGCTCAGGCCTAAGGAAGAGAGGAAATGATGGAGCCAAACGAACCACCGGAGGGGGTTTTATTCCTGTAAAACAAAACAAAAAAAAAAGAAAAAAAAACAAAAAGGATACGTAAGGGGTGCCACCCAAGAGCACTCTTTGTTTAATGTCGTCTGAGCCCGATGTTATTTGTTAGCTAAATGGATAATAAAAATTAAGGTGAAGTGGTAACTCCCTAAGTATGCGCTTAGGGGAGTAAATCAAAAAAAAGAAAAATTGAAGAATCACACCGACATGCGGTGGAAACTTCAAGAGAATGACGCCCAAAAAAGAACGGACGGAGTTATAGAAGAACTCCGCCGTATGAAAAATGGGAAAGAATGGGTCGTCAAAAGAAGAAGAATAAAAAGAAGAAGAAATAGAAAGAGGAATAAAAGAAGCAGAAAAAGAATTTTCATCAAAGGAAATTTCACAAGGAGAAGAAGAGTCTTGTGAAATTTCGGGAGAAGAAGGGGTAGAGAGAACTAAAGGAGAATCATCTAAAAGAAAAGAAGAAGAGGAAAAAGGCTCGCTAAAAATAGAAAAATTTTGAACAGTTAAATTTTTAAGCGAACTGGAATCACAAACGTCTTTAGAAGGAGAAATAGGAGACGTCTCGTCATCCTCAACGAGTAAGAAGCACACCGGAATATCCATAGAGGTGTGTTCCAAAGAAGGAAGGAAACAATCCGGGATATCCGAATAGTTATCCTCCTCGAGAGGAATAAGACAAGCCGGGATATCCGGTGACTCATTACATGAAGGAATTGGAGGAGACGGAGAAGACGAAGAAAAAGATGCGGCCTCACGAGAAAAATAATCCATAATGGTCTTGAAATGCGAATTAATATTATTAATAGAGGTTTGTTATTCAAGATACCCATTATTGATAGAATTAAAATTAAAATTTGAAGGCGCGACGCTTTGCGGGGAAAAATCATATGAAAAAGAAGATGGGTTCCCCTCCTCCCAAGTAGGATAAAGAGTGGAGTAAGGGTCAAATTGGCCATTTTGACCTTCCCCAGAAAAATTAAAATCAAAAGAGGGAGGGGTTCCCGAAAGACATTAAGAATAAAAGTGGTCGGGAGACCCGCAATAAGCGCAAAAATACGATGATTCCATAAAAAAATAAATAAACTGTTACAAAAAAGAAAAAGAAAAACTAATTTTTTGATTTGTTTTCTTTTTTTTAGATAGATATATATTTTTGAAAAATAGATTTTTTTAGTGGATTGGCTCTCGAACTTCCCAAGGGCTACCCGGTGAAGGGTTCGCAAGGTACTAGGTAAAATGGTGGCACATAAATCCCCTTACCCTTTTCGAGAGATTTTAGGTTGGGTATAAATTAGATGATGTGGGTGGATTATATAATAATAATAATAATAATAATAATAATTTTGTTTTTTTTAGTAGAAGTAATAAACTCGGTGCTTTCGTAATATTGCCAAAAATATCCCCGGCAACGGCGCTAAAAACTTGATGGGCTAAAACCCGAACAGTAAAGTGTACCTGTCGAATCGTAGTATCAAGGTCGAATTTAAACACGGGGTTTTCAAGTACTGCTACTCAAGCTTGAACTATAATCCTACCGGAAAAATTGTTGGATTTTGAGAATTTTTAAAAGTGAAATAAACGATAATTTGCGAGACGAAAAACTTATATTAAAAAGCTAGCACCCGATCAGTGAATCACCAAGAAATTAGATGAGAGAGATAAAAATAAAGATAGTTTTAATTTTTGCAAACCATACTCGACCGTGACAGATCCGAAAATAAGACAAAATCTCGCTAGAGAATTAGGTATCCTAACTTATAGACTCTTTGATCGAAATCTGTTTACAAACCAAAGAAGCCTAAAGTTGCATTATAGAGGTGGTCCGCACTATTGGATTTGACTCCAATCCGGAGGATTTACGTCGTCCTATCTCTAGGATTGCGTTCAACTCCTTCCTTCTTTGAGTGATCTTTCAAATCATGAGTCTCTCGACTACTATGAAATGAGAACAAGGCCTACTACTGTATACCGGAAATACGGAGTCGACTCAAAATAAATCAAAGAAGGATCGAGCATGGAATAACAAAAATAAAACTAAGAAAGAAAATAAACTCTCATCTCACTTCATGGATCCTCTCGATCGAAAGCTAAGGGAAATTAGCTACGCATATTGGAAAAGGAAACAACAAAATAAAGAGAAGAGAATTTCATTGATTAATAAAAAGAGGTACACAATGATATCAAAAAGATGATAATATTATACAAATAAGAAAATTACAATAATGAAAAGAGAACTATAACAATGAAAAGAAAATACTTGTACTAGAACTCTCTTGCTCACTTGCTCTCTCCCTAATCCAACCTCTCTCCAAAAGCCAACCTTTCTAAAGCATGGGACATTGGTTCCTTTTATTGGAGAGGAGGGAATCTTCAGGATTAGGGGGAGACCAAGGGGGGCCGGCCACCTCATGGGGATGATTCATGCATGGTATTAAATGGAGGGGAGAGAAAAAGCTAGGATGCATGCATTGCATTAAATGGAGAATGTAAAATATGACGGGGGGGGGGAATGAATGGAAAATAAAAGAGGGGAGAACAAGAGAGGGGTCGGCCACATGGGAAGAAGGGTCATGCATTGTATTAAATGGAGAGAGAGGAGGATGGCAAAAAATGCATGCACTAGAAATAAAGGGTCGGCCATGCATGAAAATATTCATGCATGACATTTAATGAAAAGAGGGGGGTTGCTCTTAAATGTGTGAATGCCGACCACTTTAATGAGGAGAGTTGGCTATTTCATGGGCTCGGGTAGAGGGCTTAGAAGGGCTTTGAAGTGGGCTGAACTTGTAGGCTTTGTAGGGCTTGGCCATGCATGGATTGAGGCTTGTGGGCTGCTCTAATAGTGGCCGGCTACTCTTGAATTAAAGGGGCTGCATAAGGACTGCATGGTGGGCGGCACAAGGCTCGGGTTTGGGGGCTTGGGCTGCTCCAATGCATGTAGGCTGCTACAAGAGGAGGGCCGGCTACACTATGGAATAAAGGGGCTGCTCCAATGCTTGTTGAAGGGCTGCACTTGTGCTTGAATCAAGGGGCTCGGGTTGCCTCAATAGCTACTCTAATAGTTGGGCTTGAGTTGCACTTGAGGGAGGAGCCGACCACCTACAAAAATAACATAAAAATAAAACATTAGTTATGTTATAATCAAAGTTAAAATACAAAACATCAAGAACATTAAAAATAAAAATAACATATCAATATTATTAAAAAATTTAAATAAAATAACAAAACATAAAAAAAACATTAAAAATAAAACATCAAAACATAAACTAATATTGATTATAGTAACATAATACATATAATAAGATTAAATAGATTTTAATATCAAAAACATAAAAGGACATCAAAACAAGCATACAAAACACAAATTTATAATAATACTTAGGGATTTAAGCTACTAAAATACCCCCAAAAGTGATGACTAAAACTAGTCATCAAACTCCCCCATGCTTAGACATTTGCTTGCCCTCAAGCAAATAGAAATAAGGAACTAGGGAAAAACAAAAAGAAAGCAAAAGATATATATTTTATTTTATGTTCCATAGTTAAGAAAAGCAAAACATAAAAAATTAAACTATCCTAATTTCCATGTTATCAACTAGTGGGGTGAGAAGTGCACAATAGAAAACTTGAAAGTGGAATCCTAAAAATTTCATTAAAACATAAGAAAAGTCTACCAATTTCTAAATCTTAAAACAAAGCATCCAAAATAAATGAAAGTAAGGAAAACAAAAGTAGAGGTTCTTAATAAACGGCGCATTAACTAACTACTAGGTTGCTAGATAAACATTAACCCTAAAACACTCCAAGGTAACCTCCAAAGAAATCCATCAATGATGGTGGCCATAGACTTGTACGTCACACTCTCTCCAGTACGCGAATTTACGTTCTAAAGATTAATAGGACTTCTAATAGGCATTAAAACATGGCTTAGGTGAATGATTAGGAAATGTAAACAAGGATAAACATGAGGGCTTAAACACTAAACCAAGGGTGAGCTTAAAATACAAATAACAACATGATAACAAAATGAGAAATGACAAGCAAGTCATTTCTCCAATTCAAGCTACAAAACAAGGCCATGAAAATTTTCTTTTATAAATTTGGCCAAACATAAACTTGTTTCTTTCATTCATTTTTTTGATTTTGATTTTTTTCATTTTTTTTTTCGATAATATTTTGATAAGAAAGCTTCCAAAATTAGACTTGAGAATTTCCTTTTCATTTCAAAGATATAACCCTTCACAAAATTAATATTTAAGCTCAAGGTTATAGTGTGAAAAATAGGAAAGGCATTTGGCTTTGGTGATAATAATGAAATGAAAAGTGGAGCTAAAAACAAGGAAAACATGAAAAAGGCCCAAAATTGTTTTTGCAATGGTGATGTTTTTGGTGGGCAAGAAAAGCTCAAACTAGTCAAATGGTGGCCTACATCATTTCTAAAGAACGTAAAAACAACGCAAATGTTTCGAGAGTAGCTTGGGACAAGTTCTAGATACCAAGAAAGACTAAACCGCAAATAAAAAAGAGCTAATGATACCTAGCAACCATTCGTAAGCAACTAACCGAATAAAAAAACTTAACTACAAATTGCTAACTTATAATTTTTTTAAACGAATGCATATATTTAAGAAAGAGAAACTAGTAGAACTAAACTATGTTAAAATGATAAGTTTAGAAAACATTTTCAAAGTAATCTATATAGAACTACAAAAAACGCACGGGCCTACACATCACTAGAAGAAACATAAAAAATAAAGATAGAAATAATTTTAGATTTTGTTTTTCAAATAGATTTTAGCTCAAATTTTTTTGATTTTTTTTTGTTTTTCTAATTTTTTTGGATTTTATATTTTATAATTTTTTTGGATTTTGATGAAGCTAACATAAAATACTAATTTGAAAACACATTTTTTTTCTTTTTGGAAGAGAAAGACAGAAAGAAAGAGCAAAAGAAACTAGACCCCCCCACGCTTAAATTCTTCATTGCCCTCAATGAAGAAAACAGAAAGAAAAAGAGAAGGGGACTGAGAAGAAGAGAAAAAGAAAAATACAGGAAAATAAATAAATAAGAACAGGACTTCCCCGGGTTCATGAGATGAAGGCGGATGTCGCTCCCCCATGCTTGCTCTTTAGTGCGCTTGATCGTCAGCAGGTTTGACTTGATCCATCTTGATATCAGCAGCGGCGAAGCGGAAACCACGATCTTGTAATTGATTGGCCTCCGGTGGGAAGAGCAAAATAAAAGCAGAAAAATAATAGAGTCCATGGGCAGATGCCCAATAGTGTTCTTTATTATAATAATTCAAATAAAAGAGTTGCATAATAATAATAAGAAGTCCAACAATAAAAATGTCCATAATAAAATAATAATCTAAGAGTCCAGAATAAGATTTTCCTTTGCAGGAGACACAGAATCATTAGAAAAATAAAGTTTAAGTCTATGGCCATTCACTTTAAAATCCCCCTTATCGGGGTGTGAAAGTAACACAGTGCCATAAGGAAAAACATCCTTGACCGTAAACGATCCAGACCATGTAGATTTAAGTTTTCCAGGGAAGAGACGTAAACATAAATTAAAAAGAAGAACCGGATCGCCTGGGTTAAACGTTTTAGGATGGCGCAGGTTCTTATCGTGATACAAATTCGTGCGTTCCTTATAAATTTTATTATTTTCATATGCGTACGCTCGCCACTCGTCAAGATCATTTAGTTTGTGTTTTCTATGCTCGCCGACCGAGTGCGGATCGAAATTAAAAAACTTTAATGCCCAATACGCACGATGTTCTACTTCTACCGGAAGATGACACGATTTTCCATAGCCTAATCAGAAAAGAGTACAACCGATGGTGGTCTTGTACGCTGTCTGATAGGCCCAAAGAGCATCGTCTAATTTTAAAGACCAATCCTTACGAGAAGTTGAAACGGTTTTTTCCAAAATTCTTTTAAGTTCTCGATTAACTACCTAAACCTGACTGTTAGTTTGGGGGTGATAAGCGGTGGATAATTTATGCATAACACCATATTTAGTTAAAGCTTTAGCGAGTTGGGAAATGCAAAAATGACTTCCCCTATCACTAACGATCGCTCGAGGAAAAACAAAACGAGAAAATAATTTTTTAAGAAAAGCAACAACAACGCGAGCATCATTATTTGGTAAAGCTTGGGCTTCCGCCCACCTGGAAACACATTCAACTGCGACTAAAATATATTTATTACCTAAACTGGAGGGAAATGGGCCGACGAAGTCTATGCCCCATAGATCAAAAACTTCACACTCGAGAAAATAATTTTGTTCCATTTCATTTTTATTAGAGAGATTTCTAGTCCGCTGGCATCGATCGCATCTGCCCACAAAGATTTGTGCATCTTTAAATATGCTTGGCCAATAAAAGCCAGCACTAAGTACTTTGTGTGCGGTGCTGTTTGCTTGAAAGTGCCCTCCAGTCGGACCTTCATGAACATGTTTAAAAATTTGTTGACCCTCTTCCCGGGAAACACATCTCCTTACCACCTGATCCGCACAAATGCGAAATAGAAATGGGTCTTCCCAAAAATAATACTTCAACTCAGAAAAGAATTTCTTCTTTTGGTGAGTTGAGTATTCTTTTGGAAGGACCCGGGCCACAAGATAATTGGCCAGATCGGCAAACCAGGGGGGTAGAAGAGGAAATATTTAAAAGACGCTCATCCGAAAAAGAGTCATTAATAAAAGTTTCATTTAAAATATCAAGATTGGGATTTTCAAGACGCGAAAGATGATCAGCTGCTAAGTTTTCCACTTCTTTCTTATCCCGAATCTCCAAGTCGAATTGTTGAAGTAAGAGGATCCAATGGATAAGACACAGCTTGGCATCTGGTTTAGAAAGGAGGTACTTCAAAGCGGAATGATCCGTGAAAACAATAACTTTAGAAAGAGTAACATACGGTCAGAATTTATCAAAAGCAAAAATAACCGCTAAGAGCTCTTTCTCAGTCGTGGTGTAATTTTCTTGAGTAGAAGTTAGAGTTTTACTAGCATAGAAAATCGGATGAAAGTTCTTCGCAATTCGCTGAACTAGAACCGTACCTACCGCATGATTACTCGCATCGCACATAATTTCGAATGGTAAACCCCAAACTGGGGCGATCATAATAGGAGCATTTATAAGTTTTGATTTTATTAATTCAAATGCCTCGAGACAAGATTCATTAAAAACGAAAGGAGTGTCTTTTTCGAGAAGGTGGGTGAGAGGCTTAGTGATTTTTGAAAAGTCTTTAATAAATCTACGATAAAAACCCGCGTGCCGTAAAAAACTTCTAATCGCTTTAACAGTTGTAGGTGGCGGTAACTTTTTAATTATTTAAATTTTTGCCTTGTCCACTTCAATTCCCTTAGCGGAAATTTTGTGGCCAAGGACTAAACCTTCACGTACCATAAAGTGGCTCTTCCCCCAATTTAAAACGAGATTCGTTTCTTTGCAGCATTTTAAAACTTTTCCTAGATTATTTAAACACAATTAAAACGAGTCGCCAAAAACTGAAAAGTCGTCCATAAAAACTTCCATTATATTTTCTACATATTTATTGAAGATGGCTAGCATACACCGCTGAAAGGTAGCTGGTGTGTTGCATAGCCCAAAAGGCATCTTACGGTAGGCGAATGTTCCAAAGGGGCAAGTGAATGTTGTCTTCTCTTGGTCTTCGGGTTCAATAGGGATTTGGAAGTATCCCGAAAGACCGTCGAGAAAACAATAAAAACTATGCCCGGAAAGCGTTCTAAGATTTGATCGATAAAGGGGAGGGGGAAGTGATCTTTACGAGTGGCATCATTTAATTTACGGTAATCGATGCACATCCTCCATCCCGTTACCGTCCTAGTTTGAATTAGATCGTTATTTTCATTCGATACTACCGTGACTCCTCCCTTTTTAGGAACTACCTGGACCGGACTTACCCACTAACTATCCGAAATAGGATATATTATTCCCGAATCTAATAACTTAAGAACCTCACCCTTCACAACCTCTTTCATGTTGGGATTAAGACGACGTTGAGGTTGGACTACACCCTTAGAATTATTTTCAAAAAATATTTTGTGGGTGCAAAAGGAGGGGTTATGCCAGGAATATCAGAAATTTGCCACGCTATAGCTCGGCGATGCTTTTGTAGTAGTTCGATCAATTGATCATTTTCGGATTGAGAAAGCAAAGCTGAGATTATAACGGGCAATTTAGAGTCTTTTGCAAGAAAGGCATATTTGAGATGGTCAGGAAGTGGTTTTAAATCAAGATAAGGTTGTTCGTCATAAGAGTTTTTTAAATTCTTTTCTTTTTCAAAAATGATATTTTCATACTTTTTTCTACCAAAGACGGAATTATTTTCAAAATTTTCTTGTATTGACATCACCGTGTTTTCAAAATCATTTGAAGAAATTTCAGAAAAAGAAGAGGAAAATTCATTAGAAGAGATGTTAGAAAGAGAAAGGGGAGAATCTTCATCCAAAACATCAAGAAAGATGCATGAGTCATCATTTTTTAAAGAATTTTTCATTGATTGATTAATAGAATATGTGACCTCATCATCTCCCACGCGCAAGAACAATTTTCCGTTACTAACATCGATGATCGCTCGAGAGGTGGCTAGGAAGGGTCAGCCAAGGATAAGAGGGACCTCGACGTCCTCTTCAATATCAAGAATGACAAAATCCACCGGGAAGATGAATTTGTCGACCTTCACTAGCACATCCTCAATGATACCTAATGAGTACTTAATGTACCTATCAGCTAATTGGATACTCATCCTTGTAGGGCTAAGAGTGCCCAATCCTAGTTTCTTGAATAAAGAAAAAGGCATCAAATTGATGCTCGCTCCTAGATCCGCTTACGCATGTTTAACGAATAGATCACCAAAGATGCAATGAATGGAAAAACTACCCGGATCGTTTATCTTTTTAGGAAGATTAGAGTTTTTAACGATCGCCGAGCATTCTTCATTTAATGTTACATGTGATAAATTTTCCAATTTCGTCTTGTTTGTTAATAGATCCTTAAGGTACTTCACATACTTAGGCATTTGACTGATCGCTTCATGAAATGGCAAATTAATGTGAATTTGTTTGAACATTTCAAGGAAGCGTTTGTACTCATCATCTAGTTTTTCCTTCCTAAGTCGAGCCGGATAAGGAGGTGACGGAGATTCCTTTATAATAACAGGAGCATCATTTTGAAAATCAGAAAGAACAGAAATATCTTTTTCGTTGTCAAAAATAGATTTTTCATTTTCAAGAGTTGATTTATCATTTTCCGTGGGGATAAAAACAGGAGGGACAATCACCCTTGGCTCTTCCCTTGTGGTGGGCTCATTAACAACCTTACCGCTCCGAAGGGAAATCGCATTTGCGTGCTCCCTTGGGTTCGGCTCAGTGTTCGAGGGAAGAGTTCCAGGTGGTCTCTCGGAAAAGGCCTTGGCGAGTTGGCCGACCTGATTTTCTAAATTTTTCATTTATCCCGTTAAGTTTCTAATAGTAGCATCGTTCGAGCTTATATACTTAGCGAGGATCTCTTCCAAAGGGGAAGGTTTTTGAAAATTTTGTTGTGGTGGTGGTGGTGGTGCAAAATCGTGCGGTGGGCGTACAGCATTAGCGTTATTACTCCAAGAAAAATTAGGATGGTTACGCCATCCAGGATGATAAGTGTTCGAAGAAGCAGAAAAACCAGGAGGAGAAGAAAAATTCGAAAAAGCAGAAAAATTATTGGCAGAATTATTTTGAGCAGTCCTGGGTATGTTCCCCAGATAATCCACCTGCTCGGCAGCAGCAGCATTTTCATATACCTTAGCAGCGGAGGGAGCAGTCATCTCTGATATCTTCATATTCAGCATTTTCACTTGCATCGCCAGTTGCGTCACCGAATCCACTTCATATATACTTGCAGGTTTAAATGTGCGAGTCCTAGACGAATTCCACTGATAGGTGTTCATCGCCATGTCCTCGATAAGCTAAAGAGCGCCTTCCGGAGTTTTGCGGTCCAAAGAACCAGCGGAAGCGGCATCTATCATCTGCTTAGTTTCTTGGTTTAGCCCATTGTAGAATGTCTGGACCTGCAGCCATACAGGCAGAGCATGATGTGGGCATCTTCTCAAAAGTTCTTTGAACCTCTCCCAAGTGTCATAGAGGGTCTCAGAATCAATTTGAGAATATAAAGTTATATCATTTCGTAGCTTAGCAAATTTGGCGGGGGGGGGGGGGAAATAACGAGAGAGAAATTTTTCAGTTAAAATGTTCCAAGTAGTGATTGATCCTCTTAGAAGAGAACTCAACCACTGTTTGGCTTTAGTTCTTAAGGAGAATGGGAAGAGTCTTAGCCTTATAGCATCGTCTGAAACACCATTAATCTTAAAGGTGTCACAGATTTCAAGAAAATTAGCAATATGCAAGTTCGGATCTTCATCTTGTAATCCGTCGAACTGTACATATTGCTGCACCATTTGAATGATGCTAGGCTTAAGCTCGAAGTTATTGTTCGCAATCGCAGGTCAAACAATACTTGTCTCTGTCCCTTCCAAGTTTGGTCGAGCATAATCGGAAATGGTCCTTTGCTGAGCCAATCCTGGGTTAGGGTCCCCCATTTCAGAATTGAAATTGCAATCCCCGTAGGAATCCTCAACCGCTGTTTGAGAAGTGGAAGCCCCGAATCGTAGTTATCTCCGAAAGGAGCATTCGATTTCAGGGTCCAAATCAATAAGTAGCGACGGATTCGCTCGGGTCATGCACTAGCAAAGAAGACGAAGGAGAATGAAAATGAAAACTTGAAAAAGAAAGAAAAAGAGAAGAAAGGATTTTTTTTTTGAAAATAGATTTTTTTTTTACGGTTTTGCTCTCGAAATTCCCAAGGGCTACCCGGTGAAGGGTTCGCAAGGTACTAGGTAAAATGGTGGCGCTTAAAGCCCTTTACCCTTTTCGAGAGATTTTAGGTTGGGTAGAAAATGAGATGAGGTGGGTTGATTGTAATAATAAAAGAAAAAAATAAATTTTTTTTTGATTTTGCAGAAGTAATAGCGAAAGCGTTTTCAAAATATTGACGAAGAAAAATCCCCGTCAATGGCGCCAAAAACTTGATGCGTAAAAATCGTCTCACGGACTACAATCCGAATAGGCAAGTGTACTTATCGTTTTATAGTATAGTGATAAAAATATATCAAGGTCGTATAAAAACTCGGGGCAGGCAAGTACTATTACTCACAACAAATCTATTATCCTACCGAATCATTGATGGGTTTGAAAATAAAAATAAACTAAGCTTAATTAAAAGAGAAATAAATTATTGCGAAAGGAGTGCTCGATCGACGATTCACTTTGAAATAAAATAACGAAATAAATGAGTTTAGCATTTGTAAATATATTAAGACCGTGACGGATCCGATATTAGGAAGTAATCTCGCTAGAGCATTAAATCCCCTAACTTATAGACGTTTTGACCGAAATCTCTTTACAAGTCAAAAAATCCTAATGTTGCATTATCGAGGTGATCCACACTATTGGATTTGACTCCAATCCGGAGGATTTACGTCGTCCTATCTCTAGGATTGCGTTCAACTCCTTCCTTCTTTGAGTGATCTTTCAAATCATGAGTCTCTCGACTACTATGAAATGAGAACAAGGCCTACTACCGTATCCCGGAAATACGGAGTCGACTCAAAAAAAATCAAAGAAGGATCGAGCATGGAATAACAGAAAAAAACAAAGAAAGAAAATACACTCTCATCTCACTTCATGGATCCTCACGATCGAATGCTAAGGGAGATTAGCTACGCATATTGGAAAAGGAAACAACAAAATAAAGAGAAGAGAATTTCATTGATTAATAAAAAGAGGTACACAATGATATCAAAAAGATGATAATATTATACTAATAAGAAAATTACAACAATGAAAAGAGAACTATAACAATGAAAAGAAAATACTTGTACTAGAACTCTCTTGCTCACTTGCTCTCTCCCTAATCCAACCTCTCTCCAAAAGCCAACCTTTCTAAAGCATGGGACATGGGTTCCTTTTGTAGGAGAGGAGGGAAGCTTCTAGATTAGGGGGAGACCAAGGGGGGGGTCGGCCACCTCATGGGGATGATTCATGCATGGTATT
Source organism: Platanthera zijinensis (assembly GCA_039513925.1). Classification (NCBI taxonomy): domain Eukaryota; kingdom Viridiplantae; phylum Streptophyta; class Magnoliopsida; order Asparagales; family Orchidaceae; genus Platanthera; species Platanthera zijinensis. Next base: position 116,150,257 of record CM077087.1, read on the forward strand.
AAATGGAGGGGAGAGAAAAAGCTAGGATGCATGCATTGTATTAAATGGAGAATGTAAAATATGAAGGGGGGGGGAATGAATAGAAAATAAAAGAGGGGAGAACAAGAGAGGGGCCAGCCACATGGGAAGAAGGGTCATGCATTGTATTAAACTGAGAGAGAGGAGGATGGCAAAAAATGCATGCACTAGAAATAAAGGGCCGGCCATGCTTGAAAATATTCATGCATGGCATTTAATGAAAAGAGGGGGGCTGCTCTTAAATGTGTGAAGGCCGGCCACTTTAATGAGGAGAGTGGACTGTTTCATGGGCTCGGGTAGAGGGCTTAGAAGGGCTTTGAAGTGGGTTGAACTTGTAGGCTTTGTAGGGCTCGTCCATGCATGGATTGAGGCTTGTGGGCTGCTCCAATAGTGGTCGGTTGCTCTTTAATTAAAGGGGCTGCATAAGGACTGCATGGTGGGCTGCACAAGGCTCGGGTTTTGGGGCTTGGGCTGCTCCAATGCATGTAGGATGCTACAAGAGGAGGGCCAGCTACACCATGGAATAAAGGGGCTGCTCCAATGCTTGTTGAAGGGCTGCACTTGTGCTTGAATCAAGGGGCTCGGGTTGCTTCAATTGCTGCTCCAATAGGTGGGCTTGAGTTGCACTTAAGGTAGGAGCCGACCACCTACAAAAATAACATAAAAATAAAACCTTAGTTATGTTATAATCAAAGTTAAAACACAAAACATCAAGAACATTAAAAATAAAAATAACATATCAATATTATTAAAAAATTAAAATAAAATAACAAAACATTAAAAAAACATTAAAAATAAAACATCAAAACATAAACTAATATTGATTATAGTAACATAATACATATAATAAGATTAAATAGATTTTAATATCAAAAACATAAAAGGACATCAAAACAAGCATACAAAACACAAATCTATAATAATACTTAGGGATTTAAGCAACTAAAATACCCCCAAAAGGGATGACTAAAACTAGTCATCATGGTACACAACCAGTGGTCGTGCGCACTATGTCCAGTTATCGTGCGTATTAGCATGGAAGAACTAAAAAAACTGGGATAACGCGCACGAGCAGTAGCGCACGACCGGTGGTCGTGCACACTATATCCAATGGTGGTGCTTTTTCCCAGACAGAACTACAGAAAAGAGGAATAAATAGGCACGAGCAGTGGAACAAGAGTGGTGGTCATGCGCACTATGTCCAATGCTCGTGCGAATTCCATAAACAGTACTTGGAAAAATGGAGAATAGTGCGCACGATCAGTGGCTCACGACCAGTGGTCGTGCGCTATAGATCCATTGATCTTTCATAGTGTTCCTATACTGTTTGGGGATCAACGAATAGGTCGCGCACGACCAGAGGTCGAGCACTAAAGAGTCCACTAACGATGCGCGTGTAAAAACGCACGATCATTGGCCCTTAGGTAGAAAACATTCCCAAACAATCCCGGGACATGCACACAACCTTTGTACCTACATCGAAAATAGACGTGCCACCAAAACGGGTATACAATATTCTCCATACAAAAAAAACTAAATAGGTCAAAAGAGTAATAACTATGAAATCACACAGAAAATGGGCCAAAAGTGCATCTTAACATGGAATGGGCACAATAACCAATATGAACAATTATGGCTCTAAAGTGTAGTGCATCAATAAGAAAACTAGCCCAGATGAGTCCAAAAATAAGTTTATAAATAGGACTCTTCATTTACCTTGTCCTAACTGCTAACCATTGTAAGCCAAGTTTGTGCCTTCCCTACCTTTGATACAGCTCCACCTTCATTCACCAAAGCCTAAAGCCAATCCTCCTATCGCAACCAAATCCATTATCTCTTGTGAATTTAATATTTTGATGAGGTGTGTTGTGTGGAATTCAATTGATGTGGTGGATGAATACAATAAATTCTATTTGCAAAAAATTTGGGGATTGTAAAAAAGAGAGAAAAAAAGATATAATTGAAAAAGAAAATCTAAAAAGAATTACAATGAGAAATAGAATCCCCATCATGTTAATCTTGATATTGGTCGGGTTAGGCCATGTACACACCCGATTTTCAAGCTAAGTGTGGGGGTGCGTCACACGTGTAATTCTGAGGGGCTGTATAAGTTTAGCTTATTATTTGCTCGCTTGGGTTGCGTGTAGCCTCCAAATCTATCTTTGACTACCAATCCTTAGACTTAGCCCCATGATTATCCTAAAGCCCTAAGGATTCACGCTTGATATGATGTAATACCATGGAGAGAGTGTGAACAGGCAAGCATATGGTCCCTGACATTGATGGATTTCTTTGGAGGTGATCCTAAGCCCCGGTCTTTGGCAATGGTCACCTGAGTGGCCTGCCAACTTTCTTCCTATGTATGACCGAACGATTCTCCAGAATTCACATTTTGAGTAGATACAATATTTATTTACGCCTGTCAAAAAGTATAAATTCTGTAGTATAATTAAAAAGTTTGTCTATTATATTTTCTAAACCCATGATATATTTGATTTCTCTAATTACTTTATTTGGAAATTACTAAGCCAGCTAACTATTTTCTAGTCCACAGAGTGATGATTTACTCGGGACGAGCAAATGTTTAAGTCTTGTAGTGTGATGAGTCCAAGTTATATACATATTTTTTGACTCATCTGGGCTAGTTTTCTCGTTGATGCACTACACTTTAGATCCATAATTATTCAAATTTGTTATTATGTCCATTCCATGTTAAGTGCACTTTAGGCCCGTTTTTAGTGTGATTTTGTAGTTATTGTACTTTTTCCCTTTACTTGGTGTTCTTCTTTGTCTAGATAATGTGGAATGCCCTTTTCGGTAGGCATACGACTTCACATTTTACTCCTTAGGTTGAATTTCCTTTTCTAGCGTTGAAATTTTTCTACTACCTATGGAAAGTTATTTTCTCGTGACGAGCAAACGAGTAAATATGGGGGTATTTGATAACTCTAATTTTATACTTATTTTTATATTGTTTTTATTTAATAATTAATAAGTTTATAATTATATTTTATGAATTTAGTTTCTGAATACTTTCTTTTTGTATTTCAGGATAATATGGGCTATAAATATCAATTTGGAGCTTGCAGGACTGATCATGAGAAGAAACCATGAAATCCTTAAAAAATCTCAATTATACGCCCAAGTTAGGGGAGTGACCAACCGGTCACAGGCATGACCTATCTAGGACCTCCAGATAACATTTCCATATCAGATTAAAGTTACATGCCTCGGAAACAGGCGTGACCAACAGTTCACGGGCGTGACTCGAAGGTGTGACAATCAGGCGTGCCGCGCTTTTATATACCAGTTTCAAATCAGATAGTTTTCAGCTTACACGCTAGTGATCTCTTTCTGCTTAAGAAAAGAGAGCCGAACTAGCGATCCAATTATGCAAGTATGCCTATCGAACTATAGCTAGGGGACACAAGTGTCGAATTGAAATCCGAGAACCGTTGAGTACACTTACTCACACGAAGACTATTATTTTATCGACAGAAATCTTTAGGGATAAAGAGAAAATTAAACGCACTTAATGAAAGGAAAAATTGCATAAAAAAAACTAATTGCAATTATGTAGAAAGCATAAAATAAGAAATTATGATAAGCGATTAGAATGATGAAATAGAAATGAACTCGATCGAGAATCACCTTGGCTAAAGTCGATTAAAAACACAATTAATAAACCTAAACTTAATATTGTAAATGTTCTTGACCCTAGAGGTTCCTGAAGCTTTAACACGCTTCTCTCGAAGTCATGCCCAACTGAGTTTAGGAAGGTCTGACCGACTCTTTTCTAAATCATAGGCCTAAAGCTCGCTTTACACAGTGAACCCCACTATTGGATTTTACTCCAATCCGGGATATTTGGACGTTTGCCTCTCTCGAGGGATGCGTACAACTCTCTTTCTCTTAAATGCTCACTTTAAACTATCGGCCTCTCGGCTAGGCATAAATGAAAGATATATTGGAAATTATATATCGATAATATAATTCCAAACGAGAAAAATCATGAGTAATTCGAAGGCCTAATCCCTAAAAAGAAAAGGTGAATTCAAAGCAACATAACTTAATCACTCGAACCTCAGATCATCAAGATCGAGTACAAGGAGGATTAGTGAATCATAGTGAGTGGAGGGGGAGGGATGAGTAGTAAAGCATAATAACACCAAGTAAACAAGGGCACTTATATTAATAATAAAGAGAGCTACAACTATTTGAAATGAAAATTTCAATTGCAATGAATTAAAAGACTAAGCTAGCATTAACACTAGGCTACAAATTAAGTACAAAACTAATACAAAAGCTATTATTAAAGGAGCACTAAGCTAGGATTAGAAAAACATGAAATGAGAAAGAGAGAGAGAGGGAGAAAAAGCATAAAAACACTAGTAAACAAAAGGGCAACACCTCCCCTCTCAAACCAAACTTGTTCTGAAATGGAAGGGGGGCTTCTGAATTTATAGGAAAATTTCTCGGGTTGTTCACGCCCTAGGTCATGCCCGAGGAGGGGATTTCAGGGGGCGTGACACGTACGGGGTTGACCTCAGGTTCTTGATTCTGGTGGGAAGGATGATTCCTTCTGTACGATGGCTGACACGCCCTAGGTCACGCACGTGTAGGGGGGAATGACACGTACGTCACGTCGAAATCATTAGTTGGAAATCTGTTAGTCTTGGAATACGGGAAAACACGCCCTGGGTCACGCCCGTGATGGGGGCGTGACATGTACGATTAGCGCGCTGAGGCAAAAATGCATTTAATGCGGCGACAAACATCGGGCAGAGTGCGACACGCCCTGTTTCACACCCTGGGACACACCCGTGGAGGGGGGGTCTGGGGGCATGACAACTGTTTTTCCTGTTATTTGCTCTCTGTCAGCAATCTTCCTCAGGATCGGGTGACACTCCCTATGACATGCCCAGGGTGGGCTTGATAGGGGGCATGTCAGGTCATTTTTGGCCAAAATTCTAGAAACCTGCAAATAGATAAGAAAATGTTATTGGCAATAATATTTACATAAGAAATATAAAAATTAAGCAAATAAGACACGATTTGCACCTTCAAAACTAGAAAATATGATAATAGTTTAGGCAACAAAATATATTATCAAATTTCTCCAAGGTTAAGCTTTGCTTGTCCCCAAGCAAAGACATAAAAACTAGCTAACAAAAAAAGTAACTAATCAAAAAGTTCTAATTATGCCAATACAAGTACTATGTAAAATTCTAAATAGGAAAAAGGTGAAACGTAAATCTAAAACAATTATTTTGGTATGGTTTAACTTTTATAAACTTAACTTAACAAAAATAAATCATAAAAATTTTTGATGAAATTCTATAAATAGTTTTAAGCAAAGCAACGAAAATGAAAAAAATTCATTGAGTTATTACTAGATCCAAGCAATGCATTATAATTATATCAATTAAATAACAAAAATCTAAGTATAAATCCAGAACTAATACTGATTTACTTTTCTTCTTTTCTTAGTTATTAAATTAAATTAAAAACATGAATCAAAAGACCTTAATAGGATCGAAACGTGTGGTTTAGGATTATGATTAGGAGTGGAATTCAAAGATAAATAGGGAGGCTTGAAATCACACAAAACCAAAACAAAGAGTTTCAAAAATATAAACAAAATATTTTTCTTTCTTTTTTCTTTTCAATTTTTTTCCTTTTTCTCTTTCAAAACAAAGGCCATAAATATTTTTATTTTCATTTTGAATTGGCCAAACAAAAGCAATCATTTCTCTTGAGCATACTTTTTTCAAAAACATCTCCAAAAATATCACAAAATAACCTATCATAATCATGAAAATTCATTATGAAACTCAAAAAGGCTAGTGTGATTAGATAGGTTGGAAATTTGGCTTTGGTGAGAATGATATGAAAAGTTGAGATATCAAATGAAATTGGAAAAAGGCACAAAAGCGGCTAATTAGTGGTGAAAGTTTTTAGGTTGGCAGGAAAGCTCAAACAAAACAAAAACGGCCTAAATCATTTTCATGCTTTTAAATTTATTTAAAACATAGATTTGAAAATTTTCAAAAAGAAAGTCCTAGATAATAAAAGTAGATTGATGAAATTATCTTGAAAATAGAAATAATACGTGACTTGGATCATTCACATCTACTACGCTATTCAAATGTTGACATTAAAAAAATTATCCAAAAATGAAAAGGAAAATAGTGCATGATGAATTTTTGAGAAAGTAAAGAGAATAAAGTACGAAAACCATAATGGAAATACGAGTTTTAGATAAAACGTTTTACTTTAACATGCTACTGTGAATTAGAAACATGGCATGTAAAACATTTTACTTGTGAAACATATTTAAAAATGGCGTTTAGAAATATTATTATTAATTAAGTTGTTTATATGGGATTTTGAGAAAAACAAAACAAAAACAAGGGGTACTATTGAAATACCAAAACGACTAAACTATTAAAGTAATAACAAAATACATATATATATATTTTTTAATTTTGAAATATTTTCAATTTTTTTTATTTTTAAGATATTCATTTTTTTGGATTTTTGAAAAATATTCACAAAAAGCAAAATATTCACATATAGCAAAAAGGAGGAAGCCCCCCAAGCTTAAAATGGACATTGTCCTTAATGAAGAAAGGAGGTTAGAGAAGGAGAGAAAATGAAATTACAGAATTGAAAGTATCGAATTGAAAACCTGGTACTTCCCTGGATTTATTTGCTGTGAATGCTGATTGGCTCGCCCATGCTTGCGATTTTGGATCTTCATGAAATGTATTCATTGGACTTTGTGATGGATTCAGCAACGTTAGAGCAGGCGATCGCAAAAGCTTCAGCTTGTCGGAGCCTTTTGGGGCAAAAATTGTGAAGTAAAGAAAACAGAAAAAGATAACTTGGGTTGCCTCCCAAGTGCGCCCTTTGTTTAAAACTTCGTTTGAGCTCGACACAACAAAAATAATAATGTCCAAAAATATTTTGTCCAAAATAATAATAATTAAAGTTTTTAACAAAAAATAAAAGTTCGAAGTTAGAGTTCGTGCAACAGATATTTAATAATGTTTGGACTGACATCATTATCACCAGAGAAATATAGTTTATGACGCTGACCATTTACTTTGAAATTACCCTTATCAGGGTGTGAAATTAGAACAACACCATTAGGAAAAACTTTTAAAACAGAAAATGGCTCAGCCATCGCGACTTTAATTTTCCAGGAAATAATCGTAATCGAGAGTTATACAAAAGAACTTGATCGCCCGGCATAAAGGTTTTTGGGTGCCTTAAGTGTTTATCGTGAAAACATTTTGTCTGCTATTTATAAAATTTGTTGTTCTCGTATGCGTAAGAGCACCACTCGACGAGTTTATTAAGTTGAAATTTTCTAAGGTCGTTGATAGAGTGGGGATCAAAATTTCAAAACCTTAAGGCCCAAAAAGCACGGTGTTCTAGTTCTACGGGTAAATGGCACGATTTTCCATAAACCAATTGATACGGCGTACATCCGAGGGTGGTTTTGTAAGTAGTTCCGTAGGCCCATAAAGCGTCGTCTAATTTGGCTGACCAGTCTTTTCTAGATGTTGAAACAGTCTTTTCTAAAATTCTTTTTGAAGGATCAAGCGCATACCCAACTGCACCAAAGTCCGGACTGTTGGAGAGGGCGCTATTTAATTTTTTATATAAGTAGCAGAGCTCCACGGGTCAAGTGAAGGAACGTCAGACCCAACAATCACCCCCCCCCGCCCCCCCGGCGTCCAGCACAACATGTCGGCTCATAGATGGGGTTACCACATGGCCCACACGGCTCAGAGGTGGGGTTACCACATGTCTACGGTTGCCTGACCCACCGGACCCACACAGGTAGAAGGGAAAAATCAGGATTTAATAGCGCCACCCGGTCTTGAACCCGTGACCTCCTCTGATACCAACTGAAGGATCAAGCACATACCCAACTGCACCAAAAGCCCGGACTGTTGGAGAGGGCACTACTTAATTTTTTATATAAGTAGTAGAGCGCCACGGGTCAAGTGAAGGAACGCCGGACCCAACACTTTTAATTTCTCTGTTCACTACTTTGACTTGTCCGTTAGTTTAGGGGTGGTAGGCAGTTGAAAACTTATGCGTAACGCCGTATTTAGTAAGGATTTTAGAAAATTGAGCGTTACAGAAATGGGAACCCCTGTCACTAATGATGGCTCGTGGCGTAACGAAATGAGAATTTTTTTTAAAAAAAACGTAACTATGACTCGGGCATCGTTCGTAGGAAGATCTTGGGCTTCAGTCCAACACAAAAAATAATCGATGATAACTAAAATATACTTTTTCCCCATGCTAGAAGGAAGAGGGCCAATAAAAACAATTCCCTAGAGGTCGAAAACTTCGCACTCGAGGAAATAATTTTGCGGCATTTCATTTTTATTGGAAATATTGTCCGACCGTTGGCAATTATCACAACTACTCACAAATGCTAGCGCGTCTTTAAACAGGCTAGGCCAGTAAAAACCCGCACTTAGCACTTTATGAGCAGTGCGAGCACTTGATAGTGACCACCTGTCAGTCCTTCATGCAAATCCTTAATAGTATCTAAACAATCTTCAAAAGAAACACATCTCCTTATCACATGGTCCGCACAGACTCGAAAAAGATGCAATCCTCCCAAAAGTAGTTCTTTAACTCAGAAAAGAATTTCTTCTTTTATTGAGAGGAGAACTATTTTGGGAGCACACGAGCCACTAAGTAGTTGGCGATGTGTGTAAACCAAGGAGAAGTAGATGTGTTAAATGAAAAAAGCTTCTCGTCAGGGAAGAAATCGTTAAAAGAAGTTTCAACTAATTTTTCAATAAAAGCATTATCTAAACAGGAAAGATAGTCGGCGGCAAAGTTCTCGGCTCCTTGCTTATCACGGATCTCTAAGTCAAACTCCCGGAGGAGTAATACCCAGCGAATCAAGCGCGGCTTTGGATCCGATTTAGAAATAAGATATTTGAGGGCCAAATGGTCCGTAAAATCAATAATTTTTTAAAGTGTAATAGAAGGGCGGAATTTTTCAAAAGCGAATACTACAGCTAGGAGCTCCTTCTCTGTTGTGGTGTAATTTTCCTGTGCAGATATAAGTGTTTTACTTGCATAATCGATGGGGTGGAAGTTTTTAGATATGCGTTGACCAAATATGGCTCCCACCGCGAAACTACTCGCATTGCACATGATTTCAAATGGAAGGTCCCACACCGGAGCTATCATAATTGGGGCATTAATTAATTTTTCTTTTATGAAATTAAAAGCAGCTAGGCAAAGGTCATAAAAAAAATGGGCGCCTTTTTGTAAGAGATGGGTAAGGGGCTTGGTGATCTTGGAGAAGTCCTTTATGAAGTGGCGGTAAAAACCAGCGTAACCTAGGAATCTTCTTATAACTTTTATGTTCGTAGGCAGTGGCAACTTCTCAAAAAATTCTATCTTGGCAATATCTACCTCAATTCCTCTCGCAGAAATATTATGACCCAAAACTAACCCTTCCCTCACCATAAAATGACATTTTTCACAATTTAGGGCAAGGTTAGTTTCTTCGCATCGTTCTAAGACTTTTTCGTGGTTTTCTAAACAACTATCAAAAGCATCACTAAACATGGAGAAATCATCCATGAATACCTCCATAATGCTTTCTACGTACTTGTCAAAGATAGCGAGCATACATCGCTAATATGTAGCTGGCGCATTGAACAATCCAAATTGCATTCTTCGGTAGGAGAAGGTGTCGAAGGGACAAGTAAACGTATTTTTCTCCTGGTCCTCGGGGGAGATGGGGATTTGAAAATACCCCGAGACGCCATCGAGAAAACATTAAAATCTATGGTCGGATAATCGTTCTAAAATTTGATCGATGAACGGCAAGGGAATGTGATCCTTGCGGGTAGAGTCATTTAGCTTATGATAATCTATATACATTCGCCACCCGGTCACCGTCCGTGTCGGGATTAATTCATTATTCTCATTACTAACTACCATTATCCCTCCCTTCTTAAGCACTACTTAGACTTGGCTAACCCACTTACTATCAGATATACGATAGATAATTTCTGCGTCTAATAATTTCTTAACCTCCCCCGTAACTACTTCTTTCATGTTTGAGTTTATATGGTGCTGAGGTTGTATGGAGTTACGCAAATTATCTATCATTAAGATTTTGTCAGTGCAAAAAGATGGGCTTATTCCCTTGATATCAGAATTTTCCAGGCAATAGCTCGGCGATGTTTATGTAAAACTAAAAGAAGTTTATCATTTTGTGCATCCGTGAGGTAGGCCTAAACAATTACTGGTAACTTGGAATCTTTTTCTAAGAAGGCATACCTAATTTGTCCGGGTAGTTTCTTTAATTCTAGGGTAGGGGGTTCTTTATACGAGGTTTTAGAAATTATTTCTTTTTCAAATTCTATGTCTTCATAGACCTTTTTTAACGGAAAATTAAAAGGGGTGGGGCTAGCGGCCATGGCGGCTCCTTGCAACGATTCAGTTAGAAGAGTAGAGGAGGAACAAAATTCAGAAAATTCTTTTTCAAATTCAGAGAGGCAATAGGAGGATTCTTCACTTAGGTGCATCAATTCAGTTTGAAGAGTAGAGGAGGAACAAAAATTAGAAAATTCTTTTTCAAATTTAGAGAGGCAATATAAGGATTCTTCACTTAGGGCTTCCAAGAAAAATAAGAGTCGTCATTTTCTAGGGTGTTCTTCATCAAGGGGGTGATAGAGAAAGTCACTTCGTCGTCGCCTACTCGAAGGAAGAGCTTACTATTGCTTACATCAATGATAACTCGGGAGGTGGCAAGGAAGGGTCGGCAGAGGATCAGGTGAACCTCAACGTCTTCTTCGTTGTCCAATATGACAAAGTCCACTAGGAAGATAAACGTGTCGACTTTAACTAAGAAATCCTCCACGATTCCTAACGGGTATTTCACGGATCTATTTGGCGAGCTGGATACTCATGCGTGTGGGGTTGAGGCTACCAATTACTAACTTCATAAACAATAAGAGGGGCATCAGGATTATACTCGCACCTAAGTCGGCCAATGTGTTCTTGACAAAAAGATCACCAAAGACACGCGGAATAGAAAAACTACCCGGGTCATTGATTTTCTTTGGTAAACCGTTTATCAAGACCGCAGAGCACTCGACATTTTACGTGACATGCGAAAGGTTCTCTAACTTCTTTTTGTTAGTCAGGAGGTCCTTAAGGTACTTAGCATACTTTGACATCTACGAGATCGCTTCGTGGAAGGGCAGATTTATGTGGATTTGCTTGAACATTTCTAAGAAGCGAAAGTACTGATCATCCTGATGTTTTTTTTTAAAGTTTGGAAGGGTATGGTGGAGTTGGATTGTTTTTGAAAATGGGTTGTGGAGTGAGATCTTTTTATAAAATTGGGGTGATAACTTCTTCAGCTGAGGGTGGAATTTTTAAAACGGGAGCAGAGCTTTAATTTATAAAATAGGGGCAGGGCTTGCCTCGGGCTCTTCACTAAACCTATCGAAAACTTGCTTCACACTCCTAAGAGTTATATCTTTTGCCCACTCTCTCGGGTTGGGCTCGGTATTGTATGGAAGAGACCTTGCGGGTCGCTCATAAATTATATTTGCGAGCTATCCTACTTGATTTTCAAGATGTTTAACGCTTCCATTTAAGGTTCTTATAGTAGTGTCATTTGTGGTTATATATTTAGAAAGTAACTCGTCCAAGCTTGGAGGTTTTGGATAGTTTTGAAGAGGTGGAGGTGGTGCAGAAAAATCATTTTGTGGTGGCGGCCGCATTGCGGTCGAGGGATTAATCCACGAAAAATTTAAGTGATTTCTTAAAACAGGATTATAACTATTCAGAAAAGTAAAACTAGGCGCAGGAAAATTCACAACAGAAAAATTATTAAAAGCATTTCTAGGCATATTATTAACATAATCTAATTGTTCGGGAGCAGGAGTTGCAAATTCCCATACCTTAGGGGCAGAGGCAGCAGTAATCTCCGTAATATTTTTTTCTTAATATTTCAACTTGCAGAGCAAGCTAGGAGACGTTATCCTCTTCAAAGATACCTGCAGATTTGTTTGGGCGGGACCTAAGCACATTCCACTGATAAGTGTTCATGGACATGTCCTCGAAAAGATCAAGAGCTACTTCCGGGGTCTTATTGTTTAAAGTATAGTTAGAAGATGCGTCTATCATTTGCTTTGTATTTTAATTTATCCCGTTATAAAATGTCTATACTTCTAACCATACATGCAGCGCGTGATGTGGGCATTGTCTTAGTAATTCTTAAAATCTTTCCCAATATTTATATAAGGTTTCAGAGTCTATTTGTCCAAAAGCAGAAATATCGTTCCTAAGTTTTGTACTTTTAGCTAGTGGGAAATACTTCGCTAAAAAAATTTCAGTTAATTGATCCCAGGTTGTGATATGGTTTTTAGGTAGAGTGTTCAGCCACTACTTTGCCTTAGTTCTAAGAGAAAAAGGAAATAATCTTAGCCTAATAACATCATTTGTAACGCTATTTATCTTGAAGGTGTCATAAATATCAAGAAAGCTTGTTATATGTGCGTTCAGATCTTCATCTAGAAGTCCGTCATACTGCATAAACTGCTACACCATTTGAATTATGCTAGGCTTTAGCTCAAAGTTATTATTTGCTATAGCAGGGCACACTATACTAGATTCTGTTCCTCTATATTCGATTATGCATAATAGGACATAGGCCTATGCACGGCCTCCTCCACGAGTGGTTCTTCCATTCTTAAAGTAGAAAGTGACTCGGAGTCCTCAACCGGTACTTGGAGAGTAGGGCTTTGAAATCGCAATCTTCTCAATTTCGTGGTCCAAGTCCAAAATAACCGACGAACTCCCGCGGGTCATCCACTAAAAGAAGAGAAGAGAATAAAGAGAAATAAATAAACAAGAAAAAAGAAAAGAGAAACTAAAAATTTTTTTGAAATAGATTTTTTTTTATGTTTTAACTCTCGAACTTCCCAAGGGCTACCCAATGAAAGGTTTGTAAGGTACTAGACAAGATAGTGGCGCTTAAAACACTTTGCCCTTTTCGATAGAATTATGAGGCGTAGAAAAATTGTGAAGTGGGTTTCTATTAATAGCGATAATAAAAAAAAATTGGATTTTAAATTTTTTAAAAAAGAGGATGAGAAAGAGAAATGATAAAAGTAATAAGTTCGTGTTTTCGATATATCAACAAAAGTTGCTCCCCAGCAACGGCGCCAAAAACTTGGTGATCGATTTCCACTTAAGAAAAGAGAGCCGAACTAGCAATCCAATTAGGCAAGTATACCTATCCAACTGTAGCTAGGGGACATAAGTGTCGTATTGAAATTCGGGAACCGTTGAGTTCACTTACTCACACGAAGACTATTATTTTATCAACAGAAATCTTTAGGGATAAAGAGAAAATTAAACGCGCTTAATGAAAGGAAAATTGCATAAAAAGAAAACTAATTGCAGTTAAGTAAAAAGCATAAAAGAATCGATTACGATAAGGGATTAGAATGATGAAATGGAAATTCACTCGATAGAGAATCACCTTGGCTAAAGTCGATTAAAACACAATAAATAAACCTAAACTTAATATGGTAAAGGTCCTTGACTGTGGAGGTCCCTAAAGCTTGAACACACTTCTCTCAAAGTCGTGCCCAACTGAGTTTAGGAAGGTCCGACCGACTCTTGTCTAAATCAGAGGCATAAAGCTCGCTTTACGCGGTGAACCCCACTATTGTATTTTTCTCCAATCCGGGACATTTGGACATCTGCCTCTCTCAAGGGGTGCGTATAACTCTCTTCACTCTTGAATGCTCACTTCAAACTATCGGCCTCTTGGCTAGCCAAGAATGAAAGCTATATTGGAAATTATATATCGACAATATAATTCCAAACGAGAAAAATCAAGAGTAATTCGAAGGCCTAAACCCTAAAAAGAAAAGGTGAATTCAAAGCATCATAACTTAATCACTCGAACCTCAGATCATCAAGATCGAGTACAAGGAGGATTAGTTTATCATAGTGAAGTGGAGGGGGAGGGATGAGTAGTAAAGCATAATAACACGAAGTAAACAAGGGACTTATATTAATAATAAAGAGAGCTACAACTACTTGAAATGAAAATTCCAATTGCAATGAAATAAAAGACTAAGCTAGAATTAACACTATGCTACAAATAAAGTACAAAACTAATACAAAAACAATTATAAAAGGAGCACTTAGCTAGGATTATAAAAACATGAAATGAGAAAGAGAGAGAGAGTGAGTGAGAAAAAGCATAAAAACACTAGTAAACAAAAGGGCAGCACCTCCCCTCTCAACCCAAACTTGTTCTGAAATGGAAGGGGGCATCTGAATTTAATGGAAAAATTCTCGGGTTGGTCATGCCCTAGGTCATGCCCGGGGAGTGCGTGTCAGGGGGCGTGAAACGTACGGGGTTGACCTCATGTTCTGGATTCTGGCGGGAAGGATGAACTCTTCTGAACGATGGCTGACACACCCTGGGTCATGCCCGTATAGGGGGCGTGACACGTACATCGCGTCGAAATCATTGGTCAAAAATATGTCAGTCTTGGAAAAGGGGGCAAACACACCCTAGGTCACGCCCATGACGGGGGGCGTGATAGGTACGATTGGCGTGTGGAGGTGAAAATACATTTAATGTGGCGGCAGACTTTGGGCAGAGGGCAATACGCCCCATGTCACGCCCTGGGACACGCCCAGGGAGGGCGTGTAAGGGGGGCGTGACAGCCGTTTTTCTGGTTATTTTCTCTCTGTCAGCAAGCTTCCTCGAATTGGGTGACATGCCCTGTGACACGCCGAGGAGGGTGTTATGGGGGACATGTCTGGTCATTTTTGGCCAAAATTCTGGAAACCTGCTAAAAGACAAGAAACTGTTTGTGGCAATAATATTTACATAAGAAAGATAAAAATTAAGCTAATAAGACACGATTAACACCTTCAAAACTAGAAAATACGATAAAGTTTAGGCTATAAAATGTATTATCACACTAGGGTCACGAGCGTTACCTAGGGTCATGAACTCTTCAGCAACGCCAGATAAACTCCCACTATTTCTCCTTCCCTCCATTTCCAATAACAGTATAGACATGCCCTAGGTCACGTGCGTGAACTAGGGGCATGACCCGCAAAATAGTGAATTTTGGCGGTCTTATCTCAACGTTCATGGGCTTTCAAGAGGATGGTTCTGCACCTTAAATGCCCCATAGTTACGTGCGTAACTGAGGGGCGTGACTTACCATAAAAATTCCTATAAATTCAAGATTGAGCTAGGAGCTGAGGAGTCAGCTAGGAGTAGATTTTATGTAGTTTTAGTAGTTTATTTTCATGTTCTTGCATTTCTTTCTTACACTTTTAAAATTCATAGTTCAGTTTACTTTTTCCTATTTTTCAATTCAAGCACTTTATTTTCATGTCTCTCTTCTTTTATGTAACTCTTCACCTGAACAACTATCACCGTGTAGTACTCTTTATACCGTCGCGCGGTGGGTATTTCAAAGTGCTACCTCAAGTGATACTTCTACCGCTGCGTGGTTTCTCACATAGTGCTTTGCCTATGCCTAGATCGACTACTGCCGCACATTATCCCACAACCATTGCACGGTAGTACCTTGATGATCGTCGAGTACACTCGACTCACTCAATGCTCGTCAAATCCGTTCGACTCACACAACCACCTATAATTTACTACCGCCGCATGGTAGAACTCCACGCTCGTCGAGAGGCATCTTGAACACTCAATGTCTACTATTGCTATGTGATATCTATCCACCGCCACGCGGTAGCAACCTATCAACCAGCGTTGAGTTGGAGCTTCCCCAAGCTCGAGTGAAATCTTGCACACTAATGAACCCTGATCCCGAGTCAACTCTCTTGACTCAAAAACACGTGCAAGGGGTCTAACACAAGTCAAGATGTTACAACCCTCACATCCTTATGTGACTGATGTGTGTTTTGAGCTTTATGATTTAGCCTGTTGGCAGTTAGTGTATTCATGTATTATAGGAGTTGATACAACTTCCTACTATGATGTACTGTTTTGGACATTTACCCTTTTTGTGGATCATAACTTCTGTGTTCTTCTATTGTTGGGTTGGCATTTGTTATATCGAAAATTATCTTGCAGAGAATAGGTGACTTGTGGTACAAATTAGCCTGTATGCTGATGCTACCACAAGGCAATAATTCTAGAAAAAAACTCCCTTCGACTGTGTCTTGTGTTCCAGGAGGGGGGTTTTTACACCCAAACTTTTATTTTAGATATCTTCACGTCTCAACAGGTCCCGGTATAGCAGCAGTCCCCAAACTCCAAGTGGTTGAGTACCTTCTGAGCTCTTTCACCACCCGCTTATCACAGGACAGAGTCGGTTATTCACATGGAGGAGTGGTTAGATTCTATGAAGAATTTGATGGCCTTAATGCGATGTCCATCCAGTATGGTTGTCACCTTAGTAGTATACGCCCTAGAATCACACACAAAAAGGTGGTGGAAGTCCTTTATGGGCTCCACTTTTGATGGATGTTTTTATACAGACATTAGTTTGAATGAGTTCTCTAATTCTTTCCTAGAGTATTTCATTCCCACTACTGCTTGAGATGAACTAGAAGAAAAGTTCCCACAACTAAAATAGGGATCTAAATCAATTGTAGAGTACCAACGGGAGTTTCAGCAACTTGGCATGTTTTCATACTCATATGATTTTGATGATTGCGTGTATGCAAAGCAATTCTACAAAGGTTTAAGAGACCCTCTGCGGTAGGCTCTTTTGTTTATATCTGACTCGTACTTTACTCAGATAATATACATGGAGAAATGATTAGGGGAAGACCATCTTTTGGTCCAGGCTAGTGGTAAGAGACCAACAGAAGGAGTAATGGAGGGGTGGCCTAGTAGGAGGAGGCAGCTTGCTAGAGGCGGGGTAGAAACCAAGGAGGAAGCGGCGGATGTTTCCACAAAAATTTTAGGATGGAGCGTCCATCCCCAAAGTTAGCACTACTCTCATTCCAATAGATTCAGGTATATCGATATGTCATTGAGAACTTCAGGGAAGGTTGCTTCCATTGTCACCAGTCGGGCAATATTCGGCATTTCTGCCACAACTCGTTATGAGCATTCCAAATCATCTGGTGTTTCCTCCAGTAGCTCAACGAGAATAACGCGGTCGAGGAAGAGGTCCATACGGTAGGAACTCTATATTTTCATGAGAGCTGGTTTTCGTTTAGGATATATCTCTGGAGTTGTACCTGTAGGACGTCATTACAGGTATCTCAAAGTCAAACTAATATGCTTATAAATTTTTATCCATAACATGCCCTAGATTGCGCTAAAAGTCTAGTCTTGAAATTTTTATAACTTAACATTTAGGCATCGTGACGGTTAGAGAGAGACCTTCCAATACTCTATTTGATACTGGTGCCACCCATTAATTTTTCTCTGCGAACTTCGTGAAGGATCTAAATGGCGTATAACATTTCGCCGTAGTCACTCAGAGAATATGCCTTCCTGACGACTCCGAGATGACCTCGTCCGCTAAGTACAACATGGATTTATATATTTGAGGGAAGCATTTCGAGACCCCTGTAATAGTGTTGGGGATGCAAGAATTTGATCTTATTTTGGGTATGACATAGTTGGATTGGCATCATGCTATAATTGACTGTGTGTTAAAGCAAATCACCTTGAGGCATGGAGATTTAGAGATCATTTTTCAAGGTATTATATTCACACCATAAGTGTTGTTATATTCTATTTAGGTCATTTAGGCCCATAAGTAAGGGGATGAGGTGTTTACGATATTTTTTGAGCTAAAAGAGATGGAGGCTACCATGAAGGATGCACCAGTTGTGTTGGATTTTTTTGAGATTTTTCGCAAAAAACTACCTGGATTACCTCCGCCTTGGGAAGTAGACTTCTAGAATAGACTACTGTAGGGTGCCAAGCCCATCTCCCGAACCCCCTACAGGATGGCTCCAAAGGAACTAGCAGAGTTTTTGGTTTAGTTACAAGAGTTAGTGGAATCATGGTTTGTTCGTCCCAGTTCATCACCATGGGATCCCCTATTTAGTTCGTGAAGAAGAAGGATGGATCACTACTATTGTGTATATACTACCAGTAGCTCAACCGGCTGATAGTGCAAAACACATATCCTTTGACCCGGATCAATGAGCTATTCGATTAGCTGGTTGGAGCGTGTTGCTTATCCAAGCTAGATTTGCGGGAGGTGTACTATTAGTTGAGGATTCAGGAAGAAGATATCAAAAAACAGCATTTAGCTCGAGGTACGGCTTACTCAGATTCAATTTGATGTCGTTTGGACTCACAATGCCCCGTCTACATTCATGAGTCTGATTAATAAGGTGTTTGAGTCGTATTTGGATGCTTAAGTCATCATAAATATTGATGACATTTTTGTCTACTCGAGGACAGAGGAGGAACATGCAGAGCACTTGGCCTTAGTTTTAAAGAAACTAAAGGAGAACTCTTTGTTTGCTAAGTTCAGAAAGTGTGAGGTTTTTGCTTCGAGAAGGATATTTCTTGGGCTATATTATTAGTGGAGCTGAACTAGCAGTAGATCTGGCTAAGGTGCATGCCATGAAGAAGTGGTCTCCTTTGAGTTCAGCGACCAATTTGCGAAGTTTTCTCGGACTTGCTAGGTACTATCGCATGTTTGGTGAAGGAATTTTGATAATTTCCCTTCCCCTCACTGCTTTGACAAAGAAGGGTGTACTTTTTGTGTGGACACCCAACTATGAGGCTGTATTTCAAGAGCTAAAGGACCATCTTACCACCGCTCCAATCCTTTCCCAACCATCAGGGAAGGAAGGATTCCAGATTTATACTGATGCATCTATCAAGGCATGGGGGCAGTATTGATGCATCATGTGCATGCAATTATGTACCCTTCTAGACAACTAAAGAAGCATAAAGTATATTACCAAGCGCATGACTTAGAGGTTGGAGAAGTGGTCTTAGCTTTGAAAATCTGAAGACACTATATTAATGGCGTCCACTGCGAGAGCTTTTCAAACCATGAGAACTTTAAAAGTGAGGGGATAGATCAAATCTTCTTTAGAGGGGGATGAATAGAGTATTAAAACCTTTTAAGTAATTTTTATAGCGGAATTAAAATAGGTGTTACTTATAAGTATAAGAGAAGTAAAACAAAACTAATCATAGAACAGCAGAAATAAAGAAAGATGAGCAACCATACGACACAAGAAAAATATAGTGGCTCCCCAAATCATGGTACATCCACTCTTCTACCACCCTGGTAGGAATCCACTTATGTTTTTGATCAGGTGCCCTATAACCACAAGATCTGCTTCAGGTACATCTAGAATCCCTTTAGGCTTTTGATCAGGTGCCTAAAAACCAATAGGTTTTTGATCAAGTGCCCTATCACCAAAGAGTTCACTTTTGAAGGGAGTAATAACCCTGTACAAGAGAGGTAAAAGAAAATAGATGGAAGTCTTCTCTTTCTCAAAGCAAAATAGAAGACTATGTGGATTTGATGATGCCAAAGCTCCCAAAATGATATTGAGTAGGTTCAGGAAGATGAAAGCTTTGTCCATGGTGTAGGTCTTCAATAGACTGGTGTTCTTGCTCTTCAGAATCTGTAAAATGATGTTGATTTTCATTCTCTGTAGATTCGTGAAGATAGAACTGAAGAAGACTCAAGATGAGAATTTGTTGTTCTTCTTCTATCTTCTGAGAGCAAATGGATAATTCGTAGAGCTATTGCAGAAAAGCTTGTGTCCTCTGAGAGTCTATTTTTGAATTTTCTTGTCTGTCAATTATCTAGTCTAAATGTCTATTTTTGAGATTCAAAAACATTTCTTAGATGCTGTAAACCAGAAGAGAAATGACTACTAATTCTGGCATTAAATTTTCTCCCAAACTGTCTTGACAAATAAGTCAAAATAATAACTCTATGAAATACCATAGTTAATGCTGTAAAGAAACAGCTATATTCCTTAAGAATGTCAGCATTAACTACCTGAGATTATTTAACATAAATAGAATCAATGAAGTAGGAAATAAATCTTCAAGACAGTTGCTGAAAATAAGAAGACGGACACAGAGAAAGATCGTCGATCTGAGCTGGAAGATTGTCGATCTGAGATCAACTATCTGCGATCTTAGAATACTGTGAAAAAGAGAAATAGTTGACCTGAGCTCGTAAATCATCGAGCTCAATTCAGTGACTAATCTCTAAGATCGTTGATCGGAGATCAACGATAGTCAAGCTGAGTTCGACGAAAGTCAAACTGATATGAAATTCATAGATTTCTTTTAAGTCTGAGATCTTGGAGAGAAAAGTCCACAGCTAGTCTTGAGAAGTCTGACCTGTAGAGACTATCTGTAACGCCCCCGATTTTTGCTACGATTATTAAATTCTCATTTGGCGTTACATCGACGCGTTTTCTTGGCTTGTGCCATCTGTGGAGTGTGGTATTAACTCCTTAGAACTGAGTGACCAATTTTATAGCCTGTTGGCAAGATATCCCTAGCAAGCCGAGTCGTTTTGGGTGACCCGGTGTGGTCTCTCGGGGAATGCTTGTGTTTTGGCTTCGGGTGGGTATAACTTGAGTTCTGTTCATCAAAAGTTAGTTTCGACTTCGTCGTTGCGTTCGTAGCGTGGATATTGAGCTACGGTGTGAATTTCTTCGAATTTCAAGATATTTTGGTTTTCGCGTTGTTTTGGGTATGCCATTAGTAAAATCTAATTACTAACCCTCTTAGTTTAAGTGAACCGGTGGCTTGGGAGACGGTTAGGCTGATCAGGCATGGTAAGGCTTATTTATAAAGCTTTGGTTAGAAGTTGGCGGGCCCACTCTCTTCTTTCTTCCCAAGACCGAAACCGCTGCTCATGTTCGCGGAAAGAATAGGCGGAAACGACGGGCTGCCCTTGCTTTCGGCCGGTGATTCCGGGAGTGTTTGTGGATGGATTTTGATTCTGAGAGCGGATTTGGATTGCTCTCTCTTAGACCTTCGTTTCTAAGGTAAGAAATTTTATTTTCGTGGAGTTTTTAGGAGGCCCGAAATTCTGGTTTTGGCCCTTTTCCGCCATTAAAGTTTGGGATTTTTGCTGTTAGGGTGTTGCTGCTGCTGGTGCCGTGTGCAGTTAAGGGAAAGCTGACCAAGATTCGTCGGAAACCGAGGCAAGTGGTTTTTGTACTTGCTGTTTGATTTTTTTTCCCTTCTTAACTACCCGGTTTGCCCTAGGATAGAAGCCAAGTATCTCTCTTTTGCTTGTTAATATTCTGTGCAGTGGTTTTAGGCTAACCCTAAAACTCTGTTTGATCTTCCCCTCCTGTGCTGTTTTGCTAAACTTGCTGGTTGTTTTCACCATTTAGACTCCAGATTTGTAGTTCTGGTTGGGTGCTTTTGTGGGTGGAGCCGAGAGAGAGATTTAGGGAGGTTTTTGTGGTAGGGCTCTGGTTAGAACCAGTCTTGGTGGGTTCTCGGGATTTGGTGTTGAGTGTGGTGCACACACTCAAAGCCAAAAGCCGCCCAGGCTTGGCGTTGAGTTTGGTGCACACACTCAAAGCCATAGTTTGGTCTATTCTTTTGTGGCGAAGTAGTGAGGCATCTGAGTGAGAATTTTTTTCTAAGTCAAAATCGACGAGAATCACTAGGTGATTCTCGCCGATTTCGACGAGTATTGTCAATGATTCCCGCCGATTCAGAGAGAATCATTCTTGATTCCCGCCGATTCGGCGAGAATCATTCTGGATTCCTGCCGATTCGGCGACAATCATTCTGGATTCCGGCCGATTCGGCGACAATCATTCTGGATTCCCGCCGATTCGGCGCGAATCATTCTGGATTCCCACCGATTCGGCGCGAATCATTCTGAATTCCCGCCGATTCGGCGATAATCATTTTGGATTCCCGCCGATTCGGAGAGAATCATTATTGATTCCCGCTTATTCGACGAGAATGATTCTGGATTCCTACCGATTCGGCGAGAATCATTCTGGATTCCCGCCGATTCGACGAGAATCATTCTGGATTCCCGCCGATTCGACGAGAATCATTCTGGATTCCCACTGACCTCTTCCTGTTGGTGTTGGTTTAGGGTTTTCCTGCGGGTAAGTACTTTGGCGTAGAGTGAGTTGACCTCACTCAACGCCAAAGCTGTTTTAGCGTTGAGAGAGGTGGAATCACTCAACGCCACCGTTGGATTTTGTGGTTTAGTGATAAGGCATTGAGGGAGTGGACCTCACTCAACGGCGTAGCTGTTTTGTCATTGAGTGAGGCTAGCTCACTCAACGCCACTGCCTCTTTTGCTGAAGGCGTTGAGGGAGTGGACCTCACTCAACGCCATGACTGTTTTGGCATTGAGTGAGGATAGTTATCTCAACGCCAGAGCTGTTCTTGTGGAGGGCTTTGAGTGAGTGATCCTCACTCAACACCATTGTTGTTCTAGCGCTGAGTGAGGCTAACTCACTCAACGCCAAGGTCTGGTTAGGCATTGAGTGGGTCCCACTCAACGCCAAGCCGTGTTGAGTCATTTCAACACTTTTTCCCTTACCTCGATTTTCGTTCCTGAGTGAATTCCTTGTTTATATTTTTTTTGAGTTTCCTTGTCGGCCATGTTTTTCTTTCCTAAAGGCCGAATCGTGGGTCATGGTTAGTAGTGGTGGGTTGAAGCTCTTCATGGGGGAGGTGTTGTGTAATTTATCCAAGGCAACCCTTATTCTTCTATCTTGCTCTAGGTACGGGCTAGGCAAGGGGGTTGAAGGCCCCTTGTGCTTTCACATGTAGACCCTTGAGCTTGTTGGCTTGGACATGGTGTTTAGGGAACTAAGTTTGCCTCCAACCCGAATCCATGTTGTTTGTTTTTTTGCTACTACCACCTCCCACAGCGTAGGGTGTTAGATGTTTCTTCCTTGGTAGATTGTAGCATTTTGGGCTCTTGGTAGCATAGTAGACTCTGCAGGATGTAGTTTATGGGAAGGGTTGATGCTGTTTCCTCGCACGTAGTGCATTCCTTGTTGTCTTGCCTTTGGGCAGTTGTGACTTTTACTGCTGTGTTTTTCCTCTCTCATTTATCATCCGGTAGACACTTTCATGCAGTTTTTCCTTGTTTTGCTTCCTGAGGTATTCTTTCTTCTTTTGAATGCCTCAGGTTCTGAGCAGTAGCTAGTTTGGGGGCTAGGTTGCGATGGTGTTGCTGGTGGTCTCTTGGACCTTGGAGATCCTTCTGGATTTGATTAGTGAGGTAGTTTTCTACACTTTTCTTACAGACATACATATTTGCCAGTGAGTTCGTGTCAGGTTTTTTGTGCCCACTGGTAGTGTTTATCTTTATACTAGATATATTACTTTTGCTGCTACCATTTTCTGGAGATAGTCTACTTACTCTGTGGAGGATTTATGCTAGGTTGCTAGTTATTTTAAAACTACAATTATTATTGTAAGTATATTGCATGATCAGCATGTTTTATAAAAGTAAATCACTATTTTCCAAACAACGTATAAAGATCGTTTTCTTAAATATAATATAAATTAAATGTAGAGTCTTGCATAGCATAAGTGGTCCTCTTAGGGCTCTTATGCACTTCTTAGGATGTCAAACCTGAATAAAGTATTTATCCGTAGCGCTTAAGTATAGTTTTTAACTGTGGACTAGGTGATCCACCGAGCCGAGGGATACATCCTCTAAAATATAATTGATTTTCTAATCATTAAACTCATGAATTTCTTTCATAAAGTATAGTAGATAGTTTTGCCTGAGCGTCAGCAGTTATCCCCTGCTTGACGTGGCATCATGACGCGTGTTTTCTCATACTCTGATAATTCTTTAATTCTGAGAAAATGGGGGTTGTGATAGTTGGTATTAGAGGGAGGTTGCTTGATAAGTTAGTTGGGCAACCTTCCTTTGATTGCTTTAGTAGTTCAGCATCATGTCATTCATACACCGATATATCATCAGTACGTCTGGGCAAAAGCACGAACACTACACTCATAGCATAACATGAAGTATACGAGGCATATTAAGCAGTATGGGATGCATAATATGTGTTCGTATATGGATCCACCATAGGGGCATCATGTGAGGGTTATGTAGTATGGGATGCATAACCTCACCACATGGCTACGACTAGCTCATTTTCTTTTCGTTGCATGAGGATGTTATGTAGTATGGGATGCATAACATTTTCATGTGTACGCCGCTCATAACATGCATTGGGGCCTTTTTAGAATACATAGCACAAATATGCATAGCATAACATTGCATAAGCATATTGTGCCAAGCTAAAGACTGGCAGGATGACATATATACACACATACGTTTTCGAGTCAAAAATAATATAAAGTCATGCATTCCCGATCTGGGCATAAGAATTATTATGGTGGTGGTTAACCATCCTAGGTTAGGACATAACATCAATTTTTGTAAAAAGATAAAATCCCAGAGCAAGTTGAGCAGCTTTAAGTTCATATTTATATATGTATTGTCTGTACTTGTAGTTGGGTCTAGCCGTTGTACTAGGATCTAACTAATGTTTCTATGACTTGAGGATGGCGAGACGTCCTTCGACTAGATCGACTCCCCTGTCTGAGTATGAGTCATCTGGAGCTCAGAATAACGCGGTAATCGAGAGCCTACGGCAGAGTAGCGATGCCATGAGCAGGCAGATGGTAGAGATGCAGTCCCAGATTCAGTCCCTGGTGGCAGTTGTGGCAGGTCAGACTCAAGGAGTGCAAAGTCCTGTAGGGGGGTTAGTTGTCCCTCCTCTTCCTGCACCCTTAAGACCTCCAGTGGTGGTGCCATCAAGGATGGCCTTCATCTCGCAGTTTCAAAGGTTGAGCCCTCCCACTTATGATGGGAAGGAAGACTTTATGGTCATAGACGATTTGCTGATCTCCATGGAGGAGATGTTCTCGTACTCCGGGATTTCAGATGACAAGAGGGTGGTGATAGCCGCCTATCAGCTTAAAGGTTTGGCTTAGAGTTGGTGGCTGAGAGAGAAGGAGAGCTTGGTAGCTGGATGCTCTTAGGAAATGTTCAAGGAGATGCTATTGAGGAAGTTCTTACCCTCGGTCGAGCGTGACCGCCTCATGAACAACTTCCTCCATTTGAAGCAAAGGCAACTCACAGTGGGTGAGTATGAGATAGAGTTCAGCAAGTTGAGCCGTTTTGCCCCTTGATTGGTCAGCATTGAGGCTCATCGAGTTAAGCGATTTCTCGGTGTCTTGAGGAGCGAGGTACAGCAGTTGACCAGTGCTTATGGGTCAGAGACTTATGCAGGAGTAGTGGAGGCTGCTCTGAAGGTGGAGTCTATTGAGACCGCAAAGAGCAGAGGCCAGCAAATGAAGAAGGACAAGAGGAAGTCTGTGGAGGAGAAGAAACCCCAGGTACCGGTGCGGCTCCGGGAAAGAAGAGCAAAGTGGTGTGCAGCTTCTATGGCCGGTCAGGCCACCCTATCGAGAGATGTTTCAAGAAGACAGCAGCTCAGAGGAAGGAGCAGGTTCATGCGATTCAGGGTGCTCCTAGGAGAGATGTCTCCTGTTCTATTTGCAAGCGACCCGGACATGACGCAGCCAAGTGCTGGTCTAAGGATAAAGTCTGCTTTCAGTGTGGGCAGAAGGGACACATCAAGTCTAGGTGTCCTCAGGTCAAGCCTGCTCTTCATGCAGTTCCACTACAGGCATTACCTCCACCTTAGTGTGTGGATAGAGGAAAGGGAAAGCTGAACGTGATCTCTTCCGAGGAGGCTCAAGCTTCGACTCAGGTCATCTGAGGTTAGTTGTCTTTCCAGCATGAAGGTTTTGTTCTTGTCTTGCTAGAATGTTTGTAGTATTTTTGTGGTAGTTCCTTAGTTTTATGTTCCTATAGGGAAGTTTAAGGTGAAAAACCGCTGGGCGCGTGTTCTATTTTACTCTGGCACTACCCACTCGTTCGTGGCTAGAGCCTTTGTAGAGCGACATCGGTTGTCTTTAAATCGAGTTCGGGATACCTTCCGTGTCAAGTTCCCCTCTGGTGAATCTTTGTTGTAAGATTTGGGCATGTTAGATTGCCCTGTTTTGTTGGGGGACTTCCTTGCGAAGGCATACCTGAAGATGATTGATCTGGAGGATTTCGATGTTATTCTGGGCATGGACTGGCTATCTAGGTATAATGCTGTTATTCAGTGCAAAGGGAAGCGATTGGACTTCATCAGGGACGACGGTTAGCCCGGAAGAGTGTGTGCAGATCTGAGCCAGGATTCTACTATCATCTCTGCGGTATGTGCTCAGAAGCTGTTTCTTTCGGATTGTTTTGCTTGTTTGGTCTCAGTGGTTGGGACCGCTGTTAGTGTACCGTGCTTGGAGGAGATTCCAGTTGTTCGTGATTTCGCTGATGTTTTTCCTGATGACCTCCCTGGTCTTCCTCCCGAGCGGGAAGTTAAGTTTTTGATCGATTTGGAGCCGGGTACGCGTCCTATTGCTAAGGCGCCGTACCGGATGGCCCCTCGTTAGCTAGAGGAGTTTCGAGTCCAGTTAGATGAGTTGTTGGCGAAAGGGTTTATCAGGCAGAGTTCGTCTCCTTGGGGTGCTCCTGTTCTATTTGTAAAAAAGAAGGATGGGTCAATGCGGCTTTGCATCGACTATAGGGAGTTGAACAAAGTCACAATTAAGAACAGGTACCCTCTGCCGAGGATCGATGATTTATTTGACCAGTTGCGCGGTAGCACGGTGTTCTCCAAGATCGACCTTCATTCGGGCTATCATCAGCTTAGAATCCGTGAGGCAGATATTCCACGGACTGCGTTTAGATCAAGGTATGGACATTTTGAATTCTTAGTGATGTCGTTTGGATTGACCAACGCACCATCAGCGTTCATGGATATGATGAACTGGGTGTTCAAGGATTTCCTAGATAAGTTCGTGGTGGTCTTCATCGATGACGTGTTCGTTTATTCTCGCAGCGCTGAGGAGCATGAGCAGCATATGCGCTTGGTTCTTTCGGAGTTGAGGAACCACAAGTTATTCGCCAAGTTGAGCAAGTGCGAATTTTTGTTGCCTCAGGTCTCGTTTCTTGGCCACGTGGTGAATAAGGATGGGATCTCGGTCGACCCCGAAAAGATCGCAGCAGTGATGGATTGGAGTAGGCCGGGCACGCCTAAGGAGATCAAGAGCTTCATAGGGTTGGCCGGCTACTACAAGAGGTTCGTGGATGGTTTCTCTACCCTAGCTGCACCTTTGACCAAGTTGACTCAAAAGAACGTGGCTTTTGTTTGGTGCGAGAAGTGCGAAGAAGCCTTTCTAGAGTTAAAGAAGAGATTGTGCACTGCTCCCATTCTGGCCCTGCCTACTGAGGGTGTGGATTATGATGTATACATGGATGCTTTGCATGTAGGTCTGGGATGCGTATTAATGCAGGTTGGTAAGGTAATTGCCTATGGGTCAAGTCAACTTAAGACTCATGAGAAGAATTATCCTACGCATGACCTCGAGTTCGCAACGGTTATTTATGCATTGGAGCTGTGGAGACACCTACTTTATGGGGCTCAGTGCAAGATCTTCACCGACCATAAAAGCCTGAAGTACATGTTCACGTTGAAGGAGTTAAATCTGCGCTAGTGATTGTTAAAACGCCGGGTTTCCTTTTTTATTTTATTTTAAGATGAGTGAGTTTTTATTTTATAAAGAAGAAGAAGAGCGTTTTGTTTTGTTAGAAACCGAGTTTTAACGAGAGGGAGGCAAGTGCACCTATCGCGTGTAGTACAGGATATTCCGGTGTGGAATATCGGGGTCGTATTGTTCTCGGGGCCGCTTAGCTATATCTACTCTTTCCCTGAAAGCCTATTATTCTACCGAAAATATTTTAGTTTGGTTTAAAAATATAAAAATGCATAATAATAATAAGCATAAAAAGAAAGCAGGAAAAATGCAGTAAATAAGTGCGGAAGTCCGATGACCAACTTAGCGCGACGCTATCAAAAAGAGAATTGAACTAAAGTAAACTTTTAATAAAAAGAGATCCTAAATTTCAAATTAATTGAGGCGGAGACTCGGCCGTGGAGGTTCCTTAGATATGAGCTCACCTTGGTCTAGGGATATCGCTCACCTGAACGCTAAGACTTTTCGACCGATCGTTAGACCGACGAAGGATTCCTCTTAACGCCCGCATTACGCTGAGAACCCCGCTATTGGGTGGGGAACCCAATCCGGTAGAGTCACACGCCTCTTCTCTCGAGGGTTAGCACGGAGCTCTCTTTACCCAAGGGTGATCGGTACATACGTGCGGCCTCTCGGCGTTGCGTATGGATAACAGAAATAGAGCCCGCACATCGATATGCGGTCCTACGCGTCGTTAACCCGGGGCAAACCTTAAGAAATTTAATTAAATAGAAAACAGGACCTTTAATTATGAAAGTGAAGGGATAGATACTACTCTAGAGGGGGGGTGAATAGAGTTATCAAATTTTGCACAGACAAAACTTAATATTCTACCCAACTCCCTTGGAGTGAAGTGCAGAATGAAAAGATTATAGATATTGATTTAACCTTAAAGCCTAACACAAGTGATGTGTACAAACACAAGCTAACAGTAATTACAGTTAAGCTTGGAAAAACCTAATCAGCAACTAGCAACCTAGTTATATCTAATCACAGCCACAATGCAGGAATTAAACAGTGGAATCCAGACGACACAAGGAAATTTATAGTGGTTCCCCAAACAACTTGGGTACGTCCACTCTTCTACCCACACGGTAGGAATCCACTCAGGTTTTCGATCAGGTGCCCTGCCACCAACAGAATCTGCTTCAGGTAGATTCAGAAACCCTTTAGACTTTTGATCAGGTGTCTAAAAACCAAGCACAGGTTTTTGATCAGGTGCCCTGCCACCAAGGGATACTTTTGAAGGGAGTAATAACCCTGTACAGGAGGGGAAGAAGGTTAAGATGTCTTCTCTATTTTACAATAGATTAGAGAAGCACAAAAGCTTGCACTGAGCTAGAATGCTCTAAAGAATCAAGGCTCCCCCTGGCTCAAGAATGTCCAGGTGAAGTCTTGCTTCAGTGCAGAAAACTCTTCAGAAAATTCTGAAGGAAAAGCTACAGGAAGAAAGTAAATAATAAAATCAAACAGTCTTCAAGCAGCAATCTTCTTCTTCTTTTTCTTCAAAGAAACTCTGAGTTTGAACTTCCTGAAAGCAGGAGAACTCAGGTGAAGAAGAGATGAAGATCTTAACACTTCTCAGTTAGATGGAGTTTGCTGAGAGCAGGAAGCTTGAGCTTGATGAAGGCTTGAGAGCTTGAATGAACTAGTTGGCTATTAGCTTCTATTAACTAGCTTGAATCCTTCTTCAAAGGGTTCTTTATATAATCATCAGCAAGCAACGGCTCTCTTCCATTTGAATTATTTGTCTTCTTCTGAGCCTTGAGACCTGGGCTGTAAATATCAAGAAGACAGAAATATCTCTGCAGCAAAACATTCTATAAAAAGGAATAAACCTCTTTCTAAGAAGCTGCAGGCTTAAATCAAATAATCAGAAGGACTAAATAAAGTCACATCAGAAATAATCTCTTTATAGCAAAAAGAAGACTTTTCAGTCCAACGGCTATAAAGGGCTGTCAGCAGATAAAGTAATTTAAAGAGACAGCTAATAAGACAAACAACTTTATCTTAAAAGATTTTAACTCAGGCAAAAAGAATAGAGCAAATAATGCCTGGAAACTTTATCATACAGCTTGAAATAGAGTGCCAGAAAATGTATTAAATAATTAAATATAATGAATAAATACAAAATACAAAGGCAGACAGAAAACGTCGAACGACCTTCGAAGATCGTCGAACGACGCACGGAGATCGTCGAGCTATCGGGCAGATAGTCGAACGATCCAGATAGTCGAACTATCGAAGAAGATAGTCGAACTACCCCGGCAGATAGTAGAACTATCAGAGCAGATAGTCGAACCATCAGATAGTCGATCTATCTAGGACAGATAGTCGAACTATCAAACGCACAGAGATAGTCGACCTATCAAGCAGATAGTCGACCTACCTCAGAAAACAGATAGTCGAACTATCAACAGATAGTCGAGCTATCAGATAGTCGAACTATCAACCGATAGTCGAACTATCAAGACGAAATAGATAGTCGATCTATCAACAGATAGTCGAACTATCAGCGCAGAACAGATAGTCGAACTATCAACAGATAGTCGAACTATCAGCGCAGAACAGATAGTCGAACTATCAACAGATAGTCGAACTATCAGCGCAGAACAGATAGTCGAACTATCAACAGATAGTCGAACTATCAGCGCAGAACAGATAGTCGAACTATCAACAGATAGTCGAACTATCAGCGCAGAACAGATAGTCAAACTATCAACAGATAGTCGAACTATCAGCGCAGACTAAGCGTCGACCAACTGATAGACGATCGTCGATCAGTCGATAGACGATAGTCGAACGGCGTTCGACTATGGTCGAACGAAAACCTACTTAACCAAATTCTCAATTTGGAAAAGCGAGGACTCTACAGCTAGACTTCTAACCATTGACCATAGATATTTCTTGGGTCAAGGGGCACAAAGGAGAGGACTAAACTCAAATCAAACTAGGGTACCAACAATCTCCCCCTATTTGAGTTAAGTCTCTCAGAATCTAAAACAGCTAGCAATAGAATACTAAAAAATAAATTCAGCAAATAGTTAATAATAAACAGGCAGATTATCAATTAGATAAACAAATATAGCACAGCAGATAATTAAACTATTAAGAATCTTTAGAGTCTGGTAAAGGATCAGAAGAACTAGAAACAAAGGAAATTTTTCTTAGAGGGTCATCTGATTCTTTCTTTGACATCTTCAGGTCCTGAGCACCAATGATCTTCAGTTCTGTAGCTCTGGGGACAACAGCTTCAGGATGTTTTTCCATGTACTTTGACGGATCAAAAATCTCAGGATTTACCTGGAACTTTTCAAATTCTTTCTTTCTGTAGGCTGACATGGTAGTAAAACCAGTCGTATCTTTACCTTCGGCTCTTGCTTTTCTTATCTGGGCTGCTCCTACAAGTTCTTGAAAGCGAGCCATCCTAAAGTAAGGATCGAGCTCAGGATTTTCATACACGGGCTCAGGAGAAGCAGCATCAGCTATTTTATCTAGATAAGACATTAGAGAATACTTAGCAGAGAGGTTCTTGCTAGATATTTTAAAACAAAGGTGAACTATTTACCTTTTGATACAATTTCCTCAGACTGTACTGGAGATGGAGATGAAGTTCTCTTCTTTGGAGAAGGAGGTGGGGAAAAGGTTGGTCTTTGAGCCACAACCTCCTTCATTTGTCTTTGAGGACCATAAGATGATTTGCCTTGAGAACTTTGATAACCTTGTCTTGGTTGGGTCTGAGCAGACGCAGATTTTCCAGATGAGGCAGAAGGATGAGCTGAAAGGTTCCCAGAGGCTCCTGCACCTGGAGGTGGAGGAGGGGGACCTCTGGGAGTCCATCTTGAGACAGGACTGTCATACCTCTTGGTTCTTTTTCTTTCTTTTTGCTGATTCTTCGAAAACCACATCCAATGCTTAAAATCCTTGGATTTGGGGTCAATGCCCTTCAAAATGTAATAGGGAGTGTCATTATCCTTATTTGGAGGTGGAGGAGGAGCAGCTTTTCTTTTCTTTGCAGCAGATTTCTTTTTCTTTGATTTTTCAGAAATATCAGAATCATCATCATCATCAGAATGGCATGATGGAGGGTTCTCATAAGGATCATAGGCTTTTGAGACAGCCTTTTCTTTAAGCTTTGAAGCAGATTTCTCTTTTTCTTCTTCCATGGCATCCAGAGCCAAAAGGGAGTCTAAATCTAAACCTGGAGAGTCATCCCAGATGGATGACTTTTCAAATTGCAAATCTTTCTCTTTCTCTTTTAAAGATTGAACTCTTAAATTCCATGCTGCTCTTGCTTGAGCTTCTTCCAAACTCAGAACAGGAGAGTCAACTTTGACTTCCTCTTTCTCAGACTCATCTTCTTTATTATCTAAGAAGGATTCCAATTCAAGGTCTACTTGAGTATCAGAAATACTTGGGTCAGCCTCAGAAACAACTGCTATGATCTGAGCAGTTAAATCTTCTTTAATAATATCTGTAAAATTATGAATACATATCTGCTAAATAAGCTTGAATCATTCCTTCAAGGTATTCACAAACTATCAAATTAATCGACTCATCAACAAAACGAATGAAAGAGTTACCTTCATACTTAACCATCTCCCAGCAGTCATTCAGATATGAAGTTATAATTCCTTCCAGGAATCTAACTATCACAGGAGAGGTAAGATCTTCTAAGCAGACTTTAACAGCAATCTCAGATAATAAGATTCCATCTGCTATCTCTTTCTCAGACAAAACTGGAGCTAAAACTTTCTCAGTAGGAGCTATTTCTTCCTGGGCTGAGCTATCTCTTTCTCAGCTGGATCTATCACTTCCTGGGCAGACATGACAACATCTGGAACTATTTCTTCCTGAGCAGATACTTCCTGGGCAGACATAACTGAATCTTTTAAAGCTGGAGGAGAGGCAGGATGATCTAAGGCATCTTCATTGAACATCTCCCCCTGCCTGATTTCAGTGGAGACTGAAACCAGGCCCCTAGAGGAAGATGGCTCAGCAGATTTAGTAAGGGATTTGATGGAGGCAGACAAAAGATCAATGGAGGCTGCAAGGGGAGCGATTGCCTCGTCAATCATGGTTTTGATTGACGGGGTAATCAGCTCCACAATGCGGAGATAAGCTCTGGAGAAATTTCAAAGGATGATGGATGAGAGGTGGATGGAGCTGCAGCAGATATGGTAGTGGTACTGGGATGAGAAATGATGTGAACAGGGGATCGAGCAGGAGATGGAGCAGGAGAGTTTATTGGGGAATGAATTGGAGAATGAATTGGAGATTCAGGAGGAGTAAGAATTCTCTCTGATCCTAACAGATCAAAGCTAGGAGCAGATATCCTAGCCAGATGAGTAGGTAGAGGAGAGGCAGGAGGAGACAGAGGAACAACCGTAGTTGTTTCAGGAGCAGCAGAGGAAGAAGGTCTTACTTCAACTGAAGTTGATGGTACTTCAACTGAGGCAAACGGCAATGCAGAGGAGGAGGAAGGGAGAGCTGAGCCAGCTTCAACAGGTTGAGGAGCGACTGATGCAGTCCTTGTGTCCTCAGATGTTGCTGGAGCAGATTTCACAAACGTCCTCTTCCACTTAGAGAACAAATGGGGATCCATCTTCTTGCTGGCGTTGATTGTTGTTGCATTTGAACTTAGCAGCTGGGGGAATTTTTCTTTAAGGAAGATTCCGATGACCCTTCCTAGGGTGACTTCCTTCTTTCCATTCTTTTTCCTGATTAAATCAAACAAAACTGCAGCCCAATCTATCCTTTTACGATTAACAATTGCACACATGAGTGCGAATTGCTGCCTTGTTATATTATCGTGAGCAGAATGCTTACCCAGAAGCACTTTTCCTACTACCTCAGCGAGGAACTTGATCTTGAAGGGGAAGTTCACTTTGAGCAGCTTGGTGGGAATGCCCTCAGCATGTCCCAGCTCAACCAGCATTCTTCCAAATTCCTGAGCATCTTGCTCATAATCCTCTTCACCAATAACTAAACCAAAAACATCAGATAAGACGGCCGGAGTCAGGATAACTTCTTCTCCGCCTATGGTACCAGTCATCGATTCGTCTGTGGAAGACGACGTGAAAGCCCATTCTTTTATTTCTGGAATGTTGATCTTAATCCTTTCAGACATTTACTTCTCTAAACCCTGATCCCTGCAGAGCTGGAGAACTTCCACGATTCCGGCATCGCAACTGCTGAAAGCTTCGAAATCCACACTAAATCCTGCATCAAACTTGACGACGGCTAGAACAGCTGGGGAAACCGCCATTGATTTGCTGGAGAAAGGCGAGAAGGGCGAAGAAGACGAAGGGGACGAAGCGGCAGAAAATCGCAAGCGGGAAAGCAGAATGCGAAAGGGCACGCTCCGTCGACGATAAAGCAACAGATCTTTTAACCTAGGTCGACTATCGGTTTTATATTAGACCGGAAATAGTCGATCTATTAAAAAGATACTTGACCCGATAGTCGAACGGCCGTTCGACGATCGGCTCAGAAGCAGAGTAGTCGGACAATCGTTCGACTATTTCTGGCTTCTCAACCAACAAGCTGTCGTCGTTCAGAGATCGACGATGAGCTCAACCTGTTCGACGATGGTCGAACGTCGATCGACGATCTTCAAACAGATAAGCTATCATTAACCAGAGGTCGACGATAGGCTCAATCCGTTCGACGATCTTCGATCATCGTTCGACGATCTTCAAGCAGATTTCAACAAAGGCAGATATAGTCACACTTAGTCTCGTCCATTAATCATGCCTAGTTGAACTAAAAAGAACAGATGCTTCTGTTCATCTAAAGGCTTGGTGAATATATCACCTCTCTGAAACTCAGTGGATATGAACTCAAGACAGATCTTGTTCTTTTCCACACAATCTCTCAGAAATGGTGTCTAATCTCAATGTGCTTCGTTCTAGAGTGGTGCACTGGATTTTGTGCAATTGAGATAGCACTGGTACTATCACACATGATCTTGGTGTTCTTGTGTGAGTAACCATAATCCACAAGCTGGTTTTGAATCCACAGGATCTGTGAACAACAACTGGCAGCTGCTATATATTCAGCCTCTGCAGTTGAAGTTGAGACAGAAGCCTGCTTCTTACAGAACCAAGAGACCAATCTCTCTCCAAGGAACTGGCAAGTTCCTGAGGTGCTCTTCCTGTCAACTCTGCAACCAGCATAATCAGAATCAGAATATCCAATTAATTCAAACTCTGACTCAGCTGGGTACCAAAGTCCTAGATCTGGACATCCTTTCAGGTATCTCAGGATTCTCTTTAGAAGAATCAGATGAGATTCCTTGGGGTTGACCTGAAATCTAGCACAAAGGCATGTAACAAACATTATATCTGGCCTACTTGCAGTTAGATATAATAGGGAACCAACAATGGCCCTATAATTCTTTTGATCAACTGGCTTGTCGTGATCATCAGAATCAATAACTACATTAGTAGCCATGGGTGTAGGCATTGCTGAAGCATCAGCCATCCCAAATTTCTTTACCAATTCCTTGGCATATTTGGATTGGGAGATGAAGATACCATCAGCATCTTGCTTAACTTGGAGACCAAGAAAGTAAGACAGCACACCCATGCTACTCATCTCAAACTTAGAGTGCATCAGGTCAGAGAACCTTTTGCAAAGTTTGGGATCAGTGGAGCCAAAAATAATGTCATCTACATACACCTGAACTAACAGGATTGTGTCCTTGTGATGCTAGACGAAAAGGGTTCTATCAACTACTCCCCTAGTGAAGTTGTGCTCTAACAGGAAACTAGCTAAGGTCTCATACTAGGCCCTAGGAGCTTGCTTTAGTCCATAAAGAGCTTTTTGCAACTTAAAAACATGTGAGGGCTGAGTTGAAGAAATAAACCCTGGTGGTTGTTCAACAAACACCTCTTCCTTAAGCTCACCATTTAGGAATGCACTTTTGACATCCATTTGGAACACCTTAAACTTCATGAAGGCTGCATAGGCCAAGAAGATCCTTATTGCTTCTAGCCTTGCAACAGGAGCAAAGGTTTGGTCATAGTCTATACCTTCATCCTGTCTGTAGCCCTGAGCTACAAGCCTAGCTTTATTCCTTACTATGATTCCATTT
The DNA here is from genome assembly GCA_039513925.1 of Platanthera zijinensis. NCBI lineage: Eukaryota > Viridiplantae > Streptophyta > Magnoliopsida > Asparagales > Orchidaceae > Platanthera > Platanthera zijinensis. Next base: position 116,186,019 of record CM077087.1, read on the forward strand.
GCATCTAACTTGTTTCTATACACCCACTTGGTGCCTATGATCAGTTGGCCTTTAGGTCTTGGAACCAAAGTCCAAACTTTACATCTCTCAAATTGATTGAGCTCCTCTTGCATTGCAATGATCCAGTGGGGATCTAGCTCTGCATCTTTAAAGGTGAGGGGCTCAACCTGTGAGAGGAAACAAGCATGCATCACATCCTGTCTTAATTGGTGTCTTGTTTGTACACCAGCTGATATGTCTCCAATCACTTGAGATGTGGGGTGATCTCTAAGTGTGACAATGTCAGCAGGTGGGATGTGATCTTCAGCAACAGTTGGGATTAATTCCTTAGGAGGAATTTGATCTACTGTTGGTGGTACAACAACAGCTTCAACAGCTTCAGCAATGTCTTCATCACTGTCTGATTCAGTGATCTGAAGAGTTGATAGTTGGAGAATTTCTTGAGGGGCATCAGGTACCTGCAAGGAACTAGAGGAAGGAGAATTTTCTTTCTCCTTGTAAAACATCTGATGCTCATCAAATGATACATGCACAGATTCTTCTATCTTACAGGTTGATTTGTTATAAACCCTATAAGCTTTGCTTACTTGGGAATATCCAAGCATGATTCCCATTGAAGCTTTTGCTTCAAATTTTCTAATATATTCTTTATTATTGTTATGAATATAAATAATACAGCCAAAAACTCTAAAGTAATTAATTTTTGGTTTCTTTCCTTTAAGCAACTCATAAGGAGTTTTACACTTAAGTTTGTGTATCAAACTTCTATTCAAGACATAGTTGGCTGTACTAACAGCTTCTGCCCAATAGGATAGAGGCATGTTAGCATCTGCCAACAATGTGCTAGCAGCTTCAATTAGTGTTCTATTCTTCCTTTCAACTACCCCATTTTGTTGGGGAGTTCTAGGAGCTGAGAAGCTATGTTTGATACCTTCTCTCTCACAGAATTCTTGCATGAGAAGAGAGTCAAACTCAGTACCATGATCACTTCTGATCAGGGCCACATGAGTAGAGTACTCAGTCTGCACACAAAGTAGAAAGTCTGTAAGGGCTTTGAAGTTATCAGACTTAGTTCTCAAAAAGAAAACCCAACTGAACCTAGAGAAGTCATCTACAATTACTAATGTGTAATACTTCCCTCCTAAACTCTGTACATTTATTGGGCCAAAAAGGTCCAAATGTAATAAATACAGGATTCTAGGAGAATCACTTTTATTTACAGATTTAAATGAATTCTTGGTTTGCTTGCCTAGCTGACAAGCCTTGCATAGGCTCTCCTTCTTGTAGGGGCAAGAAGGTAAACCTCTAACAAGGTTGTGCTTCGATAACCTAGATATATTTTTAAGGTTTACATGACTAAGCCTTTTATGCCATAGGGAATTATTATTGAGGGTTACTTCATTAAACAGGCAGATTTCAGATTGAGATGAATTAAAATCTACTAAATAAATATTACCTATTCTAATACCTACTAAAACAACATTATTATTTAAAGTAATATTGCAAGAGAAATTAGAAAATGAAACCTGGTAGCCAGCATCACATAGCTGGCTGACTGAAATCAGGTTATGCTTTAGTCCATTGACATAAGCAACTCTCTTGAATGTAACTGCTCCAATGGTGATCTTGCCATAGCCTTCTGTCTGACCACAGCTGGAGTCTCCAAAGATAACCTTTGGGCCGAGCTTAGCTTTGAATTTTGACAGTAGATCTTTATTTCCTGTCATATGCTTAGAGCATCCACTATCCAAATACCACTTATTTTGAGTGATTGGATAGGCCTTCACCTGCAAGACAATTATTTAGACAGAGTGGACCCAGGTAACCTTGGGTCCCTTGTTTTTCACATAAGAAAAACTGGAAATATAAGAAAATGCAGGCTGAGGGTGATAGCCTAGTGGGTGAGATCTCCTAGGTGGGATTCTCCATGCTGATGATGGGTCAACAAACCTAGGGTTTCTATTCTCATTTAGGTTTCTATGGAATGGATTATGATTTTGAAAATCATATTGAAATCGTCGATCGACGTTCGACGATGGGTGCTCAGATCGTCGAGCTTCGTTCGACCATGGAGCTTCCGATCGTCGAGCGGCGTTCGACGCTCTTTGCATTTCTTTGAAAAACTTCTTTCTCTTTTCTCTCTTAGCCTTATTTAATGTTTTATTTACAAGGTTTACTTGCTCAGTGTTCTTCTTTCCACTAGCTGAAATGAAGTTCACTGGAGTTGAAAGGTTATTTTTAAGAAGGACTGGGGGTTCACTGGGAGAAGCTCCTAAACCTAGTTTATCATTACCTGACCTAGTGTTAGTCATGCTGGTAATTTCTAATAACTTAAGGCTTCTACCATTAAGGGATTCTTCTAATCTCTTAGACTTAGCTAATTCTATTTTAAGAAATTTAATTTCTTCACTACAAGTAGTGAGATCTTTCTTTAACCTAATGTTTTCAGAGGCTATTGATTCTGAGTCAGCTAACCTATTTCTAAGTTCTTTTATTTCTTTTTCTGAACTAATTAAATCTAAACATAAAGATTTAAATTCTAACTTAAACTCTTCTGAAGTAAAATCATAAGATGAAAGTACCTCATCTTTAGTAGGCATCTCTTCATCAGAATCTGAACTCTCTGCAGCAGAGTTGTTGCTGCAGGCATCTATTGCCATTAGGCAAATTTCTTTTGCCTTCTTCTCTTCCTCATCTTCACTGGAGCTTGATGAGGATGATTCTTCATCAGAATCACTCCAGGTTTCAGCAATGAAACCTCTCTCCTTCTTCTTGTTTTTGTAGGAGGATGGCTTGGAGTGCTTCCTGTGTTGTTCTTTGTCTTTTCTCTTTTCCTTGTTCTTCTCCTCTGGACACTCTGGCAAAATGTGTCCAGGCTTCCTGCAACCATAACAGATGATTTCTTTAGCAGGAGAGCGATCATACCTTGGTTTGTCTTCATAGCGTGAAGACTTCTTTCTGAACTCCTTTCTTCCCATCTTGAGAAATCTTTTGGCAAACAATGCCATAAGTTCCTCATTGGATTGGCTGCCTTCAGAAACATCTGCAGCCTTAAGAGCTAGAGATTGCTCTTTTCTTGTTGGAGTGGGGGTCTTGGCTTCAGCTTCTGCTTCTCTGGTCTTCAGCACTTGCTCAAAAGACTTGAGCTTGCCGAGGAGAGCTTCAGTTGAGATCTCATTGGTACTTCTGGCTTCTTTGATGGGCCAGATTCTTAGATCCCATATGCTAGGGAAGCACATAAGGATCTTATCATTGACCTCTGTCAATGATATGTCCTTGTCCAGGGTCCTCAACTCATTGATGATTGAGCTGAGCCTGGTGTACATAGCTTCAACTGATTCAGCATCAGTTTTCTTGAAGTTCTCATACTGTGAGATAAGGTTGGACCTTCTGTCCTTCCTTTCATCAGCTGAACCAGCTACAATCTGGTTCAGTGTGTCCCACATGGCCTTTGCTGAGGAGCAGTTAGCCATCTTCTGGAACACCTCATCAGACATTGTCTGAGCCAGTATGTTCATTGCCTTGGCATCAGCAATTTTGGCCTTCTTGTATTCATCATTATAATCTGGAGGAGGCACTGCACTCATATCAGATGATGAGGCAGTGGCAGCAGCAGGTGCTCTTGGGGGACCTGACAAAATAGAAGCAAAAATACTTTCATCAATAGAGTTTATATATAATTTAATCCTTGCCTTCCAGATGCCAAACTTTGCTAAGTTGCATGCTGGAGGTCTGGTGCTAGAATAATCCTTAGACTGGGCCATGATAGTGAATATCTATAAGCTCTTGGTATCTATCAGGATCTTGTGACTTAGGTGTTAGCCTATACAGTCAGTCAACCTCCTTCTGATACCAATTGAAAGTGAAGGGATAGATACTACTCTAGAGGGGGGGTGAATAGAGTTATCAAATTTTGCACAGACAAAACTTAATATTCTACCCAACTCCCTTGGAGTGAAGTGCGGAATGAAAAGATTATAGATATTGATTTAACCTTAAAGCCTAACAAAGTGATGTGTACAAACACAAGCTAACAGTAATTACAGTTAAGCTTGGAAAAACCTAATCAGCAACTAGCAACCTAGTTATATCTAATCACAGCCACAATGCAGGAATTAAACAGTGGAATCCAGACGACACAAGGAAATTTATAGTGGTTCCCCAAACAACTTGGGTACGTCCACTCTTCTACCCACACGGTAGGAATCCACTCAGGTTTTTGATCAGGTGCCCTGCCACCAACAGAATCTGCTTCAGGTAGATTCAGAAACCCTTTAGACTTTTGATCAGGTGTCTAAAAACCAAGCACAGGTTTTTGATCAGGTGCCCTGCCACCAAGGGATACTTTTGAAGGGAGTAATAACCCTGTACAGGAGGGGAAGAAGGTTAAGATGTCTTCTCTATTTTACAATAGATTAGAGAAGCACAAAAGCTTGCACTGAGCTAGAATGCTCTAAAGAATCAAGGCTCCCCCTGGCACAAGAATGTCCAGGTGAAGTCTTGCTTCAGTGCAGAAAACTCTTCAGAAAATTCTGAAGGAAAAGCTACAGGAAGAAAGTAAATAATAAAATCAAACAGTCTTCAAGCAGCAATCTTCTTCTTCTTTTTCTTCAAAGAAACTCTGAGTTTGAACTTCCTGAAAGCAGGAGAACTCAGGTGAAGAAGAGATGAAGATCTTAACACTTCTCAGTTAGATGGAGTTTGCTGAGAGCAGGAAGCTTGAGCTTGATGAAGGCTTGAGAGCTTGAATGAACTGGTTGGCTATTAGCTTCTATTAACTAGCTTGAATCCTTCTTCAAAGGGTTCTTTATATAATCATCAGCAAGCAACGGCTCTCTTCCATTTGAATTATTTGTCTTCTTCTGAGCCTTGAGACCTGGGCTGTAAATATCAAGAAGACAGAAATATCTCTGCAGCAAAACATTCTATAAAAAGGAATAAACCTCTTTCTAAGAAGCTGCAGGCTTAAATCAAATAATCAGAAGGACTAAATAAAGTCACATCAGAAATAATCTCTTTATAGCAAAAAGAAGACTTTTCAGTCCAACGGCTATAAAGGGCTGTCAGCAGATAAAGTAATTTAAAGAGACAGCTAATAAGACAAACAACTTATCTTAAAAGATTTTAACTCAGGCAAAAAGAATAGAGCAAATAATGCCTGGAAACTTTATCATACAGCTTGAAATAGAGTGCCAGAAAATGTATTAAATAATTAAATATAATGAATAAATACAAAATACAAAGGCAGACAGAAAACGTCGAACGACCTTCGAAGATCGTCGAACGACGCACGGAGATCGTCGAGCTATCGGGCAGATAGTCGAACGATCCAGATAGTCGAACTATCGAAGAAGATAGTCGAACTACCCCGGCAGATAGTAGAACTATCAGAGCAGATAGTCGAACCATCAGATAGTCGATCTATCTAGGACAGATAGTCGAACTATCAAACGCATAGAGATAGTCGACCTATCAAGCAGATAGTCGACCTACCTCAGAAAACAGATAGTCGAACTATCAACAGATAGTCGAGCTATCAGATAGTCGAACTATCAACCGATAGTCGAACTATCAAGACGAAACAGATAGTCGATCTATCAACAGATAGTCGAACTATCAGCGCAGAACAGATAGTCAAACTATCAACAGATAGTCGAACTATCAGCGCAGAACAGATAGTCGAACGATCAACAGATAGTCGAACTATCAGCGCAGAACAGATAGTCGAACTATCAACAGATAGTCGAACTATCAGCGCAGAACAGATAGTCGAACTATCAATAGATAGTCGAACTATCAGCGCAGAACAGATAGTCGAACTATCAACAGATAGTCGAACTATCAGCGCAGACTAATCGTCGACCAACTGATAGACGATCGTCGATCAGTCGATAGACGATAGTCGAACGGCGTTCGACTATGGTCGAACGAAAACCTACTTAACCAAATTCTCAATTTGGAAAAGCGAGGACTCTACAGCTAGACTTCTAACCATTGACCATAGATATTTCTTGGGTCAAGGGGCACAAAGGAGAGGACTAAACTCAAATCAAACTAGGGTACCAACAAATTATTTAAAGCTACTTTATCTGTCCCAATGCTCTTCGATATTGATGGCTAAGGGCGGTTAGCCACTCATCGGAATGGGGACACTTACGCTAGAAAGCGATAAAAGAAAGCAGGAAGAAAGCAGTAAATTGCAAGTCCTACCCAAACGAGTAGGACTGAAGAAAGCAGTAAATGCGAATCCCGGCTAAAGCGAGTGGGCGGGGGTAAATTTATACTCATACACGCACACACTCTACAGGAAAGTAAAATCACACACACGCACTCTACAATAAATGAAAACACACGCACGCACTCAAAGTTTTCCTACTCAAGTGAGTAGGAAGAAAATGAAAGCAGTAAAAAGACAAGTCCCACTCAAACGAGTGGGTGGAAAATGAAATCAGAGCGCCAAACTATTAACGAGTAGGCGGAAATAAATGCATACGCACACACTCTACAGAAATTGAAATAAAGCAATAAAATCTAACTCATACACGCGCGCACACTTGCAAAAATAAGAAAAAGCAAAGTGACTGAAAAATTAAAACAACTGCATTTCTACCGCTAGAATACGGTAGAAATACATAAAAAGTGGAAATAAAAATTAACCGAACAAAAAGTTTTAAAAATTAAAATGAAAAGCTAAGTGCTCGGAAAATTAAAACGACTGCATTTCTACCGCTAGAATGCGGTAGAAATGCATAAAAAGATGAAATAAAAATTTAAACGAAGCGAAAAGTTTGGAAAATAAAAAGCTAAAATGAAGTTGACGAAAAATTATAACAACGACTTTTTCATTCTTAAGTTTTATAAAAGCTCCTAAAAAGTGAAAATAAAACTAAAAAAGACGAAAAGGTTGACAATCCTAAAGAGCCTAAGTTAAATAAAATCAAAATGAACACTTTTTAGGTATTTTTATAAACCCTAAGAATGAAAATAGTGAAAAGAAGAAAAAGCTAAATCTAAAAAGTGCGGAAAATGAAAATAAAATGGGCATTACAACGGCTAGAAAGTGCGATAAAATCCTAAACTAAACGAGTTATAAAAGCTATAAAAATATGAAAACATAAAAAAGCACGAAAAGATGAACAAAAATTACTTAAGTTCGGGCTTCCAAATGAGATTCATGCCTTGCAAAGAGGGAAAATTACATATTTTATTGAAATAAAAGAGATTACAACAAAGCTAAAATGAGAAAGCTAATACAAACTAAGAGGAGAGGGGGAGAAATTCTCCTTACATAAGCATGAGAAGCCATTTGGGCAGCACCTAGCCTAAGGAATTTGGACCAAAAAGTGGACAAAATAAGCTTCCCGAAGCTTGTATTTATAGGCAAAAAATCGGAGTGACACGCCCTAGGTCACGGGCGTGACAGGGTCCGTGTCACTACTATTCATGAGCTGATTGGGTGATTGGACTGGAAAGTTGACTTCAGCTGAAAACGTGGCGGTCACGCCCCAGGTCACGGGCGTGACAGGTGTCAGTCACGGGTGTGACTAGGGCGTGACGGGGAGTTGGATCTAGGGATTTGACGCGAGCTTTGACTACGGGGCAGCCCACGTGGCGGACACGGGCGTGACACAATTGTCACGGGAGTGACAGGGGGGCGTGACCGGGACAGCTGCCATCCTGATGTCGGCAGCGTTGACTGTTTGACTAATCGTTGAGTGTCGGCCTCGATACGGGCGTGACAGGCTTTGACACGGGCGTGACGTTGGGCGTGTCGGGCTCGGAATAGTGAAATTGTTGAGTTTTGACTGGCTGATTGTGTTGAGAGCCTGACACGCCCGTGTCGGGCATGGTCACGGGCGTGATAGGGCCGAAAATTCAGTTTTCCTAAAAAATTTCAGAAAACAAAAAAGCTAAGTTAGAAATAAAAAATTATAAAAAAGAAACAATTTATTAAATAAAACAAAATAAAAAAATATAAAAATAAACAAAAATGACTTAAATAAAATACGAAAATATAGGTATATTTACAACTCATCAAATACCCCCATACTTAAGCTTTTGCTATTCCAGAGCAAAAGTTGGAGATGAACCTATAAGGAATTAAAAAGAATCCTGAATTTAACTACCGCTTGATTTAATTGTACGAAAGATCGAAATGAATTTCCGGGGTTTCGAAATTAAATCCTAAATTATGAAAGTGTTAAAAATAGAGGAACTGTTTCAAAAAATACTTCTAAATGGAAAAAAAGGAAACGAAAATTATTTTTGTTAGTTTAACAAAAATGGATTGGAATTTATCGAAAAAACTTTAGCTAAAAAGAAATTGATAGGAAATAATTCAATTTAAAAATTATGCTCTCAAAAAGTTTTTAGATTAATTCTAGAATCATGAAAAATGGATAAGTGGATTGGCGGTTATGAAGAGGGCTTTGATTTTTGAGGCGAGATAATTTTTTTCTCGAACCTCCACATTTTTTCTTGAAATATTAGGAAAATGAAATCTTATTTTCCTAACATTTCTTTTTTCTTTCTTCATAAATATAAATAAACCCAATGTATATGTATAGGAGTAATGAATTTTATCCTCTTATTCCTAACATACAATCCTTTTTTAATTATTGGGTGCCTATATTTACGGGACGAAATCTTATCCCCATTGACATAAGATCTTTTAAGGGTGAGTGGAGAATCATACCAAGTAAGGCATGAAAAAAAAGGTGGAAGGGATGAATTTCTAAAAGAAAACTAGAGTTTAATAAAAAATTTCGAGAGCAACCTTTTTAATTTGAACGTTCCTACGTTTCTAAAAGCATAAGTGGAAATAATGTAAAATCCATAAATGTTATTTTCTAACATAAAGATGTGCTTTATTTCAAAAAATAAGAAGCGAAATTAGAAACGTAAGTTCCCTATAATAAGAAAAAGCCATAAAAAATTCTTTAAAATCTTTAAGCCCAGAAATTTAAGTCTATCGAGCTACAATTAAAAAACGAATAGTAAATAAAGAATTAATTAAAATTCGCTTATAAATAAACTCGAAACGATTATTTTGCAGAGCAAAGAGGTTAAGAATTAAGGTATTCGAATTATTTATTACAAAATAAATTTTTGATTTTTATGAGTTTTTCTAATTTTTTGATATTTTGGGGTTATTATCATTTTTTGGGAATTTTTTAAAGGTTATGCAAATTTTTTTGAGTTTTTTTGAGTTATACAGATTTTTTTGAATTTTTGAATTTACAGAAATATTTACAAGAAAAGAGGGAGATTTTTTACAAGATAGGAAAGAGAAGGGGAAAGGGACGAGAATATTTACAAAATATTTACAAAGTAAAAAAAAGGATCGCCCGCGAACAGACTCTTATTTGTGGTTGGTTCGATGAGTCGAACGTCGCGGAGCGATGTTTCATTTTTTTGAAATTTTATTATTAATATTTAAAGCTTGAAAATATTTTTTTTAGAAATTTTTAATTTTTGCAAAATTTTTTGGAATTTTTATTTAGTGCTTGAAATAAAAAGACAGAAAATAGGAAATACCCCCATACTTAAGTCCAACATTGTCCCCAATGTTGCACTAAGTATGAAGAACAAGATATATATAAAAACAGATATGTACAAAAATTAAAATTAAAAACAGGGGTTTAGAAATCTTCCCTAAATCGCGTTCGGGGAAGCCCGTTAAGAATAACCCTGAAAAGTTTAGAAGAAATAGCAAAAATATAATATATAAAAAAAAAAGAAAAAGAAAAATTCGGCGAAAATGGTGCGGGTGATAGGGGCAAGTGGGTGTGACTCGTAAGCTAACGTCTTAGCTAAGTGAGCGCGTGTAAGACCCCCTTTTTTTTTCTTTTTCAACCACCGGGGGTCTTAGCCCAGAATTGCCGCTTTGCGGTGGCACCGACATCTCGGGAAGGCAACCACTACAAAACGCCAATTCTGCCGCCCTTTTCGATCACAAGAGAGAGAAGCATTTATACAAAAGTGTAAACAAGCCCACAGAAAACATGTAAATTAAAAGAGAAATCATATCAAGTCCATCAGTACATAACAACAGGAAAATAGATAAATGGGCTCGAGCCCAGTACATCAGAGTCCTCACTACAAGTCTCTCATCACGGAAGCTAAGAAAATGCTAATCACTCACGGAGCTGGTCGCAGGTGCACCGGTGCTAGACTGTCCCACCTCCATGCGCACCGTACTCCGCTGGTGCTGGTCCCTGTCTCCCATCCGGAGCTCCTGTAATGTTTGGTTTCGAAAACCATTAGTCATAAAGACTAAGCCCTATCATCCCCTACCCCTCCCACCACGGCTCCTAAGCACCGAGGCGGGCGGAGAAGGAAAGGGAAGCTACAAAAGTGGAGAGTAGACAAGCAAGTGTCGGTGGACCTAACTAGCAAGTTTATATCGGGGAGCAGTATAAATGTTGTAATAGGTAGAACAATTAATAAGAAGCAATTTATATAAAAAGACAACTAGAGAACAGTAAGTAAGGTATGTAAGTAACCTTAACTTATATGAATGCCCATACAAACTTATAAGTTAAGGGATCTTCTGCAAGGCTCCCATCGTATTAAAAAGTCCCATACCGATTTATACGTTGGGGTGACGGTTATATGCAAACATGCTATGCCATGCTATTCAAGTGCACCCAGCGTGTGCAACGCCACGAACACAGTCGACTCTAACACTGTGCACAGTGCACCCCTTTAGTTCCCCCTGTTCGGGAGGCTAGCTTGCACCCCCCAGGAACCTCCGTAGTGGCAAACGGAGACAGTGGGTCGGGCCCCCCACTCCTAGGCGGGTAACCACACTACCCAGGCCTAGCCCTTCCGTACGCCCCTAGAAGAACACAAACCTAGAGTATCCGCGTACGTGCTGCTGGATGTACCCTCCAGACTTTTCTCCGAGTCATCGTACCGCTGTCGGTGGTGATCGATCGCCTAGTACCGATGACCCACCACCCTTTCTCCGTACTCCCAACCCTCGAGCCCGCGGCCCCCCGGACAGTACTGTCCGTGCATCTACCTTCAGAGCTACTGTCTGATGGCAAGTAATCCTATAATTCCTACTTTCCTAACTACCGGGGAGTGAGTGTGTGCAATCCTAGTTATACTATTTGCTCTTTTGATTTATTACTCCTATGGTTTACGTTAGCCCAGGACTGCACCCGGTATACCCCGTGAAGGGCTCTCAAGGGGCACTAGGAACCAAGACGGTGCATTACGGCCCGAAGTTCCCTTCGCAAGGCACTTATTATTATTGGTTGTCTACCCTTTACCCAATCCCCTTTTAATGTTATAATGAATCTAACCCTAGCGTATTAAGACTCTTCCTCTTCCTCCCGGGACGGACGATCTTTCGTCGTTCCCGTACTCTCTTATCCTAACCAGTCCCACATTCTACTTATCCTGACTTCTAATAATGAACTCATTCTAAATTTGCCCTACCAACCTTCGATTATCAGAATTCCGTGGTTTTAACTAAATGCAGACCATCCTAAGCTATATGTGGTACACAAGGGGAGGTACTCCAAATTATCTTCCAAAATCTCCTACAATATTTACTGGAGGACTATCATGGACTTAATTAGCTTAAATCCAGGAATTTATTAATTTTCCTAATTAATCTGATATTTATTTTATTTTTCTCAAAGATTGGCCATGGGTATTTTTAACATGAACTATATGATATTCTTAAGTTATGGCCACCCAAAAATTGTGATCACTAAATAACAGTAAGGTATCATCAAATACTAATTTGCAGGATTTTACAAAAGATATTTAGCCTCTAATCAAATTTATCCCATTAAAATCCCATTATTCTCATGTAAAAGAAGGAAGTACTGAAATTACTCTTCATAAAATTATGGAAACAATTACTGCTTAATAGTATGATACAGAAAAGGTCATTGTGCAAAGAATCATAATTTATCAGCTTGCTAAGCACCAAATAAATTTAATCTCAATATCCATGATAAATAATACTTAATGAAGCAAGCCCTAGAATTAAGCTTCTAAAAATCCATAAAAAATTCACAGAGTTTTAAAATCATAATAAAGGTTCGCTGCCTAAATTTCATCATTTTCCAGGAAGTTTGTACACTCTAATAAATTTTCTAAGCAAATCGTGCAACTACCAATTCATTAAAGAAGTACCCAAAAATAGTGAGCATAAAATTCATAGAAAAATATCCAGAGCTTGTACTACCCTAATAATCCACTCTACACAATTCTCATCATTTTTCAATGTGGTTTGGTGTCATTTCCTATCTCTATAAGTTTTGCGCCCTAAACTAGGGTTAGGTTTTTAGATATCCCAACGATCTCCAAATCCACTAAACTTTCATCCAGAGAACTATATTAGCCCTATGGTTCTCATAACCCGACCTCGGGTCAATCTAAGGTCAATTTGACCACATGACTTCACAAACCACCAAGATCCATCCTTAGGGTTTGGCCTTGGTCCTTAGGGTAAACTTACCCCGATCCACACTCAAACTCCATGAGGGGGTGCTAGAGAACATTACTAGCCTGTGGTAAAAATCTCAGCCTCTGTTGAGGTGATCTCACCACTCAAACTTCAAAAGTGCACTTTTAACCTAAGACCCCTTATTAGGGCAAAACTTAGGGTTGATCAATTCTAAACCAAGCCATCTCCAAATGAGATGAAAAATTATACAGAACCTCATGGTGAACCCAGGGACCACTCACCAAAAATTTGGGAGGGTTTGGAAATTATTTTAACCACCTAATTAAATTCGGCTAGGATTTATTGAATTTTTTCTAAAAACTATAGAAAAATATTCTCCAAAAATTCTCATTTTTGGATAGCACCTAGATATATGTAAGATTAGACCACATCCCAAATTTCAAGTCGTTTGGACGACTGGATTGGAGTGGGGAATTTTTCTAAGGTCAAGGCAGCCCTCTGGATAGACCTCACAAAAAGGGTGCTGTGGTCTAACCAGGAATCCAAATTGAATGAAATTAATTTTGAATAAAACTAGACTTCAAGGGCTACAGTTTCTATGTTGACCACTTTTCCTGTAGGAGCCTCTAAGTATTTTTCCCAAATTATTTAACATGACAGATATCTCATTCAGAAATTGATTTTACAAATAAAATCTAATTAAAGGCACTGTTCATCTTCTTCTACAGCCCGAACCAGAGACTGAAAACCTAATTTTCCTGTAGCCTTTCCAAGCTATTTCCCGGCCACCCAGCCATCTCCCTGGCCGGCCACCACCACCACCACCTCCGTTGAGGCGAGGGCTAACGTCGGGCGGCGGCACGGCCGCCGGAGAGGCGGTTTCCGGCGAACCCGCCACCATGATATTTTCGGAAAACCACCATTACGCTCACCCGATCCGGCTCTTTTGAGCCCGATATCTCTCCTAACGATTCCTAAGATCTATCCGCAGAAGAAGAGGGAGGGGGAGGACCTTGTTCGCGGGTTGAAGGCGTGCAGAGCGTCGGGAAGCCATCTGCGCGGTGGTGGCGTCGCCGGAAATTCTTCAACAGCAAGGAGGAAGTCTGAACAGTTGAGGGAGTGTAACCTTTTCCTCTTTCACTCAGGAATCTTTTATAGATGAGGAAATGGGGAGGGGAAAGGGTGAAACGTTGGAGATGAAACGTTGGCGGCCATTAATCATATTCTTATGACGTTTCGGTTATGCCGAATGGCAGTTGGAAAGTTGGAAATGAAGAGGTGCTTGCCAGGTGGCAGTTTCCTACTGGACCCATTTCTTCCTTAATTATTAACATAATTAAAGTAGGGAACGACCCATAAATGCTCTTGATTTTCATCCCCACAGCCAAAATTTATTAAGGCGTCGGTTACCAAAATTTCCAACCTGGCTGTCGTTTCGGCCTTGGTCACGGGCGTGACACATGGGTCACGGGCGTGACAGGCCAGGTTAGCGATTCTGGGTTCGACGATCGTCGAACTGAGATCGACGATCGTCGAAGGGTGGTCACGGGCGTGACACCCGGGTCACGGGCGTGACTGGTCCGTGGCAAATTCTGGGTCGACGACCGTCGAACTGAGATCGACGATCGTCGAGCGTGGTCATGCCCAATGTCACGGGCGTGCCATTGTGGGTCACGGGCGTGACTGGCCCATGTGGACAATTCCGGGTTGACGAGCGTCGAACTGGTGGGTCGACGATCGTCGAGCGTGGTCACGCCCTATGTCACGGGCGTGACATGGCGGGTCACGGGCGTGACTGGCCCGTGTGGCCAAATTCTGGGTCGACGACGTCGAACTGAAATCGACGATCGTCGAGCGTGTCACGCCCTATGTCACGGGCGTGACATGGCGGGTCACGGGCGTGACATGCCCGTGGGTCCATTTTGGGTCGACGGCCGTCGACCTGGAACCGACGATCATGGTCACGCCCTATGTCACGGGCGTGACATGGCGGGTCACGGGCGTGACCGACCCGCGACCTGATTTCTCGGTCGATTTATTTCAAGTTTTGGGCTCCTTGGGATTCTACCACAACCATCCGACTCCTAGGGGTCTAGCCGGAAATGGGATGTTACAAATCCCAATAAACAAAACAAAGATTTCGTCCCCGAAATCAAGGTTAAGCCTACGGGACTCAAATCGGGAAAATAAACTTGTAACATCCCATGAGAACCGAATGATTACCTCCCTTACGTTACGTTTGCTTGTGCGATTTCGAATCTAAGGTTTAATTCGCCACCTAACTAGGTTTATACGCCCCAATAAACAAAAGATTAGCCCCTATTCTTGAAATTTCAATTCCATTGGTTTAAAATAGGAAGGCAATTGATTGTCCAGAGGGGTTTTGAGGTATACCTGACGAAAAAGTTCCGGATATTTTTGCCGCATCAAGTCCTGTGGCTCCCATGTATGCTCCTCCTGCCCATGATTGTTCCACAGAACCTTGACTAACGGGACCTTCTTTCTCCGCAAGACCCGCACTGCCGTATCGTCAATCCTGATAGGCTCCACGTTGACTGACCGATCCGAGGCCACCGGGCCATCTGCGAGGGAATCAGCTGCTCAGGGCGTAGTAGAGCCCTCCGAAGTGAGGAGACGTGGAAGACGTCATGCAATCCCGCTAACTCCGGCGGTAGTTCCAGTCTATAGGCTAAGGGGCCGATCCGCTCCAGGATCCTGTAGGGCCCCATATATCTTGGACTGAGCTTCCTCCGCCCGCGAACCCGCGAGACTCCGTGCATCGGCCGTATCTTCAAGAAAACTCGGTCCCCCACCTGGAACTCCACTTGACGATGCCTCGCATCGTAGTATTTCGCCTGTCTGCTCTGGGCTTCCAACATCCTGTCTCGGATCAATCTAATCTGAGCATCTGTATCTCCCACAAACTCCGAGCCCAGTGCCTGCGGATCCTCATCCTGAACCCATGATAGTGGGGTTCTGCACCTCCTTCCGTACAACGCTTCGTATGGAGCCATGCCTATGCTGGACTGATGAGCGTTGTTGTACGAAAACTCGACCAGTGGCAGCAATCTCTCCAAGGCTCGCCACGGTCCAAAATACACAGTCGTAGCAGATCCTCTAGTGTACGGTTTGTGCGCTCTGTCTGTCCGTCGGTCTGAGGGTGGAAAGCTGTGCTGAAAGTCAACCGAGAACCCAGATGGGCCTGGACTGACCTCCATTCCCTGGATGTAAACCGCCCATCCCGATCCGAAACGATAGTCTTGGGCACCCCATGATAATGCACAAACTGCTCGATGAACCTCCGTACCAATACTCTGACCGGTGTGTCCTTCGCCACTGGGATGAATCTGGCTACCTTTGTCAGCCTGTCCACTATCACCCAGATCGAGTCGTTCCCCGCACGGGATCTAGGTAGCCCATGTATAAAGTCCATGGCTATATCCTCAAACTTCCACTCGGCACTGGAAGCGGCTGCAGCAATCCTGCCGGGTTCCTACACTCCGCCTTCACGAGCTGGCAGGCCTCACAATGTGTCACAAATATGTAATATCTTTCTTCATACCCGGCCAGTACATCGTCCTCTTTAAATCCTTTACCATCTTGGTGATCCCCGGGTGTACCGAATACCGACTGCAGTGAGCTTCCTCCAAAATGTCCTCCCGGATCCGTCCTCCTGCTGGTATGTAGACTCTGCCCCGGAAACACAGAAGCCCATCCCTCAGAGTGTAATCTCCTGTCGTGCCTTCCTCCAAGGCCCGGAATATCGGCTCAGCTCTCTCGTCCAGCTTCTGCCATCTCTGATGCGGTCTCGGATGTCATCTGTAGTAGCCATCGACCCCAAGTACTCCATGTACAGCTCCGGGTCATCCTCAGATACTAGCGAAATCTGCATCTCCTCGAATGATCTAATCAACTCCAAGGCCATCAGCTGCGGGCCTACTCCAGTCGTATTCGCTCTCCGGCTCAGAGCATCCGCAACCACGTTCGCCTTCCCCGGATGGTAGTGCATGGTATACTGATAGTCCGAAAGGAACTCCACCCAGCGTCTCTGCCTGATGTTTAACTCCTTCTGGGTGTCGACGTACTTCAGATTCTTGTGATCGGAGAAGATATCACAATGTACCCCGTAGAGATAGTGCCGCCAGATCTTAAGAGCAAAAATGACTGCCCCCATCTCCAAATCGTGCACGGGGTAGTTCTGCTCGTGCTGCTTCAACTGACGGGGGCATAGGCGATTACGTGCCCATTCTGCATAAGGACGGCGCCCATCCCCTGATAGGAAGCATCTGCATATACCTGAAATCCCTCCCTCCCTGATGGGAGAGCAAGGATGGGGGCCGAGGTGAGACGATCCTTCAGCTCCTGGAAGGCAGATTCGCATCGCGGCGTCCAGGTAAAAGGGGACTCCTTCTTCGTCAGAGACGTAAGAGGAAGGGCAATCTGAGAGAACCCCTTTACGAACTTCCGGTAGTAACCGGCAAGTCCCAAGAAACTCCGAACATCCGTGGCCGACTTTAGTGGCGGCCAATCCCGTACCGCCTGGATCTTCGCCGGATCCACTGCCAAACCTGCTCCACTGATGACATGGCCCAGAAAGGCCACCTCCTTTAGCCAGAACTGGCACTTGCTGTACTTGGCATACATCTCGTGCTCACGCAGCTTTTCCAAGGTCAAGGCTAGATGTCTCGCGTGCTCCTCCTCCGTCCTTGAATAGATGAGAATGTCGTCGATGAATACAATGACGAAGACATCCAGGTACTCCTCGAACACCCGATTCATCAAAGTCATGAATGCGGAGGGTGCATTCGTGAGCCCGAACGGCATCACGGTAAACTCGTACAAGCTGTATCTGCTGCTGAACGCCGTCTTCGGGATGTCCTCCTCCCGAATGCGAAGCTGGTAGTATCCTGATCTCAGATCCAGCTTTGAGAACCAATGGGCTCCCTCCAGCTGGTCAAAAAGCTCATCTATCCGTGGTAAGGGATAAGTGTTCCGGACCGTCAACCTATTCAGAGCCCGGTAATCTATGCACAGTCGGAGGGTCCCGTCTTTCTTCTTAACGAACAGCACCGGAGCTCCCCATGGTGAAGAGCTAGGCCGAACGAACCCGGCCTCCACTAACTCCTGAAGCTGACTCCGGAATTCCACCAACTCCTTTGGGGCCATTCGATGGGGAGCTCTGGATACCGGCTTAGCCCCTGGTATAAGCTGAATCTGAAAGTCCCTCTCTCGGTGCGGGGGTAACCCTGGTAGCTTCTCCGGAAACACGTCGGCGAAGTCCCGCACCACTGGAATATCTGCAATGGAGTCCTTGGCTACGCCCGCCTCAAAGAGGATCTGATAAACCTCTTCCCCCTGCAGGTGGGCCTTAACGGCCTGTATAGAAGAAAGTAAGGTACGGGGTGCTGATGTAATACCTTCGATAACAATGAAGGAGTCGCCATGCCTCACGGTGATCCTCTTTGCCACGCAATCGATCTGGGCATGGTTCCAGTACAGCCAGGTCATGCCCAGAATCAGATCGTAATCTGGCATCCTCAAAACCGTCGCGGGTGCCTCAAACGCCTTTCCGCCGATCCTTGCTTCCATATCACAATGAGTAGAGGTCAAAATCTCTGATCCATCGGGTAGGCGCACCCTCATCATCTTCCCGGTGAATGGCTGCACTCCTGCCAGTTCTTTCACAAACTCCTCCGACACGAATGATTGCGACGCACCGGTGTCAAAGAGGGTGTGAGCGGGCTTGCCGCTAACGAAAACTATGCCTGGGGTAATTAAGTGTCTTAGTATTTTTGTTGCAGTTCATCTTCTCTTAAATTTCTAAGCAGGTTACGTCTAAAATAGTAGTTTATATGAAGAAAATTTAAAAGTGCTGCCATACCTGTGATAACCTGCTCCGGGTCCCGGGGCTGTGTCAGGTCTAGAGCATACACCTGCTCTCTCTCTGGCCTACGGCCTCGATCCTGGAATCCCCGTCCTCGGTCCTGTCCTCGTCCGCCAAACTGTCGGGGAGGTGGAGCGCCCTGATGTGCTGGTGGTGGTGCTCGCCCCACAGGGCAGTTCCGCTTGATATGCCCCGGCTAGTTGCACTGATAGCATACCGGTGGCTGCCCTGCCGTCCTTGGCATTTCCAGCATCTGTATAGGCTGGGGAGCCAATATCCCCTGAGTCCTCTGCTCCTGCCCAAACTCCTGACGGGGCTGATCCCCGTTCCTTCTCTCTCCAATAACTTGGCCTCGAGGGCGATCTCTACGTCCTCCAATCACTGTATCATCAGCCGGTCTCTTCCGGCTCCTCACTGTAAGCTGATCCGCCTCTCTCTTCTTAGCCATCTCCAGAATCCTGGCCAGACTCCCCTCTGAAACGAAAAGGAGGGCCTGCCTCATGTCATCCTGCAGCCCCTTATAAAACCTCCGGGCATAGCCAGCATCGTCTAACTGGTAAGCATCCGCATAACGGGCCAGGTGTGTGAACTCCTGATAGTACTCCACCACAGTCCTGCTCCCCTGCCTCAACCGCAGGAACCTATCCTCCAGGTCATCTCTTGCCGACTGGGGTACAAAGTGTCCCAAGAGCGCTGCTCTGAAACTCCTCCCAGGTAATATCAGCACAATCCACCCCTGCAAAGGTGGTGTCCAGCTGAGATTTCCACCATCTCTTTCCGTGTGACTCTAAGCAGGAGACTGCCAAGGCAACTGCCTCCTCCGTGGGGCATCGAATCCCTGCCAGCATCTCGTAAATGGTGTCCAACCACTCCTCCGTATGTACTGCGGACTCCGTCCCCTGGTAGGATGGAGGGGATAGTCCCCGGAAGACAGTCATCCAATTGGCCCCGGGGTTCGGCTGTGGGGCCGGGGCTTGCTGAGCTCTGAAGGCCTCCAGGATGGCCGTCAATGTTTGCCCCATCTCCGTCTGCTGGAACGGAACGGGTGCTGGCGGAGTCTGGACCACATCCGGGGCTGAGGTGTCCCCTGCTGCGATGTAGGGTTCGTCGCAGGCTACAAGCAAAAATTCCATTTGTTAGAGAGCGAATGAATGGAATTTAAGAAGAGTTATAATGGACTTTCACATGTGATTTCCCTTATGGGCCCACCACTGCTTCCGCTGCTAGTTTGTCCGCAAACTAAGCTCGCACGGGGGTGGCCCAAGGTTTTTGTGGACTACTTCTCTTTCGATCGAGGTTACCTCTGATACCACTTGTAAGACCCCCTTTTTTTTTCTTTTTCAACCACCGGGGGTCTTAGCCCAGAATTGCCGCTTTGCGGTGGCACCGACATCTCGGGAAGGTAACCACTATAAAACGCCAATTCTGCCGGCCCTTTTCGATCACAAGAGAGAGAAGCATTTATACAAAAGTGTAAACAAGCCCACAGAAAACATGTAAATAAAAGAGAATCATATCAAGTCCATCAGTACATAACAACAGGAAAATAGATAAATGGGCTCGAGCCCAGTACATCAGAGTCCTCACTACAAGTCTCTCATCACGGAAGCTAAGAAAATGCTAATCACTCACGGAGCTGGTCGCAGGTGCACCGGTGCTAGACTGTCCCACCTCCATGCGCACCGTACTCCGCTGGTGCTGGTCCCTGTCTCCCATCCGGAGCTCCTGTAATGTTTGGTTCAAAAACCATTAGTCATAAAGACTAAGCCCTATCATCCCCTACCCCTCCCACCACGGCTCCTAAGCACCGGGCGGAGAGGAGGAAAGGGAAGCTACAAAAGTGGAGAGTAGACAAGCAAGTGTCGGTGGACCTAACTAGCAAGTTATATCGGGGAGCAGTATAAATGTTGTAATAGGTAGAACAATTAATAAGAAGCAATTTATATAAAAAGACAACTAGAGAACAGTAAGTAAGTATGTAAGTAACCTTAACTTATATGAATGCCCATACAAACTTATAAGTTAAGGGATCTTCTGCAAGGCTCCCATCGTATAAAAAGTCCCATACCGATTTATACGTTGGGGTGACGGTTATATGCAAACATGCTATGCCATGATTCATGCAAGTGCAACCCACGCACACGACTCTATGCGCACAGACCTTTAGTTCCCCCTGTTCGGGAGGCTAGCTTCACCCCCCAGGAACCTCCGTAGTGGCAAACGGAGACAGTGGGTCGGGCCCCCCACTCCTAGGCGGGTAACCACACTACCAGGCCTAGCCCTTCCGTACGCCCCTAGAAGAACACAACCTAGAGTATCCGCGTACTGCTGCTGGATGTACCCTCCAGACTTTTCTCCGAGTCATCGTACTGCTGTCGGTGTGATCGATCGCCTAGTACCGATGACCCACCACCTTTCTCCGTACTCCAACCCTCGAGCCCGCGGCCCCCCGGACAGTACTGTCCGTGCATCTACCTTCAGAGCTACTGTCTGATGGCAAGTAATCCTATAATTCTACTTTCCTAACTACCGGGGAGTGAGTGTGTGCAATCCTAGTTATACTAGTTGCTCTTTTGATTTATTACTCCTATGGTTTATGTTAGCCCAGGACTGCCCCCGGTATACCCCGTGAAGGGCTCTCAAGGGGCACTAGGAACCAAGACGGTGCATTACGGCCCGAAGTTCCCTTTCGCAAGGCACTTATTATTATTGGTTGTCTACCCTTTACCCAATCCCCTTTTAATGTTATAATGAATCTAACCCTAGCGTATTAAGACTCTTCCTCTTCCTCCCGGGACGGACGATCTTTCGTCGTTCCCGTACTCTCTTATCCTAACCAGTCCCACATTCTACTTATCCTGACTTTTAATAATGAACTCATTCTAAATTTGCCCTACCAACCTTCGATTATCAGAATTCCGTGGTTTTACTAAATGCAGACCATCCTAAGCTATATGTGGTACACAAGGGGAGGTACTCCAAATTATCTTCCAAATCTCCTACAATATTTACTGGAGGACTATCATGACTTAATTAGCTTAAATCCAGGAATTTATAATTTTCCTAATTAATCTGATATTTATTTTATTTTTCTCAAAGATTGACCATGGGTATTTTTTAACATGAACTATATGATATTCTTAAGTTATGGCCACCCAAAAATTGTGATCACTAAATAACAGTAAGGTATCATCAAATACTAATTTGCAGGATTTTACAAAAGATATTTAGCCTCTAATCAATTTATCCATTAAAATCCCATTATTCTCATGTAAAGAAGGAAGTACTGAAATTACTCTTCATAAAATTATGGAAACATTACTGCTTAATAGTATGATACAGAAAAGGTCATTGTGCAAAGAATCATAATTTTATCAGCTTGCTAAGCACCAAAATAAATTTAATCCAATATCCATGATAAATAATACTTAATGAAGCAAGCCCTAGAATTAAGCTTCAAAAAATCCCATAAAAATTCACAGAGTTTTAAAATCATAATAAAGGTTCTCTGCCTAAATTTCATCAATTTTCCAGGAAGTTTGTACACTCTAATAAATTTTCTAAGCAAATCATGCAACTACCAATTCATTAAAGAAGTACCCAAAATAGTGAGCATAAAATTCATAGAAAAATATCCAGAGCTTGTACTACCCCTATAATCCACTCTACACAATTCTCATCATTTTTCAATGTGGTTTGGTGTCATTTCCTATCTCTATAAGTTTTGCGCCCAAAACTAGGGTTAGGTTTTTAGATATCCCAACGATCTCCAAATCCACTAAACTTTCATCCAGAGAACTATATTAGCCCTATGGTTCTCATAACCCGACCTCGGGTCAATCTAAGGTCATTTGACCACATGACCTTCACAAACCACCAAGATCCATCCTTAGGGTTTGGCCTTGGTCCTTAGGGTAAACTTACCCCGATCCACCTCAAACTCCATGAGGGGGTGCTAGAGAACATTACTAGCCTGTGGTAAAAATCTCAGCCTCTGTTGAGGTGATCTCACCACTCAAACTTCAAAAGTGCACTTTTAACCTAAGACCCCTTATTAGGGCAAAACTTAGGGTTGATCAATTCTAAACCAAGCCATCTCCAAATGAGATGAAAAATTATACAGAACCTCATGGTGAACCCAGGGACCACTCACCAAAATTTGGGAGTGTTTGGAAATTATTTAACCACCTAATTAAATTCGGCTAGGATTATTGAATTTTTTCTAAAAACTATAGAAAAATATTCTCCAAAAATTCTCATTTTTGGATAGCACCTAGATATATGTAAGATTAGACCACATCCCAAATTTCAAGTTGTTTGGACGACTGGATTGGAGTGGGGAATTTTTCTAAGGTCAAGGCAGCCCTCTGGATAGACCTCACCAAAAAGGGTGCTGTGGTCTAACCAGGAATCCAAATTGAATGAAATTAATTTTGAATAAAACTAGACTTCAGGGCTACAGTTTCTATGTTGACCACTTTTCCTGTAGGAGCCTCTAAGTATTTTTCCCAAATTATTTAACATGATAGATATCTCATTCAGAAATTTGATTTTACAAATAAAATCTAATTAAAGGCACTGTTCATCTTCTTCTACAGCCCGAACCAGAGACTGAAAACCTAATTTTCCTGTAGCCTTTCCAAGCTATTTCCCGGCCACCCAGCCATCTCCTGGCCGGCCACCACCACCACCACCTCCGTTGAGGCGAGGGCTAACGTCGGGCGGCGGCACGGCCGCCGGAGAGGCGGTTTCCGGCGAACCCGCCACCATGATATTTTCGGAAAACCACCATTACGCTCACCCGATCCGGCTCTTTTGAGCCCGATATCTCTCCTAACGATTCCTAAGATCTATCCGCAGAAGAAGAGGGAGGGGAGGACCTTGTTCGCGGGTTGAAGGCGTGCAGAGCGTCGGGAAGCCATCTGCGCGGTGGTGGCGTCGCCGGAAATTCTTCAACAGCAAGGAGGAAGTTTGAACAGTTGAGGGAGTGTAACCTTTTCCTCTTGCACTCAGGAATCTTTTATAGATGAGGAAATGGGGAGGGGAAAGGGTGAAACGTTGGAGATGAAACGTTGGCGGCCATTAATCATATTCTTATGACGTTTCGGTTATGCCGAATGGCAGTTGGAAAGTTGGAAATGAAGAGGTGCTTGCCAGGTGGCAGTTTCCTACTGGACCCATTTCTTCCTTAATTATTAACATAATTAAAGTAGGGAACGACCATAAATGCTCTTGATTTTCATCCCCACAGCCAAAATTTATTAAGGCGTCGGTTACCAAAATTTCCAACCTGGCTGTCGTTTCGGCCTTGGTCACGGGCGTGACACATGGGTCACGGGCGTGACAGGCCCGGTTAGCGATTCTAGGTTCGACGATCGTCGAACTGAGATCGACGATCGTCGAAGGGTGGTCACGGGCGTGACACCCGGGTCACGGGCGTGACTGGTCCGTGGCAAATTCTGGGTCGACGACCGTCGAACTGAGATCGACGATCGTCGAGCGTGGTCACGCCCAATGTCACGGGCGTGCCATTGTGGGTCACGGGCGTGACTGGCCCATGTGGACAATTCTGGGTTGACGAGCGTCGAACTGGGGTCGACGATCGTCGAGCGTGGTCACGCCCTATGTCACGGGCGTGACATGGCGGGTCACGGGCGTGACTGGCCCGTGTGGCCAAATTCTGGGTCGACGACGTCGAACTGAAATCGACGATCGTCGAGCGTGTCACGCCCTATGTCACGGGCGTGACATGGCGGGTCACGGGCGTGACATGCCCGTGGGTCCATTTTGGGTCGACGGCCGTCGACCTGGAACCGACGATCATGGTCACGCCCTATGTCACGGGCGTGACATGGCGGGTCACGGGGGTGACCGACCCGCGACCTGATTTCTCGGTCGATTTATTTCAAGTTTTGGGCTCCTTGGGATTCTACCACAACCATCCGACTCCTAGGGGTCTAGCCGGAAATGGGATGTTACAGCGCGACCGATATGTGATCCCCTAGCGCTCACGATTGTGAAGCGCGCCGAAACGACAAAATAAATACGTAAATTAATTTTTTTTGTTTTATAAAAATTTTTCTTAGTTTTTTTTTTTGAATTTTTAGATTTTCTTTTTTTTAAGTTTATGTTTTTAGTTTTTGATGTTTTTGAAAAGAAAAAATAAAATGAAAAAAGGAAAATAAGATAAAGGCAAAATAAAATAAAGAAGAAAAATATATTTTTTGAATTTTTTTTTATTTTTTTGATAAAAAGGAAAAAAAAAATTTGATGAATTTTTTTTTTTTTTTTTTTAAGTTTTTAAATTTTTAATTTTTATAAGTTTTTAAGTGTTTTTTTATTTTGTTTTTTTTTTTAGTTTTTGATTTTTTAGTTTTTAATTTTTTCTGATTTTTTCTTTGTTTTAGAGTTTTTTTAAAATATAATTTTTTTATTATTATTATTATTATTGATTTTTTTTTGGTATTTATTATTAATAATAATATTGATATTAATATTATTATTATAAATATAATTTTTTTTGGTTGTAATTTTGTTGTTGTTTTTTTTATATAGAAATAAAGGGTAAAATTAATAGGGTTCAGGAATTCAAAATAGTAAGTCGAGATATTCCCCGGCAACGGCGCCAAAAACTTGATGGTTAAAACGCCAGGTTTCCTTTTTTATTTTATTTTAAGATGAGTGAGTTTTTATTTTGTAAAGAAGAAGAAGAGCGTTTTGTTTTGTTAGAAACCGAGTTTTAACGAGAGGGAGGCAAGTGCACCTATCGCGTGTAGTACAGGATATTCCGGTGTGGAATATCGGGGTCGTATTGTTCTCGGGGCCAGCTTAGCTATATCTACTCTTTCCCTGAAAGCCTATTATTCTACCGAAAATATTTTAGTTTGGTTTAAAAATATAAAAATGCATAATAATAATAAGCATAAAAAGAAAGCAGGAAAAAATGCAGTAAATAAGTGCGAAAGTCCGATGACCAACTTAGCGCGACGATATCAAAAAGAGAATTGAACTAAAGTAAACTTTTAATAAAAACAGATACTAAATTTCAAATTAATTAAGGCGGTGACTCGGTCGTGGAGGTTCCTTAGATATGAGCTCACCTTGGTCTAGGGATATCGCTCACCTGAACGCTAAGACTATTCGACCGATCGTTAGACCGACGAAGGATTCCTCTTAACGCCCGCATTACGCTGAGAACCCCGCTATTGGGTGGGGAACCCAATCCGGTAGAGTCACGCGCCTCCTCTCTCGAGGGTTAGCGCGGAGCTCTCTTTACCCAAGGGTGATCGGTCCATACGTGCGGCCTCTCGGCGTTGCGTATGGATAACGGAAATAGAGCCCACACATCGATATACGGTCCTACGCGTCGTTAACCCGGGGCAAACCTTAAGAAATTTAATTAAATAGAAAACAGGACCTTTAATTATTTAAAGCTACTTTATCTGTCCCAATGCTCTTCGATATTGAGGGCTATGGGCGGTTAGCCACTCATCAGAATGGGGACACTTACGCTAGAAAGCGATAAAAGAAAGCAGTAAGAAAGCAGGAAGAAAGCAGTAAATTGCAAGTCCTACCCAAACGAGTAGGACTGAAGAAAGCAGTAAATGAGAATCCCGGCTCAAGCGAGTGTGCGGGGGTAAATTTATACTCATACACGCACACACTCTACAGGAAAGTAAAATCACACACACGCACTCTACAATAAATGAAAACACACGCACGCACTCAAAGTTTTCCTACTAAAGTGAGTAGGAAGAAAATGAAAGCAGTAAAAAGACAAGTCCCACTCAAACGAGTGGGCGGAAAATGAAAGCAGAGCGCCATTTAACTCTTAACGAGTAGGCGGAAATAAATGCATACGCACACACTCTACAGAAATTGAAATAAAGCAATAAAATCTAACTCATACACGCACGCACACTTGCAAAAATAAGAAAAAGCAAAGTGACTGAAAATTTAAAACAACTGCATTTCTACCGCTAGAATGCGGTAGAAATGCATAAAAAGTGGAAATAAAAATTAACCGAACAAAAAGTTTTGAAAATTAAAACGAAAAGCTAAGTGCTCGGAAAATTAAAACGACTGCATTTCTACCGCTAGAATGCGGTAGAAATGCATAAAAAGATGAAATAAAATTTAAACGGAGCGAAAAGTTTTGAAAATAAAAAGCTAAAATGAAGTTGACGAAAAATTATAACAACGACTTTTTCATTCTTAAGTTTTTATAAAAGCTCCTAAAAAGTGAAAATAAAACTAAAAAAGACGAAAAGGTTTACAATCCTAAAGAGCCTAAGTTAAATAAAATCAAAATGAACACTTTTTAGGTATTTTTATAAACCCTTAAGAATGAAAATAGTGAAAAGAAGAAAAAGCTAAATCTAAAAAGTGCGGAAAATGAAAATAAAACGGGCATTACAACGGCTAGAAAGTGCGATAAAATCCTAAACTAAACGATTTATAAAAGCTATAAAAAGATGAAAACATAAAAAGCACGAAAAAGATGAACAAAAAATTACTTAAGTTCGGGCTTCCAAATGAGATTCATGCCTTGCAAAGAGGGAAAAATTACATATTTTATTGAAATAAAAGAGATTACAACAAAGCTAAAATGAGAAAGCTAATACAAACTAAGAGAGAGAGGGGGAGAAATTCTCCTTACATAAGCATGAGAATCCATTTGGGCAGCACCTAGCCTAAGGAATTTGGACCAAAAAGTGGACAAAATAAGCTTCCTGGAAGCTTGTATTTATAGGCAAAAAATCGGGAGTGACACGCCCTAGGTCACGGGCGTGACAGGGGGGCGTGTCACTACTATTCATGAGCTGATTGGGTGATTGGACTGGAAAGTTGACTTCGACTGAAAACGTGGCGGTCACGCCCCAGGTCATGGGCGTGACAGGTGTCAGTCACGGGCGTGACTAGGGCGTGACGGGGAGCTGGATCTGGGATTTGACGCGAGCTTTGACTTCGGGGCAGCCCACGTGGCGGACACGGGCGTGACACAATTGTCACAGGCGTGACAGGGGGGCATGACCGGGACAGCTGGCATCCTGATGTCGGCAGCGTTGACTGTTTGACTAATCGTTGAGTGTCGGCCTCGACACGGGCGTAACGGGCTTTGACACGGGCGTGACATTGGGCGTGTCGGGCTCGGAACAGCGAAATTGTTGAGTTTTGACTGGCTGATTGCGTTGAGAGCCTGACACGCCCATGTCGGGCATGGTCACGGGCGTGATAGGGCCGAAAATTCAGTTTTCCTGAAAAATTTCAGAAAACAAAAAAGCTAAGTTAGGAATAAAAAATTACAAAAAAGAAACAATTTATTAAATAAAACAAACTAAAAAATATAAAAATAAACAAAAATGACTTAAATAAAATACGAAAATATAGGTATATTTACAACTCATCAGCTAGCGTCGGCTGCTAGAGTATGTGGCCGATTATGACGTAGAGATCCAATATCATCCAGGCAAGGCCAATGTTGTGGCCGACGCCTTGAGCCGAAAGACGGGAAATATCTTTAATCTCACCACCGATCATTTAGTGGAGGAGTTCCTCCTTATGGATATATCAATTTGATGTTGTGGCTTGCAGAGTAGTTTACCAGTGGCAGAGCCGTCTTGGATTTCTTTGACCAGACTACACTAGAAGGACGATCCGGATCTTCTACACTGATTCTCCAAAACTGAGAGAGGAGAGTTGTCGGATTATTTCATCGATGATGCGGGAACTTTGAAGTACCGTGGCAGATTTTGCATCCCCACTGTTGGGGACATTAGGCGTATGGTTTGCAGAGAGGCTCATGGATCCAGCATTGCCTACCATCCAGGATCTACGAAGATGTATCGTGACTTAAATCAAATTGCATGGTGGTATGGCATGAAAGGTGATATAGCCTGATTTGTTGCTGAGTGCCACACTTACAAGCGTGTGAAGGCCGATCATGGAAGGCCTGGTGGCAAGTTGACTTCGTTAGAGATCCTGACTTGGAAGTGGGAAAGTATATCTATGGACTTCATCACGGGCTTACCGAAATCCCCAAGGGGATTTGATTCTGTTTGGGTCATAGTGGATAGACTGACGAAGTGTGCTCACTTCGTGCCATATAGAATTGATTACCTGATGAAGAAGATAGCAGAGTTGTACTTGAATGAAGTCATCCGACTGCACGGTGTGTCGGTTTGCATCATTTCTAATCGAGACTCCCGGTTTACTTCTCGTTTTTGGCAGAGTCTGCAGGAGGGTTTGGGTACGGATCTGAGGTATTCTACTACTTACCACCCACAGACCAATGGGAAGACGGAGCGGGTGAACAAGATTGTTGAGAATATGATCCGATGCTACATTTTAGACCACGGTGGACCGTGGGATGAGCGGCTGCGACTTATGGAATTTGCATACAATAATAGTTATCAGGAGAGCTTGCAGATGGCTCCGTTCGAAGCCTCATATGGGAGGCATTGCAGAACTCCATTGTTTTGGGCTGAGGATAGTGAGAGGCCTTTGTTGGGTCCTGATGCGCTTGAGGAAATGGAAGTCGTAGTGAAGCTTATTCGAGAGAAGCTTCGTATAGCTCAGGAGAGGTACGAGAAGAACGCCAATTGGCGTAGGTCTGCCTTGGAGTTATCTGTAGGGGACCTTGTATTTCTTACAGTTTCCCCGATGGTGGGTGTAAAGAGGTTTGGTAAGAATCGGAAATTGGACCCGAGGTATGTGGGCCCGTTTAAGAATATTGAGCGGATTGGCGTGTCAGCTTACAGGTTGGATTTGCCAGCAAACTTCCCAAGTGTTCATAATCTTTTCCATGTTAGTCAATTGCGGAAGTGTGTGCGCAGCAGTGGGCAAGTTTTGGACGTTATGCCCCAGTTGGAGCCCTACTTCTCTTTTGTGGAAGTGCCGGTTCGTATTTTGGATACTCTGGAACGGGTGCTGCGAAGAAAGTCCATTCCGATGGTGAAAGTTCTATAGAAGAATCAGGATTTGGAGAGCGCGACTTGGGAGCTAGAGTCGGCTTTGAGGGAGGCTCACCCTCATCTGTTTCCCTAATTTGTTTGGTTGTTTCCTTCTTGTAATGTTTGATTATTACTTTCCTTCTATAGTAGAAGTGTCGTGCGTAATGTTTCGGGACGAAACATTCTTTTAGGGGGAGTGACTGTAACGCCCCCGATTTTTGCTAAGATTATTAAATTCTCGTTTTGCGTTACATCAACGCGTTTTCTTGGCTTGTGCCATCTGTGGAGTGTGGTCTTAACTCCTTAGAACTGAGTGCCCTATTTTGTAACCTGTTGGCAAGATCTCCCTAGCAAGCCGAGTCTTTTTGGGTGACCTGGTGTTGCCTCTCGGGGGATGCTTGTGTTTTGGCTTCGGGTGGGTATAACTTGAGTTCTGTTCATCAAAAGTTAGTTTCGACTTCGTCATTGCGTTCGTAGCATGGATATTTAGCTACGGTGTGAATTTGGTCGAATTCCAAGATAGTTTGGTTTTTGCATCGTTTTGGGTTTGCCATTTGTAAAATCTAAGTAGTAACCCTCTTCGTTTAAGTGAACCGGTGGCTTGGGAGACGGTTAGGCTGATCAGGCATGGTAAGGCTTATTTATAAAGATTTGGTTAGAAGTTGGCAGGCCCACTCTCTTCTTTCTTCCCAAGACCGAAACCGCTACTCCTGTTCGCGGAAAGCAGAGGCGAAAACGACGGGCTGCCCTAGCTTTCAGACGGTGATTCCGGGAGTGTTCGTGGACGGATATCGATTCTGAGAGCGGATTTGGATTGCTCTCTATTAGACCTTCGTTTCTACGGTAAGAGATTTGATTTTCGTGGAGTTTTTAGGAGGCCCAAAATTTTGGTTTTGGCTCTTTTCCGCCATTAAAGTTCGGGATTTTTGTTGTTAGGGTGTTGCTTCTACTGGTGCCGTGTGCAGTTAAGGGAAAGCCGACCAAGCTTCATCGGAAACCGAGGAAAGTGGTTTTTTCACTTGCTGTTTGATTTTTCTTCCCTTCTTAACTACCCGGTTAGCCCTAGGATAGAAGCCAAGTATCTCTCTTCTTCTTGTTAAAATTCTGTGCAGTGGTTTTAGGCTAACCCTAAAATTCTATTTGATCTTCACCTCCTTGTGCTATTTTTCTCAACCTGCTGGTTGTTTTCACCATTTAGACTCCAGATTTGTAGTTCTGGTTGGGTGCTTTTGCGGGTGGAGCCAAGAGAGAGAGTAAGGGAGGTTTTTGTGGTAGGGCTCTTGTTAGAACCAGTCTTGGTGGGTTCTCGGGATTTGGTGTTGAGTGTGGTGCACACACTAAAAGCCAAAAGCCGCCCAGGCTTGGCGTTGAGTGTGGTGCACACACTCAAAGCCATAGTTTGGTCTGCTCTTTTGTGGAGAAGTAGTGAGGCGTCTGAGTGAGAATTTTTGTCTAAGTCAAAATCGACGGGAATCACTAGGTGATACTCGCCGATTTCGACGAGTATCGTCAATGATTCCCGCCAATTCGGCGAGAATCATTCTAGATTCCCGCAGATTCGGCGAGAATCATTCTGGATTCCTGCCGATTCTGTGAGAATCATTCTGGATTCCCGCCGATTCGGCGAGAATCATTCTGGATTCCCGCCGATTCGGCGAGAATCATTCTGGATTCCCGCCGATTCGGCGAGAATAATTCTGGATTCCCGCCGACCTCTTCCTGTTGGTGTTGGTTTAGGGTTTTCCTCCAGGTAATTACTTTGGTATAGAGTGAGTTGACCTCACTCAACGCCAAAGCTGTTTTGGCGTTGAGAGAGGTGGACTCACTCAACGCCACCGTTGGATTTTGTGGTTTAGTTATAAAGCGTTGAGGGAGTGGACCTCACTCAACGCCGTAGCTGTTTTGGCGTTGAGTGAGGTTAGCTCACTCAATGCCACTGCCTCTTTTGCTGAAGGCAATGAGGGAGTGGACCTCACTCAACTCCATGGCTGTTTTGGCGTTGAGTGAGGATAGCTCACTCAATGCCAGAGCTGTTCTTGCGAAGGGCGTTGAGTGAGTTATCCTCACTCAATGCCATGGCTGTTATGGCGCTGAGTGAGGCTTACTCACTCAACGCCAAGGTCTGGTTAGGCGTTGAGTGGGTCCCACTCAACGCCAAGCCGTGTTGAGTCATTTCAACACTTTTTCCTTTACCTCAATTTTCGTTGCCGAGTGAATTCCTTGTTTATATTTTTTTTGAGTTTCCTTATCGGCCATGTTTTTCTTTCCTAAAGGCCGAATCGTGGGTCATGGTTAGTAGTGGTGGGTTGAAGCACTTCATGGGGGAGGTGTTGTGAAATTAGCCAAAGCCACCCTTATTCTTCTATCTTGATCCAGGTACAGGCTAGGCAAGGGGGTGGAAGGTCCCTTATGCTTTCACATGTAGACCCTTGAGCTTGTTGGCTTGGAAATAGTGGTTGGGGGACTGAGTTTGCCTCCAACCCGGATCCATGTTGTTTGTTTTTTTGCTACTACCAGCTCCCACAGCTTAGGGTGTTAGATGTTTCTTCCTTGGTAGATTGCAGCATTTTGGGCTCTTGGTAGCTTAGTAGACTCTACAGGATGTAGTTTCTGGGCAGGGTTGATGTTGTTTCCTCGCACGTAGTGCATTCCTTATTGTCTTGCATTGGGGCAGTTCTGACTTTTACTGCTGTGTTTTTCCTCTTTCTTTTGTCATCCGGTAGACACTTTCATGCAGTTTTTCCTTGTTTTGCTTGCTGAGGTATTCTTTCTTCTTTTGAATGCCTCAGGTTCTGAGCAGTAGCCAGTTTGGGGGCTAGGTTGCGGTGGTGTTGCTGGTGGTCTCTTGGACCTTAGAGATCCTTCTGGATTTGTTTAGTGAGGTAGTATTCTGCACTTTTCTTACAGACATACATATTTGCCAGTGGGTTCGTGTCAAGTTGTTTGCGTCCACTGATAGTGTTTACCTTTGTACTAGATATATTACTTTTGCTGCTACCATTTTCTGGAGATAGTCTACTTACTCTAGGGAGGATTTATGCTAGGTTGCTAGTTATTTTAAATCTATAATTATTATGGTAAGTATATTGCATGATCAGCATGTTTTATAAAAGTAAATCACTATTTTCCAAACAACGTATAAAGATCATTTTCTTATATATAATATAAATTAAATGTAGAGTCTTGCATAGCATAAGTGGTCCTCTTAGGGCTCTTATGCACTTCTTAGGAAGTCAAACCTGAATAAAGTATTTTTCCGCAGCGCTTAAGTATAGTTTTTAACTGTTGACTAGGTGATCCACCGAGCCGAGGGATACGGCCTCTAAAATATAACTGATTTTCTAATCATTAAACTCATGAATTTCTTTCATAAAGTATAGTAGATTATTTTGCCTGAGCATCAGCAGTTATCCCCTACTTTACGTGGCATCATGACGCGTGTTTTCTCATACTCTTATAACTCTTTAATTCGGAGAAAATGCGGGTTGTGACAGTTAGTATCTGAGGGAGGTTGCTTGACAAGTTAGTTGGGCAACCTTCCTTTGATTGCTTTAGTAGTTCAGCATCATGTCATTCACATACTGATATGTCATCAGCACGTCTTGGCAAAAGCACGAACACTACACTCATAGCATAACATGAAGTATACAGGGCATATTATGCAGTATGGGATGCATAATATGTGTTCGTATATGGATCCACCATAGGGGAAACATGTGAGGGTTATGTAGTATAGGATGCATAACCTCACCACATGGCTACGACTAGCTCGTTTTCTTTTCATTGCATGAGGATGCTATATAGTATGGGATGCATAACATTTTCATGTGTACGCCGCTCATAACATGCATTAGGTCCTTTTTAGAATGCTTAGCACAAACATGCATAGCATAACATTGCATAAGCACAACGTGCCAAGCTAAAGACTGGCAGGATGACATATGTACACACATAAGTTTTCGAGTAAAAAATAATATAAAGTCATGCATTCCCGATCCAGGCACATGAATTAGTATGGTGGTGGTTAACCATCCTAGGTTAGGACATAACATCAATTTTTGTAAAAAGATAAACTCCCAGAGCAAGTTGAGCAGCTTTAAGTTCATATCTATAAATGTATTGTCTGTACTTGTAGTTGGGTCTAGCCGTTGTACTAGGATCTAACTAGTGTTGCTATGACTTGAGGATGGCGAGACGTCCTTCGACTAGATCGACTCCCCTGTCTGAGGGTGAGTCATTTAGAGCTCAGAATGACGCGGTAATCGAGACCCTATAACAGAGAAGCAATGCCATGAGCAGGCAGATGGTAGAGATGCAGGCCCAAATTCAGTCCCTGGTAGCGGTTATGGAAGGTCAGACAAAAGGAGTGAAAGGTCCTGTAGGGGGTTTTCTGTCCCTCCTCCTCCTGCACCCTTAAGACCTCCAGTGATGGTGCCAGCAAGGATGGCCTTCATCTCGCAGTTTCAGAGGTTGAGCCCTCCCACTTATGATGGGAAGGCAGACTTTATGGTCATAGATGATTTGCTGATCTCCATGGAGGAGATGTTCTCGTACTCTAGGATTATAGATCACCAGAGGGTGATGGTAGCCGCCTATCAGCTTAAAGGTTTGGCTATGAGTTGGTGGCTGAGAGAGAAGGAGAGCTTGGTTGCTGGATGCTCTTAGGAAATGTTCAAGGAGATGCTGTTGAGGAAGTTCTTACCCTCGGTCGAGCGTGAGCACCTCATAAACAACTTCCTCCATCTGAAGCAAAGACAACTCACGGTGGGTGAGTATGAGATAGATTTCAGCAAGTTGAGCCATTTTGCCCCTGGATTGGTCAGCATTGAGGCTGATCGAGTTAAGCGATTTCTCGGTGGCTTGAGGAGCGAGGTGCAGCAGTGGACTAGTGCTTATGGGTCAGAGACTTATGCAGGAGTAGTGGAGGCTGATCTGAAGGTGGAGGCTATTGAGACTGCAAAGAGTACAGGCCAGCAAATGAAGAAGGACAAGAGGAAGTCTGTGGAGGAGAAGAAACCACAGGTTCCCAGTGTGGCTCCGGGAAATAAGAGCAAAGTGGTGTGCAGCTTCTAGAGCCGGTGAGGCCACCCTGTCGAGAGATGTTTCAAGAAGGCAGCAGCTCAGAGGAAGGAGCAGGTTCTTGCGATTCAGGGTGCTCCTAGGAGAGATGTCTCATGTTCTGTTTGCAGCGACCCGGGCATGTCGCGGCCTAGTGCTGGTCTAAGGATAAAGTCTGCTTTCAGTGTGGGAAGAAGGGACACATCAAGTCAAGGTGTCCTCAGGTCAAGCCTACTCTTCATGCAGTTCCACTACAGGCATTACCTCCACCTCAGCGTGTGGACAGAGGAAAGGGAAAGCTGAACGTGATCTATTCCAAGGAGGCTCAAGCTTCGACTCAGGTCATCTCAGGTTAGTTGTCTTTCCAGCCTGAAGGTTTTGTTCTTATCTTGCTAGAATGTTTGTAGTATTTTTGTGGTAGTTCCTTAGTTTTATGTTCCTATAGGGATGTGTAAGGTGAAGAACCGCTGGGCGCGTGTTCTGTTTTACTCTGGCGCTACCCACTCATTCGTGGCTAGAGCCTTTGTAGAGCGACATCGGTTGTCTTTAAATCAAGTTCGGGATACCTTCCGTGTCAAGTTCCCCTCTAGTGAATCTGTATTGTCAGATTTGGGAATGTTAGATTGCCCTGTTTTGTTGGGGGACTTCCTTGCGAAGGCAGACCTAAAGATGATTGATCTGGAGGACTTCGATGTTATTCTGGGCATGGACTGGCTGTCTAGGTTTGATGCGGTTATTCAGTGTAAAGGGAAGCGCTTGGACTTCATCAGGGACGACGGTCAGCCCGGAAGCGTGTGTGCAGATCTGAGCCAGGATTCTACTGTCATCTCTGCGGTATGTGCTCAGAAGCTGTTTCTTTCGGATTGTTTTGCTTGTTTGGTCTCGGTGGTTGGGACCGCTGTTAGTGTACTTCGCTTGGAGGAGATTCCAGTTGTTTGTGATTTCACCGATGTTTTTCCTGATGACCTTCCTGGTCTTCCTCCCGAGCGGGAAGTTGAGATTGTGATCGATTTGGAGCCGGGTACGCGTCCTATTGCTAGGGAGCCATACCGGATGGCCCCTCGTGAGCTTGAGGATTTGCGAGTCCAGTTAGATGAGTTGTTGGCGAAAGGGTTTCTCAGGCAGAGTTCTTCGCCTTGGGGTGCTCCTGTTCTATTTGTGAAAAAGAAGGATGGGTCAATGCGGCTTTGCATCGACAATATGGAGTTGAACAAAGTCACAATTAAGAATAGGTACCCTCTGCCGAGGATCGATGATTTATTTGACCAGTTGCGTGGTAGCACGGTGTTCTCCAAGATCGACCTTCGTTCGGGCTATCATCAGCTTAGGATCTGTGAGGCAGATATTCCACTGACTGCATTTAGATCGAGGCATGGACATTTTGAATTCTTAGTGATGTCATTTGGATTAACCAACGCACCATCAGCGTTCATGGATATGATGAACCGGGTGTTCAAGGATTTCCTAGATAAGTTCGTGGTGGTCTTGATCGATGACGTGTTGGTTTATTCTCGCAGCGCTGAGGAGCATGAGCAGCATCTGCGCTTGGTTCTATCGGAGTTGAGGAACCACAAGTTATTCGCCAAGTTGAGTAAGTGCGAATTTTGGTTGCCTTAGGTTTCGTTTCTGGGCCACGTGGTGAATAAGGATGGGATCTCGGTCGACCCAGAAAAGATCGCAGCAGTGATGGATTGGAGTAGGCCGGGCACGCCTAAGGAGATCAAGAGCTTCCTAGGGTTGGCCGGCTACTACAGGAGGTTCGTGGATGGTTTCTCTACCCTAGCTGCACCTTTGACCAAGCTGACTCAGAAGAACGTGGCTTTTGTTTGGTGCGAGAAGTGCGAAGAAGCCTTTCTGGAGTTAAGGAAGAGATTGTGCACTGCTCCCGTTCTGACCCTGCCTACTGAGTGTGTGGATTATTATGTATACATAGATGCTTCGCATGTAGGTCTTGGATGCGTATTAATGCTGGTGGTAAGGTAATTGCCTATTGGTCAAGGCAACTGAAGACTCATGAGAAGAATTATCCTACGCATGACCTTGAGTTCGCAGCGGTTATTTATGCGTTGAAGCTGTGGAGACACCTACTTTATGGGGCTCAGTGCAAGATCTTCACCAACCGTAAGAGCCTGAAGTACGTGTTCACGTAGAAGGAGTTAAATCTGCGCCAGCGTCGGTTGCTAGAGTATGTTGCCTATTATGATGTAGAGATCCAGTATCATCCAGGCAAGGCCAATGTGGTGGCCGATGCCTTGAGCCGAAAGACGGGAAAGATCTTTAATCTCACCACCGATCATTTAGTGGAGGAGTTCCTCCTTATAGATATATCAGTGGGATGCTGTGTCTTGCAAAGTAGTTTATCAGTGGCAGAGCCGTCTAGGATTTCTTTTACCAGACTGCACCAGAAGGACGATCCGGATCTTCTACACTTATTCTCCAGGACTGAGAGAGGGGAGTTGCCGGATTATTCCATCGATGATGCAGGAACTTTGAAGTACCGTGGCAGATTTTGCATCCACGCTGTTGGGGACATTAGGGGTATGGTTTGCAGAGAGGCTCATGGATCAAGCGTTGCCTACCATCCAGGATCTACGAAGATGTATCGTTACTTAGCAAATTGCCTGGTTGTATGGCATTAAAGGTGATATAGCCCGATTTGTTGCTGAGTGCCACACTTGCAAGCGTGTGAAGGCCGATCATGGAAGGCCTGGTGGCAAGTTGACTTCGTTAGAGATCCCGACTTGGAAGTGGGAAAGTATATCTATGGATTTCATCACGGGCTTATCGAAATCCCTAAGGGGATTTGATTCTGTTTGGGTCATAGTGGATAGACTGACGAAGTGTGCTCACTTTGTGCCATATAGGATTGATTACCCGATGAAGAAGATAGCGGAGTTGTACTTGAATGAAGTCATCCGACTGTACGGTGTGCCGGTTAGCGTCATTTCTGATCGAGACTCCCATTTTACTTCTCGTTTTTTGCAGAGTCTGCAGGAGGGTTTGGGTACGGATCTGAGGTATTCTACTGCTTACCACCCACAGACAAATGGGCAGACGGAGCGGGTGAACCAGATAGTTGATGATATGCTCCGATGCTATATTTTAGACCACAGTGGAGCATGGGATGAGCAGCTGCGACTTATGGAATTTGCATACAACAATAGTTATCAGGAGAACTTGCAGATGGCTCCGCTCGAATCCTTGTATAGGGGGCGCTGCAGAACTCCGTTGTTTTTGGCTGAGGCTTGTGAGAGGCCTTTGTTGGGTCCTGATGCGCTTGAGGAAATGGAAGTCGCAGTGAAGCTTATTCGAGAAAAGATTCGTATAGCTCTGGAGAGGTACGAGAAGAATGTCAATCGGCGTAGGTCATCCTTGGAGTTATCTATAGGGGACCTTGTATTTCTTAAGGTTTCCCCGATGGTGGTTGTAAAGAGGTTTTGTAAGAATCGAAAATTGGACCCGAGGTATGTGGGCCCGTTTAAGATTTTGGAGCGGATTGGCGTGTCAGCTTACAGGTTGGATTTGCCAGCAAACTTCCCAGGTGTTAATAATGTTTTCCATGTTAGTCAATTGCGGAAGTGTGTGCGCAGCAGTGGGCAAGTTTTGGACGTTGTGCACCAGTTGGAGCCCAAACTCTCTTTTGTTGAAGTGTCGGTTCGTATTTTGGATACTCAGGAACGGGTGTTGCGAAGGAAGTCCATTCCGATGGTGAAAGTTTTATGGAAGAATCAGGATTTGGAGAGCGCGACTTGGGAGCTAGAGTCAGCTATGAGGTAGGCTCACCCTCAACTGTTTCCCAGATTTGTTTTGTTGTTTCCTTCTTGTAATGTTTGGATTATTACTTTCCTTCTATAGTAGAAGTGTCGTGCGTAAAGTTTCGGGACGAAACTTTCTTTTAGGGGGAGTGACTGTAACGCCCCTGATTTTTGCTACGATTATTAAATTCTCGTTTGGCGTTACGTCGACGCGTTTTCTTGGCTTGTGCCATCTGTGGAGTGTGGTCTTAAATCCTTAGAACTGAGTGCCCTATTTTGTAGCATGTTGGAAAGATGTCCCTAGCAAGCCGAGTCGTTTTGGGGGACCCGGTGTGGCCTCTCGGGGGATGCATGTGTTTTGGCTTCGGGTGGGTATAACTTGAGTTCTGTTCGTCGAAAGTTAGTTTCGACTTCGTCGTTGCATTCGTAGCTTGGATATTTAGCTACGGTTTGAATTTTGTCGAATTCCGAGATAGTTTGGTTTTCGCGTCGTTTTGGGTGTGCCATTAGTATAATCTAATTAGTAACCCTCTTAGTTTAAGGGAACCGGTGGCTTTGGAGACGATTAGGCTGATCAGGCATGGTAAGGCTTATTTTTAAAGATTTGGTCAGAAGTTGGCGGGCCCACTCTCTTCTTTCTTCCCAAGACCGAAACCGCTGCTCCTATTCGCGGAAAGCAGAGGCGGAAACAACGGGCTGCCCTAGCTTTCGGACGGTGATTCCGGGAGTGTTCGTGGACAGATTTCGATTCTGAGAGCGGATTTGGATTGATCTCTCTTAGACCTTCGTTTCTACGGTAAGAGATTTGATTTTCGTGGAGTTTTTAGGAGGCCCGAAATTTTGGTTTTGGCCCTTTTTGCCATAAAAGTTCGGGATTTTTGCTGTTAGGGTGTTGCTGCTGCTGGTGCCTGTGTGCAGTTTAGGGAAAGCCGACCAAGCTTCGTCGGAAACCGAGGCAAGTGGTTTTTGCACTTGCTGTTTTATTTTTTTCCCCTTCTTAACTACCCGGTTAGCCCTAGGATAGAAGCCTAGTATCTCTCTTCTGCTTGTTAAAATTCTGTGCAGTGGTTTTAGGCTAACCCTAAAATTCTATTTGATCTTGCCCTCCTTGTGCTGTTTTGCTCAACCTGCTGGTTGTTTTCACCATATAGACACCAGATTTGTAGTTCTGGTTGGGTGCTTTTGTTGGTGGAGCCGAGAGAGAGAGTGAGGGAGGTTTTTGTGGTAGTGCTCTAGTTAGAACCAGTCCTGGTGGGTTCTCGGGATTTGGTGTTGAGTGTGGTGCACACACTCAAAGACAAAAGCCGCCCAGGCTTGGCGTTGAGTGTGGTGCACACACTCAAAGCCATAGTTTGGTCTGTTCTTTTGTGGAGAAGTAGTGAGGCGTTTGAGTGAGAATGTTGTCTAAGTCAAAATCGACGAGAATCACTATGTGATTCTCGCCGATTTTGACGAGTATCGTCAATGATTCCCACCGATTCGGCGAGAATCATTCTGGATTCCCGCCAATTCGGCGAGAATCATTCTGGATTCCCGCCGATTCGGCGAGAATCATTCTGGATTCCCACCGATTCGGCGAGAATCATTCTGGATTCCTGCCGATTCGGCGAGAATCATTCTGGATTCCCGCCGACCTCTTCCTGTTGGTGTTGGTTTAGGGTTTTCCTGCGGGTAAGTACTTTGGCGTAGAGTGAGTTGACCTCACTCAACGCCAAAGATGTTTTGGTGTTGAGAGAGGTGGACTCACTCAACGCCACCGTTGGATTTTGTGGTTTAGTTCTAAGGCGTTGAGGGAGTGGAACTCACTCAACGCCGTAGCTGTTTTGGCGTTGAGTGAGGTTAGCTCACTCAACGCCACTGCCTCTTTTGCTGAAGGCATTGAGGGAGTGGACCTAACTCAACGCCATGGTTGTTTTGGCGTTGAGTGAGGATAGCTCACTCAACGCCAGAGCTGTTCTTGCGGAGGGCGTTGAGTGAGTGATCCTCACACAACGCCATGGCTGTTATGGCGCTGAGTGAGGCTAACTCACACAACGCAAAGGTCTGGTTAGGCGTTGAGTGGGTCCCACTACAACGCCAAGCCATGTTGAGTCATTTCAACACTTTTTCCCTTACCTCGATTTTCGTTCCCGAGTGAATTCCTTGTTTATATTTTTTTTGAGTTTCCTTGTCGGCCATGTTTTTCTTTCCTAAAGGCCGAATCGTGGGTCATGGTTAGTAGTGGTGGGTTTAATCTCTTCATGGGGGAGGTGTTGTGTAATTTAGCCAAGGCCACCCTTATTCTTCAATCTTGCTCCAGGTACGAGCTGGGCAAGGGGGTGGAAGGTCCCTTATGCTTTCACATGTAGACCCTTGAGCTTGTTGGCTTAGAAATGGTGGTTGGGGGACCTAGTTTGCCTCCAACCCGGATCCATGTTGTTTGTTTTTTTGCTACTACCACCCCCCACAGCTTAGGGTGTTAGATGTTTCTTCCTTGGTAGATTGCAGCATTTTGGGCTCTTGGTATCTTAGTAGACTCTGTAGGATCTAGTTTCTGGGCAGGGTTGATGATGTTTCCTCGCACGTAGTTCATTCCTTGTTGTCTTGCCTTGGGGCAGTTGTGACTTTTACTGCTATGTTTTTCCTCTTTCATTTATCATCCGGTAAACACTTTCATGCAGTTTTTCCTTATTTTGCTTGCTGAGGTATTCTTTCTTCTTTTGAATGCCTCAGGTTCTGAGCAGTAGACAGTTTGGGGGCTAGGTTGCGGTGGTGTTGCTGGTGGTCTCTTAAACTTTGGAGATCCTTCTGGATTTGTTTAGTGAGGTAGTTTTCTGCACTTTTCTTACGGACATACATATTTGCCAGTGGGTTTGTTTCAGGTTGTTGGCGCCCACTGGTAGTGTTTACCTTTGTACTAGATATATTACTTTTGCTGCTACTATTTTCTAGAGATAGTCTACTTACTCTGGGGAGGATTTATGCTAGGTTACTAGTTATTTTAAAACTACAATTATTATTGTAAGTATATTGC
This sequence comes from Platanthera zijinensis, assembly GCA_039513925.1. Lineage (NCBI taxonomy): Eukaryota > Viridiplantae > Streptophyta > Magnoliopsida > Asparagales > Orchidaceae > Platanthera > Platanthera zijinensis. The sequence continues at coordinate 116,227,111 of CM077087.1, forward strand.
ATGATCAACATGTTTTATAAAAGTAAATCACTATTTTCCAAACAACGTATAAAAATCATTTTCTTATATATAATATAAATTAAATGTAGAGTCTTGCATAACATAAGTGGTCCTCTTAGGGCTCTTATGCACTTCTTAGGATGTCAAACCTGAATAAAGTATTTTTCCACAGCGCTTAAGTATAGTTTTTAACTGTTGACTCGGTGATCCACCGAGTCGAGGGATACGGCCTCTAAAATATAATTGATTTTCTAATCATTAAACTCATGAATTTCTTTCATAATGTATAGTAGATGGTTTTGCCTGAGCGTCAGCAGTTATCCCCTGCTTGACATGGCATCATGACGCGTGTTTTCTCATACTCTGATAATTCTTTAATTCGGAGAAAATGCGGGTTGTGACACTATCTTAGACCTAGACCTTGACCATGGCTATACATATAGGTCAACAACCTAAGAGTGTACCTAGCTCAAATCAAACAAGGGTTCCAACAATCTCCCCATATTTGGGTGAGGTCACTTAACATAGAATAAAACTAAAAAAATACACGGCCATACATATCTGATAAAATTTAAATTAACAACAAATATAATATAGCAATGTACTACACATTTAGTTCAGATAAAACAGTAAAACAGTAAAGGTTTAGAGAATGACTTAGTGATTTTAAGGAGGAGGAGCAGGAGAAGATATAGCAAAGATAATCTTCCTAGTGGGGTCTTCTGCTTCCTTCTTAGACATCTTCAAGTCTTGCTCACTAAGGGTTTTCTGAGAGGTGGCTCTAGTACAATTTCTTATGGATAAAGTGATAGATATTCTATAGGATTGAATAATTTCTTACTTACTTGCAGCCTTTCAAGTTCATTTTCTCTATAAGAAGACATAGAAGTAAACTGTGAGTGATCTTTTCCTTATTTTCTGTCTTTGTTAATCTGAGACAATCGAATTAGCTCATTAAGTCTGGCCATCCTGAAGTTAGGATCAAGCTCTTGATCAGCAGGAGGAGAGGAAGGTTTCTCTGGATCAGCATCTTGTGATGTCTTCTGAGATAAACTTCTTAATTGGGTAGATTGAGCTTGAAATTTTGTTGATACAAGATTTTGTTGCTTTTGAATGGAGTAAAGAGATCTTATAGGAGGAGCTTGACTGTTCTTGCCTTTGGACTTAGAAGATTAAGATAAAGAATGCCATTGAGATCCAGAAGGAGCTTGCTTTTGATGCTGAGAAGGTGCTGGCTTCTGAGCTTGAGAAGGATTTGACCTTGAAGGCTTAGAGATATTGGAACTTTGAGTCATATTGCCTGAAGCTACTGCAGGTGGAGGAGGAGGAGGACCTCTCTTGATATTTTGAGGAGGAGGAGGAGAGTACATTCTTTTCTTCTTCCTAGACTTTTTCTCATTTTTTGACAACCACATCCATTGTGGCATTCCTTGATAAAGAATAATCTTCTGGAGTATGTAGTATGGAGTGTCATTATGAGGATTTGGCTTTGGAACTGCCTTAGGTGAAGCTTTCATTTTCTTAGACACTTTCTTTTTGCTGTCATCAGAATCTGAATTATCATTAGATGAGCCTTGGGGATTATCATACATTGCATCAATCTCTCCAATTACTTCTTTTGGAACTTTCTTTTCAACTGGAGGAGGGATAACTTCCGTAGGAACTTCTTCAGTTTCCATAGCAATTTCTTGAGCAATGAGATCATCAAGACTTGGAATGGGGCTATCATCCAAAACAAAGGATGGCCCAGGAGATCTTGAAATAGGAGAATCAGACTTTTCTTCTAGAGGAACTTCAAAACTTTCCTTAAGTTGTCTGATAACTTTATGACTTATAGAGGGAGTACAACACACAATAGCCAAAGGTCGCTTTATACTTGGAAGATAATTTAGAAAAAGTGTACAGAAGGAACTCAACAACCCAAAGATATCTACTATGGGATTGATGCAACAATCACCAATAGTCAAAACTTCTAGAAGAACAGATTCTTCCATATCAGTATCAATATCAATAATCTCAGTATATGAAGCAATCTGATCATCTGAGTAGTAATCTTTCTGCATTTCTGCTGAATCTACTGCTGCTGGAGAGAGCATAGGAGCTTCTTCATTAGATATCTCCCCTTGCCTTGCTGTAGAGGCATCTATATCCAGGCCCACAGAAGAAGGGACAGAGGAGAGGGAAGCAACTCTATTGGAAAGTGTTTTGATGGAGGCAGTGAGAGGAGCTATACCTTGGGCTACAAGTTACTCTAAGGAGGGAGAAATGAATTTCAGAAGATCTTGAGCTATATCTGAGAAATTTAGGTCTAGGGGTTCAGGCTCAGATGCGGTGTAAGGAGTTTAATGTCCACAATTTGAACAAACTGAGAAGGCAGAAGGGAAGTCTGTATGGGTGAACTCAGGAAAAGAGGAGGATGGAGGAACACCAGAGGGAAGAGATGATGATGGAACATCCTTTTGGATGGGCTCAGAGGGAATCTGAGAGGCTAAGGATGGAGGAATGATGGGATAAGCAATGTGTTGACGAGTTGTAGAAGGAGAAGTAGGATGAGCTGGGGAGGTCTGAATTTGGATAGGTGAAGCAGGAGGTCAAGGAATTGGAGAGGATAGGATATGGGAGGTAAGAGCTTAGGTGACTGAGGTTGAGACAGAGAGAGGAACATTTTCTGGGGTTGGGGAAGCAGCTGCATCAGCTCTTGTATCCTAAGAATTCCTGGGGCACTAGAAGGCCTAGGAATGGTCCTCTCCCACTTTGTAAACATAGAGTAGTCCAACCTCTTAATGGCATTTATGAATTGGGTCTGAAAGACCAGCAATTCAGGAGCCTTAGCCTGGAGAAATATTCCCAATATTCTCCCAAAACAAACCTCTTTCTTAGAGTTTTTCCTTCTAATCAACTCAAAAAAAAAGAGCTGCCCAGTTTATAGATTTCCTATAAACTAGAGCAGACATCACAGTGAACTGTTGCTTGTTAATATTATCATGAGTTGTATGCTTGCCCATCAAGACTTTATCAACAACATCTATCAAGAATTTAAATTCTACAGACAGATTTTTCTTAAGCTGTTTTGATGGCATTCCTTCTTGATTACCCAATATTATCAGCATTGAACTATACTCAGAGGTATCTAGTTCTTGAGCATCTTATCCATTCACTAATTCAAAAATTTCAGAAAGTATAGTTGAAGTTAGATTAACCTGGGTTCTAGAAATTGTTCCAACCATAGTCGATTCATTTGGAGATGTTGAAGAGTAAACCCATTCTTTAATTTCAGATGCTGGAATCTTGATCCTGGTGGACATAATTTTCTTCAAATTCTGTTCTTTGAAGAGATTCAGTATATCCAAGAAGATTTGATTGCAGTGCTTAAAGGAATCAAATTCAATGTCGAATCTTGTATCGAACTTCATCGAAGTAAGAACGGCCGCTGAAATCGCCATTAGAGTCCTGCTAAGAAAACAAAGATCAAGTGCAAGAGAACTTTGATAGCGCGTGATAGAGCACGATGAGAAACCTTAATATAGGTTTTTCTTTTAGAATACGAAAGGTCGGGTTCTGTCCTACGATAAGATAAGAAAACTTCGATCTTAGGTCGACGACAGATTTATAGACAAATATTATCGTCGGCCTCTGAATAAAGAAGGAAAATAGATCGTCGATCTCAGGCCGATGATTTATTTTCTGAAGAAAAAACTTGTCTATCTCTGGTCGACGATTTTAGATTCACGCAGAGCTGTCGTCGATCTCAGGTCGACGATAGAGCTCAAGATGAGTTCGTCGATCGTCGATCTTCGTTCGACGATTTATGAACAGATCTTTAAACACAGATAGAAAATAAATTAATCCACTCCATTTATCATTCCAAGCTGATTTAAGAAGAATAGATGTTTCTTTTCATCCAAAGGCTTGGTGAAGAAATCTGCTCTTTGAAAATCAGTGGAGATAAAGTTAAGCTTAATTTTCTTTTTGTCTACACTATCTCTAATGAAATGATATCTTATTTCTATATGCTTAGTTCTAGAATGATGGACTTGATTCTGAGCAATATAAATTGCACTAGTACTATCACAAAATATAATTGAATTATTTAGATTCTATCCATAATCCAGCAATTAACTTTGAATCCACATTATTTGTGAACAGTAACTTCCAGCTGCAATGTATTCAGCCTCTGCAGTTGAAGTGGACACTAATGTTTACTTCTTACAAAACCAAGACACAAGCCTATCACCAAGAAACTGGCATGTTCCTGATGTGCTTTTTCTGTCTACACTGCATCCAGCATAGTCAGCATCTGAGTATCCAGTTAACTCAAACTCTGACTCTATTGGATACCAAAGTCCTAGATTAGGACAACACTTTATATATCTTAAAATCGCTTTTAGTAAAATGTAGTGAGATTATTTAGGGTTCACTTTGAACCTAGCACAAAGACATGTAGAGAACATAATGTCTGGTCTACTTGCTGTGAGGTTTCCCTTTTTCATCAGAATCAACCATAACATTGGAAGCCATGGGTGTTTTCATTGCTGAGGAATCAGCCATCCCAAATCATTTCACTAATTCCTTTGCATACTTGGAATGAGATATGAAGATGCCATCAGGTGATTGCTTCACTTGGAGACCAAGGAAGTTAGAGACTTCACCCATACTACTCATTTCAAACATAGAATGCATCAGGTCAGAGAAACTTTTGCATAGTTTGGAATCAGTAGAGCCAAAAATGATATCATTTACATAAATTTGTACTAACAACATTCTATCATGATGATGTCTAATAAATAAAGTTCTATCTACTATGCCTCTAGAAAATTTATGCTCTAAGAGAAAGCTAGCTAAGGTTTTATACCAAGCTCTTGGAGCTTGCTTTAGACCGTAGAGAGCTTCATGCAATCTAAAAACATAAGAGGGATGGGTTGTAGAGATAAAACCTGGAGGTTGTTCAACATAAACCTCTTCCTTTAGTTCTCCATTGAGAAAGTCACTCTTGACATACATTTGATATACATTAAACTTCTTATGTGCAGCATAAGAAAGAAATATCCTGATTGCTTCTAGACTGGCAACAGGTGCAAAAGTCTTGTCATAATCAATGCCTTCCTCTTGCCTATAGACTTGAGCAAGAAGCCTTACTTTGTTCGTTATGATTGATCCATGGGCATTAAGCTTATTCCTGAAAACCCACTTAGTTCCAATGACTGGGTAGTCTTTTGGTCTTGGAACTAAGTCCCACACTCTGCATCTCTCAAATTTGTTAATCTCCTCTTGCATTACAAAAATTCAGTGTGGATCTTGCTCAGCATCTTTAATGGATTGGGGCTCAATTTGAGATAATAAGCAGGCATGCATCAAGTCTTGATTGAGTTGATGCCTTATTTGCACACTAGCCGATATATCTCCAATCACTTGAGATGTAGGGTGATCTCAAAGTGTGACAAGTTCAGGTGGTGGAGTTGGTTCTGCAACAGCTTGGGGAAATAATTCCTCTTATGGAATTGAGTTAGTTGTTGGATGAAGTTCAACCACTTCCAAAGTTTCTTCTTCACTTTCTTCATCAAATTATGAGGAGGAATGTGATGTAACCTTTTGAGTAAGGTTAAGATCATCCAATTTTTCACAAAGTTGGGGTACCTGCAAAGAGTTACTCATAGAAGCTTCCTTGTCCTTGTAAAACATATTAGCTTCATCAAAAGAAATTTTAACTGACTCTTCAATTTTCAAGGTTGATTTATTAAACACCTTATATGCCTTGTAGACTTGAGAATATCCTAGAAAAATTCTCATTGCATCTTTGGCTTCAAAATTTCTAAGATGTTTGTTGTTATTGTTATGAATATAACAAAAACAACAAAAGATTCTAAAATAATCAATTTTAGGTTTCTTCCCTTTGAGCAATTCATAAGAAGTCTTGCCCTTAAGTTTGTGTATCAAACTTATGTTCAGGACATAGTTTGATGTGCTCACAGCCTCTGCCCAATAGGATAGTGGCATGAAAGCATCAGCAAGTAATGTACCTGCAGCTTCAATGAGTGTTCTGTTCTTCCTTTCAACTACCCCATTTTATTGAGGAGTTCTAGAAATAATGCTTGATACCTTCCATCTCACAGAATCTTTGCATGGGAAGAGATTCAAACTCAGTACCATGATCACTTCTGATCAAAACAATTGGAGTAGAATACTCAATCCGTATGCCTTTAAGAAAGTCTGTAAGAACATTGAAGTTATCAGACTTGTGTCTCAAGAAGAAAACCCAAGTGAAACTTGAGAAGCCATCTATAATAACTAAAGTATAGAACTTCCCTCCTAAGCTCGGTACAGCAATGGGTCCAAAAAGATCCATTTGAAGCAAATACAGAATCATAGGTGAATCACTCTTATTAACAGATTTAAAACTATTTTTAGTTTGCTTGCCTACTTGACAAGCCCTGTAAAGGCTTTCCTTCTTGTAGGGGAAAGATGGAAATCCTCTAACAAGGTTGTCCCTAGATAATTTGAAAATGTTTTTAAGGTTTACATGACCTAGTCTTTTATGCCAAAGAGTATTATTATTACTAATCTGATTAAATAAACAAATTTCTGAGCTAGCAGAATTAAAATTGACCAGATAAATGTTACCTTGTCTAAATCCTGTTAGAACTGTTTTGCTATTTAAAGAAATAATGCATTGAGATTCAAAAAAGCAAACCTGATAGCCTGCATCACATAGCTGGCTTATTGACATGAGGTTATGTCTTAAACAACTCATATAGGCTACCTTACTGAATGTAACATCTCCAATGTATAAATCTCAATATCATTCTGTATGACCAAAGCTGGAATCACCAAAGATCACCTTTGGACCTAGCTTGGACTTATAATTGATTAGCTTGTCCTTGCTACCTATCATATGCTTTGAGCACCCACTATCAATGAACTACTTGTCCTGTGTGGTAGGATAGTTCTCTACCTATAAGAAAACAGATTAAATGTTCTGGACCCAGGTAACCTTGGGTCCTTGTCTCTTTTCATACTTGAAACTGGAAATAAAGGAACCTAAGGGTTGGTAGTTATAACCTAAGGGGTGAAACTTTCTAGGTGGAATTACCCAATTTGAAAGTGGATTAACATGTTATGGTTTCTGCATATTTGAATTTTTGTTACAGTTATGGTTTTGTTAAACATGATCTGGGTTCGACGATTTATGTAGAGATCGTCGATCTGCGTTCGACGACCAGTGTTAATATCATCGATCTTGGTTCACAGAATAATAGTTGCTACTAGCTGTTCTCCACGATCATCGATCTCTGATCGACGATGTTTGCTGATATTATTGATATCCCTTTGCTTAGTAATTGAACTCAAACTCTGGGTTCAGAGATCGTCGTTTGGCGTTCGACAAAAAGTACTGCGATCGTCGATCTTGGTTTGATGATTTTTGTTTAGGCTTATTTTTCTGAGCTTGTTTCTTCTGCTTTTCTAGTTCAATTTGTTCTAATACCTTATTAACTTTTTCTACCTGGTCTGTATTCTTTTTAACTTTATCTGAAATAAAGTTTACTGGTTGAGATAAGCTGTTTTTCTTGATTATTGGTGGTTCACTAGATGAAGCACCTAAACCTACTTTACTCTTATTTAACCTAGCATTTAGGGTGCTAGTGATTTCAACCATTTATAGGCTTCTTCCATTTAGGGTTTCTTCAAGTTATTTAGCATTGCTTAGTTCAGTTTTCAGAAAAATGATTTGATTGATATACTCAATTAATTCATCTTTCATTTTTAAAATTTCTGAGATTAAGTTTTCATATTTAGGTTGTCTTTCTCTGAGAAGTTTGATTTCTTTCTCAGATTTTATAAGATAATTACACAGTGATTTGAATTCTATTTTAAAATCTTCAGAATTAAAATCAAAAGATGATATTACCTGATCACAATCCTAGTCTTCTCCTAAATCTTCTGCTTCTGAATCTGGGCTTGAAGCATTAATGGCCATCATACATAATTCTCTAGCCTTGGTTTCTTCCTCATCCTCACTGGAGCTGGAGGAGGAAGATTTTTTTTTCTATCTTACTCCAAGTGTCAGCTATAAAGCCCTTTTCTTTCCTCTTGTGCTTGCTTGAGGATGGCTTGCTGGAGTGTTTCCTCAATTTTTTATTTTCTCCTTTCTTTGGGTTTTTTTTCTATACACTCTGGTAAAATGTGTCCAGGCTTCCTGCAACCAAATCATATAATTTATTTAGTTGGAGTTTTATCATACCTTGTCTTGTCTTTATTTTTGGATGACTTCCTCCTGAAGTCTATTCTGCCCATTTTGAAGAACCTTTTGGCAAACAGACTCAATAGCTCTTCATTTGAAGGTGTTGCTTCTGATTCTTCAGAGGCTTTGAATGCAATGTTGTGTTCCTTCCTTGCTGGTTGAGTAGTCCTTTGTTCTACAGCTTCCCTAGATTTGATTAACTGCTCATAGGATTTGAGCTTTCCCTGGATAGATTCTGTGGAAATCTCATTTAAGCTTCTGGCCCCTTTGATTGGCCAGATCCTGGAGTCCCATGAGCTTGGGAAGCACATTAGGATCTTGTCATTCACCTCTATGAGTTAGATGTCTTTATCTAAGGTCTTCAACTCACTGATGATGGAGCTTAATCTGTTGTATATGTCACTGACAGATTCAACTTCATCTTTCTTGAAATTCTAATACTGTGAGATTAGAGTTGATCTTTTATCCTTTCTCTCATCTACTGAGCCAGCAACCATCTGGTTAGAGAATCCCAAGTTTCTTTTGCAGAGGTTCATTCAGCCATCATTTGGAAGATGTCATCTGACATAGTTTGAGCCAGAATGTTCATGGCCCTTGCATCAGCAATCTTTGCCTTTTTCTGGGCATCAATATAATCTGGAGGTGGGACTGCACTAAGATTTGTTGAAGTTAAAGGAGTGGAGGCCATTGGAGTTGGTGGTCCTATCAAGCTAGAGTTAAAAATATCGTCATCAATACAGTTCATATAAAGCTTGATTCTTGCCTTCCAGATGCCAAATTTGATCAGGTTGCATACTGGAGGTCTGGTGCTTGCATAATCTTTATTTTGTGCCATGGTTTATAAAAAAGAAAGAAGGATAGAAGAGGATCTATCAATGATCTTCAGGTTCAGGTGTTAGCCTGTACAACCAATAGAAAAACACACCCTCTGATACCAATTGAAAGTGAGGGGATAGATCTAATCTACTCTAGAGGGGGGGGGGGAGTGAATAGAGTATTAAAAACTTTTTAAGTAATTTTCATAGCGGAATAAAAATAGGTGTTACTTATAAGTATTAGAGAAGTAAAACAAAAGCAATCACAGCACAGCAGAAATAAAGAAAGATGAGCAACCAGACGACACAAGAAAATTATAGTGGTTCCTCAAATCTTGCTACATCCACTCTTCTACCACCTTGGTATGGATCCACTTAGGTTTTTGATCAGGTGCCCTATCACCACAAGATCTGCTTCAGGTAGATCTAGAAACACTTCAGGCTTTTGATCAGGTGCCTAAAAAACAATAGATTTTTGATCAGGTGCCCTATCACCAAAGAGTTCACTTTTGAAGGGAGTAATAACCCTATACAAGAGATTTAAAAGAAAATAGATGGCATTCTTCTCTTTCTCAAAGCAAATGATAAGACTATGTGGATTTTATGATGTCAAATCTCTCCCTGAGATATTGAGTACGTTCTGGAAGATGGAAGCTTTGTCTAGGGTATAGGTCTTCAATAGACTGGTGTTCTAGCTCTTCAGAATCTGTATAATGATGTTAATTTTTTGTCTCTATAGATTCCTGAATATAGAACTGAAGAAGACTCAAGATGAAAATTTGTTGTTCTTCTTTTGTTTTTTGAGAGAAAATGGAGAATTCTGAGAGCTATTGCAAAAAAGCTTGTGTCTTCTGAGAGTCTTTTTCTGAATCTGCTTGTCTGTCAATTAACTAGTCTGAATGTCTATTTTTGAGATTCAAAAACATTCCTTAGATTTCTGCAAAAAATGAGGAGAGAAATTACTACTAATTCTGGCATTAAATTTTCTCCCCAACTGTCTTGGCAAATAAGTCAAAATAATAACTCTTTGAAATACCATAGTTAATGATGTAATGAAATGGCTATATGCCTTGAGAATGTAAGCATTAACTACCATGGATTATTTGACATAAATAGAATCAATGAAGTAGGAAATAAATCTTCAAGACAGCTGCTAAAAATAAGAAGACGCACATAGAGAAAGATTGTCGATCTGAGCTAGAAGATCGTCGATCTGAGATCAACTATCTGCGATCTGAGAATACTATGAAAAAGAGAAATCGTCGACCTGAGCTCGTAGATCATCGAGCTCAGTTTAGAGACTAATCTCTGAGATCGTAGATCAGAGATCAATGATCGTCGAGCTGATTTCGATGAAAGTCGAATTGATATGAAATTAGAAGATTTCTTCTAAGTCTGAGATCTTTGAGAGAAAAGTCCACAACTGGTCTTGAGAAGTATGACCTGTAGAGACTATCTTAGACCAAGACCTTGACCCTGGCTATACATATGGGTCAACAACCAAAGACTGGACCTAGCCCAAATCAAACAAGGGTTCCAACAAACTTGAAGTACATCCAAACCCAGAAAGATCTGAACTTGAGGCAGCGACAATGGAGGGAATTTCTATGTGATTATGAGTTTATATTGAACTTTCACCTCGGGAAGGAGAACTCTGTGGTGGATGCTTTAAGAAGAAAGGCACCTTAATCAAGCCCCAAGTCTTGATTAATGGCTATGAAGTTGACTCATGTACTTGAAGAGATGGAGATTATGCTGGTGTCTAAGGCTTGTTCGGAGGCCTATATGGAGTACCTGATTACCTTGAGAATAGTATGTGACATTCGAAACTGGATCCAGGTAGAGGAGGGAAAGGATGTTTCTTTGGCCCAGTCTTCCAAGCAATTGTGGGACGATCAACTGAAGGATACATGATAAAGGAATTCCTCATTCATTTCCATGGCAGGATTTACATTCCTGCAGTTGGTGGGATTTGGGAAGACATTTTGAGAGAGGCCCATTGAACCAAGTATTTGGTGTATCACGAAATTTTAAAGATGTACATTGACTTATAGAGGACCATGTTTTGGCTAGGATTGAAGAGAGATATCACTTCTATGTTACATACTGCGATGCTTGTCAGCAGGTAAAGGTGGAGTGCAAGAGCCTCGGTGGATTATTACAGTCGTTTCCCTTCTTAGAGTGGAAGTTCGAGGATATTTTAATAAATTTTGTTCACGTCCTGCCCCGATCTCGCTCGGGAATGATTCAGTTTGGGTGATTGTAGAACGCTTGGCAAAGGTTGCTAGGTTTATCCCGATGTGGAAGGAGGCGCCTGTTGATCCATTGATTCATCTCTTTGTGTTGCAGTTCGTTTGGTAACATGGGGTTCCCAAGAGAATAGTCTCGGGCCATAAAGGTCGCTTCATCTCTAAAGATTAGAGGGCATTTTAGGAATATTTGGGCTCTCTCCTTACCTTCAGCATGACTTTTCACCCTTAAATTGATAACCAATTTAAGAAAATTATAAGAACTATGGATTACTTGATACAATAATGGGTTTTGGATAGGGGAGAGTCGTGGGAGAGAATTCTACCATTGGTCGAGTTTACATACAATAATAGCCACCATGTAAGGATCGAAATGACGCCTTATGAAGCACTCTATGCTAGGAGGTGTAGAACCTCTTTATCATGGGTTTTTGATGAATATCATAAGGTGTTGTGAGTGGAGTATATCGATGACACTAATGTTATGATTTGGTTGATCTGAGATCGCATGCTAGAGGCTCAGAGTCAGCAGGCAAAGTACTATGATACAAAACATTGGATGGTGGAATTCCAGGTGGGGGATAAGGTGTTTTAAAGAATAGGCTAATGTATGGGGCCTTATACCGTTTTGGAGAAGATCGGTCCCTTGGATTATAGGCTGGAACTACTACAGGAATTGGAGAACTTACATGATGTATTTCTTGCGTCTTCCCTTAGGAAGGCACTACTTCAGCCTAAGAAGTTTGTCACCGCTGCATCTAGCCCCATTGCTTCTGATAAATCTAGTTCGTTAGAGCCTGTACGGGTAGTAGATATATTTATATGAAGACTGAGCAAAAAAGTGTTCCTTTGGTTAAGTGCATGTAGTCCAACCATGGGATTAAGGAGTACACATGGGATCCTATGGACCTTATACAACAACGCTACCCGGATTTGTTTCCCCAAGGGTACTTAAAACACTTACCTTGTATACCTCGTGCTTATTAACCGTAGAATTAACCTCAATTTCGGGGACAAATATTTTAATTTGTTTATAGGATTTATAACGTCCCATTTTGACCAAGACCCCATGTGCAAGTTGTGTCATACTGTAACACCCCAAATGGTTGTAGGAGCGGCGGGGATCGTTTTTGGCCAAGTCAGATTTTTGGTGCAGGTGACACGGGCCCCGACACGGGCGTGTCGGAGGCCGTGTCGGGCGTGTCGAGCTCGAGTCGTCGAACTGGTCGTATAGTCGACCAGTGTAGGTCGACGATGATTGTGTGGAGGGACACGGCCTAGGACACGGGCGTGTCCCAGGCCGTGTCACTCACGGGAATCGTCGAAGTGGTACACGGGCCGTGACACGGGCACAGACACGGGCGTGTCAGATGTGACACGGGCGTGTCCCATGCCGTGTCACCAAGCCCTGTACCCCTCTGACTGCAAAGTGTCGATTTATTGCACACGGGGGGCGTGACACGGGTCCCGACACGGGCGTGTCGCAGGCGACACGGGCGTGTCGGAGGCCGTGTCACATGCCGTGTGCTGGTTTTCAATTTGGTTCGAGACGGCGAATGAGCTACACGGCCAGGCACACGGCCGTGTGCCAACCCGTGTTCGGCCCAGATTTTATAATTTGAGGCTTAATCGTGGCCGTTCATTTCCTTGGCTTTGGATCCGACGGTGGGGGGGCTGCTCCTGGATGGTTTTACCCGGGAATAGGGTTTAGAAACCCTCATTTCTCTTGAGTGGTTCTCTTTCTAAAAGCTAGAGAGAGGAGAGAGCAAGGAGGAGGAAGATGGGCTAGATCCGGCCGCCGGAAGAGCTTCGGAGCTCCGAATCGCGATCCGAGTCCAGATCCGCGGAGGTGACGCCGTTGCGGTGCTTTCCAATCGTATAGTTTTCGATGGCGCCGCGGAAGAATGCAAGGGTAACGATTTCTCATCCTTGGGCATGTGAAGCCCTCTTTTCCTTTGCATATGAAGCCCTCTCTCGCGAGTGAGCGAAGAGTTGGAGCGTTCCTTGGGGTAGATATGTGAAGTCCCCCTTGTATAGAGTCCGTATGCGTAAACGGACATAGGAATTGTGTGTGAAGCCTATCCGGACAAGTAGAGCCGGATCGGTGATGTTCCATTGCATATGAACCGGGGAAGACTACGGGTGTTTGGGTGTTTTTCGGGTTTTCTACGTGGTAGATTGCATCAGGGAGCCTTGGAGATTAACTCCAAGGTGCACCCGGAAAACTGGGCAAAAGCGGGTTTTGCCAACACGGTGGCCGGGGAGCCAACGTGGACATAACCGGGTTATGTGATTGTTGTGACGGAAACGGGACTCGATGAGTCTTGACCCGCGCATATGGCATAAATTGCCATTGCGATATGAGCACGGGTCAGGCGGAACCGTACCCGGTCTATGTCGTTCGGTAGGACCGTTGGCATGGATGAGGGTCTTCGGCGGTCTATGGCTTAAATTGCCGTGACCAAGGCTAGGAAGGCAAAATGCTCATATGGATGACCGTCCAAGAGGCGGTGGTGGATTGGGACCGTCTATGGCTTGAATTGACGTGACGTTGGCCGGTTCGCCGAGAATGTGCCCTGAGTGCACGGGGTGTGTGGCCGTGCGAGCCTACGCCTGCGTTGATGTGTGTTCACATTAATACATATTGCCTATACTAATGAAGTGTAGGGAAAGAGCATCGCCGCCCCGATTTTGGGGGCGGGATCGTTATAATTTGGTCAGCATTGCTGACCGTTGCTATTGTTTGCCACCGGGCGGTGGTTTCTGGCTTGCAGGTGCTGCGGAGCAGAGCGGGAAATAGCGGGCTAAAGCCCTTGTTACTGTGTCGGCCCTCAAAGGCCTAATTGCTTATGTTTCTTTCCCGTTTACATGTATGGCCGGCCTGCGTGCCGAAGTTTGGAAAACACTATTTTGTTAAGTGAACAATGTAAGGCCTTAAGGCCAGTTCTCTTTTGTGTATGATTACATTCCTGAGTTGGTAGTGGACATTCATGCTTTGTAGCGGGGTTCTTATTTCTTTTGCAACTTAATAATTTGCTTCCGCTAGGTGTTGTGTAGGATGACATGATTGGTTGAATGGTTTCAACGCGTAACCGACCGGTCTGTCCGTAGTATATGGCGTCGGGCCCCGGCCGGACCTACTGCTATATGCTATGCGACGGATAGGGGTGTTACAAATTGGTATCAGACTTCTGGTTTCGGTCAAGCTTAAATGAATTCGTGGACGAATTCACTTTAAGGGGTGGTGAGCACATGTGTGCGTCATCGTGATAACATGAAAAGAACCCATGAATGTCCACTTAGGAATGAAAATATACATGTTTGAGGAACCTGCGTGTCCCTATAATTGCTGTTTGTAGTAATTTTTGGGTCGCTTATCGGTGTTTTGCACGATTATAGGTGACCAGAAGTGGTGCTGGGCCGTCTGAACGGCCAGGTTCTGAGGCGAGAAGTGCGCCAAGCGATGCGCCTGCAACACCTCCGTCTGCCGAGACCATTAGGTTGGTGCCAGAAGCGGTCATGGCAATGATCAATGCGCAGCCTGCAAGGAAGGTGCAGCAGCCCGCTCCTACTATGGAGCAAGTACCGCTTCAGACAGCAGAGCAAAGGAGGGTTGAGCAAGTAGTGTTGGAGCCAGAGTTGCCTCGGAGAGGAACGGAAAGACAACTGAAGCACGTGATGGGCTTTCACCCACCTGTATTCACGGGCGCAGAAACCCCGACCCAAGCAGAGGATTGGCTCTCAAGGGTCAACAGGGTGATGACTGCGACGGAAACGGAAGAGTGGCAGAAGACCACTATAGCGACGTTCCTTTTGGATGGGGACGCAAGGTTATGGTGGGAAGGCCTAGAGCTACATCAGTTGCGGGGAAGGTCGTTGGCCGAAGTTTCGATGGAGGAGTTTGCGAGACTGTTCATGGCTCGATACCTCCCCTCGGCGTAGAGGATTGTGCTAGAAAGCGAATTTCAGAAGTTAGTGCAAGGGGATTGCACCGTTGATGAGTACCTCCACGAGTTTACTCGGTTGGGGAGATATGCCGGCTCCACCTTCGCTGATGAGGAGCGCAAGACGAGCCGCTTCTACGAAGGGCTAAGAGATGATCTAAGATTGCTACTGTCGGGGCCCAAGACGCAGGGTTTCATGACCCTGGTCAGTTCGGCCCAGTCCTTGGAGAAGGACATGAAGAATGTCCAAGCAAAGAAGGAATCCGGTAGCAAGAAAGCAGAGTTCAAGGCACCGACTACGTCGAAGTCGGGCTACCGCAGATTCTATAAGAAAGCTAAGACGTCGGGTCCAGCTGCTTCAGGTGCCTCGGGGGCAACTACCAATCGAACCCCGGGCGCTTGTTTCACGTGTGGAAAGCCGGGGCACTTTGCCTGTGATTGTTGGAGTGGACGCTCAAAGTCCGAAAGGAAACAAGGAGCTACCTACGAGGAGAAGGGCAAATCGGTGGAGTCGACCGCGTCCCACTATGCTCCGACTCAGCCTAGAGTCTATAACTTGGGCCAGCAGGAGGCCATCAAGCAGGCGGATGTGGTGGCAGGTATGAGTTAATTTATACCAAGTTAGCTTTAATACCGTTATCTATTGCTTGTTAGCCTAATATTGTTTGTATAGGCTTTGTTGGGATTAGTGATAGTCCAACACGGGCACTATTCGATACGGGAGCTTCACACTCCTTCTTGTTTGAAAGCTTTATATCGCGCATCGGAGTCCCTTCTTCGATGGCGAAGGACAAGTTGGATGTGCTGCTACCGAATGGGTGCTCGATGCATGCGGACAGGGTGCGCACCGTAAAGGTTCACATTGGGAGTCAAGAGTTCGACTTGCTAGCGTCATTGCTGCCGCTAGTAGAGTTCGACGTGATCTTTGGAATGGATTGGCTGTCAGACCAGAAAGCTTGGATTGACTGTGAACGAAAGGAGTTCAAGCTGGGTGTAAGGCGGGAGACTACATTCGAGGGGCTAAAGGGGTCGAGCAAGACACTGATGTCTGCTCTTCAGGTGGTGAAGGCAGTTCGTGCTGGTGCAGAGCTGTTCTTCGCAATAGTGGGGGCTGTGGAGCCAAGGTCTCCGTTGGATAGCATCCCCGTGGTTTGCGAATACCCCGATGTGTTCCCGGATAGTCTTCCCGGAGCCCCACCGCAACGGGAGATTGATTTCACCATCGAGCTCATACCAGGGGCCAAACCGGTGTCACGTGCTCCGTATAGGTTGGCGCCTAAGGAGATGGCAGAGTTGAAAGTTCAGCTAGAGGAGCTGATGGAGCAAGGGTATGTGCGTCCAAGCTCGTCGCCTTGGAGCGCACTGGTCCTCTTCGTTAAGAAGAAGGACGGGAGTATGCGGCTGTGTATCGACTATAGAGAGTTGAACAAGCTAACGGAGAAGAATAAGTACCCGATCCCGAGGATTGATGATCTCTTTGATCAGTTGGTCGGATCGTCGGTATACTCCAAGTTGGACCTGAAGTCGGGGTACTATCAGCTGAGGATCAGGGAGTGTGATATCCCGAAGACGGCATTCAGTACGAGGTATGGGCATTTCGAGTTCACGGTCATGCCGTTTGGACTGACGAATACGCCATCGGTATTTATGGATCTGATGAACAAGACGTTCAGAGATTTCCTAGATCGCTTTGTGATCGTCTTTATTGACGATATTTTGGTGTACTCGCAGTGCGAAGAAGACCACTTCAAGCACTTGCATTTGGTGTTGGAGACTTTGAGGAGGAATGAGCTTTACGCAAAGTTCTCCAAGTGCGAGTTCTGGCTACCCTCGGTAGCGTTCCTTGGTCATGTAGTGAGTGGGGAAGGTATAGTAGTGGATCCGGCGAAGATTATTGCGATACGGGAGTGGCCTGCATTATCTTCTGTCGCGGAAGTCCGTAGTTTTCTCGGGCTTGCCGGATATTACAGGCGCTTCGTAGAGAACTTCTCGCGGTTAGCATTACCTCTCACGAAGTTGACAAGGAAGGATCAGAAATTCTTGTGGACGCAAGAGTGCGTGCAAGCTTTTGAGGAGCTGAAGAGACGGTTGACCACGGCGCCAGTGCTTAGTTCGCCGAATGGGACCGAGGGCTTTGAGGTGTATAGCGACGCTTCGGGTAGTGGCTTGGGCTGCGTGTTGTTGCAGCATGGGAGAGTGATAGCGTATGGATCGCGTCAGTTGAAGGTGCATG
Organism: Platanthera zijinensis; assembly: GCA_039513925.1. Lineage (NCBI taxonomy): Eukaryota > Viridiplantae > Streptophyta > Magnoliopsida > Asparagales > Orchidaceae > Platanthera > Platanthera zijinensis. The sequence goes on from CM077087.1 coordinate 116,244,588, forward strand.
AAAGAAATTATCCGGTGCACGACTTGGAGTAGGCGGCCGTGATATTTGCACTCAAGTTGTGGAGGCACTACCTATACGGCGTAAGGGTCGATATATACACCGATCACAAGAGCCTAAATTATTTGTTGGATCAAAAGGACCTTAATATGAGGCAGAGGAGGTGGATGGTGTTCCTAGGGGACTACAACTTCAAAATACATTATGTACCCGGGAAGGGCAACGCAGTTGCGGATGCGCTGAGCCGCAGGGCTCCCGCCCAAGCCAACTGGTTGTCGGTGCATGATGAGCGGCTAGTACGGGAGTTGGAGGAGCTTGAGATCTGTTGCGTTGATAGGCAGACGAGCGCCAAAGCAATGTTAAACTGGACGGAAGTGCAGTATGACTTGGCTGACCGGGTTCGGCAGGCATTGGAGCTACATGACTCCATGAAGGAGCTTTTGGAGGCCGCTCTGGATGGGTCAAATTCCCATTTCTCGGTGGAAGATGGTTTGTTAAGGAAGGGTCATCGGTTGTGCGTCCCGAGTGGGGGTAACCTCTGGGCGGAGTTGATGTACGACGCTCATCATACCAAGTACTCAATCCACCCAGGGAGCACGAAGATGTATCGTGATCTCAAGAAGCTGTTTTGGTGGCCGGGGTTCAAGAAAGATGTGGCGTTGTACGTGGCTAAGTGCCAAACGTGCGCCTTGGTGAAGGCGGAGTGCCAAAAGTCGGGAGGATTTTTGAAGTCCTTGCCTATACCGGAGTGGAAATTCGACGATATATCTATGGACTTTGTGCACGGGTTGCCAAGGTCGCAGAAGGGGAACGACGCCATCTGGGTGATCGTAGATCGGCTAACCAAGGTGTCGCATTTCATTCCACATAGGAAGGACGATCCAGTGGAGAAATTGGCAAAGTGGTATGTCGACAATATTGTTAGGCTGCATGGTGTGCCCTGTAGCATTGTAAGTGATCGCGATGGGTGGTTCACATCAAATGATTGGAGGTTGGTGCAACAGATGCTGGGAACGAAGTTAAAGTTCAGCACAGCTTTCCATCCGCAGACGGATGGGAAGACCGAGAGGGTCAATAGAACGATGGAATACATGCTACGCATGTGTGTTCTGGATTTCGGTAAGCATTGGGAAGACCACCTTTATTTGGTGGAGTTCGCGTACAACAACAGCTACCAAGCGAGTATACAAATGGCGCCCTTCGAGGCCCTGTATGGTAGGAAGTGTCGCACGCCGTTATCGTGGCTTGAAACGGGTGAGGCAAGGTTGTACAAGAAGCAGGAGGTGGAGAGTGCTACCTCGTTAGTGCGGATCATTCGGGAGCGCTTGTTGATCGCTCAGGACCGGCAGGCGAAGTATTACAATGCCAAGCACCGGAACGTGGAGTTCGCGGTAGGCGATTGGGTATACCTGAAAGTGAAGCCATTCAAGGGGGTTTCGCGGGTGAGACGCTTGAAGAAGCTGAGCCCAAGATACCTTGGACCTTTTGAGGTTCTGGAGCGAGTCGGCGAAGCTGCATACCGTTTGAAGCTATCGGTGGAGTTGAGTGGATTACATGATGTGTTCCACATTTCTGTGTTGCGGAAGGCGGTGCAAGATCCTTCGCAGGTGATCGCGGTTGACCAAGTGCCGGTGGACGAAGGGTTGACGACTAGGGTCAAGCCCATTCGCATCGAAGATGTTGAGGTCAAGAGGCTTCGTAACAAGGAGATCCGGATGGTTAAGGTCTGGTGGGATAACTGCGGGCGTGAGGAGCTCTCTTGGGAACGGGAGCAGACTATTCTCGAGGAGTACCCGGAATTATTCCGCTCAGGTACTGTTTTACTTTAAGTCCTGTTTTCCCTTTATTAATTTCGTGGATGAAATTCTTTAAGGGGGGTAGAATTGTAACACCCCAAATGGTTGTAGGAGCGGCGGGGATCGTTTTTGGCCAAGTCAGATTTTTGGTGCAGGTGACACGGGCCCTGACACGGGCGTGTCGGAGGCCGTGTCGGGCGTGTCGAGCTCGAGTCGTCGAACTGGCCGTGTAGTCGACCAGTATAGGTCGACGATGGTCGTGTGGAGGGAAACGGACTAGGACACGGGCGTGTCCCAGGCCGTGTCACTTAAGGGGATCGTCGAAGTGGTACACGGGCCGTGACACGGGCACAGACACGGGCGTGTCAGATGTGACACGGGCGTGTCCCATGCCGTGTCACCAAGCCATATACCCCTCTGACTGCAAAGTGTCGATTTATTGCACACGGGGGGCGTGACACGGGTCCCGACACGGGCGTGTCGGAGGCCGTGTCACATGCCGTGTGCTGGTTTTCAATTTGGGTCGAGACGGCGAATGAGCTACATGGCCAGGCACACGGCCGTGTGCCAACCCGTGTTCGGCCCAGATTTTATAATTTGAGGCTTAATCGTGGCCGTTCATTTCCTTGGCTTTGGATACGACGATGGGGGGCTACTCCTGGATGGTTTTACCCGGGAATAGGGTTTAGAAACCCTCATTTCTCTTGATTGGTTCTCTTTCTAAAAGCTAGAGAGAGGAGAGAGCAAGGAGGAGGAAGAAGGGCTAGATCCGGCCGCCGGAAGAGCTTCGGAGCTCCGAATCGCGATCCGAGTCCAGATCCGCGGAGGCGACGCCGTTGCGGTGCTTTCCAACCATATAGTTTTCGATGGCGCCGCGGAAGAATGCAAGGGTAACGATTTCTCATCCTTGGGCATGTGAAGCCCTCTTTTCCTTTGCATAGGAAGCCCTCTCTCGCGAGTGAGCGAAGAGTTGGAGCGTTCCTTGGGGTAGATATGTGAAGTCCCCCTTGTGTAGAGTCTGTATGCGTAAACGGACATAGGCATTGTGTGTGAAGCCTATCCGGACAAGTAGAGCCGGATCGGTGATGTTGCATTGCATATTAACCGGGGAAGACTCCGGGTGTTTGGGTGTTTTTCGGGTTTTCTACGTGGTAGATTGCATCAGGGAGGCTTGGAGATTAACTCCAAGGTGCACCCGGAAAACTGGGCAAAAGCGGGTTTTGCCAACACGGTGGCCGGGGAGCCAACGTGAACATAACCGGGTTATGTGATTGTTGTGACGGAAACGGGACTCGGTGAGTCTTGACCCGCGCATATGGCTTAAATTGCCGTTGCGATATGAGCACGGGTCAGGCGGAACCGTACCCGGTCTATGTCGTTCGGTAAGACCGTTGGCATGGATGAGGGTCTTCGGCGGTCTATGGCTTAAATTGTCGTGACCAAGGACAGGAAGGCAAAATGCTCATATGGATGACCGTCCAAGAGGCGGTGGTGGATTGGGAACGTTTATGGCTTGAATTGACGTGACGTTGGCCGGTTCGTCGAGAATGTGCCCTGAGTGCACGGGGTGTGTGGCCGTGCGAGCCTACGCCTGTGTTGATGTGTGTTCACATTAATACATATTGCCTATACTAATGAAGTGCAGGGAAAGAGCATCGCCGCCCCGATTTTGGGGGCGGTATCGTTATAATTTGGTCAGCATTGCTGACCGTTGCTATTGTTTGCCACCGGGCGGTGGTTTGTGGCTTGCAGGTGCTGCGGAGCAGAGCGGGAAATAGCGGGCTAAAGCTCTTGTTGCTGTGCCGGCCCTCGAAGGCCTAATTGCTTATGTTTCTTTCCCGTTTACATGTATGGCCGGCCTGCGTGCCAAAGTTTGGAAAACACTATTTTGTTAAGTGAGCAATGTAAGGCCTTAAGGCCAGTTCTCTTTTGTGTATGATTACATTCCTGAGTTGGTAGTGGACATTCATGCTTTGTAGCAGGGTTCTTATTTCTTTTGCAACTTAATAATTTGCTTCCGCTAGGTGTTGTGTAGGACGACATGATTGGTTGAATGGTTTCAACGCGTAACCGACCGGTCTGTCCGTAGTATATGGCGTCGGGCCCCGGCCGGACCTACTGCTATATGCTATGCAACGGATAGGGGTGTTACACATACTAAGTGGCTAGTGGGCCCAGACAAAATGAGAGAAATCCTAAGTTGACTCAACGAACCCTTTGTATTTTCACAATTAATCGTCGAATGATCCAGATGAATCGTCGATAGCACTCGACAAATGGACTTGACGGAATTCATTCATCTTCTCTACATGTCCATGCTTGTACATATACATATATATATATGTATGTATACATATATTATATATACATGCATGTATATTATTGCGGTCCGCGATAGTGCTCCTGTTAGACCGGACTAATAAGATTGTCTTGGACCTTGGTCGTTTACGAAACCAGTTACAAAAATAGATCTCAAATGAGACAAGTGTTTTTTATGTAACATCCCATTTCCGGCTAGACCCCTAGGAGTCGGTTTGCCATGACAGAACCATAGGAAACCTAAGAATTGATTTCCATCAACCAAGATTTCGAGTCACAGGTTGGTCACGCCCGTGACCGACCTATCACGCCCATGACCTTGGGCGTGACCCCCTTCGACAATCGTCGACCTCAGGAAGACGATCAACGAGCTATGTATTTTCAATCACGTGTTGGTCACGCCCATGACCGACCCGTCACGCCCGTAGCCTAGGGTGTGACCCCCCTTAGACGATCATCGAACTCTGGAAGATGATCGGCGAGCGCAGAATTTTCAACCCGGGCCTGTCACGCCCGTGATCGACACGTCACGCTCGTAACCTAGGGCGTGACCCCCCCCCCCCCCCCCCCTTCAACAATCGTCGACCACAGGAAGACGATCGGTGACCTTAGGATTTTCAACACGGGCGTGTCACGCCCGTGACCGACCCGTCACGCCCATGACCTAGGGCGTGACCCACCCCTTCGACGATCGTCGATCTCAGGAAGACGATCGACGAACTCAGAATTTGCATCACGGGTTTGTCACTCCCGTGACCTAGGGCGTTACCCCCTTCGACGATCGTCGATCTCAGTAAGATGATCGGCAAACTAATAATTTTCCACATGGGCCTGTCACGCCCGTGACTGACATGTCACGCCCATGACTGAGGCCGAAACGTCGGTTCAGGACCGAAATTATTCTAACACGTGTTATAATAAATTATGGTATGGGAAGTTATACTATGAGTATTTATGGGTCGTTTCCTTCTCTAATTACTTAATAAAATGAGGAAGTGTTGGTCCAATAGGAAATCATCACATGGATCAGTCTTTTCATCTTCCACCTTTTCCTCTCCCTCCACCATAACCGAAAAGCTATTAAGAGGAGAGCCTTCATGGCCATAGATGCTTTACCTTTTCCCCTCCCCACTTGGTGATCTATAAAAGCCCCCTTAGAGCAATATGAGAATTTTACACTCTTGACCAAACGGATTAGATTATTGTTCTTGCTGTAGGAGAAGTTTGGCAACGCCACCACCGCGCCATGTCAACCCGACGTTCATCTCGCCTCCAAACCGTGATCAAGGTCCTCCTCTACTTCTTCTTTTGTGGGTAGATCTTAGGATCTAAGAAAGGAAGTTCATGCTCAATGGAGCAGGACCTATCTCGTATTTTCTTGGAAAAACCATGAAAAATATATTTTTCGGGTACGCCGGAAACCGCCACCTCCGACGGCCAAACCACCCCCGACCGATAGCCATCGCCTCGACGGAGGTGGTGGTGGTGGTGGCTGGCCAGGGAAGTGGCCAAATGGCTGGCGGTGGATCATGCAAAGCCATTGCTTTATGGCGTTTTAGGGTTGCTGGTTCGGGTCTTTTGAGAAGATGAACAGTAACCATAATACTTAATTATTATATTTTTATATATAATATTGTTATTTGTTAGCTTTAACTTGCACATTTTGACGTCGTTAAATAAGGCCCTTAGAGGCCGATTTAGGAAAATGGTCAGTCACGAAAGTTGTAGCCCTTTGAGTCTAGATTAATTTAAAATAAATTTCAACTTGTTTGGGTAAGTGTTTTGACCGCAGCACCCGTTTTAGTGGGGGCTGTACCTAGAGTTGGGAAGAAACTAAAATGAATGCCCACTCTTCGTCCCTTGTCTAAATGACCTGAAATTTAGGCATAAGGTTACCCTTTGCCATACCTAAAGGCTGTTCAAAAAAGGGAATTTTTGGAGATACTTTGCCTATGGTTTTTGTTTTAATTTAATAAAGTTAGAGTAATTTATCTAAGGGGTCAAATGACGTCCAAACCCTCTCAAATTTTGGTGAGTGGTCCCTGGCTATAAAACCTAGCTCTGTACAAAATTCCAACTAATTTGGATGAGTTTTGGGTAGGAAATCACCTATCTTTAACTAGGCATTAATGAGGCGTTTTGAGTAAAAAGTGCACAAAGAGGTTGGAATGGTTGAATAAACTTAACAGAGGCTTATATTTTGACCACTTACTTAGAATGGTTATTACAACCCACTTGGAGAAAATGGTGTGGTTTAGAGTTGATTTACCCTAGGATCAAAACTCAAACCCTAAGGGAGGGTTTTTGAGGGTTGTGAAGGACATGGAGGCAAATGCCCTCGTATTGCCATGAAATTCAGTAGAGTCGACGTTAGCATATTATAAATCATCTCGATGGAATCTTGGAGGATTTGGAGATAGGTAGAAACCTCAAAACCCTAACCTTAGTTTTAGGGAAAAATATAAAATATGTAAAATCTATCACTAAACATTATCTAAAAGCTGTGAAACTCGGGTAGAGAGGGTTTTGGAATGGGTAGAACCTATAGCAATTTTACTGGAATTTTATGATGTTCATTTCTAGCACTTCATTTGTAAAGTTTGTTATAACCCAAATTGATTTTTTAATTATTTAGATATTTCTGTTAATTGAAACCCCATGAAATCTTGGAAATTAATGCTTTAGGTCATAGTGGTTGCTCCTAAATTTTTGTATAATTTTTAGGTGAGTAAATCTAGTACTTTATTCACAAATATTAAAAAGGGGTTTTATGGTTTAAAAATTAATAATGTATGATATTGCTGTTGAAAAATTATGAAACTTAGGAATTGAGATTTTCAGGCCATTATATGCTTATAGACATTTATTCATGAATTTTAGAATCTTAGTTACGACACTTTCTTTACAAGTCCACCTTATGGAGATATTTGATAATTAATTTATTTAGAGATTAATACTTGCTGAAAAATTATGAAACTGGGTCAATGCTATTTTTAAGGTTGTATCTGCATAGTATAATTTAATTTATTATTTTTGGATGGATATTCTCTATACTTGATTCATAAATAACGAAAGATAAAAAATATTGCTAAAATAGTTTTAGTGCCCTTTTGGTGATAGAAAAATTGTGATACTTTGGATTTACCATATTGAGATAACATAATATTTATAAAAAATTTGTTGGACATCTTGCATGAGTACTTAGGGTAGTTCATGTTCAAACCGGTAGCCCTTGGAATTTTTGAGGAAATTTATTAAATGCCAGATAAATTAGGAAAGTTATAGTTTTCTGATTATAGTCTAATCATATCATGGTATACCTCCAGTAAATAAGTTAGGGCATTTGAATGAGTATTGCATCATTTCTAACCGGCTCGACATATAGCATATGTTTGTTTGCAGTTAGCAATTTGAGTTAATAGTCATAGGATATGATGGGGCACAGCATTGGAGTTAGTTAATCTGCTGAATTGGTTGGATGTGAAAGTGTTCACCATATAACGATGGGAAGGTTAGTGAGAAGTGGTGTTGGCTAGAGTTAAAAGGTGCTCGGGTTCGACGAAAGATCGTCTTTCCCGAAGAGAGGAAGGTTAAAAATCACACTATGAATAGTCTATAGTAATATAAGAAGGGAATGGGTAAAGGGAATCAACCAATAACAATAAGTGTCTTGCGAAAGGGAACGATGGGCTTCAGCTACCATCATAGTTCCTAGTGCCCTTTGAGAGCCCTTCACAAGGAATACCGGGGGCAGTCCTGCGTTAACGTAAACTGTAATAACAAACTGAAAAGAGTAATCTAGTAATTAGGATCTCATATTTCACAAACACTGTTAGCTCAGGAAGATTGATGGGAGCTTCGGATCGGTTGGTTAAGAGACAGACAGAATGGTCCGGGGAGCTTCGGCTCGATTAATTAAGAGACGAACAGAATGGTCCGGGGAGCTTTGGCTCGATTGGTTTGATACATTAAATTTGTATGTGCATAAAAGGGAAAGAAAAAAAGTAAGGTGGTGGGTCTTCGGTATTGGAGGGTCGATACACCGACGACAATACGCTGACTCGGCAAGTGTGGTTAGAACTTCGCCAATAGAAGTCCAGTGCACCAGCCAGCAAGAGTACACAGGAGTCCACTTTGTGCACAAAGCGTTGAGGCGTACGATAGGTCTAACCGGTAATGCTTTACTGGTTTAGAGGTCGGCGAGGCCCAACCCACCGCTTCCGTCTTGTTTGAACCCTAGGTTCTGATTTGGGTTCAGATCACTATTTGGATTATTAGTTTGACCAAAAATGTATAGTCTAAGGGTCATAGGATTTTCTAGGTTTCCCTTCAAAGAATTACAGAAGAAGTGCAGAAAAATTTATGAGAAGTTCAGATTTGAAGTTCAGAAAATTGCTGGAAGAAAATCTCTGAATTCAGTTCAACTATCTCTAAACGGAGATCAACTATCTCTGAGCTCAGCTCAAAGATTTTTATAAATCTCAGATGCAGTCCAAAATCTCTGAGCTCAGCTCAACGATCTCCGAGCTGAGCTCAACGATCTTCGAGCTGAGTTCAACTATGTAACACCACTACCCGTTAAGAAGAATATAATAGAGGGTCCGGCTGGGGCCCCACACCATATTCCACAAACAGGCCGAGACGCTATGAAATAAAATCAAAACCAACGCATCCTAACACAGAGAATTCTAGCAGAAGCTTCACGGTTGAAAACTTGAACTCAAGAGTAACAAGAACTGTCCACTATAACATAGGAATGTATAAAACCAAAGTATTTGGCCTTAAGGCCTTACAAATTTCTCTTAACAAGGTGTGGTTTACAGACATCGGCACGCAGGCCGGCCACACATGAATAAGTAGAAACAAAATAAAGCCTTCTAGGGCAGCCACACAGCTTGGGTTTCAGCCTGCTAAGTCCCGCTCGGACCAGCACCTCCTACACCTGCAAGAACCAATCCACCAAGCAGTGGTAAACAGGGCAACAGTCAGCATTCAGCTGACCAATTATAACGACCCAGCCCGTGGCACGGGGCAGCTGAATTCCATCCCTGCAAAACAAGTTTCAACAGTATGTATAGCAACCCACGCAAGACGTGCACGACCGCACAGTCAATACATATCACAAACGCCGGCACGACGACCCGATGCTTCGTGCACTCAGGGTACATTCGGGTGTACCGGAAACACCGGATCCCACCAATGAGCATTTAGTCTGTCACGACGGCCCTAGACTCTCATTATGCCACTGACGAAAGCCCAATGCCTTGGCGCTCTCATGTCCAGCCTACATAACGCAGGTACGGATCAGCCACCCCCCGTTGCTCAAACCGCCTTGCCACTACCAAGTACATCGTACCTGACGCCACAAATAAATACGCGGGTCGGTTTCACCTTGCCTGTTCGGCACGAAGCCTCATTTTATATAGTTGCAGCCCAACGGATCAACACCACGTAAAGTGATAACTCACGGTAACAAGGGTTGAACCAACTCTCACAATTTCCTGGACTTCCTCCAGTACTTCCTGCTGTACCAAGTGACAGGTATGCACCACAGATTGCACACATACAATCAAATACTCGGAGATTCCTCCGAATGAAAACAAGCATCACCAATCCAGACCAGCACGTCCAGATGGGCTTCACACAACATTCCTAGATCCGTACTCCAATTCCTGACTCTAAAAAGGGGGACTTCACATATCTACACCAAGGGACATCACAACCCACCGCACACTCGCGGGGACTGGTTTTCCCTATGCAAATGCAGGAAAGTAGGACTTCACATGTCCAAGACGGAAATTGTTACACTTGGAAGTCGCCTCGGAGCCATGGAGAGAATTAAGACGGATGAAAGCCTTCGCAGCAGCTTTGCCTTCATAAATCCGAACTCGGCTCGCGATTTGGACCACCGCAGCACCACCGGCGGCCGGATTCCTCTTTTTCTTCCTTGCCTTTCTCTCCTATCTCTCTTAACTTTAGAAAGAGAAAGATGAAACTCAAATGAGCATTCTCCTCTTCAATCCCGGCCTTATCAACCCAGGGAAGAGCCAAGACCATTGGATCTTGGTCAAAGAAAATGAACGACTCTGAACAGCCTTGAATTTGATTTCCAGGTCCAAACACGGGTATTGACACGCCCGTGTCACAGGCCGTGCTACTGAAGTGGTACACAACCGACTGAAAATAAACCAGAACACGGGCATTGACACGCCCGTGTCAAGCCTAATACGCCCGTGTCACCCAGTACACGACTGTTTACTTGGCCGTGTCACCCCTGTAATACGATCTCCAAAATCACCCGAGCAGGACACGGCTAAGGAACACGCCTGTGTCTCTAGCCGTGTGCCAAACACGCCCCTGTGACACGCCCATGTCACAGGCCGTGTTCCACACTCGACGATCAGTTCTCGAGTACTCGTCGAGAATAGGGACATGCCCTGGGACACACCCATGTCCCAGGCCATGTACACCTGCCACGCCTTGAGACACGCCCGTGTCTCAAGCCGTGTCAGCCAACCTGAATCGCACTTTGGCTTTTGAGATTTATGGGGTGTTACAACCCTCCCCTCCTTAATAAAATTTCGTCCCAAAATTTGGATGCAGTAGGGAGATTAAAGCATGACATAAAAAGTGATACTTTTACATATATGTTGCAACACCATACAGACGAGCAAACAGTTTACACAAATAACTCGGAGAACTCAGCTCGTATGGTCTGCTCTCGCTCCCATATTAGCTCTTTTTGGTCACAATTGTCCCACCGGACTTTGACCATCCCGATCATTTTGTTCTATAACTGTTTCTCGGCTCGATCCTCGATCCGAATTGGCCTGACCTTTGTCGTAAGCCCATACTCAACCGGCACCCGATCATTCTCAATCACTTGAGATGGGTCTTTGACTGCTTTTCGTAGTACCGAGATGTGGAACACATCATGCAGTCCACCCAATTCCGATGAAAGAGCCAGCCGATAGGCAGCTCCCCAACTCACTCCACCACTTCAAACGGACCAAGGTATCGCGTACTTAGCTTTTTCAACCGCCGAATCCGAGATACTCCTTTGAAGGGTTTAATCTTTAAATAGACCCAGTCACCCACCGCGAACTCCCTGTTCCGGTGCTTAGCATTATAATACTTGGCTTGCTGATCCTGGGCTATTAGTAGTCTATCTCGAATAGAGCGTATTATTGAGTTAGCATCCTCGACTTCCTTTTGTCCTAAAAGTTTGGATTCGTAAGTTTCTTCCCAAGCTAACGGTGTACGGCACTTGCGACCATACAAATCTTCAAACAGTGACATACCGATACTCGCTTGGTAGCTATTATTATAGGCAAACTCCACCATAACAAGATGATCTTCCCATTTCTTACCGAAGTCTAGGGCGCATATACGGAGCATATCCTTCATTGTTCTGTTGGTTCATTCAGTTTGGGCATCCATTTGCGGATGAAAGGCCGTACTGAATGCTAACTTCGTGCCCAACAGCTGATGAATTAGCCTCTAATATTTCGAAGTAAATCGCCCATCTTAGTAACTTACGATGCTCCGGGGAACACCGTGCAATCGAACAATTTGCTCCACATAGAGCTTTGCCAACATTTCCACAGAATCATCCCGCTTGTTCGATAGAAAGTGAGCCACCTTTGTCAATCGGTCTACAATCACCCAGATTTAGTCATTCCCATGTTGAGATCTTGGCAATCCGTGCACGAAATCCATAGAAATATCCTCAAACCTCCACTGCGGAACCGGCAATGATTTCAGGAAACCACTCGTCCGTTGACATTCTGCCTTTACCAAAGCACAAGTACGACACTTTGCCACATACGCGGTTATGTCCTTCTTTAAACTGGGCCACCAGAACAATTTTTTCATGTCCTTGTACATTTTTGTGCTCCTAGGGTGAATTGAGTACTTTGTAAAGTGTGCTTCATATAACAATTCTTCTCGCAATTTACCCGCACAAGGGACGCACAATCGGCCATCCTTCCATAAAAAAACCGTCATCCCAGGAGAATTGGTCACTAGACCCCTCCTTTGCATAGCGCTGGAGACTTTCATCAAACTCCGTTGCCAGCCGAACCATGTCCGCAAGGTCATATTGAACCTCCATCCAGTTCAAGCATGCATCGGCCGAAGAATCCCTTTCCACACAAGATATCTCCAACGCTTCCAACTACTGGATTAGATGCTCATCATGTATCCGCAACCAACTTGCCCGCACCGGAGTCCGTCGAATCAAGGCATCAACGACCACATTTCCCTTTCCGGGAATATAGTGAATGTCGAAGGTATAATCCCCTAGGAATTCCATTCACCTCCTTTGTCGTATATTCAAATCCTTTTGATTGAGCAGATACTTTAGGCTTTTATGATCTGTATAAATATCTACCTTCACGCCATAAAGAAAGTGCCGCCACAACTTTAGCGAAAAGATCACCGCCGCAAACTCCAAGTCGTGGACCGGGTAATTACGTGTCACAACCCCCATTTTCCCCAACAAATTTATTATTTCAGAGCAAGGGGAAAAATACGCGTCGTGATGCCACGCCGTGTAGGGGATAACTGCAAACGTTCAGGCAAGACACCAAACTCTATGATTTTAAAAGGAAACATAAATTGTTATGAATGAAATTAAGTTTAAGTTATGACAGTAGCCGTATCCCTCGGCTTAGTGATTCATCTAGTCCACGATTTAAAATATAAGTTATACGCTTGCGGAAGATACTTGTTTAAATTGACTCTAATATTCTACAAGAGTATAAATGTCCCCGAGAAACAACTCATACTATGCAAACCCTAGATTTATAATAAGTATAGAAAGTCTTTACGCTAAATAGAAAGTAGTGGCTTAGTTTTGAAAGAGATGATAAGTATGCTTTACTAATAGTAGGGTTTTATAGGTTAAAAATATCTAACATGCAATCCTAGCAATAAATCATCCCAGAGAGCAAGTAATATAAACAAAACATAAGGAAACCACTACAGCTAGCAAGTGTAAAAAAAGATCAACAAACCTGTGGGCGTCAACAACCTGACACGAACCCACGGTATGAATATGTATGAAACTGGGCAAAGAAAACTAAAACAACAAACTACCTCGCTACGGCGAGGGGGAAAACTACAGCCAAACTGCTGCTGCTAAGGCTCCAAAACCGGCTCCGCTACCTGCTTATGCTCCGAACCTGAGGCTTTCCAAAGACAGAACACCTCAGCAAGAGGGTACAAATGGTGGCAGAAAAATAAGCCAAAATAAATAAAGGTCAAAAGGGGTACCAACCCAAGACCAAAACCATTAAAGTAAAGTACAAAAAGAAACAAGGCATCATCAGGAAAAAAAACTCTTACGTGATTCGTCACCAGAGTACACCAGACGCACGAGGCTATAAGGTGACAACATGAATAAATCATAAGGAAGAAATACAAAACCTTTATTAGGCACCTGTGGTCGACTCTACCCAAAAACACGGGCAAGGTGGTCACTCAACTGGACACACCCCTCACAAATAATTTATCCGCTTAACTGCGAGGGAGTCTCATACTCTCCACCATACACCGCAGATGCCCAAAAACTCGGTAGCCCTCCATAAAGTACAATAAAGGAGTCAGACAATGCGGAGGTTGTTTTATCCACTAACTCCCGCAATTTTTTAGAAACCCAAAGAAACCACAACACAAATATATCTCGAGATTTTGCTCGTCGGATTCTACTTGACACTTCTCGTTTCAAGACATGGTTGATCAACCTTAAGGAACAATTCACAATCCTATATAAACTTTAATACGATCAATAATGATAGGTAATGCATTTAAAGGCATTGATAAGACACATCAAGAACGATTAAATATATCATGATAAGATCAAGTTCACCAAGACAAAATCTTACAACCTCGAGTGATCATCCAAAAAGGTTAATCGTAAAAAAAACTTGGAAAACAAAGTGAAGAAAATTTTAAAGAACATAAAAACTGAACCGTTACCATCAAATCGGAGAAGGAGAAATGAGGGGAAACCACCACTTACTTTGGTTTTACCGGAAATGTTCTCCAAATCAGTCCACGTCACAGATCGGGGCAAAAGAGGATGGAGGAATTTGAAATCTAGACAAAAAATGGTCGAAAAGGGGGTTAGGGCCGAAAAAACCTAACGAGAAAACTCGAGGAAAGGAGAAAAAGTTACCACGATAGCATAGCTCTCGATGAGAGCTTTCCAGATCTACGCTCGGTTGAAGATTTCGAGCACCGGAGCTCCGTCGGCGGCCACCGGAAGATTCACGAAATATTCTCTCTCTCGCTCACGCCGCTCTAGTTCGGGAGAAAGAATCGGAGAAGATGAAGTATTCCTATTTTTCTAAATACCCTAAGAATAAGAACATATATATATATATATATATATATATATATATATATATATATATATATATATATAAGTAGTTCTAAAAAGTTTTGTCTAAATATATAAAAAAACGGTTTAAGTACGAGCAGTTCGCGGAAAACAAAATTAGAGGTCTAGTATGGCTTCAAATTAAAAAGTGCCCAACATGAAAGTTGTAGATCCCGTCGAGACGAACAAATTTCATGTTAGCCATTTTTCCATACGACACCGTTTTGACCCTCAAAAAGGCTCCTGAACAAAAACTATGATGGACTACACGAGAAAGGCAGCAGACTACTCGAGTATACAGAAGGCTACTCTAGTATGCAGAAACAGACTACTCGAGTAAACAGAAGTCTACTCGAGTATGCAGAAATAGACTACTCGAGTATGCAGAAATAGACTACTCGAGTATACAGAAGCAGACTACTCGATTATACAGAAGGCTACTCGAGTATGCAGAAATAGACTACTCGAGTATACAAAAACAGATTGCTCGAGTATTCAGAAACAGACTACTCGAGTATACAGAAGGCTACTCGAGTATACAGAAACAGACTACTCGAGTATGCAGAAACGTACTACTCGAGTATACAGAAGCAGACTACTCGAGTATACAGAAGGCTACTCGAGTATGCAAAAACAGACTACTCGAGTATACAGAAATAGATTACTCGAGTATTCAGAAACAGACTACTCGAGTATACAGAATTGGAGGAACAAAAGATTTACATAATAAGCAGAAACTTCACATGAGTCAAGGTTGCAGGAAAAAAGATTTCTTGGCAAATCTAACCTTTTGATCAAACTATAAAAATGAATAGTACTTTTCATTTTTGAATAGTACTTTAATATTAAAATACTCATATTTTTATATATATTTTTTTATAAGGAAACGCGAGATCAAAACGGAGGCTCAAACGCGCGCCGAATCGAAAAAAAACTCACGCCGTAGGCGAACACAGACGCTACGAATACGACATCGAAGTCAAAACCAAAATCAGACGAGTCATTCTCGAGATATAAGTTTTCAAAGTTTACGACGAGCATAAATTCCACAAAACTTTGGAAAAACGCCGAGGCCCAAATATCGCTCGGATCGCGACGAAACTTGACGAGTAAGTCAAAAATTACACAACTTAAATTCAAAATGCAAAATTTTCCCATTACAATAAGAATTCGGCCGACTTGACCGCATGGACGCGAAAATGCCTTTATGGCATTACGCCGTCATCTTGACGTTAAAGGTAACGCCATAACGTCATAAATATGATGTTTCCCATTTAAATAAAATCGTCGAGCAAAATCGGGGGCGTTACAGTCACTCCCCCTAAAAAGAAGTTTCGTCCTGAAACTTAACACAACTCCAAAACCAACTCAAAATGATAAAATCAAACGTAACTGAAAACATAACGACGTACCCGAGACTAAGAGAAGAGGTGCGGATGAGATTCTCTCATTGCTGATTCCAATTCCCACGTCGTGCTCTCGACGTCTTGATTTCTCCAAAGAATCTTAACCATGGGGTTGGTCTTTCTTCGCAAGACACGCTCTTGAGATTCCAAAACGCGGACAGGCTCTTCCACATACGACAGATTGGGCTGAATTTGGGGCACCAAGTCAAGAATTTGACGATCACTACGAACACACTTCCGGAACTGGCTCACATGGAACACATCGTGGACACCAGGGAAGGTAGCAGGTAAATCCAGTCAATAAGCTGACACTCCGATGCACTCCAGAATCTGAAAAGGTCCCATATACCGGGGGTCTAACTTGTGGTTCCTTCCAAATCTTTTACTCCTGGCATCAGAGAAACTTTCAGGAAAACCAAGTCCCCAACGACAAACTCCAAATCGACCCTTCGTCGATTAGCATATTTATCATAACGCTCTTGTGTTACACGAAGCTTCTCTCGAATATGAGTCACCGAACATTTCATCTCCTCAAGGGCTTCCGGACCTAGCAATGGCCTCTCACCAACCTCAGCCCAAAATAAGGGAGTCCTACAACGCCTCCCATACAAGGCCTCAAACGGGGCCATCTACAAGCTCTCTTGATAACTATTATTGTAAGCAAACTCCATGAGTCTGAGACGCTCATCCCAAGCACCACCATGATCCAAAATATAACATCTAATCATGTCCTCCACGATCTGATTTACTCTTTCTGTTTGCCCATTCATCTGTGGATGATAGGCGGTGGAATACCTCAAGTCGGTACCCAACCCCTCTTGCAAGATCTTCCAAAAGAGAGACGTAAATCTGGAGTCCCGATCTGATACAATGCTAACAGGCACTCCATATAACCTGATGACCTCTTCAACATATAGCTCAGCTATCTTCTTCATCGAATACCCAATCTTAAACGGAACAATATGGGCACACTTTGTCAATCTATCGACTATCACCCAAACTGAGTCATGCCCACGGGGTGATTTTGGTAGACCGGTGATAAAATCCATTGAAATACTCTCCCATTTCCAACTTGGAATATCAAGCGGTGTCAATTTACCACCAGGCCTTCTATGATCAGCCTTGACACGCTGGCACGTATAACATTCTGATACAAACTTCGCGATATCACTCTTCATCCCTGACCACCAAACAATTTGCTTTAGATCTTTATACATTTTGGTGGAACCAGGATGATAGGAAACAATGGAGCTATTAGCTTCTTCACAAATTTTAGCCCGGATGTCACCCATGTTAGGAATACAAAATCTACCCTGATATTTCAGAGTACCTAGCTCGTCCAAAGAAAAATCAGGTAACTCTCCTTTCTCAGTTCTATTCTAGAGGTGTAACAATTCCGGATCATCTTTTTGGTGCACCCTAGTAAGGGAAATCCAAGAGGTGGCTTCTGCTTCCAAACTAGCAGGCGTAGAACTACTCCCAATCTCGATGTTCATCAACAAGAATTCTTCTACTAAGGACTGTACCGATAGATTAAAAATTTTAGCGGTCTTTCTACTCAAAGCATCGGCTACTACATTAGCCTTTCCTGGATGATAAAGAATTTCTACTTCATAATCCGCCACATATTCTAACCACCGACGCTTGCGTAGATTTAGTTCCTTTTGAGTGAAGACGTACTTCAAACTCTTATGGTCCGTATAGATCTTGCACGGCGCGTCATACAATAAGTGTCGCCACAGCTTCAGCACATAAATTACGGCAGCAAACTCCAAATCGTGCGTAGGATAGTTTCTCTCGTGAATCTTTAGTTGACTCGATCTATACGCGATCACCTTACCATCTTGCATTATAACACAACCAAGTCCGATGTGTGACGCATCGATGTAAAGAGCATACTCGACTCCTTCAGTAGGTACGGTTAAAATTGAGGCAGCACACAGTCTCTTCTTCAACTCTTGGAAAGCCTCTTCACACTTATCACTCTAAATGAATGCAGTATTCTTCTGAGTAAGTCTAGTCAAAGGTGCAGACAACACCGAAAATCGTTCCACGAATCTCCTATAATAGCCAGCGAGGCCTAAGAAGCTCCTAATCTCCTTAGGTGTAGAAGGTCTTTCCCATTCTATCACGGCAAAAATCTTCGTCGGGTCTACAGAAATACCGTCCTTGCTTACAACATGACCCAGAAAGGACACCTGAGGTAGCCAGAACTCACATTTGCTCAACTTCGCATATAGCTTATGCTCCCTCAAGGTCGACAAAACCAAACGCAAATGCTGAGTATGCTTCTCAACATTGCGGGAATACACTAGGACATCATCTATGAACACAATAACGAATCAGTCCAAGGAATCCTTAAACACACTATTCATCAAATCCATGAAAGCAGAGGGTCTATTGGTTAAACCGAAAGAAATCACCAAAAACTCATAATGTCCATGCCGCGAATGGAATGCGGTTCGGGGAATGTCTTCCTCACGAATCCTCAACTTGTGGTAGCCTGAGCGAAGATCGATCTTTGAAAATACCGAGCTACCACGCAACTGATCGAACAGATCATCGATCCTTGGCAGGGGGTATCTATTCTTAACGGTCACCTTATTTAATTCCCTATAATCGATGCAAAGCCTCATCGATCCATCCTTCTTCCTTACGAACAAAACCGGAGCACCCCATGGAGAAGAACTTGGTCTAATAAAACCACACCTCAGCAACTCATCGAGCTGAGTACGCAACTCATCCAACTCACGCGGAGCCATACGGTACGGTGCTTTGGCGATGGGACGAGTGCTTGACTTGAGGCCAATCACGAACTCAATATCCCTCTCAGGAGGAAGTCTTGAAAGACTATCGGGAAAGACATCTGGAAACTCTCGCACCACCGAGACATCCTCGAGACGTGGTGTAATAGAAGCTGTTTCCAGAGCAGAAATAGAAACTAAAAACGCCTCGCAACTAGAATTTATAGCACGTACCGCAGAAATGACAGGGGAAACTCTGTACTGAAATCCATAGACGCCCATAGGTTGGCCATTGTCCATCCTGAAGTCCAGTCTTTTTTCCTTGCAATTGATTACTGCATCATACTTGGACAGCCAGTCCATGCCCAAAATCACATCAAAATCAGCCAGGTCTAAAATTATCAGTTCTGCAAGGACTAGAAAATTGCCAAGATGAATAGGGCATCTCAGAACTCCTTGATTGGATATCACCGAATCACCAGAGGGAAGCTTGACGTTGAAGGAGTCTCTCAATTGATCAACATCCAGGCGATGTTTATCAACAAACCTCCTGGCCACAAAGGAAGTGGTGGCACTCGAATCGAACAGAACGCGCGCCCACCTATTCCGCACCTTAAACTCCCCTAAAACCGTAACATACATAACTAAGCTAACGATAACGTGGGCAACAATGATAAATAATAGGGATAAAATAGATTGGGGCTAACCTGAAATAACTTGCGTAGAGTTTTGAGCTTCCTCGCTAGTCATCAGGTTCAGCTTTCCTTTTCCTTTATCTAGGGTTGGTGGTGGCGGCAGAGCTCGAAGCGGGGCAGGCTACAGTGGGGATTGAGCCTGGGGGCATGAAGATTTATGGTGTCCCTTCTGCCCGTACTGGAAGCAGGTCCTTTCTTTCATCCAGCACCGACTCACATCATGACCCCTCATTGCACAGAACGAGCACACAAGCTCTCCCTTGGGTGCACCTTGGATGGCGTGCACTTGCTGCTGCTTTAGGGTGGCTGTTCTCTTGAAACACCTTTCGTAAGGGTTCCTAGGACGACCACAGAAACTACACACTTCCTTACCTTTCTTCTTCGAAGAGGGGCCAGAGTCCCTAGAGCTACCATCCTCAACACCCTTCCTTTTCTCTTTCCTCGCCGCAGCACCGCGGTTCTTGGCATTTTCAATCGCTTCAACATTTAGTGCGGCTTCCACTGCCACAGCATAACTATGAGCTCCATAAGCGCATGCCCACTACTAGACATCACTTCTTAGTCCTCCCAGGAAACGTTTCACTCTTCCCTCCTCCGAAGCTACCAAATCGGGAGAAAATCTACTCAACTTGCTAAACTCAATCTCATATTCGCTCACCATGAGCTGTCTCTGCTTCAAATGCAGGAAGTTATTCATGAGACGGTCCCGCTCGACCGAGGGCAGAAACTTCTTCAGCAACAACTTCTTGAAAGAGTCCAAGGTACAGCCTTCCTTCAGACTCTCCTTTTCACGAATCCACCAACTCTTTGCTAGGCCTTTTAACTGATAGGCTGCAATAGTAACCTTCTGGGCTTCTTGAATCCCAGAATACGAAAACATCTCCTCGATTGAGATGATCCAATCATCCAAAATCATAAAGTCGGCACTCCCGTCGTAGGTGGGAGGTCCCAATCGCTAGAAATGCGATATGAAATTCATTTCTGGTGGTATTGCCACCGGGGGCACCAGAGGAGCAGGGGTATCGGGCACGACTTGACCCAAGGCAGGCTCTTGCACTGAGGCTGCCGCACTGGAGCGGTAGACAAAAATTATTGCATTTGCGTTTGCATCGCAACTACTTGCCTTGACAGAGCCTCGTTGCTCTGGCGCAAACTCTCGATCAACGCATCACTCTGCGCACCTGACGACTCACCCTCCGACAGGGAAGTCGATCTCGTCGCAATACGCTTTGGAGGCATTTCTAAAGAAAAGGCAAACGAACGTCCCAATTAAAATCCTAGATTACGACTAGGGCAAACAAAACTAGTTCAGACCATACTTTAAAGACACTTGCTTAAGTTTTCACTTGCTCTGGAATTATATGATGATGATATGTCCTACTCAGGATGATATCCTATCATCCTATTGACTCATGCGCCTATGATATGAATGCATGAATTCTTTACTCTTATTTAAAATCACGTGTGTACATATGTCATCAGGTAAATCTTTAGCTTGGCATGTTGTGCTTATGTTATGTTATGCTATGCATGTGGTGCTATGAATTCTATAAAAGGCCTTAATGCATGTTATGAGCGGCGTACACATGCAATGTTATGCATCCCATACTACATAATATTGCATGCAACGAAAAGAAAACGTGTTAATGGGCATCCATGTGGTGAGGTTATGCATCCCATACTACATAACCCTCGCATGTTGCCACCTATGGTGGGTCCATATACCAACACATATTATGCATCTCATACTATATAATATGCCCCGTATACTTCTAATCATGCTTATGAGTGTATTGATCATGCTTCAGCCAAGACATCTTGATGACACATCGGTGTGTGTATGATATGACGCTAAGCAACTAACACTAACAAGGGAAGGTTGCCCGACCAATTGTCAAGCAACCTCCCTCTAATACCAACTATCACAACCCGCATTTTTCCCCAACAATTTAATTATATCAGAGCAAGGGGAAAAATACGCGTCGTGATGCCACGCCATGCAGGGGATAACTGCAGACGTTCAGGCAAGACTCCAAACTCTACGATTTTAAAAGGAAACATAAATTGTTATGAATGAAATCCAGTTTAAGTTATGACGGTAGCCGTATCCCTCGGCTTAGTGAATCATCTACTCCACCATTTAAAATATAAGTTATACGCTTGCGGAAGATACTTGTTTAAATTGACTCTAATATTCTACAAGAGTATAAATGTCCCCGAGGAACAACTAATACTATGCAAACCCTAGATTTATAATAAGTATAGAGAGTCTTTACGCTAAATAGAAAGTAGTGGCTTAGTTTTGAAAGAGATGACAAGTATGCTTTACTAATAATAGGGTTTTATAGGTTAAAAATATCTAACATGCAATCCTAGCAATAAATCATCCCAGAGAGCAAGTAATGTAAACCAAACATAAGGAAACCACAACAGCTAGCAAGTGTCCAAAAAGGTCAACAAACCTGTGGGCGTCAACAACCTGACACGAACCCACAGTATGAATATGTCTGAAACTGGGCAAAGAAAACTAAAACAACAAACTACCTCGCTACAGCGAGGGGGAAAACTATCGCCAAACTACTGCTGCTAAGGATCCAAAACTGGCTCCGCTACCTGCTAATGCTCCGAACCTGAGGCATTCCAAAGACAGAACACCTCAGCAAGAGGGTACAAATGGTGGCAGAAAAATAAGCCAAAATAAATAAAGGTCAAAAGGGGTACCAACCCAAGACCAAAACCATTAAAGTAAAGTACAAAAAGAAACAAGGCATCATCAGGAAAAAAAACTCTTACGTGATTCGTCACCAGAGTACACCAGACGCACGAGGCTATAAGGTGACAACATGAATAAATCATAAGGAAGAAATACAAAACCTTTATTAGGCACTTGTGGTCGACTCTACCCAAAAACATGGGCGAGGTGGTCACTCAACTGGACACACCCCTCACGAATAATTTATCTTCTTAACTGCGAGGGAGTCTCATACTCTCCACCATACACCGCAGATGCCCAAAAACCCGGTAGACCGCTATAAGGTACAATAAAGGAGTCAGACAATGCGGAGGTGGTTTAATCCACTAAATCCCGCAATTTTTTAGAAACCCAAAGAAACCACAACACAAATATATCTCGAGATTTGGCTCGTCGGATTCTACTTGACACTTCTAGTTTCTAGACATGGTTGATCAACCTTAAGGAACAATTCACAATCCTAGATAAAGTTTAATACGATCAATAACGATAGGTAATGCATTTAAAGGCATTAATAAGACACATCAAGAACGATTAAATATATCATGACAAGATCAAGTTCACCAAGACAAAATCTTACAACCTCGAGTGATCATCCAAAAAGGTTAATCGTAGCAATAACTTGGAAAACAAAATGAAGAAAATTTTAAAGAACATAAAAACGGAACCGTTACCATCAAATCGGAGAAGGATTTATGACGGTAAACCACCACTTGCCTTGGTTTTACCGGAAAAGTTCTCCAAATCAGTCCACATCACAGATCTGGGCAAAAGAGGATGGAGGAAGTTGAAATCTAGACAAAAAATGGTCGAAAAGGGGGTTAGGGCCGAAAAACCCTAACTAGAAAACTCAAGGAAAGGGGAAAAATTTACCACGATAGCGTAGCTCTCGATGAGAGCTTTCCAGATCTACGCTCGGTTAAAGATTTCGAGCACCGGAGCTCCGTCGGCGGCCACCGGAAGATTCACGAAATATTCTCTCTCTCACTTACGCCGCTCTGGTTCGGGAGAAAGAATCAGAGAAGATGAAGTATTCCTATTTTTCTAAATGCCCTAAGTATAAGAACATATATATATATATATATATATATATATATATAAGTAGTTATAAAAAGTTTTGTCTAAATATATAAAAAAAACGGTTTAAGTACGAGCATTTCACGGAAAACAAAATTAAAGATCTAGTATGGCTTCAAATCGAAAAGTGCCCAACATGAAAGTTGTAGATCTTATCAAGACGAACAAATTTCATGTAATCCATTTTTCCATACGGCACCATTTTGACCCTCAGAAAAGCTCCCGAACAAAAACTATGACGGACTACACGAGAAAGGCAGCAGACAACTCGAGTATACAGAAGGCTACTCGAGTATGCAGAAACAGACTACTCGAGTATACAGAAGGCTACTCGAGTATGCAGAAACATACTACTCGAGTATGCAGAAACAGACTACTCGAGTATACAGAAGCAGACTACTCGAGTATACAGAAGGCTACTCGAGTATGCAGAAACAGACTACTCGAGTATACAGAAACAGATTACTCGAGTATTCAGAAACAGACTACTCGAGTATACAGAAGGCTACTCGAGTATACAAAAATAGACTACTCGAGTATGCAGAAATGGACTACTCGAGTATACAGAAGCAGACTACTCGAATATACAGAAGGCTACTCGAGTATGCAGAAACAGACTACTCGAGTATACAGAAACAGATTACTCGAGTATTCAGAAACAGACTACTCGAGTATACAGGAACAGAAGATTTACATAATAAGCAGAAACTTCACACGAGTCAAGATTGCAGGAAAAAAGATTTCTTGGCAAATCTAACATTTTGATCAAACTATAAAAATGAATAGTACTTTTCCTTTTTGAATAGTACTTTAATATTAAAATAATCATATTTATATATTTTTTTTATAAGGAAACGCGAGATCAAAACGGAGGCCCAAACGCGCGCCGAATCGAACGAAACTCACGTTGTAGACGAACAAAGATGCTACGAACACGACGACGAGGTCAAAACCAAAATCAGACGAGCCATTCTCGAGATATAAGTTTTCAAAGTTTACGACGAACATAAATTCCACAAAACTTTGGAAAAACGCTGAGGCCCAAATATCGCTCGGATCGCGACGAAACTTGACGAGTAAGTCAAAAATTACTCAACTTAAATTCAAAATGCAAAATTTTCACATTACAATAAGAATTCGGCCGACTTGACCGCATGGATGCGAAAATGCCTTTATGGCATTACGCCGTCATCTTGACGTTAAAGGTAACGCCATGACGTCATAAATATGATGTTTCCCATTTAAATAAAATCATCGAGCAAAATCGGGGGCGTTACATTACGTTCATGTACTTTCAATATACATGAGACATAAGCGATCACCTTGCCAAACTGCAGGAGAACGCATCCTAAGCCGCTTCCTGAGGCATCGCTGTATATCTCAAAACCGTTTGTACCACATGGCGACGTCAAAACAGGCGCCGTGGTAAAATGACCTTTTATCTCCTCAAAAGCTCGCGCGCACTCTAGCGTCCAAACGAACTTCTGATCTTTTCTCGTCAACGTAGTCAAAGGCAAAGCAATCCGGGAGAAGTTCGCCACAAATCGTCTATAGTAGCCTGCCAGTCCAAGAAAACTCCTGACTTCGGCCACCGAATACATCACTAGCCAATCACGAATTGTGCTTATCTTTGCCGGATCCACCGCTATGCCATCTCCACTTACCACATGGCCCAGAAAAGCCACCGACGAGAGCCAGAACTCACACTTAGAGAACTTGGCATTCAACTTATTTCTCCGCAAGGTATGCAATACCAACCGCAAATGGTTTGCATGATCTTCCTCCGACTGTGAGTACACGAGGATATCATCAATGAACATAATAGCAAATAGATCCAAGTAATTGCGGAACGTTCGATGCATGAGATCTAGGAATACCGAAGGTGCATTACATAAGCCGAACAACATCACTGTGAACTCATAGTTACCGTAGCGTGGGCCAAACGCTGTCTTGGGAATGTCACCTTCCCTAATCCGCAATTAGTAATACCCGAATTTCAAATCCAACTCTGAATAGACGGTTGAGCCCGCTAGCTGATCGAACAAGTCATCGATACGTGGAATCAGATACTTTTTTTTCTCCGTCAGCTTATTCAGTTCGCGATAATCAATACATAGCCGCAAACTACCGTCTTTCCTTTTCATAAAAAGAACAGGCGCGCTCCAAGGTGATATACTTGGGCGTATGTGTCCCTGCTCCAACAGCTCTTGCAACTGAACTTTCAGTTTGGCCATCTCTTTTGCCGCTACCCGATACGGCGAACGGGCCACAGGTTTCGCACCCGGCACCAGCTCGATAGCGAAGTCGATGTCCCTTTGGGGATGTAACCCCGGAAGGTCCTTTGGAAACACATCAGCATACTCCGACACAATCGGCACTTCACTCATATTTGCCTTCGGCGCCACCGCCTCTACGAGTATGTAGAACAACTCCGCACCCTTCCGAACTGCCTTAACGACTTAGAGAGCAGATAACAACATCCCACTCATCCCTTGTATACCAATGAACTTGGTCTCTTGTTCGGTATTCTGCCCAAGTGTGACCTCTTTTGAAGTGCAATCTATAAAGGCACGCTGCTCTGACAGCCAGTCCATACCAAAGATTATATCAAATTCCTTGATCGGCAATACTAATGTTTCCACCTTGAACTCCCGACTCCCTATCTTGACCTCAAGACCACAAGATTTATCCACGCACATCAAACATCCGTTAGGTAACAACACCTTTACACTATCTGTCGTGGTCCGGATAGGTGCCCTAACACGAAAGACGAAATCTTCAGACAGAAACGAATGTGAAGCACCTGTATCAAACAGTGCTCGCGCCGGATACTCTCGTATAAGGACAAACACTAAAACATCACAATCAAAACAAGCACATCACACAGTATAAAATAACATTAAAAACTGCGTGCACCTGTTACGTTATCTGCCTGCTTAATGGCCTCCTGTTGTCCAAGGTTGAAGACCCTAGGCTGCGCGTGCGAGGCAGAAGACTCCACCACAGTCTTCCCTTTCTCCGTATAAGATGCTCCCGTCTTCTTGTCACCCTTTGGAGAACCAACTCGGCAATCACGTGCGAAGTGTCCCAACTTCCCGCACGTAAAACAAGCGCGAGATCCATTCCCAGATGTCTTTGTCACAGTCGCAGAAGGAGCTTGTTCAGTAGACTTGGACTTCTTTCCCCATCTCTTACGGTACCCAAACTTCTCCGGACGCGGCGGCTTGAACTCTGGCTTTGTCACAGCCAAGGTCCTTTTTGCCTGCCCTCTTCTCATCACTGCCTCCAAACACCGAGCCGTACAGACAAAGGCTTGAAATCCCTAACTCACAGAAATCAAGAGCAAATATCGCAGCTCATCTCGCAGTCTCGCATAAAACCTACTAGTCTTACGCTCTTCTTCGATGAAGATTGTACCTACATATCTTCCCAAACGTGTGAACTCATGCAGATAATCATCCACACTACGATCTCCTTGGGTTAACCGTTGAAATTCCATTTCCATTGATATCCTTTGCTGCATTGGTAGATGTTATGCCAAGAACAACCAAGAAAATTCGTCCATTGGGACCTCTGTAAGTTGTCTATCGGCCAAGTGATGCAGTTCAATCTCATACCACCATAAACGAGCCTCTCCTTCCAGTAGGAAAGTGGCTAACATAACCTTCTGTCCCTCCTCAACCTTGATCGCACTGATGATCCTCTTGATCCTTGCAAGCCAATCCTCTGCTTGGGCCGGTGACCCTGCCCCAGTAAATTGTGGAGGATTTAAGCTCAAGAATTGCTTCAATTGTTGATCTGCTGCCCACGGATCAACTATAGCTTCTACCGGTTCTTACCGTACCCCAGCATGCGTTGGCATCACTGCAGGACGTGCCTGCCCAGCCTGTTGAGCATTCATCATAGCAAGTACCGTTTCCGTGATGAAACGTACCGTTTAAGCGGATGGAGGAGGTGTGGGCACCTCAGCTGGTGCCGCACTTTCCATAGTATGTTGAGGTTCAGATTGACCCACAACACTTCTAGTCACTTATATGTGTAAAACACACAATTTAGCGACCAAGTAAAACGGCAAACATATAAAAAGAATACGCAGGTTCAACAAACAAGTGTATTTTCATTCCTAAGTGGACATTCTTGAGTTTAAGTTAAGTGTTACAATGACAGAACATACACGTGCTCGCCACCCCTCAAAAGAATTCATCTGTGAATTTGGAAGAGATCGACCAACAAGCTGATACCAAATTGTAACACCTCTACCCGTCAAGAAGAATATAATAGAGGATCCGGCCGGGTCCCCACACCATATTCCACAAACAGGCAGAGATGCTACGAAATAATATTAAAACCAACGCATCCTAACACAGAGCATTCTAGCGGAAGCTTCACGGTTGAAAACTTGAACTCAAGAGTAACAAGAACTGTCCACTATAAAATAGGAATGTGTACAACCAAAGTATCTGGCTTTAAGGCCTTACAAATTTCTCTTAACAAGGTGTGGTTTACAGACATCGGCACGCAGACCGGCCACATATGAACAAGAAGAAACAAAATAAAGCCTTCTAGGGCAGCAACGCAGCTTGGGCTTCAGCCCGCTAAGTCCCGCTCGGACCAGCACCTCCTGCACCTACAAGAACCAATCAACCAAGCAGTGGTAAACAGGGCATCAGTCAGCATTTAGCTGACCAATTATAACAACCCTGCCCCTGGAACGGGGAAGCGGAATTCCATCCCTGCAAAGCATGTTTAAACAGTATGTATAGCAACCCACGCAAGACGTGCATGACCGCACAGTCAAAACATATCACAAACGACGGCACGACGGCCCGACGCTCCGTACACTCAGGGCACATTCGGGTGTACCGGAAACACCGGATCCCACCAATGAGCATTTAGTCTGGCACGACGGCCCGAGACTCTCATTATGCCGCTGACGAAAGCCCAATGCCTTGGCGCTCTCATGTCCAGCCTACATAACGCAGGTACGGATCAGCCACCCCCCGTTGCTCAAACTGCCTTGCCACTACCAAGTACATCGTAGGTGAGGCCACAAATAAAGGCGCGGGTTGGTTTCACCTTGCCTGTTCGACACTAAGCCTCATTTTATATAGTTGCAGCCCAACGGCTCAAGACCACGTAAAGTGACAACTCACGGTCACAAGAGTTGAACCAACTCTCACAATTTCCTGGACTTCCTCTAGTACTTCCTATTGCACCAAGCGACAGGTATGCACCACAGATTGCATACAAACAATCAAATACTCGAAAATTCCTCCGAATGCAAATAAGCATCACCAATCCAGACCAGCAAGTCCAGATGGGCTTCACACATCATGCCTAGATCCGTACTCCAATTCCGGACTGTAATAAGGGGGACTTCACATATCTACCCCATGGGACACCACAACCCACCACACACTCGTGGGGACGGGTTTCCCCTATGAAAATGCAGGAAAGTAGGACTTCACATGTCCAAGACAGAAATCGTTACCCTTGGAAGTCGCCTCGGAGCCATGGAGAGAATTGAGACGGATGAAAGCCTTCGCTGCAACTTTACCTTCGTAAATCCGAACTCGGCTCGGAATTTGGACCACCGCAGCACCACCGGCGGCCGGATTCCTCTTCTTCTTCCTTGCCTTGCTCTCCTCTCTCTCTTAACTTTAGAAATAGAAAGATGAAACTCAAATGAGCTTTTTCCTCTTCAATCCCGGCCTTATCAACCCAGGGAAGAGCCCAGACCATTGGATCTTGGTCAAAGAAAATGAACGGCTCTGATCAGCCCTGAATTTGATTTCCTTGGCCGAACACGGGTTGTGACACGCCCGTGTCACAGGCCGTGTTCCTGAAGCGGTGCACAACCGACTTAAAATAAACAAGAACACGGGCATTGACACACCCGTGTCAAGCCTGACACGCCCGTGTCACCCAGTACACGGCCGTGTACCTTGCCATGTCACCCCTATAACACGATCTCCAAAATCACCCGAGCAGGACACGGCTAAGGCACACGCCCGTTTCCCTAGCCGTGTGCAGAACACGCCCCTTTGACATGCCCGTGTCACAGGCCATGTTCCACACTCGACGATCAGTTCTTGAGTACTCGTCGAGAATAGGGACACGCCCTTGGACACGCCCGTGTCCCAGGCCGTGTACACCTGACACTCCCTGAGACACGCCCGTGTCTCAGGCCGTGTCAGCCAACCTGAATCCCACTTTTGCTTTTGAGATTTCTGGGGTGTTACAACCTATCTCCGAACCCAGTTTGAAGAAGCTTTAATTTTGGGTTTGGCGATTCCCTGTGCCGTTTTTCAGACAGATTAACACCTGGCAGATTTAATTAAGGCTTAATTGCAGGCTTTATGTTTCTCCGATTTTATACCATAAATTCTCATTTGAATATAGCCGTTGAAGGGGAGCATTAAATATGGATTTAAAGCTAATTAAACTCCCAAGGCTCTTTCCCTTCTCGAAAATTAGTCAGCCATTAAAGTCAAAGTGAATTCAAATGTTTGAATAATGTTCAGACATATATAGAGATATTTTGTTACAGAACACAAGAAAAAGGGATGAAGCAGTGAGAGAGAAGAAAGAGAAACAATAATAATTAGTAATCAGTGAAGAACAACATAGCTCTGTTTTCTCACAGATTTCTTTATCATCTGCTTCAGGCTTCCAAGAGACAACAAATACAATATCAGTCAAGAAGCTTGCTGGAGAGCAACATCTACTTGAAGGCCTACACCCTGAAGTAAAGCTTCTCTTCCTAGACAACTACAAATTTAAGGGGGAGCTTTGACAACAACAATCCACTTGTGCTTCTCTTTGATTGTTCAATAGAGAAGACAACATCAACTCTTCCTTCCTCTTGTACAAAAGGTTCTTGAACTCCCTTCAAAAGTTCTGCTTGGTTTCTGAGACCTTGTCAAAACTCAGCGGTGGCAAAACACCTGATTAAAAAAATCTAGTTTGGTTTTTGAGCACCTTATCAAAAGCTCATTGGTGCCCAGGACACATGATCAACTCATCCTGCAGTGGATTCCTACCAGGGTGGTAGAAGAGTGGATGTACCCAGATTTGGGGAACCACAATAATCCTTGTGTCTTCTGTATGCTTGCATTTTTTTTCTTTGTCATTGTGCTGTGACTTTTTATATATTAATTATAAATTTGAAGAATGTTAAGATCTATCCCCTTTTCCTTCAATTGGTATCAGAGGGTGGTTTCTTTGGTTGTACATGCAAACACCTGAACCAAAACGAACTGATAAATCTTACTTTTCTTAAGAGTTTATCATGGCACAAAATGAAGAATGTTCAGGCACTGGACCTCCTATGTGCAATCTAAATAAGCTTGCACTATGGAAGGCAAGGATTAGGCTTTTTATGAACTTTATTAATGAAGCCATTTACAACTCTATTTTGTCAGGTCCCATTACACTATCTGCAGACTAAGAAGCCCAAAAATTGTTAAAGATGGCTAATGCACAAGCAATGAACATCCTTGCTCAATCAATGTCTGATGACATTTTTAAAAAGGTTGCTGAATGTACTTCAGCAAAGCAAATTTGGGACTCCCTCATAGCAATGGCTACTAGATCAGCAAAAGAAAGAACATTAAATGCTGAATCTTGGACTGATTCTGAAGCTTCATCCTGTACAACTGAGGATGAAGAGGAAACACGAGCAAGAGAATTCTGCATGATGGCAATCAATGCATCTTGTAGCTGTCATGATGAAGAATTTGAATCTGATGAAGAATCAGTTGTAGAATCAGAAGAGGATCAGGTTATTTCTTCCTTTGATTTCTCTTCAAAACATTTTAAAGAAGATTTTAAAATTTTATGCAATGATTTAATTCAATCTGAGAAAGAAATAAAACTTCTCAAAGAGAAAGTGTATAATCTATCTTCTGAAAATAACAATCTTAAAGAATATTTAAAAAATGTTTCTGAACAATTAGCTTCTTAGAAACAGTTAAGGACAAAGAAAAAATAATAGATTTAGACAAAATAACTGAATTTTTACTAAAACAAACTAAAAATATTCAGAAATTTTTTGTTCAAAATAAGTCGTCGAACCAAGTTCGACGATCTCAGTATTATTCGTCAAACGGCGATCGACGATCTCTGAACCCAAAGGTTGGGTTTAACTACTCAGTAAAAGGAGGTCGACGATATCATCAAACATCGTCGATCAGAGATCAACGATCGTGGAACACAGATAGTAATCATTATTACTCTATGAACCGAGATCGACGAGATCAATACTGGTCGTCGAACGCAGATCGACGATCTCAACATAAATCATCGATCTCAAAATTTCAAAAAAGAAATTTTTATTCTTTTGAAAATTATTATCAATCTGAAAATACTATCAATCCTTTTACACAATGGTTCATCCCTTCTAGAAAATTTCATCCATTAGGTTATAAAGATCAACCTGCATGTTCTTTTATTTCTGATTATTATGAAAAAGAACCAGGACCCAAGGTGATCTGGGTCCAGAACTCCTAACCTCTTATTTCAGGAAAAGACCCTTCAGTACAGGGGTAGATGTATAGGGAGAGATTGTTGAAGAAGTTACAGCAGCAGCAGTTTAAATTAGTCAAGTATTTGGGAATGATATCAAGAAATTTATTGGAACCATAGTTTAGAGTTGCTTAAATGAACTCAGTTGAGGACTAGAAACAGAATAGCTACAGAGCCTATCAGTTTTTGTTCTTAGATTTATATTTCAAAACATTATTGTTTTTCTATAAAAGCACTCATTTTATATTTTCTTTGTATTTCTTTTGTAAATAATGTCCTCACCCAAATAGGGGGAGATTGTTGGAACCCTAGGTTCTGATTTGGGTTAGGATCACTATTAGGATTATTAGTTTGACCCAAAATGTATAGTCTAAGGGTCATAGGATTTTCTAGGTTTCCCTTCAAAGAATTCCAGAAGAAGTGCAGAAAAATTTCAGAGAAGTGCAGATTTGAAGTTCAGAAAATTGTTGGAAGAAATCTCTGAACTTAGTTAACCTATCTCTGAACGGAGATCAACTATCTCTGAGCTCAGCTCAAAGATTTCTGTAAATCTCAGATGCAATCCAAAATCTCTAAGCTCAGCTCAACGATCTCCGAGCTGAGCTTAACGATCTTCGAGCTAAGTTCAACTATCTCCAAACCCAGTTTGAAGAAGCTTTAATTTTGGGTTTGGCGATTCCCTGTGTCGTTTTTCAGACAGATTTACAGCTGGCAGATTTAATAAAGGCTTAATTGCAGGCTTTATGTTTCTCTTATTTTATACCATAAATTCTCATTTGAATATAGCCATTTAAGGGGAGCATTAAATATGAATTAAAAGCTAATTAAACTCCCAAGGCTCTTTCCCTTCTCGAAAATGAGTCAGCCATTAAAGTCAAAGTGAATTCAAATGTTTGAATAATGTTCAGACATATATAGAGATATTTTGTTACAGAAAACAAGAAAAAGGGATGAAGCAGTGAGAGAGAAGAAAGAGAAACAATAACAATTAGCAATCAGTGAAGAACAACATAGCTCAATTTTCTCACAGATTTCTTCATCATCATCTTCAGGCTTCCAAGAGACAACAAATACAATATCAGTCTAGAAGCTTGCTAGAGAGCAACATCTACTTGAAGGCCTATGCCCTGAAGCAGAGCTTCTCTTCCTAGAAAACTACAAATTTCAGGGGGAGCTTTGACAACAACAATCCACTTGTGCTTCTCTTTGATTGTTGAACAGAGAAGACAACATCAAATCTTCCTTCCTCCTATAGAAAGGGTTCCTGAACTCCCTTCAAAAGTTCTACTTGGTTTCTGAGACCTTGTCAAAACTCAATGGTGGTAAGACACTTGATTAAAAAAATCCAGTTTGATTTTTGAGCACCTTATCAAAAGCTCATTGGTGCCCAGGACACTTGATCAAATCATCCTGCAGTGGATTCCTACCAGGGTGGTTGAAGAGTGGATGTACCCAGATTTGGGGAACCACTATAATCCTTGTGTCTTCTGTGTGCTTGCATTTTCTTTCTTTGTCTTTGTGCTGTGTCTTTTTATATATTAATTATAAATTAGAAGAAAGTTAAGATTTATCCCCTTTTCTTTCACGTCTGCCACTACGGAGGTATCCTGGGAGGTAACGGCTCTGAAAGGGGGAACTAAAGGTCTGTGTACATAGAGTCGGGTGTGTGTGTATCACTTGCATGATTTATCATACCCACTAGCATGTCATGGCATAATCAATTCATTTAACCCACGACACCTAATGTATAAGTGTAATGGGACGCTTATATAATAGGCCTTGCAAAACGACCCCTTGGTCTATAAGCTTGTGTGAGCAAGTTTATAAATTAAGGTTAAATTCTATATATATATATATACTGCTGTTTGATAAACGACACCCCAACGTATAAGTGGTATGGGACACTTTATACGATGGGAGCCTTGCAGAAGATCCCTTGGCTTAGGTGCTTCCGCACATAAGTTAATGTTACTTTTCCTACTTTCTGTTTCTGTTATATTTACTATAGAATTGCTAGCATAGGTCCGTTGTCACCTGCTTTTGTTTTAATCTCCACCTTCATGTCCTTCCCTTTCTTCCTCCCCGCTCGGTACCAAGGAGTCATGGGGGAAGGGGTAGGGGATGATAGGGCTTAGTCTTTATGACTAACGGTTTTCGGACCACATCATTTAGGTGATCTTGGAGCCTAGTATGGAGGAGCAGCCCCGGAGGTCGGCCTGCTTGGAGATAGGGTAGTCTAGCTCAGAAGTTCAGACAGTTTGGACTGTGAGTCCTAACTTATAGTAGATGTTTTAGTTTGCTTCCGCCTGAGTGAGCTGTAGTGAGGATTATGATGTACCGGGCATTAGCCCTTACTTTCAGTACCTATTATATTGTTCTGTGGACACTCCCTTCATAGAGACTTTTATTCTTATACATGTGATTTCTGTGGACTTACTTTTCAATTATGGTGCTATCTTTTTGTGATCGAAATGGCCGGCAGAATCGGTGCCTTGGGGTGACGACCCTTCTGGACGTGAAGGTGTCACCGCAAAGCGGCGATCCTGGGCCTAAGACCCCGGTGTTCAAAAAAAAGGGGGGTCTTACATTTTACGTGGAAAATCCTCTAAATAGGGTGAAAAACTACACTCAGGGTTGTGCTGGCAGATACTCCACTAGATTGAATGGGGGTCAATGCTTCTTTGATAGAATCAAGGGAGACAGGGTGCTCCTCATTATAACTTGAGGGGGAGAGAAAGATACAATGTTCAGTGTGTGATGGAATGTACACATGCTTTTGGACGATCACTGGTAGACTGTTACGTAGATATGTCGGCTATTTTTCTGACGACGCTCTCTGGATGCTGATGGCTTCATACGATGAGCAAGTTTTTTTCCAACAAGTGTAAATTATTTGGAGGAGGTCACAAATACTCTTTGACTTGGAGGCGAGTATGAGAGTGATAGTCTTTGCTTTGGCGGAGAGAAGTACACTGTCGGACCTATGAAGGGAGAGGGAATGTAAGAGAGAGAAAAGTCTAGGATGAGAGAAATGGATTCCATATAAATATGAGTTCAAAAGTTAGAGAAATGAGAAGGATCAATTGTGTATTTATAGTCTAGAAAGGTGCAAGCCGGTAATTTCCACCTGTAACTACCAGCTGGATGATTCAGATCGCTCCGTTTGGACCGCACGGATCACCATTTTCAGGAAAATACCGAGCCTACCCTAAGGTCTAAAACTGACCCGTCCGCACTATAACACCTCCATCCGTCAACGTAGAATTTAATAGAAGGTCTGGTCGGGGCCCCACGCCCTATTCCACAGATAGTTAGCAGAGTTACAGGTGAATATCAAAACTACCAAATGAATCCTAACTCAAAGAATTCTAGCGGAAGCTTCATTGGTTATTAGAACTCAAGTAACAACAAAGGTCCATTAAAAGATCACATAGGAATGTTATACAAAATACACCAAAAAGTGTGTCCTTATGTCCTTAGCATTGTTCTTCATAAAAGTGGTTGACAAATATAGGCACATGGGCCGACCACACATAAAACCAATAAAAAAGCTCTTCGCTTGCCATTCGAGGGCCATCATAGCATCTAAGGGCTACAACCTGTTATTTCTCGCTCAGTTCTCCAAGACCTGCATAGGGACATTTCACCATAATGGTCGCAAACAAGGCAACGGTCAGCTTTAGCTGACGAATTTATAACGAACCTACCCCATTCCCGGGGCAGAAGTATTCCTTCCCTACAAGCATAGCATTCATATATATAAGTATATATCACACAAAGGTACAATTTAAGCACCACATAATATATCACTACCGTACAACTTAAACACCATTCAAGATATCATAAACATTTGTATCAACAGCCAAACATTCCTTGGACTCAGGCAACCATATCGGTGTACTGGAAATGCTCAGCCCCACTACCATACAAAAGTTTGAGACTGACAGTAAACTATGAGTAATAATAGCTTGACCTCTATCATAAAGATCAAATAGCCATGACTCTTCCTCTACGCCACCGGTAATTGTCATGTACTTTAGGTCTATTTAACAAATATACTAAGAGTAGGTACATCTCTGCTTTTTCCCGTTGCTCAAATATCAATGCCATCACTGAAAGCCAAAACCTTCGTGGCCAATCTACATGACGTGGGTCAACCTCCCCTTTCCCGTAAATTAAACATAACCAATTTTATGTATAATGGCTCTCAAGGCCATTAAAGTTGGGCACTCAGGCTCACAGCTCACCTGCTAGCCACACGGTCTCC
Source organism: Platanthera zijinensis (assembly GCA_039513925.1). NCBI lineage: Eukaryota > Viridiplantae > Streptophyta > Magnoliopsida > Asparagales > Orchidaceae > Platanthera > Platanthera zijinensis. Next base: position 116,280,551 of record CM077087.1, read on the forward strand.
ACGATGTAGGCTTGACAAGCATAATATTATCTGGGAGCTATCGCCAGCGATAGCCACTTTCGCCTAGCGTTAATAACATAATATCTCTTTTTGTCCCCAGACACAACCACAACAGGAAGATCTTTCCAGAAAAACATGTAGTCTTGTAAAGTGCCAGAAACTGGACTTTCACAACATATAAAGCTCACCAAGTGTTATCTCCAGTGATATCCATTATCGCACGATGATATCCAATAGTTATCAAAACCGTGGTATTTTCTAGGTATTTTCCTGGAGAATATCTCCAGTAATTCATGCTACTCTAATTCACATTCACAACCCCTCAAACTCTGTGATCTACACGTTTATACTCATTGTCTTTTCCGTCACGCAAATTAAAACATCACCAATCCAGACCAACCTGTCTCAAAGGGCTTCACACAACATGTCTATTTCGTACTATGCTTTTCAGATTCTATATGCAAAACTACCCAGGGATTTCACGTATCAACTCATCAGAATTCCCTTCACTCTCCACCATTTTGGTGGGGGATTTCATGCATATGAAAAATTAAGACTTCACTTGTCCAAGAAGGAAGATCGTTAACCTTGTAGATCATTTCAGAGACATGAACAAGCCTTCTATCCGGATGGAAAGGATTGCCTCACTTTCATCTTCACGGATCTTACTTCAGCCCATAAATCCGACCACGCGATCTCCTTCACCAAGCTTCCAAAGCTAACCATTCGGCCCTCTTCTTCCATTCTTATATGGTTTTGATGAAAAGGATGAGAGAGTGTGAGAGAAGAGAAATGAATCTTCTCTTCACCTCTTCTCTGCTTAAGTAGTCTTGGGATTAAACCTAGCCACATGATCATTTCTTTAATAGGAATGAAGGGCCACGATTTTAGCTGATAAGTTAAACTTATCTCTATCACCAGGTGATATCAACTATCACCTGGGCGATATCATCTATAAATTCTTTGACCCTAGTCAACAACGCTCTTCGGATGCATTCTGGCCATCCAACATGTGTAAAATTGCCAAGTGGCACTGTCACCAGTGATTGTCACTATCACCACGCGATAGTCTACTCAATGATTCATTGAGTTAGTTAAGAGCATTGAGTGTTTCGAGTGGTATCGCCAACGATTGTCACTATCTCTTGGAGTTAGCTACCCTTGTGCTCTGTTTTCAAATTTTTGGGGTTTTACGAAGCTTCCCTCCTTAAATAAACTTTGTCCAAAAATTTTATTCATTTAAAGGAAAATAAATATTTTTTTTACAACAATACTTTAAAAAACAACTCATGAAACTCATCTCGCATGGTTTGCTTATGCTCCCATATAAGTTCTTCACTACCATAATTGTCCCAAAACACTGTAACCATCCCGATTGCTTTGTTTTAAAACTGCCTGATATCCGTGTCCTCAATATGAATGGGTCCAACTTTCGTCGTCAACCCACTATTGACCAATACCTGATCGTCAGAAATCATTTGCGTAGGCTCTTGCAAAGCTTTCCGCAGCATGAATATGGAAACACATCGCGAAGACCACTTAGCTCCGACAAAAGAGCTAACCGATAGGCGCCATCACCAACCCGCTCAACCACTTCGAACAGATTAAGGTATCTTGTACTCAGCTTTTTCAAGCATCAAATCTTTGACACACCTTTGAATGGCTTTATCTTTAGATAAACCCAATCGCCCACCACAAACTCCACATTTTGGTGCTTGGCATTGTATAACTTTACTTTCCTATCCTTAGCCACTAATAATTGCTCTCAAATAATGCATATAGTAAAATTTGCATCTTCGACCTCTTTACGCTTATATAGCTTTGATTCATCTTTTTTTGCCTAAGCTAACGGAGTACGACTCTTCCTACCGCAAAATCTAAGGCACACAGACAAAGAATATACTCCATTGTCATGTTGGTCCTCTTGGTCTGACCATCCGTCTGCAGATGAAAGGCTGTACTGAACTTCAATAAAGGAACCAATAATTGGTGGATTAGTCTCCAATCATTCAAAGAAAAGAGCCCGTCTCGGTCACTAACGATGCTATGGGGCACACTGATGAGTCCAATTTATATAGGGTTTTTAGAACTCATCTGTGCTTATTATCTTGCATGTGCACTACTATTTCTGTAGGAAAAGTTGTATATTTTATTAGGGCTTCACTTAGCCAATCTTGCACGGTTTCGGCCCATTTTGGTTTGCAAATTGCACCTAGATGTTGGGGGTAAGTACTAGCGTACTCTCCATGCGGATTTGGTTATTTTATGTTGTATATTTATGCTGGGAGCTTTTTCTCCAGCTATGGTTTTTGCTATACAGGTGGTCAATTTTCCCCCTAATCGGGAATTTTAACTTGTGGAAAATGCACTGTCGTGCGTTTCCTTAGCGCACACTTTCTACCAAATCGTGCATTTTTTGTTGGTTTCTATGGAGGATTGAACAACCCGTGCAATTTCTTCTTGCATGGTTTCTTTTGAACCTTGTGCGTAGGAAACGAATTGTTTTCCTATAGCTGTCTAGATTTATAGCACTCTTTGGTTAATCGTGTGATTTGTTCATGCACGAGCAGAAGTGCCCGTTCGCGAGTAAAATGCATGGTTTCACATGCTTGCCGGGAATTTCAGCGCTCTATGGTTACCCATACATTTTCCTTCATGCACGGGCGAAAGCGTCCGTGCGTGAGTAAAACGCATAGGTCAACTCATCTTCCTCTGTAAGCTTTGTCCTGGAAGTTAATATCGCACGGTTAATGCACGGTCGTGCGCCAAACCATGCACGACCATGTTTCTGACCTACTCATATTTAAGCTCAGGAGTTGACTAGAGCAGTAACGATTCTACCATTTCCGCTCCTCTGAGTGGGAAAGTCTTCCTCCAGCTTTTTTTCCCCTCTCCTCCTTGGAGAGCTCGTGTAATGACCCGAAACTTGAAGGGTGACGGGTGGCATTTTGAGGCAAATCTAGGTTTTGCTAGAGGTGACACGGCCTGGGACACGGGCGTGTCCCAGGGCGTGTCGCGCTCGGGTTTGGTGTTGGTCGCGTGGTCGACGATTTTGGAGTCAACGATCGTCGGGGGGGTGAACACGGCCTGGGACACGGGCGTGTCCAAGGGAGTGTCAGTCACTCAGAGCCTTACACTCAATGATCGTTGAATGAGGGGCACACGGCCTGAGCCCAGGCGTGTTCGGGTCCGACACGGGCATGTGTAATTCGACACGGGCTTATCGAATCCCCGTGTCCTCTTCGGGTCGTGCAGTGTTTTGTGCTAAGGCAGTTACACGGCCTGGGAAACGGGAGTGTCCCAGGGTGTGTCTAGCACACGGCATATTACATGGGCGTGTCACATGGCCATGTTGTGCTCGGGTTGTTTTGGACCTATGTCGTTGGGGGAACAGGCCCAGCGACACGGGCGTGTACTGGCTAACACGGGCGTGTCAAGCCTGACACGGGCGTGTCAGGTACCCGTGTTCTTTTCGTTATGTGTCAGTTTCTACGGCGAATGGGTGACACGGCCCTAAACACGGCCGTGTTTCAACCCGTGGTTGGCCCAAGATTTCTAATTTTGGGCTGAATCGTGGCCGCCCGTTTCCTTAGTTTGGGATCCAATGGCTGGGGGATGTTCCTGAGGAGATTTACTCTGGAATGGGGCTTAAAAACCCTCAGTCTACTTGAGCATTCTCATTCACAAAAGCTAGAGAGAAGGGAGAGCAAGGAGGAAGAAGGAGAGCTAGATTCGGGCACCGGCGGAGCTTCAGAGCTCCAAATTGCGAGCCGACTTCGGATACGCGGAGGCAAGGAGATTGCGGTGCTTTCCACTTGCATAGATTTCCTTGGCGCCAAGGAAAAATGCTAGGGTAACGATTCTAATCCTAGGACATGTGAAGTCCTCTTTTCCTTTGCATAGGAAACCCTCTCACGTGAGTGTGCGATGAGTTGAGGCATTCCTTGGGGTAGATATGTAAAGTCCCCCTTGTGTAGAGTCCGTATGCGAGAACGGACATAGGCATGATGTGTGTAGCCTATCCGGACAAGTTGGTCTGGATCGGTGATGTTGCATTGCATAATAACCGGAGAAGAGTCCATGTGAATGGTTATTTTTCGGGTTTTCTTCGAGGTAGATTGCAACAAGGATCCTTGGTGATAAACTCCAAGGTGCACCTGGAAAATTGGGCAAATACGGGATGTTGCCAACATGGTGGTCGGGGAGCCAACTTGAGCATAACTAGGTTATGTGAATTGTCTGATGGAAATGGGACTCAGGGAGTCTTGACCTGCGCATATGGCTTAAATTGACGTTGCAGTATGAGTATGGGTAAGGCAGAACCGTACCCGATCTATGTCATTCAGTGGAACCATTGGCATAGATGAGGGTCTTCGGCGGTTTATGGCTTAAATTGACGTGAACAATGCCAAGAAGAAAAAATGATAATATGGTTGGCCGTCCAAGAGACGGTGGTGAGACGGGAACGTCTATGGCTTAAATTGACGTGACGTTGGTCGGTTCGTCGTGATTGTCCTTTGAGTGCACGGGGTGTGTGGTCGCGTGTGCCTGCACCTGTGATGAAGTGTGTTTACACTATACTGCTTGATGATGCTAACAAAATGCAGGGAAGAGCATCGCCGCCCAGAGTTCAGGGCTGGGTCGTTACAATTTGGTCAGCATAGCTTACCGTTGCTTTTGTTTGCCACCGTGTGGTTGTTTGTTTCTTGCAGGTGCTGCGGAGCCGAGTTGCAAGTAGCATGCTAAAGCCCAAGTTTCTGAGCCGGCTCTCGAAGGCGTATATTTGAGTGTTTTTCTTTTTTACTCATGTATGACCGGCCTGCGTGCTGAGGTTTGGAAGACATGCTTATTGAGCAAACTATTGTAAGGTTATAAGGCCAATATTTGTGTATTATACATTCCTATGGGTTAATAATAGTGGACATTCATGCTTGGCTGGGTTCTTTTATCTATGCAACTTAATAATTTACTTCCACTAGATGCTCTGTGTAGGACGTGGTGATTAGTTTCAATAAGTAACCAACCGGTCTGTCCGTGGTATATGGCATCGGGCCCCGGCCTGACCTACTGCAATATGCTATGTGACAGATTGGGGTGCTACAATTTTGTATCATACTACCGGTTTCGGTAAAGCTTAAATGAATTCGTGGGTGAATTCACTTTAAAGGGTGGTGAGCACATGTGTGTTTGTCATCGTTTTAACATGAAAAGAACACATGAATTTCCACTTAGGAATGAAAATACACATGTTTGAGGAACCTGCGTGTTCCTATAATTATTGTTTGCAATATTGTTTGGTCGCTTATCAGTGTTTTGCACTATTATATGTGACCAGGAGTGTTGTTGGACCGTCGGAACGGCCAGGTTCTGAGGCAAGCAGCGCACCAAATGATGCGCCAGCAACACCTCCTTCTACTGAGACCATTAGATTGGTGGCAGAAGCTGTATTTGCAATGATCAATGCGCAGCCTGTGAGGCAGGTGCAGCAGCCTGCTCCTGTTGTGGAGCAAGTACCGCTCCAAGCGGCAGATCCTAAGAGGGTGGAACAAGTGATGGCGGAGCCGTAGTTGCCTCGGAGAGCAACTGAGAAACACCTTAAGCATGTGATGGGTTTCCATCCGCCAGTGTTCTCGGGAACAGGAACCCCGACTCAGGCAAAGGATTGGCTATCGAGAGTCATTAGACTGCTGACAGCAATGAAGATTGAAGAGTGGCAGAAGACCACGATTACGACGTTCTTGCTGGACGGGGACGCGAGGTTATGGTGGGAAGGGCTGGAGCTACACCACCTGAGGGGAAGGCAGTTGGCTGATGTCTCTATGGAGGAATATTTGAGGTTTTTATGGCTCGATACCTCCCCTCAGCTCAGAGAATCGCATTGGAAAATGAGTTTCAAAAGTTGGTCCAAGGAGACAGCACCGTGGACGAGTATCTCCACGAGTTCACTCGTTTGGGATGATACGCAAGCGCTACCTTTGTCGATGAGGAGCGCAAGAAGAACCATTTCTATGAAGGGTTAAGAGATGATTTGAGGTTGTTATTTTCGGGGCCTCTTGCCCAGGGTTTCATGACCTTAGTCAACTCAGCCTGGTCCATTGAAAAGGACATGAAGAATGTTCTAGCGAAGAAGTAATCCGATGGCAAGAAATCAGAGTTTAAAGTGTCGACTACTTCAAAGTCTGGATATTGCAGGTTCTACAAGAAGGCAAAGACATCGGGTCCAACCCCTTCTTCCGGTGCCTCGGGGGAAACTACCAAGCAAACCCCGGGCGCTTGTTATACTTGTGGAAATACGGGGCATTTTGCCAACGATTGTTGTAGCGGACGTCTGAAGTCCGAGAGAAAGCAAGGAGCCACTTACGAAGAGAAGGGCAAGGCAGTGGAGTCAACCGCATCCCACTATGCTCCGACTCAATCAAGAGTCTATTACTTGGGCCAGAAGGAGGCCATCAAATAGGCCGACGTGGTGACAGGTACGGTTTAATTTATAGCAAGTAAGCTTTAAATACTATTACCTAGTGCTTGTTAGCTTAATACTGTTTGTATAGGCTTTGTTCTTATTGGCGATAGTCCGGCACGAGCACTATTCGATACGGGAGCTTCACAATCCTTTTTGTCCGAAAGTTTTATATCACGCATCAGAGCCCCTTCATTGATGGCGAAGTATAAATTGGATGTGTTGTTACCGAATGGGTGTTCGATGCGTGCAGACAGAGTATGCGCCGTAAAGGTTCATATTGGAAGCCAAGTGTTCGACTTGCTAGCGTCGTTGCTTCCGCTAGTAGAGTTCGATGTTATCTTCGGTATGGATTTGCTTTCGGAGCAGAAGGCTTGTATCGATTGCAACCGTAAGGAGGTCAAGCTGGGTGTTGGGTAGGAGACGATGTTTGCGGGATTGAAGGGGTCGAGCAAGACGCTGATGTCTAATATTCAGGTGGTGAAGGCGGTTCGTGCAGGAGCAGAGCTGTTCTTCACATTAGTGGAGGCTGTAAAGCCTAAGGACACTTTGGATAGTATCCCAGTGGTATGTGAGTACCCCGACGTGTTCCTGGGCGATCTTCCCGGAGCCCCACCGCAGCGAGAGATTGATTTCATCATCGAGCTAGTGCTAGGTGTCAAACCTGTGTCATGTTCTCCTTATAGGTTGGCTCTTAAGGAGATGGCGGAGTGAAAGGTTAAACTATAAGAGTTAATGGAGCAAGGGTATGTGCGTCCAAGCTCGTCGCCTTGGAGCGCACCGGTCCTCTTTGTTAAGAAGAAGTACGGGAGCTTGCGGCTGTGTATCGACTACAAAGAGTTGAACAAGCTAACGGAAAAAAACAAATACCTGATCCCAAGGATTGATGATCTTTTTGATCAGTTAGTCGGGTCATCAGTGTATTCAAAGTTGGATCAGAAGTTCGGTTATTACCAGCTAAGGATAAGGAAGAGTGACATCCCGATTACAGCATTTAGCACAAGATATGGGCATTTCGATTTCACGGTCAAGCCATTTGGGCTGACTAATGCGCCATCACTGATCATGGATCTGATGAACAGGACGTTCAGAGAGTACCTAGACCGTTTTATGATCGTCTTCATTAACTACATATTGGTGTACTCGCTGTGTGAGGAAGATCACTTCAAGCCTCGGCATCTGGTTTTGGAGACGCTGAGGAGGAATGAACTCTATGCAAAATTCTCCAAATACGAGTTCTGGCTAACCTCAGTAGCATTCCTTGGTCATATTGTCAGTGGGGAAGGTATAGCGGTGGATCTGGTGAAGATTGTAGTGATACGGGAGTGGCATGTGTTGTCTTCTGTAGCGAAAGTCCGTAGTTTCCTTGGTCTTGCCGGCTATTACAGGCGCTTCGTAGAGAACTTCTCGCGGATAGTGTTACCTCTCCCGAAGTTGGCAAGGAAGGATCAAAAGTTCTTGTGGACGCAGGAGTGCGTGCAAGCGTTTGAGGAGCTTAATGGACTGTTGAACACAGTGCCAGTGCTATGTTCGCAGAGTGGGACCGAGGGCTTCGAGATTTATAGTGATGCCTCAGGTAGTGGTTTGGGCTGCGTGCTGCTGCAGCATGGAAATGTTACTGCGTATGGATTGCGTTAGCTGAAGGTGCACGAATGGAATTATGCGGTCCACGACTTGGAGTTGGCAGCCGTGATTTTTGCGCTTAAGCTGTGGAGTCATTATTTGTACGGCGTAAAGGTCGATATTTATACCGACCATAAGAGCCTGAAGTACCCATTGGATCAGAAGGATCTTTACATGAGGCAGCGGAGATGGATTGAGTTCCCGGGGGACTATACGTTCAAGATTCATTATGTTCCTGACAAGGGCAATATAGTTGATTATGCGTTGAGTCGCAGGGCTCCCGCCCAAGCCAACTGGTTGTCGGTGCATGATGAGAGTCTAGTTTAGGAGTTGGAGTTTTGGAGATCTATTGTGTGGACAAGCAGACTAGCGCTAAAGCATTGTTGAACTGGACGGAAGTTCAGTATGACCTGGCTGATCGCATTCGGCAGTCATTGGAGTTGGATGGTAGCATGAAGGAGCTTATGGATGCAGCGTTGGATGGGTCAAATTCCCAGTTTTCAGTTGAGGATGGGTTGTTATGGAAGGACCATCTTTTGTGCATCCCAAGCGGGGGAAATCTAAGGGCGGAGTTGATGTACAAGGCTCATAATACCAAGTACTCAATCCATCCAGGGAGCATGAAGATGTACCGGGACCTAAAGAAGCTGTTTTGGTGGCCAGGGCTCAAGAAGGACGTGGCACTATTTGTGGCTAAGTGTCAAACATGCACCTTGGTAAAGGCGGAGTGCCAAAAGCCTGGAGGATTCTTGAAATCATTGCCTATTCCGGAATGGAAGTTCGATGACATATCGATGGACTTTGTGCATTGCTTGCCAAGGTCACAGAAGGGGAACGATGTCATCTGGATGATCGTAGATCGGTTTACAAAGTTGTCGCACTTTATTTCGCATAGGAAGGATGATTCAGTTGAGAGACTGGCGAAACTATATGTGGATAATATAGTCAGACTGCACGGTGTGCCTTGCAGCATCGTGAGTGATCGCGATGGGCATTTTTCATCCAATGATTGGAGGTTGGTGCAACAGATGCTGGGGTCTAAATTGAAGTTCAGCACAGCCTTCCATCCGCAGAAGGATGGGCAGACCCAGAGGGTCAACAGAAATATGGAATACATGCTCCGCATGTGTGTTCTAGACTTCAGGAAGCATTGGTAAGACCACCTGTATTTCATGGATTTTGCGTAGAACAACAGCTACCAGGCGAGTATTCAAATGTCGCCCTTCGAGGCCCTGTATGGTATGAAGTGTTACATGCCGTTATCGTTGCTAGAAACGGGTGAGGCAAGGTTGTATAAGATACAGGAGGTGTAGAGTGCTACTTCTATGGTGCGGATCATTCGAGAGCGTTTGTTGATCGCTAAGGACATGCAAGCTAAGTACTATAATGCCAACCACCGGAACGTGGAGTTCGCAGTCGGCGATTTGGTGTACTTGGAAGTAAAGCCTTTCAGGGGTGTTTCGCGGGTGAGACGCTTGAAGAAGTTAAGCCCAAGATACCTTGGACCCTTTGAGATTCTAGAGCGGGTCGGCAAAGCGGCTTATTGTTTGAGGCTATTGGTGGACTTGAGTGGACTACCCGATGTATTCCACATTTCTGTATTGCGGAAGGCGGTGCAAGAGCCTTCGCAAGTGATCGCAGTTGATCAAGTGCTGATGGACAAAGGGTTGACGACTAGGGTAAAGCCCGTTCGTATTGAAGACTTTGAGGTCAAGCGACTCCGTAATAAGGAGATCCAGATGGTCAAGGTCCGGTAGGACAATTGCGGTCGGGAGGAGCTCTCTTAGGAACGGGAGAAGACCATGCTGGAGGAGTACCCAGAGTTATTTCTCTCAGGTAATGCTTTTGGTTTTTGCATATCTTTCCTTTGGTAATTTTGTGGACGAAATTCTTTTAAGAGGGAGAGAGTTGTAACGCCCCGAAACTCGAAAGGGTGACGGGTGGCGTTTTGAGCCAAATTTGGGTTTTGCTAGAGGTGACACGGCCTGGGACACGGGCGTGTCCCAAGGCATGTCGTGCTCGGGTTCGACGTTGGTCGTGTGGTCGACGATTTTGGAGTCAACTATCGTCGGGGGGGGGGGGTGAACACGGCCTAGGACACGGGCGTGTCCCAGGGCATGCCAGTCACTCAGAGCCTTACACTCAACGATCATTGAGTGAGGGGCGCACGGCCTGAGCCCAGGCATGTTCGGGTTCGATATGGGCGTGTGCAAATCGACACTGGCGTGTCGAATTCCCGTGTCCTCCTCGGGTCGTGCGGCATTTTCTGCTAAGGCAGTTACACGACCTAGGACACGGGCATGTCCCAAGGCGTGTCTAACACACGGTATGTGACACGGGCGTGTCACATGGTCGTGTTGTGCTCGGGTTGTTTTTGACCTGTGTCATTGGGGGAACACACCCAGCAATACGGGCATGTACTGGCTGACACGGGCGTGTCAAGCCTGACACGGGCATGTCGGGTGCCTGTGTTCTTTTCAGGACGCGTCGGTTTCCACGCCGAATGGGTGACATGGCCCAGAACACGGCCGTGTTGCAAACCGTGTTCGGCCCAGGATTTCTAATTTTTGGCTGAATCGTGGCCGTCCGTTTCCTTAGTTTGGGATCCAACGGCCGGGGGTTGTTCCTTACGAGATATACTTGGGAATGGGGCTTGAAAACCCTCATTCTACTTGAGCATTCTCTTTCTCAAAAGCAAGAGAGAAGGGAGAGAAAGGAGGAAGAAAGAGAGCTAGATCCGGGCACTGGCGGAGCTTCAGAGCTTTAAGTCGCAAGCCGACTTCGGATCTGCAGAGGCAAGGAGATTGCAGTGCTTGCAATCCGCATAGATTTCCATGGCGCCAAGGAAAAATGCTAGGGTAACGATTCTCATCCTAAGACATGTGAAGTCCTCTTTTCCTTTGCATAGGAAGCCCTCTAACGTGAGTGTGCGATGAATTGAGGCGTTCCTTGGGGTAGATATGTAAAGTCCCCCTTGTATAGAGTCTGTATGCGAGAACAGACATAGGCATGATTTGTGAAGCCTATCCGGACAAGTTGGTCTGGATCGGTGATGTTGCATTGCATAATAACCGGAGAAGACTCTGTCTGAATGGTTGTTCTTTGGGTTTTCAAAGAGGTAGATTGCAACATGGATACTTGAGGATTAACTCCAAGGTGCACCCGGAAAACTGGGCAAATGCGGGATGTTGCCAATATGGTTGCCGGAGAGCCAACTTGAGCATAACTTGGTTATGTGAATTGTGTGATGGAAACGGGACTCGGGAATTCTTGACCTGCGCATATGGCTTAAATTGACGTTGCGGTATGAGCACAGGTCAGGCGGAACCGTGCCCGATCTATGTCGTTCGGTGGAACCATTGGCACAGATGAGGGTCTTTGGCGGTCTATGCATTAAATTGACGTGACCAATGCCAGGAAGACAAAATGCTCATATGGTTTGTCTTCCAAGGGACGGTGGTGAGATGGGAACGTCTATGACTTAAATTGACGTGACGTTGGCCGGATCGCCGTGAATGTGCTCTGAGTGCATGGGGTGTGTGGTCGTGCGTGACTGCACCTATGATGAAATGTGTTTACACTATACTGCTTGATTATGCTATCAAAATGCAGGGAAGAGCATCACTGCCCCGAGTTGGGGGCGGGGTCGTTACAATTTGGTCAGCATAGCTGACCGTTGCTTTTGTTTGCCACCGTGCGGTGGTTTGTTGCTTGCAGGTGCTGCGGAGCCGAGTGGAAAGTAGCTGGCTAAAGCCCAAGTTGCTGAGCTGGCCCTCGAAGGCCTATATTTGAGTGTTTTTCTTGTTTACTCATGTATGACCGGCCTGTGTGCCGAGGTTTGTAAAACATGTTTATTGAGCAAACTATTGTAAGGCCATAAGGCCAATATTTGTGTATTATACATTCCTATGGGTTTATCGTAGTGGACATTCATGCTTGGCTGGGTTCTTTTATCTGGGAAAATTAATAATTTACTTCCGCTAGATGCTCTGTGTTGGATGTGGTGATTGGTTGATTGGTTTCAATAAGTAACCAACTGGTCTGTCTGTGGTATATGGCGTTTGGCCCCGGCCGGACCTACTATTATATGCTATGTGACGGATAGGGGTGTTACGGCTCGTCCGACCACCGTTATTCCTCCAAAATTCACCGCAAGCGAAGATCTTCCGTTGTTTTCTTCATCTCCATCTCAAGAGGAACATTTGGAGCTCCTTCTCGCTGCCATTGGAGATCTTTCCGGTGACTACCAGCCTTCACGGATCGTGAAGAAGACGGGGAAAACACCTTTGAAGTAGGTGACAACACTTCAAGCTTCCTCGAACGTCAACCACCGACCGAGCCTGGACGAAGACCGAAAACCTTCAAATCCGGTCGAGAATCATGGCTAGCCTTCACGCATTGGGTTGTAAATATCCTCTTTTGATGTATCGTATGTCGCTAACGGAGATCTAAATAAGAGAAGGCTCTAGATCGCCATTCAAGACACACTTGATCCACCGCACCTACACAAGCATCTACCGCCCTCAATACGGAATATTTTTGTGCACAAAGCATAAACACAATCAGAGAATGATCGACTCTAAAATAACGATTAAAAATTAGTCGACTCATTCACAAAGATATCGCAAAGGTTGCCAATACCTTTTAATGGAAAGACCAAGGCTATAAGCCAAGATCCGCTCAAGCAAAATGGACCTACCAGGTCCGGAGAAAAGGAAACACGAACAATAACAATTTTATTCGAAGATTTTAAAATCGATTGAGATTTAAGATCACGGATAACACGATGGTTAAACCTCCACAATTTTAAAGAGGAGAAGCACTAGACAAGGGGAAGAGATTACCCAACCCGTTGGTGGAAAACACACTTGATAACTTGTGGGAGAATCACTCTCTCTAAGATATCCACCTGCGTCACACCGAAAGGATCCTCCGGCATCGCACTGAGTGGGGTTGATGTCTTTTTTCCTTGGAGTTGCACCAAAAATCAACACCGGAGGCTCCACGAGAAGGGAGGCCGAAATGGGGGAAGAGGGAGACAAGTTGGGGCGGCTAGTCACAAGACCAGGACGAAATTCATCTTAGAGAAATGGATTTAAGGTTTTATTTCTTCATCCCCTAATTAACTTAATAAGTCTCCTATATATAGGAGTTACAAAATAGATCCAACCGACCCAAGATTGAGATGAACCCTCATCAATCTGGTTGGCTAATAGCACACCAAATGAAATGCAAGAAATTAAAACAAAACAAGTTCTAAATAAAGTAAAGCATTTAAAGTAATTGAAATGATCTTTAAATAAGTCTTTAAATGGGCTTCGCGCGCCGCAGACGGAGGTTGTAACGTTGACATCCGTTAGTGGCAAAGGAGTCGTCATGTCGCCTGAAATCTTTATGTTGTAGCATTTCGGCGTCCAGATCATCTTCAAGTGATAATGGAGAGGCTGCGACATCATCTTTACTCTCATTTGGATGTTGTTTCTATGCTTTGGATGTTAGGTAAACTTGCTAGGAACTCTTAACAATGTTCATGATGGTTTACTATTACAAATGTTATTGTAGTCCATAGTTTGGCTTTACTTCCTTTGCTTGCTTTGGGTTGTTGCTTGGTTATACGACGCACTAACATGTGTTAGGTGCTAGCTTGGCGAGGAGGTGTTTTCGACCATCAATGGTTACGACCACACGCCCTAATAATCATCGGAGTATTCCACCATTGCGAAGAGGTGAAGGTGACCAACGTAATTAATTTTAGTTGTTTTAAAACAAAAAATCAACCCCCAAACCTTTGTTGCCTTTGCAATCACTTTCTAATGGGGAAGAAGACACTTCCAATCTGCAGTCCTTGAGAGATTAGATACTCGGAGGATAACTCCACCAATTTATTACTTGATGACGATCGATGCACTTGCCGAGATTGCATCAAGTTTTTTGCGCCGTTGCCGGGGAGTGCAACAGTTGTGTGTATAATTCTATTGGAAAAGTTGTTGCAAGTGTTTTTGTCCTTTTGATCGATTTTTGTGTGTTGTATGACAGATCCAAACCCCAGGGATAGAGGTGAAGATCATGGAGTTGATCTTAAAACAACACGAGCGAGGCGAGCCCAACGGCGTGCTGCTGCTGTTGAAGGAATAGAAAGAATGGAAGATTTAGGTCAAGGAGGAAATGGACTCGGTGAACGAGTCGGTGAGGACCAGGAGGAGGTACGACCCAAAATTAGGACAATGTGCGACTTCACCACCCCTACCGCAGGAAGTGTTTACCGTGATTTTGGCCCGGCCATCGTGAACCACCACTTCGAGGTAAAGCCCGTCATCCTCAACTTGATCCGCAATAACATGTAGTTTTTTGGGTCTGCCAAGTGAGGATCTGTAGCTCCATCTGGCGGAATCATTTGAGATCGGTCGCATTATCCGCTATGTCAGCATTACAGATGACGTGGTGAAGCTAAGGTTGTTCCCATTTTCACTAAGGGACGAGGCGAAAACCTGGCTCCACACTATTTCTCTCGGGACTGCGCTCATATGGGAGTCTCTTTCCTCGAAGTTCTTAGCCAAATTCCACCCGGTGGACAAAATAGTGAACGCCTGAAGGGAGATAGCCACCTTCCGGCAGCTGTACCAGGAAACTTTATCTTAGGACTGGGAGAGATTTTCTAATCTGCAGCGTCGATGCCCCCTGCACAGCTATGAGACGCGGAATTTGGTTGAAATATTTTATTTTGATGTTGAGCCTAATTATAGTGCCATGATCGACGCGACAGCTGGAGGCACTATCATGAACCTGACTCTCAATGAGGCTTTGTGGCTCCTTCGTGACACCGCTTCTCATAGCACGTATTGGATTACTGGAAGAAACGCACCAAGGAGTGCGAGAAATTTGTTCGATGTAAATGTGGTGCAACTACAAGCTGACGCGAGCAATTTACTATTATGGATTGAATGATGTTGCTGACCAGATCGACCCCTCCTTCAGCTTTGGTGATGGCTATTTCGTGTAGTGGTTGTAGATACCCCGACAATCATAAATATGAGTGACCAGCTGGAGAATCTTTTGTTGATCCCTTTGGTATATCTGCTGAAGATAGTTTGAACTTTATAAATAATCAGAACCGCGGTGCTCCTTATAACAGTGCTTACAACCCGAATGCGAGAAATCATCTGAATTTCTCCTGGAACCAAAATTCTCCCGGTCAAAGGTGGCAGGGAGGCCCACATCAGTTTGATGCTCAATATTTTATTAGCCAGTAGTGACCGCCGCAATCAAGTTGTAATCAGAATGCACAAGAGATGCGAAAGAGTGCATTAGAAGAGATGATGAAGAAATTCGTGGAGATGGCTCAATCCAACATGGCCACTCAGAACGCCTCCATGAGAAACTTGGAGACGCAGCTGCGGAAACTGGCCCATGTGTTCTCTGAGCATACTTGCGGCGCCCTTCCGAGAGACACGGAAAAAAAATCCCTATGAGCAAGGGAAGTGTGTTGGGGAGATGGATGAGTGTATTAAAAATTAAATGGTTGTGAAGTGTGAAATAAATGATGTAGAGATAGTGGCCCTATGTGATTCCGGATCTTCTTGCAACATTATTTCTTTACAAGATGTTAAAAAATTTAATTCAAATATTGAGTCAAATGTCCGTAAATCACTAGTGCTAGCCGACGGGTCGGAAGTGAAGACCGACGATGAGATAAAGGAGTTGGAAGTGATATTGAACAGGGTTGTGGTGGTCACTGATTTCCAGGTGCTGGGACGAATATGGAATGCTTCAAAACCCATCTTAAAGGTCCCATTCCTGAAATCTAGTGGGGCGACCTTGCAGTTTAATGCGAGCGACATCACCTTGGCATCCAAGGTTTATTTGCCTTTACCGTCATCCCTTCCCCCTATGATTCTGAATGAACCCAGAAAACTGCAACATTTGAATGTTGTGTTATCTAATGGTTTGCCTAGTGTTGCTGAGATAGGTGTGTTGTAGAAAGGGGAAGACAGGGCAGTTAAAGTAGTAGAAATGCTGAAGATTGTTGAAGGGGAAACAAAAGTGGAGTTTCTTGGAGTGCAGCAAGTTGCATATGAGAAGGGTAGTGAGCGGAGTGAAAGGCACGTTGATGAGACTAAGGAGCAGAGCATGGCTGTTGAAAGCGTATATAAATTAGAATCAAAAACTTATATTGAGCTAAATGATTTGTGTAAAACGGTAAAATAGGTTACATGGGCTGATTTAACACCCACCGCGGGTGAAAAAAAGAGGCCTCCGGAAGGAGAAGATAGAGCTACCTCTGAATTGGATGGAGTGGTTGTACCACTATAGCGATCTCCATCAGTGGAATTGTGAAACAAAGAACTTCGAATGTGTAAGGTGCTGGATTTTGCCCGCTGGCGCGAGAAGGAAGAGGCGAGGGGCAGGGGAGATTCGTCTTACCTGGGCCATAAAGCTTACTCTTCTCCCTTGTCTCGCATATCAGGGGGGATCTATCACAAGTCTGCGATTAGCTGAGATATGAAGGATCTCCGAGCCCCACCCCCTTTATAGTATAATTTTTTCTTAATGTTGTGTGTGAAGTTTTAGACTTAATCATTGCATGTTGCACTTATGCTTTTTAACTATATATAAAACTGCTAATATAGCTATTTGGTTCACCTTAAGGACGGTAAATAAAAGTGGCTCCTGGGAGACAACCCATTATTTTGTTTTTTTTTCATATTATTTATTATGGATTGTTGTGCTTGGAGGTATTTTATTTTGCCGGTGGAGTTCATTCGGGCCATGGAATTTCAATAGAAATTAATGCCAATCTTCTTGTATGCTCATTTCTGAGCATTGGGTAACCCCTTCTCCTTACTTGCTTTTTAATTTCACGATCACATTGTGGTGTTAGGTTCTTTAGGCTATGTTTGGTGGGGAGAGTTATGTGGGGTACTCACGCACGTGTATTAAACCATTATTATACTAGAAGAATATATTCATATGCTATCTATGATGATTAGCATTGCATACCACTGCACCACACTTGAGCGCGTTCTTGAAGTGGAGCACGTCGTGAGGTTTATCATCACTAGTGTGCGATTTGAAAAATTTTGGCTCTTGCCTAGGATTGCGAGGCGGAGTAAAATGTTGCCTCCATGAGTGCTCATAATCGAGTGGTCACGTCTCATTTAGGTCTACGTGTAGAATTAGATTCTTTTTATGCTTATAGCGTATTTTATTTCTATTAGCGTAAATCTTGTTTATTCTACATGCCTACTTCGAATCCGGTGTGAATAAAACGGTAGCGTAGGGATGTGTGATGACATCGCTAGACTCGTATTGCTCGAGTCAGGAGGAAGAATTTTCTTTCTCGGTGGCTAAGAACTTGCCCCTAGCTACTCAAACCAAGGGTGCATGGTTAGTCAAGTGCTCGTGGGATGTAGGTCGTCACTTTGTTCTAGTTTGAGCCTTCTCACTTTTATTTCCCCGTTGAGCCTGTCCCTTCCTTTTGCATTGCTACGCCTCGCGACCAAATCCATATAGCCTTTCCTACTCGCACACCCGAATGTGGTGGCTCGGTTGGTTTGTTTTATTGTAGTTTTGTATCTGTTATGTGTGGCTGTTATGTGGGAGATTTGTGATGCTTGTGGTGTTGTCGTGTTTTCGGCTCATTTTGGTTATTTGGTTAAATAAAAAGGAATAAAAAGAAAAAAAATTAAATAAATGAAATGAAAATTCCCAATGTGGAATAAAAGAAAAAAGAAATTTGTTGGAAAGTTGTGGTTTTATGGTTGTGAAATTCTTTTGTATTGTGTTCGTTATGGGAATGCACACATCATTAAAAGTCCAAGTCTTGTGGTGCGATGCACGTGTGTCATTGCATGTAGCTGTGAGTGTTTTAGGGTAGTCTCATTTTAGGTGTGCGGATCCGTCGTGTTTATATTTATATACCCCGCCTTTGCCTAAGCCACCATTATACTCCAAGTCCTACGTATTCGCGCTTGAGTCAAATTAGTGTCGTGGAGAGAGTTTGAATGGGCGCGCTTATGGTCATCGACATTGGTGAATTACTTTGGAGGTTATCCCGATCCATTTCTTTGGCAATGCTCAACTAAGTGATTGTCTACTTTATCCTTGCGCGTGATCGAATGATTCCCCTCGATTTTATTATAGAGTAGTAATAATATTTTGATACTCCTTTAGAAATATATATGCTATTAGTGCATAATTAGAAATTCCTTATACAGTATTCCTATGAGTGTGAGCATGCGATTTCATATGGTACTCCGCTGCGCATTTATAGGCTAGCTATGCTATTTTTCTCGTCCGCGTTAGGGATTATTTGATAGGGACAAGCAAATGTTTAAGTCTGGTGGTGTGATGAGTCCGATTTATATAGGGTTTTTCAGATTCATCTGGGCTTGTTATTTTGCATGTGCACAACAATTTCAGTAGGAAAAGTCGTATATTTGATTAGGGCTTCACTTAGCCATTGTTGAACTATTTCAACCCATTTTGGTTTGCGAATTGCGTCGGGATGTCAGGGGTAAGTACTGGGGTACTCTCCGTGCGGATTTGGTTTTTTATGTTGTATATTGGTGATGGGAGCTTTTGCTCTAGTTATGTTTTTTGTTGTGAAGGTGGACAGTTTTCACCCAAATCAGGAATTCAGACTTTTGGAAAACGCTCGGTCGTGCGTTTCCTTATAGCACACTTTCTACCAAATCGTGCGTTTTCTGCAGCTAGAGGATTGACCAACCCATGCAATTTCTTCATGCAAGGTTTCTTCTGAACCGTGCATGAAGGAGACGCACGGATTTCCTATATCTATCTACTTTTATAGCACTCTGTGGTTAATCGTGCGATTTGTTCACGCACGGGTAGAAGTGCCTGTGCACAAGTAAAACGTACGGTTCCACCTGCTTGCCTGGAATTTCAGCGCTCTGTACTTACTTGTGTGTTTTCCTTCACATGCGGGAGGAAACGTCTGTATGCGATTATAATGCACGGGTCAACTCATCTTCCTCCGCAAGCTTTATCCTTGAAGTTAATATCGCACGGTTAATGCACGGCCGTGCAATAAACTGTGTGTGATAATTTTTCTTACCTACTCATATTAAAGCTCAGGAGTTGACTAGAGCAGGAACGATTCCTCCATTTCTGCTCCTCTAAGCGGGAAAGTCTTCCACCAGCCATTTTTTCCTATCTCCTCCTTAGAGAGCTCGTCGGGCAACCGTTATTCCTCCAACTTCACCGCAAGCGAAGATCTTCCGCTGTTTTCTTCATCTCCATCTTAAGAAGAGCATTTGGAGCTCCTTATCGTTGTCATTGGAGAGATTTTTGGTGACTACCAGCCTTCACAGATCATAAAGAAGACGGGTAAAACACCTTTGAAGTATGTGACATCACTTCAAGCATCCTCGGACGTCAACCACCGACTGAGCCTAGATGAAGACCGACAACCTTCGACTCCGGCCGAGAATCGTGGCTAGCCTTCACGCGGTAGGTTACAAATATCCTCTTTACTCTCATTTGGATGTTGTTTCTATACTTTGGATGTTAGCTAAACTTGTTAGGAACTGTTAACAATGTTCATGATGGTTTACTATTGCAAATGTTGTCGTAGTCCATAGTTCGGCTTTACTTCCATTGCTTGCTTATAATTATTGCTTGGTGATATGCCGCACTAACGTGTGTTAGTGGCTGGATTGGCGAGGAGGTGTTTTTGACCCTCAACGGTTATGACCACACGCCCTAATACTCATCGGAGTATTCCACCATTGCGAAGCGGTGAAGGTGACCCACATAATTAATTTTAGTTGTTCAAAAATAAAAACTCAAACCCCAAACCTTTGTTGCATTTTCAATCACTTTCCAACGAGGAAGAACACACTCCCAATATGCACTCCTCGAGAGATTCAATATTCGGAGGATAACTCCCCCAGTTTATTACATAACGACGATCGGTGAACTTGCCGAGATAGCATCACACACCGTGCAAACGTACTATGTTGTCAACATATAACTTAGAAAATTTTTAAACTAAATTGTCCTTTTTATTTGGTATGAAGTGTGATACCTTTGCAACCGATCATCGATCACCCACACAACATCGTTCCCGCTCCGTGATCTTGGAAACCCATGCATGAAATCCATAGATATGTCATCAAACATTCACACTAGAATTGACAATGGCTTCAGGAAACCACCAGGTTTCTGACATTCAGCTTTTACCAAGGCACAAGTATGGAACTTCGCCACGTAAAGAGCTATGTCCTTATTTAAACCCAGCCACTTGAACATCTTTTTCATGTCCTTATACAGTATTGTGCTCCCAGGGTGGATTGAGTATTTAGTAAAGTGTGCCTCATACAACAAATCCTTCCATAATTTACCCATATTTAGGATGCACAAACGGCCGACCTTTCTCAAAAGGCTAACATCCAAGGAGAATTTGGAATTTGACCCATCCGCTGCTTAGCGTTTCATACTCACATCAAGTTCCATCGCTCATTGAATCCTGCCTGCGAGGTCATATTGAACCTCTGTCTAGTTCAAGCACACATTTGTAATGGCATTCTTGTCAACACAAGAAATACCTAAGACCTCCAACTCGTAGATCAGACACTCATTATGCATCTGTAGTCAACTTGCCCATACAGGAGTCCTATGACTCAAGGCATCTGCGGCCACATTTACCTTCCCCGGAGTGCAGTGTATCTTGAAGGTGTAGTCCCCAAGGAACTCCATCCACCTTCGTTGTCGCATATTCAGATCCTTCTAATCTATTAAATATTTATGGATTTTATGGTCCGTGAATATGTCAACTTTCACGCCATACAAGTAGTGATGTTATAGATTAGGTCCAAAAGTTACAACCGCCTACACCAAGTCATCAACTGGATAGATTCGCTCGTGTACTTTCAATTGACGTGATCCATAAGCTATAACCTTTTCGAACTGTAGAAGAACGCAACCTAAGCCTCTCCCTGAAGCATCACTATATATCTCATAACTGTCTTAAGATAGGTTACTCTTCAACTTATCAAAACTCCGTGCTCACTAAGGCATCAAAACACACTTCTGATCTTTTCTTATCAATGTGGTGAGAGGTAAGGCTATCCGCAAAAAGTTCTATATGAAGTGCCTTTAGTAACCAACAAGTCCAAGGAAGCTCCTGACTTCTGCTACAGTAGTCAACACAGGCCACTGTCGTATCACAACGATCTTCGCTGTATCCACAACAAAACCCTCTCCACTAACCACATGGCCATGAAAAGCCACCGACGACAACCAAAGCTCACACTTTGAGAACTTGGCATAGAGTTTATTCCTCATCGGGGTGTGGAAAACCATCCTTAATTGATTTGCATGATCTTCTTCTGATTGAGAGTACACAGTATGTCGTCAATAAAGATGATAATAATTCGATCTAAGTACTCCCGAAAAGTCTGGTGCATCAAGTCCATGAATACTGATGACGCGTTTGTTAGCCCAAATAGCATTACAGTGAACTCATAGTGACCATAACGTGTACCGAAAGCTATCTTTGGAGAGTCAGATTCCCTAATCTTCAACTGGTAATATCCAAACTATAAATCAAGCTTTGAATAGACAGTCGATTACACCAACTGATCAAATAAGTCATCAATCCGTTGAATCAGATATTTGTTTTTCTTCGTCAGCTTATTCAATTCTCGATACTCAATGCATAGACACAAGCCTCCGTCCTTCTTCTTCACAAAGACAAATGGTGCACTCCAAGGTGACATGCTCGGACATAAATATCCTTGCTCTAGCAATTCTTGTAATTGAACTTTCAATTCAACCATTTCCTTTGGCGCTACTCGGTAAGGTGAGCGGGCCACAGGTTTTACACTTGGCACCAACTTAATAGTGAAGTCAAACTCTTGCTGGGGTGGAATCCTAGGGAGATCTTTAGGAAATACATATGCATAATCCGACACATAGGAATGCCACTCAAACTAGGCTTCAGCTCTACAACCTCCAACAATGTGAAAAACAATTTCGCGCCCTTTCGAACCGCCTTGACTACTTGGAGAGCAAACATCAATATCTTGCTCGATCCTCTCATGCCAGTAAACTTTGTCCCGCGTTCGGTGTTCTGTCCCAGCATGACTTCCTTAGATTTGCAATCATTACAGGCGCGCTGCTTCGAGAGCCAGTCCATTCCAAAGATTATATCAAACTCAGATATCGGTAGCACCGATGCTTCTAATTCAAAATCAAGACTTCCTATCCGCACCTTAATACTAAACATTGAACCCGTTTTCACCTTTTATTCTTAATGAAATATTATCCCAACCTCATATTTATTATACAAATCCAAGTATAAAAATGAATACATTATGCCCAATGAAAAGACTTCTTGATTAGTAGTCTGTGAATAACTTGTTCGTACATGTACTGATACATAAAATAGAAATTACAGTACGCTATTACAGCTACTTATTTTTGTATAAATGTTATTTCATATTAGTTTGCTATCATCAGAGGGCCATTGTGACATTCTCGAGCTATGTGTCCCGGCTTGCCACAGGTATAGAAAATAATTGGGCTTTGCCAAAAGGTTGCTCCAGACTTAGCCTTCTTCACCTTTGGAACATCATTATGACAATCTAAGGAATGTTGTCCTAACTTGCCACAAGTATAAAAATCATATGGAGCTTGATTTGTAGATGTTCTAGACCTCTGCATCCATCTCTTATGGAATGCAGACTTTGCAGATCTTGTAGAGCTCGTTACCCCGAACTCTCGCATCTGGTGGACTTTTGACAATTCTATCTCCAACGATCTAGCTTACTCCACCATGTCTTGGAATCCATTTAACTTAGGACCCATCAACAAAAGTCCGAGATCATCGCACAGACCATTATAAAATCTATTGGTCTTGGCATCTTCATCCTCCAATACAAACCTCTCATGGTGCCTTAGAATGAAAAACGCTTGTAGGTACTCATTAATCATTTGTGCTCCCTGCACTGAACATATGTTCAACTGTAGATCTGAAGCTCTTCTTATAGCAATTTTCTAAAGATCTCCAACCGACATTGAAGCCACCACCTGGACAGGGGGCTGCACATTCCTTCCGTATTGGGCATTGATCATTGCGAAAACAACATTAGCTATCATTTGAACCATTGTTGCAGAAGGATGGGGTATAGGCACCTTAGTTTGTGCATTACTCTCCGCAAGGCACTGGGGTTCACCGTGCCCGACACCACTTCTAGTCGCCTATAATCGTGAAACACACAATTAAGCAACTAATAATATTGCAAAAAGAAATCATCGGAACATGCAAGTTCCTCAAATATGTGTATTTTCATTCCTAAGTGGACATTCTTTAGTTCATTTTTGTTATAACGGTAAGCACATACACGTGCTCGCCACTCCTCAAAAGAATTCGACCACGAATTTACAGAAGGAAGACCAAGTCGAGAAGCTCATACCAAATTGTAACACGTCATTCCATTAATGTAGAATATAACAGAAGGTCTGGCCGGGGCCCGACACCAAATTCCATGGACTGACAACGGAGTTATGATGCACTTACGGCAAGTGTACCGCTAGTATAAGTAATATAAAATGGGGAGGCTTTCCCAAATATCGAATCTCTCAAGGAACACTCCAAGGTGGAGATGTCTTTCAAGGAGGAATTGAGATTGAAGTCCTAAGAGGCTTGGTTTTAGTTGCAATAAAATAAAAGCTAATTAAATCTACTCCTATGCAAGCCACTATGCGCTGCTTCGCTCGGTGGAATAGAAGAGTAGGCAAGCATAGGGGATGAAAAGAACAGCGGATTGAGGGTCGCAAACACCTCTTCGCAACGCGCACCTCTAGCAATCGCTAGAGCAACAATACTAACAGTTGTGTCGTGTGGAAACACAGGCGCTACTCAAGCTACTGAAGTAGTAAATCGAAATAGAATCACATAGACATAAAACAAATAATGTTCACTACTAAAGTACAACAACATCTACATATGATCATTTAGCCTCACATATATAACAATAAAGAAAGAATAAGTCAAGAAATCAACTGAATCCGAAGTCTCATCGAGGAGTGATGCGGTTTACGGAAAGTGTATAGCTCGCACAAGTACTATAAAATGGGCGAATTTTCCTAAGTATCAATCTCTCAAGGAACACAGTAAGGTGGAGTTAATTTTGAGGAGGACTTGAGATTGAAATCCTTAGGTCTGTATTTACGAAGAGGGTTTTGAATATTTGTGGAAAAAGAAAGTAAAACACTAATAAATTAATCCTATGCAATGCCGCTATACAATGCTTCGCCGGGCGGATGAAGAACTACACAGGCCGCTTTGCACCGAATCGCAAGGAGGATGGACGAGTATGCTTGCGGATTAGGTGGTGAGAATGACGGAATGAGGGTCGTGAGTACCTCTTCGCTATGCACACCACTAGCAATTGCTACTGTGGCACTATGTGGTGGAGGATTTATAATGGCACACCTCAAGCAAATAACGTGAATATAAAATCACATAGACATGATTGTACACAAACGTATATCAAATTAAACACACTTCATAAAATACAAAGGGATTAAACTACACTATCAACAACAAGAGAAGAATAAAGTGTGAAATCGACCGGTTCCGAAGTCTTGCAGAGGATTCATGGAAGGATTCACTGGGTTGTCAATCCGCATCCTAGCTCGGTCCTCAACTGCGTCCGGGTTAGAGGAGGCTGTCACTAACTCCCAATGGACTCGTCTTCTTCATGTCACGATATGGTGGACGATGACACAAACTCCTCAGATATTGATGGTGAAAGCTAGGTCAAACCCTTCTTGAAGTTCAAGGATGAAGGAGGAGGTCAAAAGGTAGCTCCGGCTTGAATTTTGCGTCGAAAGCTTGCCCGGAGTCTCTCCCTATAGTGGAGGATGAAGGAGATCGGCGGAACCTTCCTCGGAGACGAAAATGGCGGAGAAAAAGTCCCGTGTCTCGAATTAGGGCGGAACTTGCGAATTTATAGATTGTAGAAATTATAATGCACACGAACAGTGGCACACGACAAGTTGTCGTGCGCACTATGTCCAGTAATCGTGGGTATTGGCATGGCAGAACTCAAAGAAAAACATGGATAACGTTCACGTGTAGTGGCGCATGACCAAAGGTCATGCACACTATGTCCAATGGTCATGCGATTGCCCCAGACAGAACTCCAGATAAAAGGAATAAACGTGCACGAACAATAGAGCACGACCGGTGGTCGTGCGCACAATGTCCAATGCTCGTAATTAGTGGCTCATGAACAGTGCTCGTACACTATAGATCCAATGATCGTGTGCTGTGTTCCTGTACTGTTTGGGGTTCGACGAATAGTCCGTGCACGACCAGCGGTCATGCGCAAAGGAGTCCACTGACCGTGAGCCTATAAAAACGCACGATCAGTGGACCTTAGGCAGAAAACATTCCCAAACAATCCCGGGACATGCACACGACCTTTGTACCTACAGCAAAAATAGAAGAGACATTGAAACAGGCATAACACTTTCTCCATACACAGAAAAACACCAAGTAGGGTAAAAGTGCAAAAACAATGAAATCACACAGAAAACGGGCCAAAAGTGCACCTTAATATGGAATGGGAATACTAATAAATATGAACAATTATGGCTCTAAAGTGTAGTGCATCAACGAGAAAACTAGCCCAGATGAGTCCAAAAATAAGTATATAAATAAGACTCATCAAGGAGTCTCGGAAGGAATCGCCGGGTTTTCAGTCTGCGTCCAAGCTCGGTCCTCAATATGTCTTGGGTAAAGAAGGATGTCACTACCCTCCAATGAGCCCGTCTTCTTCGTGTCACGAAATAGAAGAAGGCTGCAAGCTTCCCTTTTCTTGTTGGCTATGGCGCCCAAACTTACAGTGGAGCCAAGAGATGAAGGAGAAGGCCAAGGGTAAGAACCGGCGAGAGGTAAGCTTTACGATCGTGGCTGAAACTTCTCTCCTTAGTGGAAGATGAAGGGCGGAGGTAGAATGGCAGAGTTTTGCCATAAAACGGCTGAGGTATAGTTAAAAATGTTCATCTCCCCAAATGTATGGATATCTGCGCTTAAAATAGAAACAGGGCAAAAATGGTCATGAACGGTTATGCACACGACCATGCGTTAACGGTGTGTTATTAAATTACAGAGCAAGCTTGTGGAAGAAGAAGAAGTGTTGACCCCGTGCGTTACCTCGCGCACGGACGCTTTCGCCCGTGCGTGAAGGAAATCGCACGGGTATCCACATAGAGAAGAATTTTCCGGCAAGCAGGTGGAACCGTGCATTTTACTCGCGCACGGGCACTTCCACCTGTGGGTAAGTAAATTGCACGATTAACCACAAAGAAAAATAAAACAAGGAAGTTACATGAAAACCCTGCGTTTCCATCGCGCATGGTTTTGAAGAAACCGTGCGTTTACCGTGCGTGAAGATCATCGAGCACAGATCGACGAAATTTGTCGAGTTCCACTTGACTATCTTCCGTCGAGTAAAATGCACAATCTGGAAGAAAACATGCGCGAAGGAAACGCACGACCTTGCATTTTCCACAAATCAGAATTCCTGCATTGGGTAAAACGCACCACCTGCACAGTAAAAACAAAAAATAAGAGCACCAGCTCCCAGAACCAATAAACAACATAAAAAACTAACAAATCCTCATGGGGAGTACCCCAGTACTTACTCCTTACTACAAAATGCACAATTGCACACCCTTGGGCCAAAGCAGTGTACAAAGTGTTCCTTGACCGATCGAAGCAAATATAACATATTTCAGGTAAAAAAGCAGTGCACGAGTGAGAATACAGGCCCAGATGAGTCCTAAAAACCCTATATAAATCGGACTCATCATGTTACATGTGAATATCAAAACTACCTAACAAATCTGAACTCAGATCATTCTAGCAGAAGCTTCATGGGTTATTAGAACTCAAGTAACAATAAATGTCCACTAACAGATCACATAGGAATGTTATACAAAATACACTAAAAAGTGCGGCCTTAAGGCCTTACAATTATTCTTCATAAAAGTTGTTTACAAACATCAGCACGCAGGCCGAACACACATTAAAATAATAAAAAGCTCTTCTTTTAGCCTTCGAGAGATGACATAATATCAAAGGGTTGCAACCCGCTATTTCCCGCCCGGCTCTCAACCACCTGCACAGGGAAACTCCACCATAAATGTGGAAAACAAGGCAACGGTCAGCTTTAGCTGACCGATTTATAAGGACCGTACCCCATTCCTGGGGCAGCGGTATTCCTTCCCTGCAGGCATAACATTCATATATATATATATATATATAATTATACATATATAACACACAAAGTCACAACTTAAGAACCATACAAAATATCACGAATATACAACATAAGCACCATTCAAGTTATCATAAACATTTGCATCACCAACCAAACATTTCGTGCACTCATGACACCTTATCGATGTACTGAAAATGACCAGCCCCACCACCGTCTAAAAGTCCGAGACTGACGGTAAACTATGAGCAATAATAGCCTGGCCTCTGTCACAAAGATCATATCGCCATGACTCTTCCTCTACTCCATCGGTAATTATCATGTACTTTAAGTCTATTTAACCGATTGTCTAAGAGCAGGTACAGCTCAGTTTTTTCCCATTACTCAAATCTCCATGCCATCGCCGAAAGCTGAAACCTTTATGGAAAATCTACATGAGGCGGGTCAGCCTCCCTTTTCCCGTAAATTAAACATAACCAATGTTATGTACAATGGCTCTCAAGGCCATCAAAGTTGGGCACCCAGGTCCATAACTCATCTTGCTAGCCACACGGTCTCCATGAGTTAGGCTCCGCAAGAACAATATTAACTGGGAGATATTGCCAGTGATAGCCACTAAGACCAGGCATTAACAACATAAAATCTCTTTCTGTACCCATACTCAGTTATAATTTGAAAGTCTTTCCAGAAAAACCTACAGTCTTCTATAGTGCCAGAAACTGGACTTTCATAACATATAAATCTCACCAAGAGTTATCGCGAGCGATATCCACTATCGCCCGACGATATCCAACAGTTATCAAAACCATAATATTCTCTTGGTATTTTCCTAGAGCATATCTCCAGTACTTCATACTACTCCAATTCACTAGCACACCCCCTCGGACTCCGTGAACTGCACGTTTATACTCGTAGTCTTCTCCGGCACGCAAATTAAAACATCACAAATCCAGACAACCCTGTCCGGATGGGCTTCACACTGCATGCCTGTAAAACCCCCATCAAAGAACACAACACATGGCCGAGTAGAGTCTTATGCCAAGAACAGCCGCCTTACGGTAGCGTAAACACATATGTTGAACGGTACAATAAGATGCCTATTCTGCCGGCTCTCACAATATCATTCATGCCAACCCAACATTAAGAGAATAAATAGAAGTCAAAGCATCACAATAAGTAAAATGTCCAAAGAGCAGTACAGTAATAAAAGGAACTACATTAGTTCCTTTAATATAAGAATACAACAAAATTACCCGAAGGATACAACAAATGTCTCTCAAAAGTCTCACACCTTAATAACCAACGCCAGTGAGGGTAACGTTGTATCAGTCCCTACCTCTATGGTCTGGTTGCCCTCCACCATCACATGCTGCTGCTGTAGCTCTATCCGCTATGTTTCCTCCTAAAAGGGTAGACGTAGCAAGCATTAGTCATAAAGACTAAGTGGCTATCACATCCTCTCACCCCAGTGACTCTTAGGCACCGGGCGGGGAAAAGAGGAAAGGTATAATATATTTATATAAATAATAAGTACAAATAATTTGTAAATTTCCACATATCAGAGTAGTAATAACATCATTGTTTGACATATGATAACATAATTCTACACTAGCAATTTAGTAAGGGAAGAGCAATCAACTGCATCATAGAATTAATAAGAGAAATATAACTTAACTTATAGAAATGCCCTTATAAATTTATAAGTTAAGGATGGGATTAATGAAATTTAACTCAACATCTAAAAGTGCCCATACAAATTTATATGGTGAGGATCTTTTGCAATGCAATGATGGTTTATGATGCACCCATGCAACTCACGCACTCTATTTTGCTATGTCGACATAGTCCTTAAGTTATCACTTTTCGAGCAGGTAGCTAACCTCTCAGGCATCCTTCATCGTGGCCAAACGGTGATAGTGGAGTGGGCATCTCCACTACTAGGTGGGTATCCACACTACCAGGCCTAGGCCTCCGTACGCCATAATGCTAAGAACATAATAACAGAGCCTCTAAGTACTATGGCTCAGAAGCTGTCTCTAGTAGATGTGCACCAAGAACACAGCCCAAGTGGCCTATCATCATGGCAAGGAAGGAGGCTTAGGAATGAGCACCAAGGACCAAACCCAACCGCCCAAGGTCAATCTGCCAACTCCCATTGGTGTGACAACTAGCGAGCCCGTAGATATACCACACAATGGTAAACCGAGGATTATGACACAGCATGTCAACACACACCGTATGCAATTACACTTTGCCATGCCATCAAACATCTATTGGCTCCCACTGAGTCCCTTCTCATCATAGAAATCTCATGCTCAAAAGCACGTAAGTTTCCTTCACAACCTAGGATATCAAATCCCTTTGACCTTTATATGATCCTCACCGCTACCCGTAGGGATTTAACAAAACTCTAAGTGGTGGACTGTTACAAATATTACTTTCAATATATAAGGTCAACAAGCTCATAGCATGACCACAAGCATAATACTCATCTTTGTAATGCCCAGAAACTCGAAAGAGGGACGGATAGCGTTAGAAGCCAAGTTTTGGGCCTGGTAAGGGTGACACGGCCTTGGACACGGGAGTGTCCATGGCCGTGTCATGCTCGGGTTGGCCGATTTTCCGTGTGTCAACGAGATGCATTCAATGATCATTAGAGGTCGGGCACACGGCCTAGGACACGAGCGTGTCCAAGGCCGTGTCCTTCTCAGGATGTTTGTCGGGCTGTGTTGAGTGAGTTACAAGGCCTGGGACACGGGCGTGTCCCAGGGTCGTGTCTGGCACACGACATGTGATACGGTCGTGTCATATGGTCTTATCCTCTTCAGGATAATTTGGTCCGGTGTCAAGTGAGGAACACGCCACGCAACACAGGAGTGTTTTGTTTAACACTGGCGTGTCTAAGCCCGTGTCCTGTTCGGGACGCGACGGTTTCAGCATCGATTGAGGTATACGTCCTATGACATAGGCGTGTCTATGGGTGAAAAGGGAGTGTCACAAGCCATATCACAGGTCGTGTCCTATTCGGTATTCCCTGGTTTATGGCGAGTGTGGAACACGGTCTTGGAAACGGGCGTGTCGCAAGTCGTTTTTGGCCCAGAAATGTCATGTTCATGGAGAATCGTGGTCGTTTGTTTCTTTCAAAAGGGATCCAAGGGCCTAGGCTGGTCCTGGAGGGGTTTAAGGTCGGGAATAGGGTTTTCAAATCCTCATTTCACTTGGAGAATTATCTTTCTAAGGTTTAGAGAGAGGGGAGAGCAAGGAAGAAGGAGAAGGTCAACTCTTGCCGCTGGTGGAGCTTCGGAGCACCGATTCTCGATCCGAGTCCGGATCTGCGAAGGCGATGCTGATACGGTGCTTTCCATCTGACTAGATCTTCATAGAACCGAAGAGAAATGCCAGGGTAATGATTCTCTTCTTGGACATGTAAAGTCCTATTTCCTTTTTGCATAGGAAGCCCGCTCTCGCGAGTATGCGGTGAATTCGAGGTATTCCTTCGGGTAGACATGAATAGTCCCCGTTGTTTTGCATGTATAGTCCTAAATCGAAGTACGAACATAGGCATGGTGCATGAAGATTACCCGGACAAGTTTGTCTGGATCGGTGATATTTCATTTTGCATGAATGGTCGGAGAAGACTCCGTGCTGATGGTTATTTTTGGGTTTTCTATGTGGTAGATTGCAGCAGGAAGTCTTAGGGAGTAACTCCAAGGTGCATCCGGAAAACTGGGCAGAAGAGTGATTCTGCCAACTTGGTGGCCTGGGAGCCAACTTGCACAAAACTGGGTTATGCAAGATTTTTGAAATCGTTTTGGGACTCGGGGATGCTTGACCCGTGCATATGGCTTAAATTGAAGTTGCGGTGTGAGCAACGGGTTAGGCGGAACCATACCCGCTCTATGTGGTTCGGTTAAAGATACCTAAACTACGTGGTACTTGTCGTTTGCATAGATGGAGGGTCTTAGGCTTAGGCCGGAAAGACTACAATGCTCATGAGGTTTGTCATCCTAGAGGCGGTGGTGAGACCACGGACTTTACCGGGTTTACCGAGAATGTGTCCAGAGAGCACGGGGTGTGTGGTCGTCCGTGCCAAAACCTATGGTGTATTGTGCTAATGCTGTACTTACACTTTAATTTTTAGATTATACTAATTCAATGCAGGGAAGGAGCACCGCCACCTCAATAAAGGGGTGGGGTCGTTATAATTTGGTAATCTTTAGCTGACCGTTGATTTTTGTTTGCCTCCACTGCGGTGGATTGTTGCTTGCAGGTGCTGCAGAGCCTAGTGGCAAGTAGCGTGTTGAAGCCCTGGTTGCTGAGCCGGCCCTCGAAGGCCATGCGGATGTTTACTTGTTATATTCATGTGGGACCGGCCTGCGTGCCGATGTTTGAAAGACACTGTTTAATTAAGTAAACTCTTGTAAGGCCTTAAGGCCAATTACATTGTGTATTGTACGTTCATTACTTATTTGGGTATTTTAGTGGACATTCATGATGTGGCTTGGGTTCTTAGCTTTGCAATATTTAAAAGAATCCGCTAGAATGTGCTCTGTGTAGGACGTTGTTATTGGAAGTATGGTTTCATTTAGTAACCCACTAGTCTGTTTGCGGTATATGGCGTCGGGCCCCGACCGGACCTACTGCTATATATTGTGTGACGGATAGGGGTGTTACAATTTGGTATAAGACTACCGGTTTCGGTCATGTTTATATGAATTCTTGGGAGAATTCTTTTAAGGTGTGGTGAGCACATGTGTGTCTGTCATCGTTATAACATAAAAAAAACCCATGAATATCCACTTTGGAATGAAAATACACGTGTTTGAGGAACCTCCGTATTCCTTTAAATTCTTTTTGCAATATTGTTCAGTCACTTAATTGTGTTCTATACGTCTATAGGTGACCAGGAGTGGTGCAGGGACTTCAGAAAACCCGCATTCTTAGGTAAGTAGTGCACCGAGTGATGTGCCTCCAACACCTCCTTCGGCAGATAACATAAGATTGGTGGCCTAAGCAGTGTTTGCAATGATTAATGCCCAGCCTGTAAGGCAAATACAGCGGCCTGCCCTAGTAGTGGAGAAGGTACCGCTTCAAGCGGCGGAACCGAGAAGGGTGGAGCAAGTGGTGGGGGAGCCATTGGTACCTAAGAGAGTAACTGAAAAGCAGCTCAAGCATGTTATGGGATTCAATCCTCCGGTGTTCTCGGGGACGGGAACCCCATCTAAAGCTGAGGATTGGCTCTCCCGAATAAAGATAGTCTTGACAGCTATGAAAATGGAGGAGTGGCAGGAGACAACCATAGCCACTTTCTTATTGGATGGCGATGCAAGGCTATGGTGGGAAGGTTTAAAGCTACACCACTTGGGGGGAAGACAACTCACAGACATCTCGATGGAGGAGTTTTCGAGACTATTCTTGGTAAGGTACGTTCCTTTGGCTCAAAGTATTCCGATGGAGAACGATTTCTAGAAGTTGACGCAAAGAGACAGTAGCGTGGACGAGTAACTCCACGAATTTACACGGTTGGGTCGGAACGCTATCTCTACATTTGATGATGAGGAGCGTAAGAAAAACCGTTTATATGAAGGTCTGCGGGATGACCTAAGGCTACCGCTCTCGGGGCCTATGACGCAGGGCTTCTTGACCTCGGTCAATACGGTCCGGTCTTTGCAGAAGGATCTAAGGAATGTGCAAGCGAAGAAATACTCTTATGGAAAGAGGATATAGTTCAAGGTGTCGACTACCTCAAAGTCTGGGTTTCGCAAGTTCAATAAGAATGCTAGGACTTCGGGTCTAGCCCCTTCTTCTGGTGCTTTAGGGGCAACTACAATCCGAAGCCCGAGCGCATGCTACAATTGTGGGAAGCCGGGGAATTTTGCCCGTGATTGCTGGAGCGGACACCCAAAGTCCGAAAAAAAGCCAGGAGCAACGTATTAGGAGAAGGGCAAAGCGGTGGAGTCAACCGCATCGCACTATGGTCCAACTCAACCGAGAGTTTATAAACTTGGACAATAGGAGGCCATAAATAAAGCTGATGTGGTGATAGGTATGGTTTAAATTTATAGCAATATAGCTTTAAATACTTTGTACCTTGCGCTTGATAGCTAATTATTGCTTGTACTAGGCTTCTTTTTTATTTTTGATAATCCGGCGAGAGCACTCTTCGATACGGGAGCTTCGCGATCCTTTTTGTCCAAAGGATTTATATAACGAATCGGAGTACCCACTTCTATGGCAAAGGACAAATTGGATGTGTTGTTGCCTAATGGGTGTTCAATGCCCACGGATAGAGTCTGCGGCGTAAAGATACAGATTGGGGGTCAAGAGTTCAACTTGCAAGCGTCATTACTACCACTGGTAGAGTTCGACGAGATTTTTTGTATGGACTTGCTCGTGGAGCAGCAGGCGTACATTGATTGCAGTCGCAAGGAGGTCAAATTGGGAACTGGTCGTGAGACCACATTTGCAGGCTTGAAAGGGTCGAACAAGACTTTAATGTCTGCTCTTCAGGTGGTTAAGGCAGTTCGTGCGTGTGCAGAGCTGTTCTTCTCACTAGTGGTGGATTCAAAGACTAAGCCTACTTTTGACAGTATCTCAGTTGTATCCGAGTATCCTGACATGTTCCCTACTGATCTCCCTGAAGCCCCACCGTAGCGAGAGATTAACTTCACAATTGACCAAGTGCCAAGTGCAAAACCTATGTCGCTCTCTGTATTGGTTAGCGCCTAAGGAGATGGCGGAACTGAAGGTTAAGCTTCAAGAGCAGTTGGAACATGGTTATGTGCGTCCAAGTTCGTCACCTTGGAGCGCACCGGTCCTTTTTGTTAAGAAGAAGGAAGGAAGCTTGCGACTCTATATCGATAACAAAGACCTAAATAAGTTAACAAAAATGAATAAGTATCTGATCCCAAGGATTGATGATCTGTTCGATCAGTTAGTTGGGTCATCGGTATACTCGAAACTTGATCTTAAGTCCGAATATTAATAGCTTAGGATAAGTGAAAGTGATATCCCCAAGACAGCCTTTAGCACGAGGTATGGGCATTATGAGTTTACCATCATGCTGTTTGGGCTGACTAATGTGCCATCCGTATTTATGGATCTGATGAACAGAACATTCAGAGAGTACCTTGACCATTTCGTGATATTCTTTATCAATGACATATTGGTGTACTGACAGTGCGAAGAGGATCACTTCTAGCATCTGCATTTGTTGTTGGAGACGCTGAGGAGGAACCAACTGTATGCCAAGTTCTCCAAATGCATGTTTTGGTTATCCTTGGTGGCATTCCTTGGTCATATAGTTAGTGGAGAAGGGATTGCGGTGGGTCCGTCGAAGTTAGTTGCGATACGAGAGTGGCCTGTGCTGTCTACGGTAGCGGAAGTCCGGAGTTTTCTGGGGCTGGCCGGCTATTACAGGCGCATTGTAGAGAACTTCTCGCGAATAGCGTTACCTCTCATGACTTTGACGAGGAAAGATCAGAAGTTTGTTTGGATGCCTGAGTGCGCACAAGCTTTCGAAGAGCTGAAGAGGCGGTTGACCAAAGCGCATGTTCTATGTTCACCGAGTGGGACCGAAGGTTTTGATATCTACAGTGATGCTTCGGGGAGTGGTTTGGATTGCATTCTACTACAACATGGGAGTGTGATAGCTTATGGCTCGCGCTAGCTAAAGGTACACGAGAGGAATTATCCGGTCCACGACTTGGAGTTAGCGACCGTGATATTTGCACTGAAGCTATGGAGGGACTACCTGTACGGTGTGAAGGTTGATATCTACACCGATCAAAAGAGCCTGAAGTACTTGTTGGATCAGAAGGATCTAAACATGCGGCAACAGAGATGGATAGAGTTCCTGGGGGACTACACATTTAAGATTCATTATATGCCTGGTAAAGGCAATGCGATTGCTGATGTGTTGAGTTACAGGGCGCCCGCGCAGGCCAACTGGTTGTCGGTTCACGACGAGCGTTTAATTCGGGATTTGGAGGCACTAGATATCTCTTGTGTTGACAAGAAGACGGGTCCCGAAGCTAAATTTAACTGGACAGAAGTTCAGTGTGACCTGGATGATCGGATTCGGCAGGCTCTGGATTTGGATAGCAACATGATGAAAATCAAGGATGAGGCATTGGATGGGTCAAATTCCAAATTTGATGTTCTAGATGGACTGTTATGGAAGGACAGTCGTCTGTGCATCCCAAATATGGGTAAACATTGGGAGGAATTGTTGTACAAGGCTCATCCTACCAAGTACTCGATTCACCCGAGAGCACGAAAATGTATCATCATATGAAAAAGTTGTTCTGGTGGCCATGGCTTAATAAAGGCGTGGCACTTTATATAGCGAAGTGTCAGACGTGCAACTTTGTGAAGGCTCAGTGCCAGAAGCCCGAAGGTTTCTTGAAGCCCTTGCCTATCCCAGAGTGGAAGTTCGACTATAGTTCTATGGATTTTGAAAGTGCAGGATAAGATCAATCCTAACTCTAGAGGGGGGGTGAATAGAGTTATTTAAAATAATTTTGCAAATAAAAACTTGAGTGGAGAGAAAGTTTATATTTACTTAGTGTATGGTGCTATAGCAAATAATCAGAGTAAAAAGAAATTCACAGCACAAAGCAAAACACAAAGAAACAAGCAATCCAGACGACACAAGGAGCTATAGTGGTTCCCCAAAATCCTGGGTAGTCCACTCTTCTATCACACTTGATAGGAATCTACTTCAAGAAGAGTTGATCAGGTGTCTTGAGCACCAGAGAGTTTTTGACCAGGTTCTCACAAACCAAAGGAGCTGATTTTGACCAGGTTTCAGCAAAACCAAAAGTAACTTTTGAAGGGAGTTAAAACCCTGTACAGAAAGAAAAAGAAAAAGAGGTGATGATGTCTTCTCTATCAACAAGTAGAGAGAAGCAAAGTGGATCTATAGATGTTGTCAAAGCTCCCCCTGAGATCAAGAAGTAGTTCAGGAAGAAGAGCTCTGCACAAGGGTGACAGGTCTTCAAAGATCTGATTTGCTCCAGCAAGGGATGATCCAAGAAAGTTGGATGGTTATGTCTGAAGCAATCAGAATTCCTGTGAGTGAGCTTTCAAAAACAATATCACAGAGAGAGAGCAGCTGAAGTCCTGTATTATTGTTCTATATCTCTCTGTCTAGCTGAATGAATAATATATCTGAGTCTTCTTCTTCCTTTTTCTTTGATAGCCGTTGGCAGACAGCATTAAATGCTTTCCTTAAATGTCCATGCCTCAAAGGAAATGTCAGACAGACATTCCTTAGAAAATTCCTTGAGCCATGCACCAGATATGCTGTAACGGCCAACAAATCTTCAGCATTAATTGTCTGACAGAAGGAATTTGAATTCCTATTCAAAACTGACGGAAGTCTGGAAAACGTCGAGCTCACAGTGAAACGTAGATCTGAGCACGACACACATCGGCCAGAGAGTGTTTTCTGTAAGCAGAACTGGGTTCGACGGAACGTCGAGCTGAGGTCGACTCCACGTCGAGCTGAGGTCGACTCTGCTTCGAGCTGAGATCGACTCTGCGTCGAGCTGAGGTCGACTCTGCGTCGAGCTGAGATCGACTCTGCGTCGAGCTGAGATCGACTCTACGTCGAGCTGAAGTCGACTCTGCGTCGAGCTGAGAGTTACTCTATCTAGCCTAGGTGACCTT
The DNA here is from genome assembly GCA_039513925.1 of Platanthera zijinensis. NCBI lineage: Eukaryota > Viridiplantae > Streptophyta > Magnoliopsida > Asparagales > Orchidaceae > Platanthera > Platanthera zijinensis. The sequence continues at coordinate 116,317,556 of CM077087.1, forward strand.
TATAACAACAAGGAGGTCACAACACAAAATTCCTATAGAAATATAGTCATCCTGATCCAAATAGTAATAGGGTGTTCCAACAATCTCCCCCTATTTGGATTAGGATTACTATTTACATGAATTTAGGGATTCAAAGAGAAGTAAAGCAAAAATACAATTCAATACAATACAACCAGACATATGACAGAATAAAAAAGCAGCATATATATAACACTATATAGCAGCAGTAATGTTTAAATGTCCTGTGTCCAGCAGATAGAAAGAATTAAAACACCTTACTTTACTTTTCCTGTGGGACTTTGTCTTGATCACCTTTCTTGAAGATAATTTCTCTATTAGGATTTGAAGCCTCCTTCTTGGATCTGTAATCATCAGCTGGACCTAAGGATTTCTGATCTCTTGCACTAGGTGGTACAGCTGCAGGATGGAGTTGCATATATCTGTCTGAGTCAAAGAACTTCTTTGAATTATATTTCTCCAATTCCTCTCTCCTTTGGTCTGACATTGTGCTGATGTGAGAGGTGTCCAAACCTCTTTCTCTAGCTTTGTTAATCTCATTTAGAGCAGCCATCTCAGACATTCTAGCTTTCCAGTAAGCTGGAGTTTTGGTGGGATCTTCAAAAGGTACTGCTGGTTCAAATCTGTTGGAGGAGAGTTCTTGGGTAGATCTAGGGGTGAGGTCAGCTCTAGGTCTGTAAGGATAGGGACCAGAGGTTGGATCAATGGATCTTCCCCTTTGATAAGGTTGAGAACCTGATCTTCCTCTGGACTGCCTGCCTCTGTTGTGTCCTCTTTGCTGATTTCCCCTTTGCTGACTATCTCCTTGGGATCTTCTTGACTGATAGGTCTTTCCATGTAGAGATGATGGGGCTGGATTGGAAGATAGACTTGCACCGGCACCTGCATCTGGAGGAGGTGGAGGTGGAGGCTGATGGACAGGCTTGGAGGGTCCTTCATTAAACTTTCTTTTCTTCTTCATTGCCTTTCTTTGGTTTTGAGAATACTGCATCCATGGCTCTGTAATTTCACAGTTGTATTTGATGTAATAGGGGATGTCATGGTCTGTGGCTGTAGCCATTGGAACTCTTTTCAAAGCTTTTGATCTTGCTTTCCTCTTCCTTGCAATGGTTGCAGAGGAGTCATCAGAATCAGTGGCAAACTCATCTTCTGAGCTCTGAGATTCATCATAGGGATCTATGTACTTTCTTTTGGAGATAGGAAAAGTGATGGAGGCTTGAGCTGCTGAGGAGGTGACTGGAGGAAGATCTGCTGTCAGAGGGGAGGAGGAGTCTACCACTGCAGGAGAGGGAATAGCCTCAGGAGCCATAGAGACTGAAGAGGCTAGTTCCTGAAGGCCTTGGGAGACATGGGTCTCAACTGCATCAGGTGTCTCAATTACTTCACCTGAAGTTTCAGCAGCTATTATTATTTCAACTTCATCACTAGCAGGAGCCACTACTACCACTGCTACATCAGGGATCAGGGTCTTCTGAAAAGGGATAATAGCCCTAGACAGGTCTTCTTGAAGCTGTTCTGAATTTTGAGGAGGAGCCTCAGATGCTATCTGAACTTCTGCTGCTGAGACTGTCTCTGAACAAGTCTGTACAAGCTGAACTGATGAAGGATGCAGCTCTTCTTCTGCTGACATCTCCCCCTGCCTAGAATCAGTGGCAGCTGACTCTAGGCCCCCAGAAGAAGGGCATGCCAGATGAGAGGAGAGGGAGGAGACAGAGGCAGAGAGAGTTCTCAGGGAAAGGAGAAGAGGAGCCAGCTTGGCATCCAAGAGGGAGGAGAGCCTAGGGGCCAAAAGGTCAAAAATCTGATTGGCCAAGGGCAGGAGAGCTACTTGCTCAAGTGGGACTTGAGTAGAGGTAGAGGGAGTAGCAAAAAATGTAAATGTAGAAGATGTTGTGGGTGGTGCAGACAAGGAATGTGTAACTGGTTCATAGATGGAGGAAAAGAGCAGTTCTGAAAAAGTTGATGAATGATGGAAGTCATGAGGAGAGGAGGTAGAGGCATCCATGAAGGAGTCTTCATGAATGTCAAAGGAGAAGAGGTCCTCATGAGATGAGGAATCCAAGCTTATGGGAAGGAAAGTTGTGTGTGGAGGAAGGGAGGATGCAATAGTAGAGATGGATGAAGGGATGGGTTAAGTGGATGAGAGGATTGTTGTTGAGGGGATGAAGGTGGATGGGAGGGAGAGGGAGGGAGATGGCAAATTCCCTGCTTCTGGACCAGTGGACTGAGGGAGAGTGACCTCTATAGTCCTGGTGTCTGCAGAAGTCCTCATTGCTGCTGCTGCTACCCTGGGATTCACAATTTTTCTGTCCCACTTTCCAATCAGTGCACAAGTGAGCCTCTTGGAAGCATTGATGTGCTTCTTTGAGGACACAAGCAGCTGGGGGCAGCAGTGGTTCAGAATCAACCCAAGAACCCTTCCAAAGTGGACGGAGTTCTTATCCAATTTCTTCTTAATCAATTCAAAAACAATCAATCCCCAGTTGGGATGTTTCTTATCCACGATTGCAGCCATAAGGCAAAACTGATGCCTAGTAATGGCATCATGTGCAGTCCTCTTTGCACAGATTACTTTGCCTGTGATGTCTGCTAACAACCTATACTCCATAGCTAGGTTAACTTTTAGGAGTTTAGAGGGGTTACCAGCAACATGCCCCATCCTGTCCAGCATCAAAGCATACTCTTCCACAGAGAGTTCTATTCCATCATCTCCAGCAGCAAAACTGAACACTTCTGAGATGATTTGGGGTGATATAGCTACCTCATTCCCTGAAATTTGCCCGGTCAAAGTATTGTTATCTGAGTTAACTGCTGTAAGGGTCCATTCTTTGATCTCCAGCTCTGGAAGAGGGATCCTGGTTGACATAAAGTTGACCAGGTGCTGCTCCTTGAAAAGCTCCAGAATATCCAGAAAGTACTGTGGTGATCCATCAAATGAGTCGAAGTCGATGTCGAAGCCTGAATCGAACTTCATGGCCGCCAAAGCACCTGCAGTGATTGCCATTTTCCTGCAAAAAAAAATACCTTCCAAGATCAAGAGTAAAGTATTTGGAGGGAGAAAGCTTGAGCAGAAAATATGAAAGCGCAACTACGAACGACGGAGAAAAATGATTTTATACTTAGGGTTCGACGCAGAAAAGGAAAGAACGTCGAGCTCAGTTCGACTCTCTAAGGCTCTAGGAGAACTGAAACGACTCAACAGCGTGCAGCTTAGGTCGACGTTGGACGCTTGGGCTGATGCTATACGTCGAGCTCAGGTCAACGTTGAACGAAGACGTCGTCCGGAGAGAAAGAAACTCAAGAAGTCAGGGAGCTGTGAACTTTGTTCGACGCTAGAAGCTGAGTTCGACGTTCGACGCTTTTGAGGGCGACGGACCGTCGATCTCCGTTCGACGCAGTGTCGAGCTTAGTTCAGAGCTCAAGGGAACCACTCAGACAGAGGAATTTTAAAATGAAATTTTTCCTATTCCTGTTAATTAGGGGTTTCAAAATCTTGGAGTTTTAATTTATGCTGTCTCCATCTAGCATTCCCAACTGATTGAGGAAGAAGAAGTGCTTCTTTTCATCCAAGGGCTTGGTGAAAATATCTCCTCTTTGTAGTTCAGTGGAAATGTATTCTAGTGCAATTTTCATCTTTTCTACATTATCCCTTAAGAAGTGATGTCTGATTTCTATGTGCTTGGTCCTACTATGGAGAACAGGATTTTGAGCAATTGATATTGCACTGGTATTATCACAAAAGATTTTAGACATCTCTAAGTTGTAGCCATAGTCTAGGAGCTGGTTTTGAATCCACAAAATCTGTGAGCAACAACTGCCTGCAGCCATGTATTCAGCTTCAGCAGTTGATGTGGACACAGAGGTTTGTTTCTTACAGAACCAGGAGACAAGTCTATTACCAAGGAATTGACAAGTTCCACTGGTGCTTTTCCTGTCTACTCTACATCCAGCATAATCAGAATCTGAAAATCCAGTTAGATCAAATCCTGAGTCATGTGGATACCAGAGACCTAGATTAGGAGAACTTTTTACATACCTAAGAATCCTCTTAACTAATGTGAGGTGGGACTCTCTAGGGCTTACTTGGAATCTAGCACAAATGCATGTGGCAAACATTATATCTGGTCTAGTAGCTGTTAGATAAAGTAATGAGCCAATGATTGCTCTATAGCTTGTCTGATCAACTGGTTTTCCAGATTCATCAGCATCTAAAACAGCATTTGTAGGCATAGGTGTTTTCATAGAGGATGCTTCAGACATTCCAAATTTCTTAACCAGTTCTCTTGCATACTTGGTTTGAGAAATGAAAATGCCATCCACATGTTGTTTAACTTGCAATCCTAGAAAGAAAGCAAGCTCACCCATGCTACTCATTTCAAACTTTGAGTGCATAAGTTGTGAGAACTTTTTGCATAAGTTTGAATCAGTAGACCCAAATATGATGTCGTCTACATAAACTTGTACTAGTAGGGTATGGGACCTATGGGTTCTAACAAAGAGAGTTTGGTCTACTCTACCCCTTTTAAAATCATTTTCCAACAAAAAACAAGCTAAGGTCTCATACCAAGCTCTAGGGGCTTGCTTGAGACCATATAAGGCTTTATGCAGTTTAAAAACATGATCAGGAAAGGTTGGAGAGATAAAACCTGGAGGTTGCTTTACATAAACCTCTTCCTTGATGTCTCCATTGAGAAAAGCACTCTTGACATCCATCTGATATACCTTGAATCTCTTGTGAGCTGCATATGCAAGAACGATTCTTATGGCCTCCAACCTTGCAACTGGTGCAAAGGTTTGGTCATAATCAATTCCTTCTTCTTGGCAATATCCTTGTGCAACAAGTCTTGCCTTGTTTCTCACAATTATTCCTTGATCATCCAACTTGTTCCTGAATACCCATTTGGTTCCAACAATTTGCTGGTTTCTTGGTCTTGGTACTAATTCCCAAACTTTATTCCTTTCAAATTGATTCAACTCTTCTTGCATTGCAATGATCCAGTTTGGATCTTGCTCTGCATCTTGTATGGTTTGAGGCTCAATTTGAGAAAGAAAGCAAGTGTGCATAATATTTTGATTAACTTGATTCCTTGTTTGCACACCTACTGAGATATCTCCAATTACTTGTGAAATTGGGTAATCTCTTGCTGTTACTAAATCAACAAGGGGTGTTGATGATGCATCAACCTGTGTTGTTGTTTCCTTTTGTGGAACAACAACTGGTTCTTCAATTTGTTGACCATTTGAGCTTTCCAAACCCTGAGATTCCTCTTCATTGTCACTGAGTTCAGTGTCTTGCTGAATTGTTGAAGGTAATGACCCTTTGTCTGTGATGGTAAGCTGCTTCAGATTTTCTGAAAGTGAATGTTCCTTCAAATTGCTTATGGTAGAAGTCTCCTTCTCCTTATAAGACATGTTAGTTTCATCAAATATAACATGCATGGATTCTTCAATTTTATTTGAGCACTTGTTAAAAACCCTATAGGCCTTGCTAGTCATGGAGTATCCTAGAAACACTCCTTCATCAGCTTTGGCTTCAAATTTAGCTAGGTATTTCTTGTCATTATTGTGAATGAAGCAAATGCAACCAAAAATTTTGAAATAATTTACTTTAGGTTTCTTCCCTTTGAGTAACTCATAGGGAGTCTTACCCTTTAGTTTGTGTATCAGGCTTCTATTCAAAACATAGTTGGAGGTGTTCACAGCCTCTGCCCAAAAGGTTAGAGGGAGGTGAGCATCTGTCAACAATGTTGTGGCAGATTCAATAAGGGTTCTGTTTTTCCTTTCAACTACCCCATTTTGTTGAGGAGTTCTTGGAGCTGAGAAAGTGTGCCTGATACCTTCCTTCTGACAGAACTCTAGCATAAGAAGAGAATCAAACTCTTTCCCATGATCACTTCTGATCAGGGCAATGTGAGTATTGAACTCAATCTGTATGCCTTTGAGAAAATCTGTCAAAATCTTGAAGTTATCAGACTTCTTTCTCAGAAAGAACACCCAAGTGAATCTTAAGAAGTCATCTACAACTACTAGAGCATAGGATTTCCCTCCTAGGCTTTGTACATTAATTGGTCCAAACAGGTCCATGTGCAATAAGTACAAAATTCTAGGTGAGTCACTCTTATTAAGTGACTTGAAACATTTTTAGTTTGCTTGCCTAACTGACAGGCCTTGCAAAGTCCTTCCTTCTTGTAGGGACCAGAAGGTAGTCCTCTAACAAGGTTGTCTTTGGATAACTTAGCAATGGTTCTAAGGTTCACATGTCCTAGTCTTTTATGCCAAAGTTCATTAGGTTTGCTAAGGGAGTTAAATAAACATATATCTACTTTAGATGAATTGAAATCAACTAGTTATATGTTATCTTATCTATTACCAATTAAAACAATGTTGTTGTTTAATGCAATATTGCATGCTGAGTTGGTAAACCAAACTTGATAACCAGCATCACATAGCTGGCTGATGCTGATTAAGTTGTGCTTTAGTCCTTCCACATAGGCAACTTTCTTAAATGTGATTGACCCTATCTTGACTTGGCCATAGCCTTTTGTTTGTCCAAAGTTTGAATCTCCAAAGATTACTTTGGGTCCATGTTTAGCTTTGAAGGTCACAAGGTTCTCCTTGTTGCTAGTCATGTGCTTTGAGCACCCACTATCCAAGTACCACTGCTGGTTCTCACTTGGATAGGTCTTTATCTACACATACAACAAATCAATTGTTTTTGACCCAGTTTACCTTGGGCCTTTCTTGATATCCTTTAAATTTTGAAATAAAAGACATCTCAGGTTGACTCTTATAGCCTACAGGATGATATCTCCTAGGAGGTATTATCCATTCAGCATAAGGGTTAAAGTGACGAGATGTAGAGCTGGAATTGAATTTTGAATTAACCCCTGAGAGCTGACTTTTGCTCTGAACTTGGCTCGACGCACGTCGAGCTTCGGTCGACGGACTCTGGTGAGTGCGTCGAGCTCCATTCGACGGCGAAGGCTTGCTTTGTTCAGAGGGTAGAAGGCGTCGACCTGAGTTCGACGTTTTCTTGCGATTACGTCGAGCTCTGGTCGACGTCCGTCGAGCTTCGTTCGACGCTTCTTGTCCAGTTTCCTGGGTTAAGTCAGCATTCTTCCTAGCCACTATCAAGACTCCTTTACCTTTGTCACTGGTAAATTTGATTGGAGTTGTCAGCACTATGGGTTGGCTGGATGAAGCACCCAAGCCCAGTGTACCATTCAATCTTGAGTTCACTGTACTTGTGATGTCCATTAATTTGATACTTCTCCCATTAAGGGTTTCTTCAAATTGTTTGGCCTTAGATAGCTCACCTTTCAGTGAAGCTATCTCCTCCCCACACTGCTTCAACTCTTCTAAGAGTCTAAGATTATCTGAGTTAATGGATTTGCATTCAATTAATTGTTCTCTGAGAGTTTTAATCAACTTTTGAGATTCAATCAAGTCAATGCACATAGATTTGAACTCAGATTTAAATTCATCAAAGGTAAAATCAAATGAATCTATTACCTGATCCTCAGTAAGTTCCTTATCAGATAGGTAGTCAGCATCAGGCTCTGAATCAGTGTTCTTTTGAGATGCACTGATGGCCATCATGCAGAAACTTTTTCTTCTGCATCATCCTCATCATCACTAGAGCTGGATGATGAATCAGACTCATCAGAGTCACTCCAGGATTCAGCGACAAATCCTTTTCTGGTGTGCTTGCTGTTGCTGGAGGAAGGCTTGTCATGGTACTTCCTTGACTCCTTATCTTTCCCTTGATCTTTTCTTTCCTTCTTGTCCCTTCTGTCTTTATCTTGATTTTCTGGACAGTTGGGGAAAATGTGTCCTGGTTTCCTGCAGCCAAAGCAGATAATATCTTTATTAGTAGATCTGTCATACCTTGGCTTGTCTTTGTCTTTGGATGACCATCTTCTGAAGTTCCTTTTATTCAGCTTATTGAACCTTTTGACTGGTAGGCTCATAAGCTCTTCACTTCCCAACACCTTTTCTTTAGGTTCTTCTTCCTGTGCTTTGAAGGCAATGGTTTTCTCAACCTTTTCTGTTGGTGTGGATGTCTTCTGCTCTTCTTCTCTCTTCTTAATGAATTGCTCATAACTCTTGAGCTTTCCTAGAAGAGCTTCTGTGGATAACTCACAGACATTTCTTCCATCTTTAATCGACCAGATTCTTGAGTCCCAAGAGCTAGGGAAACAAGTCAGTATCTTGTCATTTATCTCAGTGAGAGATATGTCCTTTTCTAGTGATCTAAGCTCACTGATGATTAGGCTCAGTCTGTTGTATATGTCAGCAACTGACTCAGACTCTGCCTTTTTGAAGTTCTCATACTAGGTGATGAGGTAGGATCTCCTATCCTTTCTTTCATCTGCAGAACCTGATACAATTTCTGAAAGTTTTTCCCAGATCTCTTTGGCAGTATTGCATTCAGCTACTTTCTGGAAAATGTCATCTGACATGGTTTGAGCCAAGATGTTCATGCTTTAGCATCTGCTGCCTTCCACTTCTTTATGTCAGCATCAGTTCCTGAAGGAGGAGGAACAGCTGATGTACTTGTCTCTGTGGGAGGCCTTGGACAATCTGTCAACACAGAATTAAAGATGTCCTCATCAAATGAATTCATGTAAAGTTTAATCCTTGCTTTCCATAGTGCAAACTTAGAGAGATTACACATAGGAGGTCTGGTGCTAGCAAAGTCCTTATTTTGTGCCATGAGTTTTAAAGATAAGTAAAACTAAAAGAAATAACCCTTTTGAAAGAAATGATCTTATCAGAGATCTTTTGATCCAGGTGTTAGCCTGTATGAATGATCAACCTCCCTCTGATACCAATTGAAAGTGCAGGATAAGATCAATCCTAACTCTAGAGGGGGGTGAATAGAGTTATTTAAAATAATTTTGCAAATAAAAACTTGAGTGGAGAGAAAGTTTATATTTACTTAGTGTATGGTGCTATAGCAAATAATCAGAGTAAAAAGAAATTCACAGCACAAAGCAAAACACAAAGAAACAAGCAATCCAGACGACACAAGGAGCTATAGTGGTTCCCAAAAATCCTGGGTAGTCCACTCTTCTATCACCCTTGATAGGAATCCACTTCAAGAAGAGTTGATCAGGTGTCTTGAGCACCAGAGAGTTTTTGACCAGGTTCTCACAAACCAAAGGAGCTGATTTTGACCAGGTTTCAGCAAAACCAAAAGTAACTTTTGAAGGGAGTAAAAACCCTGTATAGAAAGAAAAAGAAAAAGAGGTGATGATGTCTTCTCTATCAACAAGTAGAGAGAAGCAAAGTGGATCTGTAGATGTTGTCAAAGCTCCCCCTGAGATCAAGAAGTAGTTCAGGAAGAAGAGCTCTGCACAAGGGTGACAGGTCTTCAAAGATCTGATTTGCTCCAGCAAGGGATGATCCAAGAAAGTTGGATGGTTATGTCTGAAGCAATCAGAATTCTTGTGAGTGAGCTTTCAAAAACAATATCACAGAGAGAGAGCAGCTGAAGTCCTGTATTATTGTTCTATATCTCTCTGTCTAGCTGAATGAATAATATATCTGAGTCTTCTTCTTCCTTTTTCTTTGATAGCCGTTGGCAGACAGCATTAAATGCTTTCCTTAAATGTCCATGCCTCAAAGGAAATGTCAGACAGACATTCCTTAGAAAATTCCTTGAGCCATGCACCAGATATGCTGTAACGGCCAACAAATCTTCAGCATTAATTGTCTGACAGAAGGAATTTGAATTCCTATTCAAAACTGACGGAAGTTTGGAAAACGTCAAGCTCATAGTGAAACGTCGATCTGAGCACGACACACATCGGCCAGAGAGTGTTTTCTGTAAGCAGAACTGGGTTCGACGGAACGTCGAGCTGAGGTCGACTCCACGTCGAGCTGAGGTCGACTCTGCGTCGAGCTGAGGTCGACTCTGCGTCGAGCTGAGATCGACTCTGCGTCGAGCTGAGATCGACTCTGCGTCGAGCTGAAGTCGACTCTGCGTCGAGCTGAGAGTTACTCTATCTAGCCTAAGTGACCTTTATAACAATAAGGAGGTCACAACACAAAATCCCTATAGAAATATAGTCATCCTGATCCAAATAGTAATAGGGTGTTCCAACAGATTTTGTGCTTGGTTTGCCAAGATCGCAAGAAGGGTAATGACGCCATCTGGGTGATCATATATTAATTGACGAAGGTGTCGCACTTCATTCCGAATAGGAAGGATGATTAGGTGGATAAATTGGCAAAACTCTATGTGGATAACATTGTTCGACTACACAGTGTGCCCCGCAGCATTGTGAGAGACTGAGATGGGCAGTTCACGTCCAATGACTGGAGGTTGGTGCAACAAATGTTGGGGACCAAGCTGAGTTTCAGCACAACCTTTCATCCACAGGCGGATGGTCAGATCGAGAGGGTCAACAGGATGATGGAAGACATGCTTCACATATGTGTCTTGGATTTTAGGAAGCAGAGGGAAGATCACCTGTATTTTGTGGAATTTGCTTATAACAATAGCTACCAAGCGAGCATTTAAATGGCGCCCTTCAAGGCCCTTTATGGTAGGAAATGTTGCACGCCATTGTCGTGGTTGGAAATGGGTGAGTTGAAGCGGTACAAATGGCAAGAGGTGGAAGATGCTACATCATTGGTACAAACTATTCGAGAACGATTGCTGATCGCTAAGGACAGACTTGCTAAATACTATAATGCCAAGCATCGGAAAGTTGAGTTCGTTGTTGGCGACTGGGTGTACTTGAAGATTAAGTCGTTCAAGGGTGTCACACGGGTACGTCGCTTGAAGAAGTTGAGCCCGAGGAACCTTGGACTGTTTGAGATCCTGGAGAGAATTGGTGAAGAAGCTTATCGACTGAAGCTATTAGTAGAATTGAGTGGTCTACACGATGTATTCTATATTTCAGTGTTGTGGAAGGCGGTGCTAGAGACTTCGCAAGTGCTTGTGGTTGATCAAGTAAAAGTCGATGATGGGTTGACAACAAAGGTTAATCAATGTTATTAGAACAGCTATATGACAGAGTTCCAGGCACAACTACAGTCGTGAGGAGATTTCGTGGGAGCGAGAACAGAACATGATCGAAGAGTATCCTGAGCTATTCTTCGCAGGTACCATTTAAGTTTGAGTACTTTCTTTTCCTTTTTGTAATTTCAGGACGAAATTCATTTAAGGGGGGGGGGGGGCGAGAATTGTAACGCCCCGAAACTCAAAAGAGGGACAGACTGCGTTAGAAGCAAAGTTTGGGGCCTGGTAATTGTCACACGGCCTTGGACACGGGCATGTCCATGGACGTTTCGTGTTCGGGTTGGATGATTTTCCGTGTGGTTGATGAGATGTAGTCAACAATCATTGGAGGTCGGGTACATGGCCTAGGACATGGGCGTGTCTAGGTCCATGTCCTGCTCGGGCTATTTGACAGGTTGTGTCAAGTGAGTTATACGTCCTAGGACATGGGTATGTGCCAGGGGAGTGTCTTTCACACGGCATGTGACACGTGCATGTCACATGGCCGTGTCCTCTTCGGGATAATTTGGTCCTATGTCGATTGAGGAACACGCCTTGTAATACGGGCGTGTACTGTCTAATATGGGCTTGTAAATTATGATACGGACGTGTCTAAGCCCGTGTCCTGTTCGGAACGTCACGGTTTCAGCGTCAATTGAGGCACACGGTCCATGACACGGGCATGTCTTAAGGTAACACGGGCTTGTCACAAGCCGTGTCACTGGCCATGTCCTGTTCTATATTCGCTGGTTTACGGCGAGTGTGCAATACGGCCTTGGTCACGGGCGTTTTGCAAGCCGTGTTCGGCACAGAAATGTTATGTTTTGGGCAAATCGTAGTCGTTCGTTTCTTTCAAAAGGGATCCAAGGGCCTAGGCTGGTCCTAGCTGGATTTAACCCAGGGAATAGGGTTTTCAAACCCTCATTTCACTTGGAGCATTCTCTTTCTAAGGTTTGGAGAGAGGGGAGAGCAAGGAAGAAGGAGAAGGTCAACTCCGGTCGCCAGTGGAGCTTCTGTAACGCCCCTGATTTTTCGACGATTTTATTTAAATGGGAAACATCATATCTATGATGTCATGGCGTTACCTTTAACGTCAAGATGACGACGTAATGCCATAAAGGCATTTTCGCGTCCATGCGGTCAAGTCGGCCGAATTCTTGTTGTTATGAGAAAATTTTGCATTTGGAATTTAAGTTGAGTAATTTTTGACTTACTCGTCAAGTTTCGTCGCGATCCGAGCGATATTTGGGCCTCGGCGTTTTTTCCAAAGTTTTGTGGAATTTATGTTCGTCGTAAACTTTGAAAACTTATATCTCGAGAATGGCTCGTCTGATCTTGGTTTTGACTTCGCCGTTGTGTTCGTAGCGTCTGTGTTCGCCTACGGCGTGAGTTTCGTTCAATTCGGCGCTCGTTTGGGCCTCCGTTTTGATCTCGCGTTTCCTTATTCAAATATATATAAATACGATTATTTTAATATTAAATTACTATTCAAAAATGAAAAGTACTATTCATTCTTATAGTTTGATCAAAAGGTTAGATTTGCCAAGAAATTGTTTTTCCTGTAACCTTGACTTGTGTGAAGTTTCTGCTCATTATGTAAATCTTCTGTTCCTCCAATTATGTATACTCGAGTAGTCTGTCTATGTATACTCGAGTAGCCTTCTGTATACTCGAGTAGTCTGTTTCTGTATACTCGAGTAGTCTGTTTCTGTATACTCGAGTAGCCTTCTGTATACTCGAGTAGTCTGTTTCTGTATACTCGAGTAGTCTGTTTCTGTATACTCGAGTAGCCTTCTGTATACTCGAGTAGTCTGTTTCTGTATACTCGAGTAGTCTGTTTCTGTATACTCGAGTAGCCTTCTGTATACTCGAGTAGTCTGTTTCTGTATACTCGAGTAGTCTGTTTATGTATACTCGAGTAGCCTTCTGTATACTCGAGTAGTCTGTTTATGTATACTCGAGTAGCCTTCTGTATACTCGAGTAGCCTTCTGTATACTCGAGTAGTCTGTTTCTGTATACTCGAGTAGTCTGTTTCTGCTTACTCGAGTAGCCTTCTGTATACTCGAGTAGTCTGCTGTCTTCTCGTGTAGTCCGTCATAGTTTGTATTCGAGAGCCTTTTTGAGGGTCAAAACAGTGTCGTATGGAAAAATGGCTAACATGAAATATTTTCGTCTCGACGAGATCTACAACTTTCATGTTGGCACTTTTCTATTTGAAGCCATTCTAGACCCCTAATTTTGTTTTCCGCGAACTGCTTGTACTTAAACTATTTTTTTTATATATTTAGACAAAATTTTTTATAACTACTTATATATATATATTCTTATACTTAGGTTATTTGGAAAAATAGGAATACTTCTTCTTCTCCGATTCTTTCCCCCAAACCAGAGCGGCGTGAGCGAGAGAGAGAATATTTCGTGAATCTTCCGGTGGCCGCCGACGGAGCTCCGGTGCTCGAAATCTTCAACCGAGCGTAGATTTGGAAAGCTCTCACCGAGAGCTACGCTATCGTGGTAAATTTTTTCCCCTTTCTTTGAGTTTTCTCGTTAGGGTTTTTCGGCCCTAACCCCCTTTTCGACCATTTTTGTCTAGATTTCAACTTCCTCCATCCTCTTTTGCCCAGATCTGTGACGTGGACTAATTTGGAGAACTTTTCCGGTAAAACCAAGGCAAGTGGTGGTTTCCCCTCATTTCTCCTTGTCCGATTTGATGGTAACGGTTCAGTTTTTATGTTCTTTAAAATTTTCTTCACTTTGTTTTCCAAGTTATTGCTACGATTAACCTTTTTGGATGATCACTCGAGATGGTAAGATTTTGTCTTGATGAACTTGATCTTGTCTTAATATATTTAATAGTTCTTGATGTGTCTTATTAATGCCTTTAAATGCATTACCTATCGTTATTGATCGTATTAGAGTTTGTCTAGGATTGTAAATCGTTCATAGGGGTTAATCAACCATGTCTTGAAAGTAGAAGTGTCATGTAGAATCCGACGAGCCAAATCTCGAGATATATGTGATGGTTTCTTTGTGGGTTTTCTTGATTGCGGGAGTTAGTGGACGAAATCACCTCCGCAAAGTTTGATGCCTTTAGTAGTACCTTGTGGAAGTCTACCAGGTTTTTGGGCATCTGCGGTGTATGGTGGAGAGTATGAGACTCCCTCGCAGTTAAGCGGATATTTTATTCGTAAGGGTGTGTCCAGTTGAGTGACCACCTCGCCCGTGTTTTTGGGGTAGAGTCGACCACGGGTGCCTGATAAAGGTTTTGTATTTCTTCCTTATGATTTATTCATGTTGTCACCTTATAGCCTTGTTGTAACGACCCCATCCGTTAAATGACGTATAGTAGAAGGTCCGGCCGGGGCCCCACACTATATGCCACAAACAGACGGTGAGGTCACAGGATAATACCAAACCATACGAATCCTAACTCAGAGCATTCTAGCGGAAGCTTTAAGTTACAAATCTGAACTCTAAACAGGAATGTCCCATATATAAACCACCTTTATATATATAACCATGGAATGTACAACAAAGGTTTGGCCTTAAGGCCTTACAGTTCCTCTTTACATACAACATGATTTACAAACCTCGGCGCGCAGGCCGGCCATACATGAGTAAAAGAGAACAACCAAAACATTCGCTTAGCCTTCAAGGGCTAGCCGCAGCAGCAGCAGCAACAGCAGTAGGGCTTCAGCCCATCACTTACCACTTGGCTCTCCAGCACCTGCACGGGAACAATCCACCCAACCGGTGGCAAACAATGCAACGGTCAGCATTCAGCTGACCCAATTATAACAGTCCTACCCCTTTCTCGGGGCATGAGCATTCTTTCCCTGCAAAGCATGGCATCATCAAATAGCAACTATGTGCGCGCAGGCACATTCAAGCCATCACAACTATCGGCCACACGGCCCGACAGTCCGTGCACTCAGGGCACATTCTTGGTGTACCGGAATACCAGGGTCAACACCACCGTCTACACGGTATTTGAGCATTCTAGTCTTTCCGGCGCGCGGGCCTAAGACTCTCATTAGGCGCTCCAACAAAACCTATAACCAGGCTTCCAAGTCGGACGGACCTAACGCAGGTATGGATCAGCCACCCCCCGTTGCTCAAGTCGCCGTGCCACCTCGAATACCGAAGTATCCATGGATACTTATAGGCGCGGGTCGGTTTCACCTTTCCTGTTCGGTAATCTGCCTTTTCATCGAGTTGCAGCCCAACGGCTCAACCGCTCATAAAGTGGCAACGCACGGCCACAAGAGTTGCATCCAACCCTCTTCATTTCCTGGACATCATCCAGTACTTCCTGCTACACCAAGCAATAGGTAGGCACAAGGCAACACAAGCCATAATCACGGAGCCTTCTCCGATATGCAAACAAGCATCACCAATCAAGACCATGTCCAGATGGGCTTCACACAGCATGCCTAGAGCCGTACTCCAATTCCGGCCTCTAACAAGGGGGACTTCACATATCTTCCCCAAGGGACACCACAACCCACCGCACACTCGCAGGGAAGGGTTTTCCCTATGCAATGCAGAAAAGAAGGACTTCACATGTCCAAGGAGGGAGATCGTTACCCTTGTCGATCTCTTCGGAGCCATCGAAAACTAGCCGGTGAGAAAGAACCGCAGCAGCCTTGCCTTCACAACGCCGGCTTCGGATCACGAATCGGACCACGGGAACTCCGCCGGTGGCTTGCTCTCCTCCTCCTTCTTCTTCCTCCTCTCTCTTTCTCTCTTCCTTAAGCAAAATGAAGGATGACTTCTTCATCCTTCCATCACGAATTTAATCCAGCCAGGAATCACCTGAGCCCTTGGATCCAAAGAGAGAATCTGAACGGCCACGATTTGCCCAAAAAACCCTTTTTTTGGCTGACACGGCCTGTGACACGCCCGTATCACAGGCCGTGTATCCTTAAGCGGCACACGCGGTATTCGAACCGACTGAGATTTACCAGAACACGGGCATCGACACGCCCGTGTCGAACCTGACACGCCCGTGTCGAACCTGACACGCCCGTGTCATTCCTGAGACACGCCCGTGTCACCCCTGCCTCACCGAGCTGCAAACAGTACACGGGTCGGAACACGGCATCTGACACGCCCGTGTCCAACCTGACACGCCCGTGTTCACGGCCGTATTCAAGGCCGTGTACTACTCTGACTCGAATAGGCCAATTTCGAAATTTAATTCGGACACGCCCTGGGACACGCCCGTGTCCATGGCCGTGTCCCAGGCTCGACGATCGTCGACTATCAGTCGTCGACTAACCTGAACATGCCCTGGGACACGCCCGTGTCCCAGGCTATGTACCCCCGACACGCCCTGGGACACGCCCGTGTCCCAGGCCGTGTCAAACAGCCTGCTCCTCAAATAAGTTTGAAAACTCATTTTGCGATTTCTAGGGTGTTACAACCCTCCCCCCCTTAACAAAATTTCGTCCCGAAATTTGCACGGTAAGGAAACAAGAACCAGCAATGCTATAACTATGTTATAACAAAAAGTACACGGTCTACAGTTTATACAAACAACTCGGGAAATTCAGCTCGCATGGTCTGCTCTCGCTCCCATGTTAGCTCTTCACGGCCACAATTGTCCCATCGGACCTTGACCATCCCGATCACTTTGTTCCGCAACTGTTTCTCGGCTCGATCCTCGATCCGAATGGGTCTAACTCTCGTCGTTCGCCCATACTAGATCGGTACCCGATCATTCTCCACCACTTGAGCTGGATCCTTTACCGCCTTACGAAGGACTGAGATGTGAAATACATCATGTAATCCACCCAAGTCTGCTGAAAGTGCTAGTCGATAAGCAGCTTCCCCAACTCGCTCCACCACCTCAAACGGACCAAGATACCTCGGACTTAGCTTTTTCAAACGCTGAATCCTGGACACGCCTTTGAAGGGTTTGATCTTCAAATATACCCAATCACCCACCGCGAACTCCACGTTCCGATGTTTGGCATTGTAGTACTTTGCTTGACGATCTTGGGCTATCAATAGCCTCTCCTGAATAGAGCGTATGAGCGAGGTAGCTTCTTCGACTTCCTTTTTCCCACTCAGCTTAGATTCGCCTGTTTCTGCCCAGAGCTAACGGTGTACGGCATTTACGACCATACAACGCCTCAAATGGTGCCATACCAATACTCGCTTGGTAGCTATTATTATAGGCAAATTCGACAAGAAATATATAATCTTCCCATCTCTTACCAAAGTCTAGGGCACACATGCGGAGCATATCCTCCATCGTCCTGTTGGTTCGTTCAGTCTGGCCATCCGTTTGGGGATGAAAGGCCGTACTAAATGCTAACTTTGTACCCAACATTTGATGAACGAGCCGCCAATCATTCGATGTGAACCGCCCATCACGGTCACTAACGATGCTCCGAGGAACACCGTGCAGTCGAACAACCTGCTCCACATAAAGCTTGGCCAAGGTTTCCACTGAATCGTCTCTTCTGTTTGGAAGGAAGTGCGCCACTTTTGTCAACCGGTCCACAATCACCCTGATTGAATCATGACAGCGTTGAGATCTCGGCAACCCTTGCACGAAATCCATCGAAATATCATCGAACTTCCACTCCGGAATAGGTAACGACTTCAGGAAACCGCCAGGCTTCTGGCATTCTGCTTTCACTAACGCACAGGTATTACATTCAGCTACATAACGCGCGACATCTTTCTTTAGTCCGGGCCACCAAAACATCTTTTTCAGATCTCTGTACATCTTTGTGCTCCCTGGGTGAACTGAGTACTTTGCAAAGTGAGCTTCGTACATCAACTCTTCCCTCAATTTACCCACACTTGGGACGCACACTCGACCATTTCTTCGTAACAAACCGTTATCCCAAGAGAATTGGTCCTCCGGCCCATATTTTGCATAGCGCTGGAGACTTTCATCAAGCTCCGTTGCTCGCCGAACTCTGTCCGTAAGGTCATATTGCACCTCCGTCCAGTTCAAGTATGCATCGGTTGACGAACCCTTGTCAACGCAAGATATCTCCAATGCTTCCAATTCCTGGATTAAACGCTGATCATGCCTCTGCAACCAGCTTGCCCGTACCGGAGTCTTTCGACTCAAAGCATCAGCGACCATATTTCCCTTCCCGGGAGTATAGTGAATCTCGAAGGTGTAGTCCTCGAGAAACTCCATCCATCTTCGTTGTCGCATATTCAGATCCTTCTGATCCAACAAATACTTTAGGCTCTTGTGATCGGTATAACGCCATATAGATAGTGCCGCCACAACTTGAGCGCAAAGATTACCGCCGCCAACTCCAAATCATGGACGGGGTAATTCCGCTCATGCACTTTCAACTGGCGCGAGCCATAAGCAATCACTTTACCAAACTGCAAAAGAACGCAGCCTAAGTCGCTCCCTGATGCATCACTATAGATCTCATACCCATCTGTACCACATGGCGATGTCAACATAGGCGCCGTGGTCAAACGACTCTTCAAGTCTTCAAAAGCTCGCGCGCACTCCGGCGTCCAAATGAACTTTTGATCTTTCCTCGTCAGCGTGGTCAGAGGTAAAGCAATCCGTGAGAAATTTTCCACAAACCGTCTATAGTAGCCCGCAAGTCCAAGGAAGCTCCTGACCTCGGCCACTGAAGACATCACTGGCCAATCTCGAATGGCACTTATCTTCAACGGATCCACCGCAATACCTTCTCCACTTACCACATGGCCTAAAAAGGCTACTGAAGAGAGCTAGAACTCACACTTTGAGAATTTGGCATAAAGCTTATTCCTCCGCAGGGTATGCATAACCAACCGCAAATGGTTTGCGTGATCCTCTTCCGACTGAGAGTATACTAAGATGTCATCGATAAACACAATGACGAACAAATCCAAGTACTCTCGGAACGTTCGATGCATTAGGTCCATAAATACCGAAGGCGCATTACATAGGCCAAACGGCATTACCGTGAACTCATAATGACCGTAGCGTGTTCCAAACGCCGTTTTGGGAATGTCACCTTCCCTAATCCTTAGCTGATAATATCCCGATTTCAAATCCAACTTGGAATAAACCGTTGATCCCGCCAGCTGATCAAAGAGGTCATCAATCCGTGGGATCAGATATTTGTTTTTCTCCGTCAGCTTATTCAACTCGCGGTAGTCAATACACAACCGTAAGCTACCGTCTTTCTTTTTCACAAAGAGAACAGGCGCGCTCCAAGGTGACATACTTGGGCGTATATATCCCTGCTCCAACAACTCTTGCAATTGGACTTTCAACTCAGCCATCTCTTTTGGTGCGACGCGATATGGAGAGCGGGCCACAGGTTTCGCACCTGGCACCAACTCAATAGAGAAGTCAATCTCCCGCTGGGGTGGTAACCCAGGAAGATCTTTAGGAAACACATCGACAAACTCTGACACAACTAGTACTTCACCGACACTGGCCTTTGGCTCAACAGCCTGAATTAGCGTGAAGAATAACTCCGCGCCCTTCCGAACAGCATTGACGACTTGGAGTGCAGACAACAGCGTCCCGCCAACTCCTCGCATACCAGCGAACTTCGTCACAAGTCCGGTATTCTGGCCCAGTGTAATCTCCTTGGAGTTGCAATCAATAAAGGCACGCTGCTCCGAGAGCCAGTCCATACCAAAGATCACATCAAACTCTGATAACGGTAGCACAGCTGCACTCAAACCGAAATCGTGACTTCCTATTTGCACATCCACATCGCAAGCCCTATCCGCAAGCATCACACAGCCATTCGGCAACATCACCCTTGTACTATCCACCGTCACATGACTTGGTACCCCAATGCGAGATACGAAATCCTCAGACAGAAAAGAATGCGAAGCACCCGTATCAAACAGGGCTCTCGCCAAATTATTCCGAATCAGGACAAAACCTGCAGCACACACATCATGCACAAGCTATACATAACCAAAAAACAATAGCACCAGCAAATTAACTAAATCAACTCGTACCTGTGACGACGTCACTTTGCTTAATCGCTTCCTGTTGGCCAAGTTGATAGATTCGGGGCTGTGCCTGAGACGCAGAGGAATCAACCATCGCTTTGCCCTTCTCAGCATAAGACGCACCCATCTTCTTGTCCCCTTTGGGCTGAACAACCCGACAGTCACGAGCTATATGCCCCACCCGGCCACAGTTATAGCATGTACGAGAATCCGGCCTTGATGTCGCTCCCGACACAACGGTCGTAGTTACTTGCCCAGATGGCTTGGACCTCTTGCCCCCTTTCTTCTGGTAAAACGACTTGCTCGGGCGAGGTGCTTGAAACTCTGGCTTTGACACAACCAAGCCCTTGTTCCCTTGCACTCGCCTCATGTCCTTCTCCAACGCGCACGCAGTATCAACCAACGCCTGAAACCCTTGGTTCACTGAACTCGAAAGCTGGAACCTCAACTCATCCCGCAGTCCTTCATAGAACCGATTCGTTTTCCTTTGGTCATCCGCGAAGATTGTACCCGCATATCGTCCCAACCTGGTAAACTCATGCAAGTAGATATCCACACTATCTTCCCCTTGCTTTAACCGTTGGAACTCATTTTCCATAGCAATGCGTTGCGCTGCTGGGACATGTTTTGCCAGAAATATCCGAGAGAACTCCTCAATCGATACTTGCATTAATTGCCTGCCCTCTAAATGGTGTACCTCAACCTCGTCCCACCACAACTGCGCCTCTCCTTCAAGCATGAAGGTGGCCAAGGTGACCTTGAGAGTTTCCTCCGCCCTGATCGCTGTCATTATCCGCTTGACACGCGATAACCAATCCTCTGCCTGCGTTGGGGATCCCATTCCCGTAAACGTAGGCGGACTGAAGCTCATAAATTGCTTCAACTGTCGGTCAGCTGCTCGTGGATCTACAGCCTCAACCGGCTCGGGACTTACATTAACACGAACTGGCACTACTGCTGGCTGCGCTTGCCCGGTCGGCTGAATCATGGCAAATAGCGCCTCAGCAACTAAGCGAACAGTTTCCGTAGATGGAGGAGGTGTTGGCACCTCAGCTGGTGCCGCACTCTCATCAGAGCGCTGGGGCTCAGACTGCCCAGCACCACTACGTGTCACCTATAAGTGGATAAGACACACATTAGCGAATGTATGCAAGCAAGACAACAAAAAAAGGAACGCGCAGATTCCTCAAACAAGATTTTGTACATTCCTTAATGGACATTCAAGAGTTCATTAGCGTTACAGCAGGTCGCACAAACACGTGCTCGCCACCCCACAAAAGAATGCGACCACGAATTCGAAAGAGGAAGACCGACAAAAGCTGATACCAAAATGTAACGACCCCATCAGTTAAATGACGTATAGTAGAAGGTCCGGCCGGGGCCCCACACTATATGCCACAAACAGACGGTGAGGTCACAGGATAATACCAAACCATACGAATCCTAACTCAGAGCATTCTAGCGGAAGCTTTAAGTTACAAATCTGAACTCTAAACAGGAATGTCCCATATATAAACCACCTTTATATATATAACCATGGAATGTACAACAAAGGTTTGGCCTTAAGGCCTTACAGTTCCTCTTTACATACAACATGATTTACAAACCTCGGCGCGCAGGCCGGCCATACATGAGTAAAAGAGAACAACCAAAACATTCGCTTAGCCTTCAAGGGCTAGCCGCAGCAGCAGCAGCAACAGCAGTAGGGCTTCAGCCCATCACTTACCACTTGGCTCTCCAGCACCTGCACGGGAACAATCCACCCAACCGGTGGCAAACAATGCAACGGTCAGCATTCAGCTGACCCAATTATAACAGTCCTACCCCTTTCTCGGGGCATGAGCATTCTTTCCCTGCAAAGCATGGCATCATCAAATAGCAACTATGTGCGCGCAGGCACATTCAAGCCATCACAACTATCGGCCACACGGCCCGACAGTCCGTGCACTCAGGGCACATTCTTGGTGTACCGGAATACCAGGGTCAACACCACCGTCTACACGGTATTTGAGCATTCTAGTCTTTCCGGCGCGCGGGCCTAAGACTCTCATTAGGCGCTCCAACAAAACCTATAACCAGGCTTCCAAGTCGGACGGACCTAACGCAGGTATGGATCAGCCACCCCCCGTTGCT
The DNA here is from genome assembly GCA_039513925.1 of Platanthera zijinensis. Classification (NCBI taxonomy): domain Eukaryota; kingdom Viridiplantae; phylum Streptophyta; class Magnoliopsida; order Asparagales; family Orchidaceae; genus Platanthera; species Platanthera zijinensis. Next base: position 116,339,674 of record CM077087.1, read on the forward strand.
CAAGTCGCCGTGCCACCTCGAATACGGAAGTATCCATGGATACTTATAGGCGCGGGTCGGTTTCACCTTTCCTGTTCGGTAATCTGCCTTTTCATCGAGTTGCAGCCCAACGGCTCAACCGCTCATAAAGTGGCAACGCACGGCCACAAGAGTTGCATCCAACCCTCTTCATTTCCTGGACATCATCCAGTACTTCCTGCTACACCAAGCAATAGGTAGGCACAAGGCAACACAAGCCATAATCACGGAGCCTTCTCCGATATGCAAACAAGCATCACCAATCAAGACCATGTCCAGATGGGCTTCACACAGCATGCCTAGAGCCGTACTCCAATTCCGGCCTCTAACAAGGGGGACTTCACATATCTTCCCCAAGGGACACCACAACCCACCGCACACTCGCAGGGAAGGGTTTTCCCTATGCAATGCAGAAAAGAAGGACTTCACATGTCCAAGGAGGGAGATCGTTACCCTTGTCGATCTCTTCGGAGCCATCGAAAACTAGCCGGTGAGAAAGAACCGCAGCAGCCTTGCCTTCACAACGCCGGCTTCGGATCACGAATCGGACCACGGGAACTCCGCCGGTGGCTTGCTCTCCTCCTCCTTCTTCTTCCTCCTCTCTCTTTCTCTCTTCCTTAAGCAAAATGAAGGATGACTTCTTCATCCTTCCATCACGAATTTAATCCAGCCAGGAATCACCTGAGCCCTTGGATCCAAAGAGAGAATCTGAACGGCCACGATTTGCCCAAAAAACCCTTTTTTTGGCTGACACGGCCTGTGACACGCCCGTATCACAGGCCGTGTACCCTTAAGCGGCACACGCGGTATTCGAACCGACTGAGATTTACCAGAACACGGGCATCGACACGCCCGTGTCGAACCTGACACGCCCGTGTCGAACCTGACACGCCCGTGTCATTCCTGAGACACGCCTGTGTCACCCCTGCCTCACCGAGCTGCAAACAGTACACGGGTTGGAACACGGCATCGGACACGCCCGTGTCCAACCTGACACGCCCGTGTTCACGGCCGTATTCAAGGCCGTGTACTACTCTGACTCGAATAGGCCAATTTCGAAATTTAATTCGGACACGCCCTGGGACACGCCCGTGTCCATGGCCGTGTCCCAGGCTCGACGATCGTCGACTATCAGTCGTCGACTAACCTGAACATGCCCTGGGACACGCCCGTGTCCCAGGCCATGTACCCCCGACACGCCCTGGGACACGCCCGTGTCCCAGGCCGTGTCAAACAGCCTGCTCCTCAAATAAGTTTGAAAACTCATTTTGCGATTTCTAGGGTGTTACAACCATCCCCCCCTTAACAAAATTTCGTCCCGAAATTTGCACGGTAAGGAAACAAGAACCAGCAATGCTATAACTATGTTATAACAAAAAGTACACGGTCTACAGTTTATACAAACAACTCGGGAAATTCAGCTCGCATGGTCTGCTCTCGCTCCCATGTTAGCTCTTCACGGCCACAATTGTCCCATCGGACCTTGACCATCCCGATCACTTTGTTCCGCAACTGTTTCTCGGCTCGATCCTCGATCCGAATGGGTCTAACTCTCGTCGTTAGCCCATACTCGATCGGTACCCGATCATTCTCCACCACTTGAGCTGGATCCTTTACCGCCTTACGAAGGACTGAGATGTGAAATACATCATGTAATCCACCCAAGTCTGCTGAAAGTGCTAGTCGATAAGCAGCTTCCCCAACTCGCTCCACCACCTCAAACGGACCAAGATACCTCGGACTTAGCTTTTTCAAACGCCGAATCCTGGACACGCCTTTGAAGGGTTTGATCTTCAAATATACCCAATCACCCACCGCGAACTCCACGTTCCGATGTTTGGCATTGTAGTACTTTGCTTGACGATCTTGGGCTATCAATAGCCTCTCCTGAATAGAGCGTATGAGCGAGGTAGCTTCTTCGACTTCCTTTTTCCCACTCAGCTTAGATTCGCCTGTTTCTGCCCAAGCTAACGGTGTACGGCATTTACGACCATACAACGCCTCAAATGGTGCCATACCAATACTCGCTTGGTAGCTATTATTATAGGCAAATTCGACAAGAAATATATAATCTTCCCATCTCTTACCAAAGTCTAGGGCGCACATGCGGAGCATATCCTCCATCGTCCTGTTGGTTCGTTCAGTCTGGCCATCCGTTTGGGGATGAAAGGCCGTACTAAATGCTAACTTTGTACCCAACATTTGATGAACGAGCCGCCAATCATTCGATGTGAACCGCCCATCACGGTCACTAACGATGCTCCGAGGAACACCGTGCAGTCGAACAACCTGCTCCACATAAAGCTTGGCCAAGGTTTCCACTGAATCGTCTCTTCTGTTTGGAAGGAAGTGCGCCACTTTTGTCAACCGGTCCACAATCACCCAGATTGAATCATGACAGCGTTGAGATCTCGGCAACCCTTGCACGAAATCCATCGAAATATCATCGAACTTCCACTCCGGAATAGGTAACGACTTCAGGAAACCGCCAGGCTTCTGGCATTCTGCTTTCACTAACGCACAGGTATTACATTCAGCTACATAACGCGCGACATCTTTCTTTAGTCCGGGCCACCAAAACATCTTTTTCAGATCTCTGTACATCTTTGTGCTCCCTGGGTGAACTGAGTACTTTGCAAAGTGAGCTTCGTACATCAACTCTTCCCTCAATTTACCCACACTTGGGACGCACACTCGACCATTTCTTCGTAACAAACCGTTATCCCAAGAGAATTGGTCCTCCGGCCCATATTTTGCATAGCGCTGGAGACTTTCATCAAGCTCCGTTGCTCGCCGAACTCTGTCCGTAAGGTCATATTGCACCTCCGTCCAGTTCAAGCATGCATCGGTTGACGAACCCTTGTCAACGCAAGATATCTCCAATGCTTCCAATTCCTGGATTAAACGCTGATCATGCCTCTGCAACCAGCTTGCCCGTACCAGAGTCTTTCGACTCAAAGCATCAGCGACCATATTTCCCTTCCCGGGAGTATAGTGAATCTCGAAGGTGTAGTCCCCGAGAAACTCCATCCATCTTCGTTGTCGCATATTCAGATCCTTCTGATCCAACAAATACTTTAGGCTCTTGTGATCTGTATAACGCCATATAGATAGTGCCGCCACAACTTGAGCGCAAAGATTACCGCCGCCAACTCCAAATCATGGACGGGGTAATTCCGCTCATGCACTTTCAACTGGCGCGAGCCATAAGCAATCACTTTACCAAACTGCAAAAGGACGCAGCCTAAGTCGCTCCCTGATGCATCACTATAGATCTCATACCCATCTGTACCACATGGCGATGTCAACACAGGCGCCGTGGTCAAACGACTCTTCAAGTCTTCAAAAGCTCGCGCGCACTCCGGCGTCCAAATGAACTTTTGATCTTTCCTCGTCAGCGTGGTCAGAGGTAAAGCAATCCGTGAGAAATTTTCCACAAACCGTCTATAGTAGCCCGCAAGTCCAAGGAAGCTCCTGACCTCGGCCACTGAAGACATCACTGGCCAATCTCGAATGGCACTTATCTTCAACGGATCCACCGCAATACCTTCTCCACTTACCACATGGCCTAAAAAGGCTACTGAAGAGAGCTAGAACTCACACTTTGAGAATTTGGCATAAAGCTTATTCCTCCGCAGGGTATGCAAAACCAACCGCAAATGGTTTGCGTGATCCTCTTCCGACTGAGAGTATACTAAGATGTCATCGATAAACACAATGACGAACAAATCCAAGTACTCTCGGAACGTTCGATGCATTAGGTCCATAAATACCGAAGGCGCATTACATAGGCCAAACGGCATTACCGTGAACTCATAATGACCGTAGCGTGTTCCAAACGCCGTTTTGGGAATGTCACCTTCCCTAATCCTTAGCTGATAATATCCCGATTTCAAATCCAACTTGGAATAAACCGTTGATCCCGCCAGCTGATCAAAGAGGTCATCAATCCGTGGGATCAGATATTTGTTTTTCTCCGTCAGCTTATTCAACTCGCGGTAGTCAATACACAACCGTAAGCTACCGTCTTTCTTTTTCACAAAGAGAACAGGCGCGCTCCAAGGTGACATACTTGGGCGTATATATCCCTGCTCCAACAACTCTTGCAATTGGACTTTCAACTCAGCCATCTCTTTTGGTGCGACGCGATATGGAGAGCGGGCCACAGGTTTCGCACCTGGCACCAACTCAATAGAGAAGTCAATCTCCCGCTGGGGTGGTAACCCAGGAAGATCTTTAGGAAACACATCGACAAACTCTGACACAACTAGTACTTCACCGACACTGGCCTTTGGCTCAACAGCCTGAATTAGCGTGAAGAATAACTCCGCGCCCTTCCGAACAGCATTGACGACTTGGAGTGCAGACAACAGCGTCCCGCCAACTCCTCGCATACCAGCGAACTTCGTCACAAGTCCGGTATTCTGGCCCAGTGTAATCTCCTTGGAGTTGCAATCAATAAAGGCACGCTGCTCCGAGAGCCAGTCCATACCAAAGATCACATCAAACTCTGATAACGGTAGCACAGCTGCACTCAAACCGAAATCGTGACTTCCTATTTGCACATCCACATCGCAAGCCCTATCCGCAAGCATCACACAGCCATTCGGCAACATCACCCTTGTACTATCCACCGTCACATGACTTGGTACCCCAATGCGAGATACGAAATCCTCAGACAGAAAAGAATGCGAAGCACCCGTATCAAACAGGGCTCTCGCCAAATTATTCCGAATCAGGACAAAACCTGCAGCACACACATCATGCACAAGCTATACATAACCAAAAAACAATAGCACCAGCAAATTAACTAAATCAACTCGTACCTGTGACGACGTCACTTTGCTTAATCGCTTCCTGTTGGCCAAGTTGATAGATTCGGGGCTGTGCCTGAGACGCAGAGGAATCAACCATCGCTTTGCCCTTCTCAGCATAAGACGCACCCGTCTTCTTGTCCCCTTTGGGCTGAACAACCCGACAGTCACGAGCTATATGCCCCACCCGGCCACAGTTATAGCATGTACGAGAATCCGGCCTTGATGTCGCTCCCGACACAACGGTCGTAGTTACTTGCCCAGATGGCTTGGACCTCTTGCCCCCTTTCTTCTGGTAAAACGACTTGCTCGGGCGAGGTGCTTGAAACTCTGGCTTTGACACAACCAAGCCCTTGTTCCCTTGCACTCGCCTCATGTCCTTCTCCAACGCGCACGCAGTATCAACCAACGCCTGAAACCCTTGGTTCACTGAACTCGAAAGCAGGAACCTCAACTCATCCCGCAGTCCTTCATAGAACCGATTCGTTTTCCTTTGGTCATCCGCGAAGATTGTACCCGCATATCGTCCCAACCTGGTAAACTCATGCAAGTAGATATCCACACTATCTTCCCCTTGCTTTAACCGTTGGAACTCATTTTCCATAGCAATGCGTTGCGCTGCTGGGACATGTTTTGCCAGAAATATCCGAGAGAACTCCTCAATCGATACTTGCATTAATTGCCTGCCCTCTAAATGGTGTACCTCAACCTCGTCCCACCACAACTGCGCCTCTCCTTCAAGCATGAAGGTGGCCAAGGTGACCTTGAGAGTTTCCTCCGCCCTGATCGCTGTCATTATCCGCTTGACACGCGATAACCAATCCTCTGCCTGCGTTGGGGATCCCATTCCCGTAAACGTAGGCGGACTGAAGCTCATAAATTGCTTCAACTGTCGGTCAGCTGCTCGTGGATCTACAGCCTCAACCGGCTCGGGACTTACATTAACACGAACTGGCACTACTGCTGGCTGCGCTTGCCCGGTCGGCTGAATCATGGCAAATAGCGCCTCAGCAACTAAGCGAACAGTTTCCGTAGATGGAGGAGGTGTTGGCACCTCAGCTGGTGCCGCACTCTCATCAGAGCGCTGGGGCTCAGACTGCCCAGCACCACTACGTGTCACCTATAAGTGGACAAGACACACATTAGCGAATGTATGCAAGCAAGACAACAAAAAAAGGAACGCGCAGATTCCTCAAACAAGATTTTGTACATTCCTTAATGGACATTCCAGAGTTCATTAGCGTTACAGCAGGTCGCATAAACACGTGCTCGCCACCCCACAAAAGAATGCGACCACGAATTCGAAAGAGGAAGACCGACAAAAGCTGATACCAAAATGTAACGACCCCATCCGTTAAATGACGTATAGTAGAAGGTCCGGCCGGGGCCCCACACTATATGCCACAAACAGACGGTGAGGTCACAGGATAATACCAAACCATACGAATCCTAACTCAGAGCATTCTAGCGGAAGCTTTAAGTTACAAATCTGAACTCTAAACAGGAATGTCCCATATATAAACCACCTTTATATATATAACCATGGAATGTACAACAAAGGTTTGGCCTTAAGGCCTTACAGTTCCTCTTTACATACAACATGATTTACAAACCTCGGCGCGCAGGCCGGCCATACATGAGTAAAAGAGAACAACCAAAACATACGCTTAGCCTTCAAGGGCTAGCCGCAGCAGCAGCAGCAACAGCAGTAGGGCTTCAGCCCATCACTTACCACTTGGCTCTCCAGCACCTGCACGGGAACAATCCACCCAACCGGTGGCAAACAATGCAACGGTCAGCATTCAGCTGACCCAATTATAACAATCCTACCCCTTTCTCGGGGCATGAGCATTCTTTCCCTGCAAAGCATGGCATCATCAAATAGCAACTATGTGCGCGCAGGCACATTCAAGCCATCACAACTATCGGCCACACGACCCGACAGTCCGTGCACTCAGGGCACATTCTTGGTGTACCGGAATACCAGGGTCAACACCACTGTCTACACGGTATTTGAGCATTCTAGTCTTTCCGGCGCGAGGGTCTAAGACTCTCATTAGGCGCTCCAACAAAACCTATAACCAGGCTTCCAAGTCGAACGGACCTAACGCAGGTACGGATCAGCCACCCCCCGTTGCTCAAGTCGCCGTGCCACCTCGAATACGGAAGTATCCATGGCTATTTATAGGCGCGGGTCGGTTTCACCTTTCCTGTTCGGCAATCTGCCTTTTCATCGAGTTGCAGCCCAATGGCTCAACCGCTCATAAAGTGGCAACGCACGGCCACAAGAGTTGCATCCAACCCTCTTCATTTCCTGGACATCATCCAGTACTTCCTACTGCACCAAGCAACAGGTAGGCACAAGGCAACACAAGCCATAATCACGGAGCCTTCTCCGATATGCAAACAAGCATCACCAATCCAGACCATGTCCAGATGGGCTTCACACAGCATGCCTAGAGCCGTACTCCAATTCAGGCCTCTAACAAGGGGGACTTCACATATCTACCCCAAGGGACACCACAACCCATCGCACACTCGCGGGGAAGGGTTTTCCCTATGCAATGCAAAAAAGAAGGACTTCACATGTCCAAGGAGGGAGATCGTTACCCTTGTCGATCTCTTCGGAGCCATCGAAAACTAGCCGGTGAGAAAGAACCGCAGCAGCCTTGCCTTCACAACGTCGGCTTCGGATCACGAATCGGACCACGGGAACTCCGCCGGTGGCTTGCTCTCCTCCTCCTTCTTCTTCCTCCTCTCTCTTTCTCTCTTCCTTAAGCAAAATGAAGGATGACTTCTTCATCCTTCCTTCACGAATTTAATCCAGCCAAGAATCACCTGAGCCCTTGGATCCAAAGAGAGAATCTGAACGGCCATGATTTGCCCAAAAAACCCAATTTTTGGCTGACACGGCCTGTGACACGCCCGTGTCACAGGCCGTGTACCCTTAAGCGGCACACGCGGTATTCGAACCGACTGAGATTTACCAGAACACGGGCATCGACACACCCGTGTCGAACCTGACACGCCCATGTCATTCCTGAGACACGCCCGTGTCACCCCTGCCTCACCGAGCTGCAAACAGTACACGGGTCGGAACACGGCATCGGACACGCCCGTGTCCAACCTGACATGCCCGTGTTCACGGCCGTGTTCAAGGCCGTGTACTACTCTGACTCGAACAGGCCAATTTCGAAATTTAATTCGGACATGCCCTGGGACACGCCCGTGTCCATGGCCGTGTCCCAGGCTCGACGATCGTCGACTATCAGTCGTCGACTAACCTGAACACGCCCTGGGACACGCCCGTGTCCCAGGCTGTGTACCCCCGACATGCCCTGGGACACGCCCGTGTCCCAGGCCGTGTCAAACAGCCTGCTCCTCAAATAAGTTTGAAAACTCATTTTGAGATTTCTGGGGTGTTACACTTGTGCGTCTGGTGTACTCTTGTGACGAATCACCTAAGTGTTCTTTTTTTTTCTGATGATGCCTTATTTCTTTTTATACTTTACTTCAAAGGTTTTGGTCTTGGGTTGGTACCCCTTTTGACCCTTATTTATTTTGGCTTATTTTTCTGCCACCATTTGTATCCTCTTGCTGAGGTGTTCTGTCTTTGGAATGCCTCAGGTTCGGAGCATTAGCAAGTAGCGGAGCCGGTTTTGGAGCCTTAGCAGCAGCAGTTTGGCTGTAGTTTTCCCCCTCGCCGTAGCGAGGTAGTTTGTTGTTTTAGTTTTCTTTGCCCAGTTTCAGACATATTCATACTGCGGGTTCGTGTTAGGTTGTTGACGCCCACAGGTTTGTTGACCTTTTTGGACACTTGCTAGCTGTTGTTGTTTCCTTATGTTTGGTTTACATTACTTGCTCTCTAAGATGATTTATGATAATACGTTTTGTAGCCTAAACTATTATCGTATTTTATATTTTATATTGTACAAATTATGTCTATTATTAGTTTATTTTTATCCTTTTTATGTAAATATTATTGCCACTAACTTTTTCCTGTCTTTTTGCAGGTTTTCAGAAAAATTGCCAAAATGGCCTGTCACGCCCCCCTGTCACGCCCTCCCTGGGCGTGACCTAGGGCGTGTCACCCGATCCCGAGGACACCTGCTGGAAGGGACAGAAAACGGTCAAAACCGCTGTCACGCCCCCCTGTCACGCCCTCCCTGGGCGTGTCACTAGGCGTGACCAGGGGCGTGTCGCCCTCTGCCGCAAAGCTGCCGCCGCATTAAATGCCCTTCCGCCTCATCACGCAAATAGCACTGTCACGCCCCATGTCACGCCCGTGACATGGGCGTGACACCCTCCTTTTTCGGTGACTGACGGATTTCCGACCAATGATTTGGACATGACATGCCTGTCACGCCCCCCTGTCACGGGCGTGACCTAGGGCGTGACCACCGACGTACCGAAGCAATCATCCCTCCCGCCAGAATCCGGAGCCCGAGGTCAAATCCGTACCTGTCACGCCCCCTGACACGCCCCCCCTAGGGCGTGTCGGAGGGCATGACCAACCCGAGATTTTTTCCTATAAATTGAGCCCCCCCTCTCCATTTCAGCAAGCTTTGGTTGAGTGGGGGAGGTGCTGCCCCTTTGTTTCTTGATCCTTTTTCATGCTTTTTCTCTCTCTCTCTCCCCCTCTCTTTGTACTTTTTGGTTAACCCTAGTTTAATCATAGTTTGTGCTAGCTTTTAATGTAATTTTCTTCTTGCTTAGTGCTTAATGTAGGGCTAGAATAGGGTTTAATTTTCATGCACTTGTAACTTTAATTTTCAATAGTGTAACTTGCCCTTTTTATTAATAAAAGTGTTCTTTTTTTAGCTTGTGTTCTTCTTATGCTTTTCTACTCATCTTCCCCCCCTCCACTCCATTATGATTAACTAATCCTCATTGTACTCGATCTTGATGATCCGAGGTTAGAGCGATTATGTTATGATGTTTTAATTAATCTTTTCTTTTTAGGTTAGGGCCTTGAATTACTCTTGATTTATCACGGGTCGGAGGTATATTTTCGATATATACTCTCCGCCTTTGCTTTCATTCTGGGCTAGCCGAGAGGCCGAAAGAATGAAGTGAGCATTCAAGAGTAAAGGGAGTTGTACGCACCCCTCGAGAGAGGCAGACGTCCAAATCTCCCGGATTGGAGTAAAATCCAATAGTGGGGTTCACCGCGTAAAGCGAGTTTTAGGCCTCCGATTTAGACGAGAGTCGGTCGGACCTTCCTAAACTCAGTTGGGCACGACTTCGAGAGAAGCGTGTTCAAGCTTTAGGAACCTCCACGGTCAAGGACCCTTATCCTATTAAGTTTAGATTTTTATCGCATTTTCTTAATCGTCTTTAGCCGAGGTGAATCTTGATCGGGTGCATTTCCATTTCATATTTTCTACCTTTCGTAGTAATCACCTGTCTTGTGCTCTTTAATTAACTGCAGTAGTTTCCTTTCTAGATTAGTTGTTTACTTAATAGCCCTCTTAATTGCAGTGTTTCTTTTTCTAGAATAGCTTTACTTTCTCCCCTGCACTTAGATTTTCTAAAACCCTAGTTTTTCCGTCGATAAGATAATAGCGTTCGTGTGAGTAAGCTTAGCCAACAGTTCCCGGATCTTAATACGACACTTGTGTCCCCTTGCTACAATTCGATAGGTATACTTGCCTCATCGGGTTGCTAGTTCGGTTGCGTTTATTTTCTTCGAACCCTAGCGCGCAACAAGTTTTTGGCACCGTTGCCGGGGACCCAACTTCAGTTGATATTTTGAAAACACGAACCTATTAATTTTATCTCTTCTCTTTCTCACCCACTTTTCTTTAAAGTTTTAAAAAAAAAAAATCAAAAAAAAATTATCACCGCTCTTAATAGAAACCAACCTCACAATTTTTCTACGCCACCTAATTCTCTCGAAAAGGGCAAAGGGCTTTAAGCGCCACTGTCTTGTCTAGTACCTTGCGAACCCTTCACGGGGTAGTCCTTGGGAAGTTCGGGAGTTAATCTATAAAAAAAAAAAATCTATTTAAAAAAGAAAAAAAAAATTTTAATTTAATTTTCCAAATCTAGTTTTTCTTTCTAGTTTATCCTTTTTTTTTCTTTCTCTTCTTCTTTTCTGTTCTTTTAGTGCATGACCCGCGGGAGTCCGTCGGTTATTTTGGACTTGGACCACGAAATTGAGCGTACTCTTCGGAGAAGATCGCGATTTCAAGGTCCTACTATCCAAGTACCGGTTGAGGACTCCGAGTCATTTAATACTTTAAGAATGGAAGAACCCAACGTAGATGAGGCCGTGCAAAGGACTATGTCCTATTATGCACGACCGAACCTCGAGGGAACAGAATCGAGTATAGTCCGCCCTACTATAGCAAATAATAACTTTGAACTAAAGCCTAGCATAATTCAAATGGTGCAGCAATATGTGCAATTTGACGGACTTCAAGATGAAGATCCGAACGCACATATAGCTAGCTTTCTTGAAATTTGCGACACCTTCAAGATAAATGGTGTCACAAATGATGCGATCAGGCTAAGACTCTTCCCCTTCTCTCTAAGAACTAATGCTAAGCAGTGGCTTAACACACTTCCGAAAAATAGCATAACCACTTGGAATGAATTAACTGAAAAATTTTTGGCGAAGTATTTTCCGCCAGCTAAAACTGCAAAACTTAGGAACGACATCTCTGCCTTTGGACAAATAGACTCTGAAACCCTTTACGAAACCTGGGAGAGATTTAAAGAATTATTAAGATGATGCCCACATCACGCGTTGCCTGTATGGTTACAAGTGCAGACGTTTTATAACGGGCTAAATCAAAGCACGAAGCAAATGATAGACGCAGCTTCTGGCGGTACTTTAAATCATAAGACCCCGGAAGCCGCTCTTGAGCTTTTTGAGGACATGGCCATGAACACTTATCAGTGGAATGTGCCTAGGTCCCGCCCAAACAAGCCTGCAGGTATCTATGAAGTGGACAACGTCTCCCAGCTCGCTCTGCAAGTAGAAATCCTAAGCAAAAAAATCACGGAGATGACTGCTGCCTCCGCCCCTCAGGTATGGGAATCTGCAACCCCTACTCCAGAACATTTAGATTATGTTAATAATTTGCCTAGAACTGCTTTTAATAATTTTTCTGCTGCGAATTTTCATCCGCCTGGTTTTAATTTTCCGAATAGTTATAACCCCGCTTTAAGAAATCACCCGAACTTTTCATGGAGTAATCGATCGAATGCGATGCGCCCACCTCCGCAAAATGATTTTTCTGCACAACCACCACCACCACCACCACTTCTTCAAAATTACCCAAAACCTCCAAGCTTGGAGGAATTACTTTCTAAATATATCACCACAAATGACGCCACTATAAGAACGTTAACCGGAAGCGTAAAAAGTCTAGAAAACCAGGTAGGACAGCTCGCGAAAATAATTTCTGAGCGACCCGCAGGGTCTCTTCCTTCCAATACCGAACCCAACCCGAGAGAGCAAGCGAAAGCTATAACTCTTCGGAGTGGGAAGCAAGTCTCCGGTATGGTAAGTGAAGAGCCCGAGGCAAGCTCTGCTCCTGCTTTTAAAAATCAAAGCTCCGCTCCTGCTTTTAAAAATCAAAGCTCTACTCCGCTTCCACCCTCTGCTGAAGAAGTAATCACCCCCGCTTTAGAAAATAATCTCACTCCACCACCCATCTTCAAAAATAATTCAACTCCTCCATACCCCTCTGAACTTAATAGACAACGTCAAGATGATCAGTACTCCCGCTTCTTAGAAATCTTCAAACAAATCCACATTAATCTTCCCTTCCACGAGGCTATTTCGCAAATGCCGAAATACGCCAAATATCTTAAAGACCTCCTCACAAACAAGAAGAAGTTAGAGAATCTTTCGCACGTCACGCTTAACGCCGAGTGCTCCGCCGTTTTAACAAACGGTTTGCCGAAGAAAATCAGTGACCCGGGTAGTTTCTCTATCCCGTGTGTCTTCGGTGATCTCTTTGTTAAACACGCGTTAGCCGACTTAGGCACAAGTATAAACCAGATGCCCTTTTCGTTGTTCAAAAAGTTATGGATTGGTAGCCTTAACCCCACGCGTATGAGTATCCAGCTAGCCGATAGATCCGTCAAGTACCCGTTAGGAATAGTGGAGGACGTTCTAGTGAAAGTCGACAAGTTCATCTTCCCGGTGGACTTTGTCATTTTGGACATCGAAGAAGACGTCGAGGTTCCCCTGATCCTTGGCCGACCCTTCCTTGCCACCTCCCGAGCCATCATTGACGTAAGCAATGGTAAGCTCTTTCTTCGAGTAGGCGACGACGAAGTCACATTTCCGATCACCCCTTCGATGAAGAACACCTTAGCGAACGATGACTCATGTTTTTTCATAGACGCCGTGAGTGATGATTCTTCCTACTGCCTCTCCGACTTTGAAAAAGAATTTTCTACTTTTTGCTCCTCTTCTCTTACAACAGAATCACTGCAAGGAAGTGATGAATCTTCTTATTGTCTTTCTGAGTTTGAAAAAGAGTTTTCTGATTTTTGTTCTTCCTCTTTCCTTACCACTGAATCTGTACAAGAAGCCGTCTTGGCTGCTAGCCCCACCCCTTATTACGTTCCTTATAAAAAAGTTTATGAAGATATTATTTTTGAAAAAGAAAGAATCTCAAAATCCTCTTATGAAGAACCCCCTACCCTAGAACTTAAAGAACTTCCCGAACACCTTAAGTATGCTTTCTTAGAAAAAGACTCCAAGTTACCAGTTATCGTTTCGGCCTACCTCACGGATACGCAGAACGATAAACTTCTTCTAGTTCTACGTAAGCATCGCCGGGCTATTGCTTGGCAAATTTCTGATATCAAGGGCATAAGCCCATCTTTCTGTACACATAAAATTTTAATGGAAGATAATTCGCGTAACTCTATCCAACCTCAGCGCCGTATAAACCCGAATATGAAAGAAGTAGTTAAGGGCGAGGTTATGAAACTATTAGACGCAGGAATTATCTACCCGATATCGGACAGTAAGTGGGTTAGCCCCGTTCAGGTAGTTCCAAAAAAGGGAGGGATAACCGTAGTTAGTAATGAGAATAATGAATTAATCCCGACACGGACGGTGACGGGTTGGCGTATGTGCATAGATTACCGTAAGTTAAATGACGCCACCCGTAAGGACCACTTTCCTCTACCGTTTATCGACCAGATTTAGAACGTCTCTCCGGCCATAGCTTTTATTGTTTTCTCGATGGCCTCTCGGGGTACTTTCAAATACCCATCTCTCCCGAGGACCAAGAGAAAACTACGTTTACTTGTCCCTTCGGCACCTTCGCGTACCGAAGAATGCCGTTTGGATTATGCAATGCGCCGGCTACCTTCCAACGATGTATGCTCGCAATATTTGACAAGTACGTAGAAAGCATTATGGAGGTATTCATGGACGATTTCTCCGTGTTCGGCGATACCTTCGATAGATGTTTAGAAAACCTCGAAAAAGTCTTAGAACGATGCGAAGAAACTAACCTTGCCCTAAATTGGGAAAAATGCCATTTTATGGTGAGGGAAGGGTTAGTTTTGGGTCATAAAATTTCTGCTAAAGGTATTGAGGTAGACGTTGCCAAGATAGAAGTTATTGAGAAGTTGCCGCCACCTACAAACATAAAAGCTATAAGAAGTTTTCTAGGCCACGCTGGTTTTTATCGTCGTTTTATAAAGGACTTCTCCAAGATCACTAAGCCCCTCACCCATCTCTTAGAAAAAGACGCTCCATTCATTTTTGATGACTCTTGTATTTCTGCCTTTGAATTAATTAAAGAAAAGTTAATTAACGCGCCAATTATGATAGCTCCGGTGTGGGACCTTCCTTTCGAGATTATGTGCGATGCGAGTAGTTTTGCGGTGGGAGCCGTATTAGGTCAACGCATATCTAAGAACTTCCACCCCATCTATTACGCTAGTAAAACCCTCACATCTGCACAAGAAAATTACACCACAACCGAGAAGGAGCTCTTAGCCGTAGTATTTGCGTTTGATAAATTTCGCCCTTACATTACACTTTCAAAAATCATTGTTTTTACGGACCACTCGGCCCTCAAGTACCTTCTTGCCAAAACGGATGCCAAGCCTCGCTTGATTCGCTGGGTCTTACTCCTCCAGGAGTTTGACTTAGAGATCCGTGATAAGCGAGGAGCCGAGAACTTGGCCGCCGACCATTTATCAAGATTAGATAACCCCTTTATAGAAAAATTAAATGAAAAATCTTTTAATGACTATTTTCCTGATGAGAAGCTGCTTTTAGTTAATACATCTACTTCTCCTTGGTTCGCGCACATCGCCAACTATCTAGTGGCCCGGGTGCTCCCAAAAGAGTTCTCCTCTCAGCAGAAGAAGAAATTCTTTTCTGAGCTGAAGAACTACTTTTGGGAAGACCCGCATCTTTTCAAAATTTGTGCGGATCAAGTGATAAGGAGATGTGTTTCTTTTGATGAAGGAATTGATATTCTAAAACATTTGCATGAAGGTCCGACAGGTGGGCACTATCAAGCTGCTCGCACCGCTCATAAGGTGCTTTGCGCGGGTTTTTACTGGCCTAGCCTGTTTAAAGACGCGCAAGCCTTTGTGAGCAGGTGTGATAGTTGCCAACGGTCGGGCAATATTTCTAATAAAAATGAAATGCCGCAAAATTATTTCTTAGAGTGCGAAATTTTCGACCTCTGGGGAATTGATTTTGTTGGCCCCCTTCCTTCTAGCTTCGGAAACAAATATATTTTAGTTGCTGTTGATTATGTTTCACGATGGGCTGAAGCCCAAACTCTTCCTACGAACGACTCCCGAGTTGTAGTCACGTTTTTAAAAAAATTATTTTCTAGATTCGGTACGCCTCGCGCAATCGTTAGCGATAGGGGTTCCCATTTCTGTAACGCGCAATTTTCAAAAATCCTTACTAAATACGGCGTTACGCATAAACTATCCACTGCCTACCACCCCCAAACTAACGGTCAAGTCGAAGTAGTAAATAGAGAAATAAAAAGAATATTAGAAAAGACTGTTTCAACTTCTAGAAAAGACTGGTCAGCCAAACTTGACGATGCTCTATGGGCCTACCGAACAGCGTACAAAACCGCCCTCGGATGTACGCCGTATCGGCTGGTCTATGGAAAATCGTGCCATCTGCCCGTGGAGTTAGAACACCGCGCCTTTTGGGCCTTAAAATTTTTAAACTTCGATCCCCACTCAGTCGGTGACCTTCGAAAATTTCAACTAAATGAACTCGATGAGTGGCGCTCTTATGCTTATGAAAATAATAAACTTTATAAAGAGCGGACGAAGCGTTTACACGATAAACACTTAAGGCACCCTAAAAACTTTAAGCCGGGCGACCAAGTCCTTTTATATAATTCTCGTTTACGTTTATTTCCGGGCAAATTAAAATCTCGCTGGTCTGGCCCGTTTTCTATTTTAGAAGTATTTCCTTATGGAACTGTTTTAATTTCTCACCCTGATAAGGGTAATTTCAAAGTTAATGGTCAGCGTCTTAAACTGTATTTCTCTGGTGATGATGATGTCAGTCCAAACACTATTAAGTTTCTGCTTCACGAACTTTAATCTTGAACTTTTTATTTTTTTTGCTAAAAACAATTTTATTTCGGGACAACAATATTTTTGGACAATATTATTTTTGATGCGTCGAGCTCAATGACGCTTTAACCAAAGGGCGCTCTTGGGAGGCAACCCAAGTTATCTTTTTCTGTTTTCTTTATTTTACAATTTTTGCCTCGGACGGCTCCGACAAGCTGAAGCTTCTGCGATCGCCTGCTCCAACATTGCTGAATCCATCACGAAGTCCAAAGAAGACATTCGGGGAGCGGCATCACTCAGTTTTCGCAGCAAATAAATCCGGGGAAGTACCTGTATTTCAATTCTGTCTTTTCAATTCTGCACTTTATTTTTCTCTCCTTCTCCAATCCCCTTCTTTAGCCATTGAGGACAATGTCTGTTTTAAGCTTGGGGGAGGATTTCCTCCTTCATTTTTGCTTAGTGTAAATAATTTCCTTTTTTGTAAATAGTTCCATAAAAAAAAAAATGAATATCTTAAAATTCCAAAAAAGAGAAAAATTTTCCAAACTCCAAAAAAAGAGAATATTCCTCAAAATAAAAAAAAATATATGTGTGTTTTTGAATAGTTTAGACATTTTGGTATTTCAATAGTACCCCTAGTTTTTAGTTTTGTTTTACTCAAAATCTCCTATAAACAACTTAGTTAATTATAATATTTCTAATCGTCCTTTTTAATTATGTTTCACAAGTAAAATATTGGCCATGCTGTGTTTCTAATTCGCGGTAGCATGTTAAGGTGAAATATTTTTTCTAAAACTCGCATTTCTATTATGGTTTTTTGTTTTTTTTATTTCCTTTACTTTCTCAAAAATTCATCATCCACTATTTTCTTTTTCGTTTTTGAATAATTTTTGTAAAGTCAACTTTTGAATAACGTAGTAGATGTGAACGATCCAAGTCACCTATTATTTCTATTTTCGAGTTAATTTCATCAATCTTCTTTTATTATCTAGGACTCGCTTTTTGAAATTTTTCAAACCTTTGTTTTAAATAAATTCAAAAGCGTGAAAATGATTTAGGCCGTTTTTGTTTTCGTTTGAGCTTTCCTGCCAACCTAAAAACTTTTACCACTAGTTAGCCGTTTTTGAGCCTTTTTCCGATTTCATTTGATAGCTCCTCCTTTCATTTCAGTTTCACCAAAGCCAAAATTTCCAACCTATCGAATCACACTAGCCTTTTTGAGTTTCATAAATTATTTTGACAATTTTGATAGGGTATTTTGTGATTTTTGTGGAGAAAGGTTTTCGAAAAAAAAAAAGAAGTATGTTCAAAAGTGATGTTTATTTTTGTTTGGCCAACTCAAAAAGGAAAATAAAAATATTTATGGCCTTTGTTTTGAAAAAAAAAAAAGAAAAAAAAATGGAAAAAAAAAAATGAAAAAGAAGGAAAAAAATGTGTATATATTTTTATGAAAATTTTTGAAACTCTTGCTTTGGTTTAGTGTGATTTTAAACCTTCACGTTTATCTTTGAATTCCACTCCTAATCATTTTCCTAAACCAAACGTTTCTGTCCTATTTAAGTCCTTTTGATTCACGTTTTTTGTTTTTTATTTAACAACTAAGAAAAGAAAAATAGTAAATCAGTTTTAGTTTTAGATTTAAACCTAGATTTTTGATAATTAAATTGATATAATTATAATACGTTGCTTGGATCTAGTAACAACTCAATGCGTGTTTTTCATTTTCGTTGCTTTACTTAAGTCCATTTAAAAAATCTCGCTAAAATTTTGGATGATTTGTTTTTATTAAGTAAAGTTTTTAAAAGTTTTACCATACCTAAATAATTATTTTAGACTTACATTTCACCTTTTCCCTACTAAGAATTTCGCATAGTACTTGTGTAGGCATAATTAGAACTTTTTGATTAGTCTTTTTTATAAATATCTAGTTTTTATATTTTTGCTTGGGGACAAGCAAAGCTTAAGCTTGGGGGAATTTGATAATACGTTTTGTAGCCTAAACTATTATCGTATTTTATATTTTATATTGTACAAATTATGTCTATTATTAGTTTATTTTTATCCTTTTTATGTAAATATTATTGCCACTAACTTTTTCCTGTCTTTTTGCAGGTTTTCAGAAAAATTGCCAAAATGGCCTGTCACGCCCCCCTGTCACGCCCTCCCTGGGCGTGACCTAGGGCGTGTCACCCGATCCCGAGGACACCTGCTGGAAGGGACAGAAAACGGTCAAAACCGCTGTCACGCCCCCCTGTCACGCCCTCCCTGGGCGTGTCACTAGGCGTGACCAGGGGCGTGTCGCCCTCTGCCGCAAAGCTGCCGCCGCATTAAATGCCTTTCCGCCTCATCACGCAAATAGCACTGTCACGCCCCATGTCACGCCCGTGACATGGGCGTGACACCCTCCTTTTTCGGTGACTGACGGATTTCCGACCAATGATTTGGACATGACATGCCTGTCACGCCCCCCTGTCACGGGCGTGACCTAGGGCGTGACCACCGACGTACCGAAGCAATCATCCCTCCCGCCAGAATCCGGAGCCCGAGGTCAAATCCGTACCTGTCACGCCCCTTGACACGCCCCCCCTAGGGCGTGTCGGAGGGCGTGACCAACCCGAGATTTTTTCCTATAAATTGAGCCCCCCCCCTCTCCATTTCAGCAAGCTTTGGTTGAGTGGGGGAGGTGCTGCCCCTTTGTTTCTTGATCCTTTTTCATGCTTTTTCTCTCTCTCTCTCCCCCCTCTCTTTGTACTTTTTGGTTAACCCTAGTTTAATCATAGTTTGTGCTAGCTTTTAATGTAATTTTCTTCTTGCTTAGTGCTTAATGTAGGGCTAGAATAGGGTTTAATTTTCATGCACTTGTAACTTTAATTTTCAATAGTGTAACTTGCCCTTTTTATTAATAAAAGTGTTCTTTTTTTTAGCTTGTGTTCTTCTTATGCTTTTCTACTCATCTTCCCCCCCTCCACTCCATTATGATTAACTAATCCTCATTGTACTCGATCTTGATGATCCGAGGTTAGAGCGATTATGTTATGATGTTTTAATTAATCTTTTCTTTTTAGGTTAGGGCCTTGAATTACTCTTGATTTATCACGGGTCGGAGGTATATTTTCGATATATACTCTCCGCCTTTGCTTTCATTCTGGGCTAGCCGAGAGGCCGAAAGAATGAAGTGAGCATTCAAGAGTAAAGGGAGTTGTACGCACCCCTCGAGAGAGGCAGACGTCCAAATCTCCCGGATTGGAGTAAAATCCAATAGTGGGGTTCACCGCGTAAAGCGAGTTTTAGGCCTCCGATTTAGACGAGAGTCGGTCGGACCTTCCTAAACTCAGTTGGGCACGACTTCGAGAGAAGCGTGTTCAAGCTTTAGGAACCTCCACGGTCAAGGACCCTTATCCTATTAAGTTTAGATTTTTATCGCATTTTCTTAATCGTCTTTAGCCGAGGTGAATCTTGATCGGGTGCATTTCCATTTCATATTTTCTACCTTTCGTAGTAATCACCTGTCTTGTGCTCTTTAATTAACTGCAGTAGTTTCCTTTCTAGCTTAGTTGTTTACTTAATAGCCCTCTTAATTGCAGTGTTTCTTTTTCTAGAATAGCTTTACTTTCTCCCTTGCACTTAGATTTTCTAAAACCCTAGTTTTTCCGTCGATAAGATAATAGCGTTCGTGTGAGTAAGCTTAGCCAACAGTTCCCGGATCTTAATACGACACTTGTGTCCCCTTGCTACAATTCGATAGGTATACTTGCCTCATCGGGTTGCTAGTTCGGTTGCGTTTATTTTCTTCGAACCCTAGCGCGCAACAATTTATTGCTAGGATTGCATGTTAGATATTTTTAACCTATAAAACCCTACTATTAGTAAAGCATACTTGTCATCTCTTTTAAAACTAAGCCACTACTTTTATTTAGCGTAAAGACTTTCCTACACTTATTATAAATCTAGGGTTTGCATTGTATGAGTTGTTCCTCGGGGACATTTATACTCATGTAGGATATTATAGTCAATTTAAATAAGTATTTTCCGCAAGCGTATAATTTATATTTTAAATCGTGAACTAGATGATTCACTAAGCCGAGGGATACGGCTACCATCATAACTTAAACTGGATTTTATTCATAACCATTTATGTTTTCTATTAAAATTATAGAGTTTGGAGTCTTGCCTGAACGTCTGCAGTTATCCCCTGCATGGCGTGGCATCACGACGCGTATTTTCCCCTTGCTCTGATTTAATTAAATTGTTGGGAAAAATGCGGGTTGTGACAGTTGGTATCAGAGGGAGGTTGCTTGACAATTGGTCGGGCAACCTTCCCTTGTTAGTGTTAGTTGTTTAGTGTCATGTCATACACACACCGATGTGTCATCAATATGTCTTGGCTGAAGCATGAACACTACACTCATAAGCATGATTAGAAGTATACGGGGCATATTATGTAGTATGGGATGCATAATATGTGTTTGTATATGGATCCACCATAGGTGACAACATGTGAGGGTTATGTAGTATGGGATGCATAACCTCACCACATGAATGCCCATTAGCATGTTTTCTTTTCGTTGCATGCAATATTATGTAGTATGGGATGCATAACATTGCATGTGTACGCCGCTCATAACATGCATTAAGGCCTTTTATAGAATTCATAGCACCACATGCATAACATAACATAACATAAGCACAACATGCCAAGCTAAAGATTTACTTGATGTCATATGTACACACATGATTTTAAATATGAGTAAAGGATTCATGCATTCATATCATAGGCACATGAGTCAATAGGATGATAAGATATCATCCTGAGTAGGACATATCATCATCATATAATCCCAGAGCAAGTGACAGTTTTAGCAAGTGTCTTTCAAGTATGGTCTGAGCTAGTTTTTCATGCCCTAGTCGTAATCTAGGATTTTAATTGGGTTGTTCGTTTGCCATTTTAGAAATGCCTCCAAAGCGTATTGCGACGAGATCGACTCCCCAGTCGGAGGGTGAGTCGTCAGGCGCGCAGAGTGATGCGTTGATTGAGAGTTTGCGCCAGAGCAACGAGGCTCTGTCAAGGCAAGTAGTTGCGATGCAAACGCAAATTCAGTCATTGTTGTCTACTGCTCCAGCGCAGCAACCTTCAGTGCAAGAGCCTGCCTTGGGTCAAGTCGTGCCCAATACCCCTACTCCTCTGGTGGCCCCGGTGGCAATACCACCAGAAATGAATTTCATATCGCATTTCCAGCGATTGGGACCTTCCACCTACGACGGGAGTGTCGACTTTATGATTTTGGATGATTGGATCATCTCAATCAAGGAGATGTTTTCGTATTCCGGGATTCTAGAAGCCCCGAAGGTTATGATTGCAGCCAATCAGCTAAAAGGCCTAGCAAAGAGTTGGTGGATTCGTGAAAAGGAGAGTCTGAAGGAAGGCTGTACCTGGGACTCTTTCAAGAAGATGTTGCTGAAGAAGTTTCTGCCCTCGGTCGAGCAGGACTGTCTCATGAATAACTTCCTGCATTTGAAGCAGAGACAGCTCACGGTGAGCGAATATGAGATTGAGTTTAGCAAGTTGAGTAGATTTGCTCCCGATTTGGTAGCTTCGGAGGAGGGAAGAGTGAAACGTTTCCTGGGAGGACTAAGAAGTGATGTCCAGCAGTGGGCATGCGCTTATGGAGCTGACAATTATGCTATGGCAGTGGAAGCCGCACTAAAAGTTGAAGCGATTGAAAATGCCAAGAACCGCGGTGCTGCGGAGGGGAAAGAGAAAAGGAAGGGTGTTGAGGATGGTAGCTTCAGGGCATCTGGCCCTTCTTCGAAGAAAAAAGGTAAGGAAGTGTGTAGTTTCTGTGGTCGTTCTGGCCACCCTTACGAAAGATGTTTCAAGAGAACAGCCACCTGAAGCAGCAACAAGTGCACGCCATCCAAGGTGCACCTAAGGGAGAGCTCGTGTGCTCGTTCTGTGCAAGGAAGGGTCATGATGTGAGTCGGTGCTGGATGAAAGAAAGGACTTGCTTCCAGTGCGGGCAGAAGGGACACCAGAAATCTTTGTGCCCCCAGGCTCAAACCCCACTGCAGCCTGCCCCGCTTCGAGCTCTACCGCCACCAGCAACCCTAGATAAAGGAAAAGGAAAGCTGAACGTGATGACTAGCGAGGAAGCTCAAAACTCTACGCAAGTTATTTTAGGTTAGCCCCAGTCTATTTTATCCCTATTATTTATCGTTGTTGCCATGGTTATCGTTCGTTTAGTTATGTATGTTACGGTTTTAGGGGAGTTTAAGGTGCGGAATAGGTGGGCGAGCGTTCTGTTCGATTCGGGTGCCACCCATTCCTTTGTGGCCAGGAGGTTTGTTGATAAACATCGCCTGGATGTTGATCAATTGAGAGACTCCTTCAACGTCAAGCTTCCCTCCGGTGATTCGGTGATATCCAATCAAGGAGTTCTGAGATGCCCTATTTATCTTGGCAATTTTCTAGCCCTTGCGGATCTGTTGATTTTATACCTGACTGATTTTGATGTGATTTTGGGCATGGACTGGCTGTCCAAGTATGATACAGTCATCCAGTGCAAGGCAAAAAGACTAGACTTCAGGATGGACAATGGCCAACCTATGAGCGTCTATGGATTTCAGGACAGAGTTTCCCCTATCATTTCTGCGGTACGTGCTATAAAGTCTGGTTGCGAGGCGTTTTTAGTTTCTATTTATGCTCTGGAAATAGCTTCTGTTACACCACGTCTCGAGGATGTCTCGGTGGTGCGAGAGTTTCCAGATGTCTTTCCTGATAGTCTTCCAGGACTTCCTCCTGAGAGGGAGATTGAGTTCGTGATTGACCTCGAGCCAGGCACTCGTCCCATCGCCAAAGCACTGTACCGTATTGCTCCGCGTGAGTTCGATGAGTTGCGTACTCAACTCGATGAGTTGCTGAGGTGTGGTTTTATTAGACCAAGTTCTTCTCCGTGGGGTGCTCCGGTTTTGTTCGTAAGGAAGAAGGACGGATCGATGAGGCTTTGCATCAATTATAGGGAATTAAATAAGGTGACCGTTAAGAATAGATATCCCCTGCCAAGGATCGATGATTTGTTCGATCAGTTGCGTGGTAGCTCGGTATTTTCAAAAATCGATCTTCGCTCAGGCTACCACCAGTTGAGGATTTGCGAGGAAGATATTCCCCGAACAGCATTCCGTTCACGGCATGGACATTATGAGTTTTTGGTGATGTCTCTCGGTTTAACTAATGCACCCTCTGCTTTCATGGATTTGATGAATAGAGTGTTTAAGGATTTCTTGGACCGATTCGTTATTGTGTTCATAGATGATGTCCTAGTGTATTCCCGCAATGTTGAGGAGCATACTCAGCATTTGCGTTTGGTTTTGTCGACCTTGAGGGAGCATAAGTTATATGCGAAGTTGAGCAAATGTAAGTTCTGGCTACCTCAGGTGTCCTTTCTGGGTCATGTTGTCGGCAAGGATGGTATTTCTGTAGACCCGACCAAGATTTCTGCCGTGATGGAATGGGAAAGACCTTCTACACCTAAGGAGATTAGGAGCTTCTTAGGCCTCGCTGGCTACTATAGAAGATTTGTGGAAGGATTTTCGGTGTTGTCTGCTCCTTTAACAAGACTTACTCAGAAGAATACTGCATTCATTTGGAGTGATAAGTGTGAAGAGGCTTTCCAAGAGTTGAAGAAGAGTTTGTGTACTGCCCCAATTTTAACCTTACCTACTGAAGGAGTCGAGTATGCTGTGTACGTCGATGCGTCACACATCGGACTTGGTTGTGTTTTAATGCAAGATGGTAAGGTGATCGCGTATGGATCGAGGCAACTAAAGATTCACGAGAGAAACTATCCTACGCACGATTTGGAGTTTGCTGCCGTAATTTATGCGTTGAAGCTATGGCGACACTTATTGTATGGCGCGCTGTGCAAGATCTATACGGACCATAAGAGTTTGAAGTACGTCTTCACTCAGAAGGAACTAAATCTACGCCAGCGTCGGTGGTTAGAATATGTGGCGGATTATGAAGTAGAAATTCTTTATCATCCGGGAAAGGCTAATGTAGTAGCTGACGCCTTGAGTAGGAAGACCGCTAAAATTTTTAATCTATCGGTACAGTCCTTGGTAGAAGAATTCTTGTTGATGAACATCGAGATTGGGAGTAGTTCTACGCCTGCTAGTTTGGAAGCAGAAGCACCCTCTTGGATTTCCCTTACTAGGGTACACCAAAAGGATGATCCGGAATTGTTGCACCTCTGGAATAGGACTGAGAAAGGAGAGTTACCTGATTTTTCTTTGGACGAGCTAGGTACTCTGAAATATCGGGGTAGATTTTGTATTCCTGACATGGGTGACATTCGGGCTAAAATTTGTGAAGAAGCTCATGGTTCCAGTGTTTCCTATCATCCTGGTTCCACCAAAATGTATAAAGATTTAAAGCAAATTGTTTGGTGGGCAGGGATGAAGGGCGATATCGCAAAGTTTGTATCAGAATGTTATACGTGTCAGCGTGTCAAGGCTGATCATAGAAGGCCTGGTGGTAAATTGACACCTCTTGATATTCCAAGTTGGAAATGGGAAAGTATTTCAATGGATTTTATCACCGGTCTACCAAAATCTCCCTGTGGGCATGACTCAGTTTGGGTGATAGTCGACAGACTGACAAAGTGTGCCCACTTTATTCCGTTTAAGATTGGGTATTCGATGAAGAAGATAGCTGAGCTGTATCTTGAAGAGGTCATCAGGTTACATGGAGTGCCTGTTAGCATTGTATCAGATCGGGACTCTAGATTTACGTCTCGCTTTTGGAAGAGCCTGCAAGAGGGGTTGGGTACCGACTTGAGGTATTCCACCGCCTATCATCCACAGACGAATGGGCAAACAGAAAGAGTAAATCAGATCATGGAGGACATGATTAGATGTTATATTTTGGATCATGGTGGTGCTTGGGATGAGCGTCTCAGACTCATGGAGTTTGCTTACAATAATAGTTATCAAGAGAGCTTGCAGATGGCCCCGTTTGAGGCCTTGTATGGGAGGCATTGTAGGACTCCCTTATTTTGGGCTGAGGTTGGTGAGAGACCATTGCTAGGTCCGGAAGCCCTTGAGGAGATGAATTGTGCGGTGACTCATATTCGAGAGAAGCTACGTGTAGCACAAGAGCGTTATGAGAAATATGCTAATCGACGAAGGGTCGATTTGGAGTTTGTCGTTGGGGACTTGGTTTTCCTGAAAGTTTCTCCGATGCCAGGAGTAAAAAGATTTGGAAGAAACCACAAGTTAGACCCCCGGTATGTGGGACCTTTTCAGATTCTGGAGCGCATCGGAGTGTCAGCTTATCGACTAGAATTACCTGCTAGCTTCCCTGGTGTCCACGATGTGTTCCATGTGAGCCAGTTGCGGAAGTGTGTTCGTAGTGATTGTCAAATTCTTGACTCGGTGCCCCAAATTCAGCCCAATCTGTCGTATGTGGAAGTGCCTGTCCGCGTTTTGGAATCTCAAGAGCGTGTCTTGCGAAGGAAGACCATCCCCATGGTTAAAATTCTTTGGAGAAATCAAGACGTCGAGAGAGCGACGTGGGAATTGGAGTCAGCAATGAGAGAATCTCATCCGCACCACTTCTCCTAGTTTCGGGTACGTCGATATGTTTTCAGTCACGTTTGATTTTATCATTTTGATTTGGTTTTGGAGTTGTGTTAAGTTTCGGGACGAAACTTTTTTTAGGGGGAGTGACTGTAACGCCCCCGATTTTTCGCCGATTTTATTTAAATGGGAAACATCATATCTATGACGTCATGGCATTACCTTTAACGTCAAGATGACGACGTAATTCCATAAAGGCATTTTCGCGTCCATGTGGTCAAGTCGGCCGAATTCTTGTTGTTATGAGAAAATTTTGCATTTGGAATTTAAGTTGAGTAATTTTTGACTTACTCGTCAAGTTTCGTCGCGATCCGAGCGATATTTGGGCCTCGGCATTTTTTCCAAAGTTTTGTGGAATTTATGTTCATCGTAAACTTTGAAAACTTATATCTCGAGAATGGCTCGTCTGATCTTGGTTTTGACTTCACCGTTGTGTTCGTAGCGTCTGTGTTCGCCTACGGCGTGAGTTTCGTTCAATTCGGCGCTCGTTTGGGCCTCCGTTTTGATCTCGCGTTTCCTTATTCAAATATATATAAATACGATTATTTTAATATTAAATTACTATTCAAAAATGAAAAGTACTATTCATTCTTATAGTTTGATCAAAAGGTTAGATTTGCCAAGAAATTGTTTTTCCTGCAACCTTGACTTGTGTGAAGTTTCTGCTCATAATGTAAATCTTCTGTTCCTCCAATTATGTATACTCGAGTAGTCTGTCTATGTATACTCGAGTAGCCTTCTGTATACTCGAGTAGTCTGTTTCTGTATACTCGAGTAGTCTGTTTCTGTATACTCGAGTAGCCTTCTGTATACTTGAGTAGTCTGTTTCTGTATACTCGAGTAGTCTGTTTCTGTATACTCGAGTAGCCTTCTGTATACTCGAGTAGTCTGTTTCTGTATACTCGAGTTGTCTGTTTCTGTATACTCGAGTAGCCTTCTGTATACTCGAGTAGTCTGTTTCTGTATACTCGAGTAGTCTGTTTCTGTATACTCGAGTAGCCTTCTGTATACTCGAGTAGTCTGTTTATGTATACTCGAGTAGCCTTCTGTATACTCGAGTAGACTTCTGTATACTCGAGTAGTCTGTTTCTGTATACTCGAGTAGTCTGTTTCTGCTTACTCGAGTAGCCTTCTGTATACTCGAGTAGTCTGCTGTCTTCTCGTGTACTCCGTCATAGTTTTTATTTGAGAGCCTTTTTGAGGGTAAAAACAGTGTCGTATGGAAAAATGGCTAACATGAAATTTGTTCGTCTCGACGAGATCTACAACTTTCATGTTGGGCACTTTTCTATTTGAAGCCATTCTAGACCCCTAATTTTGTTTTCCGCAAACTGCTTGTACTTAAACTATTTTTTTTATATATTTAGACAAAATTTTTTATAACTACTTATATATATATATATATATATTCTTATACTTAGGTTATTTAGAAAAATAGGAATACTTCTTCTTCTCCGATTCTTTCCCCCGAACCAGAGCGGCGTGAGCGAGAGAGAGAATATTTCGTGAATCTTCCGGTGGCCGCCGACGGAGCTCCGGTGCTCGAAATCTTCAACCGAGCGTAGATTTGGAAAGCTCTCACCGAGAGCTACGCTATCGTGGTAAATTTTTTCCCCTTTCTTTGAGTTTTCTTGTTAGGGTTTTTGGCCCTAACCCCCTTTTCGACCATTTTTGTCTAGATTTCAACTTCCTCCATCCTCTTTTGCCCCGATCTGTGACGTGGACTAATTTGGAGAACTTTTCCGGTAAAACCAAGGCAAGTGGTGGTTTCCCCTCATTTCTCCTTGTCCGATTTGATGGTAACGGTTCAGTTTTTATGTTCTTTAAAATTTTCTTCACTTTGTTTTCCAAGTTATTGCTACGATTAACCTTTTTGGATGATCACTCGAGATGGTAAGATTTTGTCTTGATGAACTTGATCTTGTCTTAATATATTTAATCGTTCTTGATGTGTCTTATTAATGCCTTTAAATGCATTACCTATCGTTATTGATCGTATTAGAGTTTGTCTAGGATTGTAAATCGTTCATAGGGGTTGATCAACCATGTCTTGAAAGTAGAAGTGTCAAGTAGAATCCGACGAGCCAAATCTCGAGATATATGTGATGGTTTCTTTGTGGGTTTTGTTGATTGCGGGAGTTAGTGGACGAAATCACCTCCGCAAAGTTTGATGCCTTTAGTAGTACCTTGTGGAAGTCTACCAGGTTTTTGGGCATCTGCGATGTATGGTGGAGAGTATGAGACTCCCTCGCAGTTAAGAGGATATTTTATTCGTAAGGGTGTGTCCAGTTGAGTTACCACCTCTCCCGTGTTTTTGGGGTAGAGTCGACCACGGGTGCCTAATAATGGTTTTGTATTTCTTCCTTATGATTAATTCATGTTGTCACCTTATAGCCTTGTGCGTCTGGTGTACTCTTGTGACGAATCACCTAAGTGTTCTTTTTTTTTTTCTGATGATGCCTTGTTTCTTTTTATACTTTACTTCAAAGGTTTTGGTCTTGGGTTGGTACCCCTTTTGACCCTTATTTATTTTGGCTTATTTTTCTGCCACCATATGTATCCTCTTGCTGAGGTGTTCTGTCTTTGGAATGCCTCAGGTTCGGAGCATTAGCAGGTAGCGGAGCCGGTTTTGGAGCCTTAGCAGCAGCAGTTTGGCTGTAGTTTTCCCCCTCGCCGTAGCGTGGTAGTTTGTTGTTTTAGTTTTCTTTGCCCAGTTTCAGACATATTCATACCGCGGGTTCGTGTCAGGTTGTTGACGCCCACAGGTTTGTTGACCTTTTTGGACACTTGCTAGCTGTTGTGGTTTCCTTATGTTTGGTTTACATTACTTGCTCTCTGGGATGATTTATTGCTAGGATTGCATGTTAGATATTTTTAACCTATAAAACCCTACTATTAGTAAAGCATACTTGTCATCTCTTTCAAAACTAAGCCACTACTTTTATTTAGCGTAAAGACTTTCCTACACTTATTATAAATCTAGGGTTTGCATTGTATGAGTTGTTCCTTGGGGACATTTATACTCATGTAAGATATTATAGTCAATTTAAATAAGTATTTTCCGCAAGCGTATAATTTATATTTTAAATCGTGAACTAGATGATTCACTAAGCCGAGGGATACAGCTACCATCCACTACTAGAAAAATGGCTTTTAGCCACGGTTTCTTTTGCCACGGGGAAAAATCGTGGCTAATAGTGAGTATTAGCCACGGTTTTATTCTGTGGCTAATACTGGACTTTTAGCCACGGTTTGCCTGAACCGTGGCTAAAAGTCCAGTATTAGCCACGGTTTGCCTGAACCGTGGCAAAAGGTCGTGGCATTGTTTAGTCCCACACCGCCAAAACAAAATGACATTTTTGGGTTTATAAGGAATTTATTTAAATTAGCCTTTGAAATAAATATGGCGGTGGAGGCGGTCGGGCGGCGGCAGCGGCCGGGCGGCGGCGGCGGCCGGGCGGCGGCGGCGGCGGTCGGGCGGCGGCGGCGGCGGCCGGGCGGGCGGCGGCGGCGGCCGGGCGGCGGCGGCGGCGGCGGCCGGGCGGCGGCGGCGGCCGGGCGGCGGCGGCGGCCGGGCGGCGGCGGCCGGGCGGCGGCGGCGGCGGCCGGGCGACGGCGGCGGCGGCGGCCTGAATTTTTTATGTTATGAGTGGCCTTTTAACCACGCCAATTAAACCGTGGCTAAAAGTCCACTATTAGCCACGACAATGAACCGTGGCTAAAAGTCCAGTATTAGCCACGATTTTGGACTTTTAGCCACGGTTTGGACTTTTAGCCACGCTCGTATTGCCCACGCCCATTTTCCGTGGGCAGACCGTGGCTAAAAGTCTTTAGCCACGGTTTTGGACTTTTAGCCACGGCAATCTGCCGTGGCTAAAAGTCAGTTTTCTAGTAGTGATCATAACTTAAACTGGATTTTATTCATAACCATTTATGTTTTCTATTAAAATTGTAGAGTTTGGAGTCTTGCCTGAACGTCTGCAGTTATCCCCTGCACGGCATGGCATCACGACGCGTATTTTCCCTCTACTCTGATATAATTAAATTGTTGGGAAAAATGCGGGTTGTGACAGCTTCGGAGCCCCGATTCTCGATCTGAGTCCGGATCTGTGAAGGCGAGGCCGATACAGTGCTTTCCATCTGACTAGATCTTCATGGCACCGAAGAGAAAAGCTAGGGTAATGATTATCTTCTTGGACATGTGAAGACCTCCTTCCTTTTTGCATAGTAAGCCCGCTCTCGCAAGTATGCGGTGAATGCGAGGTATTCCTTCGGGTAGACATGAATAGTCCCCGCTGTTTTGCATGTAGAGTCCAGAATCGAAGTACGGACATAGGCATGGTGTGTAAAGCCTACCCGAACAATTTGGTCTGGATCGGTGATGTTTCATTATGCATGAATGGTCGGAGAAGACTCCGTGCCGATGGTTGTTTTCGGGTTTTCTACGTGGTAGATTGCAATAGGGAGTCTTGGGGATTAACTCCAAGGTGCACCCGAAAATCTGGGCAGAAGCGTGATTCTGCTACCTTTGTGCCCTGGGAGCCAACTTGCACATAACTAGGTTATGTAAGATTTGTGTAATCGTTTTGGGACTCGGGGAATCTTAACCCGCGCATATAGCTTAAATTGATGTTACGGTGTGAGCAACGGGTTAGGTGGAACCGTACCCGCTTTATGTGGTTCGGTTAAAGAGAACTAAAGTACGTGGTACTTTTCGTTAGCATAGATGGAGGGTCTTAAGCTTAGGTCGAAAATACTATGATGCTCACGAGGTTTGCCGTCCTGGCGGCGATGGTGAGACCATGACTTTTACCGAGTTCACCGAGATTGTGCCCTGAGAGCACGGGGTGTGTGGCCGTCCGTGCCAACACCTGTGGTGTATTGTGCTAATGCTGTATTTCTACGTTAATTATTGGATTATACTAATTCAATGCAGGGAAGGAGCACCTCCACCCCAAGAAAGGGGTGGGGTTGTTATAATTTTGTCTGCTTTAGCTGACCGTTGCTTTGTTTGCCACTGCTGGGGAGGATTGTTGCTTACAGGTGCTGCGGAGCCTAATGGCATGTAGCGGGCTGAAACCTTGGTTTCTTGAGCCGACCCTCGAAGGCTATGTGAATGTTAACTTATTATATTCATGTGTCACCAGTCTGCGTGCCGATGTTTGAAAGACACAGTTTAATTAAGCAAACTCTTGTAAGGACTTGAGGCCAAGTACTTTGTGTATTTGTACGTTCATTCCTTATTTGGGTATTTTAGTGGACATTCATGTTTTGGCTTGGGTTCTTAGCTTTACAACATTTAAAAGCATCCGCTAGAATGTGCTCTTTGTAGGACGTTTTTATTGGAAGGATAGTTTCATTTAGTAACCCACCGGTTTGTCTATGGTCTATGGCGTCGGGCCCCGGCCGGACCTACTGCTATATGCTATACGATGGATAGGGATGTTACAATCTTTCCCTTCTTTACAAATTAGCATACACCAGCATATCAATTCATTCCTTTTTCCCTACTTATATTGCATTAAACATTCAATCTTCAACATGATTAAGGTAATTTTACAAGAATACATCAAATATCCTTCCAAAGATTACAAATTACTGCATAGTTATAGATTAGAAATTAATACAACATACTTCACAAACTCTTCAAAAGACTTACATCATTCGTCATATTGTTATTAAATACATCTTTACCAGATTTCATGAATCAATCGTTTGTACAACCAAGGTTCATCCAAAAGAATATATAAAAAATTCACCCTATTAATTACATCATTTGGCTATGATCTTCCTAATGAAGCCAAAATTCCGGTTGCACGGCTAACACATCACTTACTTAGACAGAAAGATTATTCCGTCCTTAGGTTAGTTAAATGCAGCAACTTCCGTCGCACTTTTCGGGAGCCACATTGCTCACCAGAAAACGTGCAACAATCTGTTGGAAAGGTATTTCTGAGGGCTACAACTTTTATGTTCGACCCAACACCTAGAAGTACTCAGATCAAGATTTAATTGAGAATGAAGCCTACTACGTACAAGAATAGAGTTTTGCACGCATGTTAAAGTCAAACAAACGACATCGGTTCGCCTTCTTCCTTTGGCCATTCCTACAAAATCATATTCAGCTCTTCCTCCTCCCTTATTAAACCTTAATAGACCACCATTCTTCATGAAACCATGTCCATCATCTTCATAATGAAGAGAGAAAATATTGAAGACATCAAAATCCTAGGACAAGGTCCTAGCGTGGTCTCTTCCTAGGAGATCTTCATTTCGTACCAAAACAGGCTCTTTTGAGCCGAGATCTCTCCTATTTCATTACTAAGGATCTAGCATCTAGGGAGAGGGTAGGAAGCTCGCCTCATTTTCGACCATAGATCTTGTAATCCTCCTTTACGGCTTGTTTGGTTTCCTCATCGATATTGTTCTTCATGGAGAAGGAGAGTTCTTCCTCCAGAAAATTTGACTCCGGCAAGTTCCTTGTTTCCGTCGGGCTTGACACAAGATCGATTCGGCAAGATGAACAATGACGGCTCGGTATTTCAGTGTATTTCTTTTTATAGAAATGGATTAGGGTTTAGGTTACTTCGCTATGCGTCTCTTGATCATTGGACCACCCATCATCACATTAAATAAGTCCTCTTTAAAATACCGGTCCAAAGGAGTCATCCAACAAAAATACTTAAATCCGGTTTAGTGCGTTTGAATCAGCAAACACAGCATGGGTTTAAATTCTTCCAATTCAAATTCGCCAAGCATCCTTGACGATATCCGACGAATCATAGGAATTACTAGTATTATTTTGACGAATCGGCTAAACATAATCCGAGGAATCCTTCACAACTATATAGGACGAAAATCTTTTAAGTCAAATTCACCGTAAATACTTGACGAATCGGCTAACCCTTTAATCAATTCTTATGAATTTGTCGAGTCAAACTTAAAGAATTCGTCGAGTATTACACGATAATATTTGACAAACAGGTAAGTCACGTCGAATTGTGTAAGTCATTATTTAGGAATTCATTGGATATCCTTGATGATATCCGACGAATTAAACATGTTCCACCGGATTTACCAAGCCTTTCTCCTTCGAATTCGTCGAGTGTCACTCTACGAATTAGTTAGGTATACTCGGCAATATCCTACAAATTCTACTGCCCGATAATTCCTCCAAGTCAAAACGTCTTAAGCATTGAGTATCAATCGATGATATCCGACGAATCGTAGGGAACCTCCTTGTAATCTCGATGAATCGACTAAGTCTTCTAAGTGAATCTGACGATTAGTCGATTCCAAATCAACGATATTTGGTGAATTGTACTTGTCTCATAGCCTATTCGTGGCCTATACTTTTTCCCACCTTCCTGCCAGTCGACGCACATGACGCTTCATCGAGTTCAGATGATGCACTTGATGCCTGTTACCAGTGCACCCCAAGCCTGAGTCAGCATCCTTGACTCAATATACGTACGAGGGGTCTAGCACAAATCGGTACGTTACAGACTCTATAAACAAAGTAAAAGATTTTGTCCCGAAAATCCGGCTATGTCTGTGGGGGAAAAACAAAGTATGAAGAATTACCAGGTTTGTGTTTAAGTTGACCTTGGGAAAACAGCTTCGGGTTGTGCTTCAGCATCAAGTCCACTAGCTCTAGTCTAACAGACCTACCAGTTTTCATTGTTCCATTTATAGAGGGGACATGTTGATCAGGCCGTAAAAGTGCTTTACAAAGCGACAACACATGGAAGACGTCGTGCAAATTTTATAGCTCTTGTGGTAGCTCCAACCGATTGGACAGAGGGCCAATCCTCTCCAATATGATGTAAGGCCCAACATATCTCGGGATGAGCTTCTTCCTACCGTGCACATGTGACCCTCCATGCATTGCCTGATCTTCAAGAAAACTTTGACACGCACTTGAAATTCCATAATCTGGAGCTTTGCATTGTAGTACTTTGCCTGCCGACTCTAAGCCTCCAGCATGCGGTATTGTATTAATCTAACTATGGCATCAATGCCATCAATATATTACACTCCCAAAGTCTTTGGATCCTCATCCTACACCCATGATAATGGATTTCAACACCTCCTCCCAAAAAGTGCTTCATAGGGCATCATTCCGATGCTAGCTTGATAACTTTTATTATATGAAAATTCGACTAGCAGCAGAAGCCTTTCCTACAACTTGCCCCTATCCAACACGCACAATCTCAAGAAATCATCTATGGTTATAATGGTCCTCTCAGACTGGCCATCTGTCTGAGGATGAAAAGTTATACTAAAGGTAAGGCGAGATCCCATATATGCTTGAACCGCCCTCCATTCCTTGGTAGTGAAGCGACCATTGCGGTCAGAGACAATTGCCTTGGGCACCCCATGGTACTACACAAACTGATCCACAAAGAGACACACCAGAACATCAACATATGACTTCTTCCTAATCGGAATGAACCTGGTAACCTTTGTCAAGTGGTCCACAATCACCCTGACTGAATTGTTTCCAAAGCACGAGTTGTAAAAATTTGTAATAGCGGAAAAAGGGATACCAGGCAAAGGAACACTCAACCACACGTAGCCCAAGCAAACAAAATACAAAAATAAAGAGCAAGAAAATTATACTTATCAAAAAAACTTTACACATCGAGGAATACATGGCGAGACATGATTGCCAAAGTATTCGAATGAAGGAGGAAAAATACAAGCCGAAAAAAAACCACGTGGACTCAAGGAGTAACCGCCGGTTCTGGTGCAAAGCGCTAAGGGTTCCGCTGAAGCTGCCTAGACCACAACAAGCTGAGCAGACTGCCCATTATTCTAGTGCTGAAGAATGAAATTTGTTCGCTGAACTGTAGGCCACCTGACCGCGAGGTCGCCTAGCTTCCAGAACATGCAGACTACTGCCACCGAACTGAACAAGCCGCCCATAAGCGGACAACTTATTGACCTGGGAAACAAGTTGTAGAAGAGAAACCACCTAGTCGCTGATAATACATTTTATAGTCTAAACTATTATCGTTTTTTCTATTTTATATTGTACAAATCGTGTCTATTATTAGTTTATTTTTTTCATTTTTATGTAAATATAATTGCCATTGACTTTTTCTTGTCTTTTTGAAGGTTTCCAGAAAATTGGCCAAAAATGACCTGACACGCCCCCCTATCACGCCCTCACTGGGCGTGACCTAGGGCATGTCACCCGATCCCGAGGACTACTGCTAGAAGGGACAGAAAAATGAACAAAACGGCTGTCACGCCCCCTGACACGCCCCCAGGGCGTGTCGCAAGGCGTGACCAAGGGCGTGTCGCCTTCTGCCACAAAGCCTGCCGCCACATTAAATGAAGGTTCCGCTACAGCACGCAACAGTACTGTCACGCCTCCCGTAACGGGCGTGACCTGGGGCGTGACATCAACCATTCCGACAACTAACGGATTTCCGACCAATGATTTCGACATGACGTGCGTGGCACGCCCCCCTACACGGGCGTGACCATGGGCGTGTCGACCGACGTACAGAAGCAATCTTCCCTCCCGCCAAATCCTACAACCTGAGGTCAACTTTGTACATGTCACGCCCCTTGACACGCCCCACCTAGGGCGTGTCAGAGGGCGTGACCAACCCGAGAATTTTGCCTATAAATTCAGGGCCCCCCTTCCATTTCAACAGGCTTTGGTTGAGAGGGGGAGGTGCTTCCCCTTTATTTCTTGCTTCCCTTTTCATGTTTTTAGTTTTCTATGTCTCTCTCTCTCTTCCTTTATAATTTTTGCTTAACCATGGTTTAATATTTAGTTGCCTTAGCTTTCCTTTTAATCTTTAGTTTTGCTTATTGCTTAATGTAGGGCTAGAATAGGTTCTAAATTTCATGCACTTGTAATTTCAATTTCAATTAGTGTAACTTTCCCCTTTTCATTAATAGAAGTGTTCTTTGTTTAGCTTGTGTTCTTTTTATGCTTTACTACTCATCCTCCCTCCTCCACTTCACTATGATTAACTAATCCTCCTTGTACTCGATCTTGATGATCCGAGGTTCGAGCGATTAAGTTATGATGTTTTGATTAATCTTTTCTTTTTAGGTTAGGGACTTGAATTACTCTTGATTAATCATGGGTTGGAGGTATATTATCGATATATACTCTCCACCTTTGCTTTCATTCTGGGCTAGCCGAGAGGCCGATAGAATGAAGTGAGCATTCAAGAGTAAAGGGAGTTATACACACCCCTCGAGAGAGGCAGACGTCCAAATCTCCCGGACTGGAGTAAAATTCAATAGTGGGGTTCACCGCGTAAAGCGAGTTTTAGGCCTCTGATTTAGACGAGAGTCGGTCGGACCTTCCTAAACTCAGTTGGGCATGACTTCGAGAGAAGCGTGTTTAAGCTTTAGGAACCTCCACGGTCAAGGACCTTTATCCTATTAAGTTTAGATTTTTATCGCATTTTCTTAATCGTCTTTAGCCGAGGTAATTCTTGATCGAGTGCATTTCCATTTCATATTTTAAACCTTTCGTAGTAATTAATTTTCTTATGCTCTTTAATTAACTGTAATAGCTCTCTTTCTAGCTTTAGCTTTACTTCCTTCCTTGCAATTAGATTCTCTACAACCCTAGTTTTTTCGTCGATAAGATAATAGTTTTCGTGTGAGTAAGCATACTCAATAGTTCCCAGATTTAAATACGACACTTTTGTCCCCTAGCTACAATTCGATGGGTATACTTGCCTCATTGGATTGTTAGTTTGGTTGCGTTTATTTTCTTCGAACCCTAGCGCGCAACAAGTTTTTTGCGCCGTTGCCAGAGAACCAACTTCCGTTGATATATTGAAAACACGAACCTATTAATTTTATCTCTTCTCTTTCTCATCCTCTTTCTTTAAATTTTAAAATTCAAAAAAAGTTATCACCGCTCTTAATAGTAACCAACTTCACAATTTTTCTACGCCACCTTATTCTCTCGAAAAGGGAAAAGGGCTTTAAGCGCCACTATCTTGTCTAGTACCTTGCGAACCCTTCATGGGGTAGTCCTTGGGAAGTTCTGGAGTTAATCTATAAAAAAAAAATCTATTTCAAAAAAAAAAAATTTTCTAATGAAGCTTTCTTTCTAGTTTATCCTATTTCTCTTTCTTTTCTTCTTTTCTATTCTTTTAGTGCATGACCCGCGGGAGTCCGTCGGTTATTTTGGACTTGGACCACGAAATTGAGCGTACTCTTCGAAGAAGATCGCGATTTCAAGGTCCTACTATTCAAGTGCCGGTTGAGGACTCCGAGTCATTTGCTACTTTAAGAATGGAAGAACCCAATGTAGATGAGGTCGTGCAAAGGACTATGTCCTATTATGCACGACCGAACCTCGAGGGAACAAAATCTAGTATAGTCCGCCCTGCTATAACAAATAATAACTTCGAATTAAAGCCTAGCATAATTCAAATGGTGCAGCAATATGTGCAATTTGACGGACTTCAAGATGAAGATCTGAACGCATATATAGCTAGCTTTCTTGAAATTTGCGACACTTTCAAGATAAATGGTGTCACAAATGATGCAATCAGGCTGAGACTCTTCCCCTTCTCTCTAAGAACTAAAGCTAAGTAGTGGCTGAATACTCTTCCTAAGAATAGCATAACCACTTGGAATGAATTAACTGAAAAAATTTTGGCGAAGTATTTTCCGCCAGCTAAAACTGCAAAACTTAGGAACGACATCTTTGCCTTCGGACAAATAGACTCTGAAACCCTATATGAAACCTGGTAGAGATTTAAAGAATTATTAAGACGATTCCCACATCACGCGCTGCCTGTATGGTTACAAGTGCAGACGTTCTACAACGGACTAAATCAAAATACAAAGCAAATGATAGACGCAGCCTCTGGCGGTACTTTAAATCATAAGACCCCGGAAGCAGCTCTTTATCTTTTTGAGGACATAGCCATGAACACTTATCAGTGGAATGTTCCTAGGTCCCTCCCGAACAAGCCTGCAGGTATCTTTGAAGTGGATAACATCTCCCAGCTCGCTCTGCAAGTAGAAATCCTAAGCAAAAAGATAACTGAGATGACTGCTGCCTTCGACCCTTAGGTATGGGACTCTGTAACCCCTACTCCAGAACATTTAGATTATGTTAATAATATGCCTAGAAATGCTTTTAATAATTTTTCTGCTGCGAATTTTCATCCTCCTAGTTTTAATTTTCCGAATAGCTATAACCCTGCTTTAAGAAATCATCCGAATTTTTCGTGGAGTAATCCATCGAATGCTATGCGCCCGCCACCACAAAACGATTTTTCTGTACCACCACCATAACCACCTCTTCAAAATTATCCAAAACCTCCAAGCTTGGAGGAATTACTTTCTAAATATATCACCACAAATGACGCTACTATAAGAACTTTAACGGGAAGCGTAAAAAGTCTAGAAAATAAGGTAGGCCACCTCGCGAAAATAATTTCTGAGCGACCCGCAGGGTCTCTTCCTTCAAATACCGAACCAAACCCGAGAGAGCAAGCGAAAGCTATAACTCTTCGGAGTGGGATGCAAGTCTCCGGTATGGTAAGTGAAGAGCCCGAGGAAAGCTCCCCTCCCGCCTTTAAAAATCAAAGCTCCGCTCCGCTTCCACCCTCTGCTAAAGAAGTTATCACCGCTATTTTAGAAAAAAATCTCACTCCACCACCCATCTTCACAAATAATTCAACTCCTGCATACCCCTCCGAACTTAATAGCTAACTTCAAGATGATCAGTACTCCCGCTTCTTAGAGATCTTCAAGCAAATCCACATTAATCTTCCCTTCCACGAGGCTATTTCGCAGATGCAAAAAAACGCCAAGTATCTTAAGGACCTCCTCACCAACAAGAAGAAGTTAGAGAATCTTTCGCACGTCATGCTTAACGTCGAGTTCTCTGTTGTTTTAACAAACGGTTTGCCGAAGAAAATCAGTGACCCGGGTAGTTTCTCTATCCCGTGTGTCTTCGGTGATCG
This sequence comes from Platanthera zijinensis, assembly GCA_039513925.1. Lineage (NCBI taxonomy): Eukaryota > Viridiplantae > Streptophyta > Magnoliopsida > Asparagales > Orchidaceae > Platanthera > Platanthera zijinensis. Next base: position 116,378,651 of record CM077087.1, read on the forward strand.
TTTTGTTAAACACGCGTTAGCCGACTTAGGCACGAGTATAAACCTGATGCCCTTTTCGTTGTTTAAAAAGCTAGTAATTGGTAGCCTTAACCCCACGCGTATGAGAATCCAGCTAGCCGATAGATCCGTCAAGTACCCGTTAGGAATAGTGGAGGACGTTCTAGTAAAAGTCGACAAGTTCATCTTCCCAGTGGACTTTGTCATTTTGGACATCGAAGAAGACGTCGAGGTTCCCCTGATCCTTGGCCGAACCTTCCTTGCCACCTCCCGAGCTATCATTGACATAAGCAATGGTAAGCTCTTTCTTCGAGTAGGCGATGACGAAGTCATATTTTCTATCACCCATTCGATGAAGAACACCTTAGCAAACGATGACTCCTGCTTTTTCGTAGACACCTTAAGTGATGGATCCTCCTACTGCCTATCCAACTTTGAAAAAGAATTTTTTGCTTTTTGCTCCTCTTCTCTTCCAATAGAATCGCTGCAAGAAAGTGATGAATCTTCTGATTGCCGTTCTGAATTTGACAATGAATTTTCTTATTTTTGTTCTTCCTCTTTTGCTCTTCCGACTGAAATTCTGCAAGAAGCTGCCTTGGCCGCTAGCCCTGCCCCTTTTAATTTTCCTTATAAAAAAGTTTATGAAGATATTATTTTTGAAAAAGAAAGAATTTCTAAATCCTCTTATGAAGAACCCCCTACCCTAGTACTTAAAGAACTTCCTGAACACCTTAAGTATGCTTTATTAGAAAAAGATTCCAAGTTACCAGTTATCGTTTCAGCCTACCTCACGGATACGCAAAATGATAAACTTCTTCTAGTTCTACGTAAGCATCGCCGGGCTATTTCTTGGCAAATTTCTGATATCAAGGGCATAAGCCCATCTTTCTGTACCCATAAAATTTTAATGGAAGATAATTCGCGTAACTCTATTCAACCTCAGCGCCGTATAAACCCAAATATAAAAGAAGTAGTTAAGGGAGAGGTTATGAAATTATTAGACGCAGGAATTATCTACCATATTTCGGACAGTAAGTGGGTTAGCCCCATTCAGGTAGTTCTAAAGAAGGGAGGGATAACCGTAGTTAGTAATGAGAATAATGAATTAATCCCGACACGAACGGTGACGGGTTAGCGTATGTGTATATATTACCGTAAGTTAAATGACGCCACCCACAAGGACCACTTTCCTTTACCGTTTATCGACCAGATTTTAGAACGATTATTCGGCCATAGCTTTTATTGTTTTCTCGATGGACTCTCGGGGTACTTTCAAATACCCATCTCTCCCGAGGACTAAGAGAAAACTACGTTTACTTGTCCCTTCGTCACCTTCACTTACCGAAGAATGCCGTTTGGATTGTGCAATGCGCCAACTACATTCCAGCGATGTATGCTCGTAATATTTGACAAGTACGTAGAAAGCATTATGGAGGTATTTATGGACGATTTCTCCGTGTTCGGCGATTCCTTCGATAGATGTTTAGAAAACCTCGAAAAAGTCTTAAAACGATGCGAAGAAACTAACCTTGCCCTAAATTGGGAAAAATGCCATTTTAGGGTGAGGGAAGGGTTTGTTTTGGGTCATAAAATTTCTGCTAAAGGTATTGAGGTAGACATTGCCAAGATAGAAGTTATCGAGAAGCTGCCGCCGCCTATGAACATAAAAGCTATAAGAAGTTTCTTAGGCCACGCTGGCTTTTATCGTCATTTTATAAAGGACTTCTCCAAAATCACAAATCCCCTCACCCATCTCTTAGAAAAAGATGCTCCATTCATTTTTGATGACTCTTGTCATTTTGCCTTCGAATTAATTAAAGAAAAGTTAATTAATGCACCGATTATGATAGCTCCGGTGTGGGACCTTCCTTTCGAGATTATGTGCGATGCGAGTAGTTTTGTGGTGGGAGCCGTATTAGGTCAACGCATATCTAAAAACTTCCACCCCATCTATTACGAAAGTAAAACCCTCACATCTGCACAAGAAAATTACAACACAACTGAGAAGGAGCTCTTAGCTGTAGTATTCGCATTTGATAAATTCCGCCCTTACATTACACTTTCAAAAATCATTGTTTTTACGGACCACTCGGCCCTCAAGTATCTTCTTACCAAAACGGATGCCAAGCCTCACTTGATTCGCTTGGTCTTACTCCTCCAGGAGTTTGACTTAGAGATCCGTGAAAAGCGAGGAGCCGAGAACTTGGCCGCCGACCATCTATCCAGATTAGATAACCCCTTTACAGAAAAATTAAATGAAAAATCTTTTAATGATTATTTTCCTGATGAGAAGCTACTTTTAGTTAACACATCTACTTCTCCTTGGTTCGCGCACATCGTCAACTATCTAGTGGCCCGGGTGCTCCCAAAAGAGTTCTCCTCTCAGCAAAAGAAGAAAATCTTTTCTAAGCTGAAGAACTACTATTGGGAAGACCCGCATCTTTTCAGAATTTGTGCAGATCAAGTGATAAGGAGATGTGTTTCTTATGATGAAGGAATTTATATTCTAAAACATTTGCATGAAGGTCCGACATGTGGGCACAATCAAGCTGCTCGCACCGCTCACAAGGTGCTTTGCGCGTGTTTTTACTGGCCTAGCCTGTTTAAAGACGCGCAAGCCTTTGTGAGCAGGTGTGATAGTTGCCAACGGTCGGGCAACATTTCTAATAAAAATGAAATGCCACAAAATTATTTCTTAGAGTGCGAAATTTTCGACCTCTGGGGAATTGATTTTGTTGGCCCCCTTCCTTCTAGCTTCGGAAACAAATATATTTTAGTTGCTGTTGATTATGTTTCACGATGGGTTGAGGCCCAAGCTCTTCCTATGAATGACTCCCGAGTTGTAGTCACGTTTTTTAAAAAATTATTTTCTAGATTCGGTACGCCTCGCGCAATCGTTAGCGATAGGGGTTCCCATTTCTGTAACGCACAATTTTAAAAAATCCTTACCAAATACGGCGTTATGCATAAGCTTTCCATTGCCTACCACCCCCAAACTAATGGACAAGTCGAAGTAGTTAATAGAGAAATAAAAAGAATATTAGAAAAGACTGTTTCAACTTCTAGGAAAGACTAGTCAGCCAAACTTGACGATGCTCTATGGGCCTACCGAACAGCGTACAAAACCGCCCTCAGATGTACGCCGTATCGGCTGGTCTATGGAAAATCGCGCCATATGCCCGTAGAGTTAGAACACCGTGCCCTTTGGGTCTTAAAATTTTTAAACTTCGATCCCCACTCAGTCGGTGACCTTAGAAAATTTCAACTAAATTAACTCGATGAGTGGCGATCTAATGCTTATGAAAATAATAAACTTTATATAGAGCAGACGAATCATTTACACGATAAACACCCTAAAAACTTTAAGCCAGGCGACCAAGTCCTTTTATAAAGTTCTCGTTTACGTTTATTTCAGGGCAAGTTAAAATCTCGCTGGTCTGGCCCGTTTTCTGTTTTAGAAGTCTTTCCTTATGGAACTGTTTTAATTTCTCACCCTGATAAGGGTAATTTAGAAGTGAATGGTCAGCATCTTAAACTCTATTTTTCTGGTGATGATGATGTCAGTCCAAACATTATTAAGTTTCTGCTTCACGAACTTTAACTTTGAACTTTTAATTTTTGCTAAAAACAATTTTATTTCTTGACAATAATATTTTTGGACAATATTATTTTTTGATGCGTCGAGCTCAACGACGCTTTAAACAAAGGGCGCTCTTGGGAGGCAACCAAAGTTATCTTTTTCTGCTTTCTTTATTTTACAATTTTTGCATCGGATGGCTCCGACAAGCTGAAGCTTCTGCGATCGCCTGCTCCAACGTTGTTTAATCCATCACGAAGTCCAAAGAAGACATTCGGGGGAGCGGCATCACTCAGCTTTTGCAGCAAATAAATCCGGGGAAGTACCTGTCTTTCAATTCTATCTTTCAATTCTGTACTTTATTTTTCTCTCCTTCTCCAATCCCCTTCTTTTGCCATTGAGGACAATGTCGATTTTATTTTCAAGTCGGAAAAGAATTTCTTCTTTTGATGACTTGAAAAATCTTTTGGAAGTACCCGCGCGACTAAGTAGTTCGCAAAATCTGCGAACCAAGGCGAAGATGACGAAGACGAATGAATGGAGAGAAGGCATTCCTCGGGGAATCTGTCATTTATTTCAGATTCGACGAGCGCTTCCGCACCCTGATTTTCTAAACGGGAGAGGTGGTCTGCCGCTAGATTCTCCGCGCCCTTCTTATCTCGGATCTCCAAGTCAAACTCTTGTAGGAGGAGAATCCATCGAAGAAGGCGGGGCTTCGCGTCGGCTTTAGCTAATAAATATTTAAGGGCGGAGTGATCGGTAAAAACGATAACTTTAGATAGCGTAAGATACGAGCGAAACTTATCGAAAGCGAAAACGACGGCTAAGAGTTCCTTTTCCGTCGTCGTGTAATTTACTTGTGCGGAAGTGAGCGTCTTGCTAGCGTAATAAATAAGATGAAAATGTTTTTCTATGCGTTGGCCAAGAACGGCGCCTAAGGCAATATCACTAGCGTCGCACATGATTTCGAACGGAAGGGACCAATTAGGGGCCACTAGAATCGGAGAATTGATAAGTTTTTGTTTTATAAAATTAAAAGCAGACTCGCAATCGCTACTAAAGACAAAAGGTGATTCCTTGTCCAAGAGGTGAGTAAGCGGCTTTGTTATTTTTGAAAAATCTTGAATGAAGCGCCTATAAAAGCCCGCGTGGCCTAAGAAACTCCTAATGGATTTTATGTTTGTCGGCTGAGGAAGCTTTTCAATGATTTCAACATTGGCCTTATCGACCTCTATCCCCTTAATCGAAATCTTATGGCCGAGGACCAAACCTCCTCGAACCATAAAGTTACACTTTTCCCAATTTAAAACAAGATTCGTGTCCTCGCATCACTGGAGGACACGATCGAGATTACGAAGATAATCCAGGAATGAGCATCCGAATATAGAAAAGTCATCCATAAATATTTCCATAATATCTTCTACTAGCTCACCCAAAATTGCTAGCATACATCTTTGGAATGTAGCCGGCGCATTGCAGAGGCCAAATGGCATTCTTCGATAGGCGAAGATGCCAAAGGGGCAAGTAAAAGTTATTTTCTCTTGGTCTTCGGGGGAAATGGGGATTTGGAAAAACCCCGATAAACCGTCGAGAAAATAATAAAAAGGATGACCGGAAAGACGCTCAAGAATTTGGTCAAGGAACGATAGTGGAAAATGGTCTTTGCGGGTGGCATCATTAAGTTTGCGATAATCGATGATGAGCACACGCCAACCCGTAACAGTACGAGTTGGGACGAGCTCGTTGTGCTCATTCGCCACTACGGTTAGACTGCCCTTTTTGGGCACGACATGAATGGGACTAACCCATGCACTATCAGAAATGGGATAAATAATCCCCGCATCTAATAATTTAATTATCTCAGCTTTCACGACGTCTTTCATGTTTGGGTTAAGACGCCGCTGCGGCTGAATGGTTTTGCGGCAATTATCGTTTAAGAAAATTTTGTGAGTGCAGAAAGAAGGGTTAATCCCCTTTAGGTCAGAAATTTGCCACGCAATTGCGTGGCGATGTTTAAGCAAAACCTCCAATAAATCGGAGGTCTCCGAATCGCATAAATACGAAGAAATTATTACCGGGAGTGTATCATTTTTCCCCAAAAAGGCGTATTTTAGGGATTCGGGTAATGGTTTGAGTTCTAGGATGGGTGGTTCTTCTAGTGAGGTTTTAGTGCTAATGTCTTTTGAACCAATTGGTTCAAAAGGCACATTCGCAGACGCGTCCTCATCGCAATAGAAATTTTCGAGCGAAAAAATATTTTCGTTTAAAAATTCGGACTCGAAAACCGGAGAAGAACAATCTCCATAAAAAGAATCGAAAGAATAGCAGAAATCGTCGCTCGGCGACGAGTCTTCCATAGAGGAGTTAATAGAAAAAGTAACTTGGTCGTCTCCTACCAGAAGGAGAAGCTGACCATTACTTACATCAATTAACGCACGTGAGGTCGCGAGGAAAGGGCGACCAAGTATTATTGGTACGTTGGCGTCTTCCTCGATGTCCAAGATGATGAAGTCCACCGGGAAGGTGAACTTGTCTACTCGGACAAGGACATCCTCAACAACCCCGATGGGGAACCTAACCGAGCGATCCGCTAGTTGGATGCGCATATTGGTAGGAGCAGGAGTACCCAAACCTAAACGCAGGAAGAGCGAGAACGGCATCAAATTAATGCTCGCGCCTAAATCTGCCAAGGCGTATTTTACTAATACATCGCCAAAAAGGCACGGGATGGAGAACCTTCCCGGGTCGTTTTGTTTTAAGGGCAATTTACTAGTAAGAGCCACCGAGCAGACAGCGTTGAGAGATATATGCGAAATATCCTCGAGTTTGCGTTTATTAGAAAGTAGTTCTTTTAAAAATTTCACATATTTAGGCATTTGCGAGATAGCCTCGCAAAAAGGAACATTAATATGAATTTGTTTAAGTAATAAAATAAATTTTTCATATTGTGCGTTTACTCGCTCATTATCTAACTTATGCGGGTAGGGCAACGCCTTGTTTAAAATAGTTTTATCGTTAAAAATCGGTAAGGGTTGCGTAGTCGAAGAAGAGGGAAGAGGGGTCGGAGGTGAAATATGTACCTGAGGATCGATCCGTTTTGGATCGACCACCTCCTTACCGCTACGGAGGGTTATAGCGTTGGCTGTTTCCCTTGGATTGGGCTCCATGTTCCCTGGCAGTGCCCCTATGGCGCGTTCTGACATGAGTCGCGCCAGCTGTCCAACCTGGAGTTTCTAAATTTTTTAGCGATCCGGTGATGTTCCGGATATTAGACTCGTTTGGACGCGACATAACGATTAAAATTTTCCTCCACCGGGGATGGCTTCATAGGAGGGGGAGGAGGAAACGTTGGCGCAAAAGGAGGGGGAGGGGGACGCTGTGCGTTGTTCGGGTTGCTCTAGGAGAAATTCGGATGGTTCCTCCAACCCGGATTATAGTGGCTACTATAAGGGTTGTTTTGAAATGAGGGCCGCACCGGATTTCCCATGTATTCCACGAATTTGTCGACTACGCAGACGTTGGAGGGGGGGGGGGGGGAGAAAACAAGGGCGGAGTGGAGGAGGCAACAGACATCTCCGCCACCTGCTTAGTTAGCCTTTCCACTTGGAGGGCTAGCTGAGCAGTGGCATCCACTTCAAAAATGCCCGCCTGCTTAGGGCGTTGCCCGCGGAACATTCCATTGGTAGGCGTTCACCGCCATTTCCTCGAAAAGGGCCTGGGCGGCCTCGGGGGTCTTATTGTTCAGAGTGCCCCCGGCAGCCGCGTCAATCATTTGACGCGTCTGACTATTCAGTCAATTATAAAAAATTTGTACCTGCAACCACGTTGGCAGAGCGTGGTGCGGGCACCGGCGGAGGAACTCCTTAAAGCGTTCCCAAGTCTCGTAAAGAGACTCGGAGTCGTTTTGGACGAATGAAGATATGTCCGCCCGCAGTCTTGCAGTTTTCGCGGGCGGCGGAAAAATACTACTCGTAAAGGAATTTCTCAACCAATTCCGCCCAGGACGTGATGGATCCCCGGCGGGAGGGAGGGTAACCACGCCTTAGCCTTGGACTTAAGAGAGAAGGGAAAAAATGCGCAAACGAATGGCGTCATCAGTGACGCCATTAATTTTAAAAGTATCGCAAATTTCAAGAAAATTAGACAAGTGTTTATTGGGGTCCTCATCCGGCAGTCCCGTCGAACTGCACGGCATTTTGGATCATTTGAATCACACTTGACTTAATTTCAAAATTATTGTTGGCCACACGCGGGCCGAACAATACTCGACCCCGTATCATCCAAGTTGGGCCGAGCGTAATAAGACATAGTACGCTCGGCCGGTTGGGCATTATTCGGGTCGGCCATAGAAGAAGAAGAGGGTTCTCCGATAGATTCTGCGGGGTCTAAAAAGGAAAATTCGACGGAGAGATCGGATACGCGCAAGAGAGCGGTCGATCTCGGGGTCGAATTCAAGATTTTCAGAACTCGAAGGTTTGTCCACGGGTCATGCACCCTTAAAAAAAACGAAAGGGGGAAGGATTTTTTTTTTGTAAAAAATTTTTTATTTGAAAATAAAGTAAAATTAATAGAGTCCCGGATTCAATATAACAACCGGAATCCCCGGCAACGGCGCCAAAAACTTGATGGCCGCGGAACAGAGACCTACTGTGGTTGGTTCGAAATGGTCAAATTCCGCGGGCCGGTTAGATGATCGGGTTTTCTAACGAGAGGAGGCAAGCGCACCTATCGCAAGTAGTACTCGGTATTCGGGAAAATACCGAGGTCATATTATTCTCGGGGACGCGTTGATTATATCTACTCTTCCAGGAACACTATTATCTTACTAACAGTAAGGTGGGATTTTTTAGTTTAATTAAAACGGAAAGGAAGAAAGCGGAATTTTGCTAAATTAGTTCGATGACGGGTTAACGCTCGGCATCGAATCGGATTAAGACTAAAATAATTCTTAACAATTATTAAACTTTGTTTTTAATTTAATAAAAGGCACATGGCCGTGGGGGTTCCAGAAATATGAGCGCACTTATCTCTAGGAATATTGCTCACCTAAACATTAAGACTATTCGACCGATCGTTAGACCGACGAAGGATTCCTCTTAATGCCCGCTTTACGCTAAGAACCCCGCTATTGGGTTGGGAACCCAATCCGGCAGAACTACGTTTCTCCTCTTTCGAGGGGGCGTACGCAGTTCTCTTTACCCAAGGGGAATTGGTCCATACGTGCAGCCTCTCGGCATCGCGAATGGATAACAGAAATAGAGCCCACACATCGATTATGTGGTCCTATGCGTCGTTAACCCGGGGTAAACCTTAAGTCCTTAAATTAAAATAAAAATAAAGTTTTTTAATTATTTCAAATCATTTTTTATGTACCAATGCTCTTCGATGCCGAAGGCTAAAAGAAATTAGCCACTCATCGGTATGGGGACGGCTTTATGTTTTTAGGTGAAGCATGAGTGTTAAATTAAGCACTGAACAATTATAAGAGAAAACACGAAAAATAGGACAGTTAGATAAATTGAAGGCTAATTGATGCAGGCACTCACGCACACTTCAAAACCATAAAGAAAATTGAATAAGGCAAACCCTACTCAAATGAGTAGGCGGAAATAAATGCACACACGCACACACTCTTCTTAATTGAAGAAAGCGATAAATAAAGCGGTAAAATTATCTCCTACACGCACGCACTCTACATAATTGAGAAAGCGATAAAATTGCAAGTCCCGGCTCAAATGAGTGGGCGGGAGTAAATTTATCTCATACACGCACGCACTCTACTTGAAAGTAAAACACACACACGCACTCTACAGAAATGAAAACACACGCACCCACACAAAGTTTTCCTACTCAAGTGAGTAGGAAGAAAATGAAAGCAGTAAAAAGACAAGTCCCACTCAAACGAGTGGGCGGGAAATGAAAGCAAAGCGCCATTTAACTCTTAACGAGTAGGCGGAAATAAATGCATACGCACACACGCACTCTACAGAAATGAAATAAAGCAGTAAAACCTAACTCATACACGCACACACACTTGCAAAAATGAGAAAAACAAAGAGCTCAGAAAATTAAAACGACTGCATTTCTATCGCTAGAATGCGGTAGAAATGCATAAAAAGTGAAAATAAAAATTAACCGGAGCGAAAAGTTTTGCAAATAAACGCAAAATGGAAGTACTCGAAAAATTAATACAACTGCATTTCTACCGCTAGAATGCGGTAGAAATGCATAAAAAGATGAAATAAAAATTAACCGGACTAAAAGTTTTGAAATTAAAAAGCTAAAATGAAGTGAGCGAAAAATTATAACGACTACATTTTTATTCATAAGTTTTTATAAAACCTCCAAAAAAGTGAGAATAAAACTAAAAAGGAACGAGAAGTTTTACATTCCTAAGAGCCTAAGTTAAAGAAAATAAAAACGAACACTTTTAGGGGGGGGTTTATAAAACCTATATGAATGAAAATGATAAAGAAGAAAAAGCTAAAGTTAAAAAGTGCGGAAAATGAAAACTAGACGGACGACACAACGGCTAGAAATGCCGATAAATCCTAAATCTAACTAAGTTATGAAAGCTAAAAAGATGAAAGCATAAAAGAAATACAAAAAGATGAACGAAAAATTGCTTAAGTAGGCGCATTCAAATGGAGTATTCATACAAATTAAGAGAGAAAAATTCATATTTTATTAAAGTAAAAACCCTAATACAAACTAAGAGAGAGAGGGGGAGAAATTCTCCTTACATAAGTATGGAATCCAATTGGGCAGCACCTCCCCTAAGCAAAGTGGTCAAAAAAAGTGGACAAAATAAGCTTCCTGAAAGCTCTTATTTATAGGCAAAATTTCGGGTGGGTCACGCCCGTGACTAGGGCGTGACAGGGGGGCGTGTCGACACTATTCATGAGCTGATCGGGTGACTTGACTGGAAAGTTGACTTCGGCTGAAAACGTGGCGGTCACGCCCTAGGTCACGGGCGTGACATGTGTCTGTCACGGGCGTGACTGGGGCGTGTCGGGGAGGTCGATCTGGGCGCGGTCCAGCCGCAAAGTCGCGCGCGTCACGTCGGGCCAGGTGTGCAAGGTCACGCCCGTGTCACACCTTGACACGGGCGTGACAGGGGGCGTGTCGATACTATTTGATGATCGCCGATCGTCGAGCTGGCACCTGTGGCCGGCGATCATCGGGGGGGGGGGGGCGTGACACGGGCGTGTCGGTCAATTGACACGGGCGTGTCAGTAAAATTTTGACTTTTTGGAATTTTTCTGGAACTTTTCTGCAAATAAAAATAAAGCTAAGTTAGAAATAATATTTACAAAAATAAGCTATTTATTGGATAAAACAGATAAAAAAAGACAAAAAACAAACAAAATTGACTTAAATAAAATACGAAAATATAGGTAATTTACAACTCATCAGTCATCAATGTGCGAGCGACATCAAGGAGGTGACGATTTTTGCGTTCCGCCACCCCATTTTGTTGGGATGTATAGACACAGCTTGTCTGATGAATGATAACATGTTGCACACAGAAAGAAGTAAAATCATGGCTTAAGTATTCTTTAGCATTATCAAAGCGAAAAGTTTTAATACCAACACCAAACTGATTTTGAATTAAACGATAAAAGGAGAGCCATACATTAAAAAGTTCAGAGCGATATAGTAAGAGATACACCCAAGTACATCTGGAAAAATCATCAATAAATGTTACAAAATAAGGACTACCCCGACCAATAGTAAGGGTAGGAGTAGGCCCCCAGATGTCAGAGTGGACGAGATCAAACGGACAACAAGAGCCGCGATCTTGCTTCGGCGGGAAGGAGGAACGGTGATGCTTGCCAAGTTGACAAGCGTCGCAGTTAAGAGGAGTACTGGAGGGAGGGAGGTGGGGTAGAAGCTGATGTAGAAGCCGGAGTGGAGGATGACCGAGACGGAGATGCCATTGGAGAAGATCCGTACACGAAGATGAGAAGGCGGACAAGGAAGAAACATTGTCGAGGAAGTAGAGGCCACCGCTCTCAGTCCCATTAGCAATTGTCCGCTGGGAGCTCGGATCCTGAAAAGAACAAGAAGTAGGAGTAAACGTTACATAACATTAAAGCTTCTTGCACAAAGAAGTAACCGACAATAGATTGCATGGAAACTTGGGCACATAGAGAGTGTCCGCTAGCCGAAGGGACGGAGTAACATGAACCACACCCGACCCATGAACTGGGGAGGGGGAACCGTCTGCAACGAGGACCGGGGGCAACCAATCATGCTGTTCGAGGAGAGAGAAGCACTGAGGATTGCCCGTCATGTGATTAGTTGCACTGGAGTCGACAAGCCATTTACCTTGAGTGACCAAATGGTCACTACCTGATGATGTGACCACGGAAGCAGACGGCTTGGAAGAGGGGGCGGAAGAGTCACCCGAGTGGCGAAGATGGGGATGCTTCGTCCAGCAGCGGTCTGAAGTATGGCCGGTGCGGCCATAGTGAGAGCAGAGGTAGCGGGAAGAAGGACATCCGCCAGACTGATGACTGCGGCTACCAGAGCCACTCCACTGAGTTTGATGAGCATAGTTATCCTGTGGAGAAGGAGCGTGCAGAAGCGGACGCTGAAGGAGAGAGGTGACAGCGGCGATGCGAGGAGCAGTGGCATCTAAAGTTGGGGATTCCGCTTCACCGAGAATTTGCTGGCAGATCATGTCATATGTGTCCGGAAGACGGAGCAGATAACACACAACCAGAAGCTTCTGGAAGTGCTTGTGTTGTTGAGCTAAATCCACAGAAAAGGGGCGATTCTGAAGAATCTCAGCCCCAAGAGCTTGAACTTGCTGGTAGGCAGCAACAGGAGACAAGGTAGGCCGGGCAAAGAGGTCCGCATATAACGTATAGATTCGGGACGTCTGAGCCCCTTTGGAGTACAGAGCAGCAAGATGAAGCCAAGCGGCCTTGACCATCTCATCATGACGGATGACGGGAAGGCACTCATCGGATAGGCTGTTGGCGAGCCAAGTACGCACAAGAGCGTCACTCACATCCCAGTCATCAAAGAGAGGTGAAGTGGTAGGAGGAGGGTCATCAACGAGATGGTGGCGCTTGCGTTGCGAGCGAATGAGAAAGGTGAAAGAGACACTCCAATCAGGGTAATTGGAGCCGACAAGCTTAGAAACGGTGCCAAGGTTCCCGGAAGGAGTGGGAGGAAGAGGCGGAGCCGGATTGGCGATAGTCTCCTACTGCGATATCGGCCCAGATTGTAGACTCTTGGTTGAGTCGGAGCATAATGAGATGCGGTTTACTCCACCACCTTGCACTTTTATTCATAGGTTGTTCACTGCTTCCTCTCGGACTTTGCACGTCCGCTCCGACCAACTCGGGCATAGTGCCCCAGCTTTCCACAAGTATAACAAGCTCCCGGGTTCGGTTGGTAGTTTCCACCAAGGTACCTGAAGAAGGGGTTGGACCTGACGTCCTAGCCTTTTTATTCCATTTGCGGAGCACCGATTTTGAGGAGTTCGGCCTTTTGAAATCCGACCCCTTCTCATTAGAGTCCTTCTTAGCCTGAATGTTCTTCATGTCTTTCTCCAAATACTGGGCCGTGTTGACCAAGGTCAGGAAACCCTGTGTCATCGGCCCCGAAAGTAGAAGTCTTAAGTCATCCCTTAGACCTTCGTAGAATCGGCTTGTCTTTCACTCCTCATCAGTGAAGGTAGAGCTTTCACACCGACCTAAGTGAGTAAAATCATGGAGATAGTCATCCACGGTACTCTCTCCTTGAACAAACTTCTAGAACTCATTTTCCAAAGCAATCCTCTAAGCTGAGGGGAGGTATCGAGCCAAGAATAGTCTTGAAAACTCCTCCATCGAGACATCAGTCAACTGCCTACCCCTCAGCTGGTGTAGCTCCAAGCCTCCCCACCATAATCTTGCGTCACCATCCAGCAAGAACGTGGCAATTGTGGTCTTCTGCCACTCTTCAGTCTTAGTAGCTGTCAGCACTCTCTTAATTCTGGAGAGCCAATCCTCTGCTTGAGTTGGGGTTCCCGTCCCTGAGAACACTGGAGCATTGAAGCCCATCACATGCTTAAGCTGCTTCTCCATTGCTCTCCTAGGGAACACTGGCTCCACTACCACCTGCTCCACTCTCCTTGGCTCTGTTTCTTGGCGCGGTACTTGCTCCACAGTAGGGGCAGGCTGCTACACCTGCATCGTAGGCTGCACATTGATCATCGCCAACACATCCTCCGCTACCAACCATATGGTCTCAGCCGAAGGAGGTGTTGCCGGCGCATCAATTGGTGCGCTGCTTGCCTCAGAAATTTGGCGTTCTGACGACCCTGCATCTCTCCTGGTCACCTATAATCATAAAAAACATCGCTAAGCGACCAAAGAACATTGCAAAAGCAATTATAGGAGCACGCAGGTTCCTCAAACATGTGTATTTTCATTCCTAAGTGGACATTCATGGGTTCTTTTCATGTTATAACGATGACGCACACAAATGTCCTCACCACCCCTTAAAGTGAATTCGTCCATGAATTCATTTAAGTTTTACCGAAACCGGTAGTCTGATACCAAATTGTAACACCCCTATCTGTCACATAGCATATAGTAGTAGGTCCGGCCGATTCCCGACGCCATATACAACGGACTGACCGGTGGGTTACTCAAAGAAACCATTCAACCAATACACACGTCCTACACAGATCATCTAGCAAAAGCAATTTGTTAAGTTGCAAAAATAAGAACCTAGCAAACAAGCATGAATATCCACTAGCAAACCATACATGAATGAAATACAAAGTACCAAAGAGTGCTGGCCTTATGCCCTTACAATAGTTCACTTAAATAAATATTGTTTTACAAACTTCGGCTCGCAAGCCGGCCACATGTGATTTAAAGTAAGTAAATAAACAAGGCCTTCGAGGGCTGGCTCAACAACTTGGGCTTTGGCCCGCTATTTGCCGCTCGGCTCCGCAGCACCTACAAGCACAAATCACCGCAACGGTGACAAACAAGAATAACGGTCAACTAAAGCTGACCAAATTATAACGATTCCGCCCACAAACATGGGGCAACAAAGATTCTTCCCTGCACTTGTTAGCATAGCAAGTAATAAAGTGAATCAGCACATCATCACAGGTGAAGGCTCACATGGCCACACACCCCGTACTCTCAGTGCACTAACTCAGTAAACCCTATCATAACCGTGGTCTCACCACCATCGCTTGGACGACAAATCTCGTGAGCATTTTTAGTCTTTCCGGTCCAAGCCTAAGACTCGCACGACTATGCCAATGGCAAGTCCCTTTTTCAGGTATCTGACACCAAACCACATAGCCCGGGTCCGTTTCAACTTGCCCATTTCTCACACCGCCTAGTCACTTTAAGACGTACGCGCGGGCCTAGCTTCTCCCGGATCCGAAAATTCGATCACACAAGAACATAACCCAGTTGTAAAACCCCGTATTCGTGGAGTGAGGATCCCAAGCAAGGCGTAAGGCCTGTTTTCAAGTTTTAAGCTTTTGAGCTATTTTTGCACTCTAGGGGGCCAATTTTGGCTGAACCTTGAGGATATACTTGTAGGGGGAGGAAAAATTTGCCTCCCCCTTGTCCCCTTCTTTGAGGGGCGGGAGCGGCAAGTTGGCCGACCCCCCCCCCCGACTTGGTAAAGTGCAAGGTGGGGGTAGCAGGTATCCAGTCAACCCCTTGCTGCGGCTTTGTCCCGAGCCAGAGACCAGTCCCGGCTCGGCGGGCGGCTCGAGAGACTGCCGGGCAGGAGGGCTCTCGCCCGCGCGACCCAGCTCGTGGGGCGAGACCGCTGGCAGGCGGACTCTCGCCGCGCGGCCCAACACGCGGGGCAAGACTGTCGGCCAAGCGGGTCTCTCGCCCCGCGCTCGGCCCTGCTCGCGGGGGCGAGACTGCCGGCCAGGCAGACTCTCGCGCCGCGCGGCCTTGCTCGCGGGATGAGACCGCCGGCCAGGAGGGCTCTCGCCCGCGCGGCCCAGCTCGCGGGGCGAGACCGCCGGCCAGGCGGGGGGTTCTCCCCCGCGCGGCCCAGCTCGCGGGGCGAGATTGCCGGCCAGGAGGGCTCTCCCCCGCGCGGCCCAGCTCGCGGGGCGAGACCGCTGGCCAGGCGGGCTCTCGCCCGCACAGCCTAGCTCGCGGGGCGAGACCGCCAGCCGGGCAGGTTCTCGCCCACGCAGCCAGTTCCCCCCCGGACTCGGGTGTCCAGGGAGGTGGGAGGGGTGTGGTTTTGGCCTCCTCTCTCCCTTGAACCTCTTTGCCCCGGGCGTTTTTTCCTTTTTACCCCCTAGTGTGGACGTTTTTTATTGGATAGAGGCTTATTTGCCCTAAGGGCGTTTTGGTCATTTTGACCCCCAAGACTTGGAAAAACTATAAATAGACCCCCTTGGGTGCCTTTGGATAAGATGAGATTTCCTTACCTCCTCCTCCCTTAGCTTCATCTTGGTAGAGTAGAGAGAGCTCTCCAAGGCACCTAGCTCAGCCACTTGGTGAGGGATTGGAAGTGTTCTAGCAACCTTCCGTGTGTGTAGTGGGACCTCCACGATAGAGCCGAAGGTCTGTTCATAGCTTCCTAGGTCTTTTGTCCGTGACGTTCTCCCGAGTGTAGTAGGTGTGAGGTCACCCCTCTTTTGGGACCCCGAACTCCACGAGTGGTAATTTTTGGTTTCAACATTTTGGTACGGTGAGCGTGGAGAGTGACCAGCAAAGAAGATCTTGGGAGAGTGTCATGTCTGGAGATCAGGGAGGTGGTGACGATCTCGGCGAGCTCCCCAACCCCGGACCCGTCGTTGGAAGGGAAGAGTTCATAGCTTCAATCCAAGGCATCATGGGGATGCTCCGAAGTGTGGATCCTCGGGGTGGCAGCTCCAATCCAACCCCTTAGCAGCTAGCTCCTTCCCCTCTCGATCAGTCAGCTCCCAGGGGCCCAAGCGAGATGACCCCAGCAGGGGGAGAAGGAAGTGCACCAGGTAGGCGACCTGGTAAAGAAAGTATGGGAGAAGGGGTCGAGCGAGACCTCCCCGACCGGGAGCTGTTCCCCAGCCCAACGAGTGCTAACCCTCCAGGCGAGCAGGTCGCGCGAGTGGAGGTCGCGAGAACCCTCCTCAAGGGGTCACCCTTCAGCGAGCTGATCATCTCAGCTCCCGTTCCTGAGGGGTTCAGGGAACTTGACAAGGCATACTTTACCGGGAAGGATGGCCCCATCAAACACCTGTAGTGGTTTGAGGATGCCGTCTCCATCATGCCAATGACAGATGCCTTCAAGTGCCGTCTATTTGCGATCACCTTGAAAGAGAAGGCGAGGGACTGGTTCCACCAACTCCCTCCAAGGTCAATTTTCGGGTTCGAAGACTTAAGCCGGAGCTTTCAGCTTCGCTTCTCAACCTCCAAGAAGAGGAAGAAAGGTCTTGAGTCCCTCTTCCTGATAAAGCAAAGGGCCGAGGAGTCGCTGGCCCACTACGTTGACAGGTTCCAGGAGGAGGTCCTTGACATACAAGTGGTGCCAGGGTATGCCCTCCAGTTGGCATTCACGGTGGGGTTGCGTGAAGGGTTCTTCAAGATGAGCTTGACCCGGAAGACCACCCTTTCCTTCGAGGAGATGATGGAAAGGGCGGCAGAGGAGATAGCCATGGAGTCAGCCATCCCGGCCTTTGTGAAGAAGTTGGCGAAGTTGACGGAGGTGGAGTCAAAAGAGCAACGTGGCTCAAGGCACCAGGAAAGAGGCGGAATGAGGAGCAAGGAGCCCAGGGGTTCCAGATACAGGAGGGTCCGAAGAAAGTCTTGAGGCAACAGGGAGGACCGGCCCATGGCCCGGGAAGAGCTCTCATCCAGGATGGGGGAACTTTCATGGGGGCCAAGGGAGGTTATACTTCCAGAGGCAAGCCCCAAGACAACTCCTGCCCCCACCCCAGAAAGCAATGGTGATTGGTCAAAGGGAGAGGAGGAATCGCAGGGGGAGAAGGGGAGGCAGAGTGGAGTTACCATACCGCGACTTCCACCAGTTGTAGGGTCACGCTACAGCTACCTGACTCGAGTTCCTGGAAGTGAGGAGGACAAGAGCTCCAGCCTAGCAGCAGCCGGAGCGGATCGAAGCTCTGCCCCAAGGAGGTGGAGGGGATGATGTATGCCAGGACCGGGTCGATGTAGGACCCCGAGGTAGCATAGCTGTGATCCACTGGGGAGTGGGGATCGAAGCCTCTCGAAGGGCAAGTCTCCATGTGATGTACTAACAGAGCGTTACCTCGACATCCCAGACACCTCCTCCAGAAGAAAGGGTCACCTTCTCGTCCAAGGACATGCCATAGCATGAGGATCCCTTCTGCGATGCCCTGGTCATCAAGGTAGCCGTCGAAGGCTTCACCCGGATCTTGGTTGACAACGGAAGCTCTGTCAATGTCATTTTCAAGAAAGCATTCGAGGGGATGAAGGTGGAGCCAAGGAGGGTGGTGGCGTCGGATGGACCTATGTTTGGATTCTCAGGGGAGAGAAAGGAGGTGGAGGGTGGAGTCGGACTCCAGGTGAAGTTAGGGGGACCTCAAGAAACTGCAAGTTCGTCATTGTTGACGGTCCAAGAAGATACAACACCATCTTCGGAAGGCCCCTCATCAGCGCCTTCCGGTGTGTGCCCTCATCCTTCCACAAGTGCCTCAAGTTCAACTCAGAAGGGATCCAGGTCAGGATAAGGGAGACTCCAGGATGGCAAGGCAGTGCTACGTCAAGGCTGTCAACACCATCTATTGGTTAGCTAAGGCGGAGGAGATGGAAAAGATCATAGAGAGCCTTAACATGATGGAGGTATCAAGTGGAAAGTAATCGGATGGCGACCACCAAGCCCAAACCCCCATAAGAAGCCTCGGCTCGGTAGAATCATGTATCTTTTTTTATGTTGATGTAAGGAGTCCAGCCCCCGACCGTTAGAGTCGCGGGGGTCATGTAACCCATCATTTTTTCCCCTTTGGAGGATGTTGGATTTTGGTAGAGTTCAGGTGACATGCCCTGTCCCCAAGCCCCCCGAGAGGATCTCCTCGTGCTATGCTCTCACTAGCTGGATGGGTCGATGGTACCTCGGAGAGGCCAAGTTCCTTAGCGCAGAGATGATTCAGCTGCCAGGATCTCACTAGCTGGCAGGGATGGTTGATCTCTCGTGGAGCCCAAGTTTTTTAGCTCCGAGATGATTCCGCTGCAAGGCAATCACTAGCTGGCAGGGCAAGTTGTTCTCTCGGAGAGCCCAAGTCTTTTAGCTCGGAGATGATTCCGCTACAAAACTCTCACTAGCTGGCAGGGCAGGTTGATCTCTCGTGGGAGCCAAGCTTCTCTTAGCTCCGAGATGATTCCGCTGCCAGGCTCTCACTAGCTGGCAGGGCAGGTTGATCTCTCGTGGAGCCTAAGTCTTTTAGCTCCGAGATGATTCCGCTGCCAAACTCTCACTAGCTTGTAGGGCAGGTATATCTCTCGTGGGAGCCAAGCTTCTCTTAGCTCCGAGATGATTCCGCTGTCAGGCTCTCAATAGCTGGCAGGGCAGGTTGATCTCTCGTAGAGCCCAAGTTCCTTAGCTCCGAGATGATTCCGCTGTCAGGCTCTCACTAGCTGGCAGGGCAAGTTGATCTCTCGTGGAGCTCAAGTCTTTTAGCTCCGAGATGATTCCGCTGCCAAACTCTCACTAGCTGGAAGGGCAGGTTGATCTCTCGTGGGAGCCAAGCTTCTCTTAGCTCCGAGATGATTCCACTGCAAGGCTCTCACTAGCTGGCAGGGCAGGTTGATCTCTCGTGGAGCCTAAGTTCCTTAGCTCCGAGATGATTCTGCTGTCAGGCTCTTACTAGCTGGCAGGGCAGGTTGATCTCTCGTGGAGCCCAAGTCTTTTAGCTCCGAGATGATTCCGCTGCCAGGCTCTCGCTAGCTGGCAGGACAGGTTGATCTATCGTGGGAGCCAAGATTCCTTAGCTCCGAGATTATTCCGCTGTCAGGCTCTCACTAGCTTGCAGGGCAGCGATATCTCTCGTGGAGCCAAGTTCTTTTAAGCTCCGAGATGATTCCGATGTCAGTCTCTCACTAGCTGGCAGGGCAGGTTGATCTCTCGTGGAGGTTGACCTTTTACTCTGAGGGGGTCTTGCCACCCAGGCTCTCATCAGCTGGCATGACAGACTGATCCCCCCAGGAGGTTAAGTTTTTTTTAGCCCAAATAGGTCTCGCCACCCAGGCTCTCATCAGCTAGCATGGCAGGATGACCCCTCGAAATAGGCCTCATAGTTTTTCGACACTGCGAGAGTAAGCAACACTCAGCGAATACCTTGGGTTGGACTTTTCTTTTCGAGCTTGGACAACCCTCGAAAAGAGCGGGGATTGTGTACAACCCCATATTCGCTGAGTGAGGATCCCAAGCAGGGCATAAGGCCTGTTTTCAAGTTTTAAGCTTTTGAGTTGTGTTGGAACACCCTATTACTATTTGGGTCAGGATGACTATATTTCTATAGGGATTTTTGTGTTGTGACCTCCTTGTTGTTATAAAGGTCACATAGGTTAGTTAGTGTCTTCTTCAGCTCGACGCAGAGTCGACCTCAGCTCGACGCTGAGTCAACCTCAGCTCGACGTAGAGTCGACCTCAGCTCGACGTGGAGTCGACCTCTGCTCGACGTTCCGTCAAGCCCAGTTCTACATTCTGAAACCACTCTCTGGCCGACGTGTGTCGTGCTCAGATCGACGTTTTATTGTGAGCTCGACGTTTTCCAGACTCCCGTCAGTTTTGAATAGGAATTCAAATTCCTTCTGTCAGAACAATTAATGCTGAAGATTTATTGGCCGTTACAGCAAATCTGGTGCATGGCTCAAGGAATTTTCTATGGAATGTTTGCCTGACACTTCCTTTGAGGCATGGACATTTAAGGAAAGCATTTAATGCTCATTGCCAACGGCTATCAAAGACTTAGAAGAAGAACACAGACTTATAATTCTATCAGTCAACAGAGAACAACAAGAATTCTTTCTCTTGCTCTCTGTGATATTCATTCAAGCTTACACACAGGAATTCTGATTGCTTCAGACACAACCATCCAACTTATTTGGATCATCTTTTGCTGGAGCAGATCAGATCATTGAAGACCTGTCACCCTTGTGCAAAGCTCTTCTTCCTGAACTACTTCTTGATCTCAGGGGGAGCTTTGACAACATCAACAGATCCACTTTGCTTCTCTCTACTTATTGATAGAGAAGACAACATCAGTTTTTTTTCCTTTCTGTACAGGGTTTTAACTCCCTTCAAAAGTTACCTTTGGTTTTGCTGAAACCTGATCAAAAATCAGCCCTTTGGTTTGTGAGAACCTGGTCAAAAACTCTCTGGTGCTCAAGACACCTGATCAACTCATCTTGAAGTGGATTCCTATCAAGGGTGATAGAAGAGTGGACTACCCAAGATTTTGGGGAACCACTATAGCTCCTTGTGTATTCTGGTTGCTTGTTTCTTTGTGTTTTGCTTTGTGCTGTGTTTCTCTTCTTGCTTTGATTAATTGCTATATCACCATACACTAAGTAAATCTAAGCCTTCTCTCCACACAAGTTTTAATTTACAAAACTATTTTAAATCACTATATTCACCCCCCTCTAGAGTTAGGATTGATCTTATCCCTCACTTTCAATTGGTATCAGAGGGAGGTTGATCATTCATACAGGCTAACACCTGGATCAAAAGATCTCTGATAAGATCATTTCTCTCAAAAGGGTTATTTCTTTTAGTTTTACTTATCTTTAAAACTCATGGCACAAAACAAGGACTTTGCTAGCACCAGACCTCCTATGTGCAATCTCTCTAAGTTTGCACTATGGAAGGCAAGGATTAGACTTTACATGAATTCATTTGATGAGGACATCTTTAATTCTGTGTTGACAGATTGTCCAAGGCCTCCCACAGGAACAAGTATATCAGATGTTCCTCCTCCTTCAGGAACTGATGCTGACATAAAAAAGTGGAAGGCAGCAGATGCTAAAGCCATGAACATCTTGGCTCAAACCATGTCAGATGACATTTTCCAGAAAGTAGCTGAATGCCATACTGCCAAAGAGATCTGGGAAAAACTTTCAGAAATTGTATCAGGTTCTGCAGATGAAAGAAAGGATAGGAGATCCTACCTCATCACCCAGTATGAGAACTTCAAAAAGGCAGAGTCTGAGTCAGTTGCTGACATGTACAACAGACTGAGTCTAATCATCAGTGAGCTTAGATCACTAGATAAGGACATATCTCTCACTGAGATAAATGACAAGATACTGACTTGTTTCCCTAGCTCTTGGGACTCAAGAATCTGGTCAATTAAAGATGGAAGGTGTAAGACCCCCTTTTTTTTTTCTTTTTCAACCACCGGGGTGTTAGCCCAGAATTCCCGCTTTGCGGTGGCACCGACATCTCGGGAAGGCAACCACTACAAAACGCCAATTCTGCCGGCCCTTTTCGATCACAAGAGAGAGAAGTATTTATACAAAAATGTAAACAAGTCCACAAAAACATGTAAATAAAAGTGAATCATATCCAGTCCATCAATACATATAATAGGAAAATAGATAAATGGGCTCGAGCCCAGTACATCAGAGTCCTCACTACAAGTCACTCATCGCGGAAGATAAGAAAATGCTAATCACTCACGGAGCTGGTCGCAGGTGCACCGGTGCTAGACTGTCCCACCTCCATGCGCACCGTACTCCGCTGGTGCTGGTCCCTGTCTCCCATCCGGAGCTCCTGAAATGTTTGGTTCGAAAACCATTAGTCATAAAGACTAAGCCCTATCATCCCCTACCCCTCCCACCACGGCTCCTAAGCACCGGGCGGAAAGGAGGAAAGGGAAGCTACAAAGTGGAGAATAGTCAAGCAGGTGACGGTAAACCTAACTAGCAAGTTATAACAGGTGAACAGTATAAATGTTGTAATAGGTAGAGCAATTTAATAAATAGCAAATTGTATAAAAAGGCAGCTAGAGAATAGTATGTAAGCAACAAGTAAGTAAGTATGTAACCTTAACTTATATGAATGCCCATACAAACTTATAAGTTAAGGGGTCTTCTGCAAAGCTCCCATCGTATAAAAAGTCCCATACCGATTTATACGTTGGGGTGTCGGTTGTATGCAAATATGAGTGTAGTGATATGCTATGCCATGATTCATGCAAGTGCAACCCACGCACACGACTCTATGCGCACAGACCTTTAGTTCCCCCTGTTCGGGCAGCTAGCTTCACTCCCAGGAACCTCCGTAGTGGCAAACGGAGACAGTGGGTCGGGCCCCCCACTCCTAGGCGGGCATCCACACTACCAGGCCTAGCCCTCCCGTACGCCCCTAGAAGAACACAACCTAGAGTATCCGCGTACTGCTGCTGGATGTACCCTCCAGACTTTCTTTGGCTAAGTGTCCCACACCGCCGAGTCAGCGTACCGATGTCGGTGTGAACGACGATCAGGTACCGAAGACCCACCACCTTTAATCCGTACTCTAACCCTCGAGCCCTCGGCCCCCCGGACAGTCCTGTCCGTGCAACTACCTTCAGAGCTACTGTCTGAATGGCAACAAGTCCTATTATCCTACTTTCCTAGCTATCGGGAAGTGAGTGTGTGCAACCCTAGTTATACTAATTGCTCTTTTAATTTATTATCCCTATGGTTTACGTTAGCCCAGGACTGCCCCCGGTATACCCCGTGAAGGGCTCTCAAGGGGCACTAGGAACCAAGACGGCGGCATTACGGCCCGAAGTTCCCTTTCGCAAGGCACTTATTATTATTGGTTGATCTTCCTTAGCCCGATCCCCTTTTAGTTACTTTAGTTCTAACCCTAGAGTATTAAGACTCTTCCTCTTCTTCCCGGGATGGACGATCTTTCGTCGTTCCCGTACTCCCTTATTCCAACTAGTCTCCCAATGATGAACTCGATCCTAGTTTGCCCTACCAACCATCAACTATCAAAATTCCGTGGCTTTACTATATGCAGACCATCCTAAACTATATGAGGTACCCAAGGGGAGGTACACCAAATTATCTTCCAAATCTCCTATAATATTTACTGGAGGTCTACCATATCATACTTTGTCTAAATCCAGAAACTTATAATTTTCCTAATTAATCTGATATTTATTTAATTTTTCCAAAGGACGTGCCATGGGTCATTTTAAACATGAACTACATGATCTTCCTAAGTAATGGCTACTCAAAAAATCATGATCATTGAATAACAGCAAAATAACCTCAAATACAAATTCTCAGAATTTTATAGGAAGTATTTAACCTCTAAATAATTTATTTAGTATAATCATATTAATTCTACGTAGTAAAGGAAGTACTGAAATTATTCATCTAAAAATTATAGAAAAATCGCTAGTAAGTAGTATGATATATAAAAGATCTTTGTGCTGAGAATCATAATTTTACTAGCTTGCTAACCACCACTAAAGATTTAATCAAATAATCAAGGTAAAACATACTTAATGAAGCGAGACTTAGAATTAATCTTCCTAAAATCCCATAAAAATTCACAGAGATTTAAAAACATAATAAACGTTCTCTGCTTAAATTTCATCACTTTCCAGAGAGTGTGTATTCCCTAATAAATTTCTAAGCAAATCATACAACTACTAAATAATTAAAGGAAGTATCCAAATTAATGAACATAAAATTCATAGAAAAATATCCAGAGCTTGTACCATCCCTATAATTCACTCTCCCCAAATCTCACCACTTTTCAATGTGATTTAGTGTCATTTCTTACCTCTACAAGTTTTGCGCCCTAAACTAGGGTTAGATTTTTAGGTATCCCAACGGTCTCCAAATTTACTAAAATTTCATCCAGAGAACTATATTGGCCCTATGGTTCTCTTCACCCAATTTCGGGTCAATCCAAGGTCATTTGACCACATGACCTTCACAAACCACCAAGATCCAACCTTAGGGTTTGGCCTTGGTCCTTAGGGTAAACTTACCCCGATCCACCTCAAACTCTATGAGGGGGTGCTAGAGAATATTACTAGCCAGTGGTAAAAATCTCAGCCTCTGTTGAGGTGATCTCACCACTCAAACTTCAAAAGTGCACTTTTAACCTAAGACCCCTTATTAGGGAAAAACTTAGGATTGATCATTTCTAGTCCAAACCATCTACAAATGAGATGGAAAATTATACAGAACCTTATGGTGACCCCAGGGACCACTCACCAAAGTTTGGGAGGGTTTGGAAATTATTTAACTATCTAATTAAATTCGGCTAGGATTATTGAATTTTTCTAAAAACTATAGAAAAATATTCTCCAAAAATTCTCATTTTTGGATAGCACCTAGATATATGTAAGATTAGACCACACCCCAAATTTCAAGTTATTTGGATGACTGAATTGGAGTGGGGAATTTTTCTAAAGTCAAGGCAGCCCTCTGGATAGACCTCACCAAAAAGGGTGATGTGGTCTAACCATGATTCCGAATCGAGTGAAATTAATTTTGAATTAAATAGACTTCAAGGGCTACACTTCCTATGTTGATCATTTTACCTGTAGGAGCATCTAGGTATTTTTACCAATTTATTTAACAAGACGGATTTTTCATTCAGAAATTATTTTAAAAATAGAATTTATTTCTCATGCCACTGTTCATCTTCTTCAACAGCCCGAACCAGAGGACTAAAAACCTAATATCCTGTAGCTTTTCCAAGCTATTTCCCGACCATCCAGCCATCTCCCTGGCCGGCCACCACCACCACCACCTCCGTTGAGGCGAGGGCTATCGTCGGGCGGCGGCACAGCCGCCGGAGAGGCGGTTTCCGGCGAACCCGCCACCATGAAATTTTCGGAAAGCCACGAATACGCTCACCCGATCTGGCTCTTTTGAGCCCGATATCTCTCCTAACAATTCCTAAGATCTATCCGTAGAAGAAGAGGGAGGGGAGGACCTTGTTCGCGGGTTGAAGGCGTGCAGAGCGTCGGGAAGCCATTTGCGCGGTGGTGGCGTCGCCGGAAATTCTTCAACAGCAAGGGGAAGTCTGAAACAGTTTGAGGGAGTGTAACCTTTTCCTCCTGCTCTTAGGAATCTTTTATAGATCAGCAAATGGGGAGGGGAAGGGATGAAATGTTGGAGATGAAATGTTGGCGGCCATTAATAACACCCTTATGACGTTTCGGTTATGACGAATGGCAGTTGAAAAGTTGGAGATGAAGAGGTGTTTGCCAGGTGGCAATTTCTTATTGGACCCACTTTTCCTTAATTATTAACATAATTAAAGTAGGGAACGACCCATAAATACTCTTGATTTTCATTCCAATAGTCAGAATTTATTATGGCGTCGGTTACCGAAATTTCCAACCTGGCTTGTCATTTCGGCCTTGGTCACGGGCGTGACACATAGGTCACGGGCGTGACAGGCCCGGGTAGCCAGTTCTGGGTTCGACGATCGTCGAACTGGGATCGACGATCGTCGAGCGGTTGTCACGGGCGTGACACCTGGGTCACGGGCGTGACAGGCCTGTGCGGCCAATTCTGGTTCGACGACGTCGAACTGAAATCGACGATCGTCGAGCGTGTCACGCCCTATGTCACAGGCGTGACATGGAGGGTCACGGGCGTGACATGCCCGTGGGGCCAATTTTGGGTCGACGACCGTCGACCTGAAATCGACGATCATGGTCACGCCCTATGTCACAGGCGTGACATGCCCGTGGGGCCAATTTTGGGTCGACGACCGTCGACCTGGAATCGACGATCATGGTCATGCCCTATGTCACGGGCGTGACATGGCGGGTCACGGGCATGACATGCCCGTGGGGCCAATTTTGGGTCGACGACCGTCGACCTGGAATCGACGATCATGGTCACGCCCTATGTCACGGGCGTGACGGGTCGGTCACGGGCGTGACCAACCCGTGACCCGATTTCTTGGTCGATTTATTTCAAGTTTTGGGCTCCCTAGGGTTCTACCACAACCAACTGACTCCTAGGGGTCTAGCCGGAAATGGGATGTTACAAATCCCAATAAACAAAACAAAGATTTCGTCCCCGAAATCAAGGTTAAGCCTACGGGACTCTAATCGGGAAAAATAAGCTTGTAACATCCCATGAGAACTGAAAGATTATCTCTCTACGTTATGTTTATTTGTGCGGTTTCGAATCTAAGATTAATTCGTCCACCTAACTAGGTATAATCACCCCAATAAACAAAAGATTAGCCCCTATTCTTGAAGTTTAAAACAGGAAGGCAAATTGATTGTCCAGAGGTGTTGTGAGGTATACCTGACGAAAAAGTTCCGGGTATTTTTGCTGCATCAAGTCCTGTGGCTCCCATATATGCTCCTCCTGCCCATGATTGTTCCACAGAACCTTGACTAACGGGACCTTCTTCCGTCGCAAGACCCGCACTGCCGTATCGTCAATCCTGATAGGCTCCAAATCGACTGACCGATCCGAGGCCACTGGGCCATCTGCCGAGGAAATCAGCTGCTCAGGGCGTAGCAGAGCCCTCCGAAGTGAGGAGACGTGGAAGACGTCATGCAATCCCGCTAACTCCGGCGGTAGCTCCAGTCTATAGGCTAAGGGGCCGATCCGCTCCAGGATCCTATAGGGCCCCATATACCTCGGACTGAGCTTCTTCCGCCCGCGAACCCGCTAGACTCCGTGCATCGGCCGTATCTTCAAGAAAAATCGGTCCCCCACCTGGAACTCCACTTGGCGATGCTTCGCATCATAGTATTTCGCCTGTCTGCTCTGGCTTCCAACATCCTGTCTCGGATCAATCTAATCTGAGCATCTGTATCTCCCACAAACTCCGAGCCCAGTGCCTGCGGATCCTCGTCCTGAACCCATGATAGTGGGGTTCTGCACCTCCTTCCGTACAACGCTTCGTATGGAGCCATGCCTATGCTGGACTGATGAGCGTTGTTGTATGAAAACTCGACCAGTGGTAACAATCTCTCCCAAGGCTCGCCACGGTCCAAAATACACAGTCGTAACAGATCTTCCAGTGTACGGTTTGTGCGCTCTGTTTGTCCGTCGGTCTGAGGGTGGAAAGCTGTGCTGAATGTCAACCGAGAACCCAGATGGGCCTGGACTGACCTCCATTCCCTGGATGTAAACCGCCCATCCCGATCCGAAACGATAGTCTTGGGCACCCCATGATAACGCACGAACTGCTCAATGAACCTCCGTACTAATACACTGACCGGTGTGTCCTTTGCCACTAGGATGAATCTGGCCACCTTTGTCAGCCTGTCCACTATCACCCAGATCGAGTCGTTCCCCGCACGGGATCTAGGTAGCCCATGTATGAAGTCCATGGCTATATCTTCAAACTTCCACTCCGGTACTAGAAGCGGCTGCAACAAACCTGCCGGGTTCCTACACTCCGCCTTCACGAGCTGGCAGGCCTCACAATACGTCACAAAATACGTAATATCTTTCTTTATACCCGGCCAATACATCGTCCTCTGTAAATCCTTTACCATCTTTCTGATCCCCGGGTGTACCGAATACCGGCTGCAGTGAGCCTCCGTCAAAATATCCTCCCGGATCCGTCCTCCTGCTGGTATGTAGACTCTGCCCCGGAAACACAGGAGCCCATCCCTCAAAGAGTAATCTCCTGTCGTGCCTTCCTCCAAGGCTCGGAATATCGGCTCAGCTCTCTCGTCCCGTATCTGCCCATCTCTGATGCGGTCTCGAATGTCATCAGTAGTAGCCATCGACCCCAGGTACTCCATGTACAGCTCCGGGTCATCCTCAGACACTAGCGAAATCTGCATCTCCTCGAATGATCTAATCAACTCCAAAGCCATCAGCTGCGGGCCTGCTCTAGTCGTACTCGCTCTCCGGCTCAGAGCATCCGCAACCACGTTCGCCTTCCCCGGATGGTAGTGCATGGTATACTGGTAGTCCGAAAGAAACTCCACCCAGCGTCTCTGCCTGATGTTTAACTCCTTCTGGGTGTCGACGTACTTTAGATTTTTGTGGTCGGAGAAGATATCACAATGTACCCCGTAGAGATAGTGCCGTCAGATCTTAAGAGCAAAAATGACTGCCCCCATCTCCAAATCGTGCACGGGGTAGTACTGCTCGTGCTGCTTCAACTGACGGGAGGCATAGGCTATTACGTGCCCATTCTGCATAAGGACGGCACCCATCCCCTGATAGGAAGCATCTGCATACACCTGGAATCCCTCCTTCCCTGATGGAAGAGCAAGGATGGGAGCCGAGGTGAGACGATCCTTCAGCTCCTGGAAGGCAGATTCGCATCGCGGCGTCCAAATAAAAGGGGACTCCTTCTTCGTCAGAGACGTAAGAGGGAGGGCAATCTGAGAGAACCCCTTTACGAACTTCCGGTAGTAACCGGCAAGTCCCAAGAAACTTCGAACATCCGTGGCCGACTTTAGTGGTGGCCAATCCCGTACTGCGTGGATCTTTGCCGGATCCACTGCCAGACCTGCTCCACTGATGACATGGCCCAGAAAGGCCACCTCCTTTAGCCAGAACTGGCACTTGCTGTACTTGGCATACATCTCGTGTTCACGCAGCTTCTCCAAGGTCAAGGCTAGATGTCTCGCGTGCTCCTCCTCCGTCCTTGAATAGATGAGAATGTCGTCGATGAATACAATGACAAAGACGTCCAGATACTCCTCAAACACCCGATTCATCAAAGTCATGAATGCGGAGGGTGCATTCGTGAGCCCGAATGGCATCACGGTAAACTCGTACAAGCCGTATCTGCTGCTGAAGGCCGTCTTCGGGATGTCCTCCTCCCGAATACGGAGCTGGTAGTATCCTGACCTCAGATCCAGCTTTGAGAACCAATGAGCTCCCTCCAGCTGATCAAAAAGCTCGTCTATCCGTGGTAAAGGATAAGTATTCCGGACTGTCAACCTGTTCAGAGCCCGGTAATCGATGCACAGTCGAAGGGTCCCGTCCTTCTTCTTAACGAACAGCACTGGAGCTCCCCACGGTGATGAGCTAGGCCGAACGAACCCGGCCTCCACTAACTCCTGAAGCTGACTTCGGAATTCCACCAACTCCTTTGGGGCCATTCGATAGGGAGCTCTGGATACCGGCTTAGCCCCCGGTACGAGCTGAATCTGAAAGTCCTTCTCTCGGTGCGGGAGTAACCCTGGTAGCTTCTCTGGAAACACGTCGGCGAAGTCCCGCACTACCGGAATATCTGCAATGGAATCCTTGGCTACGACCGCCTCCAAGAGGACCTGATAAACCTCTTCCCCTGCAGGTGGGCCTTAACGGCCTGCACAGACGATAGTAAAGTACGGGGTGCTGATATAATACCTTCGATAACAATGAAGGAGTCGTCGTGCCTCACGGTGATCCTCTTCGCCACGCAATCGATCTGGGCATGATTCCAGTACAGCCAGGTCATGCCCAGAATCAGATCATAATCTGGAATCCTCAAAACCGTCGCTGGTGCCTCAAACAACTTTCCGCCGATCCTCGCTTCCATATCACAATGAGTAGAGGTCAATATCTTTGATCCATCGGGTAGGCGCACCCTCAGCATCTTCCCGATGCTTAGCTCCACTCCTGCCAGTCCTTTCACGAAATCCTCCGACACGAATGATTGCGACGCACCAGTGTCGAAGAGGGTGTGAGCGGGCTTGCCGCTCACGAATACTATGCCTGGGGTAATTAAATGTCTTAGTATTCTTATTGTAGTTTATCTTCTCTTAATTTCTAACCAGGTTATGTTTAAAATAGTAGTTTATATGAGGAAAATCTGAAAAGTACTGCCATACCTGTGATAACCTGCTCCGGGTTCCGAGGCTGTGTCAGGTCTAGAGCATACACCTGCTCTCTCTCTGGCCTACGACCTCGATCCTGAAATCCTCGTCCTCGGTCCTGTCCTCGTCCGCCATACTGTCGGGGAGGTGGAGCGCCCTGATGTGCTGGTGGGGGTGCTCGCCCCACAGGGCAGTTCCGCTTGATATGCCCCGGCTGGTTGCACTGATAGCATACCGGTGGCTGCCCTGCCGTCCTTGGCATTTCCAGCATTTGTATAGGCTGGGGAGCCAATACCCCCTGAGTCCTCTGACTCCTCCTGCCCAAACTCCTGACGAGGCTGATCCCCGTTCCTTCTCTCCCCCCGATAACCTGGCCCCGAGGGCGGTCCTCTACGACCTCCAATCACTGAATCATCAGCCGGTTCTCTTCCGGATTCTTCACTCTGTAAGCTGATCCGCCTCTCTCTTCTTAGCCCATCTCCAGAATCCTGGCCAGACTCCCCTCTGAAACGAAAAGGAGGGCCTGCCTCATGTCATCCTGCAGTCCCTTATAAAACCTCCGGGCCGTAGCCAGCATCGTCTAACTGGTAAGCGTCCGCATAACGGCCAGGTGAGTGAACTCCTGAATAGTACTCCACCACAGTCCTGTTCCCTGCCTCAACCGCAAGGAACCTATCCTCCAGGTCATCTCTCGCCGACTGAGTGTACAAAGTGTCCCAAGAGCGCTGCTCTGAACTCCTCCCAAGTAATATCAGCATAATCCATCCCTGCAAAGGTGGTGTCCAGCTGAGATTTCCACCATCTCTTTCCGTGTGACTCTAAGCAGGAGACTGTCAAAAGCGACTGCCTCCTCCGTGGGGCATCGAATCCCTGCCAGCATCTCATAAATGGTGTCCAACCACTCCTCCGTACGTACTGCAGACTCCGTCCCCTGGTAGGATGGAGGGGAAAGTCCTCGGAAGACCGTCATCCAATTGGCCCCGGTGTTTGGGCTGTGGGGCCGGGGCTTGTTGAGCTCTGAAGGCCTCCAGGATGGCCGTCAGTGTTTGCCCCATCTCCATCTGCTGGAACGGAACGGGTGCTGGCGGAGTCGGGACCACATTCGGAGCCTGAGGTGTCCCCTGCTGCGATGTAGGGTTCGTCGCAGGCTACAAGAAAAAATTCCATTTGTTAGAGAGCGAATGAATGGAATTTAAGAAGAGTTATGATGGACTTTCACATGTGATTTCCCTTATGGGCACACACCACTGCTTCCGCTGCTAGTTTGTCCGCAAACTAAGCTCGCACGGGGGTGGCCAAGGTTTTTATGGACTACTTCTCTTTCGATCGAGGTTTGCTCTGATACCACTTGTAAGACCCCCTTTTTTTTCTTTTTCAACCACCGGGGTCTTAGCCCAGAATTACCGCTTTGCGGTGGCACCGACATCTCGGGAAGGCAACCACTATAAAACGCCAATTCTGCCGGCCCTTTTCGATCACAAGAGAGAGAAGTATTTATAAAAAAATGTAAACAAGTCCACAAAAACATGTAAATAAAAGTGAATCATATCTAGTCCATCAATACATATAATAGGAAAATAGATAAATGGGCTCGAGCCCAGTACATCAGAGTCCTCACTACAAGTCACTCATCGCGGAAGATAAGAAAATTCTAATCACTCACGGAGCTGGTCGCAGGTGCACCGGTGATAGACTGTCCCACCTCCATGCGCACCGTACTCCGCTGGTGCTGGTCCCTGTCTCCCATCCGGAGCTCCTGAAATGTTTGGTTCGAAAACCATTAGTCATAAAGACTAAGCCCTATCATCCCCTACCCCTCCCACCACGGCTCCTAAGCACCAGGCGGAGAGGAGGAAAGGGAAGCTACAAAGTGGAGAATAGTCAAGCAGGTGACGGTAGACCTAACTAGCAAGTTATAACAGGTGAACAATATAAATGTTGTAATAGGTAGAGCAATTTAATAAATAGCAAATTGTATAAAAAGGCAGCTAGAGAATAGTATGTAAGCAACAAGTAAGTAAGTATGTAACCTTAACTTATATGAATGCCCATACAAACTTATAAGTTAAGGGGTCTTCTGCAAAGCTCCCATCGTATAAAAAGTCCCATACCGATTTATACGTTGGGGTGTCGGTTGTATGCAAATATGAGTGTAGTGATATGTTATGCCATGATTCATGCAAGTGCAACCCACGCACACGACTCTATGCGCACAGACCTTTAGTTCCCCCTGTTCGGGCAGCTAGCTTCACTCCTAGGAACCTCCGTAGTGGCAAACGGAGACAGTGGGTCGGGCCCCCCACTCCTAGGCGGGCATCCACACTACCAGGCCTAGCCCTCCCGTACGCCCCTAGAAGAACACAACCTAGAGTATCCGCGTACTGCTGCTGGATGTACCCTCCAGACTTTCTTTGGCTAAGTGTCCCACACCGCCGAGTCAGCGTACCGATGTCGGTGTGAACGACGATCAGGTACCGAAGACCCACCACCTTTAATCTGTACTCCAACCCTCGAGCCCTCGGCCCCCCAGACAGTCCTGTCCGTGCAACTACCTTCAGAGCTACTGTCTGAATGGCAACAAGTCCTATTATCCTACTTTCCTAGCTATCGGGAAGTGAGTGTGTGCAACCCTAGTTATACTAATTGCTCTTTTAATTTATTATCCCTATGGTTTACGTTAGCCCAGGACTGCCCCCGGTATACCCCGTGAAGGGCTCTCAAGGGGCACTAGGAACCAAGACGGCGGCATTACGGCCCGAAGTTCCCTTTCGCAAGGCACTTATTATTATTGGTTGATCTCCCTTAGCCCGATCCCCTTTTAGTTACTTTAGTTCTAACCCTAGAGTATTAAGACTCTTCCTCTTCTTCCCGGGATGGACGATCTTTCGTCGTTCCCGTACTCCCTTATTCCAACTAGTCTCCCAATGATGAACTCGATCCTAGTTTGCCCTACCAACCATCAACTATCAAAATTTCGTGGCTTTACTATATGCAGACCATCCTAAACTATATGAGGTACCCAAGGGGAGGTACACCAAATTATCTTCCAAATCTCCTATAATATTTACTGGAGATCTACCATATCATACTTTGTCTAAATCCAGAAACTTATAATTTTCCTAATTAATCTGATATTTATTTAATTTTTCCAAAGGACGTGCCATGGGTCATTTTAAACATGAACTACATGATCTTCCTAAGTAATGGCTACTCAAAAAATCATGATCATTAAATAACAGCAAAATAACCTCAAATACAAATTCTCAGAATTTTACAGGAAGTATTTAACCTCTAAATAATTTATTTAGTATAATCATATTAATTCTACGTAGTGATGGAAGTACTGAAATTATTCATCTAAAAATTATAGAAAAATCGCTAGTAAGTAGTATGATATATAAAAGATCTTTGTGCTGAGAATCATAATTTTACTAGCTTGCTAACCACCACTAAAGATTTAATCAAATAATCAAGGTAAAACATACTTAATGAAGCGAGCCTTAGAATTAATCTTCCTAAAATCCCATAAAAATTCACAGAGATTTAAAAACATAATAAACGTTCTCTGCTTAAATTTCATCACTTTCCAGAGAGTGTGTATTCCTAATAAATTTCTAAGCAAATCATACAACTACTAAATAATTAAAGGAAGTATCCAAATTAATGAACATAAAATTCATAGAAAAATATCCAGAGCTTGTACCATCCCTATAATTCACTCTCCCCAAATCTCACCACTTTTCAATGTGATTTAGTGTCATTTCCTACCTCTACAAGTTTTGCGCCCTAAACTAGGGTTAGATTTTTAGGTATCCCAACGGTCTCCAAATTTACTAAATTTCATCCAGAGAACTATATTGGCCCTATGGTTCTCTTCACCCAATTTCGGGTCAATCCAAGGTCATTTGACCACATGACCTTCACAAACCACCAAGATCCAACCTTAGGGTTTGGCCTTGGTCCTTAGGGTAAACTTACCCCGATCCACCTCAAACTCCATGAGGGGGTGCTAGAGAATATTACTAGCCAGTGGTAAAAATCTCAGCCTCTGTTGAGGTGATCTCACCACTCAAACTTCAAAAGTGCACTTTTAACCTAAGACCCCTTATTAGGGCAAAACTTAGGATTGATCATTTCTAGTCCAAACCATCTACAAATGAGATGGAAAATTATACAGAACCTTATGGTGACCCCAGGGACCACTCACCAAAGTTTGGGAGGGTTTGGAAATTATTTAACTATCTAATTAAATTCGGCTAGGATTATTGAATTTTTTCTAAAAACTATAGAAAAATATTCTCCAAAAATTCTCATTTTTGGATAGCACCTAGATATATTAAGATTAGACCACACCCCAAATTTCAAGTCATTTGGATGACTGAATTGGAGTGGGGAATTTTTCTAAAGTCAAGGCAGCCCTCTGGATAGACCAAAGGGTGCTGTGGTCTAACCATGATTCCGAATCGAGTGAAATTAATTTTGAATTAAATAGACTTCAAGGGCTACACTTCCTATGTTGATCATTTTTCCTGTAGGAGCATCTAGGTATTTTTACCAATTTATTTAACAAGACGGATTTTTCATTCAGAAATTATTTTAAAAATAGAATTTATTTCTCATGCCACTGTTCATCTTCTTCAACAGCCCGAACCAGAGGACTAAAAACCTAATATCCTGTAGCTTTTCCAAGCTATTCCCGACCATCCAGCCATCTCCCTGGCCGGCCACCACCACCACCACCTCCGTTGAGGCGAGGGCTATCGTCGGGCGGCGGCACAGCCGCCGGAGAGGCGGTTTCCGGCGAACCCGCCACCATGAAATTTTCGGAAAGCCACGAATACGCTCACCCGATCTGGCTCTTTTGAGCCCGATATCTCTCCTAACAATTCCTAAGATCTATCCGTAGAAGAAGAGGGAGGGGAGGACCTTGTTCGCGGGTTGAAGGCGTGCAGAGCGTCGGGAAGCCATTTGCGCGGTGGTGGCGTCGCCGGAAATTCTTCAACAGCAAGGGGAAGTCTGAAACAGTTTGAGGGAGTGTAACCTTTTCCTCCTGCTCTTAGGAATCTTTTATAGATCAGCAAATGGGGAGGGGAAGGGATGAAACGTTGGAGATGAAACGTTGGCGGCCATTAATAACACCCTTATGACGTTTCGGTTATGACGAATGGCAGTTGAAAAGTTGGAGATGAAGAGGTGTTTGCCAGGTGGCAATTTCCTATTGGACCCACTTTTCCTTAATTATTAACATAATTAAAGTAGGGAACGACCCATAAATACTCTTGATTTTCATTCCAATAGTCAGAATTTATTATGGCGTCGGTTACCGAAATTTCCAACCTGGCTTGTCATTTCGGCCTTGGTCACGGGCGTGACACATAGGTCACGGGCGTGACAGGCCGGGTAGCCAGTTCTAGGTTCGACGATTGTTGAACTGGGATCGACGATCGTCGAGCGGTTGTCACGGGCGTGACACCTGGGTCACGGGCGTGACAGGCCTGTGCGGCCAATTCTGGTTCGACGACGTCGAACTGAAATCGACGATCGTCGAGCGTGTCACGCCCTATGTCACAGGCGTGACATGGAGGGTCACGGGCGTGACATGCCCGTGGGGCAATTTTGGTCGACGACCGTCGACCTGAAATCGACGATCATGGTCACGCCCTATGTCACGGGCGTGACATGCCCGTGGGGCCAATTTTGGGTCGACCACCGTCGACCTGGAATCGACGATCATGGTCACGCCCTATGTCACGGGCGTGACATGGCGGGTCACGGGCATGACATGCCCGTGGGGCCAATTTTGGGTCGACGACCGTCGACCTGGAATCGACGATCATGGTCACGCCCTATGTCACGGGCGTGACGGGTCGGTCACGGGCGTGACCAACCCGTGACCCGATTTCTTGGTCGATTTATTTCAAGTTTTGGGCTCCCTAGGGTTCTACCACAACCAACTGACTCCTAGGGGTCTAGCCGGAAATGGGATGTTACAAATCCCAATAAACAAAACAAAGATTTCGTCCCTGAAATCAAGGTTAAGCCTACGGGACTCTAATCGGGAAAAATAAGCTTGTAACATCCCATGAGAACTGAAAGATTATCTCTCTACGTTATGTTTGTTTGTGCGGTTTCGAATTTAAGATTAATTCGTCCACCTAACTAGGTATAATCACCCCAATAAACAAAAGATTAGCCCCTATTCTTGAAGTTTAAAACAGGAAGGCAAATTGATTGTCCAGAGGGGTTGTGAGGTATACCTGACGAAAAAGTTCCGGGTATTTTTGCTGCATCAAGTCCTGTGGCTCCCATATATGCTCCTCCTGCCCATGATTGTTCCACAGAACCTTGACTAACGGGACCTTCTTCCGTCGCAAGACCCGCACTGCCATATCGTCAATCCTGATAGGCTCCAAATCGACTGACCGATCCGAGGCCACTGGGCCATCTGCCGAGGAAATCAGCTGCTCAGGGCGTAGCAGAGCCCTCCGAAGTGAGGAGACGTGGAAGACGTCATACAATCCCGCTAACTCCGGCGGTAGCTCCAGTCTATAGGCTAAGGGGCCGATCCGCTCCAGGATCCTATAGGGCCCCATATACCTCGGACTGAGCTTCTTCCGCCCGCGAACCCGCGAGACTCCGTGCATCGGCCGTATCTTCAAGAAAACTCGGTCCCCCACCTGGAACTCCACTTGGCGATGCTTCGCATCATAGTATTTCGCCTGTCTGCTCTGGGCTTCCAACATACTGTCTCGGATCAATCTAATCTGAGCATCTGTATCTCCCACAAACTCCGAGCCCAGTGCCTGCGGATCCTCGTCCTGAACCCATGATAGTGGGGTTCTGCACCTCCTTCCGTACAACGCTTCGTATGGAGCCATGCCTATGCTGGACTGATGAGCGTTGTTGTATGAAAACTCGACCAGTGGTAACAATCTCTCCCAAGGCTCGCCACGGTCCAAAATACACAGTCGTAACAGATCTTCCAGTGTACGGTTTGTGCGCTCTGTTTGTCCGTCGGTCTGAGGGTGGAAAGCTGTGCTGAATGTCAACCGAGAACCCAGATGGGCCTGGACTGACCTCCATTCCCTGGATGTAAACCGCCCATCCCGATCCGAAACGATAGTCTTGGGCACCCCATGATAACGCACGAACTGCTCAATGAACCTCCGTACTAATACACTGACCGGTGTGTCCTTTGCCACTAGGATGAATCTGGCCACCTTTGTCAGCCTGTCCACTATCACCCAGATCGAGTCGTTCCCCGCACGGGATCTA
Source organism: Platanthera zijinensis (assembly GCA_039513925.1). Taxonomy (NCBI): domain Eukaryota; kingdom Viridiplantae; phylum Streptophyta; class Magnoliopsida; order Asparagales; family Orchidaceae; genus Platanthera; species Platanthera zijinensis. The sequence continues at coordinate 116,416,219 of CM077087.1, forward strand.
GGTAGCCCATGTATGAAGTCCATGGCTATATCTTCAAACTTCCACTCCGGTACTGGAAGCGGCTGCAACAAACCTGCCGGGTTCCTACACTCCGCCTTCACGAGCTGGCAGGCCTCACAATGCGTCACAAAATACGTAATATCTTTCTTCATACCCGGCCAATACATCATCCTCTTTAAATCCTTTACCATCTTGCTGATCCCCGGGTGTACCGAATACCGGCTGCAGTGAGCCTCCGTCAAAATATCCTCCCGGATCCGTCCTCCTGCTGGTATGTAGACTCTGCCCCGGAAACACAGGAGCCCATCCCTCAAAGAGTAATCCCCTGTCGTGCCTTCCTCCAAGGCTCGGAATATCGGCTCAGCTCTCTCGTCCTGCATCTGCCCATCTCTGATGCGGTCTCGAATGTCATCAGTAGTAGCCATCGACCCCAGGTACTCCATGTACAGCTCCGGGTCATCCTCAGACACTAGCGAAATCTGCATCTCCTCGAATGATCTAATCAACTCCAAAGCCATCAGCTGCGGGCCTGCTCTAGTCGTACTCGCTCTCCGGCTCAGAGCATCCGCAACCACGTTCGCCTTCCCGGATGGTAGTGCATGGTATACTGGTAGTCCGAAAGAAACTCCACCCAGCGTCTCTGCCTGATGTTTAACTCCTTCTGGGTGTCGACGTACTTCAGATTCTTGTGGTCGGAGAAGATATCACAATGTACCCCGTAGAGATAGTGCCGCAGATCTTAAGAGCAAAAATGACTGCCCCCATCTCCAAATCGTGCACGGGGTAGTTCTGCTCGTGCTGCTTCAACTGACGGGAGGCATAGGCTATTACGTGCCCATTCTGCATAAGGACGGCACCCATCCCTGATAGGAAGCATCTGCATACACCTGGAATCCCTCCTTCCCTGATGGAAGAGCAAGGATGGGAGCCGAGGTGAGACGATCCTTCAGCTCCTGGAAGGCAGATTCGCATCGCGGCGTCCAAATAAAAGGGGACTCCTTCTTCGTCAGAGACGTAAGAGGGAGGGCAATCTGAGAGAACCCCTTTACGAACTTCCGGTAGTAACCGACAAGTCCCAAGAAACTTCGAACATCCGTGGCCGACTTTAGTGGTGGCCAATCCCGTACTGCGTGGATCTTTGCCGGATCCACTGCCAGACCTGCTCCACTGATGACATGGCCCAGAAAGGCCACCTTCTTTAGCCAGAACTGGCACTTGCTGTACTTGGCATACATCTCGTGTTCACGCAGCTTCTCCAAGGTCAAGGCTAGATGTCTCGCGTGCTCCTCCTCCGTCCTTGAATAGATGAGAATGTCGTCGATGAATACAATGACAAAGTCGTCCAGATACTCCTCGAACACCTGATTCATCAAAGTCATGAATGCGTAGGGTGCATTCGTGAGCCCGAATGGCATCACGGTAAACTCGTACAAGCCATATCTGCTGCTGAAGGCCGTCTTCGGGATGTCCTCCTCCCGAATACGGAGCTGGTAGTATCCTGACCTCAGATCCAGCTTTGAGAACCAATGAGCTCCCTCCAGCTGATCAAAAAGCTCGTCTATCCGTGGTAAAGGATAAGTATTCCGGACTGTCAACCTGTTCAGAGCCCGGTAATCGATGCACAGTCGAAGGGTCCCGTCCTTCTTCTTAACGAACAGCACCGGAGCTCCCCACGGTGATGAGCTAGGCCGAACGAACCCGGCCTCCACTAACTCCTGAAGCTGACTTCGGAATTCCACCAACTCCTTTGGGGCCATTCGATAGGGAGCTCTGGATACCGGCTTAGCCCCCGGTACGAGCTGAATCTGAAAGTCCTTCTCTCGGTGCGGGAGTAACCCTGGTAGCTTCTCTGGAAACACGTCGGCGAAGTCCCGCACTACCGGAATATCTGCAATGGAATCCTTGGCTACGACCGCCTCCAAGAGGACCTGATAAACCTCTTCCCCCTGCAGGTGGGCCTTAACGGCCTGCACAGACGATAGTAAAGTACGGGGTGCTGATATAATACCTTCGATAACAATGAAGGAGTCGTCGTGCCTCACGGTGATCCTCTTCGCCACGCAATCGATCTGGGCATGATTCCAGTACAGCCAGGTCATGCCCAGAATCAGATCATAATCTGGAATCCTCAAAACCGTCGCTGGTGCCTCAAACAACTTTCCGCCGATCCTCGCTTCCATATCACAATGAGTAGAGGTCAATATCTTTGATCCATCGGGTAGGCGCACCCTCAGCATCTTCCCGATGCTTAGCTCCACTCCTGCCAGTCCTTTCACGAAATCCTCCGACACGAATGATTGCGACGCACCAGTGTCGAAGAGGGTGTGAGCGGGCTTGCCGCTCACGAATACTATGCCTGGGGTAATTAAATGTCTTAGTATTCTTATTGTAGTTTATCTTCTCTTAATTTCTAACCAGGTTATGTTTAAAATAGTAGTTTATATGAGGAAAATCTGAAAAGTACTGCCATACCTGTGATAACCTGCTCCGGGTTCCGAGGCTGTGTCAGGTCTAGAGCATACACCTGCTCTCTCTCTGGCCTACGACCTCGATCCTGAAATCCTCGTCCTCGGTCCTGTCCTCGTCCGCCAAACTGTCGGGGAGGTGGAGCGCCCTGATGTGCTGGTGGGGGTGCTCTCCCCACAGGGCAGTTCCGCTTGATATGCCCCGGCTGGTTGCACTGATAGCATACCGGTGGCTGCCCTGCCGTCCTTGGCATTTCCAGCATTTGTATAGGCTGGGGAGCCAATACCCCCTGAGTTCTCTGCTCCTGCCCAAACTCCTGACGAGGCTGATCCCCGTTCCTTCTCTCCCCGATAACCTGGCCCGAGGGCGGTCTCTACGACCTCCAATCACTGAATCATCAGCCGGTCTCTTCCGATTCTTCACTGTAAGCTGATCCGCTCTCTCTTCTTAGCCATCTCCAGAATCCTGGCCAGACTCCCCTCTGAAACGAAAAGGAGGGCCTGCCTCATGTCATCCTGCAGTCCCTTATAAAACCTCCGGGCGTAGCCAGCATCGTCTAACTGGTAAGCGTCTGCATAACGAGCCAGGTGAGTGAACTCCTGATAGTACTCCACCACAGTCCTGTTCCCCTGCCTCAACTGCAGGAACCTATCCTCCAGGTCATCTCTCGCCGACTGAGGTACAAAGTGTCCCAAGAGCGCTGCTCTGAACTCCTCCCAAGTAATATCAGCATAATCCATCCCTGCAAAGGTGGTGTCCAGCTGAGATTTCCACCATCTCTTTCCGTGTGACTCTAAGCAGGAGACTGTCAAAGCGACTGCCTCCTCCGTGGGGCATCGAATCCCTGCCAGCATCTCATAAATGGTGTCCAACCACTCCTCCGTACGTACTGCAGACTCCGTCCCCTGGTAGGATGGAGGGGAAAGTCCTCGGAATACCGTCATCCAATTGGCCCCGGGGTTTGGCTGTGGGGCCGGGGCTTGTTGAGCTCTGAAGGCCTCCAGGATGGCCGTCAGTGTTTGCCCCATCTCCATCTGCTGGAACGGAACGGGTGCTGGCGGAGTCGGGACCACATTCGGAGCCTGAGGTGTCCCCTGCTGCGATGTAGGGTTCGTCGCAGGCTACAAGAAAAAATTCCATTTGTTAGAGAGCGAATGAATGGAATTTAAGAAGAGTTATGATGGACTTTCACATGTGATTTCCCTTATGGGCACACCACTGCTTCCGCTGCTAGTTTGTCCGCAAACTAAGCTCGCACGGGGGTGGCCCAAGGTTTTTATGGACTACTTCTCTTTCGATCGAGGTTTGCTCTGATACCACTTGTAAGACCCCCTTTTTTTCTTTTTCAACCACCGGGGTCTTAGCCCAGAATTGCCGCTTTGCGGTGGCACCGACATCTCGGAAGGCAACCACTACAAAACGCCAATTCTGCCGGCCCTTTTCGATCACAAGAGAGAGAAGTATTTATAAAAAAATGTAAACAAGTCCACAAAAACATGTAAATAAAAGTGAATCATATCTAGTCCATCAATACATATAATAGGAAAATAGATAAATGGGCTCGAGCCCAGTACATCAGAGTCCTCACTACAAGTCACTCATCGCGGAAGATAAGAAAATTCTAATCACTCACGGAGCTGGTCGCAGGTGCACCGGTGATAGACTGTCCCACCTCCATGCGCACCGTACTCCGCTGGTGCTGGTCCCTGTCTCCCATCCGGAGCTCCTGTAATGTTTGGTTCGAAAACCATTAGTCATAAAGACTAAGCCCTATCATCCCCTACCCCTCCCACCACGGCTCCTAAGCACCAGGCGGAGAGGAGGAAAGGGAAGCTACAAAGTGGAGAATAGTCAAGCAGGTGACGGTAGACCTAACTAGCAAGTTATAACAGGTGAACAGTATAAATGTTGTAATAGGTAGAGCAATTTAATAAATAGCAAATTGTATAAAAAGGCAGCTAGAGAATAGTATGTAAGCAACAAGTAAGTAAGTATGTAACCTTAACTTATATGAATGCCCATACAAACTTATAAGTTAAGGGGTCTTCTGCAAAGCTCCCATCGTATAAAAAGTCCCATACCGATTTATACGTTGGGGTGTCGGTTGTATGCAAATATGAGTGTAGTGATATGTTATGCCATGATTCATGCAAGTGCAACCCACGCACACGACTCTATGCGCACAGACCTTTAGTTCCCCCTGTTCGGGCAGCTAGCTTCACTCCTAGGAACCTCCGTAGTGGCAAACGGAGACAGTGGGTCGGGCCCCCCACTCCTAGGCGGGCATCCACACTACCAGGCCTAGCCCTCCCGTACGCCCCTAGAAGAACACAACCTAGAGTATCCGCGTACTGCTGCTGGATGTACCCTCCAGACTTTCTTTGGCTAAGTGTCCCACACCGCCGAGTCAGCGTACCGATGTCGGTGTGAACGACGATCAGGTACCGAAGACCCACCACCTTTAATCTGTACTCCAACCCTCGAGCCCTCGGCCCCCCAGGACAGTCCTGTCCGTGCAACTACCTTCAGAGCTACTGTCTGAATGGCAACAAGTCCTATTATCCTACTTTCCTAGCTATCGGGAAGTGAGTGTGTGCAACCCTAGTTATACTAATTGCTCTTTTAATTTATTATCCCTATGGTTTACGTTAGCCCAGGACTGCCCCCGGTATACCCCGTGAAGGGCTCTCAAGGGGCACTAGGAACCAAGACGACGGCATTACGGCCCGAAGTTCCCTTTCGCAAGGCACTTATTATTATTGGTTGATCTCCCTTAGCCCGATCCCCTTTTAGTTACTTTAGTTCTAACCCTAGAGTATTAAGACTCTTCCTCTTCTTCCCGGGATGGACGATCTTTCGTCGTTCCCGTACTCCCTTATTCCAACTAGTCTCCCAATGATGAACTCGATCCTAGTTTGCCCTACCAACCATCAACTATCAAAATTCGTGGCTTTACTATATGCAGACCATCCTAAACTATATGAGGTACCCAAGGGGAGGTACACCAAATTATCTTCCAAATCTCCTATAATATTTACTGGAGATCTACCATATCATACTTTGTCTAAATCCAGAAACTTATAATTTTCCTAATTAATCTGATATTTATTTAATTTTTCCAAAGGACGTGCCATGGGTCATTTTAAACATGAACTACATGATCTTCCTAAGTAATGGCTACTCAAAAATCATGATCATTAAATAACAGCAAATAACCTCAAATACAAATTCTCAGAATTTTATAGGAAGTATTTAACCTCTAAATAATTTATTTAGTATAATCATATTAATTCTACGTAGTGATGGAAGTACTGAAATTATTCATCTAAAAATTATAGAAAAATCGCTAGTAAGTAGTATGATATATAAAAGATCTTTGTGCTGAGAATCATAATTTTACTAGCTTGCTAACCACCACTAAAGATTTAATCAAATAATCAAGGTAAAACATACTTAATGAAGCGAGCCTTAGAATTAATCTTCCTAAAAATCCCATAAAAATTCACAGAGATTTAAAAACATAATAAACGTTCTCTGCTTAAATTTCATCACTTTCCAGAGAGTGTGTATTCCCTAATAAATTTCTAAGCAAATCATACAACTACTAAATAATTAAAGGAAGTATCCAAATTAATGAACATAAAATTCATAGAAAAATATCCAGAGCTTGTACCATCCCTATAATTCACTCTCCCAAATCTCACCACTTTTCAATGTGATTTAGTGTCATTTCCTACCTCTACAAGTTTTGCGCCCTAAACTAGGGTTAGATTTTTAGGTATCCCAACGGTCTCCAAATTTACTAAATTTCATCCAGAGAACTATATTGGCCCTATGGTTCTCTTCACCCAATTTCGGGTCAATCCAAGGTCATTTGACCACATGACCTTCACAAACCACCAAGATCCAACCTTAGGGTTTGGCCTTGGTCCTTAGGGTAAACTTACCCCGATCCACCTCAAACTCCATGAGGGGGTGCTAGAGAATATTACTAGCCAGTGGTAAAAATCTCAGCCTCTGTTGAGGTGATCTCACCACTCAAACTTCAAAAGTGCACTTTTAACCTAAGACCCCTTATTAGGGCAAAACTTAGGATTGATCATTTCTAGTCCAAACCATCTACAAATGAGATGGAAAATTATACAGAACCTTATGGTGACCCCAGGGACCACTCACCAAAGTTTGGGAGGGTTTGGAAATTATTTAACTATCTAATTAAATTCGGCTAGGATTATTGAATTTTTCTAAAAACTATAGAAAAATATTCTCCAAAAATTCTCATTTTTGGATAGCACCTAGATATATTTAAGATTAGACCACACCCCAAATTTCAAGTTATTTGGATGACTGAATTGGAGTGGGGAATTTTTCTAAAGTCAAGGCAGCCCTCTGGATAGACAAAGGGTGCTGTGGTCTAACCATGATTCCGAATCGAGTGAAATTAATTTTGAATTAAATAGACTTCAAGGGCTACACTTCCTATGTTGATCATTTTTCCTGTAGGAGCATCTAGGTATTTTTACCAATTTATTTAACAAGACGGATTTTTCATTCAGAAATTATTTTAAAAATAGAATTTATTTCTCATGCCACTGTTCATCTTCTTCAACAGCCCGAACCAGAGGACTAAAAACCTAATATCCTGTAGCTTTTCCAAGCTATTTCCCGACCATCCAGCCATCTCCCTGGCCGGCCACCACCACCACCACCTCCGTTGAGGCGAGGGCTATCGTCGGGCGGCGGCACAGCCGCCGGAGAGGCGGTTTCCGGCGAACCCGCCACCATGAAATTTTCGGAAAGCCACGAATACGCTCACCCGATCTGGCTCTTTTGAGCCCGATATCTCTCCTAACAATTCCTAAGATCTATCCGTAGAAGAAGAGGGAGGGGAGGACCTTGTTCGCGGGTTGAAGGCGTGCAGAGCGTCGGGAAGCCATTTGCGCGGTGGTGGCGTCGCCGGAAATTCTTCAACAGCAAGGGGAAGTCTGAAACAGTTTGAGGGAGTGTAACCTTTTCCTCCTGCTCTTAGGAATCTTTTATAGATCAGCAAATGGGGAGGGGGAAGGGATGAAACGTTGGAGATGAAACGTTGGCGGCCATTAATAACACCCTTATGACGTTTCGGTTATGACGAATGGCAGTTGAAAAGTTGGAGATGAAGAGGTGTTTGCCAGGTGGCAATTTCCAATTGGACCCACTTTTCCTTAATTATTAACATAATTAAAGTAGGGAACGACCCATAAATACTCTTGATTTTCATTCCAATAGTCAGAATTTATTATGGCGTCGGTTACCAAAATTTCCAACCTGGCTTGTCATTTCGGCCTTGGTCACGGGCGTGACACATAGGTCACGGGCGTGACAGGCCCGGGTAGCCAGTTCTAGGTTCGACGATTGTTGAACTGGGATCGACGATCGTCGAGCGGTTGTCACGGGCGTGACACCTGGGTCACGGGCGTGACAGGCCTGTGCGGCCAATTCTGGTTCGACGACGTCGAACTGAAATCGACGATCGTCGAGCGTGTCACGCCCTATGTCACAGGCGTGACATGGAGGGTCACGGGCGTGACATGCCCGTGGGGCCAATTTTTGGTCGACGACCGTCGACCTGAAATCGACGATCATGGTCACGCCCTATGTCACGGGCGTGACATGCCCGTGGGGCCAATTTTGGGTCGACCACCGTCGACCTGGAATCGACGATCATGGTCACGCCCTATGTCACGGGCGTGACATGGCGGGTCACGGGCATGACATGCCCGTGGGGCCAATTTTGGGTCGACGACCGTCGACCTGGAATCGACGATCATGGTCACGCCCTATGTCACGGGCGTGACGGGTCGGTCACGGGCGTGACCAACCCGTGACCCGATTTCTTGGTCGATTTATTTCAAGTTTTGGGCTCCCTAGGGTTCTACCACAACCAACTGACTCCTAGGGGTCTAGCCGGAAATGGGATGTTACAAATCCCAATAAACAAAACAAAGATTTCGTCCCTGAAATCAAGGTTAAGCCTACGGGACTCTAATCGGGAAAAATAAGCTTGTAACATCCCATGAGAACTGAAAGATTATCTCTCTACGTTATGTTTGTTTGTGCGGTTTCGAATTAAGATTAATTCGTCCACCTAACTAGGTATAATCACCCCAATAAACAAAAGATTAGCCCCTATTCTTGAAGTTTAAAACAGGAAGGCAAATTGATTGTCCAGAGGGGTTGTGAGGTATACCTGACGAAAAAGTTCCGGGTATTTTTGCTGCATCAAGTCCTGTGGCTCCCATATATGCTCCTCCTGCCCATGATTGTTCCACAGAACCTTGACTAACGGGACCTTCTTCCGTCGCAAGACCCGCACTGCCATATCGTCAATCCTGATAGGCTCCAAATCGACTGACTGATCCGAGGCCACTGGGCCATCTGCCGAGGAAATCAGCTGCTCAGGGCGTAGCAGAGCCCTCCGAAGTGAGGAGACGTGGAAGACGTCATACAATCCCGCTAACTCCGGCGGTAGCTCCAGTCTATAGGCTAAGGGGCCGATCCGCTCCAGGATCCTATAGGGCCCCATATACCTCGGACTGAGCTTCTTCCGCCCGCGAACCCGCGAGACTCCGTGCATCGGCCGTATCTTCAAGAAAACTCGGTCCCCCACCTGGAACTCCACTTGGCGATGCTTCGCATCATAGTATTTCGCCTGTCTGCTCTGGGCTTCCAACATACTGTCTCGGATCAATCTAATCTGAGCATCTGTATCTCCCACAAACTCCGAGCCCAGTGCCTGCGGATCCTCGTCCTGAACCCATGATAGTGGGGTTCTGCACCTCCTTCCGTACAACGCTTCGTATGGAGCCATGCCTATGCTGGACTGATGAGCGTTGTTGTATGAAAACTCGACCAGTGGTAACAATCTCTCCCAAGGCTCGCCACGGTCCAAAATACACAGTCGTAACAGATCTTCCAGTGTACGGTTTGTGCGCTCTGTTTGTCCGTCGGTCTGAGGGTGGAAAGCTGTGCTGAATGTCAACCGAGAACCCAGATGGGCCTGGACTGACCTCCATTCCCTGGATATAAACCGCCCATCCCGATCCGAAACGATAGTCTTGGGCACCCCATGATAACGCACGAACTGCTCAATGAACCTCCGTACTAATACACTGACCGGTGTGTCCTTTGCCACTAGGATGAATCTGGCCACCTTTGTCAGCCTGTCCACTATCACCCAGATCGAGTCGTTCCCCACACGGGATCTAGGTAGCCCATGTATGAAGTCCATGGCTATATCTTCAAACTTCCACTCCGGTACTGGAAGCGGCTGCAACAAACCTGCCGGGTTCCTACACTCCGCCTTCACGAGCTGGCAGGCCTCACAATGCGTCACAAAATACGTAATATCTTTCTTCATACCCGGCCAATACATCATCCTCTTTAAATCCTTTACCATCTTGCTGATCCCCGGGTGTACCGAATACCGGCTGCAGTGAGCCTCCGTCAAAATATCCTCCCGGATCCGTCCTCCTGCTGGTATGTAGACTCTGCCCCGGAAACACAGGAGCCCATCCCTCAAAGAGTAATCCCCTGTCGTGCCTTCCTCCAAGGCTCGGAATATCGGCTCAGCTCTCTCGTCCTGCATCTGCCCATCTCTGATGCGGTCTCGAATGTCATCAGTAGTAGCCATCGACCCCAGGTACTCCATGTACAGCTCCGGGTCATCCTCAGACACTAGCGAAATCTGCATCTCCTCGAATGATCTAATCAACTCCAAAGCCATCAGCTGCGGGCCTGCTCTAGTCGTACTCGCTCTCCGGCTCAGAGCATCCGCAACCACGTTCGCCTTCCCCGGATGGTAGTGCATGGTATACTGGTAGTCCGAAAGAAACTCCACCCAGCGTCTCTGCCTGATGTTTAACTCCTTCTGGGTGTCGACGTACTTCAGATTCTTGTGGTCGGAGAAGATATCACAATGTACCCCGTAGAGATAGTGCCGTCAGATCTTAAGAGCAAAAATGACTGCCCCCATCTCCAAATCGTGCACGGGGTAGTTCTGCTCGTGCTGCTTCAACTGACGGGAGGCATAGGCTATTACGTGCCCATTCTGCATAAGGACGGCACCCATCCCCTGATAGGAAGCATCTGCATACACCTGGAATCCCTCCTTCCCTGATGGAAGAGCAAGGATGGGAGCCGAGGTGAGACGATCCTTCAGCTCCTGGAAGGCAGATTCGCATCGCGGCGTCCAAATAAAAGGGGACTCCTTCTTCGTCAGAGACGTAAGAGGGAGGGCAATCTGAGAGAACCCCTTTACGAACTTCCGGTAGTAACCGACAAGTCCCAAGAAACTTCGAACATCCGTGGCCGACTTTAGTGGTGGCCAATCCCGTACTGCGTGGATCTTTGCCGGATCCACTGCCAGACCTGCTCCACTGATGACATGGCCCAGAAAGGCCACCTTCTTTAGCCAGAACTGGCACTTGCTGTACTTGGCATACATCTCGTGTTCACGCAGCTTCTCCAAGGTCAAGGCTAGATGTCTCGCGTGCTCCTCCTCCGTCCTTGAATAGATGAGAATGTCGTCGATGAATACAATGACAAAGTCGTCCAGATACTCCTCGAACACCTGATTCATCAAAGTCATGAATGCGTAGGGTGCATTCGTGAGCCCGAATGGCATCACGGTAAACTCGTACAAGCCATATCTGCTGCTGAAGGCCGTCTTCGGGATGTCCTCCTCCCGAATACGGAGCTGGTAGTATCCTGACCTCAGATCCAGCTTTGAGAACCAATGAGCTCCCTCCAGCTGATCAAAAAGCTCGTCTATCCGTGGTAAAGGATAAGTATTCCGAACTGTCAACCTGTTCAGAGCCCGGTAATCGATGCACAGTCGAAGGGTCCCGTCCTTCTTCTTAACGAACAGCACCGGAGCTCCCCACGGTGATGAGCTAGGCCGAACGAACCCGGCCTCCACTAACTCCTGAAGCTGACTTCGGAATTCCACCAACTCCTTTGGGGCCATTCGATAGGGAGCTCTGGATACCGGCTTAGCCCCCGGTACGAGCTGAATCTGAAAGTCCTTCTCTCGGTGCGGGAGTAACCCTGGTAGCTTCTCTGGAAACACGTCGGCGAAGTCCCGCACTACCGGAATATCTGCAATGGAATCCTTGGCTACGACCGCCTCCAAGAGGACCTGATAAACCTCTTCCCCCTGCAGGTGGGCCTTAACGGCCTGCACAGACGATAGTAAAGTACGGGGTGCTGATATAATACCTTCGATAACAATGAAGGAGTCGCCGTGCCTCACGGTGATCCTCTTCGCCACGCAATCGATCTGGGCATGATTCCAGTACAGCCAGGTCATGCCCAGAATCAGATCATAATCTGGAATCCTCAAAACCGTCGCTGGTGCCTCAAACGCCTTTCCGCCGATCCTCGCTTCCATATCACAATGAGTAGAGGTCAATATCTCTGATCCATCGGGTAGGCGCACCCTCAGCATCTTCCCGATGCTTAGCTCCACTCTTGCCAGTCCTTTCACGAAATCCTCCGACACGAATGATTGCGACGCACCAGTGTCGAAGAGGGTGTGAGCGGGCTTGCCGCTCACGAATACTATGCCTGGGGTAATTAAATGTCTTAGTATTCTTATTGTAGTTTATCTTCTCTTAATTTCTAACCAGGTTATGTTTAAAATAGTAGTTTATATGAGGAAAATCTGAAAAGTACTGCCATATCTGTGATAACCTGCTCCGGGTTCCGAGGCTGTGTCAGGTCTAGAGCATACACCTGCTCTCTCTCTGGCCTACGACCTCGATCCTGAAATCCTCGTCCTCGGTCCTGTCCTCGTCCGCCAAACTGTCGGGGAGGTGGAGCGCCCTGATGTGCTGGTGGGCGTGCTCTCCCCACAGGGCAGTTCCGCTTGATATGCCCTGGCTGGTTGCACTGATAGCATACCGGTGGCTGCCCTGCCGTCCTTGGCATTTCCAGCATCTGTATAGGCTGTGGAGCCAATACTCCCTGAGTCCTCTGCTCCTGCCCAAACTCCTGACGAGGCTGATCCCCGTTCCTTCTCTCCCCGATAACCTGGCCCCGAGGGCGGTCTCTACGACCTCCAATCACTGAATCATCAGCCGGTCTCTTCCGATTCTTCACTGTAAGCTGATCCGCCTCTCTCTTCTTAGCCATCTCCAGAATCCTGGCCGGACTCCCCTCTGAAACGAAAAGGAGGGCCTGCCTCATGTCATCCTGCAGTCCCTTATAAAACCTCCGGGCGTAGCCAGCATCGTCTAACTGGTAAGCGTCCGCATAACGAGCCAGGTGAGTGAACTCCTGATAGTACTCCAACACAGTCCTGTTCCCCTGCCTCAACTGCAGGAACCTATCCTCCAGGTCATCTCTCGCCGACTGAGGTACAAAGTGTCCCAAGAGCGCTGCTCTGAACTCCTCCTAAGTAATATCAGCATAATCCATCCCTACAAAGGTGGTGTCCAGCTGAGATTTCCACCATCTCTTTCCGTGTGACTCTAAGCAGGAGATTGTCAAAGCGACTGCCTCCTCCGTGGGGCATCGAATCCCTGCCAGCATCTCATAAATGGTGTCCAACCACTCCTCCGTACGTACTGCAGACTCCGTCCCCTGGTAGGATGGAGGGGAAAGTCCTCGGAAGACCGTCATCCAATTGGCCCCGGGGTTTGGCTGTGGGGCCGGGGCTTGTTGAGCTCTGAAGGCCTCCAGGATGGCCGTCAGTGTTTGCCCCATCTCCGTCTGCTGGAACGGAACGGGTGCTGGCGGAGTCGGGACCACATTCGGAGCCTGAGGTGTCCCCTGCTGCGATGTAGGGTTCGTCGCAGGCTACAAGAAAAAATTCCATTTGTTAGAGAGCGAATGAATGGAATTTAAGAAGAGTTATGATGGACTTTCACATGTGATTTCCCTTATGGGCACACCACTGCTTCCGCTGCTAGTTTGTCCGCAAACTAAGCTCGCACGGGGGTGGCCCAAGGTTTTTGTGGACTACTTCTCTTTCGATCGAGGTTTGCTCTGATACCACTTGTAAGACCCCTTTTTTTCTTTTTCAACAACCGGGGTCTTAGCCCAAAATTATCGCTTTGCGGTGGCACCGACATCTCGGGAAGGCAACCACTATAAAACGCCAATTCTGCCGGCCATTTTCGATCACAAGAGAGAGAAGTATTTATAAAAAAATGTAAACAAGTCCACAAAAACATGTAAATAAAAGTGAATCATATCCAGTCCATCAATACATATAATAGGAAAATAGATAAATGGGCTCGAGCCCAGTACATCAGAGTCCTCACTACAAGTCACTCATCGCGGAAGATAAGAAAATGCTAATCACTCACGGAGCTGGTCGCAGGTGCACCGGTGCTAGACTGTCCCACCTCCATGCGCACCGTACTCCGCTGGTGCTGGTCCCTGTCTCCCATCCGGAGCTCCTGAAATGTTTGGTTCGAAAACCATTAGTCATAAAGACTAAGCCCTATCATCCCCTACCCCTCCCACCACGGCTCCTAAGCACCAGGCGGAGAGGAGGAAAGGGAAGCTACAAAGTGGAGAATAGTCAAGCAGGTGACGGTAGACCTAACTAGCAAGTTATAACAGGTGAACAATATAAATGTTGTAATAGGTAGAGCAATTTAATAAATAGCAAATTGTATAAAAAGGCAGCTAGAGAATAGTATGTAAGCAACAAGTAAGTAAGTATGTAACCTTAACTTATATGAATGCCCATACAAACTTATAAGTTAAGGGGTCTTCTGCAAAGCTCCCATCGTATAAAAAGTCCCATACCGATTTATACGTTGGGTGTCGGTTGTATGCAAATATGAGTGTAGTGATATGCTATGCCATGATTCATGCAAGTGCAACCCACGCACACGACTCTATGCGCACAGACCTTTAGTTCCCCCTGTTCGGGCAGCTAGCTTCACTCCCAGGAACCTCCGTAGTGGAAAACGGAGACAGTGGGTCGGGCCCCCCACTCCTAGGCGGGCATCCACACTACCAGGCCTAGCCCTCCCGTACGCCCCTAGAAGAACACAACCTAGAGTATCCGCGTACTGCTGCTGGATGTACCCTCCAGACTTTCTTTGGCTAAGTGTCCCACACCGCCGAGTCAGCGTACCGATGTCGGTGTGAACGACGATCAGGTACCGAAGACCCACCACCTTTAATCTGTACTCCAACCCTCGAGCCCTCGGCCCCCCAGACAGTCCTGTCCGTGCAACTACCTTCAGAGCTACTGTCTGAATGGCAACAAGTCCTATTATCCTACTTTCCTAGCTATCGGGAAGTGAGTGTGTGCAACCCTAGTTATACTAATTGCTCTTTTAATTTATTATCCCTATGGTTTACGTTAGCCCAGGACTGCCCCCGGTATACCCCGTGAAGGGCTCTCAAGGGGCACTAGGAACCAAGACGGCGGCATTACGGCCCAAAGTTCCCTTTTGCAAGGCACTTATTATTATTGGTTGATCTCCCTTAGCCCGATCCCCTTTTAGTTACTTTAGTTCTAACCCTAGAGTATTAAGACTCTTCCTCTTCTTCCCGGGATGGACGATCTTTCGTCTTTCCCGTACTCCCTTATTCTAACTAGTCTCCCAATGATGAACTCGATCCTAGTTTGCCCTACCAACCATCAACTATCAAAATTTCGTGGCTTTACTATATGCAGACCATCCAAAACTATATGAGGTACCCAAGGGGAGGTACACCAAATTATCTTCCAAATCTCCTATAATATTTACTGGAGGTCTACCATATCATACTTTGTCTAAATCCAGAAACTTATAATTTTCCTAATTAATCTGATATTTATTTAATTTTTCCAAAGGACGTGCCACGGGTCATTTTAAACATGAACTACATGATCTTCCTAAGTAATGGCTACTCAAAAAATCATGATCATTAAAAAACAGCAAAATAACCTCAAATACAAATTCTCAGAATTTTATAGGAAGTATTTAACCTCTAAATAATTTATTTAGTATAATTATATTAATTCTACGTAGTGAAGGAAGTACTGAAATTATTCATCTAAAAATTATAGAAAAATCGCTAGTCAGTAGTATGATATATAAAAGATCTTTGTGCAGAGAATCATAATTTTACTAGCTTGCTAACCACCACTAAAGATTTAATCAAATAATCAAGGTAAAACATACTTAATGAAGCGAGCCTTAGAATTAATCTTCCTAAAATCCCATAAAAATTCACAGAGATTTAAAATCATAATAAACGTTCTCTGCTTAAATTTCATCACTTTCCAGAGAGTGTGTATTCCCTAATAAATTTCTAAGCAAATCAAACAACTACTAAATCATTAAAGGAAGTATCCAAACTAATGAACATAAAATTCATAGAAAAATATCCAGAGCTTGTACCATCCCTATAATTCACTCTCCCCAAATCTCACCCTAAATTTCAATGTGATTTAGTGTCATTTCCTACCTCTACAAGTTTTGCGCCCTAAACTAGGGTTAGATTTTTAGGTATCCCAACGGTCTCCAAATTTACTAAAATTTCATCCAGAGAACTATATTGGCCCTATGGTTCTCTTCACCCAATTTCGGGTCAATCCAAGATTATTTGACCACATGACCTTCACAAACCACCAAGATCCAACCTTAGGGTTTGGCCTTGGTCCTTAGGGTAAACTTACCCCGATCCACCTCAAACTCCATGAGGGGGTGCTAGAGAATATTACTAGCTAGTGGTAAAAATCTCAGCCTCTGTTGAGGTGATCTCACCACTCAAACTTCAAAAGTGCACTTTTAACCTAAGACCCTTTATTAGGGCAAAACTTAGGATTGATCATTTCTAGTCCAAACCATCTACAAATGAGATGGAAAATTATACAGAACCTTATGGTGACCCCAGGGACCACTCACCAAAGTTTGGGAGGGTTTGGAAATTATTTAACTATCTAATTAAATTTGGCTAGGATTATTGAATTTTTCTAAAAACTATAGAAAAATATTCTCCAAAAATTCTCATTTTGGGATAGCCCCTAGATATATGTAAGATTAGACCACACCCCAAATTTCAAGTCATTTGGATGACTGAATTGGAGTGGGGAATTTTTCTAAGGTCAAGGCAGCCCTCTGGATAGACCTCACCAAAAAGGGTGCTGTGGTCTAACCAGGATTCCGAATCGAGTGAAATTAATTTTGAATTAAAGTAGACTTCAAGGGCTACACTTCCTATGTTGATCATTTTTCCTGTAGGAGCCTCTAGGTATTTTTCCCAATTTATTTAACAAGACGGATTTTTCATTCAGAAATTATTTTAAAAATAGAATTTATTTCTCATGTCACTGTTCATCTTCTTCAACAGCCCGAACCAGAGGCCTAAAAACCTAATATCCTGTAGCTTTTCCAAGCTATTTCCCGACAATCCAGCCATCTCCATGGCCGGCCACCACCACCACCACCACCACCTCCGTTGAGGCGAGGGCTATCGTCGGGCGGCGGCACAGCCGCCGGAGAGGCGGTTTCCGGCGAACCCGCCACCATGAAATTTTCGGAAAGCCACGAATACGCTCACCCGATCTGGCTCTTTTGAGCTCGATATCTCTCCTAACGATTCCTAAGATCTATCCGCAGAAGAAGAGGGAGGGGAGGACCTTGTTCGCGGGTTGAAGGCGTGCAGAGCGTCGGGATGCCATTTGCACGGTGGTGGCGTCGCCGGAAATTCTTCAACAGCAAGGGGAAGTCTGAAACAGTTTGAGGGAGTGTAACCTTTTCCTCCTGCTCTTAGGAATCTTTTATAGATCAGCAAATGGGGAGGGGAAGGGATGAAACGTTGGAGATGAAACGTTGGCGGCCATTAATAATACCCTTATGACGTTTCGGTTATGACGAATGGCAGTTGAAAAGTTGGAGATGAAGAGGTGTTTGCCAGGTGGCAATTTCCTATTGGACCCACATTTCCTTAATTATTAACATAATTAAAGTAGGGAACGACCCATAAATACTCTTGATTTTCATTCCAATAGTCAGAATTTATTATGGCGTCGGTTACCGAAATTTCCAACCTGGCTTGTCATTTCGGCCTTGGTCACGGGCGTGATACATAGGTCACGGGCGTGACAGGCCCGGGTAGCCAGTTCTGGGTTCGACGATCATCGAACTGAGATCGACGATCGTCGAGCGGTTGTCACGGGCGTGACACCTGGGTCACGGGCATGACAGGCCTGTGCGGCCAATTCTGGTTCGACGACGTCGAACTGAAATCGACGATCGTCGAGCGTGTCACGCCCTATGTCACGGGCGTGACATGGCGGGTCACGGGCGTGACATGCCCGTGGGGCCAATTTTGGGTCGACGACCGTCGACCTGGAATCGACGATCATGGTCACGCCCTATGTCACGGGCGTGACATGGCGGGTCACGGGCGTGACATGCCCGTGGGGCCAATTTTGGGTCGACGACCGTGGACCTGGAATCGACGATCATGGTCATGCCCTATGTCACGGGCGTGACATGGCGGGTCACGGGCGTGACATGCCCGTGGGGCCAATTTTGGGTCGACGACCGTCGACCTGGAATCGACGATCATGGTCACGCCCTATGTCACGGGCGTGACGGGTCGGTCACGGGCGTGACCAACCCGTGACCCGATTTCTTGGTCGATTTATTTCAAGTTTTGGGCTCCCTAGGGTTCTACCACATCCAACTGACTCCTAGGGGTCTAGCCGGAAATGGGATGTTACAGAAGGAATGTCTGTGAGTTATCCACAGAAGCTCTTCTAGGAAAGCTCAAGAGTTATGAGCAATTCATTAAGAAGAGAGAAGAAGAGCAGAAGATATCCACACCAACTGAAAAGGTTGAGAAAACCATTGCCTTCAAGGCACAGGAAGAACAACCTAAAGAAAAGGTGTTGGGAGATGAAGAGCTTATGAGCCTACCTTTCAAAAGGTTCAATAAACTGAATAAAAAGAACTTCAGAAGATGGTCATCCAAAGACAGAGACAAGCCAAGGTATGACAGATCTACTAATAAAGATATTATCTGTTTTGGCTGCAGGAAACCAGGACACATTGTGTAAGACCCCATTTTTTTTTGAAATACCCGGGGTCTTATGCCTAGAACCTCCGCTTTGCGGTGACACCTTCGCACCCGGGAAGGTCGTCACTACAACGCGCCGATTCTGCCGGCCTTTTCGATCACAATAAGTAGCAAGCAAGAGAGAAGCAAGTCCACCAAAAGAGAATATCACATAAAATAAAACTCCACGAAGGGAGTGTCCACAGAAAACATCAGAGTACGATGATACTAGAAATAAAAGGGCTCATGCCCGGTACATCAAGTCCTCACTACAAAATCACTCAATGCGGAAGCAAAACTAAATCTCTACTAAAGGGCCGGGACTCACAGTCCCCGTAGTCTGGACTCCCGTGCTAGACTGTCCCACCTCCAAGCGTACCGGCCTCCTGGGCTGCTCCTCCATGCTGGGCTCCGTGATCCCCTAAAATGATATGGTTCGAAAACCGTTAGTCTAAAAGACTAAGTCCTATCATCCCCCACCCCTTCCCCCACGCTCTAAGGCACCGGGCGGAGAGGAAGAAAGGGGAGGACATGAAAGTGGAGAGTAGTCAAAAGCAGATGACGGTGGACCTAACTAGCAGTTGTGCATTCGGGGAGCAATTCAAATGTTGTAATAGGTATAACAGAAAGGAAGTAAGTAAGAAATTAAACCTTTGCTTATGTGAGTACGCATAAGCCAAGGGGTCTTTTGCAAGGCTCCCATCGTATAAAGTGTCTCATACCACTTATATGTTGGGGTATCGGTTATCAAACAGCAGCATATATATATATTGAAATTAACCTTTGATTTATAAACTTGCCCACACAAGCTTATAGACCAAGGGGTCGTTTTGCAAGTCCTAAAGTATAAGCGTCTCATTCCACTTATACTTTAGGTGTCAAGGTTGTTATGAATGATTATGATATGCAGCTATATGGTGGGTATGTTTTGTCATGCAGTGCAACTCACCCACCCAACTTTGTGTACACAAACCTTTAGTTCCCCCTTTCTGGAGATAACTCCCAGGATACTCCCGTAGTGGCAGACGGAAGCGGTGGGTTGGGCCTCGCCCACCTCAAAACCAGTAATAGCACTACTGGTCTGACCTATCGTACGCCCTCAACGCCTGGTGCACGAGGCGGACTCCTGCGTACTCTTGCCGACTGGTCCGCCGGACTTAACCTTGGCTATGTGCTAGTCACCTTGCCGAGTCAACGATATCGGTGTCGGTGCAATCGAACTCCCCGATATCGAGAACCCACCACCTTAATCCTTCCTATTTTTTTATGCACATGCAGTAGTTTAATATATGATAATTTAAAGTGTTAAACTCCCGGACTAAACCGTCCGTATTAACCACATCCAAGATCAAATTCCCCGGACTAAACCGTCCGGCTCATCTCCAGACTTCATCCCTTAGAACACCCCGGAACAGCGCCCCCTTGAACACCTCGGGACGACTTAACCATTACCAACCCTAACTAATGAGTGTGTGCAATGTGAATCCCTATTAGGCTAATTACTCTTTCGTTTGTTTTAAGATTTACGTTAGCCCAGGACTGCCCCCGGCATACCCCGTGAAGGGCTCTCAAAGGGCACTAGGAACCAAGACGGCGGCATTACGGCCCGAAGTTCCCTTTCGCAAGGCACTTATTGTTATTGGTTGTCTACCCTTTACCCAATCCCTTTTTAATGTTATAATGAATCTAACCCTAGTGTATTTGACTCTTCCACTCCTAGGGCAAGACGATCTTTCGTCTACCCCGAGCACCTCCTATGCTAGCCAAACACATCTTTACTCATCATAATCTCCAATGATGAATCCCATGCTCATTTTCCCAAGCCTATAAGGTACAAAACTCCACCCTTATATCCAAGTCTCATACTAACACTGTTCATGCCTTTTTCACACCAGACATACCATTCTACCCTATACGTTGCCCATGATAGAACGTCCATTAAATTCTCTTCCAAAACCCTTGTAATAATTACTGGGAATCTACCATGTCATAATATGCCTAAATCCAGAAAATTATGATTTTTCCTAATTAAATTGATAATTAATTAATTTTCCAAATAATTGACCATGGGTGATAATGAACATGAACTACATGATCTACTCAAGTATTGGTCATCCAAAAATTATAGTTACTGTATAACAGTGAATTATTACTAAATATTAACTCCCATGATTTTACAAATAGTATTTATCCTCTAATTAAATTATTCATCGAAATTCCACAATTAATATTTAATGAAGGAAGTACAACAATTAATCATCATAAAATTATGTAAAAATTACAGAGCCTTGATAATCATCAGAAAAGTCCTCTGACCAAAATTAATAATTTTATTTGCATTTAATATACCAAATTGAATTTATCTAAATTTTTATGGGCAATAACATTTAATGAAGCAACCCCTAAATTTATAATTCAAATAATTCCATAAAAATTCACTGAGATGTAATATGATATTAAAACTCCTCTGACTAAATTTCACAAACTTTAAATGACTGGTTACTTCATAAATAATTCCTAAGTAAAAATCTCTATTTGCTAAGTTGTGAAGGAAGTACTCTAATTATTATCCCATAAATCATGATAAAATTTCCAGAGGTTTAATATATCCTAAAAACATGATGTACACAATTTCATTAAAATCTAAATCATAATACCACATAAATTATTTCTCCCAAGATTCTACGATTATGTACTTTTGTTAAGGTACCCATATGAAAACTTATTTAAATTTCATGAAACAACAACTACTGTTCAATATATCAAAATTAACATCCTCTATCATAATTTTACATGAACTTAAAATCTTTTGACTCATCATCCATTCCATAAGATATAAAGACCTAATTTTGTATAATTAGAATTAAGTGATGTGACTAAATACCCATACCATGCAACTCCTTCCTAGGGCATAATTCCACCCCTAGAACATCATGGACTAAACTCTAGATCCATACAAAGTCATAAAACCATATGTCCTTCACAAACCCCATAGATCAACCCTTAAGGTTTGAACTTGGATCCTAGGGCAAACCCACACCAAACCATCTCAAATTCCATGAGGGGGTGTTTTCTCTGTCCATGGAGCTCTGGCCAAAATCCCAACCCATTTGGGTGAGAATTGGACCCACCATGCCCCAACAACCCCTTGCCCTAATTTTCCCCTTTAAGGACCAATCTTTGATCACATCAAAACCCAATCATTTCAAACCCAATTGGGCTGAAATTTTTATCAGAGCTAAATGATAACCATAAAAACATGCCTCCAACATTTTGGAGACTTTTGAGGTGATTTGACCCTTCAACTACCTTACCCTAGCTTCTCTAGGTTTAGGGCAAAACCCTAGGTTAAACTTCTTTAAATGGGTTCCAATTTTTACAGGAGCTAGGTCTAGGTGAGATTAAGCCCCTGTAGAAAATTCAAACCATTTGGACCAAGGGTTAGGTGTGGGGAATTTTTCAAAGATTTGCCCTATTTGTAGGACCTACCCTAGAAAAATGACCCTACAGGTCAGAATACTTGTCCTAAAATTTTTCATAACATATCAAACTGTAGATAATTAAAAAGCCTACAATATTCATGTTGATCATTTTTGATGAACATGCCCCTAAAGGGCCTAAATAATTTTTAGAAGAAAACTACCCTAGTTGTAGGACATACCCTTACTAAAAAGGCTCTACAGGGCAGTCCCCTCATCCAATTTTTCACCACTACATATCAAATTGTAGGTATTCAAAATACCTACAACTTTCATGTTATACACTTTTTCAGTAGATGCCCAGAAGGGGCCTAAATTCCTTCTACAGTGAACTGTTTTATTAAAATATAGAAAAATCTGAAAATATGGGTTGCACGAATCTTAAAGCAAGATCCAACGGAGGCTGTTCATCTTCTCCGATTGAGCCGAAAATAGACCCGCGCAGGTGGTTTTTGCGGCCCATTTCCCGACGGCCTGAGGCGGCGCCACCACCGGGAAACATCACCCATTTGTTCCCGGTGGTGGGGGCTATCCATGGCCGGAGCTAGGGTGGCCGGAGGTGGCGGCGCCGCCCTACCCGAGAGCTCCAAAAGTCCATGAAAAATGGCAAATTTCTGAAATTTTGAAGCTTGGCTCCGGTTCGTTTGGGCATGAAATCAACTTTTAAACATTCCTAGGATCTAAGCATGAGAGAAGGAGAGGAGGAGGACCTTATTTGGGGGGTTCGACGACGACGGCGGCGGCGGTTCGCCATGGCGTTTTTCCTCTCCGGCGAACTTCCCGATCCCTCGTTCCTCCACCAAAACTATTGATCTTATATGTTATTTTGACTGCCATGGACGTTTTGAGGGAGATGGAATAGTCAAAATTCAGAATAGGGGGCTGCATGGGGGTTTTATAATTTTTTTCATGGGAGGGGAGATGAAGGGGTGTTTGGCCATGGTGGTTGGGCTTCTCCATTGATGGTGGCTGATGGGAAAACGATGGGAATCTCTTCCCAAAGGTCAGGAGGAATGAATGAAGGCTTGGGGAGATGAATGGGGTGGCTCATGGTGTCCCTCCATAACTCCCCTCTCTCTTTTCCTCTTTCTCTCTCCTCCATTAAGGAGAAATTGAAGCTTTCTCTCTCCTGCCACCCTATGGCCGAAATTATTCATGGCACCAGCCTAAATGCAACCCTCAAAAACATATTATTAATTAAATGATGAAGAATAGAGGGGTGATTCACCTCCCCACCATGAATGACCCTCTTTCTTCTCACTTTCTCTCTCCTCTTTATCTCTCTAAATTTAGGCTTCTCTCTCTCTCTCCTAGTCACTAGGTTGACTTGGTCAATCCTCTAGGATATGGGCAACCAAATTAATACATAATAATCATGCAAGAGATTAGCCTAAGGGGAGGGTGGCTTGAGGTTGGGTTAACCCATATAGACTAGGTTTGACTTGATTTGGGCTTGGGGTTGACTTGGTCATTTTGGCTACTAGGGTTGACCCTAATGGGTCCTTGATGACTCATTGGGCCCACATTAGGTCTAAGGGAATTTTTAGAGTCGCATTGAACCTACTAGGCCACCCAAAATCAGAGTTTTGAAAATTGCTATTTGCAGACCAAGTGAGTCTCAACTAGGTTTTTAGGTCACTTGGTCTCCTGGGCTCACCTAGGTTAACTCATAGGACCTAGTCATGCTCAAGTCACTCCTAGGTGGGGTCCAATTTAAAAATGGGATGTTACAAATCCCAATAAACAAAACAAAAATTTCGTCCCCGAAATTAAGGTTAAGTCTACGGGGATGTTTTCTACTGGGTTAACTTAAGCTTGTAACATCCCATAAGGGTTGAAGTACCTACTAGATCAATGATTAAGGGCTAGCCCCAATAAACAAAAGTTTAGCCCATATCTCCTGGAATATTCTACTAGTAATTGCAATTAGGGAGAAAACTTTAAACCACTTGAGGAGTTGCGAGGTATACCTGACTGAATAGTTCCGGGTATCTTTCCTGCATCAGGTCCTGAGGATCCCGGGTATGTTAATTCCTTCTATCCATGCTTTCTCCACATGGCCTTGACTAGCGGGATCTTATCGCACCACAAAACTGTACTACTAAATCAGGGTTTCCCCAACTATCTCGCTCAATCTATCCTCGAACTTCCACTCAAACTCTGGAAGTGACAATAATAGTTCTTCAAAACCCTTATACTTGCCTATACCATTAGGCAAACCTCACTGTGCATAGCCAAATCCATGACGTCTTTCTCATTCCGGGGAAAGACAAGTTCTAATACACACAATCTTCTTCTAGTAAATTGAGTTTTTGTTTGTAACGGTAGACAGCGGCTCTATAAACCTCCTCCACGCGATCATGTTCCTATTCTTTCATATACGCCAGAGTAATCAATCAATTTGACCCTATGATTTATCCAACTCTGGTCGTTAACGGGAAAGATTACTTCGTCAAATGACCCGTCGTCCGCAAGATTTAAGGGGGTGTACTCGTGCATTTTTGGAGGTTGTCATTTATACCTTTTTAATTTGTTGTGCCATTCTGCCGTAGTTACACTTGATTTTCCAAACATTTATTTATCATAGCCGCGACCCTTGCTAACCATATTTGTGTCATCAAATGTATCTAATCTTGTCTTGATGCTATCTGAATCGAGTCTGCAAGGTCATGCCTAAGATATATGTTTTCGATATATCGTCTGCTAATTTCTTTCAAACTCCTGTGTTATCATACTCATGATATTGCATCATAGTGTTTCAGTCTAATCTTCCCAAATCTACTTATTCTTACTACCCGTCATCAAATTCACATGGTATCTTCTAGTAGTTATGTCTCGTAGTTACTCCTCATTATTACCATGACATCGTTCGAGTGGCGTCGAATAAGACCAACCTCAACATTACTGTATTTGGGGCAACACACTTTCTAAATTAGATCTAGGAGACCTAAGTCATTAACTCACTTGCCCAATAAACAAAAGATAAGCCCATATCTTCCTTGGGCTAATTTTCTTTTATCTTACCATGTTATATCTGTCCTAGCTGAGTGTACAATCCCTAGGGCATCAATCTATGACTTGGGGTTCCAAACTGACACTTGTAGATATACTCCATACTTTAAACCCTCCGAGTCAAATTTACGACACGCTTATCAGGGTTGTTCCTACTCCCAATTGGGTCTCTTTCGAACTTGAATTCCTACCCGACCTTCAGTGTTTATCTTGTAGTTGTCCCTGAGTAATCTTGTTACTGGTACGGGGGTTAATACTACGTGTCTTCTACCATTCTGATAATGGATTATTGTTCAGTCCCAATAGATTGAGTAATCCTTGTTAGGGACCATAGGGACACCAGAGTTTATGTCTTAGGTATCCATTCAACTATTAAACTCCTCCTTTAATCTCTTTAGGTATTTCCTTACCTAACCAAATTCATACTTAAGGTCTGTTTCGGACTAGGGCACGGTATAAGTTGTCGGGTTAGTCACGTATCCTAGCGGTTGAGTCTAACCTATTGACTAGAGAATTACAAGAAGAGGTCTTTGCAACCAGAGGTGCTCCCTGCTGGGGACAGGGTTTGCCGCAGGCTACAAAGAAGAATTCCAATTGTTAGCTAATGTACAAATGGAATGGATGGAAAGTGGACAATTTACATGTGATTCCCCATATGAGCACACCACTGCTTCCGCTGCTTAGTTTGTCCGCAAACTAATCTCGCGCGGAGGTGACCCAAGGATTTGTGGACTGCTACTAATCCGATCGATGTTTCCTCTGATACCACTTTGTAAGACCCCATTTTTTTTGAAATACCCGGGGTCTTATGCCCAGAATCTCCGCTTTGCGGTGACACCTTCGCACCCGGGAAGGTCGTCACTACAACGCGCCGATTCTGCCGGCCTTTTCGATCACAATAAGTAGCAAGCAAGAGAGAAGCAAGTCCACCAAAAGAGAATATCACATAAAATAAAACTCCACGAAGGGAGTGTCCACAGAAAACATCAGAGTACGATGATACTAGAAATAAAAGGGCTCATGCCCGGTACATCAAGTCCTCACTACAAAATCACTCAATGCAGAAGCAAAACTAAATCTCTACTAAAGGGCCGGGACTCACAGTCCCCGTAGTCTGGACTCCCGTGCTAGACTGTCCCACCTCCAAGCGTACCGGCCTCCTGGGCTGCTCCTCCATGCTGGGCTCCGTGATCCCCTAAAATGATATGGTTCGAAAACCGTTAGTCTAAAAGACTAAGTCCTATCATCCCCCACCCCTTCCCCCACGCTCTAAGGCACCGGGCGGAGAGGAAGAAAGGGGAGGACATGAAAGTGGAGAGTAGTCAAAAGCAGATGACGGTGGACCTAACTAGCAGTTGTGCATTCGGGGAGCAATTCAAATGTTGTAATAGGTATAACAGAAAGGAAGTAAGTAAGAAATTAAACCTTTGCTTATGTGAGTACGCATAAGCCAAGGGGTCTTTTGCAAGGCTCCCATCGTATAAAGTGTCTCATACCACTTATACGTTGGGGTATCGGTTATCAAACAGCAGCATATATATATATTGAAATTAACCTTTGATTTATAAACTTGCCCACACAAGCTTATAGACCAAGGGGTCGTTTTGCAAGTCCTAAAGTATAAGCGTCTCATTCCACTTATACTTTAGGTGTCAAGGTTGTTATGAATGATTATGATATGCAGCTATATGGTGGGTATGTTTTGTCATGCAGTGCAACTCACCCACCCAACTTTGTGTACACAAACCTTTAGTTCCCCCTTTTTGGAGATAACTCCCAGGATACTCCCGTAGTGGCAGACGGAAGCGGTGGGTTGGGCCTCGCCCACCTCAAAACCAGTAATAGCACTACTGGTCTGACCTATCGTACGCCCTCAACGCCTGGTGCACGAGGCGGACTCCTGCGTACTCTTGCCGACTGGTCCGCCGGACTTAACCTTGGCTAAGTGCTAGTCACCTTGCCGAGTCAACGATATCGGTGTCGGTGCAATCGAACTCCCCGATATCGAGAACCCACCACCTTAATCCTTCCTATTTTTTTATGCACATGCAGTAGTTTAATATATGATAATTTAAAGTGTTAAACTCCCGGACTAAACCGTCCGTATTAACCACATCCAAGATCAAATTCCCCGGACTAAACCGTCCGGCTCATCTCCAGACTTCATCCCTTAGAACACCCCGGAACAGCGCCCCCTTGAACACCTCGGGACGACTTAACCATTACCAACCCTAACTAATGAGTGTGTGCAATGTGAATCCCTATTAGGCTAATTACTCTTTCGTTTGTTTTAAGATTTACGTTAGCCCAGGACTGCCCCCGGCATACCCCGTGAAGGGCTCTCAAAGGGCACTAGGAACCAAGACGGCGGCATTACGGCCCGAAGTTCCCTTTCGCAAGGCACTTATTGTTATTGGTTGTCTACCCTTTACCCAATCCCTTTTTAATGTTATAATGAATCTAACCCTAGTGTATTTGACTCTTCCACTCCTAGGGCAAGACGATCTTTCGTCTACCCCGAGCACCTCCTATGCTAGCCAAACACATCTTTACTCATCATAATCTCCAATGATGAATCCCATGCTCATTTTCCCAAGCCTATAAGGTACAAAACTCCACCCTTATATCCAAGTCTCATACTAACACTGTTCATGCCTTTTTCACACCAGACATACCATTCTACCCTATACGTTGCCCATGATAGAACGTCCATTAAATTCTCTTCCAAAACCCTTGTAATAATTACTGGGAATCTACCATGTCATAATATGCCTAAATCCAGAAAATTATGATTTTTCCTAATTAAATTGATAATTAATTAATTTTCCAAATAATTGACCATGGGTGATAATGAACATGAACTACATGATCTACTCAAGTATTGGTCATCCAAAAATTATAGTTACTGTATAACAGTGAATTATTACTAAATATTAACTCCCATGATTTTACAAATAGTATTTATCCTCTAATTAAATTATTCATCGAAATTCCACAATTCATATTTAATGAAGGAAGTACAACAATTAATCATCATAAAATTATGTAAAAATTACAGAGCCTTGATAATCATCAGAAAAGTCCTCTGACCAAAATTAATAATTTTATTTGCATTTAATATACCAAATTGAATTTATCTAAATTTTTATGGGAAATAACATTTAATGAAGCAACCCCTAAATTTATAATTCAAATAATTCCATAAAAATTCACTGAGATGTAATATGATATTAAAACTCCTCTGACTAAATTTCACAAACTTTAAATGACTGGTTACTTCATAAATAATTCCTAAGTAAAAATCTCTATTTGCTAAGTTGTGAAGGAAGTACTCTAATTATTATCCCATAAATCATGATAAAATTTCCAGAGGTTTAATATATCCTAAAAACATGATGTACACAATTTCATTAAAATCTAAATCATAATACCACATAAATTATTTCTCCCAAGATTCTACGATTATGTACTTTTGTTAAGGTACCCATATGAAAACTTATTTAAATTTCATGAAACAACAACTACTGTTCAATATATCAAAATTAACATCCTCTATCATAATTTTACATGAACTTAAAATCTTTTGACTCATCATCCATTCCATAAGATATAAAGACCTAATTTTGTATAATTAGAATTAAGTGATGTGACTAAATACCCATACCATGCAACTCCTTCCTAGGGCATAATTCCACCCCTAGAACATCATGGACTAAACTCTAGATCCATACAAAGTCATAAAACCATATGTCCTTCACAAACCCCATAGATCAACCCTTAAGGTTTGAACTTGGATCCTAGGGCAAACCCACACCAAACCATCTCAAATTCCATGAGGGGGTGTTTTCTCTGTCCATGGAGCTCTGGCCAAAATCCCAACCCATTTGGGTGAGAATTGGACCCACCATGCCCCAACAACCCCTTGCCCTAATTTTCCCCTTTAAGGACCAATCTTTGATCACATCAAAACCCAATCATTTCAAACCCAATTGGGCTGAAATTTTTATCAGAGCTAAATGATAACCATAAAAACATGCCTCCAAAATTTTGGAGACTTTTGAGGTGATTTGACCCTTCAACTACCTTACCCTAGCTTCTCTAGGTTTAGGGCAAAACCCTAGGTTAAACTTCTTTAAATGGGTTCCAATTTTTACAGGAGCTAGGTCTAGGTGAGATTAAGCCCCTGTAGAAAATTCAAACCATTTGGACCAAGGGTTAGGTGTGGGGAATTTTTCAAAGATTTGCCCTATTTGTAGGACCTACCCTAGAAAAATGACCCTACAGGTCAGAATACTTGTCCTAAAATTTTTCATAACATATCAAACTGTAGATAATTAAAAAGCCTACAATATTCATGTTGATCATTTTTGATGAACATGCCCCTAAAGGGCCTAAATAATTTTTAGAAGAAAACTACCCTAGTTGTAGGACATACCCTTACTAAAAAGGCTCTACAGGGCAGTCCCCTCATCCAATTTTTCACCACTACATATCAAATTGTAGGTATTCAAAATACCTACAACTTTCATGTTATACACTTTTTCAGTAGATGCCCAGAAGGGGCCTAAATTCCTTCTACAGTGAACTGTTTTATTAAAATATAGAAAAATCTGAAAATATGGGTTGCACGAATCTTAAAGCAAGATCCAACGGAGGCTGTTCATCTTCTCCGATTGAGCCGAAAATAGACCCGCGCAGGTGGTTTTTGCGGCCCATTTCCCGGCGGCCTGAGGCGGCGCCACCACCGGGATACATCACCCATTTGTTCCCGGTGGTGGGGGCTATCCATGGCCGGAGCTAGGGTGGCCGGAGGTGGCGGCGCCGCCCTACCCGAGAGCTCCAAAAGTCCATGAAAAATGGCAAATTTCTGAAATTTTGAAGCTTGGCTCCGGTTCGTTTGGGCATGAAATCAACTTTTAAACATTCCTAGGATCTAAGCATGAGAGAAGGAGAGGAGGAGGACCTTATTTGGGGGGTTCGACGACGACGGCGGCGGCGGTTCGCCATGGCGTTTTTCCTCTCCGGCGAACTTCCCGATCCCTCGTTCCTCCACCAAAACT
The DNA here is from genome assembly GCA_039513925.1 of Platanthera zijinensis. Lineage (NCBI taxonomy): Eukaryota > Viridiplantae > Streptophyta > Magnoliopsida > Asparagales > Orchidaceae > Platanthera > Platanthera zijinensis. The sequence continues at coordinate 116,446,292 of CM077087.1, forward strand.
ATTGATCTTATATGTTATTTTGACTGCCATGGACGTTTTGAGGGAGATGGAATAGTCAAAATTCAGAATAGGGGGCTGCATGGGGGTTTTATAATTTTTTTCATGGGAGGGGAGATGAAGGGGTGTTTGGCCATGGTGGTTGGGCTTCTCCATTGATGGTGGCTGATGGGAAAACGATGGGAATCTCTTCCCAAAGGTCAGGAGGAATGAATGAAGGCTTGGGGAGATGAATGGGGTGGCTCATGGTGTCCCTCCATAACTCCCCTCTCTCTTTTCCTCTTTCTCTCTCCTCCATTAAGGAGAAATTGAAGCTTTCTCTCTCCTGCCACCCTATGGCCGAAATTATTCATGGCACCAGCCTAAATGCAACCCTCAAAAACATATTATTAATTAAATGATGAAGAATAGAGGGGTGATTCACCTCCCCACCATGAATGACCCTCTTTCTTCTCACTTTCTCTCTCCTCTTTATCTCTCTAAATTTAGGCTTCTCTCTCTCTCTCCTAGTCACTAGGTTGACTTGGTCAATCCTCTAGGATATGGGCAACCAAATTAATACATAATAATCATGCAAGAGATTAGCCTAAGGGGAGGGTGGCTTGAGGTTGGGTTAACCCATATAGACTAGGTTTGACTTGATTTGGGCTTGGGGTTGACTTGGTCATTTTGGCTACTAGGGTTGACCCTAATGGGTCCTTGATGACTCATTGGGCCCACATTAGGTCTAAGGGAATTTTTAGAGTCGCATTGAACCTACTAGGCCACCCAAAATCAGAGTTTTGAAAATTGCTATTTGCAGACCAAGTGAGTCTCAACTAGGTTTTTAGGTCACTTGGTCTCCTGGGCTCACCTAGGTTAACTCATAGGACCTAGTCATGCTCAAGTCACTCCTAGGGGGGGTCCAATTTAAAAATGGGATGTTACACATTGTCCCTAACTGTCCAGAAAATCAGGATAAGGACAGAAGGGACAAGAAGGAAAGAAAAGATAAAAGGAAGGATAAGGAGTCAAGGAAGTACCATGACAAGCCTTCCTCCAGCAACAGCAAGCACACCAGAAAAGGATTTGTGGCTGAATCCTGGAGTGACTCTGATGAGTCTGATTCATCATCCAGCTCTAGTGATGATGAGGATGATGCAGAAGAAAAAGGATTCTGCATGATGACCATCAATGCATCTCAAAAGAATACTGATTCAGAGCTTGATGCTGACTACCTGTCTGATCAGGAACTTACTGAGGATCAGGTAATAGATTCATTTGATTTTAATTCTGATGAATTTAAATCTGAGTTCAAATCTATGTGCATTGCCTTGATTGAATCTCAAAAGTTAATTATAACTCTTAGAGAACAATTGAGTGAATGCAAATCCATTAACTCAGATAATCTTAGACTCTTAGAAGAGTTGAAGCAGTTTGGGGAGGAGATAACTTCACTTAAAGGTTAACTATCTAAGGCCAAACAATTTGAAGAAACACTTAATGGGAGAAGTATCAAATTAATGGACATCACAAGTACAGTGAACTCAAGATTGAATGGTACACTAGGCTTGGGTGCTTCATCCAGCCAACCCATAGTGCTGACAACTCCAATCAAATTTACCAGTGACAAAGGTAAAGAAGTCTTGATAGTGGCTAGGAAGAATGCTGACTTAACCCAGGAAACTGGACAAAAAGCGTCGAACGAAGCTCGACGGAGGTCGAACAGAGCTCGACGTAATCGCAAGAAAACGTCGAACTCAGGTCGATGCCTTCTACCTTCTGAACAAAGCAAGACTTTGCCGTCGAATGGAGCTCGACGCACTCACCAGAGTCCGTCGACCGAAGCTCGACGTGCGTCGAGCCAAGTTCAGAGCAAAAGTCAGTTCTCAGGGGTTAATTCAAGATTTAATTCCAGCTCCACATCTCATCACTTTAACCCTTATGCTGAATGGATAATACCTCCTAGGAGATATCATCCTGTAGGCTATAAGAGTCAACCTGAGATGTCTTTTATTTCAGAGTTTAAAGGATATCAAGAAAGGCCCAAGGTAAACTGGGTCAAAAATAATTGATTTGCTGTATGTGCAGGTAAAGACCTGTCCAATTGAGAACCAGCAGTGGTACTTGGACAGTGGGTGCTCAAAGCACATGACTGGCAACAAGGAGAACCTTGTGTACTTCAAAGCCAAACATGGACCCAAAGTAATCTTTGGAGATTCAAACTTTGGACAAACAAAAGGCTATGGCCAAGTCAAGATAGGGTCAATTACATTCAAGAAAGTGGCCTATGTGGAAGGACTAAAGCACAACTTAATCAGCATCAGCCAGCTATGTGATGCTGGTTATCAGGTTTGGTTTACCAACTCAGCATGTAATATTGCATTAAATAACAACATTGTTTTAATTGGTAATAGACAAGATAACATATATCTAGTTGATTTCAATTCATCTAAAGTAGATATTTGTTTATTTAACTCCCTTAGCAAACCTAATGAACTATGGCATAAAAGATTAGGTCATGTGAACCTTAGAACCATTGCTAAGTTATCCAAAGACAACCTTGTTAGAGGACTACCTTCTGGTCCCTACAAGAAGGAAGGACTTTGCAAGGCTTGTCAATTAGGCAAGCAAACTAAAAATAGTTTCAAGTCACTTAATAAGAGTGATTCACCTAGAATTTTGTACTTATTGCACATGGACCTTTTTGGGCCAATTAATGTACAAAGCCTAGGAGGGAAATCTTATGCTTTAGTAGTTGTAGATGACTTCTCAAGATTCACTTGGGTGTTCTTTCTGAGAAAGAAGTCTGATAACTTCAAGATTTTGACAGATTTTCTCAAAGGCATACAGATTGAGTTCAATACTCACATTGCCCTGATCAGAAGTGATCATGGGATAGAGTTTGATTCTCTTCTTATGCTAGAGTTCTGTCAGAAGGAAGGTATTAGGCACACTTTCTCAGCTCCGAGAACTCCTCAACAAAATGGGGTAGTTGAGAGGAAAAATAGAACCCTTATTGAATCTGCCACAACACTGTTGATAGATGCTCACCTTCCTCTAACCTTTTGGGCAGAGGCTGTGAATACCTCCAACTATGTTTTGAATAGAAGCCTGATACATAAATTGAAGGGTAAGACTCCCTATGAGTTACTCAAAGGGAAGAAACCTAGAGTAAATTATTTCAAAATTTTTGTTTGCATTTGCTTCATTCACAATAATGACAAGAAATACCTAGCTAAATTTGAAGCCAAAGCTGATGAAGGAGTGTTTCTGGGATACTCCAGGATTAGCAAGGCTTATAGGGTTTTTAACAAGTGCTCTAATAAAATTGAAGAATCCATGCATGTTACATTTGATGAAACTAATATGTCTTATAAGGAGAAGGAGACTTCTACCATAAGCAATTTGCAGGAACATTCAATATCAGAAAATCTGAAGCAGCTTACCATCACAGACAAAGATTCATTACCTTCAACAATTCACCAAGACGCTGAACTTAGTGACAATGAAGAGGAATCTAAGGTTTTGGAAAGCTCAAATGGTTAACAAATTGAAGAACCAGTTGTTGTTCCACAAGAGGAAACAACAACACAGGTTGGTGCACCATCAACACCCCTTGTTGATTTAGTACCAACAAGAGATCACCCAATTTCACAAGTAATTGGAGATATCTCAGTAGGTGTGCAAACAAGGAATCAAGTTAATCACAATATTATGCACACTTGCTTTCTTTCTCAAATTGAGCCTCAAACAATACAAGATGCAGAGCAAGATCCAAACTGGATCATTGCAATGCAAGAGGAGTTGAATCAATTTGAGAGGAATAGAGTTTGGGAATTAGTACCAAGACCAAGGAACCAGCAAATTGTTGGAACCAAATGGGTATTCAGGAACAAGTTGGATGATCAAGGAATAATTGTGAGAAACAAGGCAAGACTTGTTGCACAAGGATATTGCCAAGAAGAAGGGATTGATTATGACCAAACCTTTGCACCAGTTGCAAGGTTGGAGGCCATAAGAATCTTTCTTGCATATGCAGCTCACAAGAGATTCAAGGTATATCAGATGGATGTCAAGAGTGCATTTCTCAATGGAGACATCAAGGAAGAGGTTTATGTAAAGCAACCTCCAGGTTTTATCTCTCCAACCTTTCCTGATCATGTTTTTAAACTGCATAAAGCTTTATATGGTCTCAAGCAAGCTCCTAGAGCATGGTATGAGACCTTAGCTTGTTTTTTATTGGAAAATGATTTTAAAAGGGGTAGAGTAGACCAAACTCTCTTTATTAGAACCCATAGGTCCCATATCCTACTAGTACAAATTTATGTAGATGATATCATATTTGGGTCTACTGATTCAAACTTATTCAAAAAGTTCTCACAACTCATGCATTCAAAGTTTGAAATTAGTAGCATGGGTGAACTTGCTTTCTTTCTAGGATTGCAAGTTAAACAACATGTGGATGGCATTTTTATTTCTCAAACCAAGTATGCAAGAGAACTGGTTAAGAAATTTGGAATGTCTGAAGTATCTTCTATGAAAACACCTATGCCAACAAATGTTGTTTTAGATGCTGATGAATCTGGAAAACCAGTTGATCAGACAAACTATAGAGCAATCATTGGCTCATTACTTTATCTAACAGCTAGTAGACCAGACATAATGTTTGCTACATGCATTTGTGCTAGATTCCAAGTAAGCCCTAGAGAGTCTCACCTCACATTAGTTAAGAGGATTCTTAGGTATGTAAAAAGTTGTCCTAATCTAGGTCTCTGGTATTCACATGACTCAGGATTTGATCTAACTGGATTTTCAGATTCTGATTATGCTGGATGTAGAGTAGACAGGAAAAGCACCAGTGGAACTTGTCAATTCCTTGGTGATAGACTTGTCTCCTGGTTTTGTAAGAAACAAACCTCTGTGTCCACATCAACTGCTGAAGCTGAATACATGGTTGCAGGCAGTTGTTGCTCACAGATTTTGTGGATTCAAAACCAGCTCCTAGACTATGGCTATAACTTAGAGATGTCTAAAATTTTTTGTGATAATACTAGTGCAATCTGCATTGCACAAAATCCAGTTCTCCATAGTAGGACTAAGCACATAGAGATCCGACATCACTTCTTAAGGGATAATGTAGAAAAGAAGAAAATTGCACTAGAATACATTTCCACTGAACTACAAAGAGGAGATATTTTCACCAAGCCCTTGGATGAAAAGAAGCACTTCTTCTTCCTCAATCAGTTGGGAATGCTAGATGGAGACAGTATAAATTAAAACTCCAAGATTTTGAAACCCATAATTAACAGGAATAGGAAAAATTTCATTTTAAAATTCCTCTGATTGAGTGGTTTCTTTGAGCTTTGAACTAAGCTCGATGCTGCGTCGAACTAAGATCGACGGTCCGTCGCCCTCAAAAGCGTCGAACGTCGACCTCAACTTCTAGCGTCGAACTAAGTTCACAGCTCCATGGCTTCCTGAGTTTTTCTCCCTTCGGTCGACGCCTTCGTTCAACGTCGACCTGAGCTCGATGTATAGCATCAGCCCAAGCGTCGAACGTCGACCTAAGCTGCACGCTGTTGAGTCGTTTCAGTTCCCCTAGAGCCTTAGAGCGTCGACCTGAGCTCGACGTTCTTTCCATTTTTGCGTCGAACCCTAGTATAAAATCATTCTTCTCCGTCGTTCGCAGTTGCGCTCTCATATTTTCTGCTCAAGCTTTCTCCCTCCAACTCCTTTACTCTTGATCTTGGAAGGTATCTATTTGCAGGATAATGGCGATTGCTGCAGGTGCATTGGCGGCAATGAAGTTTGACTCAGGCTTTGACATCGACATCGACTCCTTTGATGGATCATCGCAGAATTTTCTGGATATTCTGGAGCTATTCAAAGAGCAGCACCTGGTTAACTTCATGACAACCAGGATTCCTCTTCCAGAATCTGAAATCAAAGAGTGGATTTATACTGCAGTGAATTCAGATAACAGTACGATGATAGGAACAATTTCAGGGAATGAGGTAGCCATTTCTCCTCAAATAATTTCAGAGGTTTTCGGTTTTGCTGTTGGAGATGATGAGATAGAACTCTCTGTGGAAGAGTTTGCTGTGATGCTAGACAGAATGGGGCATAATTCTGGTAACCCCTCTAAACTTTTAAAAGTTAACCTAGCTATTGAGTTTAGGCTGTTAGCATACATCACAGGCAAAGTAATTTGTGCAAAGAGGACTGCACATGATGCCATTACTAGGCATCAGTTTTGCATTATGGCTGCAATCTTGGATAAGAAGCATCCCAATTGAGGTTTGATTGTTTTTGATATGATTAAGAAGAAACTGGATAAGAACTTTGTCCACTTTGGAAGGGTTCTTGGTTTGATTCTGAACCACTGTTGCCCTCTATTGCTTGTGTCCTCAAAGAAGCACATCAATGCTTCTAAGAGGCTCACTTGTGCACTGATTGGCAAGTGGGACAGGAAGATTGTGAACTCCCGGGCAGCTGCAGCAATGAGGACTTCTGCAGACACCAGGACTGTAGAGGTCACTCTTCCTCAGTCTACTGGCCCAAAAGTATGGATTTTGCCATCTTCCTCCTTCATCCTCCCATCCTCTTTCATTCCTACAACAACAATCATCTCATCCACTCAACCCATCCCTTCATCCATTTCTACTATTGCATCCTCCATTCCTCCACTCATCAATTTCCATCCCCTCCACTATTTTCCTACCATGAGCTTGGACTCTTCATCTCATGAGGACATCCTTTCCCTTGACATTCATGATGAATCCTTCATGGATGCCTCTACCTCCTCTCCTCATGACTTCCACCCTTCATCAAAATTTTCAAAACTTCTCCTATCCTCCATCCATGAACCAGCCATCCCTCCCATGTCTGCACCACCAACAACATCTTCTACCTTCACCTTCTCTGCTGCTCCCTCTACCTCTACTCAAGTCCCACTTGAGCAAGTAGATCTTTTGCCTTTGTCCAATAAGCTATTTGATATTTTGGCCCCTAGGCTCTCCTCTCTATTGGATGCCAAGTTGGCTCCTCTAGTCCTTTCCCTGAGCTCTCTCTCTGCCTCAGTCTCTTCCCTCTCATCCTACCTGGAATGCCCTTCTTCTGGGGGCCTAGAGTCAGCTGCCACTGATTCTAGGCAGGGGGAGATGTCAGCAGAAGAAGAGCTGCAGCCTTCAGCAGTACAGGTAGTACAGGTTTGTTCAGAAATAGTTTTAGCAGTAGAAGTTTAGATGACCTCTGAGGCTCCTCCTCAAGGTTCAGTTCAGATGATCAGTAGTGCCTTAGACTTCCAGAGCTTCTACCTTCCAGCACATCTTCACTTCAGAAACTACAGCCTCCTGCCTCCTCAAGAAGACCTGTCTAGGGCCATTGTCCCTTTTTAGAAGATCATTCCATCCTCCTTGGCTGTTGATGCCATGATCCTTGATGAAGCAGTGGTAGCTGTGGCTCCTGCTTGTGATGATGTTGTTGTTGAAGCAGTAGTAGCTGCTAAGACTGTTCCCTCAGAAACTTCAGGTGAATTGATTGAGACACCAGATGAAGTTGAGACCATTGTCTCCCAAGTTCTTCAGGAACTAGCCACCTCAGCCTCTATGGCTCCTGAGACTGTTCCCTTTCCTGTAGTGTTAGACTCCTCTTCTACTCTGTCAGTAGACCTTCCCCCAGTTACTTCTTCAGCTGCTCCAGCCCCCATCAATTTTCCTATCTCAAAGAGAACCTACATAGATCCTTATGATGAATCTCAAAGCTCAGAGGATGAATTTGCAACTGATTCTGATGACTCCTCTGCAACCATTGCAAGGAAGAGGAAAACAAGATCCAAAGCAATGAAAAGAGTTCCATTGGCTAGAGCCACAGATCATGACATCCCTTACTACATCAAGTACAACTGTGAAATCACTGAGCCATGGATGCAATATTCTCTAAACCAAAGAAAGGCAATGAAGAAGAAAAGAAAGTTCAATGAAGGCCCCTCCAAGCCTGTCCATCTGCCTCCACCTCCACTTCCTCCAGATGTAGGTGCAAGTGCAAGCCTCTCTTCCAATCCTGCCCCATCATCTCTGCATGGCAAGACCTATCAGTCAAGAAGATCCCAAAGGGGAAATCAGCAAAGGGGAAACCAGCAAAGAGGATACAATAGAGGCAGGCAGTCCAGAGGAAGATCAGGATCTCAACCTTACCAAAGGGGAGGACCCATTGATCCAACCTCTGGTCCCTATCCTTACAGACCCAGAGTTGACTTGACTCCAAGAACTCATCAAGAACACTCTGCCAACAGATATGAACCAGCTATTCCTTTTGAAGATCCTACTAAAACTCCAGAATATTGGAAGGCCAGGATGACTGAAATGGCTGCTCTGAATGAGATTGATAGAGCTAGAGCAAAAGGTCTGGACACCTCTCACATCAACACCATGTCAGATCAAAGGAGAGAAGAATTGGAGAAATACAACTCAAAGAAATTCTTTGATTCTGATAAGTATATGCAGCTTCATCCTGCAGCTGTACCAGCTAGTGGAAAAAGTCAGAAATCCTTAGGTGCAGCTGAAGATTACAGATCCAAGAAGGATGCTACAAATCCCAACAGGGAAATTATCTTCAAGGCAAGTGATCAAGACAAAGCTCCAAAGGAAAAGTAATGTAAGGTGTTTTATCTCTTTTTCTCTGCTGGATACAGGACATTAAACACTATTGCTGCTATATAGTGTTATATATATGCTGTTTTATTCTATCATATGTCTGGTTGTATTTTATTCAGTTTTGTCTTTAATTCTTTTTGAATCCCTAAATTCATGTAAATAGTAATCCTAATCCAAATAGGGGGAGATTGTTGGAACACCCTATTACTATTTGGGTCAGGATGACTATATTTCTATAGGGATTTTTGTGTTGTGACCTCCTTGTTGTTATAAAGGTCACATAGGTTAGTTAGTGTCTTCTTCAGCTCGACGCAGAGTCGACCTCAGCTCGACACTGAGTCGACCTCAGCTCGACGTGGAGTCGACCTCAGCTCGACGTGGAGTCGACCTCTGCTCGACGTTCCGTCAAGCCCAGTTCTGCTTTCTGAAACCACTCTCTGGCCGACGTGTGTCGTGCTCAGATCGACGTTTTATTGTGAGCTCGACGTTTTCCAGACTCACGTCAGTTTTGAATAGGAATTCAAATTCCTTCTGTCAGAACAATTAATGCTGAAGATTTATTGGCCGTTACAGTAAATCTGGTGCATGGCTCAAGGAATTTTCTAAGGAATGTTTGCCTGACACTTCCTTTGAGGCATGGACATTTAAGGAAAGCATTTAATGCTCATTGCCAATGGCTATCAAAGACTCAGAAGAAGAACACAGACTTATAATTCTATCAGTCAACAGAGAACAACAAGAATTCTTTCTCTTGCTCTCTGTGATATTCATTCAAGCTTACACACAGGAATTCTGATTGCTTCAGACACAACCATCCAACTTGTTTGGATCATCTTTTGCTGGAGCAGATCAGATCATTGAAGACATGTCACCCTTGTGCAAAGCTCTTCTTCCTGAACTACTTCTTGATCTCAGGGGGAGCTTTGACAACATCAACAGAACCACTTTGCTTCTCTCTACTTATTGATAGAGAAGACAACATCAGTTTTTTTTCCTTTCTGTCCAGGGTTTTAACTCCCTTCAAAAGTTACCTTTGGTTTTGCTGAAACCTGATCAAAAATCAGCCCTTTGGTTTGTGAGAACCTTGTCAAAAACTCTCTGGTGCTCAAGACACCTGATCAACTCATCTTGAAGTGGATTCCTATCAAGGGTGATAGAAGAGTGGACTACCCAAGATTTTGGGGAACCACTATAGCTCCTTGTGTATTCTGGTTGCTTGTTTCTTTGTGTTTTGCTTTGTGCTGTGTTTCTCTTCTTGCTTTGATTAATTGCTATATCACCATACACTAAGTAAATCTAAGCCTTCTCTCCACACAAGTTTTAATTTACAAAACTATTTTAAATCACTCTATTCACCCCCCTCTAGAGTTAGGATTGATCTTATCCCTCACTTTCAAGTTGTTTTTGCACTCTAGGGGGCAAATTTTTGCTGAACCCTGAGGATATACTAGTAGGGGAGGAAAAATTTGCCTCCCCCTTTGCCCCCTTCTTTGAGGGGTAGGAGCGGCAAGTTGGCCGACCCCCCCCCCCCCCGCCCCTTACGTGGTAAAGTGCAAGGTGGGGGCAGCGGGGTCGACTGGAGACCAAGGACTCATCCCCCCTTTCTGCGGCTTTGTCCCGATCCAGAGACCAGGCCAAGCTTGCGGGCGAGACCGCTGGCCAGTCGGGCTTTAGCCCGCGCAGCCCAGCTCGCGAGGCGAGATCACCGGCGAGGCGGGCTCTCGCTCGCGCGGCCCAGCTCGCGGGGCGAGATTGCCGGCCAGGTGGGCTCTCGCCCGCCCGGCCCAGCTCGCGGGGCGAGACCGCCAGCCAGGTAGGCTCTCGCCCGCACAGCACATCTCGCGGGGTGAGATCGCCGGCTAGGCAGGCTCTTGCCCGCGTGGCCCATCTCGCGGGGCGAGACCGCTGGCTATGCGGGTTCTCCCCCGCGCGGCCCAGCTCGCGGGGCAAGACCGCCTGTCAGGCGGGCTCTCCCCCGCGCGGTCCATCTCGCGGGGCGAGACCGCCGGCCAGGCGGGCTCTCGCTCCCGGCCCAGCTCGCGGGCCGAGACCGCCGGCCGGGCGGGTTCTCGCACACGCGGCTAGTTTCTCCCCGGACTCGGGTGTCCAGGGAGGTGGGAGGGGTATGGTTTGGCCTCCTCTCGCCCTTGGACCTCTTTACCCACGGGGCGGTTTTTTCCTTTTTATCCCCCAGTGTGGACGTTTTCTGTTGGCTAGAGGCTTATTTGCCCTAAGGGTGTTTTGGTCATTTTGACCTCCAAGACTTGGAAAAACTATAAATAGACCCCCTTGGGTGCCTTTGGAGAAGATGAGATTTCCTTACTCCTCCTCCCTTAGCTTCATCTTGGTAGAGTAGAGAGAGCTCTCCAAGACGCCCAGCTCATCCACTTGGTGAGGGAGGGGAAGTGTTCTAGCAACCTTCCGGGTGTGTGGTGGGACCTCCACGCGAGAGCCGAGGGTCTGTTCATAGCTTCCTAGGTCTTTGGTCTGTGACGTTCTCCTGAGTGTAGTAGGTGTGAAGTCACCCCTCTTTTGGGACCCCAAACTCCACGAGAGGTCATTTTTGGCTTCAACACCAGTTATGTTCAAGGTTGGCTCCCAGACCACCAAGATGGCAGAAATGCGTTTTCGCCTAGTTTTTCGGGTGCGCCTTGGGGTTAATCCCCAAGGATCCCTGCTGCAATCTACATCGTAGAAACCTGAAAACAATCAAAGGCATGAAGTCTTCTCCAGCTACTTATGCAATGCAACATCACCGATGCAGACAACCTTTTCCAGGTAGGCTTTACGCACCATTCCTATGTCCGTACTATGATTCCGGACTCTAAACAAGGGGGACTTTACATATCTACCGCAAGGAACACAGCAAAATCGCCGCATACTCGCGTGTTTTCCCATGCAAAGGAAGAAGAGCTTCGCATGCTCAAGATGAGAATCGTTATCCTAGCATTTCTCTTCCGCGCCATGGAAAACTACGCGGATGAATAGCACCGCGATGATCTTGCCTCTGCAGATCCGAGCTCGGTTTGCGATTTGGCACTCTGAATCTCCTCCGGCAGGCGGATCTTCCTCTTCCTCCAAACTCCTTGCTCTCCCTTCTCTTTAGGTTTTAGAAAGAGAATGGCTAAGTGAAAGTGAAGATTTAAACCCCCAATCCCGACATTAACCCTAGAATGGAGAGACCTAAGCCGTTAGATCCAAAAATTAGGAAATGAACGACTGCGATTTGGCCCAAAAATAAACTTCTTTGGCCGAACACAGCTTGCAACACGCCTGTGTCCAAGGCCGTGTAACTCATTCGCCGTCAAAACCGTCGCATCCCAAAAAGAACACGGGCACTCGACACGGCCGTGTAAGGCATGACACGCCCGTATCACCCATTACACGCCCGTATAGCTGGGCGTTTTCCTCCAATGACATAGGTAAGAAACGTCCCGAGCACGACACGTCCATATGACACGCCCGTGTCACATGCTGTGTTATAGACACGGCCGTGTCCCAGGTCGTGTAGCTGCCATAGCACAAATCGTCAAAATACCTGAGCAGGACACGGGTATTCGACATGCCCGCCATGGTCTCTGGTCGTGCGTCCTCACTCAACGATCGTATAGTGAAAGGCTTTGAGTGACTGACACGCCATGGGACACGCCCGTGTCCCAGGCAATGTTCATTTCCCGACGACCGTTGACTGCGATTTTGTCGACAACGCGACCATCATCGAACCCGAGCATGAAACGCCCTGGGACACGACCGTGTCCCAGGCCGTGTCACCCCTACCAAATTCCAGATTTGGCTCAAAACACCACCCATCACTCTTTATAGTTTCGTGGTGTTACACCCCCTCCCTCTCTCTTTGGCGCCTCCCAAGGGGTGTCTTCCCCTCCTTTTAGCTGTTGTCCGCCCCCCTCTCTCTCTTCTCATTCTCCTTTCTTCCCTCTTCTCTCTTCCATACTACAATCCTCTCATACACATTTATAGCCAACATCCCAAATATTTTTTTGGCCAACCTTGGAGGAGAAGATACAAGTGCAAGAAAGAAAGGCTTGGGTGAACTTCCACGGCGTGAAGCGGGGAAGACGAGCGAGTTCTTCATCCGTGGCGCGCTTCCCGTGGATTTGGAGGGAAGAGCGATTATTCCTTGTGGATCCAAAAATCTCGGATATACGTTTCCGAGAGGGGTAACGAAATTCCTACTTAAGAGATTTTCCCTCTTTGATAGCTCTAGTGGTAGAAGATTTTTGTATGGATTTTCGAAGACCTAATTTTCGCAGTATTACTCATAATAGATTTCTGATTTTTATTTTGTTTTCTGATAACTCCCGAGAGGATTGGTGATCCTCTCTCTTTCTTTAGTTGGGATAGATCATACAACTTTCGAATCATGATTTCTTTGGTGGATCTATTTTGGTACAACTCCAAGCTCGTCGGAACCAATATTGTACCTTTTAGCCGGAGAGGAGTTTGGCCTATATCCATTCTCCAATCCACTTGCGGTTCGGCTACCCATAAGTTAGCATGAGAGATAATTAAAATCCATTGTGTTGGTTGCATTTCGTTAGTGTGCGGAAAAGAGGGCGTTGAACGTAGCGAGAGTCGTCAAATCACCGTCCGTTTAGAATCTTTTAGGACGGGACTACATCAATTTTTGTATCAGAGCAAGGTTGTGTTGATTTCTCAATTGATACCATCCTTAAATCTTTCTATCGTAGGGTTTTCGAATCTCACCTGGTTGCGCACGATCCGTAATAAACAACATAAACCTTAAATTTCATAAATCTGGTCTGCGATTAGTAAAAACCAAAAAACAATTTCTACAGAAAATTACAAAAAAATTCCTGAGAACTCTCCTTATTTTTCTAAGAACAAAAGTCTTAAAAAGTATTTTCATTTGCCCAGTCGATAAGTGTTAAAAAAATCCAACTTTTTTAAATTAATCAGGTCAAAACCACCATTTCTCCTGTTGTTCATGCACACTAGGCTTTGCACGGAGTATACCCCTTCCACTTCAAATATGGAAGACGACCATGATGATAAGCATGCTCCGGCAACGATCACGGAGCTTCGTGAAGAGTTTAACGTTAGTTTCGATGCACTCACCCAATTAATACAAGGGCTGGCTTTAATTCAAGCGGTGCCTCGAAATCACGGTGTTGGGATAAATCGACCGGGTCCCCAAACCCATGTCGTCAACCAACGAGATGAAAGAAAAAACCAACCTCGTGATCGGGATGATGAGAAAACGCCTTAAGCCCCTTATGAGTTCGATGTAACTAGGGCCATTAAGATTGATCCACCATCATACGATGGTATGGGTGAGCCCTAAGTATTTCTAGACTGGATCATGGAGATCAAGTTCTATTTTTAGTGGCACAACCTGACGGACGGTGAGAAGGTGTGGGTTACACGGATGAAACTTATGGGTAGGGCCAAAACATTCGGGTTGAACAAAGAGAGGCGATTAGGTACCATGAATGGAGTACCCCCAATTGGGTGGGCTTTTATGAAACCACTCCTAATAGACCAATATGTCCCTGTGTATCACCAAACCCAAATGTTCGACGAGTTAGCCACCCATCGTCAGGGGGACAAATTGGTAGCGGAGTACATGGGACTCCTTAAAGATATGATGGTGCGTTGTGACGTTTGAGAAATGCCCGAGGTCACACTCTCTCGTTTTCGTAAGGGACTCAACCCGGACATCCAAGGCAAGCTCCTGTATTATGGTCATACGGACCTTAACACGACATTCAATGCAGCCTTGGATAGAGAAAAGCACAATGCCTACAAGTCCAAGGGACAAGCATTCCAGAAGGTAAAGTCCATTTTAGGACCCCCACCTTCGTCCTCCATGCGGGACAAGGGAAAGTTTCGATCGACTGATTCGAATTACATAGTCACTACCGCTAGGAAAAACAGAAATCCCACTGGTGAGAAAGTTCTGATCGGACGGATTAGTAAGACTAATGCCATCTGTTATTCTTTCGGGATCCAAGGGCACTACTCTATTTAGTGCCCCACTAAGAGTAAACAACTAGCACTATTCGACCCCACGTCTGAGCCTGCCGAGATCGTCTATGAAGTCGACAATGAATCTGATGCCGAGCCGAGTAATAGTTAAGATAATTCTTATATGATGTTTATGAGGTGTATTCTGGCCACACCGCGTGCATCGGATGAGTATAATCGGACGAACGTCTTTTCGTTTAATTTTAAAAGCAGTGAAAAGTGGTGCAAATTATTAATAGATAACGGTAGTTGCAAGAACGTCATTTCGGAGAACGACATCACTCGTATCTATTTAGTCACTGAACTGCACCCCCATCCATATAAAATAGCGTGGGTAAACAAAATGTCTATCGCTTTCTCTAAGTGATTTTTAGTGCCACTTACGGTGAAGAGCTATATCGATAAGGTTTGGTGCGACGTCATACCCATGGATGTTTGTCATGTACTACTAGGATGCTTGTGGCTTTATGATTATGACGTGACCCATTTCGCACGAGCCAACACCTACGAGTTCAAGTTTAATGGTAAGACCATTGTCTTGAAACCTACACCGCCTAAGGATCCGTCGAATGCCTCCAAAGACATAATTGTGCCTGCGGAAAATAAAACTATAAGCTTGATAAGTAAGAAGAAGTTAGAACGTGAGACCTTCTTGGATGGCATCATCTATGCTTTAGTATGTCTACAAGCTAAGGAAGATTCACCGTCTTTAGAGAATCTACCGTTATCTCTGCGAACTCTATTGGAAGAGTATAAAGACGTCTATCCGGTGGACTTACCATCTAAGTTGCCACCCATAAGGGAAAGTCAGCTTGAGATTGAATTCGTCCCGGGCTCATCTTTGCCTAATTTTCCATATTATCGGCTCAATACCTCGGCACATAATGAGTTACAAACTTTAATTTAAGATTTATTAGCAAAGGGATTTATTCGCCATAGTAAGAGACCATGTGTCGTCCCTGCCCTTTTGGTCCCAAAGAAAGATAAGTCTTGGAGATTGTGTGTAGACTATCGAGCCATAAATAAAATTACTATCAAATATAGGTTTCCCATTTCCAGTTTGGATGACTTATTAGATATGTTATCTGGAGCCACCATATTTTCAAAGTTGGATCTTAAAAGTGGTTACAACCAAATAAGGATATGGGAAGGAGACGAATGGAAAATGGCATTTAAATATAAGGATGGGCTCTATGAGTGGTTGGTGCTTGGAGAGGGGCTCACCAACAGACCGAGTACTTTCTCGTGGTTGATGACCCAAGTATTTAAACCATAAATGGGTAAAGTTGTGGTAGTATATTTCAATGATATATTTGTATTTAGCCTCTCGCAAATGGACCATGAAATAAATTTAAGGACAATCCTTACAACATTGCACCAATAAAAATTATTTATTAATCTTAAAAAGTGTGCATTTGGTGTGACTTCCGTAGAGTTTATAGGATAAATAGTGAGTTCCAAAGGTATTCATGTTGACCCTAAAAAGGTCCAAGTTATTAGAGAGTGGTCGGAACCAAAAAATATTCGGGAGGTTAGAAGTTTTCATGGATTTGCCACATTTTATCGAAGGATCATTCAAAATTTTAGTAGTATCAGTGCACCAATCACTGAATGCATGAATAAGGGTGATTTTATTTGCACTAAAGCAGCCGCTAGTGCGTTTCAAATGATTAAATAACGGATGTACGAAGCCCCACTACTACGGTTGGCGAATTTTTGCAAGGTGTTTGAATTATCATGTGACGCATCTGGGATAGGAATCGAAGGAGTTTTAAGTCAGGAGGGACATCTGATAGGTTACTTTTGGAAAAACTTGCAGGCCTGAAGTTAAATTATTCCAATTATGATCGCGAGTTTGATGTCGTGATACGTTGTCTCCAACATTGGCGACACTATCTTATATCGAAAGAATTTGTAATTTTATCAGATCATGAGGCGCAAAAATTTGTAAACTCCCAAAATAAAATCAGCCCTCGGCACCTTAAATGGGTCTCCTACCATCAAGTGGACACATTCATTATCAGGCAACATAAGGGTACGTTAAATCGTGTGGAGGATGTTCTTAGTCGAGTCACCCTATTACTATCTACAATGGAAGTATCTGTCATAGGATTTGAAAGAATTAAGGAAAAATATGTTCAATGCCCGGATTTTAAGGATATATACTTAGCCGCTCAGGACAATTCCCCTTCTACTATCTCTGCATACTACATCCGTGACGGTTATCTATTTAAGCATACACAATTATGTATTCCCCTCTCTTCGTTACACCATTTTATTATATGGGAGTTACATAGTGGAGGGTTAGGTGGACATTTCGGTCGAGATAAAACTATAACACTAGTAGAGGATAAATTCTTTTGGCCGGGCCTCAAACCAATGGTCAATAAAATCGTAGGGAGTTGTCGTGTATGTTAATTAGTGAAAGGTAACAAGACCAATGCTGGTCTTTACACACCACTTCCAATTCCATCTGTTCCATGGGAGGATATTAGCATGGACTTCATATTGGGCCTAACCCTGACATTTAGGCGACACAATTCCATTCTGGTCGTCGTGGATCGATTTTCCAAAATGGCTTATGATGCGTGGAAAATACGGCAAGCGCACCGGTCGCACAAGTAATAATGTTTGGGAATAAATCCCCGAGTGTCAGTCTCTTGAGGAACACAGTAAGGGATGAGTTAATGACGAGGAGGACTTGCGATTGAAGTCCTCGGGTCGGCTCAAAAAGGGGGGGTTTTGATTGTTGCGGAAACAGGAAGTAAAATCTACAAGCTACTCCTATGCAACGCCGCTATGCGATGCTTCGCCAGGCGGGATGGAAACTACACGGGCCGCTATGCACCGAATCACTTGGCGGATGGACGAGTAGGCTAGCGGATGAGGTGGTTAGAATGGGGGAATGAGGGTCGTTAGCACCTCTTCGCAACGCACGCCACTAGCTATTGCTAGTGCGGCAAGGGTGGATGGTGGAGGATGAAATATTGCGCACCTCAAGTAAATATAACAAAAACACTAACTCACATAGACATGAATAAGAGTAAATGTTAACTACAAATAAGCATTCTTCATCAATACATGGAAAATAACTAAGCTAACAACAACAAGAAGAAGAGGTGTGCGAATCGACCGAATCCGAAGCCTTATTGAGGGTTTACGGTTGGAATCTCGGGTTGTCAATCCGAGTCTAAGCTCGGTCCTCAACTACGTCCGGGGTAGAGGAGGCTGTCACTCACTCCCAATGGACCCGTCTTCTTCGTTGAAATGACCCGGTAGATTGCGGCTCCAGCTCCTCCTAACTTGATGGAGAAAGCTCGGTCAAAACTCCGCTTTAAGCTTGGTGATGAAGGAGGAGGCCGAGGGGATGCTCCGGCTTTGATTTGGCGTTGAAGGCTTGCCCGGAGCAACTCAATATGGTGGAGGATGAAGGAGGACGGTGGAAACCCTCCTTGGAGACGAAAATGGCGGAAAAACAGCGGACTTTGGTGATCTCCCGAAATTAGGGCGGAACCTGCGTATTTATAGATTGCAGAATAAATAGGGCGCACGACCACTGGCGCACGACCAGTGGTCGTGCGCGACCAAGGTCAGCGCCCGTGCGCCAACAACCAGTAGACCTGCATCAGAAAATCAATGGTCGCGCACGATCAGCAACGCACGATCAGTGATCGTGCGAGGCAATGCTGATGATCGTGCGGATATAGCCAGGCAGAACTTTGTAAAAAGGGTCATGACTGCGCACGACCGGTAGTGCACGAGCAGTGATTATGCGCGGTATGGCAAGTGATCGTGCAGAAGGTTCAAGACAGAGATTTCACAAATGAGTCCGGGCTGCGCACGATCAGTGATCGTGCGCCAAGAGGTCGATGGTCGTGCGTGGGTAAAAACACACGACCACTGACTCCTTTGCAAAAAAAATAGTGAAATGCCTATCCCGAATGCCCTCACGATCCCCAAACCTGCAGGAAAACTGCACGGAACATCGATCGTGGCAGCCACAGCAGACAATAATAATCATAGCGAGAATGAAATACACACACACACACAAAAATAGGCTAAAAAGGGTGCACAAGACATGGAAAACCGTAGCGAACCAAAAGGAGTGCAAATGACGCTAAACGGTGTGCAAAGACAAGAAAATAAGCCTAGATGAGTCCGGAATTAAGTATAAAATTTGGACTCATCACACCCCCAGACTTAACCGTTTGCGCGTCCCGAGCAAACAAAACCTAAGCAGACGGGGAAAATGAACTAGCTAACAAAGAAATTGCAAAACGGAGTACCATGCAAAGTCGCATGCTCGCGTGCATAAAAATTAATTAGAGGAAATTTTTAAGTATACAAAATATTTTATATTTTTCACAATGCGTATCAAAAATTTATTATTACTCAAAAGTGGAATCACGGTGAATCATCCGGTCCTACGCAGGGAGAAAGTAGACAGGCCACTAAGGTGAGCATTGCCGAAGACCGGGGCTCAAGATTACCCCCAAAGGAATCCACCAATGTCGGAAACCATACGCTTGCCCGTTCGCACTCTCTCCACGGCACTAGTCAACTCAAGCGCAAGTCCGTAGGACTTCAGGTAATAATGGGGCTTGGGTTACGGTGAGGAAAACAAGGATAAACATGAAGGGTATGCACCTAACCCAAATGAGCTAACGTACAAAACTAGCACCCGCTGCCCACAAAATAAACACGGGTGCACCACACCCCCAGACTTATCTTTTACTAAATGGGTGTGTGCACCGCCTACTCCAAATCCAAAATCATCTCAAATAAAGATTTTCAATCAAACTTTTTCTTTCTCTTTTTCTTTTCTCTTTTTCTCTTTTTCAAATATTTCAGCAGATATAACTTGAAAGCACTTCCACATTTTCACAAATAATTACACCACATCACAACCCAACATAAAATGTAAACTACTAAAGCTCGAATTGGGTGTGCGACTAGGATCGGCTATGAGGCTTTAGCGAATATAGTGGAGCTGAATCAAAAGGAAGGGTAGGCACAAAGGGGCTAGCAAGGGTGATCTTAGGAATGGGTACAAAGCTCAACCGGGCCAAAAGGTGGCCTACATCACTCTCACGCTAGACTAACCGTGTACCAATGCTTCAAGAATAGCTTGGGGCAAGTTCTTAGAAACCGAGAAAGATAATCCTTCCTCCCGACTCAAGCAATACGAGTCTAGTGGCGGCTACACACATTCCTATGCTACCATTTGATTCACACCGGATTCACCAACTTTTGAGTAGAATAAGAAATATTTACGCAAATCGAAAAATATAGAACTATAAGCATACGAAAAAATTAAATCTACACAAATTTCTATACAAAACGAGAGCAGTTGACTAGAAACACGGCAAGGCCAACATTTTACTCCGTCGCACAATCCTAAACAAGCACAGAAATTTTCCAAATCTAACAAAGATACAAGTTAAACTCGTGGCACGCTAACAGCTAAGCTCGCGCTCATGTGGGTGCAGTGGTGTGCGATGCAATGAACATAAATAAAATAAAATACGAAAAGCTTCTAGTATGCAAAAGAAATGTGCACGTGCAAAAGTTAAACATGCTCTCCCCCAGACTTAAACTAAACAACACATCAAATGATAGAGAAATTAAAATCAGAATGAGCTAAGGGAAGGGGTTACCCAATGCTCAACTAGTGAGCATACCAGAAGACGCATGGAAAGTAGCAGCAGGCCCGCCAAACGAAGAATCACAACCTCGCCAATGCGTAGTTTCAATGAATACCTGCAGGGGTGAGCTCCGCAAAAACAAAACAAAAGAAAAACAAAATACATATAAATTCTAAACTAAGCTAGACATAAAAAGTAAAATGCAGAAATTTAAGATAACTACTGGGGTTACTGTCATCCCAGCACGACTTATTCAAAGCAGAAAAGCCTTAGCTAATGGGCTTATGAAATAAAAAATGAACAGGCAACTGTCCTAATATCCGTGTCGGTAACGGGTACCGATACGGTGATAGAACAGTTACCCCTCTACCTGAGTAATAATACCTGCGACGCACAGGTAGAGGAAATAGGAAGTAAGATGAGGAGGAGCACTAGTCCTCACTCATCTCACCACAAAACAAATCCTTGCCTAGCAATGTATCGTCCACAACAAGCTCGTTGGGGGCGAAGGTGAAGGTAGAGGCTTCAACTGCAAAAGGAGTAGGAAACTCCTCATGCAAGCTGAGGCACTCGCCAACAACCTGAGCGCAAGGCTCAATGTCAACCCAACTCACCTGCAGGGAGTCAACCCGCACAGGCGTAGAAGGAGAAGGGGGGTCAAGGAATAAAGGAGAAGAAAAACTAAAAGAAGCGGAAATAGGGAGAGTGATCCCGGAATCACTCTCAGCAGGATCCAAACATAGATCACTGTCGGTGTCATGTGAGTCATGGCGAGGGGAAACTGAGACCACGAGGTCCTCGGTGGTGGTTTGGACCTCCTCATCCAACAATGAAGTAGAAACCTCCTCACCGGCAAGGATTTCCTCATCACACCTCGGTACGTCACGGTATTCCAAGACATAGTACTCACCATTGATGAGAATAATGTCCTCGTCACACCATGGCGCATCCACATGTTCCCGATTCCCACAGGGCACAACATCATCGACCGACTCACAAGAAAGGGGAGTAGGTAATTCATGCAAAGAAAGCGGAGGAGCAACATCATCAGAGATAATATGCGCAGGTTCCTCCGGGGGTGAATCAAAAATAGTGGAAGAAGGCACAAGGAGAGAAGGTGCCGCAATGTCGTCGCACTGACTAGTGGAAGGTCTGATGGGTGTATCCACAGCAGTCCCCCAAAGACAAGGTGGTACTGCTGATACATCATCAGAATCAGAAGGAGCGGCCATTTGAGAGGTGGATGAGATGATCCGGATATCCGGTTCATCATCCTCCTCCATCTGGCGCAGAAATTCTGCACAATCTTTCAACACATGGTCGGTGCTATGACAACACAAACACCGTTTTCCATTACCCCTCGGTCCAGAAGGGACCGGGGAGGAATATGAAAAGGTGGAGACGGAGACGAGTAGTGACCATAAGACTGTGGTACCGTGTATGGAGTACCGTGAGACAGCGGCGCTGCATACACGGGACCATGAGAATTATACTCAGTACCGTCAGTGGGGCACTCATCACTACCATGCCCATAATCCCCGCACCAATGGCACTTGATATATCAATTTGAATACATGGTGCACTAGAAAAGAATTCACCACAAGAAATATTCTAAGCAAAAATTAAATACTCGCAAGCAAATAAAGAGTGGAACAGCCTGCTATAGCAAAATAAAAACTAGAAAGGGAATAAAATAAAAAAACAACAACTAAAAAACCAAAACAAAAATAACACAAGAAATATACAAATGGAAAGGGCAACTATCTCAAATCTTCCTCTCCAAAAACTCAAACGACTGTGTTCCCCGCCAACGGCGCCAAAAACTTGATGCGTGGAAAATACGGCAAGCGCACCGGTCGCACAAGTAATAAAGTTTGGGAATAAATCCCCGAGTGTCGGTCTCTTGAGGAACAAAGTAAGGGATGAGTTAATGTCGAGGAGGACTTGAGATTGAAGTCCTCAGGTCGGCTCAAAAAGGGGGGGGGGGTTTGATTGTTGTGGAAATAGCAAGTAAAATCTACAAGCTACTCCTATGCAACGCCGCTATACGATGCTTCGTCAGGCGGGATGGAAACTACACGGGCCGCTATGCACCGAATCGCTTGGCGGATGGACGAGTAGGCTAGCGGATGAGGTGGTTAGAATGGCGGAATGAGGGTCGTGAGCACCTCTTCGCAACGTATGCCACTAGCAATTGCTAGTGCGGCAAGGGTGGATGGTGGAGGGTGGAATATGGCGCACCTCAAGTAAATATAACAAAAACACTAACTCACATAGACATGAATAAGAGTAAATGTTAACTACAAATAAGCATTCTTCATCAATACATGGAAAATAACTAAGCTAACAACAACATAAGAGGAGTGTGCGAAATCGACCGGGTCCGAAGCCTTATTGAGGGTTCACGGTTGGAATCCCGGATTGACAACCCGAGATTCCAACCGTGAACCCTAAATAAGGCTTTGGACCCGGTCGATTTCGTACACTCCTCTTATGTTGTTGTTGTTAGCTTAGTTATTTTCCATGTATTGATGAAGAATGCTTATTTGTAGTTAACATTTACTCTTATTCATGTCTATGTGAGTTAGTGTTTTTGTTATATTTACTTGAGGTGCGCCATATTCCATCCTCCACCATCCACCCTTGCCGCACTAGCAATTGCTAGTGGCGTGTGTTGCGAAGAGGTGCTCACGACCCTCATTCCGCCATTCTAACCACCTCATCCGCTAGCCTACTCGTCCATCCGCCAAGCGATTCGGTGCACAGTGGCCCGTGTAGTTTCCATCCCGCCTGGCGAAGCATCGCATAGCGGCGTTGCATAGGAGTAGCTTGTAGATTTTACTTCCTGTTTCCGCAACAATCAACCCCCCCCCTTTTTTGAGCAGACCCGAGGACTTCAATCTCAAGTCCTCCTCGACATTAACTCATCCCTTACTGTGTTCCTCAAGAGACCGACACACGAGGATTTATTCCCAAACTTTAAACTTGATGCGTGGAAAATACGGCAAGCGCACCGGTCGCAGAAGTAATAAAGTTTGGGAATAAATCCCCGAGTGTCGGTCTCTTGAGGAACACAGTAAGGGATGAGTTAATGTCGAGGAGGACGTGAGATTGAAGTCCTCGGGTCGGCTCAAAAAAGGAGGGGGTTTTGATTGTTGCGGAAATAGGAAGTAAAATCTACAAGCTACTCCTATGCAACGCCGCTATGCGATGCTTCGCCAGGCTGGATGGAAACTACACGGGCCGCTATGCACCGAATCGCTTGGCGGATGGACGAGTAGGCTAGCGGATGAGGTGGTTAGAATGGCGGAATGAGGGTTGTGAGCACCTCTTCGCAACTCACGCCACTAGCAATTGCTAGTGCGGCAAGGGTGGATGGTGGAGGATGGAATATGGCGCACCTCAAGTAAATATAACAAAAACACTAACTCACATAGCCATGAATAAGAGTAAATGTTAACTACAAATAAGCATTCTTCATCAATACATGGAAAATAACTAAGCTAACAACAACAAGAGGAAGAGGTGTGCGAATCGACCGAATCCGAAGCCTTATTGAGGGTTCACGGTTGGAATCCCAGGTTGTCAATCCGAGTCCAAGCTCGGTCCTCAACTGCGTCTGGGGTAGAGGAGGCTGTCACTCACTCCCAGTGGACCCGTCTTCTTCGTTGAAATGACCCGATAGATTGCGGCTCCAGCTCCTCCTAACTTGATGGAGAAAGCTCGGTCAAAACTCTGCTTGAAGCTTGGGGATGAAGGAGGAGGCCGAGGGGATGCTCCGGCTTTGATTTGGAGTTGAAGGCTTGTCCGGAGCAACTCCCTATGGTGGAGGATGATGGAGGGCGGTGAAAACCCTCCTTGGAGACGAAAATGACGGAAAAACGGCGGACTTTAGCGATCTCCCGAAATTAGGGCGGAACCTGCGTATTTATAGATTGCAGAATAAATAGGGAGCACGACCACTATCGTACGACCAGTGGTCGTGCGCGACCAAGGTCAGCGCCCGTGCGCCAGCAACCAGTAGACCTGCATCAGAAAATCAATGGTCGCGCACGATCAGCAGCGCACGATCAGTGATCGTGCGAGGCAATGCTGATGATCGTGCGGAAATAGCCAGGCAGAACTTTGTAAAAAGGGCCATGACTGCGCACGACTGGCAGCGCACGAGCAGTGATCGTGCGCGGTATGGCAAGTGATCGTGCGGAAGGTTCAAGACAGAGTTTTCACAAATGAGGTCGGGCTGCGCACGATCAGTGATCGTGCGCCAAGAGGTCGATGGTCGTGCGTGGGTAAAAACGCACGACCACTGACTCCTTTGCCAAAAAATAGTGAAACGCCTATCCCGAATGCCCTCACGATCCCCAAACCTGCAGGAAAACTGCACGGGACATCGATCGTGGCAGCCACAGCAAACAATAATAATCATAGCAAGAATGAAATACACACACACACAAAAATAGGCTAAAAAGGGTGCACAGGGCGCAGAATGCCGTAGCGAACCAAAAGGAGTGCAAATGACGCTAAACGGTGTGCAAAGACAAGAAAATAAGCCTAGATGAGTCCGGAATTAAGCATAAAATATGGACTCATCACACCCCCAGACTTAACCGTT
Organism: Platanthera zijinensis; assembly: GCA_039513925.1. NCBI lineage: Eukaryota > Viridiplantae > Streptophyta > Magnoliopsida > Asparagales > Orchidaceae > Platanthera > Platanthera zijinensis. The sequence continues at coordinate 116,471,188 of CM077087.1, forward strand.
TGCGCGTCCCGAGCAAACAAAACCTAAGCAGACGGGGAAAATGAACTAGCTAACAAAGATTCTGCAGAACAGAGTACCATGCGAAGTCGCATGCCCGTGTGCATAAAAAAATAGTAGAGGAAATTCTTAAGTATACAAAATATTTTATATTTTTCACAATGCGTATCAAAAAGTTATTACTACTCAAAAATAGAATCACGGTGAATCAACCGGTCACGCGGAGGAAGAAAGTAGACTGCCACTAAGGTGAGCTTTGCCAAAGATCGGGGCTCAGGATCACTTCCAAAGGAATCCACCAATGTCGGGGACCATACGCTTGCCCGTTCACACTCTCTCCACGACACTAGTTAGACTCAAGCGCAAATCTGCAGAACTTTAGGATAATCACGGGGCTTGGGTTACGGTGAGGTAAACAATGATAAAAGAAAGGTTATGCACCTAACCCAAATGAGCTAGCCAAAAAGAATCCCTCAGCAAACCACAATAAAACCAGGTGCACCACACCCCCAGACTTGATTTTTGCAACATGGGTGTGTGCACCGCCTACTCCAAATCAAAATCATCTCCAAAAGATTTTCAATTAAACTTTTTCTTTCATCATTTTTTTTCCTTTTTACAAACATTTCATTTCTTTTTATTTTCAAAATCTCAGCAAATAAAAACTTGGGCGCGCTTCCACATTTTCACGAATAAAAATACAACATCACAACACAACATGAAAATATAAAATACTAAGCTCGACTTGGGTGTGCGACTAGGATCGGCTATGAGGCTTTGGTGAAATAATGGTGGAGCTGATTCAAAAGAAGGGTAGGCACAACGGGGCTAGCGAGAGTATGACGTTCGGAACGGTACAAAGCTCAACCAGGCCAAAATGATGGCCTACATCACGCTCACGCTAGACATCCCCGGCAAACGGCACCAAAAACTTGATGCGTGGAAAATACGGCAAGCGCACCGGTCGCACAAGTAATAAAGTTTGGGAATAAATCCCCGAGTGTCGGTCTCTTGAGGAACACAGTAAGGGATGAGTTAATGTCGAGGAGGACTTGAGATTGAAGTCCTCGGGTCGGCTCAAAAAGGGGGGGGGGGGGTTTGATTGTTGCGGAAACAGGAAGTAAAATCTACAAGCTACTCCCCGGCAACGGCGCCAAAAACATGATGCGTGGAAAACACGGCAAGCGCACTGGTCGCACAAGTAATAAAGTTTGGGAATAAATCCCCGAGTGTCGGTCTCTTGAGGAACACAGTAAGGGATGAGTTAATGTCGAGGAGGAGTTGAGATTGAAGTCCTCGGGTCGGCTCAAAAAGGGGGGGTTTTGATTGTTGCGGAAACAGGAAGTAAAATCTACAAGCTACTCCTATGCAACGCCGCTATGCGATGCTTCGCCAGGCGGGATGGAAACTACACGGGCTGCTATGCACCGAATCGCTTGGCGGATGGACGAGTAGGCTAGCGGATGAGGTGGTTAGAATGGCGGAATGAGGGTCGTGAGCACCTCTTCGCAACGCACGCCACTAGCAATTGTTAGTGCGGCAAGGGTGGATGGTGGAGGATGGAATATGGCGCACCTCAAGTAAATATAACAAAAACACTAACTCACATAGACATGAATAAGAGTAAATGTTAACTACAAATAAGCATTCTTCATTAATACATGGAAAATAACTAAGCTAACAACAACAAGAAGAAGAGGTGTGCGAATCGACCGAATCCGAAGCCTTATTGACGGTTCACGGTTGGAATCCCGGGTTGTCAATCCGAGTCTAAGCTCGGTCCTCAAATGCGTCCGGGGTAGTGGAGGTTGTCACTCACTCCCAATGGACCCGTCTTCTTCGTTGAAATGACCCGGTAGATTGCGGCTCCAGCTCCTCCTAACTTGATGGAGAAAGCTCAGTCAAAACTCCGCTTGAAGCTTGGTGATGAAGGAGGAGGCCGAGGGGATGCTCCGGCTTTGATTTGGCATTGAAGGCTTGCCCGGAGCAACTCCCTATGGTGGAGGATGAAGGAGGACGGTGGAAACCCTCCATGGAGGCGAAAATGGCAGAAAAACGGCGGACTTTGGCGATCTCCCGAAATTAGGGCGGAACCTACGTATTTATAGATTGCAGAATAAATAGGGCGCACGACCACTGGCGCACGACCAGTGGTCGTGCACGGCCAAGGTCAGCGCCCGTGCGCCAGCAACTAGTAGACCTGCATCAGAAAATCAATGGTCGCGCACGATCAGCAGCGCACGATCAGTGATCGTGCGAGGCAATGCTGATGATCGTGCGGAAATAGCCAGGCAGAACTTTGTAAAAAGGGCCATGACTGCGCACGACCGGCAGCGCACGAGCAGTGATCGTGTGCGGTATGGCAAGTGATCGTGCGGATGGTTCAAGACAGAGATTTCACAAATGAGGCCGGGTTGCGTACGATCAGTGATCGTGCGCCAAGAGGTCGATGGTCGTGCGTGGGTAAAAACTCACGACCACTGACTCCTTTGCCAAAAAATAGTGAAACGCCTATCCCGAATGCCCTCACGATCCCCAAACCTGCAGGAAAACTGCACGGGACATCGATCGTGGCAGCCACAGCAAACAATAATAATCATAACGAAAATGAAATACACACACACAGAGAAATTGGCTAAAAAGGGTGCACAAGACATGGAAAACCGTAGCGAACCAAAAGGAGTGCAAATGACGCTAAACGGTGTGCAAAGACAAGAAAATAAGTCTAGATGAGTCCGGAATTAAGTATAAAATATGGACTCATCAGCTTACTTTATCGCTTGTCATAACACCAACGATGCATCACATGTTGCTAAGTTGTACTTCAAGGAGGTCGTGGCACATTGGGGCATCGCCAAAACGATAGTGATAGATTGGGAAGTTAAAATTACTAGTTATTTCTGGAAAACACTTTGGAAGCTTTTGGGTACTAGACTTATGTTTTCATTGGCCTATCATCCCCAGACGGATGGGAAAACGAAAGTGGTTAACCGAAGCTTGGGTGGGTTACTTCGTTGCTTAGTGGGTGATCATAAAGGTACGTGGGTCCTTATTCTTCCTGATGCTCAATTAGCATACAATAATTCTAAGAATAGGTCTACCGGTTTATCTCCAAATGAGATCGTGCATGGATATAAGGCTCCCGTGCCTCTTGACTTGGTTCTGTTACCACCATATTTTAAATCCAGTCAATTTGCACAGGACTTCGCCTCGCACGTTCAGACTCTCCATAAACTCATTAGCGAGATGTTAGCTAAATAATATGTTATTTATCAATCGAATGCTAGCGTACATAGGCGAGCAGTCCCCTTGAATATTAGTGATTTGGTAATGGTTCTTCTTATCCAAGAACGGATGCCTTTGGGCACCATAAAGAAATTGGCGAATAGGAGAGCCGGCCCTTTTCGCGTTTTAAAGAAGCTAGGCGAAAATGCATATTCATTAAAGTTACTAACTGATTGGGGAATCTCCCCTGTTTTTAACGTTTTAGATTTAATACTTTATGTCGCTCCACCACCTAAACTTTCTGTCTCTCCGTTTCATATTTCCACTATACCATCTAATTGGGTGGGGGGTGATAATTTTTATGAATCGCTCTCTCCTTCAGATTCTGTGGGAGGTATGTTGCCTATTGGTGATGAAACCTGTTTTTCTTCTTCGCCTAACGCATTTCCAAGGTTCCCCCAGACCGATTTCTTGCCTGACAGGATTTTGCAGGATGTAGTGTTTCCCACTCCAGACATTGACATTCACTGGGTTTTTGGTCAGGTGGCATGGTCATCCTACTTCGGACTACTCTTGGCTCTCTTCTGCAAAGGTGGATCTTCTAGACGCGGATCTCTTACGCCGTTACCTTCCCGCCCACTCATCGGTGATGAGTCCTTTTGAGCGGGGGAGGATTGATGACAACGGCCACCACGACGACCAACTTGGTGATGAAGATGATGTCCATGGCCCACTTGGTGATCATGGGGTAGTGGCGGAAGATGATGATGATGATCAACCGACCAAAGACTTGAAGCGCCGTAGCGGTCACGGCAACAATCTTCGCCCACGCAACAAGATTTAAATTTAATTTATCTTGCTAGTTTATGGTCTGCATTTATCCATTTATGTGGTTTGTATTAAACTATTTTATTTCTGTCATTTTGAACTAATTGTGTGCGTTTAGTCACTAAATATTGGCTGCTAATAGCCCCTTGGATGTAAGCCTTATATAAGGCCAAAACTCTTATTGTCATTTAGACAAAAATATTGAAATCAACCAAGAATCTTCCATAACATAATTTCATATCTCCCCATCCCTCTCTCATTGCTGCCACCCAAGGGGTGTCTTCCCCTCCTTCTAGCTCTTTGTCATCCCCCTCTTTCTCTTCTCATTCTCCTTTCTTCCCTCTTCTCTCTTCCATACTACAATCCTCTCATCCACATTTCTAGCCAACATCCCAAAGATTTTTTTTGCCAACCTTGGAGGAGAAGATACAAGCGCAAGAATGAAAGGCTCGGGTGAACTTCCACGGCAGGAAGCGAGGAAGACGGGCGAGTTCTTCATCCGTGGCGCTCTTCCTGCAGATTTGGAGGGAAGAGCGATTATTCTTTGTGGATAAAAAAATCTCGGATCTACGTTTCCTAGAGGGGTAATGAAATTCCTACTCAAGATATTTTACCTCTTTGATAGTTCTAGTGGTGGATGATTTTTGCATGGATTTTCGAAGCCTTAATTTTCACTGTATTACTCATAAAAGATTTGTGATTTTCATTTTTTTTTCCGATAACTCCCGAGAGGATTGGCGTTCCTCGCTCTTTCTTTAGTTGGGATAGATCCTTCCACTTTCGAATCGTGATTTCTTCGGTGGATCTATTTTGGTACAACTCCAAGCTCGTCGGATCCAATATTGTACCTTTTAGACGGAGAGGAGTTTGGCCTATAGCCATTCTCTGATCCACTTGCGGTTCAGCAACTCGTGAAGAACCCCCTACCCTAGAATTAAAAGAACTTCCTGAACATCTTAAGTATGCCTTCTTAGAAAAAGATTCTAAACTACCAGTATTAGTTTCAGCCTACCTAACTGAAGTTCAAAAGTATAAACTCCTTCTAGTTTTACATAAACATCGCCGAGCTATTGCTTGGCAGATTTCCGAAATCAAGGGCATAAGCCCATCTTTCTGTACCCACAAAATTCTAATGGAAGATAATTCGCGTAATTCCATCCAACCTCAGCGCCAAATAAATCCCAATATGAAAGAAATAGTTAAGGGCGAGGTTATGAAGCTATTAGATGCAGGAATTATCTATCCTATTTCTGATAGTAAGTGGGTATGCCCAGTTCAGGTAGTGCCAAAAAAGGGAGGGATAACAGTAGTTAGTAATGAGAATAATGACTTAATCCCCAAACGGACGGAGACGTGGTGACGAATGTGTATTGACAATCGTAAGTTAAATGATGCCACCCACAAGGACCATTTTCCCTTATCGGTCATCGATCAAATCTTAGAGTGACTATCCGGTCATAGATTTTACTGTTTTCTCGATGGCCTCTCGGTCTCCTCTTCAGAATTCTGATTTGTTGAAAATGCACGGTCGTGCGTTTTCTCGGCACATGGTTTTTTCCGTCGTGAGTTTTCTACAGATTATTTTGGAAGATTGACCAGACTGTGCAATTGCTTCACGCACGGTTTCTTCGGAACCGTGCGCGAAGGAAACGCACGGTTTTCCTGTAGCCTTCTGGTTTTACTCTGTTCTGTGGTTGGTCGTGCATTTTCCTTTACCCACGATCAGAAGCGCCCGTGTGCAAGTAAAATGCATGATTACACCCGGTTGCCAGCATTTTGAGCACTCTGTCATTACCCGTGTGATTTCCTTAGCGCAAGGGCGAAATCGCCCGTCCGTGAGTAAAATTCACGAGGCAATGCTTCTTCTTCCTTAGGCGTTTTCTGGAGATTATTATCGCAAAGTTCATGCACGATCATGCGACAGACCATGCGTGGCCATTTTTGCTGACTTTTACTATTTAAGCCGCAGATTTCTTTTAGACAGTGCTATCTCCGATTTCCACCGCCATTTCTGCCCCTATGAGCTGGAAATCATCCCTCCAGCCGTCCTTTTCTCTCTCCTCATTGGAGGGTTGATCCAGACACCAATTCTCCACCAAAGAGCTTGCAAAAGCTTTTTCTCAGACCGTCATCGCCATTGCCAACCTCCAAGCTACTGTTCGAGTTCTTAGTTGCAGCTCTTGTGAAGGACTTCGCTCTGAACCGAATCAGCGACCACAACACGAGTAAGACGGGTATGGAGAAGGAAGTGACAGACATTCGGGATCCCAGATACCTTCCAAAGACCGAGCTAGGACGAGGCTCGACAACCCTTGCGTCCGGCCGTGAATCTTGGATAGTCTTCGAGTGCTTTGTTGTGTTTCTCCCCCTCTTTTTTAGATTTGCTTTAACCTGAACTTGTGCTAGTATGCTTGAGGTTTATTAATTATTTTTTGCTCGAGGTTTTGCTTGGTGATTTCTTATTCATGATGTGCGTTGATGAGCTTCATCTTTGTTAGAGAAAGCTGCGTTTGAGCCGTTATAGCGACTGCTAGAAGCGCGCATTGCGAAGAGGTGTTTGCGACCCTCGATAGTTTGTTCGTCTCTGCTATTAATCTTTGGAGTAATTAGCCCTGGCGATGCGGTGACGGTGACCCGCACTAGATTAATGTTGCTTAGTGTAGGAAACCCCAAAATGAATCACCTCGTTTTTACATAGCACTTCCATTCATTTCTCTAAAAGCGAAATCCATGCACCCTACTTGCACTCCGCGTGAGATCGATACTTGGGGAAGCTAATCCTAACTTTTATTACTGGCCGTGAACGGTAATCTTACCGCCAGCCCATCAAGTTTTTGGCGCCGTTGTCGGACAGTACAAATGTTGTGTTGATTTTGTTTCTTTTGGGAAACGTTTGTGAGTGTTTTGGTGTTTTTAGTGTTTTCTTTTTGTGAGTGTTGTATAACAGATCTGAACCCTAGTGGAAGGGGCGAAGATTTGGGTGTTGATCCTGAGACTGCACGAGCGAAAAGAGATCGCGTGCGTGCTGCTGCAGTTGAGGGAAGGATGGATGTCTTGGGTCATGTGGGAAATGGCCAAGGGTAATGAATTGTTGAGAACCAGGAAGTGGCCCATTCTGGAATTAGGACAATACGAGATTTCACTACCCCTACAGTTGGGAGTGTTTATCCAGGGTTCGGGCCAGCCATAGCCAATTATCATTTTAAGATCAAGCCTACGATTTTAAATATGATTACGAACAATACGCAGTACTCGGGTCTGTCGAGCGAGGATCCTCAGCTACATTTGGCTGAGTTTTCTGAGATATGCGGTACTTTCCGTTATGCGGGCATTGCGGATGACGTTGTGAAACAAAAGTTGCTCCCTTTTTCACTAAGGGATAGGGACAAGATGTGGCTGCATACGATCGCTCCTTGCACTGTTGCCACCTTGGAAGCTTTATCGTCCATGTTTTTGGCTAAGTTTCATCCTATTGATAAAATTGTTAATGCGTGTAGGGAAATAACCATGTTTAGATAGCTGGATCAAGAAACTCTTCTGAGGCATGGGAGAGATTTGCCGACCTGTAGCGTCGTTGTCCTCAATACGGCTGTGTGACTTGGAATTTGGTGGAGATATTTTATTTTTCCATTGAGACAAATTTAAGGGCAATTATAGATGCGGCGGCGGGTGGCAAGATCATGAACATATCTCCTTAGGAAGCATTGAGACTCCTCAAAGACATGGCCTCCCCAAGTACGTACTGAATAGTACGAAGGAATGCCCCTAGAGCAATCAACAAAATGATATAAAAACTACTAGAACGAGCCATGGGGAGCACCAAGTGCATACCCCCAACAATCGAATGCGCAATTGGGCACCCCCGGGCTAGAAAAGTGCACTAAACGTGAAATACAGTAGGAACGAAATATCAAGCACCCTCCAACTGGTCGAATAACTCATTAATCCTCGGTGGAGGATGTAACACCTCCCCTGTAATGACCATATAATATGGGTTCGGCCGGGGCCCCCACAACATACAGATGTCACAGCTTTAGTATTAAAAGTTGATATGAAAACTACCCAATCTCAAAACTCCAAACAAACACAGCGGAAACAGAACGCTAATAGACAAAAGTTATCCACTAGCAGTAGAGTATCAAATTGCCTTAAGGCCTTACACAATAATAGTCCAAATAAAAATGTGTCAAGCACTCCTAGGCTACCTCGGCATGCAAGCCGGACATAAACATAACAAGAGTAACAAACACAAAAGGAAAATCCAAGCACATCAACACTTCATGAGGCTTAGGGCTTTTCGCCCGGCGCGCTAGCTCCTGCATGCGATCCTTGCCCTGTAAGGATTTTAAGTAACGTGGGTCAGCAAAGGCGGACCTCTACTGTGTAACAAACACATCTCCTCCCGGCCATCCCTAACGGACCCCGGGGTACCACTCCACCTGCAAGTTAGCACTTCGTATACCAAAAGAGCATATATATTAAAGAGGTAAAACAGGCTTGGATGTCTTATATAGCATACATGTTTTCTACGTTTTGTACAAGGTGAAAGGGGCCTACTATGCAACATGAATGTAACCCGGGTTTCACCCAAGGCGCCCTAGCTCGTATGCATCTAGCACAACATCAAACACTGGGTACTTCCGTTTCCCCATTGGATTAAAGCCGCAAACAAAAGGGAACCACCATATCCCTAACGGCACACACGCCGTCACACGGAACCTTACAAAGGCCCCACCCGCACAAGGGTCATAAACCCCGGGCTTGCCCGCACATTCTGACTTTGCTCGTCAGGGTTCCGTCTCACACTGACCGATTCTAAGAAGCCTTGCTGGACCCCACCCGCTCATGGCTACATTGCCCGGGCTTGCCCTCCGCTCGGCATTCTCGTCAGTCTCACACAAGGGGCTAGTCTCGCCGGGACACTTTCCCCACAAGACTTGCGGGTCACGGGATAGCCAGCCGACCACGGAGACATAGCCGCTCCTTTCCACAGCACACACAAAGGTTTCCCCACCCCAATCACCATTCGCACCGTATCTTTCCCGTGCTCCAAGGAAACCATCTACCGCACAAAGCGGAGCTAACCTTGTCTGGTTCCGACTACGAGTACTCACTCAAAAAAAGGGGGAAAACGCATACACAAAACGGCGTCTTGCCGCAACGGCTTTCTACCGAATCCTCAACGCTCGCTATTCAACATCACCGGGTCGGACTAACGGTCACGACCACGGCTTCACCCACAATGCCTAATCCGCTAACGGAGCGGATCTCTAATGCAAGCATGCCGCGATAAACATACTCAACCCGGAGGTTCCTCTTGAACCTAGGCTAAACAAATCCCTCTCATTTGAGAGATCTGGTGATCAAAACACGAAAGGAAGGGGATGCTATTCATGCATCCTATATCCTAAAAACCGAGAGGAGAAGTGTCGTTACCTTCCGTCCCCTCTTCCTAGCCATGGGGAAGATTTGCTCGGTTGAACACCACCGCAACGCTCCCACCTTCACGGATCTGAACTACGCTCGTGAAACGGACCTCCGATGCTTCTCCGGCGGCCGGAACTTGGCCTCCTTGCTCTCCTTTCTCTCTAGAACTTAGAGAGAGAGAACCCAAAGCAAAATGAAAGGGTTTCTACCCTATTCCCGGCCTTAGACCTCCCAGGGATGCTCCCTACCGTTGGATCCACCCAAGAAACAAATGAACGGCCACGATCGGAACCCAAAATAAAAAAATATGGGCCGAACACGGGTTGCAACACGGCCGTGTGCAGGGCCGTGTCAAAAATTCGCCGTTATCCCAAAATTCCCAACCAGAACACGGCCTGGAACACGGCCTCTAACACGCCTGTGTCAGACCCGACACGGCCGTGTCACTAGCCGTGTCAAGCCCGTGTACCAAACTCCTCCAAACTACCCGAGAAGGACACGTCCCTTGACACGTCTTCGAACACGCATGTGTCACGGCTGACACGCCCGTGTCAATTCCCGTGTCACGGCCCGTGTCCCCCCCTCAACGCAACAAAATCGTTGAGTGCTCGACACGCCCTGATACACGCCCGTGTCTCAGGTGACACGCCCGTGTCGCACCTGACACGCCTGTGTCAAAGCCTGTGTTCTCACTCAACGATCGTCGACAGAAAAACGTCGAACCCGAGCATGACACGCCCGTATCATAGGCCGTGTCAGCCTACCTAGAACCCACTTTGGCCAAAAAAGTAATGCCATCGGTTTCTCTTCCAAATTTTGGGGTGTTAAAACTCTCCCCCCCTTAAAAATAATTTCGTCCCGAAATTTTAAAACATGGAAAGTAAACAAAACTAAACGGTACCTAAGGAGAAATGCTCGGGGTACTCCTCCAGCATGGCCTGCTCTCGCTCCCATGAGAGCTCCTCGCGGCCACAGTTGTCCCAACGGACCTGTACGAGTCTAACCTCCTTGTTCCGCAGATGCCGAACCTCTGAATCTTCTTTCCCGATTGGACGAACTTGCGTCCTCAAGTCTTCCTCTACCGGCACCGCCGCCGGCTCAATCACCACGCTGGATTCTAACAAGGCTTTCCTCAAGACGGAGACGTGAAATACATCGTGTAGTCCACTTAGCTCCGTGGACAACGCTAACCGGTACGCTGCCTCTCCCACTCGCTCGGTGACCCTGAATGGTCCCAAAAATCTCGGACTCAGCTTCTTGAGTCGGCGAATCCGTGAAACGCCTTTGAATGGCTTGATCTTAAGATAAACCCAGTCGCCCACCGCGAACTCCACATGCCTGTAGCGAGCGTTGAAATACTTAGCTTGCCGATCTTGAGTTACCTTCATGCGCTCTTGAATGGTTCGCACGAGCTCACTAGCGTCGGCTACCACCTCTTTTCCCAAAAGTTTGGTGTCTCCCGCCTCTATCCAAGACATCGGTGTCTGACACCACCTCCCATACAAAGCTTCGTATGGCGCCATCTTGATACTAGCTTGGTAACTATTTTTATAAGCAAACTCCACCATGAAGAGGTGATCCTCCCACTTCTTGCCAAAGTCGAGAGTACACATCCTTAGCATATCCTCCATAGTATGGTTCGTTCTCTCGGTTTGCCCATCAGTTTGAGGATGAAAGGTCATACTGAACTTGAGTTTTGTGCCCAAGCTCTTCTGCACCAACCGCCAATCCTTAGACGTGAAACGTCCATCCCGGTCGCTGACTATACTCTTCGGAATCCCATGAAGTCGTACAATGTTGTGGATGTACAACTCCACCAACTTTTCCACACCATCCTCCTTCCGGTTTGGGATGAAATGTGCCACTTTGGTCGAGCGGTCCACAATCACCCAAATGGCATCATTACCCTGCTGCGATCTAGGCAACCCATGCAAAAAATCCATGGAGATGTCATCAAATTTCCATTCAGGGAATGGAAGAGGCTTCAAGAACCCGCCCGGCTTCTGACACTCGGCCTTCACCAAGGCACAAGTTTGGCACCGACTCACAAACAAAGCTACATCCCGCTTCATCCCAGGCCACCAATAGGACTTCTTCAAATCCAAGTACATCTTTGTACTACCCGGGTGAATGGAGTACTTAGTGAAGTGGGCCTCAAACATCAACTCCTCGCGGAGCTTGCCGAACTGCGGTACACAAATTCTTCCGCCCTTCCTCAAAATCCCATCAACCATCTCCCAGGCGTTACCCTCGCCCTTTTGAGCTTCCTCCACGAAAGGTTGGAACTCCGCATCTACACGGGTCGCTTCCCGAATACGGTCGCATAAGTCACTCTGCATCTCAATCCAGTTTAGCTGAGCCACGCTAGACTCGCCTCTTGCCACACATTCCAAACCAAGGGACTCCCAGTCCCGCCTTAACCGCTCATCGTGAGCTTCAATCCAATTTCCTTGCCCCGAATATTTCCTACTCAAAGCATCTGCCACCACATTGGCTTTCCTCGATATATACTGAATCGCCACCTCGTAGTCCCCAAGGAACTCGACCCACCTATGCTGCCACATATTTAGGTCCTTCTGATCTAGGAGATACTTCAGACTCTTGTGGTCCGTGAAGATCTCCACCTTTACACCATTAACGTAGTGCCTCCACAACTTCAAAGCAAAAATTACCGCCGCCAACTCCAAATCATGGACGGGGTAATTTCTCTCATGAGGCTTCAGCTGCCTCGACCCAAAAGCTATCACAATACCATGCTGCACCAACACGCACCCTAAACCGCATCCGGATGCGTCGCTGAAAATCTGGAATCCTTCGGTCCCCTTTGGTAGACTTAGGATCAGCGCCATCATTAGCCTCTCCTTCAGGGTTTCAAACGCCTGATTGCACTCTTGAGTCCATACAAACTTCTGATCTTTGCGAGTTAGTGAAGTTAGGGGTAGAGCTATCCGCGAAAAGTTTTCCACAAAGCTTCGGTAGTACCCGGCTAGTCCAAGAAAACTCCGGACTTCCGCCACAGTCCTCAAAACTGGCCACTCTCTGATGGCTTTTACTTTCGTTTGATCCACTGTCACCCCATCCCCACTGATTACATGGCCCAAAAACGCCACCTTCTCCAACCAAAACTCGCATTTCTAGAACTTCGCATAAAGCTGGTTCTCTCTCAACACTTGCATCACTATCCGCAAGTGCGACTCGTGCTCCGCTTCCGACTTGGAATACACCAATATGTCATCGATAAAGACGACTACGAACCAGTCCAAGTATTCGCGAAACACTCGGTTCATCAAGTCCATGAACACGGACGGCGCGTTCGTCAACCCGAACGGCATCACCGAGAACTCAAAATGACCATACCTCGTACCAAACGCTGTCTTGGGTATGTCTTCATCTCGAATCCGCAACTGATAGTATCCGGACTTCAAGTCCAAATTGGAGTACACCACCGACCCCACCAATTGGTCGAAAAGGTCGTCTATCTGAGGAATCAGATACTTATTCTTGACAGTCAATTTGTTCAACTCTTGGTAGTCTATGCACAAACGCATACTACCGTCCTTCTTCTTTACGAATAACACCGGCGCACTCCACGGTGAAGAGCTGGGTATGATATACCCTTGCTCCAAAAGCTCCTGCAACTGAACCTTGAGCTCGGCCAACTCTTTTGGTGCCATCCTAGAGGGTGGACATGACACCGGTCTAGCCTCGGGCACTAACTCGATGGAGAAATCAATCTCCCGCCGAGGAGGTGCTCCCGGTAGCTCCTCAGGAAATACATCTCCAAACTCCGCCACCACGGGCACTTCTCAAAGAGACAGCCTGGAAAGGCTAACCTCCAACAACGCTACTAGAGCTACACCTCCCTGGTTAACAGCTCGCACTAGTTGATGTGCCGAAACTAGGGAACATGCCACCCCATGGAGGCCCTCAAACTTGACTTCCGCTTGCCCCACGCCCCTCAGGGATACCACCTTGGACAAACAGTCGATACTGGCACGCTGCTCTGCTAGCAAGTCCATCCCCAAAATCACATAGAACTCGGACAACGGCAAGATTGTCGCTACCAACATGAAGTCGACTCTCTAAAGACTCCAACAAATCCTCCCTTTAGGCCTGTTTTTCATAAGCCAACCCATTGGGCATGCGCACTTTCAACTCTAAGACCGTTGAGAAGGACTCAACTCCAATCCTCCGGATGAAACTTTCTGGAAGGAAGCAGTGCGACGCTCCCTTATCAAAAAGTACCCTAGCGGGGTACCCAGATACCACTACAAAGCCTACACACATGCAACAAACATAAAAAGGCTTGAAAGGAAGAAATCTACGGTGAAGGTTGAACTCTCATACCTGTAACCACATCGATTTGGAGGATTGCTTCCTGCTGCCCAAGGTTGTAGGCCCTTGACTACACTGGTTGAAATCGGGAATCACTCGACTCCGCCATCTTCCCCACCTCTGCTGCACTAGGGCCGGAGCGCACGGTCTGCTCCTGCCTTGGCTCTTGCTCAGCGCCCCCTTGGGTACAAAATCTTGCTATGTGGCCTGGCTTGCCACAACTGTAACACGTCTGTGTTCCCTTAGAGCGTGACCCTCCAGACGTCCAATTACTTTTCTCGCCCGACTTATATGGGGGAGGCATCTTCTTCCATCGGCTCCCTTCCGCCTTTCCATGGGACTGAGCAGGCTTCTTCTCTTCCCCCTGTTTGGGTGTGAAACCCTTGCGATGCTGGGATCGCTCCATGTCACTGTCCAAAATTCTGGCCGCCTCCACCAATTCGTTGAAACCCGCACGTTTCATCGATATGAGGGGTTGTCTTAGATTCTCCCTCAATCCATGATAGAAGAGATTGTCCCTCTCTTCATCGTCTGCCATGGTCGTTCCCGCATAACGACCCAGGCGAGTAAATTCCTGAACATATTCATCCACTGACTTGTCTCGCTGCACCAGATGTAAAAACTATCTCTAGAGGGCTAACCTTGTTGATGCGGGAATGTACTTCTTCAGAAAGGCATTCCCAAACTCCTCGATGGACGGTATGCGTCCTAGAAACTGCCTGCCACTATGGCTCATCCACCATAACTTGGCATCTCCCTCAAACATAAAGGCTGCGAACACTGCCTTTCTCTCATCTGGCGCCTCTGCCGCCCTCAGAAGCTCCTGAATTCTAGCCCACCAATCCTCTGCATCTGTGGGCGTGCCGATTCCCTTGAAGGTTGGAGGGTGGAAACTCAGAAAGTACTTCATTTGCCGGTCCCCATGCCCGACAACCACTCTCTTGGCCTGCGGCTCTGCCCGCCTGGCTTCCTCAACCGGCACGGTCGCTGCCGTGTCCGGGGTAGCAGGAGTTGCTACTTGAGCAACGGGAGCTGCTACCTGTGCTGTCGCCGCAGCTTGGGCCGCCACCATCGCTTCTGCAAGCATACGACATAAGTCAGCCGGTGTGACCCCCATCCTTAGCGGACCTTGTGCAGTCATACTTCTTGCCGAGAGCTCTTCTCTTGGCCTCGAGGTCCCAGCCTCGTTGTTTGCACTCTAAACACAAGCAAGAAAACGCAAATCAGTCTCTAATCGTAAGACTCAAACACAAGGACACTCATGGTCCCGCGATACTCCTATGTGGGTAACTTCTTATACGCGACTCGACTTATACTTTCGACCGCGAAACTTCTCATTGGAACGTTCAACCTCCCTCTGATACCAAATTTTAACACCTCCCCTGTAATGACCATATAATATGGGTCCGGCCGGGGCCCCACAACATACGGACGTCACAGCTTTAGTATTAAAAGATGATATGAAAACTACCCAATCTCAAAACTCCAGACAAACACAGCGGAAACAGAACGCTAACAGACAGAAGTTATCCACTAGCAGTAGAGTATCAACTGGCCTTAAGGCCTTACACAATAATAGTCCAAATAAAAATGTGCCAAGCACTCCTAGGCTACCTCAGCATGCAAGCCGGACATAAACATAATAAGAGTAGCAAACACAAAAGGAAAATCCAAGCACAGCAACACTTCATGAGGCTTAGGGCTTTTCGCCCGGCGCGCTAGCTCCTGCATGCGATCCTTGCCCTGTAAGGATTTGAAGTAACGTGGGTCAGCAAAGGCTGACCTCTACTGTGTAACAAGCACATCTCTTCCCGGCCGTCCCTAACGGACCCCGGGGTACCACTCCACCTGCAAGTTAGCACTTCGTATACCAAAAGAGCATATATATTAAAGAGGTAAAACAGGCTTGGATGTCTCATACAGCATACATGTTTTCTATGTTTTGTACAAGGTGAAAGGGGCCTACTATGCAACATGAATGTAACCCGGGTTTCACCCAAGGCGCCCTAGCTCGTATGCATCTAGCACAACATCAAACACTGGGTACTTTCGTTTCCCCATTGGCTTAAAGCCGCAAACAAAAGGGAACCACCATGTCCCTAACGGCACACACGCCGTCACACGGAACCTTGCAAAGGCCCCACCCGCAAAATGGTCTTAAACCCCGGGCTTGCCCGCACATTCTGACTTCGCTCGTCAGGGTTCCGTCTCACACTAACCGATTCTAAGAAGCCTTGCTGGACCCCACCCGCTCATGGCTACATTGCCTGGGCTTGCCCTCCGCTCGGCATTCTCGTCAGTCTCACACAAGGGGCTAGTCTCACCGGGACACTTTCCCCACATGACTTGCGCTTCACGGGATAGCCAGCCGACCACGGAGACATAGCCGCGCCTTTGCACAGCACACACAAAGGTTTCCCCACCCCAATCAACATTCGCACCGTATCTTTCCCATGCTCCAAGGAAACCATCTACCGCACAAAGCGGAGGTAACCTTGTCCGGTTCCGACTACGAGTACTCACTCAAAAAAAAGGGGGGGAAATGTATACACACAACGGCGTCTTGCCGCAACGGCTTTCTACCGAATCCTCAAAGCTCGCTATGCAACATCACCGGGTCGGACTAACGGTCGCGACCACGGCTTCACCCACAATGCCTAATCCGCTAACGGAGCGGATCTCTAATTCAAGCATGCCGGGATGAACATACTCAACCCGGAGGTTCCTCTTGAACCTAGGCTTCACGAATCCCTCTCATTTGAGAGATTCGGTGCTCAAAACACGAAAGGAAGGGGATGCTATTCTTGCATCCTAAATCCTAAAAACCGAGAGGAGAAGTGTCGTTACCTTTCGTCCCCTCTTCCTAGCCATGGGGAAGATTTGCTCGGTTGAACACCACCGCAACGCTCCCACCTTCACGGATCTGAACTCCCCTCGCGAAACGGACCTCCGAAGCTTCACCGGCGGCCGGAACATGGCCTCCTTGCTCTCCCTTCTCTCTAGAACATAGAGAGAGAGAACCCAAAGGAAAATGAAAGGGTTTCTACCCTATTCCCGGCCTTTAACCGCCTAGGGAGGCTCCCCACCGTTGGATCCTCCCAAGAAACAAATGAACGGCCACGATCGGAACCAAAAATAAAAAAATCTAGGCCGAACACGGGTTGCAACACAGCCGTGTGCAGGGCCGTATCAACCATTCGCCGTAATCCCAAAATTCCCAACCTGAACACGGCCTGGAACACGCCTCTAACACGCCCGTGTCAGACCCGACACGGCCGTGTCACTAGCCGTGTCAAGCCCGTGTACCAAACTCCTCCAAACTACCCGAGAAGGACATGTCCCTTGACACGTCTTCGAACACGCCCGTGTCACGGCTAACACGCCCGTGTTAAGTCCCGTGTCATGGCCCGCACCCCCCCTCAACGCCACCAAATCGTTGAGTGCTCGACACGCCCTGAGACACGCCCGTGTCTCAGGTGACACGCCCGTGTCGCACCTGACACGCCCGTGTCAAAGCCCGTGTTCTCACTCAACGATCGTCGACAGAAAAATGTCGAACCCGAGCACAACACGCCCTGTGACACGCCTGTGTCACAGGCCGTGTCAGCCTACCTAGAACCCACTTTGGCCAAAAAAGTAACGCCATCGGTTCCTCTTCCAAATTTTGGGGTTTTACAGAGGATACGTGTTTCAGACCGTCATCCTGTTCACAGCCCGGTAGTCAATGCATAAGTGGAGGGTGCCGTCCTTCTTTTTAAAAAATAAAAATGGAGCTCCCAGGGCGAGGAGCTCGGCCTAACAAATCCTGCTTCTACCAGCTCCTTCAACTAGCTTTGAAACTATACCAGATCCTTCGGGGCCATCCGATAAGGAGCTCTGGATGCCGGCTTAGCCGCCGACACGAGCTGTATCTAGAAATCCTTCTCCTGATGCGGGTGTAGCCCTTACAACTTCTCTGGGAATACGTCAGCAAAATCTCATACCATCGGGATATCAATAACGGCATCGTTGGCTTCGGCCATCTCGAACAGCACTTTGTAGACCTTGTCTCCCTATATTTGGGCCTTGACGGCCTGTACGGACAATATAAATAGGTGGGAGGTAGATATAATACCTTCGATTACAACGAAGGTGTAACACCCCTATCCGTCACATAGCATATAATAGTAGGTCCGGCCGGGGCCTAACTCCATATACCATAGACAGACCGAAGGGTTACACATTGAAACCATTCTCCCGAACGTAACGTCCTACACAGAGAATCTAGCGGAAGCAATTTATTAAGTTACATGAAATAAGAACCCAGCCATAAGCATGATTGTCCACTTGCAAACCCCACCAGGAATGAAATTACAAAGTACACAGAGTACCGGCTTATGGCCTTACAAGAGTTCACTAAATTTAAAATAGTGTCTTCCATACTTGGGCTCGTAGGCTGGTCACACATGAAATAAACAAGTAAACAAAACCTGGCCTTCAAGGGCCGGCATAGAAACAAGGGCTTTGGCCCGCTATTTGCCACTCGGCTCCGCAGCACTTGCAAGCACAATTCATCGCAATGGTTGTAAACAAAAGTAACGGTCAGCTAAAGCTGACCAAATTATAACGATCCCGCCCCTAAACTCGGGGCGACGATGCTCCTTCCCTGTACATATTAGCATACTACGCATTATAATGAATAATCACAACATCAGAGGTGAGGGAACACACGGCCGCACACCCCGTGCTCTCAGGGCACTTATGCGGTGAACCCGGTCAAAACCGCAGTCTCACCACCGCCCCTTGGACGGCAATACTCGTGAGCATTTTAGTCTTTCCGGCCTAAGCCTAAGACCCTCCATCTATGACAATAGTAAGTACAATGTACTTTAGGTCTCTTTAACAAAACTACACAGAGCGGGTACGGTTTCGCCTAATTCATTGCTCACAGAACAACGATAATTTAAGCATATGTGCGGGTCAAGATTCCCCGAGTCCCAAAATGATCAAACATGCACATAACCCAGTTATGTTAAAGGCTGGCTCCCAGGACACCAAGTTGGCAGAAATGCATTTCCGCCTAGTTTTCATGGTGCACCTTGTAGTTAATCCCCAAGACTTCCTGTTGCAATCTACCGCGTAGAAAACCCAAAAACAATCAAAGGCCCGAGTATTCTCCGGCTAATCATGTACAATGAATCATAACCGATCCAAACCATCTTGTCCGGGTAGGCTTCACACACCATGCCTATGTCCGTATCTCGATTTCGGACTCTATAGCAAACAAGGGGGACTATTCATATCTACCCGAAGGAACACCGCACACTCACCGCACACTCGCGGGAGCGAGTTTCCTTATGCAAAATAAGGAGATCTTCACATTCTCAAGAAGAGAATCGTTACCCTAGCATTCCTCTTTGGCACCATAGAAATCTATATGGTTGGAAAGCACCGCGATGATCTCGCCTCCGTAGATCTGGACTCGGCTTGTGATTTGGCGCTCTGAATCTCCTCCGGTGACCGGATCTCTCTTCCTTCTTCCTCCTTGCTCTCCCCTCCCTCTAGAACTTTGAAAGAGAATGAATTCAAAAGAAATGAGGGTTTTCAACCCTATTCCTGGCCTTAACCCTAGGATGATTAAGTCTGAGCCATTGGATCCCAAAATAAGGAAACAGATGGCCACGATTCGCCTTGAAAATGAACTTCCTAGGCCGAACAGGTCTTGAGAAACGCCCGTGTCCAAGGCCGTGTTCCTCATTCGCCGTCAATCAGGAAAATCCCGACCATGACACGGCCTGTGACTCTACTTAGAACACGCCCGTGTCCCAAGTGACATGCCCATGTCACGGGCCGTGTGCCTCAAATGACACGGGACCAAACATGTCCCGAGCACGACACATCCATGTGACACGTGATGGTAAAAATCGTCTCACGGACTTCAATTCTAATAGGCAAGTGTACCTATTGTTTTATAGTATAGTGATATAAATAAATCAAGGTCATATAAAAACTCAGGGCAGGCAAGTACTATTACTCACAACGACTCTATTATCCATCCTACCGAACAATTGATAGGTTTTGAAAATGAAATTGAACTAAGCTTGATTAAAAGAGAAATATAATATTGCGAAAGAGTGCTCGATCGACGATTCACTTTGAAATAAAATAACGGAATAAATTAGTTTAACATTTGCAATTCTATTAAGACCGTGACGGATTCGAAAATAAGAAATAATCTCGCTAGAGCATTAAATCTCCTTACTTCTAAATATTTTGACAGAAATCTCTTTGCAAATCAAAAGGCCTAAAGCCGCATTATCGGGGTGACCCACACTATTGGATTTGACTCCAATCCGGATGATTTACGTCGTCCTATCTCAAGGATTGCGTGCAACTCCTTCCTTCCTTGAGTGATATTTCACATTTATGAGCCTCTCGGCTACTCAAATATGAGATCGAAATCTACTACTGTATAATAGAAATACGGAGTCGATACGAAATAATTCAAGGTCGGATCAAAAATAAAAATTACAAATGCAACATAAAATTAAAGATATTATTTTATCGCAAAGATCATCATGATCGGGCACAAACAAGAAAATAAGCTAAGAATTAGAGAGAGAGTAAACAAAAGAAAAGAAAATTGCATTCTCATTAAACTAGGAATAAGAGTGCATAACAAGATGATAAAATACTAAACTATTGCTTGGAGAAATGGAAAAACAACAAGAAAATACAAATAATTGAAATGGAAGCTTGCTCTCTAAAATATTCTAAATCCTTACATTAACACTCTACTTTCTACATTACCTTCTAAAGCTTGAGGGATGGGGTTCTTTTATAGGAGAGGGAGAATGTTCTAGATTGAGGGATGGGCAACTCACCAATTGCTTTAATAAGTATAATCATATAGTTTAATTAGCATATATAATTATACGGTTAGATAGCTTTATGCTTTAAACGAACCCAAAAATCAACCACACAAGTTTGCACACACAAATATGGTAATATACTTATATATAAACGTAATTACTGATATATATATAAACATATATATATATATATATATACTTATAAATAAAAATAACGTCGAAACGATGCAAAAACAAAAGATCTCGGAATTATATGAAACTCGCACCGTAGCTAAACACCCATTCTACGAAAACAACGGTGAAGTCGAAAAAAACTTTTGACGATCAAAACTCAGGCTAACACCTCCCGAAGCCAAAGCATAAGCATTCCCTTGGAGGCTCAGCTGAGTCACCAAAAAAGACTCCGGCTAGCTGGGGAATCTAGCAAACAATCTACGAATATGTCACTCAAGGAACCTAAAGCGCTAAGACCACGCTCTAACAACGGCAAAGGCCGACAATGCGTCATCATAACGCCAAACATTGATTAAACAAATCACAGAAAAACCGGGGGCGTTACAATCACTCCTCCTAAAAGAAAGTTTCGCCGCAAAACTTTACACACAACCCTTCTAGCAGAAGGGAAGAGAAAAAGCTAACCAAAAGCCATAAAAGAAAGAGTGTAAACATAACAGGCACAAGTCAGGGAAACATATGAGGGTAAGCCTTCCTCATTGTCGAATCTAGCTCCCAAGTCGCACTTTCCACCCCTTGATTTCTCCAAAAAATCTTTACCATAAGAATTATTTTCCACCGCATCACGCGATCCTGAGCCTCCAGAATGCGGACAAGCACCTCCACATAAGAAATATTTCGCTCTAATTGTGGCTCAGAATACAAAACCTGACTATCACTCTGCACACATTTCCGCAGCTGGCTTACGTGAAAAACATCGTGTACGCAAGGAACACTCGCGGGCAAATCCAGCCTATAAGCATCCACACCGATCCGCTCAACAATCTTAAATTGCCACACATACCTCGGGTCCAACATTCGGTTCTTTCCAATCCTCTTGACTCCAATCATAGGGGAAACCTTTAAGAACACGAAGTCCCCCACAATAAATTCCAAGCAAGATCTACGCCGGTTAGCATTCTTCTCATATCTTTCCTGGGCTATCTGAAGCTTCTCCCAAATAAGCTTCACAACAATTTCCATCTCTTCGAGCGCCTCTGGACCCAATAACGGTCCCTCGCCAACCTCAGCCCAAAACAAGGGAGTCCTGCAGCGCCTCCCATATAATGTTTCAAAAGCAGCCATTTGCAAGCTTTCCAGATAACTGTTGTTATACGCAAACTCCATAAGCCACAAACGCTCATCCCATGCTCCTCCGTGGTCTAGAATATAGAATCGGATCATGTCCTCAACTATCTGATTGACTCGCTCTGTCTTGCCATTAGTCTGCAGGTGGTAAGTGAAAGTATCTAGTGTCAACCTAATCCACCTATAAGTGGGGGGGGGGGGGGGAATAGGTGTCTTGCAGTCTTTTGAAGAATTAAAATAACCTTCACAAGTAAGCAAACAAAACACAGAAAACATACAAAGAATTATAGTGGTTCCCCAATTTGGGTACGCCGACTTTCCCCCTTCGACCTATCTCCCACCAAGGGACGACTCGGTCACTTCTACAAATGGATTGAAATCCAATCCTCACACTAGGATCAACGCTCCCCTAACCACGGAAGGAACTCTTCCAACAATGGAGTCAAAACTCCACCACAATGGGTTGCACACAACCCTTACAAATAGGAATGAAAATTCCTTTACAACAAAATTAAATGTAAATAAAAATACAAACAATGCTTTATGGAGATTCCGATTTCCTTCTTCGTTCGTTGAAGCTTGCACGAAAAGTACGAAGTGTCCACAACCGGATTTCTCACTTGGAATGGATCTTGTAAAGATCGGCGGCGGCAAGCAAGTGCGGCGGTGATGCTCTGTAATTCCAAACTTCTTGACAAAGCAAGCTAGGTCGTTGAATGATCTCAGTCGGATCAAACGTCTCAACCGATTCGGAAGGGAGAACAAGTCTCATTCAACAAATCGGAAGACCAGAGATCTCGAGATAGACACCTGAGACCGGCGGCTTGCCTCTGTGCTGTAGTCGAGCGATCAGAGACAAGCTGAGATCAGCGGCGGCGATAACCTTGCGATCGGCAATGTGCGTGCGGGCGGAGCTCGCGATGCGCTAGGTCACGGCGGCGTCTTCTGGTTTCGTTTTTTTCTTTTGGTACTATAGAGTTTCAAAATACGCAAGTATTTATACAAGGAGCCAACCCTAAGAGCCGTTGTGGGGCCCATGAGGAAAAGCCCTAGCCTTGACCGAAACAGCGCACGGCGGCTCGGTTCGGTCCAGCGAGCGGCAAGAATCTTCCTAAGGCAAAATCGGCGGGAGTCGTTGCTGATTCCCGTCGATGTCGGCGGGAATCACTCCCGACTCCCGTCGATTATGCATTGGCAGAATTTCAAACTTTGCTAGCAGGAAGTAGTCGGCGGGAGTCACTTAGTGATTCCCGTCGAAGTCGGCGCGAATCACTAACGACTCCCGTCGATTCTTACTTGGAAGAATTTTCCTCCTTCCTTCTTTTTATAGATTGGTCTTTGACCCATCCTTGCTCCTTCTTCTGCTCTTGATTTACCTTGACCCTATACTTGAAAATAAGTACACTCCAATAGAGAGAGCACACGTGGATCAACACACTAATCTACACAACGAGGGATTACGTTGCGCAGACCCGTGTATATTGACCCACTGCACTCTGACATTGTTGTGTACTTAGTATGGAATAGCTGAAAGCACAACTTGATAGAATTGTCAAATACATTGTCAATTAAACTTAGCTTGTTCAGGCTCTTCTTCATATCAGGTCTATTTTGGATGCAATACCCAACAATCTCCCCCTATTTGAAGAAGACTAAACTCTACAAGCTAAGGTGAATAGAACAGTTGGAAATGAAAATCATATAATGAAAATTCAGTTGAGTGTGGAATTCATTACCATATTCCCTAGAGCAACATAGCCTTAGACGAGTTGATCTCCCCCTATCTGAGAGCAACATAGCCTTTGTGGCCTACTTCGCATTAGCAACCACATTAGCCTTGGCCGAGAGGGTAATCTCCCCCTTTTTGTCTTCTACAAACCTGGGACTACACTTGCAGCAAAATGCTCCCCCTCAGTTCTTGCATCCATGCCCGATCTTGAGTTCCTAGTAGATGCTTCCCCTTGATCCAAGAGCCTTAAGCCTTTCAGTATTCAATCTTCAAAGTTCAGCATGCCGACTCCAGTTTTGAAGGAATTGAACTTTGCCTCATCTAGTGGCTTCGTGAAGATATCTGCAATCTGCTTATCCATGGGGACATAACAGAGAGATATATCTTTGTTCTCCATATGCTCCTGAATGAAGTGGTAGCGCACTTCAATATGCTTTGTTCTGCTGTGCGACACTGGATTGTTCGCAATTGCAATTGCACTCAAGGATTCTTAATACATGGGAACTTCTCTAAACTGCAAGTCATAATCTTCGAGTTGATTTCTGATCCATAGAAGTTGTGTGCAACAGCTGCCTACTGAGATGTACTCAGATTCAGCCATAGAGGTTGCGACACAGTTCTGCTTTTTACTGCTCCACGATATAAGACTTCTTCCGAGGAATTGGCACGTCCTGAAAGTGCTTTTCCTATCATCCCTGCTTCCTGCAAAGTCAGCATATGAAAAGCCTATCAGCTCGACATCATTGTTTTTTGGGTACCACAAGCCAAGATTTGGTGTACCTTTAAATTATCTAAGAATCCGCTTTGCAGTGAAATAATGAGATTCCTTTGTGTTCACTTGATATCTGGCACAAACGCATGTGGAAAATATAATATCTGGTCTACTAGTAATAAGGAAGAGCAGGGATCCAATTATGCTTCTGTACTTGGTTACATCAAAAGGTTTCCCTTTCTCATCCTTATTCAGAGACACAGTGGATCCCATTGGAGTCCTCATAGAGGTTGCACTCTCCATTCCCAATTTCTTGAGGAGTTCATTTGTTAACTTCGTCAGAGAGATGAAAATTCCATCCTCAGACTGTTTCCCTTTAAGTCCCAAGAAATACTTCAGCTCTCCCATACTGCTCATTTCAAACTTCCCTTGCATAAGTTTGGAAAACTTCATGCACAGGTTGTTGTCCGTTGAGCTGAATATTATGTCATTGACATAGATTTGCACCAGCAAAATCTTGCCTTTGACTTCCCTAAGAAACAAAGTCTTATCTAATTTTCCTCTGGAGAACTTGTTCTCAAGAAGAAAACTAGACAGAGTCTCATACCAAGCTCGAGGAGCATGTTTTTAGCCGTATAATGCTTTATTAAGAAAGTAAACATGATGAGGGAGAGTTGAATTAACAAAACCGGGGGGTTGCGCAATGTATAATTCCTTTTTTAAATCTCCATTCAGGAAAGCAAACTTCATGTCCATTTGATAGACAGTGAATCCTTTGTGAGAGGCATATGCCAGGAACAACCTGATCGCCTCGAGCCTTGCAACTTGTGGAAAGGTTTGGTCGAAGTAAATCCCCTCCTCCTGTCTGTATCCTTGAGCCACTAGTCTGGCTTTGTTCTTGATGATGACACCGTGTTCATCTAGTTTGTTTCTGAAGATCCACTTAGTGTCGATCACATTCTGTTTCTCTTGCCAGGGAACTATTGTCGAGACGTTGCATCATTCGAATTGATGAAGTTCATCTTGCATGGCCAATATCAACGACGCATATTTGTTCGCTTCGTAGAACTTCTTTGGCTCAACCTGTGACAGAAAACAAAGGTACAGAATCTCATTAATTGTACCTCTGCGAGTTCTAACACCGTCCCGAGGATCTCCTATGATCTGATCTCTTGGGTGATCCCTCACGTGTCCGAGCTCTAAGAGTCTGGCATATGGAGCTCCTACAGCTTCTCGGGCTCCTCCCTCTTCTGGGAGAATCTCCCCATCCTTTCCGTCATCTTCTCAAGTTGGTGTTGAGGTGGAGACCTTTACGTACTTGGGAGCTTCATTTTTAGCAATCTCATCAAGACTTAGCTATTCAAGCCTTGCACCTTCATCTTCAAAAATTCCACTAAAAGAATTGCTGTGAAGCAAGCTTCCTTCATCAAATACAACATTAATTGACACTTCTACCACTAGGGTTTTATTATTGAAAACCCTATATGCCTGACAATGGCTACTATAGCCCACGAAGATGCCTTCGAAGTATTTTTCTCCGAATTTAGTATGTGGGTACTTCCAATTATTGAGTACATAACATCTGCAGCTAAAAATCCTTAGATAGGATAAGGTTGATTTCCTGCCTTTCAATAGCTCATAAGGCGTCTTACGATGGTTCTTGTTAATCAAGGCTCGGTTTTACACGTGGAAAGCTGTATTGACAGCCTCTGCCAAGAAGTACTCTAGAAGAGAAGCGTCATTCAACATTGTCGTACATGCTTCAATGAGCATTCTATTCCTCCTCTCCGCAACTCCATTTTGCTGAGGAGTATGCGGGGAGGAAAACTCGTGAAAGATACCATGTTCTTCACAGAATTCTTTCATAGCCCCAGACTCAAATTCTATTCCATGGTCACTTCTGATTTTGACCACGGAGCAGATAAGTTCGTTCTGAATTTGCTTGACAAACTTAGTGAAGTTGTCAAACGTATCTGACTTTCGTTTCAAGAAGAACACTCAAGTAAATCGAGAGTGATCATAAACAATCACTAGCATATACGATTTTCCTCCTAAGCTATGAACTTGCACTGGACCAAACAAGTCCATATGTAGAAGATAAAGACATCTGGAAGAGTCTTTGTCTGCAATGCCCTTAAAGGTAGCCCGAGTCTATTTTCCCTTCTGGCATGCAGGACAAGGGCTATATTTGATGCACTTAATAGTCGGGGCATCCCTTACTATGTTCTTAGAAAATAGCATATTAATAGTTTTGAAATTAATATGTGCTAATCTCTTGTGCCATTGTTCATAGAGAGATGCACTATCTTTTTCTACTAGGCAAACGAGGGTAGAAGAGTCTATGCTAAGAAAATCTAAGCAAAAAATATTTCTGCTCCTAATGCCAGTTAATACCGTCTCCGAAGAGGCACACGATATTATCAGGCACTTTTCCTTGCAAAACATAACATCGTATCGTTTAACTGGCTTACACTAATCATGTTATGGTTTAACCCTTCAACATAGGCCACGTCTGTGATAAAGAATACACCATTGGATATCATACCATAACCCTTGTGACTCCTCGATCTGATCCTCCAAAGATGAATTTGGGTCCATTTTCTACTGGGGAGTAATCACGCAACAGGCTTCTTATCCCGGTCATATGCCGGGAACATCCACTGTCCAAGTTCCAGATTGGAGTTTTTGTGGCCTTTGGACATACCTGCAAAACAGAATTAGTTTCCCTTAGGAACCCAATCGGACTTGGGTCCTAGATTCCTTGTTAGCACACTCCCCCTCGGGTAGTAAACTGATGGCCGCAGAACAGAGACCGACTGTGGGTGGTTCGAAATGGTCAGATTCCGCGGGCCGGTTAGAAGATCGAGTTTTCTAACGAGAGGAGGCAAGTGCACCTATCTCAAGTAGTACTCGGTATTCGGGAAAATACCGAGGTCGTATTATTCTCGGGGACGCGTTGATTATATCTACTCTTCCAGGAACACTATTATCTTACTATCAGTAAGGTGGGATTTTTTAGTTTAATTAAAATGGAAAGAAAGAGAGCTGAATTTTGCTAAGTTAGTTCGATGACGGGTCAACGCTCGGCATCGAATCAGATTAAGACTAAAATAATTCTCAACAATTATTAAAATTTGTTTTTAAATTAATAAAAGGCACTTGGCCGTGGGGGTTCCAAAAATATGAGCGCACTTATCTCTAGGAATATTGCTCACCTAAACATTAAGACTATTCGACCGATCGTTAGACCGACGAAGGATTCCTCTTAATGCCCGCTTTACGCTAAGAACCCCGCTATTGGGTGGGGAACCCAATCCGGCAGAACTACGCTTCTCCTCTTTCGAGGGGGCGTACGCAGTTCACTTTACCCAAGGGGGATTGGTCCATACGTGCAGCCTCTCGGCATCGCCTATGGATAACGGAAATAAAGCCCACAAATCGATTATGTGGTCCTATGTGTCATTAACCCGGGGTAAACCTTAAGTCCTTAAATTAAAATTAAAATAAAGTTCTTTAATTATTTCAAATCATTTTGTATGTCCCAAAGCTCTTCGATGCCGAAGGCTAAAAGAGATTAGCCACTCATTGGTATGGGGACGGCTTTATGGTTTTTAGTTGAGCGTGAGTTTGAAATTAAGAACTAAACAGTTATAAGAGGAAACATAGAAAAACAAGACGTTTAGATAAATTGAAGAAAGAAAGCAAATTGATGCAGGCACTCACGCACACTTCAAAACCATAAAGAAAGTAAATAAATCGAGTCCTACTCGAATGAGTAGGCGGGAAATAAATGCAAGTACAAGTCCTACTCAAAACTTAGTAGGCGGTAAATGACAAGTCCTACTCAAAACTGAGTAGGCGGTAAATGAAAGCACGCCATTGACTCTTAACGAGTAGGCGGAAATAAATGCACACACGCACGCACTCTACATAATTGAAGAAAGTGATAAAAGAAAGCAGTAAGAAAGCTGAAAATTGCAAGTCCTACCCAAACGAGTAGGACTGAAGAAAGAAGTAAATGCGAATCCTGGCTCAAGCGAGTGGGCGAGGGTAAATTACCCTCATACAAGCACGCACTCTACATAATTGAAGAAAGCGATAAAAGAAAGCAGTAAGAAAGCTGAAAATTGCAAGTCCTACCCAAACGAGTAGGACTGAAGAAAGCAGTAAATGCGAATCCCGGCTCAAGCGAGTGGGCGGGGGTAAATTAACCTCATACACGCACGCACTCTACATAATTGAAGAACACAAAATGAAAGTTACCTAAAAATTAAAACTTTTCTACCATTATAATTTTCCAAAAACAAATAAAAATATGAAATAAAAATTAAAGAAGCAAAAAAGCTTGAAAACTAAAGTTAAAACAAAGTTGCTAGAAAATCAAAATAATTATATTTTCATTCTTAGGGTTTTACAAAAGTGATGAAAAAGTTGAGATAAAAATAAAAGAACAAAAGGTTTTACAATCCTAAAATAAAGCTAAGTAAAAAAAATCAAAAACACTTTAAAACCTCCTTCATAAAACTCATTAGAATAAAATTATAATGATTTTTAAAACACCAAAAAAGGAGAAAATTTTAACAATACAACATTTCATAATTTGAAATAAAAGCTAACGGCAAAATTAAAACTAGTAACATTGAATTTTTTTGCATAATTATGAAGAACATGGAAGAACGTAAGAAAAAAAAGGAAGAAAGAGAGTGAGCCAACCCGTAAGAGTTTTTCATTCCATGTAAGAGAGAGAAAGGAAAAAAACACATTTTATTTATGAAGAAAAACTATTACAAACTATTACAGAGCTAAGAGAAAGCTAAAACAAACATAAGAAAAGAGGAGAGAGAAAGTTCTCTTTACATGGGATTAGAAACACCAAGGGCAGCCCACAAAAAGACAGAAAAATGGCTCAAAAAGGTGAACAGGAAAAAGCTTACAGGAGGCTTTTATTTATAGACAAAATTATTACATACATGTTTGACTTTTCAACCATCGGTCATCTGCCAGCAGGCGTCATTCTGGAAGAACGGGAAGGCCACGTATTTGTCTGCTGGCGTGACCAAAAAAACTTGATCTTATCCCATTGTGGTCGACAATCTGCTGGTGGTCGATGCTTTGTTTGATGAAGGTAGTTGTCGACTATCCGTTTGATGAAGGCTGTGGTCGACGCTGTGACTGGCTTTGTTGGTCGACTATCTGGCGGCGGTTTTGTGTTCGACTATCCGGCAGCGGTCGACGCTGATCGTCGATCTGCTAACTTTGAGCGCTGATTGATGAACGCTGATCGACTATCAGCAGTGGTCGACTATCAGCGGGGTCGACGATCTGGAAGCGGTCGACTATCGTCGAGCGGCTGAACTTGTCAGAAAACTATTTTTTCTGCAAAAAATTAGAAAAACAAAAAAGGTTATGTTCGAAATAATTTTACAAAAAAGAAACATATTAATTAATAAAACAAATTAGAAAAGTAAAAAAAAAATAAACAAAAATGACTTTAATAAAATACGAAAATATAGGTATATTTACAACTCATCAAATACCCCCATACTTAAGCTTTTGCTATTCCAGAGCAAAATTTTGCGGTGAACTTATAAGGAATAATAAAAACTCTAAGTTTTGCTACCGCTAAATTAATTATAAGAGAGATCTAAATAAATATACGGGATATAAGAGTTAAGTCCTAAAATTATGTAGATGATTTTAACAGGGCAAAAGTTTTGGCCAAATGACTTCTTGATGTAATCAAATAGAAAGCAATAATTGTATTGTTTAGATAAACAAAAATAGCTTGTAGTTATACGAACCTTAGCTTATAGGAGTTTTACCGGAAATAATGCAATTTACGAATTATGCTCTCAAAAAGATTTTTGAATTAATTCTAGAGTCATGAAATTGGCTAAGGGGGGTTGATGTTGGTTTATGAAGATGCTTGGATAATGAGGCGAGGAAATTTTTTTCTCAAACCTCCATTTTTTTTGATTTGGATGTTAAAGGAAAATGAAATCTTATTTTCCTTAACATGAAATTTTTTTTTTCATAAAAAAAGTTAACCCAATGTATATGTTGGAGTAATGAATTTTATCCTCTTACTCCGTAGCATATAATCTTTTAATTGATTGGGTGCCTATGTTTACGGGACGAAATCTTATCCCCATTGACATAAGATCTTTTAAGGGTGAAAAATTTTTATCCTACCAAGTTGGTTATGATAAGTAAGGGGAGAAAAGAGAACTAGATTTTTAATTAAAAATTTTTGAGAGCAACCTTTATAAATTGTACGTTCCAATTTTTCAGAAAGCTAAAAGTAAGCATAATTGAATTCTATAGTCGTTATTTTCTAACATAGTACACATGCTCCTATCTATGAAAAATTAGAAGAAGTGCCTAAAGTGAGTCCACTATCTTTAACAAAGCATAATAAATTCTTTAAAACTTCACCCCGGTTATTTAAATTTTTCAATCTATAATTAACAAACGAATAATGAACAAAGAATTGATAAAATTCGCATATAAATAAACTCAAAACTAAATTTTTGGATAGCAAGAAACTTAAGAATGATAAATTTTATTTATTTGTTTCATAACTTATATAATTTTTTGAATTTTTGAAGTTATTATCTTTTTTTGTAGTTTTGTAATTATTTCTTTAATATATACATACTAAAGAAAGGAAAATGCGAAAATAAAAAAATTTTGGATTTTCAAGTTTTGCAATTTTTTTTTGAATTTTTAAGTTTTGTGAAAAATTTTTTGTTTGTATTTTTAAGAAAATTTTCATTCAAAGATGAGAGGGAAAAAGGATATTTACAAAAATACTTTCAAAAACATTTAAAAGAAATTTTTTTTTTGATTTTTTTATTTTTGTGTTTTAAAATTTTTTGTTTGTTTTATATATATAATTTTTTTGGTTTTTTTTTGTAAGTGAAAAGGAAAGTGCGAAAATACGAAAACACCCCCATACTTAGTTCCAACATTGTCCCCAATGTTGTATGCTAAGCATGAGGAACAATATAGTAGCTATATGTACAAAAAGGAGAAAGAGGGGGGCAGAAAACGTTCCTGGTCCGCGCTCGGGGAAGCCCTTTAGAAGCCCTGAATTTATTAGAAAAATAGAAAACATGATAAATAAAGACATAAAAAAGATAAGCGTGGGGTGCCTCCCAGGAGCGCTTTGTTTATAGTCGCGTAGCTTGACTATATTGGCGGGGTTATAAGTCGAGGAGGGTTATGGTTTCGCAACGTTCGATCACAGGAGCGCCCGCAATATAAGACTTTAATCGATGACCATTCACCTTAAACGAGCCTTTTTCCGGGTGGGAGACGAGTATGGTCCCATATGGAAAGATTTCTTCAACTATGAAGGGACCGGACCAACGAGATTTTAGTTTTCCAGGAAAAAGCTTAAGACGGGAATTATAAAGAAGGACAAGATCGCCTGGAGAAAAATTTTTGGGGGTTTTAATTTTTTGATCGTGATATAACTTAGAACGCTCCTTATAGAACTTATTGCTCACGTAAGCAATCGCACGCCATTCATCGAGCTCATTTAGTTGTAGTTTTCTATTCCGAGCGGCTAAGTTTGAGTCGAGGTTTAAGAGTTTTAAAGCCCAAAGTGCGCGGTGCTCTAGTTCTACGTGTAAATGGCACGCCTTGCCATAGACTAATCGAAACGGAGTACAACCGGTAGCGGTTTGGTACGCCGTACGGTACGCCCATAACGCGTCGTCTAGCTTAACGGACCAATCTTTCCTATTAAGTGAAACGGTTTTTTCTAAAATTCGTTTTATTTCTCGATTTACTCCCTCAACATGGCCACTTGTTTGCGGGTGGTAGGAGTGGCAAGTTTGTGTGTGACTCCGTACTTAGCTAACGTCTTAGCCATGAGAGCGTTACAGAAATGCGTACCCCTATCACTAACAATAGCGCGAGGAGTGCCGAAGCGAGAAAATAATTTTTTAAGAAATGTAACGACGACTCGCGCATCGTTGGTGGGGAGAGCTTGCACTTCCGCCCATCTTGACACGTAGTCGACCGCCACTAAAATATACGAATTTTAATAAGAAGGAGGTAGGGGGCCTACAAAATCTATGCCCCATAAATCGAAGATTTCGCATTCTAAAAACATATTTTGGGGCATCTCGTCTCGACGAGAAATGTTACCCGACCGCTGACAGCTATCGCATGCTCGCACAAAATTGTGCGCGTCCTTGAAGAGAGTGGGCCAAAAGTAGCCCGCCTCCAGCGCCTTCCTAGCGGTCCGGTTGGCTTGATAGTGCCCCCCGGCTGGACCCTCGTGGAAGTGCCGCAATATTTGTGTGCACTCCACTCCCGCGACGCATCTTCGAACCGCTTGGTCCGCGCAGATACGAAAAAGAAACGGGTCATCCCAAAAGAAATTTATCAAGTCGGAAAAGAATTTCTTCTTTTGATGACTGGAAAATTCTTTTGGAAGAACCCGCGCGACTAAGTAGTTCGCAAAATCTGCGAACCAAGGAGAAGATGACGAAGACGAACGAAGGGCGAGAAGGCGTTCCTCGGGGAATCTGTCATTTATTTCATATTCGACGAGCGCTTCCGCACCAGAATTATCTAAACGGGAGAGGTGGTCTGCCGTAAGATTCTCCGCGCCCTTCTTATCTCGGATCTCCAAATGAAACTCTTGAAGGAGGAGGACCCATCGAAGAAGGCGGGGTTTCGCATCGGTTTTTGCTAGTAAATACTTAAGGCCGGATTGATCGGTGAAAACGATAACTTTAGATAGCGTAAGGTACGAGCGAAACTTATCGAAAGTGAAAACGACGGCTAAGAGTTCCTTTTCCGTCGTTGTGTAATTCACTTGTGCGGAAGTGAGCGTCTTGCTAGCGTAATAAATAGGATGAAAATGTTTTTCTACGCGTTGGCCAAGAACGGCGCCTAAGGCAATATCACTAGCGTCGCACATGATTTCGAACGGAAGGGACCAATTAGGGGCCACTAGAATTGGAGAATTGATAAGTTTTTGTTTTATAAAATTAAATGCAGACTCGCAATCTCTACTAAAGACAAAAGGTGATTCCTTTTCCAAGAGGTGAGTAAGAGGCTTAGTTATTTTTGAAAAATCTTGAATGAAGCGACGGTAAAAGCTCGCTTGGCCTAAGAAACTCCTAATAGATTTTATGTTAGTCGGCTGAGGAAGTTTTTCAATGATTTCTACTTTGGCCTTATCGACCTCTATCCCCTTAATCGAAATCTTATGGCCGAGGACCAAACCTTCTCGAACCATAAAGTTACACTTTTCCCAATTTAAAACAAGATGCGTGTCCTCGCATCGCTGGAGGACACGATCTAGATTACAAAGACAATCCGGGAATGAGCATCCGAATACAGAAAAGTCATCCATAAATATATCCATAATATCTTCTACTAGCTCACCAAAAATTGCTAGCATACATCTTTGGAATGTAGCCGGCGCATTGTAGAGGCCAAATGGCATTCTTCGATAGGCGAAGGTGCCAAAGGGGCAAGTAAAAGTTGTTTTCTCTTGGTCTTCGGGGGAAATGGGGATTTGGAAAAACCCCGATAAACCGTCGTGAAAACAATAAAAAGGATGACCGGAAACACGCTCGAGAATTTGGTCAAGGAACGGTAGTGGGAAATGGTCTTTGCGGGTGGCATCATTAAGTTTGCTATAATCGATGAACACACGCTAACCCGTAACAGTACGAGTTGGGACGAGCTCGTTGTGCTCATTCGCCACTACGGTTAGACCGCCCTTCTTGGGCACGACATGAATAAGACTAACCCATGCACTATCAGAAATGAGATAAATAATCCCCGCATCTAATAATTTAATTATCTCAGCTTTCACGACGTCTTTCATGTTTGGGTTAAGACGCCATTGCGGCAGAATGGTTTTGCGGCAATTATCGTTTAAGAAAATTTTGTGAGTGCAGAAGGAAGGGTTAATCCCCTATAGGTCAGAAATTTGCCACGCAATTGCGTGGCGATGTTTAAGCAAAACGTCCAATAAATCGGAGGTCTCCGAATCGCTTAAATACGAAGAAATGATAACCGAGAGTGTATCATTTTTCCCCAAAAAGGCGTATTTAAGGGATTCAGGTAATGATTTGAGATCTAGGGTGGGCGGTTCTTCTAGCGAGGTTTTAGATCTAATGTCTTTTGAACCAATTGGTTCAAAAGGCAAATCGGAAGACGCATCCTCATCGAATTAAAAATTTTCGAGTGAAAAAATATTTTCGCTTAAAAACTCGGATTCGAAAACCGGAGAAGAACAATCTCCAAAAAAGGAATCTAAAGAGTAGCAGAAATCATCGCTCGGCGACGATTCTTCCATAGAGGGGTTAATAGAAAAAGTAACTTGGTCGTCTCCTACCCGAAGGAGAAGATGACCGTTACTAACATCGATTAGCGCACGCGAGGTTGCGAGGAAGGGGCGACCGAGTATTATTGGTACCTCGGCGTCTTCCTCGATGTCTAAGATGACGAAGTCCACCGGGAAGGAGAACTTGTCTACTCGGACAAGGACATCCTCGACTACCCCGATGGGGAACCTAACCGAGCGATCCGCTAGTTGGATGCGCATATTGGTAGGAGTAGGAGTACCCAAACCTAGACGAAGGAAGAGCGAGAACGGCATCAAATTAATGCTCGCGCCTAAGTCTGCCAAAGCGTATTTTACTAATACATTGCCAAAAAGGCACGGGATGGAAAACCATCCCGGGTCATTTTGTTTCGAGGGCAACTTATTAGTAAGAGCCGCCGAGCAGACAGCGTTAAGAGAAATATGCGAAATTTCTTCTAGTTTTCGTTTGTTAGAAAGAAGCTCTTTTAAAAATTTTGCATACTTAGGCATTTGCGAGATAGCCTCGCATAAAGGAACATTAATATGAATTTGTTTAAGTAATAAAATAAATTTTTCGTATTGCGCGTTAACTTGCACTTTATCTAATATATGCGGGTAAGGCAACGCCTTGTTTAAAATAGTTTTTTCATTTAAAAATGGTAAGGGCTGCATAGACGAAGAAGAGGGAAGAGGGGTAGGAGGTGAAATTTGTACCTGAGGATCGATCCGTTTTGGATCGACCACCTCCTTACCGCTACGGAGGGTTATAGCGTTGGCATTTTCCCTTGGATTGGGCTCCGTGTTCCCCGGCACAGCCCCCAGGGCGCGTTCCGACAAAAGTTGCGCCAACTGTCCAACCTGAATTTCTAAATTCTTTAGCGATCCGGAAATGTTCTTGATATTAAACTCGTTAGATGCAACATAACGATTAAAATTTTACTTCATCGGAAGAAGCTTCGGAGGAGGAGACGGAAGAGAGAGCGCAAAAGGAGGGGGAGGAGGGCGCTGCGCGTTATTCGGGTTGCTCCAAGAGAAGTTCGGATGGTTCCTCCAACCCGGATTATAGTGGGTACTATAGGGGTTGTTTTGAAAGGAGGGACGCACCAGATTTCCCATGTAGTCCACGAATTCGTCGACCATGCAGGCAGAAGGGGGGAGAAAACAAGGCGGAGTGGGGGAGGCAACAGACATCTCCGCCACCTGCTTAGTTAGCCTTTCCACTTGGAGGGCTAGCTGAGCAGTGGCATCCACTTCAAAAATGCTCGCCTGATTAGGGCGCGCCCGCGGGACATTCCACTGGTAGGCGTTCACCACCATTTCCTCGAAAAGGGCCTGGGCGGCCTCGGGGGTCTTATTGTTCAGAGTGCCCCCGACAGCCGCGTCAATCATTTGACGCGTCTTACTATTCAGTCCATGTAAAAAATTTGTACCTGCAACCACGTTGGCAGAGCATGGTGCGGGCATCGGCGAAGAAACTCCTTAAAGCGTTCCCAAGTCTCGTAAAGAGACTCGGAGTCGTTTTGGATGAACAAAGATATGTCCGCCCGCAGTCTTGCAGTTTTCGCGGGCAGAAAATACTTCGTAAGGAATTTCTCTGCCAACTCCGCCCAGGACGTGATGGATCCCAGCGGGAGGGAGAGTAACTACGCCTTAGCCTTGGACATAAGAGAGAAGGGAAAAAGGCGCAAACGAATGGCGTCATCAGTGACGCCATTAATTTTAAAAGTATCGCAAATCTCAAGAAAATTAGACAAGTGGTTATTTGGGTCCTCATCCGGCAGTCCGTCGAACTGCACGGCATTTTGGATCATTTGAATAACACTCGACTTAATTTCAAAATTATTGTTGGCCACAGCGGGCCGAACAATACTAGACCCCGTATCATCCAAGTTGGGCCGAGCGTAGTAAGACATAGTACGCTCGGCCGGTTGGGCATTATTTGGGTCGGCCATAGAAGAAGAAGAGGGTTCTCCGATAGATTCTGCGGGGTCTAAAAAGGGAATTCGACGGAGAGATCGGATACGCGCAAGAGAGCGGTCGATCTCGGGGTCTAATTCAAGATTTTCAGAACCTGAAGGTTGTCCACGGGTCATACACCCTAAAAAACAACGAAGGGGGAAGGATTTTTTTTTTGTTATAAAAAAATAATTTTATTTGAAAATAAAGTAAAATTAATAGACTCCCGGATTCAATATAACAACCGAGATTCCCCGGCAATGGTGCCAAAAACTTGGTGAGGACCGCAGAAGAGAGACCGACTGTGGGTGGTTCGATGATGGTCTGATTCTGCGGGCCGAGTTAGAAGATCTAGTTTTCTAACGAGAGGAGGCAAGTGCACCTATCGCAAGTAGTACTCGGTATTCGGGAAAATACTGAGGTCGTATTATTCTCGGGGACGCGCTGATTATATCTACTCTTCCAAGAACACTATTATCTTACTATCAGTAAGGTGGGATTTTTTAGTTTAATTAAAACGGAAAGAAAGAGAGCTAAATTTTGCTAAGTTAGTTCGATGACGGGTTAACGCTCGGCATCGAATCGGATTAAGACTAAAATAATTCTCAACAATTATTAAACTTTGTTTTTAAATTAATAAAAGGCACTTGGCCGTGGGGGTTCAAAAAATATGAGCGCACTTATCTCTAGAAATATTGCTCACCTAAACATTAAGACTATTCGACCGATCGTTAGACCGACGAAGGATTCCACTTAATGCCCTCTTTACGCTAAGAACCCCGCTATTGGGTGGGGAACTCAATCCGGCAGAACTACGCTTCTCCTCTTTTGAGGGGGCGTACGCAGTTCTCTTTACACAAGGGGGATCGGTCCATACGTGCAGCCTCTCGGCGTCGCGTATGGATAACGGAAATAGAGCCCACACATCGATTATGTGGTCCTATGCGTCGTTAACCTAGGGTAAACCTTAAGTCCTTAAATTAAAATTAAAATAATGTTCTTTAATTATTTCAAATCATTTTATATGTCCCAAAGCTCTTCGATGCCGAAGGCTAAAAGATATTAGCCACTCATCGGTATGGGGACGGCTTTATGGTTTTTAGTTGAGCGTGAGTTTGAAATTAAGAACTAAACAGTTATAAGAGGAAACATAGAAAAACAAGACGTTTAGATAAATTGAAGAAAGAAAGCAAATTGATGCAGACACTCACGCATACTTCAAAACCATAAAGAAAGTAAATAAAGCGAGTCCTACTCGAATGAGTAGGCGGGAAATAAATGCATGTAGAAGTCCTACTCAAAACTGAGTAGGCGGTAAATGACAAGTCCTACTCAAAACTGAGTAGGCGGTAAATGAAAGCACGCCATTGACTCTTAACGAGTAGGCGGAAATAAATGCACACACGCACGCACTCTACATAATTGAAGAAAGCGATAAAAGAAAGAGGTATGAAAGCTGAAAATTGCAAGTCCTACCCAAACGAGTAGGACTGAAGAAAGCAGTAAATGCGAATCCCGGCTCAAGCGAGTGGGCGGGGGTAAATTGACCTCATACACGCACGCACTCTACATAATTGAAGAAAGCGATAAAAAAAAGCAGTAAGAAAGCTGAAAATTGCAAGTCCTACCCAAACGAGTAGGACTGAAGAAAGCAGTAAATGCGAATCCCGGCTCAAGCGAGTGGGCGGGGGTAAATTAACCTCATACAAGCACGCACTCTACATAATTGAAGAACACAAAATGAAAGTTACCTAAAAATTAAAACTTTTCTACCATTATAATTTGCCAAAAACAAATAAAAAGATGAAATAAAAATTAAAGAAGCAAAAAAGCTTGAAAACTAAAGTTAAAACAAAGTTGCTAGAAAATCAAAATAATTATATTTTCATTCTTAGGGTTTTACAAAAGTGATGAAAAAGTTGAGATAAAAATAAAAGAACAAAAGGTTTTACAATCCTAAAATAAAGCTAAGTAAAAAAAAATCAAAAACACTTTAAAACCTCCCTTCATAAAACTCATAAGAATGAAATTATAATGATTTTTAAAAGACCAAAAAAGGAGAAAATTTTAACAATACAACATTTCATAATTTGAAATAAAAGCTAACAGCAAAATTAAAACTAGTAATATAGAATTTTTTTTTGCATAATTATGAAGAACAGGGAAGAACATAAGAAAAAAAAAGAAAGAAAGAGAGTGAGCCAACCCGTAAGAGTTTTTCATTCCATGTAAGAGAGAAAGGAAAAAAACACATTTTTTTATGAAGAAAAACTATTACAAACTATTACAGAGCTAAGAGAAAGCTAAAACAAACATAAGAAAAGAGGAGAGAGAAAGTTCTCCTTACATTGGATTGGAAACACCAAGGGCAGCCCACAAAAAGACAGAAAAATGGCTCAAAAAGGTGAACGGGAAAAAGCTTACAGGAGGCTTTTATTTATAGACAAAATTATTACAGACGTGTTTGACTTTTCAACCATCGGTCATCTGGCAGCAGGCATCATTCTGGAAGGACGGGAAGGCCACGTGTTTGTTTGCTGGCGTGACAAAAAAAACTTGATCTTATCCCATTGTGGTCGATGATCTGCTGGTGGTCAACGCTTTGTTTGATGAAGGCAGTGGTCGACTATCCGTTTGATGAAGGCTGTGGTCGACGCTGTGACTGGCTTTGTTGGTCGACTATCTGGCGGCGGTTTTGTGTTCGACTATCCGGCAGCGGTCGACGCTGATCGTCGATCTGCTAACTTCGAGCGCTGATTGATGAACGGTGATCGACTATCAGCGGTGGTCGACTATCAGCGGGGTCGACGATCTGGAAGCGGTCGACTATCGTCGAAGCGGTCGACTATCGTCGAGCGGCTGAACTTGTCAGAAAACTATTTTTTCTGCAAAAAATTAGAAAAACAAAAAAGGTTAAGTTAGAAATAATTTTACAAAAAAGAAACATATTAATTAGTAAAACAAATTAGAAAAGTCAAAAAAAATAAACAAAAATGACTTTAATAAAATACGAAAATATAGGTATATTTACAACTCATCATAAACCCTACGAGTGGTCGGCCTCGAATTGCTAACATGAGGATTCTCTTTGTTTCTTGGATTAAAACAGCAATCCACGGCAAAGTGACCAACTTTGCCACAAGACCAACAGTCAAACCTGTTGTTCCGTTTCCTAGGCTCCTGCTTCACCCTTGGAACGGTGGGTCCAGCCGGGGCCTTGGATCTGGAGGTGGAGGCATCATGATGACAGCGGCCACATGATTTCTTCACTTCCTATTCCTTCTGTATAACAGGCTTGGCCTTTGGTGCCTGCTTCCTATTATGGCCTCAAGAGAAGTGGCAAAAATTCTCCACTTGGATTTCCTCATAAGGTGCCTTGAAGACACTCTCACCGTAGTTGCGGGGGAAGGTCCATCCATCATACCGGCTCTTAGTCTTTTCAACCGTGGGCCGGAAGAGGTTGCCATAGGTTGACTCAAAGTCAAGCTCATTGCTGGGAAAGCTAGGCTTTCAGAATTAAATATGACCGAGTGGGGCCTTTCCCTTTTCTGTAGAAGAGGAATTCTTTGTAGCCTTATTTTTCCTCATATTTCTGTTTCTCCTGGATGATTTACCAGGCTCAGCCACATGCCCTATGCCAACCCCCTTAGCCTGAGCAGAGAGTTCATCAACTAGTGGAAGAACGGTCTTGGGCATAGAGAAGCTTTTGACAATCTTCCTCTCGTCCGCAAGCTGTTCTTCCAGCTTGTTAATTTCTTCCTGCTTTTGGTCAAGGAGCCTTAGAGAATCTGAGTGCTCAGAAGTCAGGTCCAGGTGTTCCTGTCGGAGAGATACCAAGCCAGTGATCTCTTCTCTTAGGGACACTCCCTCAGCCTTAAGGAATTTGACTTCCTTTTTCTGAGCGCTCAACCTCTTTCAACATTCTTCAAATTTATTGAGCAGGAGCTCATACTTTTTGAGGAGTTCAGCTTCACGGGCAGATGGGCTATCCTCGTGATCATCTTCAGGAGACTCAGAGTCAGAGTCAGAGTCAGAGGGGGGGTGCGATCTTTTACCTTCCCAGTCAATGGGGGACAATCTCCATCTGAGTCGGAGCGACCCATTTGCCCGAAGTTGGATTCTTCATCATCACTGGAGTCTAATGAGTCAGATTCACTCAGTGTCTTTGGCTTATTGGCAATGTAGCTCCTCTCCTTCTTCTTGTCTCGAGAGGACTTGTGCTCCTCTCCTTTCCCCTTATCTCTCTTCCTTTGGTGGTAGTCAGCAATGACGTGGCCTGGCTTATTGCACCCAAAGCAGATAATGTAAGTAGAATGATGTTTGTTCTCTTTAGAATCATACCTGTCATAAGAGTAATTATTCTTCTAATTTCTGGAGGAGGAGCCATCTCCTTTTCTCTGATTCCTCATCTTGAGGAACTTCTTGAACTCTCGAGTGATGAAAGAGAATTCTTCTTCAGATAGCTCTGAGCCGGATGAGCATTGCTCCGAGTCTTCTTCCTCAGCCTTTCTCTGAGAGCGGGACGAGGCTGCACCCTTGTCGTTCCTTGAGCTATTAGCTTTCATGGCCATAGTCTTTTCTTTGGCTGCAGCCTTATCAGACTCCTCTTCAGCTTTTCTATTGTTCAGCTGAAGCTCGTAGGACATTAGCTTCCCAAAATGAATCTAGGGATCAGTTTCTGCCAGCTTGCAAAACTCTCTGATGACGCAGATCTTCGTGTCCCATTCCTTAGTCAGGGATCTAAGGAATTTGTCCTTTAGTTCACCATTGGTGAACACTCTGCCATAACCCTTCAGGGCATTAACGATCATCAGGAAGTTCTCGAATGTCACTACGATTTATTCCTTGGGACCTTGCCTGAAGGCCTCATACTTCTGGTTCAGAAGGGATCTTCAATCATCCCTTACCTCATTTGTGCCCTCCATCAAAATGATCAAGCAGTGCCAGATGTCCTTAGTTGTTCTGCAGTTGCTGAAATTCTTCATCATTGAATAGTCGACGGCTCTCACTAAAATGTTTTGAGCTTTCTTGTCTGGTCGACAAGCACCATCTAGTCCTTATCCATTTCGGAGAGCCACTTGGGCACTATCTGTTGGGTTTCTCTAAGAGGTTGGCACAACACTTGTGCACGCAGCAGAAGTAATAAAATCTAGAACAACCCAAAGAGATTGGATCGGGCCATGCATGTTTAATCAAGAAGTTAATACAATAAGGCAAAAATTACCTCTTGGGTGTTGAGTAACAACTCAACAAAGATGCTCCAAATGTGATTCCTTGTCGGTGGCGAGTTCAACGTAGAATAATATCTACGTCTCTGCAGAAATCCACACGAGCGGGAGAACTCCAAACTTCCGCCTCACGGATGATCGGAAAGAAGATCGGCCGCACCTATGCACTTCCCACGGACTGCTAGGTCCGCGTCAGGAGAGGCAATACCTACGACGATCAACGGAAATGGGAAGGTCGGCGGAGCAGATGCGGCGGCGGAACAATTCCGTCGGCGGTGTTCGGGATTCGGCAGGTCGGAATAGCAGCGGAACACTTCTGTCGGTTTCCGATCGGCCGCAGGATAGGTCGCCGGAGAGGAGGTGGTCGGCGGAGCGAACAGCCGGCGGCGGAACGTTTCCGTCCGGCGGAATCGGGAGATTGGCGGATCAGGAGATTCGGCGAAACTCTTTCCGTCGGCTCGATCCGTCAACAGGAAAAAATCCCGATGAATGATAATCTCTATCTACCCAAAACCCTAAGTGTCCTATTTATACCAAAGGCATAAACAGTTCATAGGAATCGCTATCCGCAGGCCACCAAAGATAGGGTTTCTGGACCGTTCGGCGAGAATCACCTACAGATCCGGCGAGAATCAGCACAGGTTCGGCGAGAATCAGATCCAGATTCGGCGAGAATCAGCAGATAGATTCGGCAAGAATCATCTGCCGATTCGTCGAGAATCAAGGATAGAATCGTCGAGTATCACCAATCGCTGGGAATCATACACTTTTGATTCTCAACGAATTCGTCGGGAGTCGTCGAGTATCACTCGACAATTCTCGACGAATCATTCGCGATGAATGATCTTCGACGAACTCGTCGAGTCATACTCGACGATTCTCG
The DNA here is from genome assembly GCA_039513925.1 of Platanthera zijinensis. Lineage (NCBI taxonomy): Eukaryota > Viridiplantae > Streptophyta > Magnoliopsida > Asparagales > Orchidaceae > Platanthera > Platanthera zijinensis. Next base: position 116,514,000 of record CM077087.1, read on the forward strand.
ACGAATCATTCTCGACGAACTCGTCGAGAGTCGTCGAGTCATACTCGACGATTCTCGATGAATTTGCCTTAACAACATTTGCCTGACTCCCCATACGGTATGGTGAATGGTAACCCTTACCAACACAGTTAATCTTCCAACTTCTCCACATGCTCTTATGTGCGACCCTGCAGGCTCATATCGCGTTGGCAGTGAGATTACATGTTTGACCACTTTTAGATCACCATGGTAACTCCAACAGTCTCCCACTTGATCTTGAAAGTATCAAACCAAGAATTTCACAAACAATGAGCGGCATCTAGCAATGCATCATTGCTCTCCAAGCAATAAGAGTTCATAACTCATAAGCCTTCATGACCAATGTATCAGCGTTGTCTTTGTCCCTTTGTCCCTTACATCCGGAAAGAACTAGAGGCATGGACCGTGTCACCCTCGTAATAGCTCAATCCAAGTTTCTTGATTCAGGACGGACTTCCAGAGAATGGTGAGTCCAATATCACATATTGACTCAACCAAGCATGGCCATGCATTTCTCAGTCCAGTTCCATCAAGCGGCCCATGGATGCAACTCCTGTCATACAGGAGGACAAATTCCATATCTGCTCACACACAAACACCAAAATGATTTGTAACATGCCCAACAACCACCCTTATCATCAACCTTTCTCAAGGAAGACTTTAGATGGCATCAAAGCACGCTCTTCCTCACTTGATGAATGCTGTGACTTCAGGTCAAAGGACCACAACACCATTGTCAATTGAGACCTACTCGTGACACGATTGAATGACAATCCACAGAGTAGTCTCAGGTGGGGTCTGTCCAGTACAACTTGTTCACTAACAAGAACCCACGTGATGACTTGATATCACAATATCATGACCTGTGAGAACTGGTCATCAGTCAACACATGTGCTAGTCTTAAGCTATCATCATCACCCTTAGTTTCTATGATGATACAACGACCAGGGACCTTTTAAGAATGAAGCTTCAAATAAATCATAGGCTCTCACATTCAAGTCACGTACTTGATGTCCTATGGAAGCGAACACTCTAAGGGTATTTATTATGTTACAATTTAACTATCACATAGAAAAATCACAATAAAAGAACTTGCCATTAATTGTAAAAAGAAACATTTTGGTGCAAAATTCATCAAATGAATAAACAATAAACAGCCAACAGAATATATGTTTACATGCAACCCACAAGACTCTCATTAGAGTTGATCATTTAGGTATCGTATACCCATGGATCTAGTATGACCATCATTCTTTCTTTACGCGAGAGGCTTTGTCAGTGGATCCGTAATATTCTCCTCAGTCGGCACTCTGCTAATGTTCATATCTCCTCGTTCGACAATCTCACGAATAAGATGGAACTGCTGAAGTATGTGCTTGGAGCGCTGATGGGATCTAGGTTCCTTAGAATGTGCAATTGCACCATTGTTATCACAGTAGAGAACTACGGGACCAACAATGCTAGGAACTACATCAAGCTCGCTAATGAATTTCCTAATCCATACAGCCTCCTTCGCTGCGTTAGTCGCAGCGATATACTCGGCCTCTGTTGTAGAATCAGCAACTGTCTCTTGCTTGGAACTCTTCCAGCTCACAGCTCCTCCATTAAGGCAAAACACAAAACCTGACTGAGACTTGGAGTCGTACCTATCAGTTTGGAAGCTAGCATCCGTGTAACAACTTACAACGAGCTCTTCCTCTCCACCAAACACCAAGAACACATCCTTAGTCCTTTTCAAGTACTTCAGGATATTCTTGACTGCAATCCAGTGACACTCACTGGGGTCTGACTGATACCTGCTAGTCATGCTCAAAGCAAAGGAGACATCGGGTCGAGTACACAACATCGTGTACATGATTGATCCAATTGCCGAAGCATATGGAATCAACTTCATGCGGTCCTTATCTTCACAAGATTTTGGACACTGGTCCTTAGAGAGATTCACACCATGAGACATGGGCAAAAATCCTTTCTTGGACTCAAGCATGTTGAACCGCTTCAACACCTTTTCGATGTACGTACTCTGGGTCAAACCCAGCAACTTCTTCGACCTATCTCTATAGATCTAAATACCGAGTATGTAAGTCACTTCACCCAAGTCCTTCATAGAAAAGCAGTTCCCTAGGTTGTTCTTAACAACTTTCATGGTAGGAATGTCATTCCCAATCAAAAGTATGTCATCTACATACAATATCAGGAAGACAATAATGCTCCCACTGATTCGCTTGTAAACACAAGGCTCATCTTCATTCTTGATGAAACCAAACTCTTTGATTTTCTCATCAAAACGAAGATTCCAACTTCGAGAGGCCTGTTTTAGTCCATAGATGGACGTATTCAGCTTGCATATTTTAGTGGCTTCATTTGGGGATACAAAACCCTCGAGTTGTGTCATGTACACTTCCTCAAGGAGGTTTCCATTAAGGAAAGCCATTTTGACATCCATGTGCCAGATCTCATAGTCATAATACGCAGCAATAGCAAGCAATATCCTTATGGACTTAACCATGGCAACAGGGGAAAAGGTCTCATCATAGTCAATACCATGAATTTGCTTGCAACCCTTAGCCACCAGTCGCCCTTTGAATGTCTGTACATTCCCATCCATGTCGGTCTTCTTCTTGAAGACCCACTTGTACCCTATGGGTCGTACCCCATCAGGTGGTTCTACCAAGTTCCAAACTTGGTTTTCATACATGGAGTCCATTTCGGATTTCATAGCCTCAAGCCATTTGTCGAAGTCCGGTCCATTTATAGCCTCTTGGTAGGTTGCTGGCTCATCATCATGATCCATAAGCAACACATTACCTATTTGAGACACGAGAAATCCATATCTCTCAGGCTCAAATCTTGGTCTACCAGATCTACGTAGGACTTGTGCTTCTTGAGTAGGTTCTCTGGCTACAACATCTTGTAGTCCTATCTCAGAATCCAATTCCGGTTCATTCAGTACCTGTGGTTCTTGAACTTCTTCAAGTTCTACCTTTTCAGTCTTTCTTGAACAAAACTTTTTCTCCAAGAAGACGCCAGTCCTTGCGACAAAAACTTTGCCCTCGGACGGTAGGTAAAAGTAATACCCTTTCGTTTCCTTAGGATATCCCACCAGATAACATTTATCCGATTTGGGTTCCAGCTTGTCAGGCATTTGACGTCATACGTATGCCTCACAGCCCCAAATTTTAATGAACGACATACTAGGATGCTTCCCAGTCCATATCTCATATGGTGTCTTCAGAACCGTTTTCGTTGGAGCGCAATTCAGTGTCATTGCAGCAGTCTCTAAAGCAAAACCCCTAAAGGAAACAGGCAAGTTTGCATGACTCATCATCGAACGTACCATGTCAAACAGAGTACGATTTCTCCTCTCAGATACACAATTATGCAGTTGTGTCCTAGGTGGAGTGAGCTGTGATACAATACCACACTCTTTCAGATGATCACGGAACTCATGACTCAGGTATTTGCCACCTCGATCAGATCAGAGTGCTTTAACCCTTTTACCCAATTGGTTTTCTACTTCATTCTTGAACTCTATGAACTTTTCAAAGGTCTCGGATTTGCATTTCATAAGATACACATATCCATATCTACTGAAATCATCAGTAAATGTAACAAAGTAGAAATACCCACCTCTAGCCATGGAACACATGGGTCCGCATACATCACTATGTACAACACCCAAGAGATCCTCAGCCCTCTCAGTATAGCCCGTGAAAGGAGCTTTAGTTATCTTGCCTAACAAACAAGATTCGCATTGCTCAAATGATTCATAATCAAATGAGTCCAAAAGTCAATCTCTATGGAGCTTGGATATGCGCTTCTCATTTATATGGCCCAAACGACAATGCTAGAGATATGTAGGGTTTGAGTCATTTGTTCTTTGTCTTTTATTATTTTCTACATTATAGATCAGATGGTCCAAGTTCAAAACATAAAGACCATTAAACAAATGAGCTACAGCATAACAAACATCATTCTTAAATATCGAACAACAGTTGTTCTTAATTATAAAAGAAAAACCAATCATGTCCAAACATGAAATGGATATAATGTTTCTAGTTATGGCCGGAACAAAATAACAATTATCAAGTTCTATTACAAGCCCACTGGGCAAACAAAGACGGTAAACCCCTACGGCTATAGCAGCAACTATTGCTTCATTGCCGACACGAAGGTCCACCTCCCCTTTACTCAGCAATCTTCTCCTTCCCAGTTCCTGCACATTTGTACAAATGTGAGAACCACATCCGGTATCCAATACCTAAGATGAAGGAGAAAAAAGGTTTATCTCTATAACATAAATACTTGAAGCGGAAATCATACCTCCTGATGGCCACGGAACAGAGACCTACTGTGGTTGGTTCGAAATGGTCAGATTCCGCGGGCCGGTTAGAAGATCGAGTTTTCTAACGAGAGGAGGCAAGCGCACCTATCGCAAGTAGTACTCGGTATTCGGGAAAATACCGAGGTCGTATTATTCTCGGGGACGCGTTGATTATATCTACACTTCCAGGAACAGTATTATCTTACTAACAGTAAGGTGGGATTTTTTTTTAGTTTAATTAAAACGGAAAGAAAGAAAGCAGAATTTTGCTTTGTTAGTTCGATGACGGGTTAACGCTCGGCATCGAATCGGATTAAGACTAAAATAATTCTTAACAATTATTAAACTTTGTTTTTAATTTAATAAAAGGCACTTGGCCGTGGAGGTTCCAAGAGCATGAGCTCACATTGGTCTAGGGATATCGCTCACCTGAGCGCTAAGGCTATTCGACCGAACGTTAGTCCGACAAAGGATTCCCCTTAACGCCCGCATTACGCTAAGAACCCCGCTATTGGGTGGGGGACCCAATCCGGCAGAACTACGTTTCTCCTCTTTCGAGGGGGCGTACGCAATTCTCTTTACCCAAGGGGGTTCGGTCCATACGTGCAGCCTCTCGGTGTCGCGTATGGATAACGGAAATAGAGCCCATACATCGATTATGTGGTCCAATGCGTCGTTAACCCGGGGTAAACCTTAAGTCCTTAAATTAAAATAAAAATAAAGTTTTTTAATTATTTTAAATCATTTTTTATGTCCCAATGCTCTTTGATGCCGAAGGCTAAAAGAAATTAGCCACTCATCGGTATGGGGACGGCTTTATGTTTTTAGGTGAAGCGTGAGTGTTAAATTAAGCACTGAACAATTATAAGAGAAAACACGAAAAATAGGACAATTAGATAAATTGAAAGCTAATTGATGCAGGCACTCATGCACACTTAAAAACCATAAAGAAAATTGAATAAAGCAAGTCCTACTCAAATGAGTAGGCGGAAATAAATGCACACACGCACACACTCTTCTTAATTGAAGAAAGCGATAAATAAAGCGGTAAAATTATCTCCTACACGCACGCACACTACATAATTGAGAAAGCGATAAAATTGCAAGTCCCGGCTCAAATGAATGGGCGGGAGTAAATTTATCTCATACACCCACGCACTCTACTTGAAGGTAAAACACACTCACGCACTCTACAGAAATGAAAACACACGCACGCACACTACAGAATTGAAAACACACGCACCCACACAAAGTTTTCATACTCAAGTGAGTAGGAAGAAAATGAAAGCAGTAAAAAGACAAGTCCCACTCAAACGAGTGGGCGGGAAATGAAAGCAGAGCGCCATTTAACTCTTAACGAGTAGGCGAAAATAAATGCATACGCACACACGCACTCTACAGAAATAAAATAAAGCAGTAAAACCTAACTCATACACGCACACACACTTGCAAAAATAAGAAAAACAAAGTGCTCAGAAAATTAAAACGACTGCATTTCTACCGCTAGAATGCGGTAGGAATGCATAAAAAGTGAAAATAAAAATTAACCGGAGCGAAAAGTTTTGCAAATAAACGCAAAATGGAAGTACTCGAAAAATTAATACAACTGCATTTCTACTGCTAGAATGCGGTAGAAATGCATAAAAAGATGAAATAAAAATTAACCGGACTAAAAGTTTTGAAATTAAAAAGCTAAAATGAAGTGAGCGGAAAATTATAACGACTACATTTTTATTCATAAGTTTTTATAAAACCTCCAAAAAAGTGAGAATAAAACTAAAAAGGAACGAGAAGTTTTACATTCCTAAGAGCCTAAGTTAAAGAAAATAAAAACGAACACTTTCAGGGGAGTTTTTATAAAACCTATATGAATGAAAATGATATAGAAGAAAAAGCTAAAGTTAAAAAGTGCGGAAAATGAAAACTAGACGGACGGCATAACGGCTAGAAATGCCGATAAATCCTAAATCTAACTAAGTTATGAAAGCTAAAAAAGATGAAAACATAAAAGAAATACAAAAAGATGAACGAAAAATTGCTTAAGTAGGCGCATTCAAATGGATTATTCATACTAATTAAGAGAGAAAAATTCATATTTTATTAAAGTAAAAACCCTAATACAAACTAAGAGAGAGAGAGGGGGGAGAAATTCTCCTTACATAAGTATGGAATCCAATTGGGCAGCACCTCCCCTAAGCAAAGTGGTCAAAAAAGTGGACAAAATAAGCTTCCTGGAAGCTCTTATTTATAGGCAAATTTTCGGGTTGGTCACGCCCTAGGTCACGGGCGTGACAGGGGGGCGTGTCACTACTATTCATGAGCTGATCGGTTGACTTGACTGGAGCTTTGACTTCGGGGCGAAAACGTGGCGGTCACGCCCCAGGTCACGGGCGTGACGAATTGTCACGGGCGTGACAGGGGGGCGTGACCGGGGGAGCTGGCAGTTCGATGTCGGCAGCGTTGACAGTTTGACTAAGCTTGCGGGTCGGCCTCGACACGGGCGTGACAAGCATTGGCACGGGCGTGACGTTGGGCGTGTCGGCTCGGTTTGATGATCGCCGATCGTCGAGCTGGGAACCTGTGGCCGGCGATCGTCGGGGGGGGGGGGGCGTGACACGGGCGTGTCGGTCAATTGACACGGGCGTGTCAGTCAATTTTTTTGACTTTTCTGGAATTTTTTCTGGAATTTTTCTGGAATAAAAATAAAGCTAAGTTAGAAATAATATTTACAAAAACAAGCAATTTATTGAATAAAACTAATAAAAAAAGACAAAAGATAAACGAAACTGACTTAAATAAAATACGAAAATATAGGTATATTAACAACTCATCAAACACCCCCATACTTAAGCTTTTGCTATTCCAGAGCAAAAGTTTGAGGTGAACTTATAAGGAATAATAAAAAACCCTAAGTTCTGCTACCGCTAAATTAATTATAAGAAAGATCAAATAAAAATATACGGGGTATAAGAGTTAAGTCCTAAAATTATTTAGATGATTTAAACAGGGCAAAAGTTTTGGCCAAAAGACTTCTTGATATAATCAAATAGAAAGCAATAATTGTATTGGTTAGATTAACAGAAGATAGTTTGGATTTATATGAACTTTAGCTTATAGGAGTGTTATCGGAAATAATGCAATTTACGAATTATGCTCTCAAAAAGATTTTTGAATTAATTCTAGAGTCATGAAATTGGCTAAGGGGGGTTGATGTTAGTTTATGAAGATGCTTGGATTTTGAGGCGAGGTTATTTTTTTCTCGAACCTCCATTTTTTTTTTGATTTGGATGTTAAAGGAAAACGAAATCTTATTTTCCTTAACATAAAATTTTTTCTTTCTTCATAAAAATAACCCAATGTATATGTGTTGGAGTAATGAATTTTATCCTCTTACTCCGTAACGTATAATCTTTTAAATTATTGGGTGCCTATGTTTACGGAATGAAATCTTATTCCCATTGACATAAGATCTATTTCTTTTTGGGGAAATAATTTTATCATACCAAGTAGGTTATGATAAGTAATGGGAGAAAAGAGAACTAGATTTTTAATTGAAAAACAATTGAGAGCAACCTTTATAAATTGTACGTTCCAATTTTTTAGAAAGCTAAAAGCAAGCATAATTGAATTCTATAGTCGTTATTTTCTAACATGGTACGCATGCTCCTATCTATGAAAATTTAGAAGTAGTGCCTAAAGCGAGTCCCCTATTTTTAACAAAGTATAATAAATTCTTTAAAACTTAACCCCGGCTATTTAGATTTTTCAATTTATAATTAACAATCGAATAGTGAACAAAAAATTGATCAAATTCATATATAAATAAACTCAAAATGAAAGTTTTGGATAACAAGAAACTTAAGAATGAAATGTTTGATTTATTTGTTTCAAAACTTACATAAAAATTTTTTGTTGTTTTTTTTTTTGAAGTTATGCTCTTTTTTTGTATTTTTTTAGTTATATCTTTAATATATACATACTAAAAAGAAAGAAAAAAAACGAAAAATTAAAATTTTTTTGGATTTTTAAGTTTTGTGAATTTTTTTGTATTTTTAAATTTTGTGAATTTTTTTTGTATTTTTAATGAAATTTTCATTCTATTTACAAAAATTTGAGAAAAAGGAAAAATATTTACAAGGATGAGAGGGAAAAAGGGAGAGGGGAAAGAGAAAGAATATTTACCAAAAGTATTTACAAAAAGTATTTGCAAAAATACTTACAAGAATATTTACAAAAATATAAACTAGGTAGCCGCGAGATGACTCGTTATGTGGGTGGCTCGATGAGCCGGATCTCGCGGACCGAGTTAAAAATAAGTCAAAGTTTCAAAAATGAAACTTCAAAAATTTTTAATTGAAATTTTTTTGATTTTTTGTGTTAAATATTTTTTTTTGAAGTTTTGTTTATTTAAAATTTTTTTTTTTGTTTTTTTTTTGTTTTTTTTTTGTAAGTGAAAAAGAAAGTACGAAAATATGAAAACACCCCCATACTTAGATCCAACCTTGTCCCCAATGTTGTATGCTAAGCATGAGGAACAAGACAACAGGTATATGTACAAAAAAGGAAAAAAGAGGGGGGCTGAAAACGTCCCTGATCCGCGCTCGGGGAAGCCCATTAGAAACCATGCATTTATTAGAAAAATAGAAAACATAATAAATAAAGACGTAATAAGATAGACGTGGGGTGCCTCCCAGGAGCGCTTTGTTTATAGTCGCGTAGCTTGACTATAGTGGCGGGTTTATATATGGAGAAGGGTTATGGTTTCGCTCCTACTGATCACAGGGTCGCCCGCTATATAAGACTTTAACCGATTACCGTTCACCTTAAAAGTGCCTTTTTCGGGGTGGGAGACGAGTACGGTCCCATATGGCCAAACCTCTTCAACCTTGAAGGGGCCGAACCATCGCGATTTTAGCTTACCCGGGAAAAGCCTAAGACGTGAATTGTAAAGAAGGACTAGATCGCCCGGAGAAAAAATTTTGGGGGTTTTAATTTTTCGATCGTGATAAAACTTAGAACGCTCCTTATAGAACTTATTGCTCTCGTAAGCATTCGCACGCCATTCATCGAGCTCGTTTAGTTGCAGTTTTCTATTCTGAGCGGCTAAGTTAGAGTCGAGGTTTAAGAGTTTTAATGCCCAAATTGCGCGGTGCTCCAGTTCTACGGGTAAATGGCACGCTTTGCCATAGACTAATCGAAACGGGGTACAACTGGTAGCGGTTTTGTACGCCGTACGATACGCCCATAACGCGTCGTCGAGCTTAGCGGACCAATCTTTCCTATTAAGTGAAACGATTTTTTCTAATATGCGTTTTATCTCTCGATTTACTACCTCAACTTGGCCACTTGTTTGCGGGTGGTAGGGGGTGGCAAGCTTGTGCGTGACTCCGTATTTAGCTAACGTCTTAGCCTTTAGAGCGTTACAGAAATGCGTTCCCCTATCACTAACAATAGCGCGAGGCGTGCCGAAGCGAGAAAATAATTTTTTTAGAAATGTAACGACGACTCGCGCATCGTTGGTGGGGAGAGCTTGCGCTTCCGCCCACCGTGATACGTAGTCGACCGCCACTAAAATATACATATTTTTATAAGAAGGAGGTAGGGGGCCAACAAAATCTATGCCCCATAAATCGAAAACTTCGCATTCTAAAAACATATTTTGGGGCATCTCGTCGCGACGTGAGATGTTACACGACCGCTGACAGCTATCGCATGCGCGCACAAAATTGTGCGCGTCTTTGAAGAGAGTGGGACAAAAGTAGCCCGCCTCTAACGCCTTCCTAGCGGTCCGGTTGGCTTGATAGTGCCCCCCGGCTGGACCCTCGTGGCAGTGCCTCAACATTTGCGTGCACTCCACTCCCGCGATGCATCGTCGAACCGCTTGGTCCGCACAGATACGGAAAAGAAAGGGGTCATCCCAAAAGAATTTTTTCAAGTCGGAAAAGAATTTCTTCTTTTGATGACTTGAAAAATCTTTTGGAAGTACCCGCGCGACAAAGTAGTTCGCAAAATCTACGAACCAAGGCGAAGATGACGAAGACGAATGAATGGCGAGAAGGCGTTCCTCGGGGAATCTGTCATTTATTTCAGATTCGACGAGCGCTTCCGCACCCGGATTTTCTAAACGGGAGAGGTGGTCTGCCGCTAGATTCTCCGCGCCCTTCTTATCTCGGATCTCCAAGTCAAACTCTTGTAGGAGGAGAATCCATCGAAGAAGGCGGGGCTTCGCGTCGGCTTTAGCTAATAAATATTTAAGGGCGGAGTGATCGGTAAAAACGATAACTTTAGATAGCGTAAGATACGAGCGAAACTTAGCGAAAACGACGGCTAAGAGTTCCTTTTCCTTCGTCGTGTAATTCACTTGTGCGGAAGTGAGCGTCTTGCTAGCGTAATAAATAGGATGAAAATGTTTTTCTATGCGTTGGCCAAGAACGGCGCCTAAGGCAATATCACTAGCGTCGCACATGATTTTGAACGGAAGGGACCAATTAGGGGCCACTAGAATCGGAGAATTGATAAGTTTTTGTTTTATAAAATTAAAAGCAGACTCGCAATCGCTACTAAAGACAAAAGGTGATTCCTTTTCCAAGAGGTAAGTAAGCGGCTTTGTTATTTTTGAAAAATCTTGAATGAAGCGCCTATAAAAGCCCGCGTGGCCTAAGAAACTCCTAATGGATTTTATGTTTGTCGGCTGAGGAAGTTTTTCTATGATTTCAACTTTGGCCTTATCGACCTCTATCCCCTTAATCGAAATCTTATGGCCGAGGACCAAACCTCCTCGAACCATAAAGTTACACTTTTCCCAATTTAAAACAAGATTCGTGTCCTCGCATCGCTGGAGGAGACGATCAAGATTACGAAGACAGTCCGGGAATGAGCATCCGAATACAGAAAAGTCATCCATAAATATTTCCATAATATCTTCTACTAGCTCACCAAAAATTGCTAGCATACATCTTTGGAATGTAGCCGGCGCATTGCAGAGGCCAAATGGCATTCTTCGATAGGCGAAGGTGCCAAAGGGGCAAGTAAAAGTTGTTTTCTCTTGGTCTTTGGGGGAAATAGGGATTTGGAAAAACCCCGATAAACCGTCGAGAAAACAATAAAAAGGATGACCGGAAAGACGCTCAAGAATTTGGTCAAGGAACGGTAGTGGAAAATGGTCTTTGCGGGTGGCATCATTAAGTTTGCGGTAATCGATGACCACACGCCAAACCGTAACAGTACGAGTTGGGACGAGCTCGTTGTGCTCATTCGCCACTACGGTTAGACCGCCCTTTTTGGGCACGACATGAATGGGACTAACCCATGCACTATCAGAAATGGGATAGATAATCCCCGCATCTAATAATTTAATTATCTCAGCTTTCACGACGTCTTTCATGTTTGGGTTAAGACGCCGCTGCGGCTGAATGGTTTTGCGGCAATTATCGTTTAAGAAAATTTTGTGAGTGCAAAAAGAAGGGTTAATTCCCTTTAGGTCAGAAATTTGCCACGCAATTGCGTGGCGATGTTTAAGCAAAACCTCCAATAAATCGGAGGTCTCCGAATCGCTTAAATACGAAGAAATGATTACCGGAAGTGTATCATTTTTCCCTAAAAAGGCGTATTTTAGGGATTCGGGTAATGGTTTGAGTTCTAGGATGGGCGGTTCTACTAGTGAGGTTTTAGTGTTAATGTCTTTTGAACCAATTGGTTCAAAAGGCATATTCGTAGACTCGTCCTCATCGCAATAAAAATTTTCGAGCGAAAAAATATTTTCGTTTAAAAATTCGGACTCGAAAACCGGAGAAGAACAATCTCCATAAAAAGAATCTAAAGAATAGCAGAAATCGTCGCTCGGCGACGAGTCTTCCATAGAGGAGTTAATAGAAAAAGTAACTTGGTCGTCTCCTACCCGAAGGAGAAGATGACCATTACTTACATCAATTAACGCACGTGAGGTCGCGAGGAAAGGGAGACCAAGTATTATTGGTACGTTGGCGTCTTCCTCGATGTCCAAGATGACGAAGTCCACCGGGAAGGTGAACTTGTCGACTCGGACAAGGACATCCTCAACAACCCCGATGGGGAACCTAACTGAGCGATCCTCTAGTTGGATGCGCATATTGGTAGGAGCAGGAGTACCCAAACCTAAACGCAGGAAGAGCGAGAATGGCATCAAATTAATGCTCGCGCCTAAGTCTGCCAAGGCATATTTTACTAATACATCGCCAAAAAGGCACGGGATGGAGAAACTTCCCGGGTCGTTTTGTTTTAAGGGCAATTTACTAGTAAGAGCCGCCGAGCAGACATCGCTGAGAGATATATGCGAAATATCTTCGAGTTTGCGTTTATTAGAAAGTAGTTCTTTTAAAAATTTCGCATATTTAGGCATTTGCGAGATAGCCTCGCAAAAAGAAACATTAATATGAATTTGTTTAAGTAATAAAATAAATTTTTCATATTGCGCGTTTTCTCGCTCATTATCTAACTTATGCGGGTAGAGCAACGCCTTGTTTAAAATAGTTTTATCGTTAAAAATCGGTAAGGGTTGCGTAATCGAAGAAGAGGGAAGAGGGGTCGGAGGTGAAATATGTACCTGAGGATCGATCCGTTTTGGATCGACCACCTCCTTACCGCTACGGAGGGTTATAGCGTTGGCAGTTTCCCTGGATTGGGCTCCGTGTTCCCTGGCAGTGCCCCCTTGGCGCGTTCTGACATGAATCGCGCCAGCTGTCCAACCTGGAGTTCTAAATTTTTTAGCTATCCGGTGATGTTCCGGATATTAAACTCGTTGGACGCGACATAACGATTAAAATTTTCCTCCACCGGGGATGGCTTCATAGGAGGGGGTGGAGGAAACGTTGGCGCAAAAGGAGGGGGAGGGGGACGCTGTGCGTTGTTCGGGTTGCTCCAGGAGAAATTTGGATGGTTCCTCCAACCCGGATTATAGTGGCTACTACAAGGGTTGTTTTGAAATGAGGGACGCACCGGATTTCCCATATAGTCCAAGAATTCGTCGACTACGCAGACGTTGGAGGGGGGAGAAAACAAGGCGGAGTGGAGGAGGCAACAGACATCTCCGCCACCTGCTTAGTTAGCCTTTCCACTTGGAGGGCTAGCTGAGCAGTGGCATCCACTTCAAAAATGCCCGCCTGCTTAGGGCGTGCCCGCGGGACATTCCACTGGTAGGCATTTACCGCCATTTCCTCGAAAAGGGCCTGGGCGGCCTCGGGGGTTTTATTGTTCAGAGTGCCCCCGACAGCCACGTCAATCATTTGACGCGTCTGACTATTCAGTCCATTATAAAAAATTTCTACCTGCAACCACGTTGGCAGAGCGTGGTGCGGGCACCGGCGGAGGAACTCCTTAAAGCATTCCCAAGTCTCGTAAAGAGACTCGGAGTCGTTTTGGATGAATGAAGATATCTCCGCCCGCAGTCTTGCAGTTTTCGCGGGCGGAAAATACTTCGTAAGGAATTTCTCAGCCAATTCCGCCCAGGACGTGATGGATCCCCGCGGGAGGGAGAGTAACAACGCCTTAGCCTTGGACTTAAGAGAGAAGGGAAAAAGGCTCAAACAAATGGCGTCATCAGTGACGCCATTAATTTTAAAAGTATCGCAAATTTCAAGAAAATTAGACAAGTGATTGTTGGGGTCCTCATCCGGCAGTCCGTCGAACTACACGGCATTTTGGATCATTTGAATCACACTTGACTTAATTTCAAAATTATTGTTGGCCACAGCGGGCCGAACAATACTCGACCCCGTATCATCCAAGTTGGGCCGAGCGTAGTAAGACATAGTACGCTCAGCCGGTTGGGCATTATTCGGGTCGGCCATAGAAGAAGAAGAGGGTTCTCCGATAGATTCCGCGGGGTCTAAAAAGGGAATTCGACGGAGAGATCGGACACGCGCAAGAGAGCGGTCGATCTCGGGGTCGAATTCAAGATTTTCAGAACTCGAAGGTTGTCCACGGGTCATGCACCCTTAAAAAAAATGAAAGGGGGAAGGATTTTTTTTTTTTGTATAAAATTTTTTATTTGAAAATAAAGTAAAATTAATAGAGTCCCGGATTCAATATAACAACCGGATTCCCCGGCAACGGTGCCAAAAACTTGATGGCCACGGAACAGAGACCTACTGTGGTTGGTTCGAAATGGTCAGATTCTGCGTGCCGGTTAGAAGATCGAGTTTTCTAACGAGAGGAGGCAAGCGCACCTATCGCAAGTAGTACTCGGTATTCGGGAAAATACCGAGGTCGTATTATTCTCGGGGACGCGTTGATTATATCTACTCTTCCAGGAACAGTATTATCTGACTAACAGTAAGGTGGGATTTTTTTTAGTTTAATTAAAACGGAAAGAAAGAAAGCAGAATGTATCTAAGTTAGTTCGATGACGGGTTAACGCTCGGCATCGAATCGGATTAAGACTAAAATAATTCTTAACAATTATTAAACTTTGTTTTTAATTTAATAAAAGGCACTTGGCCGTGTAGGTTCCAAGAACATGAGCTCACCTTGGTCTAGGGATATCGCTCACCTGGTCGCTAAGGCTATTCGACCGAACGTTAGTCCGACGAAGGATTCCCCTTAACGCCCGCATTACGCTAAGAACCCCGCTATTGGGTGGGGGACCCAATCCGGCAGAACTACGTTTCTCCTCTTTCGAGGGGGCGTACGCAATTATCTTTACCCAAGGGGGTTCGGTCCATACGTGCAGCCTCTCGGCGTCGCGTATGGATAACGGAAATACAGCCCACACATCGATTATGTGGTCCTATGCGTCGTTAATCCGGGGTAAACCTTAAGTCCTTAAATTAAAATAAAAATAAAGTTTTTTAATTATTTCAAATCATTTTTTATGTCCTAATGCTCTTCGATGCCGAAGGCTAAAAGAAATTAGCCACTCATCGGTATGGGGATGGCTTTATGTTTTTAGGTGAAGCGTGAGTGTTAAATTAAGCACTGAACAATTATAAGAGAAAACACGAAAAATAGGACAATTAGATAAATTGAAAGCTAATTGATGCAGGCACTCACGCACACTTCAAAACCATAAAGAAAATTGAATAAAGCAAGTTCTACTCAAATGAGTAGGCGGAAATAAATGCACACACGCACACACTCTTCTTAATTGAAGAAAGCGATAAATAAAGCGGTAAAATTATCTCCTACACGCACGCACTCTACATAATTGAGAAAGCGATAAAATTGCAAGTCCCGGCTCAAATGAGTGGGCGGGATTAAATTTATCTCATACACGCACGCACTCTACTTGAAGGTAAAACACACTCACACACTCTACAGAAATAAAAACACATGCACGCACTCTATAGAATTGAAAACACACGCACCCACACAAAGTTTTCATACTCAAGTGAGCATGAAGAAAATGAAAGCAGTAAAAAGACAAGTCCCACTCAAACGAGTGGGCGGGAAATGAAAGCAGAGCGTCATTTAACTCTTAACGAGTAGGCGAAAATAAATGCATACGCACACAAGCACTCTACAGAAATAAAATAAAGCAGTAAAACCTAACTCATACACGCACACACACTTGCAAAAATAAGAAAAACAAAGTGCTCAGAATATTAAAACGACTGCATTTCTACCGCTAGAATGCGGTAGAAATGCATAAAAAGTGAAAATAAAAATTAACCGGAGCGAAAAGTTTTGCAAATAAACGCAAAATGGAAGTACTCGAAAAGTTAATACAACTGCATTTCTACCGCTAGAATGCGGTAGAAATGCATAAAAAGATGAAATAAAAATTAACCGGACTAAAAGTTTTGAAATTAAAAAGCTAAAATGAAGTGAGCGGAAAATTATAACGACTACATTTTTATTCATAAGTTTTTATAAAACCTCCAAAAAAGTGAGAATAAAACTAAAAAGGAACGAGAAGTTTTACATTCCTAAGAGCCTAAGTTAAAGAAAATAAAAACGAACACTTTTAGGGGTGTTTTTATAAAACCTATATGAATGAAAATGATAAAGAAGAAAAAGCTAAAGTTAAAAAGTGCGGAAAATGAAAACTAGACGGACGACACAACGGATAGAAATGCCGATAAATCCTAAATCTAACTAAGTTATGAAAGCTAAAAAAGATGAAAACATAAAAGAAATACAAAAAGATGAACGAAAAAATTGCTTAAGTAGGCGCATTCAAATGGATTATTCATACTAATTAAGAGAGAAAAATTCATATTTTATTAAAGTAAAAACCCTAATACAAACTAAGAGAGAGAGAGGGGGGAGAAATTCTCCTTACATAAGTATGGAATCCAATTGGGCAGCACCTCCCCTAAGCAAAGTGGTCAAAAAAGTGGACAAAATAAGCTTCCTGGAAGCTCTTATTTATAGGCAAATTTTCGGGTTGGTCACGCCCTAGGTCACGGGCGTGACTGGGGGGCGTGTCACTACTATTCATGAGCTGATCGGTTGACTTGACTGGAGCTTTGACATCGGGGCGAAAATGTGGCGGTCACGCCCCAGGTCACAGGCATGACGAATTGTCACGGGCGTGACAGGGGGGCGTGACCGGGGGAGCTGACAGTTCGATGTCAGCAGCGTTGACAGTTTGACTAAGCTTGCGGGTCGGCCTCGACACGGGCGTGACAAGCATTGACACGGGCGTGACGTTGGGCGTGTCGGCTTGGTTTGATGATCGCCAATCGTCGAGCTGGGAACCTGTGGTCGGCGATCGTCGGGGGGGGCGTGACACGGGCGTGTCGGTCAATTGACACGGGCGTGTCAGTCAATTTTTTTGACTTTTCTGGAATTTTTTCTGGAATTTTTCTGGAATAAAAATAAAGCTAAGTTAGAAATAATATTTACAAAAATAAGCAATTTATTGAATAAAACTAATAAAAAAGACAAAAGATAAACGAAACTGACTTAAATAAAATACGAAAATATAGGTATATTTACAACTCATCACCTCCCTTCATTTTCTGCAGACCCTCAATGTACGAAGTACAGTTCCTCCTCCAATGACCAGCCTTGCCACAGTGGTGGCATTTCTCCTCCTTCATCGTGCTCTTCTTCTTCATCAGTGCAGAAGACTTGGGCTCTAGATGTGACTTAGGTCCCACCTTCGTCTTCTTGAAGCCCTTGGCCTTGCCCTTGCCCTTATGAACCATCAGTATGGGGCTGGCAGGCTTGGCCTTCTTCATATTGATCTCAGCAGTTCTCAACATGCCTAGGAGCTCGGGCAGTGTCTTGTCTATCTCATTCATGTTGTAGTTCAAGACAAACTGCTCGTAACTATCCGGCAACGATTGCAGGATCAGATCTGTGGCCAACTCTTGACCTAGAGGAAAACCCAGTCTTTCAAGGTTCTCTATATACCCAATCATCTTGAGTACGTGAGTCCCTACTGAGTCTCGAACTCCCATCTTGCACTGAAATAACGCTTTTGTGACATCAAACCTCTCTTGACGAGCTTGCCCTAGAAACATTTTCTTGAGATGCTCGTCAATCTCCTTGCACCCCATGTTCTCATGTTGCTTTTGAAGCTCAGAGTTCATGGTGGCAAGCATAAGGCACTCGACGTCTAAAGCGTCATCAGTATACTTCTTATAAGTATCCTTATCAGCACGGGAAGAATTCCCGGTCGGCACCTCAGGGGCTTCTTCTTCCAAGACGTAGAGATTTCGCTCTTGCCTGAAAACAATTCTCAGGTTCCTGTACCAGTCCATATAATTAGTCTCACTGAGCTTATCCTTCTCAAGGATGGCTCTCAGAGACAACGTGGAGTGCGAACCACTTGACATGGAATTCTACAAGAATTCATGCAGAATAAATCAGTACCAAAATTTCAAAATACAATTATTTTTCTTAATTTGGACTTCAACTAAAACTTCCACTATTTTATTCGAAATAATAGCCCTCACTATCAATTCGGAGAGTTCATGCGAGCTACTCTCTTAGTGGACAAGATCCATATTTCACCAACACAATGAGTCAGCTTTGGCTTTCGTCTCACGATGTGGTTATTTAGGTAGGCAACGCTTGCCAATTGCATCCTCATACAATTCTTGTATGGTTGGTGAATAACTCCTTATTCGCATCCATCACATGGTGCATGCCAACACCATGACTCTAGGCACTCAACCTTTGAGGTCACCTTGTTAAGCTAGACCTGATGTCGACAGTGGGATATCATAATTATCCGCTCGCACCCTTACCAAGATAGATTAATGCACCTTGCTTTGGCAAGCCCACACTTCATCGATCGAGGCAGGAAGAGTGTCATCCATCGGAAGACATCCGAACACTCAATATTTGATGAAGGGATTTTGATAATAGGTTAACAATTAACCATGATCAACATTTGATCAATGTGCACATCCAAAGAAAAACACTTCACTAAAATCCCCATGCATCCCTTATGTGCACAACAGAACACTATCAACATTTGATAGAGGAAAAGGGATAAATCTGAACATCTGGACACTTCCAAATCTTCAGGTTTACATGCATTGGACAAGGGACAAAGGCAACTCAACTCCAAGCAGTAGACAAGCTCATCTCTCCTTGTTGGATTCAAAATCCAAAACAAAATCGAGGGATGGTTACTGCTAAGAAGACAGTAATTCCTAACAATTAGAAATTACTACAAAATTCAAGACGTTCCCGGTAGGGTGCCAAGATTAAATCTAGACATTTAGAACACTTCTAAATCCCTAGGTTTACACGTACTAGAATAACCTAACTTCCAATACAACAAACATGGCTGGAACCTCCCTCTGATTCCACTGTTGGGTTTCTCAAAGAGGTTGGCACAACACTTGTGCATGCATCGGAAGTAATAAAATCTAGAACAACCCAAAGAGATTTGATCGGGCCATGCATGTTGAATCAAGAAGTTAATACAATAAGGCAAAAATTACCTTTTGGGTGTTGAGTCACAACTCAACAAAGATGCTCCAAATGTGATTCCTTGTCAGTGGCAAGTTCCATGTAGAATAATATCTACGTCTCTACAGAAATCCACACGAGCGGGAGAACTCCAAACTTCCGTCACACGGATGGTCGGAAAGAAGATCGGCCGCACCTATGCACTTCCCACAGACTGCTAGGTCCATGTCAGGAGAGGCTATACCGACGACGATCGTCGAAAATGGGAAGGTCGGCGGAGCAGACGCGGTGGCAGAACACTTCCGTCGGCGGTGTTCGAGATTCGGCAGGTCAGAACAGCAGCGGAACACTTCCGTCGGTTTCCGATCGGCCGCAAGATAGGTCGCCGGAGAGGAGGTGGTCGGCGGAGCGAACAGCCGGTGGCGGAACGTTTCCGTCCGGCGGAATCGGGAGATCGGCGGATCAGGAGATTCGGCGAAACTCTTTCCGTCGGCTCGATCCGTCAACAGGAAAAAATCCCGATGAATGATAATCTCTATCTACCCAAAACCCTAAGTGTCCTATTTATACCAAAGGCATAAACAGTTCATAGGAATCGCTATCCGCAGGCCACCAAAGATAGGGTTTCTGGACCGTTCGGCAAGAATCACCTCCAGATCTGGCTAGAATCAGCACAGGTTCGGCGAGAATCAGATCCAGATTCGGCGAGAATCAGCAGACAGATTCGGCGAGAATCATCTGTCGATTCGTCGAGAATCAAGGATAGAATCGTCGAGTATCACCAATCGTCGGGAATCAAACACTTTTTATTCTCGACGAATTCGTCGGGAGTCGTCGAGTATCACTCGATGATTCTCGACGAATCATTCGTGATGAATGATCTTCGACGAACTCGTCGAGAGTCGTCGAGTCATACTCGACGATTCTCGACGAATCATTCTCGACGAACTCGTCGAGAGTCCTCGAGTCATACTCGACAATTCTCGACGAATTTGCCTTAGCAATATTTTCCTGACTCCCCGTTCGGTATGGTGATTGGTAACCCTTACCAACACAGTTAATCTTCCAACTTCTCCACATGCTCTTATGTGCGACCCTACAGGCTCATATCGCGTTGGCAGTGAGATTACATGTTTGACCACTTCTAGATCACCATGGTAACTCCAACACTATCTTGGTCGGATCAATGGTGGAGGCCTTAGTGGTGATATGAGGGCCCTCCTCCACTATCATTAAGAGTCAGGGATCGACTGCCTCCATGTAGAACATGATCCTTTCCTTCTAGATGGGAAAATTCAGCTTGGTGCATACTGAAATATTTCCAGTATACTTGAGTCCGTCCATTCCTGAGATCTTCTTTCTTCTTGACACTAGACACATGATCTTACTCAAGGTATTAACCTTATTGATGAGTAACCTCCCTCTGATACTACTTGAAAGTATTTAGTGTCAACCTAATCAACCTAGAAAGGGGGGGGGGAATAGGTGTCGTGCTGTCTTTTGCGGAATTAAACAAACCTGCACAAGTAAGAAAACAAAACACAGAAAACACACAAAGAATTATAGTGGTTCCCCGATTTGGGTACGTCCACTTTACCCCTTCGACCAATCTCCCACCAAGGGACGACTCGGTCACTTCTCTAAACGGATTGAAATCTAATCCTCACAGAAGGAGCAACGCTCCCCTAACCACTGAAGGAACCCTTCCAACAATGGAGTCACAACCCCACCACAACGGGTTGCACCCAACCCTTACAAATAGGAATGAAAATTACTTTACAACAAAATTGAATGTAAATAAAAATACAAACAATGCTTTATGGAGATTCTGATGTCCTTCTTCGTTCGTTTAAGCTTGAACGAAAAGTACGAAGCGTCCACAACCAGATTTCTCACTTGGAATGGACCTTGTCAAGATTGGTGGTGGCAAGTAAGTGCGGCGGCGATGCTCTATAAATCCAAACTTCTTGACGAAGCAAGCTAGGTCTTCGAACGATCTCAGTCGGATCAAACGTCTCAACCGATTCGGAAGGGAGAATAAGTCTCATTCAACGAATCAGAAGACAAGAGATCTCGAGAGAGACATGTGAGACCGGCTTCTTGCCTTGGTGCTATCGTTGAGCGATCAGATACAAGCTGAGATCAGCAACGACGACAACCTTGCGATCGGCGACGTGCGTGCGGGCGAAGCTCGCGATGCGCTAGGTCACGGCGGCGTCTTCTGGTTTCGTATTTTTCTATTGGTACTGTAGAGTTTCAAAATACGCAGTATTTATACCAGGAGCCAACCCTAAGAGCCGTTGTGGGTCCCACGAGGAAAAGACCTAGCTTCGGCCGAAACAGCGCACGGCGGCTCGGTTCGGTCCAGCGAGCGGCGAGAATCTTCCTAAAGCTAAATCAGCGGGAGTCGTTTGTGATTCCCGTCGATGTCGGCGGGAATCACTCCCGACTCCCGTCGATTCTGCATTGGCAGAATTTCTAACTTTGCCGGCCGAAAGTAGTCGGCGGGAGTCACTTAGTGATTCCCGTCGAAGTCGGCGGGAATCACTAACGACTCCCGTCGATTCTTACTTGGAAGAATTTTCCTCCTTCCTTCTTTTTATAGCTTGGTCTTTGGCCCATCCTTGCTCCTTCTTCTGCTCTTGATCTACCTTGACCCTGTACTTGAAAATAAGTACACTCCAATAAAGAGAGCACAGGTGGATCAACACACTTATCTACACAACGAGGGATTACATTGCGCAGACCCGTTTATATTGACCCACTACACTCTGACATTGGTGTGTACTTAGCATGGAATAGCAAGCACAACTTGATAGAATTGTCAAATACATTATCAATTCAACTTAGCTTGTTTAGCCTCTTCTTAAAATCAGGTCTATTGTGGATGCAATACCAAACAGTAAGCAGTAGAATATCTCAAATCCGTACCCAAACACTCTTGCACGCTCTTCTAGAAGCGATATGTAAACCGAGAGTCTCGTTCTGAAATAATGCTGACTGGCATACCGTACAATCGGATGACCTCATTCAAATACAGCTCAGTTATCTTCCTCATCAGAAAGTCGATCTTAAATGGTAAGAAGTGAGCACATTTCGTCAATCTGTCCACATTGACCCAAACTGAATCATGCCCCCTATGAGATTTCGGTAATCCTGTAATGAAATCCATCGAGATGATCTCCCACTTCCAAGTCAGAATCTCCAAGGGAATCAGCTTGCCACCAGGCCTTCCAAGATTGGCTTTCACACGATTGCAAGTGTGGCACTCATAAACAAATCTGGCTCTATCTCCCTTCATCCCATACTACCAGGCAATCTGATTTAAATCACGATACATCTTAGTAGATCCTGAATTGTAGGCAACACTAGATCCATGGGCTTCCCTGCACACCATCACCCAGATATCTCTAATGGTGGGGATGCAAAACCTGTCGTGGTACCGCAAGGTATCCGCATCATAAATAGAAAAATCTATCAATTCACCTTTCTCAGCTCGAAGATACAAATCTAGAAGATTGGGATCGTCCTTCTGATGCAGTCTCATAAGCGCAATCCATGAAGGTTTTTCCACTGCCAAACTTCTCTGCAAATCACTACTTCCCACAGAAATGCCCATCAAAAGAAACTCCTCTACTAAAAGCTCCGCGGAGAGACCAAAAATCTTTCCTGACATCCGACTCAGGGCATCGGCCTCCACATTGTCCTTGCAAAGATGATACTAGATCTCAATGTCATAGTCGGCCACATACTCCAACCATCTCCACTAGTGAAGATTCTATTCCATCTGGGTGAAGATGTACTTTAAGCTCTTGTGATCTGTAAAAATCATGCACTGCGCGCCATAAAGCAGATGTCTCCAAAACTTCAGTGCATAGATCACTGCTGCAAACTCCTGGTCATGCGTAGGATAGTTCCTCTCATGAGTCTTCAGCTGTCTCGACCCGTATGCAATCACTTTCCCACCTTGCATCAACACACAACCAAGAACAACATGCAATGCATCCACATAAACATCATACTCCATACCCTCAGAAAGTAGGGTAAAAATAGGGGCACTGCACAATTTGTCCTTTAGCTCCAGGAAGGCTTCCTCTCACTTCTCGCTCCAGACAAAAGCTGCGTTCTTCTGAGTCAATCTAGTCAAAGGTGCAGCTAGGGTAGAAAAACCCTCCACGAATCTCCTGTAATAGCTGGCCAATCCCAAAAAGCTCCTAATCTCTATGGGTGTGCCCGGCCTACTCCAATCCATCACAGCAGCGATCTTTTCTAGTTCAACTGAAATCCCACTCTTATTCACCACTTGGCCTAGAAATGCACCCTGAGGAAACCGATACTCGCACTTTCTCAGCTTGGTGAAAAGCTTGTGGTCCCTCAAGACAGATAAAACCAAACGCAGATGCTGGTCATGCTCCTGCGTATTGCGGGAATAAATTAGAACATCATCGATAAACACGACCACGAACTTATCCATGAAATCCTTGAACACACGGTTCATCAAATCCATAAAAGCTGAGGGTGCGTTGGTCAAACCAAATGACATGACCAATAATTCAAAATCCCCATACGGGGATCAAAAATCTGTCCGCGGAATGTCAGACTCATGGATCCTGAGCTAATTGTAGCCAGATCGAAGATAAATCTTTGAGAATACTGTGCTACCGCGCAACTGATCAAACAAATCATCAATCCGAGGCAGAGGGTACCGGTTCTTGATAATAACCTTGTTCATCTCTCTATAGTCGATGCAAAGCCTCATCGACCCATCTTTCTTCTTTACAAATAGAATAGACGCACCCCACGGCGATGAACTCGGCCTTATAAAACCCTTTACCAACAGCTCATCCAGCTGGATACACAACTCCTCCAGCTCTTGTGGGGCCATCCGGTATGGCGCCTTCGCAATAGGACGCGTACCTGGCTCCAAACCTATAACAAATTCGACATCTCGATTAGGTGGAGGACCAGGAAGATCGTTAGGGAAAACATCTGAAAACTCGCACACCACAGGAATCTCCTCCAAACGCGGTACACTAACAACAATCCCAACTACTGAGACAAAGCATGCAAAGCAATCAGGATCAAGCAGCTTCTGAACACGTACCGCAGAAATGACTGGAGAATCCTGGCGCAGATCAGCATAAACACTACCAGGCTGACCGTCGTCCTTAACGAAGTCCAAGCGCTTACCCTTGTACTGGATAACTGCATCATAGCTGGACAACCAGTCCTTGCCTAAGATAACATCGAATTCTTCCTTGTCGATCACCTTCAAATCTGCCTTCGCTAGAAAATCCCCCAACAAAATCAGACAATCCTGAATGCCCTTATCCGAAACCACAGAATCACCGGAAGGAAACTTGATGCAAAAGGCATCACTAACTTGCTCTAGACCCAAATGATAGCGCTCCACAAAGGATTTAGCCACAAAGGAGTGGGTAGCGCCAGAGTCAAAGAGAACACGCGCCCAGCAGTTCCTCACCTTAAATCTTCCTATAAGATGGCAGACGTGTAACATCCCAATGTTACTTCTAGACCCCTAACTTAGATTTGGGTTAGGCATGGGGTGGGTGTTAGGGTATTTGCTAGGTTTGACCCTAGGTGGTGGGGTGTAGCCAAGTGGGGCCCACCTTAGGACCAAAGTCAAACTAGGTCAAACTAGCCTAAATAGGAACCCTAGCCACACCATGACCCCACCACATGGCCTTAACCCTAAATACTATCTAAGTGGACCTAGGCCATGCCACTAGGTCAACATTTTGACCCTAGTTGACCCAAGTCAACTTTGAGCCTAAAGTGGTCAAACCCACATTCATAAGCCCAATTAGCCTAAGTAGGGCACCCCCTTGACCCAACCCAAGTTGGGTGGTGCCATTGGGCTCATGACCAACAAGTGGGGTCAGCCCACTTATCATGTTGACCAAGTCAACTCAAAAAAATCAACAAGTCAACATTTTAACATAAAGGGTGAAAATGAGAGCCCAAGTCATTTCTCTTGGGCCAAGCCCACCAAACTTGGCCCATGACCAGCCAAGTGGACAAGGACAGCCACTAACCCCAAAAAATTAGGAGAGAGATTGCATGCAAGGGGGTATTTTGGGGAAAACACTTAAAAGAGGAGAGAGAAAGGAGAAGGAGATGAAAAGAGGCCATGTGGCCTTCACCCCTCAGCCCATGAACATGCTGGCCGACCACCCCTACTCATCCCAAAGAAATTTAGAGCATGGTGGCCACTTGGCACCATGGGTGAAGCATCCAAAGCTTCACCCCGAGCTCACCTCGGGCATATCCCCCTATACAGTCACTCCAGGCCAAATACAAGCCCACCAACAGTTTCAGAACGTGGAGGGGAGTGGAACTCAAGTCTTGTATCAAAGCAAACGGTGGAGAATTGAGGATTCGGGCAGGAGGACATTGGAGCAGCTCGGCCATGGCCAACCGCCGCCACCACCGCCGCCGGACTCGGATCAAGGTCCGTTTCGCTACCCCTCTACCCGTACTAGCTTCCTAGATCAATTAGGGGAGATATCGGGCTCAATTGAGCCCGATGCCATGAGAGAAAAACATGGATTTTCCGTGAATTTCATCCCTCTCGGGATCGCCGGCGCCGCCACCTCCCGCCGCCTAGTCGCCGGCAAAAGCCGGCCACCACCACCGTGAAGGTGTAGGCACAGTTGGCCGGCCTTGGCGCCGCCTCATCTGGCCGGAAAAGGGCCCGCAAAGTGGCCCAAGAAGATCCAATCCAGGCCGTCGTTTTGTTGGGGAAGACGATAGGATGCCGTCCAATTGAGCTTTAAGATCCGTCCAAATCATTTTATATGTATGAAATGAAATATATGAATAGTAACAATGTGTCACATATTTTCAGTTAAATTGCATGTATAATTTAGAGCACCTAGAGACATTTATAAGTCAGGATCCCTGAATAGAAAATGTATCCCTAGGTCTTAAATTTCAAATGCCACAATAATCATGGGTTTTGACCTAGTGTTCTGTCCTGTAGGTCAATTCTCCTAGAGCTGGTCCTAGGCTAGGGCAGATTTTAATTTGAATGCCCATGCAAATCCAGTAAGCCTCATGACCTGAAATTTTGGTCATGTACATGTCTTAGGCATATCTAGGTCCTACCCAAACATCAGAATTTTTGGGGAACATTTTGCTATAGTTTTTACAGAATTACCCAAAAGTAAATAAATGTGATTTTTGGAGTTCTCCAACTCCAATAGGCCCCAAATTTTGGTGGCACCCTCTCATGGGTATACTAGACACATGGTTAAAATTTGGGCTAAATTGATTCACTGCATGTGATATTTGGCTTGGGCTGCAAATAGCAATTTGGTAGAATTTTAAATGGCTGCCCAAGCCAAACCAGAAGTCCCCTTGACCTGATATTTTGGTCAGAGGTTTAATTAGGGCATATTTAGGCCCTGCCCAAAAATGGGCTTGATTGGAAAATAAAATATGGGAAATTACCAAAATACTCCTAGGGCTTAACTAGGTGATTCTTGGAGTTAGCTAACTCCAAATGGCCCCAACTTTTGGTGGCTGGCCCTTAGGGACCATATAGACCAGTGGTAGAAATTTCTCTGAAATTGGAACAGTCATGTTGGGAAAGACCCACATGCAAGAATTGAACTACTTAGGCTCGGGGTGCATTTAGCCAAAAATGATATACTAAGTATTCAGCCTAGTTGAGGCATGCAAAAATCATGGAATTTATTCCAGTAATTAATTAGGGCATAAACCACCCCTAGAATTAATTATGGGATTTTTGGGATCAAAATCCCATTATTTGGAATTTTCAAAACATAGGTCCTTTTTGAAAATAAATTGGAAAAATAGATTTTGATAAAAAGGAAATTCCCAAATTCAGTCAAGTCAAAGAATGATGTTTTATTTGACTTAGGAAAATTTTATACCTCAGTTTGAGATCTATTGGAGCAAATACCTTGAAATTACTATTTTACCATTTTTGTATTTAATTATGATTTGGTGGAATTTCATGTTGGAAAATTATAGAAATATTTCTATAGTTGTATAATTGTGATATTAGCCTTGTGGAATTATTTCAGAATTTTTGGATGCACCTTCAATTATTGAGTTAGCTTAATGACATTTTGGTAATTAATTAAGAATGGAATTTGATAGGTCACTACACTATAGGATTTGATGAAACTCTTCCATTAGTCATAAAGTAGTGATATATATTCTCAGTAATTTTTCTGGAATTTTGTTGTATATATTTCTTGTACTTCATTTGGAAAGTGATAAATAGGTAGAATTTGTATTAATTATGGGAAAAATAGAAATATAAAAAGGGAAATTATGAAATGTTGTACACAGTAATATTTTATTCATATGCAACTCAGGAAAATTCCCTTAGGTCAGAAGATTTTAATTGATAATACTTCTTGTGTAAAATGACCTAGGGAATAATTTAAAAGATTTAATTAAGGGCCTTAAGGACCTAGGAAAATTATGAAAATCAACACACTCATTTCATTAGTCCATACCACCCTAGGATAAATATTTGGGGTCAGTTGGACCAAGAAATTAGAAGTTCGATTTCAGGGTGGTGTTAGGTTATGGGGTGCGCATAGTAAAGGTATACTGTACTATAGGCCGCCAGGGGATGAATCAATAACTAAGTTAGAATCTAAGTTCGGAAGTATAACCCTGAGTGGCAGATGCATTCTAGAGACGAGAGTAACAGTGCAACATTAGTCTTGCCTAGGTAGAGTTGACGGAAGACCGTCACTCCTTAATCCATACCTTAAATCACTAGGTGACTCTATGTAACAGGAGAGAGAAAAAGGGGTTCGGGGTAGGCAACAACTAAAGTAAATATCCTTGAAAAAGGGAGCTTTGGGATTCAGCCCATCGTAGCTCCTAGTGCCCCTGAGAGCCCTTCACCGGGAATACCTTGGGCAGTCCTGGATTAACCTTAAGACTCTAAGTATGATAATCTGTAGACAAGAGTAGTCTAATAGGTTAAGTGAACTGGACATGTGCTCACTCGTGCCGGGTTGGAGGGACTTGGAGTCTTTTGACTACTTGCTCACCCGTACAGAGTTGGAGAAAGGGATTGGTTTATATACACTCACCCAGGCAGGGTTGGAGTTTTTGTAGCACATACTCACCCGTTACGGGTTGGAGAGATTTGGGGACTGGATAGTCCATCGAGCTGGAGGCTCAATACACTATACTTGCATGTGCATATACTAGTGGCGGGCCATGCGGTACTGTCCGGTCGTCACACCGACGGCAGTACGGTGGACCAGGCGGGTGCGAGGGTTAGAAGGACCAGTAGGATGTTTATACTGGAGTCTGGAGGACTTTTCCTAATAACGCGCACCCGACCCAACAAGACTGACGGGTCGTCAGCAAAGTGGTACGCAGAGACTCTAGAGTGCACTGGCGGTGTACAGAGGCGTACAAGAGAGGTCTAGGCCTGGTAGTGTGTATACCCGCCTAGAAGGCGGAGACGCCCGCTCCGCTGCTGCCGTAGCCACAACGGTAGTACCTGAGAGTGATGCTAGCTCTCGAAAAGTGGGAACTAAAGGTCTGTGATCACGGAGTCGTGTGTGTGTGTTGCACTGCATGTTCATATCATACCCACCATATAGTTGCATAACATTAACCTTCATAACAACTTAAGTCACCTAATGTATAAGTGGTATGGGACGCTTATACTTTAGGACCTGCTATATGATCCCTTAGCCTATAAGCTTGAGTGGGCAAGTTTATAGGTTGAGGTTACTTTCCTTTTATATATATATTTACTTGTGACACCTGACACCCCATTGTATAAAATGGTATGAGACATTTTATACAATGGGAGCCCTGCAGAAGACCCCTTGCTTATGTGTACCCGCATAAGTGAAGGTTACCTTTCATTTCTTACTTGGTTACATATTCTGCTTAGATTCCTGTCACCTGCTTCACCCTTGTCACCCCTTGTTGTCCTCCGCTTCGTCCTCCCGCACGGTGCCTAGGAGTTGCGGGGCGAGGTGTGGAGGAAACGACTTAGTCTTTTTGACTAATGGTCGGTGACCATACTATTTTTAGGAGCTCGAGGAGATGGACCAGCACGACGAGGAGGCAGGACTTGAGGAGCAGATGCCGACTACTACTACTACTACTACTACTACTACAGCGCGTTCTCAGAAGGGACGAGATGTCCTTGATAGTTTAGACTTCCGCTCTTTGCTTTGTGAGGAGAGATTTAGGGATATAATGTAATGGGCATAAGCCCTTATTTCTCTCTTTTGTTGTACTCATTGTGGACTATATTTATGTACTCATCATTTCTTTTATGTGATATGTACTCTGTGGCTGTGGACTTGCGTAGTTTCGTTTACTATATACTTTGCTTCTGTTTCTCATATTGGCCGAACAGGTTATGATCGTACTAGCCGGCAGGATCGGCGTCTTGCGGTGTCGACTAACCCGTGAGTTAGTGTCACCGTAAGGCGGCGGTTCTGGGCATAAGATCGGGGCTCCCTTGGTAAGGGGGAGGATCTTACAAACTAGTATCAGAGGAACACACGATCATATGAGAAAGAAGTCCACAACACTGGAACACCCCGCTCGAGCATTAGTTTGCGGACAAACTATGCAGCGGAAGCAATGGTGTGCCCATGTGTAAAAAGTCACATAAACAAGTCCATTAAGCAATGAGTTAGGCCAATCCAATTAGGACACCACCCTAGTTTGACTTACCAAGAAGATTTTGTATCGTACCTTAGGCCCATGTGTAAAAAGTCACATAAACAAGTCCATTAAGCAATGAGTTAGGCCAATCCAATTAGCACACCACCCTAGTTTGACTTACGAAGAAGATTTTGTATCGTACCTTAGGCCAAAGATCGACTTCAGATGTAGATTAATTATGGTACGGGGATAACCAAGTTGATTTAAGAAAGATCTAAATGCCAGAGTCCCTACTTAAGGCTTAAACCTCGATGTTCCTAAGTCGTAGATCGAATGATATTACCAATTCTTACTCAAACTGATAAGGACCACCTCGAGAAGAATTGATGCATAAGCTTAATAGTGGATTAGTAGGGTACTCGTAAGCTTAATCCTAGTACCGATGACTTGATAACGTCAAGACAACCACGATGATAAATATCCAAGGTTGAATTAGAGTTCAGATTTTAGAAGAGACACTTCCTAGTTTGGTCACATGTTGACCTTGAACAGATTGTCGTACGATAACCTTGAAGGCCCAAGGTAGATAACATATCAATTGAATTGGAAATCCATGCCAAGGATGATTAGCTCTAAGGATTATGGCATGTACCGGATGACTGCATTGTGAAAGTCAAAGGACAAATTAACAAAAATATATGGGGGCTTAACTTTTTGTTTATAGGGCTTATTGATAACAACTCGATTTTCCTAAGCCTTCTCATTAAGAATGTGTCGCAAGCATAGTGATTTAAAACTTGAATTATTTAAAGATCGCTCAAGTAAAGATGAGAATTGTATGTACATGACCAGTATGATGATCAATCGTCCCCGGAAGGTTAGGACTCTCAAAGATCTTCACCCTATTTATTAATCTTAAGTAGCATAGACTATTGACGACAAGATAGGAACGCAATAAATTCACAAGTGAAATAGGAAAGTAGAATCTTTCGAGAATGACTTCTCACTCTCATAAGTACTCCAAGACCGTTGGAGTAAGTGAACAAGTAGAACAGTGAAATTGGTTTCGTGAAAGTTGCATAAATGCTGGCTTGGTGATAAATACATATGACCTTGAAACTAGGGAAGACCGTATAAGACTTCAAGAGGTTTTCCCCAAATTCGAGTTTAAGGAAGTAAGTACCCACTTAAATCGTAGTCTAATGAACACTCGTGGGTTCCTTAATACAAACACGGTATAAATCTTTCACGCATACATGTGAAATCAAAGAAATTCACGTTCATAAGACCGAATTAGAATCAGCATGGGTTGTAGAGGGATGTACAAACAATTAAGGTTTATTTTGATTATCGCATCAACAAGTATGTTTCAAGGATACTCTAAACACCTTAACCCAATCAATGTAACGCGTGGTTAAGGGACACAGATGTACTACAAGGGAAACCAATGGGAAATGAGGATTCGAAATATCTGAATAATTACGTCTACAACAATGAGTGCACCATAACCCTAGAAAGATTTAAATCAAGGAAGAATCAACTAAATTTGGAAGAAGTATAAACATAATGACGGATCACTACTACCCGTTCCTACGTAACATACCCAGGCCATTAATTGGAAACATACAGATTGTGACAAAGTAACGGCAAGATAAAACGAAGGAATGATTGTAAATCTCAACTGTTATTTGAGAGTCCATGAAGTGGAAATGCTGGAATATCCACACGATTACAAGGAGAGTATAGTGACCCCAGCAAGCACAAATCAGGTGAAGAAACATACTAGATTGGAAAATGAATACTCTAGGCATAATCTCGTGGATGAGACTCAGATGATCTCAGGAATCAAAATGAAAATACTTGATGAAATAATAATCGCCTTCAAAGGTTCGGGATTTCGATATCAACCCATGATTATGGATATATTATTATCTTTAGAACCGATGTTATAACAATTCAGAAAACTTGATCGTGAGTAGACAAAACCAGCATATCCTGCGCACGAAGAAACGAATAAGTTTCAACATTACCTATGTTAGGTGGTGCGAGATATGTACTTTTGGGAAGATATAAGTGATGAAAACTCATGAACTTAGAGATATGTTAGTCTCTACCATGACATAATAATTTTTGAGGATTAAGTTTACATATGCTTGAACTAACCTCGTAAGTATAATAACTCTAGATGGGTATTCACCCATGCTTGTCAATTAAGATGGCCATATGAACATGTATAAGAGAATTACTACGAGCATACTGAATTGAAACTTCAAGCACGTAAAGGTTTAAATTGTCAAGGCAGGACATTTACAATGGTAACGACTCAACAAATTGGAATATGGCCGGTGATAAGTTGTAGCATACGCGTAGGAATGATCCCTTGGTTGCGGTTACATCAAGAACCAAGACACGAATGTTGATAACATCATGATCGCTATAGGGAAATTCATGACAACGAAGTAATCAATGTTAGATTGTTATCACAGATACGGTGTAATACTCGAGAACAATTGGACATTTATTAAGATTCGATCAATGAAGAAATTAAAGTGCTTCAATTATGTGCACTTATAATTTATAGGTTATACTGAACATGAAAAATAATTGAGGGTCAAAAACTCATTACAACGTTCATATTGATAATAAATGCTTCAGGTGTAAAACAAGTCAAGGATTGTACATGTATATATGACCCTTGATCATGATAGCATTAAAAATCAGGATACACACGTGGTAACCTTATAATCGCCAATAGGAGATTTCATGACAATGATATATAGATCTTGACTATCAAGGGCATATACCAAGGTAATCGGTGTTCAATAAAGTTCCTTTTTGCTAAATCAAAAGTGTATCAGATCTCACCATACCTGAGAAGATATGTTCATAAATTCATGGATTAGACTATATGTGAAAAGTGATCGAGAGCCGCTGGTACGAACATCAATATCCATACTGATCGCTTGATGTATGCTCGAAAGGTGAACACACTACGAACCATATATTACTACTTGGATAGAGATGTGATGAGTCTTGAAGTTAAGAGAAATAAAATGATGATCTTTTCATAACATCAGGATCTCGGAAGTTGATTTACTGTTATACATAATAATGTTGGTCTAATGTATAGGATATCTGGGGATGATTGTAAGTCCATGTTGAATTATAAGTGAAAACCTAGGTGGATCGGAATGGAAAACATTCCTACTTATGAAATTGTTGATTTACGAGCACTTGATGATTATGGCTCGTAAGGCTACAATCCAAGGAGTGGTTAAAGCTTATTTTGGTCATAAAATGTCAAGGGACTTGAAAACGTGTCCTCACAATATGAGTAGCCCAAAATATGAGGGAAGTGCATTCGGAAGAGGGTTGTTACCTCTAATGAGTTTTTATGATTCCTGCAATTAGAACCCCGTAGACCCGAACTTAAATTTCGGGGACGAAATTATTTTTTTTGTTTATAGGATTTGTAACATCCCAATGTTACTTCTAGACCCCTAACTTAGATTTGGGTTAGGCATGGGGTGGGTGTTAGGGTATTAGCTAGGTTTGACCCTAGGTGGTGGGGTGTAGCCAAGTGGGGCCCACCTTAGGACCAAAGTCAAACTAGGTCAAACTAGCCTAAATAGGAACCCTAGCCACACCATGACCCCACCAAATGGCCTTAACCCTAAATAGCCACTAGGTCAACATTTTGACCCTAGTTGACCAAAGTCAACTTTGAGCCTAAAGTGGTCAAACCCACATTCATAAGCCCAATTATCCTAAGTAGGGCACCCCCTTGACCCAACCCAAGTTGGGTGGTGCCATTGGGCTCTTGACCAACAAGTGGGGTCAGCCCACTTATCATGTTGACCAAGTCAACTCAAAAAAATCAACAAGTCAACATTTTAACATAAAGGGTGAAAATGAGAGCCCAAGTCATTTCTCTTGGGCCAAGCCCACCAAACTTGGCCCATGACCAGCCAAGTGGACAAGGACAGCCACTAACCCCAAAAAATTAGGAGAGAGATTGCATGCAAGGGTGTATTTTGGAGAAAACACTTAAAAGAGGAGAGAGAAAGGAGAAGGAGATGAAAAGAGGCCATGTGGCCTTCACCCCTCAGCCCATGAACATGCTGGCCGACCACCCCTACTCATCCCAAAGAAATTTAGAGCATGGTGGCCACTTGACACCATGGGTGAAGCATCCAAAGCTTCACCCCGAGCTCACCTCGGGCATATCCCCCTATACAGTCACTCCAGGCCAAATACAAGCCCACCAACAGTTTCAGAACGTGGAGGGGAGTGGAAATCAAGTCCTGGATCAAAGCAAACGGTGGAGAATTGAGGATTCGGGCAGGAGGACATTGGAGCAGCTTGGCCATGGCCAACCGCCGCCACCACCGCCGCCGGACTCGGATCAAGGTCCGTTTCGCTACCCCTCTACCCGTACTAGCTTCCTAGATCAATTAGGGGAGATATCGGGCTCAATTGAGCCCGATGCCATGAGAGAAAAACTTGGATTTTCCGTGAATTTCATCCCTCTCGGGATCGCCGGCGCCGCCACCTCCCGCCGCCTAGTCGCCGGCAAAAGCCGGCCACCACCACCGTGAAGGTGTAGGCACAGTTGGCCGGCCTTGGCGCCGCCTCATCTGGCCGGAAAAGGGCCCGCAAAGTGGCCCAAGAAGATCCAATCTAGATCGTCGGTTTGTTGGTGAAGACGATAGGATGCCGTCCAATTGTGCTTTAAGATCCGTGCAAATCATTTTATATGTATGAAATGAAATATATGAATAGTAACAATCTGTCACATATTTTCAGTTAAATTGCATGTATAATTTAGAGCACCTAGAGACATTTATAAGTCAGGATCCCTGAATAGAAAATGTAGCCCTAGGTCTTAAATTTCAAATTCCACAATAATCATGGGTTTTGACAAAGTGGTTTGTCCTGTAGGTCAATTCTCCTAGGGCTGGTCCTAGGCTAGGGCAGATTTTAATTTGAATGGCCATGCAAATCCAGTAAGCCTCATGACCTGATATTTTGGTCATGTACATGTCTTAGGCATATCTAGGTCCTACCCAAACATCAGAATTTTTGGGGAACATTTTGCTATAGTTTTTACAGAAATACCCAAAAGTAAATAAATGTGATTTTTGGAGTTCTCCAACTCCAATCGGCCCCAAATTTTGGTGGCACCCTCTCATGGGTATATTAGACACATGGTTAAAATTTGGGTTAAATTGATTCACTGCATGATGAGTAATCTCATTTGCAAGTTTGAGAAATAAGATTTTGCTTGGGCTGCAAATAACAATTTGGTAGAATTTTAAATGGCTGCCCAAGCCAAACCAGAAGTCCCCTTGACCTGAGATTTTGGTCAGAGGTTTAATTAGGGCATATTTAGGCCCTGCCCAAAAATGGGCTTGATTGGAAAATAAAATATGGGAAATTACCAAAATACCCCTAGGACTTAACTAGGTGATTCTCGGAGTTAGCTAACTCCAAATGGCCCCAACTTTTGGTGGCTGGCCCTTAGGGACCATATAGACCAGTGGTAGAAATTTCTCTGAAATTGGAACAGTCATGTTGGGAAAGACCCACATGCAAGAATTGAACTACTTAGGCTCGGGGTGCATTTAGCCAAAAATGATATACTAAGTATTCAGCCTAGTTGAGGCATGCAAAGATCATGGAATTTATTCCAGTAATTAATTAGGGCATAAACCACCCCTAGAATTAATTATGGGATTTTTGGGATCAAAATCCCATTATTTGGAATTTTCAAAACATAGGTCCTTTTTGAAAATAAATTGGAAAAATAGATTTTGATAAAAAGGAAATTCACAAATTTAGTCAAGTCAAAGAATGATGTTTTATTTGACTTAGGAAAATTTTATACCTCAGTTTGAGATCTATTGGAGCAAATACCTTGAAATTACTATTTTACCCTTTTTGTATTTAATTATGATTTGGTGGAATTTCATGTTGGAAAATTGTAGAAATATTTCTATAGTTGTATAATTGTGATATTAGCCTTGTGGAATTAGTTCAGAATTTTTGGATGCACCTTCAAATATTGAGTTAGCTTAATGGCATTTTGGTAATTAATTAAGAATGGAATTTGATAGGTCACTACAGTATAGGATTTGATGAAACTCTTCCATTAGTCATAAAGTAGTGATATATATTCTCAGTAATTTTCCTGGAATTTTGTTGTATATATTTCTTGTACTTCATTTGGAAAGTGATAAATAGGTAGAATTTGTATTAATTATGGGAAAAATAGAAATATAAAAAAGGAAATTATGAAATGTTGTAGACAGTAATATTTTATTCATATGCAACTCAGGAAAATTCCCTTAGGTCAGAAGATTTTAATTGATAATACTTCTTGTGTAAAATGACCTAGGGAATAATTTAAAAGATTTAATTAAGGGCCTTAAGGACCTAGGAAAATTAAGAAAATCAACACACTCATTTCATTAGTCCATACCACCCTAGGATAAATATTTGGGGTCAGTTGGACCAAGAAATTAGAAGTTCGATTTCAGGGTGGTGTTAGGTTATGGGGTGCGCATAGTAAAGGTATACTGTACTATAGGCCGCCAGGGGATGAATCAACAACTAAGTTAGAATCTAAGTTCGGAAGTATAACCCTGAGTGGCAGATGCATTCTAGAGATGAGAGTAACAGTGCAACATTAGTCTTGCCTAGGTAGAGTTGACGGAAGACCGTCACTCCTTAATCCATACCTTAAATCACTAGGTCACTCTATGTAACAGGAGAGAAAAAAGGGGTTCGGGGTAGGAAACAACTAAAGTAAATATCCTTGAAAAAGGGAGCTTTGGGATTCAGCCCATCGTAGCTCCTAGTGCCCCTGAGAGCCCTTCACCGGGAATACCTTGGGCAGTCCTGGATTAACCTTAAGACTCTAAGTATGATAATCTGTAGACAAGAGTAGTCTAATAGGTTAAGTGAACTGGACATGTGCTCACTCGTGCCGGGTTGGAGGGACTTGGAGTCTTTTGACTACTTGCTCACCCGTACAGAGTTGGAGAAAGGGATTGGTTTATATACACTCACCCAGGCAGGGTTGAAGTTTTTGTAGCACATACTCACCCGTGACGGGTTGGAGAGATTTGGGGACTGGATAGTCCATCGAGCTGGAGGCTCAATACACTATACTTGCATGTGCATATACTAGTGGCGGGCCATGTGGTACTGGCCGGTCGTCACACCGACGGCAGTACGGTGGACCAGGCGGGTGCGAGGGTTAGAAGGACCAGTAGGATATTTATACTGGAGTCTGGAGGACTTTTCCTAATAACGCGCACCCGACCCAACAAGACTGACGGGTCGTCAGCAAAGTGGTACGCAGAGACTCTAGAGTGCACTGGCGGTGTACAGAGGCGTACAAGAGAGGTCTAGGCCTGGTAGTGTGTATACCCGCCTAGAAGGCGGAGACGCCCGCTCCGCTGCTGCCGTAGCCACAACGGTAGTACCTGAGAGTGATGCTAGCTCTCGAAAAGTGGGAACTAAAGGTCTGTGATCACGGAGTCGTGTGTGTGTGTTGCACTGCATGTTCATATCATACCCACCATATAGTTGCATAACATTAACCTTCATAACAACTTAAGTCACCTAATGTATAAGTGGTATGGGACGCTTATACATTAGGACCTGCTATATGATCCCTTAGCCTATAAGCTTGAGTGGCCAAGTTTATAGGTTGAGGTTACTTTCCTTTTATATATATATTTACTTGTGACACCTGACACCCCATTGTATAAAATGGTATGGGACATTTTATACAATGGGAGCCCTGCAGAAGACCCCTTGCTTATGTGTACCCGCATAAGTGAAGGTTACCTTTCATTTCTTACTTGGTTACATATTCTGCTTAGATTCCTGTCACCTGCTTCGCCCTTGTCACCCCTTGTTGTCCTCCGCTTCGTCCTCCCGCACGGTGCCTAGGAGTTGCGGGGCAAGGTGTGGAGGAAACGACTTAGTCTTTTTGACTAATGGTCGGTGACCATACTATTTTTAGGAGCTCGAGGAGATGGACCAGCACGACGAGGAGGCAGGACATGAGGAGCAGATGCCGACTACTACTACTACTACTACTACAGCGCGTTCTCAGAAGGGACGAGATGTCCTTGATAGTTTAGACTTCCGCTCTTTGCTTTGTGAGGAGAGATTTAGGGATATAATGTAATGGGCATAAGCCCTTATTTCTCTCTTTTGTTGTACTCATTGTGGACTATATTTATGTACTCATCATTTCTTTTATGTGATATGTACTCTGTGGCTGTGGACTTGCGTAGTTTTGTTTACTATATACTTTGCTTCTGTTTCTCATATTGGCCGAACAGGTTATGATCGTACTAGCCGGCAGGATCGGCGTCTTGCGGTGTCGACTAACCCGTGAGTTAGTGTCACCGTAAGGCGGCGGTTCTGGGCATAAGATCGGGGCTCCCTTGGTAAGGGGGAGGATCTTACAAGACGCAACTAATAAAAACAAATGCTAAAGCTATACTAGAAACAAAACATTTAGGCTAGGGAGAAATCTAACCTGAAATGACCTGAGTTGAAGCCTGCGCTTCCT
Source organism: Platanthera zijinensis (assembly GCA_039513925.1). Taxonomy (NCBI): domain Eukaryota; kingdom Viridiplantae; phylum Streptophyta; class Magnoliopsida; order Asparagales; family Orchidaceae; genus Platanthera; species Platanthera zijinensis. The sequence goes on from CM077087.1 coordinate 116,552,436, forward strand.
CTAAAGAAATTACATTCAACTTTCCCTTGCCTTTGTCCACCCGCTGAGGTGGTGGCAATGCCTGGAGTGGAACTTGCTGGATCACCGACTGGAGCTGGGGGCACTGTGCCTTTATGTGCCCTTCTTGACCGCAAAGAAAACAACCTCTTACCTTACTCCTATCCTTACCTGTTGGGTACATTGGAAAATGTGTACCTGATTTGAAGAAGCCCAACCTAGCTCAATGATATACATCATGTTGTATTTGATGTTGTTTTGAGTTGACATGTGCAGGTAAAGAATTGTTAAAGTTTACAGAAAAAATTCTAAGTCCAAGTGTCGACACAAAGGAACATGTGTCGTCACATAGAAGAAAGTTGTCGACACAACACTGGGAAAGTGTGTCGACACAGAAGGTGTAAGTCGACACTACTCTGGGAAAAAGTGTCGACACATAACATAGTCTACAACAACACTGGGAAAAAGTGTCGACACAGAAGAAGTCAGTCGACACAACACTGGGAAATTGTGTCGACTCAGAAGAAGTAAGTCGACACAACACTGGGAAATTGTGTCGACACAGAAGAAAAGCGTCGACCTCAACATTGGGAGAATGTGTCGACACTGAAGAGTATAGTCGATCTCCAGTTTGTCGACATCATCTGAATATGTCGACACAGAAGAAAATAGTCGACCACAAGTTTGTCGTCACCAGCAGAATGTGTCGACACATAGTGAGTAAGTCAACACTTATTAAAGTTATGATTCTACAACAACTGTGTCGACACACAGGACTTGTGTCGACACACTGCAGAGTCAAAGACCAAGTTATTTTCAGAAAAAGATGTGTCGACACAAAGGCAATTTTGTCGACATCACTGAAGGCAGTGTCGACACCAAAGTCAATTGTGTCGACACAAATAGACAGATGGTCTCGACACTTTCTGACAGACTGTTTCAACACTAAGGCACATGACTTGTTTGAAGACTTGACAGCTGTGGGTTGTCACCAGTTAACTGAAGTTGTCAGACTTGTCAGAAAACGGTTAGAAACCGGATCAGCCGGTTACCATGAAGAATGTCTATAAATAGACAGATTCAGAAGGAGAAAAAGGACACTGAACTACATATAGAACTGATCCTTTAAAATACATTGGATCAGAAAGTAGAGAGGGATTATATTCTACTCATTTCAAGAAAGTGCTAGGCACTTAAGAAGATCTTCTCCGGGAGATCTAAGAAGACTATCTAAGGATAGATCTAAGAAGAGTTCTAATCAGAATTCAGAAGAATCATTCAAAGTTCTGGATAGAGAGAGATCAAGTCAGAATTTGAAGAAGAAGAAAGAATCCACCAGTGGATTATCAAGAAGCTGTTTGGAATCAACTCAGCTAAGTACATTTTCAAGAAGCTTTGAAGAAGGCTAAGAAACAGTTGATTGCATCAGCTGATTAAGAATTGTCATTGCCTTTTCTCTCTCAATTTGGCAAGACAAATTTAAAAACAATCTTTTCTATATTTCTGTAGGATCTGTTTATACAGATCTGAGTTGTAAGCCTATGTTATAAAGGCTGAGTGTAGGAGTGTTGAACTCTGAGTGGTAGGGCTGATTGCCTGAGTGTAGGAGAAGGATATTCTCTGAGTTGTAGGCCTTGGGGCAAGGCTGAGGTAGGGCAGTTGTGCCTGAGTTGTAGGAACCAGTTGGGTTCTGAGTTGTAAGATCTATTGATCTGAGATAAGTGGAAGTTTGGCCGAATCTAGCATACTGCTAGATAGGTGAAGGGGGAAAGTGGATGTACCCAGACCTTGGGGAACCACTATAAAACATAGTGCAATCTGTGATGTGTTGTTTTCTGTGATTGCTGTGTTTTTGTATTAGTTAATAAATTGAATTCTGTCTAGAAGTTTTAGAAAAAGAAGCAGGACCTATTCACCCCCCCCTCTAGGTGTTTAGGCTGCCTTGAAAGTTAAACTATCAAGTGGTATTAGAGGGAGGTTCCTCAAAAAGGACTTAACAGTCTGAGGTAGATCTGATAGGCAGAATCAAGAATCAAGAAGATGGGTTCTGGAGAGAATCATAAGGAGCTAGGGTCAATGAAATTACCCATATGCAAGAAGGAAATCTTTGGGATCTGGAAAGAAAGAGTCAGATTGTTTATGGAAGCATCTGACCCAAGGATTTACATCACAGTACAGGAAGGCCCCTTCATACCAATGAAGATATCTGTTCTTGATGCAAATATCCAAACACCAAAGACTTATTCTGAAATGACCAAGGATGAAATCATCTTGGCTACCATGGACAAAAGGGCACAGAACATAATTGTCAGTGCCATAGATGATTCAACATTTCAGAATCTGATTCACTGCAAGACCTCCAAGGAGATGTGGGACACATTAATTGTCTACATGGAGGGATCAGAAGAAGTAAGGCTGGACAGAAAATCTATGCTAAATCAGGAGTATGAAAGTTTTAGACAAGGAAAATCTGATAGCATAACTGAGTGCTATAAGAAATTCTATAGAATTGTGAATGAGCTAATTTCCTATGGAAGAGTCTTCAGTACCTATGAACTGAATGACAAATTCTTAAGATCCTTATCAAAGGATTGAGATACAAAGATCTGTGCTATAAGAGAAGTGGCAAAATTGGCAGAGATATCTCCTCCAACTCTGTTTGGAAAGTTGCTATCCTATGAAATGCAACTTATGGTAAGGAAGGAGGAGGAAAGAAACTCAAGAGGAGAGCATAGAGAAAAGACTGTGGCATTTAATGCTGAAGCCACCAGAAAGAATAGGAGGAAATCACCATCTCCTCCTAAGGAAGTTGAAGAAGGTAGTTCTGAAAATTCAGATAGGGGTTCAGTCAGCAGTGATTCAGATGCAGACTTTGCTGCATTCACTAGGCAATTTCAAAGGTTCTTGAAAAAGAAGCAATGGAAGTCTAGGCCTTCATCATCACAGCAAGTAGATGACTATTATCAGAAAAGAAGGTCATCTAGGAAAGAGAAAAGCAGGTCAAAGCCCAGCAAAGCCACTACTTCAAAGATTGTCTGCTATTGTTGCAATAGGCCTGGACATGTAGTGGCTGAGTGTCCTGACAAAAGGAAGGAATCTTCAGAAAAGAAGAAGACTTATCAGAAAGGCAAGAAGGAGAAATCCTTTGTAGCAAAGAAAGATAAAAGTCTGTCAGACCAGTCAACTTCAGAATCAGGATCTGAAGCTGAAGCATATATTGGATTATATGCTGCATCTGAGGAAGAGGAGTTTATGCAGTTGCTAGACTCCATCAATGAACATCAATGCATGGGTTTGATGACTAGATCAGAAGAGGACCTATGCCAAAATCAGTCTGGTCCTAATGAGGTAAACAGTCCTTCCAGTACATTTGTTTGTAGTACAAGTGAAGAATCAGCTACATCTGCATCAAGTGATGAAGATGCATCTGGATCTGAAGGAGATGTCTATCAATTGATAGACAAGTATGGGGACTTGTTGCAGGCCCTTAAGAAAAGCAAGAACCTGGTTAAATCACAGGCTCAGGAAATTGCTGATCTAAGGGTTACAACAGCTGAGTTAGAAAAAGTCCTTGATCAAAAGTTAGCTGAAATTGCCAAGCTGAAAAATATAACTATTATTCAGATGGGCACAATTAATTATACTAATGATCAAGTAAAGAGTCTGGAGGACAGACTTAGAATTGAAAGGGATTTAGTGGCTAGTTACTCTAAGCCAAAATCTGTCTTACCCTTGATAGATGAATTTGTCACTCAGAAGGGTAAGGCTGGATTAGGATTTAAGGGTAACTCCAGGGCTAGCAGATTCAAGAAGAAAGGCAAAGCCCCTATTCAGCCACTAAACCTTTCAGTCCCCATAAGGTTTGGTAAGAAGAAAGTGCCTTCTAACATATATGATCATGAAGACATTCAGGATCATATCAAGACAAATGTTCTGAAGAACAAGGGTGTTAAGGCAAGCAGGCCTACCTATGGTCATAAGCCCTATGGTTTTAAGAAACCAGCAGGAGAAGTTGCAACAGCACCAGCAATGAACAGAAATGCTTCTGACAAGGATGTATCTAGATCTAGATACAATAAGTTTGAATGTTGGTGCTGTGGCAAGAGGGGTCATTTTGCATTGGACTGCTGGTATAACACAAGTGTTATAAAGAATAAGAGTCTACCTGTTAGAAGAGGTTATGATAACTTTATTAAGGCTAACCTGAACCAAGGACCCAAGACTTACTTGGGTTCTAAGGGTAAGTAATTCTGTATTGCAGGTGAATCCAAGTTACCATGCCCCTATATGGTACTTGGATAGTGGTTGTTCCAGGCACATGACTGGAACAAAGGGGCTGCTGAAGGAGTATTCATCTGTCAAAGATGGACATAAAGTGATCTTTGGTGGATCTGAAAAAGGAGTCATCAAAGGATTTGGTAACATCTCTTCAAACCTAATTACTATCACCCAAGTGGCCTATGTAAAAGGTTTGAAACATAATCTAATAAGCATAAGCCAGCTGAGTGATCTAGGATATGACATTTCATTTGGTAAGGATGGATGTCATATCAAAAGGTCAAGTGATCAAGAGATCATATTGACTGGGTATAGGAAGAGAAATGTGTATTGCCTTAATTTTGAATGTGAGAATAAGGCATCACCCATTTGTCTTGTAGCTGATGACAATGCTTCTCATTGTGTTAAGTGGCACAAGAGATTGGCTCATCTAAACTACAAGACAATTGGCCAACTCTTTAGTAAAGAACTAGTGAGGAATGGGCCTCAAGTTAAGTGTATAAAGGAAGGGGTATGCTCAGCTTGTCAAAAGGGCAAGCAGACAAAAACCTCATTTCAAAGCCTTGAAAACAAGGATTCTGTGAGGTGCTTATACCTCTTGCATATGGATCTTTTTGGTCCTATGCCAGTTCACAGTCTAGGAAGGAAGGTCTACACACTAGTGGTGGTAGATGACTATTCTAGATTTACATGGGTGTTCTTTCTGAGACAAAAATCTGAAACCCCAAGTGTATTATTTAAGTTTGTAAAGCAAATTCAGAATGAACTGAACAGTACAGTGGTCAAAATCAGAAGTGACCATGGTACTGAGTTTCAATCTGAAAGCATGACAAACTTGTGTATAGACTTTGGGATTTTCCAAGAGTTCTCCTCACCTAGAACACCTCAGCAAAATGGAATTGCTGAAAGAAAGAATAGATCATTAATTGAAGCTGGTAGAACTCTATTGAGTGACACCTCTCTCCCAGAATATTTTTGGGCTGAGGCAGTTAACACTGCTTGTCATGTCATCAATAGGGCTTCTATCACCAAAAGCCACAGAAAGACTCCCTATGAGATTGTGAAAGGCAGAAAACCAAATCTATCCTATTTTAGGATCTTTGGCTGCAAGTGCTATATACTTAACAATGGTAAGTCTTATTTGACTAAGTTTGCTGCCAAATCCCAGGATGGGATATTTGTTGGGTACAGCACAAATAGTAAGGCCTATAGAGTCTTCAACTTAACTACTCAAGTTGTTGAAGAATCTGTGCATATTGTATTTGATGAAACAAGATTAATCAATTGTGAATTGTCTTGTAGATCAAATGACTCAACAGGTATAAGCAAGAAGATGGACAAGCTCTCCATTGCTGAAGCTTCAAAGGAAGAGGGAGCATTGGAAAATGAAGGCTGCTGTCCAGGGGGAGTACAAGAGATAATGGAAGCTGATGAAAACCAAGAGGAGCAGCAGAATGAAGAAGCTGGAGATGCTCAACCTGAAGGGAATCTACCTCCAGCTATAAGATATCTAAGAGATCATCCTACTGATCAGATAATTGGTGATCCAAGACAAGGAGTGCAAACTAGAAGCAGAAATCAAAGCACAGTTTTGCATTCTAGTTTCTTGTCTCAAATGGAACCTAAGAAGTTTGAAGAAGCTATCCAAGACCAGCACTGGATTGATGCTATGCAAGAGGAGCTGAATCAGTTCAGAAGGTGCAAGGTCTGGGAGCTTGTTCCTAAACCAAGAGGCCACAACATAATTGGGACTAAGTGGATCTATAGGAACAAGCTAGATGAAAGTGGAATAATAATAAAGAATAAAGCAAGATTGGTTGCAAAAGGATACAGGCAGGAAGAAGGGATTGACTTTGATCAAACCTTTGCTCCAGTAGCAAGGCTGGAGGCAATCAGAATGTTCCTTGCCTATGCAGCCTACCAAGACTTCAAAGTATACCAGATGGATGTAAAGTCAGCATTTCTGAATGGTGATCTTAAAGAAGAAGTATATGTAGAGCAGCCATCAGGTTTTGTAGATCCTCTTAAACCTGATTCTGTGTACAAGCTTAGGAAAGCTTTGTATGGGTTAAAACAAGCTCCAAGGGCTTGGTATGAAACCCTGTCTACCTTCCTCATTGAGAATAAATTCTCAAGAGGAAAGATAGACAAAACTCTATTCCTTAGGGAATCCAAAGGAAAGATCATCTTAGTCCAGATCTATGTTGATGACATAATCTTTGGATCTACTGAAAACAACCTTTGTAAAAAGTTTGCCAAACTTATGCAAGGGAAGTTTGAGATGAGCAGTATGGGAGAACTTAAGTTCTTCTTGGGACTCCAAGTAAGACAGACTGATGATGGATTGTCCATATCCCAGTCTAAGTTCACCAAGGAATTAATTAAAAAATATGGTATGGAGTCATCCTCCTCCATGAGAACTCCTATGGGCACAAGTATGCCAATATGCAAAGATGAGGCAGGTAAACCTGTTGATGAATCATTGTATAGAGGAATAGTTGGGTCACTACTATATCTCACTGCTAGTAGACCTGACATTATGTATGCAACATGTGTCTGTGCTAGGTACCAAGCCTGCCCTAAAGAATCTCATTATACTGCAGTAAAAAGGATTCTGAGATATCTAAAGGGCACTCCTACTCTAGGTCTTTGGTACCCTAGGAATAGAGATTTTCAACTAACAGGCTATTCAGATGCAGATTTTGCAGGATGTAGAGAGGATAGAAAGAGTACTACAGGTACTTGTCAATTCCTGGGAGGAAGACTAATATCTTGGAGTAGTAAAAAACAGACTAGTGTGGCAATTTCCACAGCTGAGTCAGAGTATATTGCTGCAGGAAGCTGCTGTGCACAGCTATTATGGATGCAGCATCAGCTTAAAGATTATGGTATTCAGGTAAGTAGAACACCCCTTTTATGTGATTCTAAGAGTGCTATTTCTATTGCTAATAATCCAGTTTCTCATAGTAGAACTAAGCATATAGAAATCAAATATCATTTTCTTAGAGAACATGTAGAAAAAGGTGACATCTCATTGGAATTTGTAAAAACAGATTATCAAATAGCAGATGTATTTACTAAGCCTTTAGATGAAACCAAATTCAATAAATTCAAAATTGAATTAGGTATGTTAACCATTGAATAATGTATTAAATAAAATCATTAACAATGCTATTGAAATGGTTAATAAGTAAGTAAAAGTAGTAACAACAATAATCAAGTGTTAAAAAGGACACATTGAAGTTACAGAAATTGGCTAAGTAAGAATGTGTCGACACATTCAGTAATAATGTGTCGACTCAGAGAAATTATGTCGACAAGTCAGAAATATTGTGTCGACACAGAGAATATGTGTCGACACTTAAGAGTTTTATTGTCGACTTAACCAGGAATGTAATGTCGACTCAACCAGAATTATGGTGTCGACACTTACAAAATATGTGTCGACACTTGTCCTTAGTGTCGACACAGAATTTCTGTCTTTCTACTATATATCCAAGGTGTCGACATAACCACAAATTGGTGTCGACACATAGTAGACTGAAGAAATGTCGAGTTAATAGAAGCTTGTGTCGACACATTCCGTCTGTGTCGACACATTTAGACTGTCTTTGGCGCCTTTTGAACTTCTTTCAACAGAAGCTATAAATAGGTCAAAAAGCTCTTTGTGTCGACACGCTTTCAAGGTTTTCGAAACTCAAACCCTGTGTCGACAGTCTTTCTTTCTCTCTTCTCTCAAGCTTTCTCGACACAACGATGGCGCCAAGGATTGAAGACAATGTTAATGAAGGGTATGAGTTGGTGCGCCAGGCGTTTGCAGAGGCGCCGCCTGATGTTCAAGGAGTTATCACCCTTCTCTCTGCATCAGGGTTAGAATTTCTTGTCTCAGAACCATCCAAGATCTGGAAAAAGGAGGTGCATGAGTTCTTTATCTCAGCATCAGTCCATTCTACTGAACTCAAGATCAAGTCCATTGTTCACGGGACTAAGATTAAGATTACTCAAAGAGGTTTGAGAAAGTTTTTGCAATTACATGTGGTGAAAATGAAGAAGAGGTTCCTAGTTCTAAGACAAGGGAAGCCCTTCAATGGTGTGGTTTGGATGCAAACATGAAGATTGGAGCTGCATTCAATAGGAAAGGTATGAATCAGCAAGGAAAGTTCTTGTCTGAAATAGTTGGGAAAGTAATTCTCTGCAAGACAGGTGGACATGATAGGATTTCTGCCTATATGTTCAACCTGATGACCAGGATTGCCTTTACAATTCCTACTGATTGGTCAGTAATCCTATTTGACAAGATTAAAGAAGGGATCAAGAAGCCTAACATGGCTAGGATCATAAGTCTTTATCTCAATGGAGCAATTCCTGAAGTGATGCAGCAACTGCCAGGATCTAAAATCAATCATATGAGAAGGATGGACATGAGACTATTCTCCAGGTGGGAAAGGGTGCTGTCTAAGGATGTGCCTGAAGAGAGCAGGCCAGACACCCCTGTGAGATCCCCTTCTCCAGCTCACGAGACTGAGCAACAACAAGAGGACCCACTAAGGATACAGAGTGAAGAACAACCTGCCTCCACTACAGTTCATCAAGTAGATACATCTGCACAGATGCAGGGGGAGCCTGTTCAATCTCCTGCTCAAAATGTATCTACCCCTACTCAGGTACAAGTGGTACAGGTGTAGGGGGAGCAAATGTATTTTACTATAAAAGACTTTCTAAAAGTTTTTTTTTCTCACTGCACAGGTTCAGGGGGAGCTAGTGTCCACACCTACACCTGCCACTACAAATATTGAGGTGCAAGTCCAAGAGGTAGCACAGTTAAACATATCTCCAGATTTAACTGCTGCAAAAGTGACCACTCAACTGGAATTTACTATGGAAGAGTTATTCCCAGATGTTGACATAGCTACTGTTAGAATAGAAGAGGACCAAGATGTTGAGCAGCCTCTTGACATAGAGCTAGAACAAGGAGTGGAGAAAGTTCAAGAGATTGAAAAAGTTCAAGAAATAGAGGAGGAGCAAAGAATTGAGGGGGAGCCAGTACATGTTGAAACTGAGCAACATGGCACTGAAGCAGATAGAGTTCACATTGAGAGTACTTCTGAATCTGAGACTGAAGAAGCCAGGTTGGCTAAGAGAAGAAAACTGGTTGTATTTAAAAGAAGAAGCAAAACTTATAAGCAGGCTTTACAGACAACACCTCCACCTCCACCTCCTGAAGTTGATTATAACAAGTTCTTGGTGGATTTACAGGTGAAATTGGATGACCACAGGGTGGCCATTGAGAAATATGTTGATGAAAGAAACAAAACTCTGCAGTTTGACTTAGCCCAAGATATCAAATCTATCCAATTTCAAGTCAACTTGAATAAAACTGAAATGACAGATTGCTTCCACAAGGGTGGCAATGCTGTAGTTTATCTGGCCAAACAACAGCAGGCTATCTCTACAAAGGTGGATGATATTGTTTTGAAGCAAAGTTATGTTCTGGAAAATCAAATAAGAATGAATGACAATTTAACTGAATCTCATAATGAGATCATTCAAGAGGTGAAGAAGATTGTTCCAGGGATGCCTGCAGATAAAGCCAAAGAAATGGCAGAGTTTGATAAGAATTTTCAGGCTGCAATTGCATCTGTTAAGACTGCCATCACAACCTCTCAACAGGAAATATCTGAAAAGCTTCAAAAGTTAAGACCATTTTTCAAGGAGGGAGTGAATTATTTGGATGGCCAAATACGATTTCAGAAAGAAGATCTTAGAGATCATGTATCAAGAGAAGCCATAAAGGGGGAGAGGATGCTAATTCATGCAGGCTCTGAGCATGCCAAATGGGTGACCAATAGCATAAGAGCCACATTGGGATATCCACCATTGTGTGATGATAACATGGTGGCTGAGTCTGGTCTACAAACAGGACTACTTGAAGGTGACCAACCTGAGGTTGCCCAAGTCATATACCCCCCTCCAGATTTTGATATGTTGGATCAGCAAGTGCAATATATGTATAGTCCTTCAAAGGAAGTTGTAAATGTTATCTTTGGAAAGGTTGATAAGCCTGAGGTAAATTTGCAAGAACAGCAAGATGCTCTACTGTCAAAGAAAAGATTTAGAGAGCAGGCTGAGCTGAAGCCAGATTTTGAGCAGTGGAGTCCTACTTCCAGAAATATAATACTCACTGCATGGAAAGCTGTCAAAGATCAAGTTCATGAAAGGGGCAAGTGGTACAATGAGCAGGAATGGCAGAAGTATGAGGCAAGACAAGAAGCCATTGTACAATTCAGAAGGAAAGCTAAGATGGGAAGACTTCCAACTGATGCTATGGAGCCAAGCAAATACTTCCCAAAGCCTTTTCACTATTTTGAAAGGCAAAGGCTCAAGGAAGAAGCTAAGAAGAAAGCTGATCTTAAGGGAAAAAAGATGGCTGAAGAATCAGAAGCTCCTGTGACAGCTAAAATTAAATCTGGCCAAGGGATTGTTATTAGAGAACCTGATCAATCCTGATAATGTTTAGTTCTTTCATAATGTTTTGTAATGATGTAATGTGATCTGTCAAAGAAAAACCATGTAATCAAACATTACCCAGTAATAAACAAAATTTTGTTAAATCTGTGATAGATTGTTTTATCCATGATGTTCTTATTATTTTGTTTATAATTAAGTATCCCTGTGTATTGTCATATATCATCATTTTACACTATTTATAAATGGTGTATATCATTGGCTATAAGGGTTATGACTTCTCCAAATAGGGGGAGATTGTTGGGTACATTGGAAAATGTGTACCTGATTTGAAGAAGCCCAACCTAGCTCAATGATATACATCATGTTGTATTTGATGTTGTTTTGAGTTGACATGTGCAGGTAAAGAATTGTTAAAGTTTACAGAAAAAATTCTAAGTCCAAGTGTCGACACAAAGGAACATGTGTCGTCACATAGAAGAAAGTTGTCGACACAACACTGGGAAAGTGTGTCGACACAGAAGGTGTAAGTCGACACTACTCTGGGAAAAAGTGTCGACACATAACATAGTCTACAACAACACTGGGAAAAAGTGTCGACACAGAAGAAGTCAGTCGACACAACACTGGGAAATTGTGTCGACTCAGAAGAAGTAAGTCGACACAACACTGGGAAATTGTGTCGACACAGAAGAAAAGCGTCGACCTCAACATTGGGAGAATGTGTCGACACTGAAGAGTATAGTCGATCTCCAGTTTGTCGACATCATCTGAATATGTCGACACAGAAGAAAATAGTCGACCACAAGTTTGTCGTCACCAGCAGAATGTGTCGACACATAGTGAGTAAGTCAACACTTATTAAAGTTATGATTCTACAACAACTGTGTCGACACACATGACTTGTGTCGACACACTGCAGAGTCAAAGACCAAGTTATTTTCAGAAAAAGATGTGTCGACACAAAGGCAATTTTGTCGACATCACTGAAGGCAGTGTCGACACCAAAGTCAATTGTGTCGACACAAATAGACAGATGGTCTCGACACTTTCTGACAGACTGTTTCAACACTAAGGCACAGGACTTGTTTGAAGACTTGACAGCTGTGGGTTGTCACCAGTTAACTGAAGTTGTCAGACTTGTCAGAAAACGGTTAGAAACCGGATCAGCCGGTTACCATGAAGAATGTCTATAAATAGACAGATTCAGAAGGAGAAAAAGGACACTGAACTACATATAGAACTGATCCTTTAAAATACATTGGATCAGAAAGTAGAGAGGGATTATATTCTACTCATTTCAAGAAAGTGCTAGGCACTTAAGAAGATCTTCTCCGGGAGATCTAAGAAGACTATCTAAGGATAGATCTAAGAAGAGTTCTAATCAGAATTCAGAAGAATCATTCAAAGTTCTGGATAGAGAGAGATCAAGTCAGAATTTGAAGAAGAAGAAAGAATCCACCAGTGGATTATCAAGAAGCTGTTTGGAATCAACTCAGCTAAGTACATTTTCAAGAAGCTTTGAAGAAGGCTAAGAAACAGTTGATTGCATCAGCTGATTAAGAATTGTCATTGCCTTTTCTCTCTCAATTTGGCAAGACAAATTTAAAAACAATCTTTTCTATATTTCTGTAGGATCTGTTTATACAGATCTGAGTTGTAAGCCTATGTTATAAAGGCTGAGTGTAGGAGTGTTGAACTCTGAGTGGTAGGGCTGATTGCCTGAGTGTAGGAGAAGGATATTCTCTGAGTTGTAGGCCTTGGGGCAAGGCTGAGGTAGGGCAGTTGTGCCTGAGTTGTAGGAACCAGTTGGGTTCTGAGTTGTAAGATCTATTGATCTGAGATAAGTGGAAGTTTGGCCGAATCTAGCATACTGCTAGATAGGTGAAGGGGGAAAGTGGATGTACCCAGACCTTGGGGAACCACTATAAAACATAGTGCAATCTGTGATGTGTTGTTTTCTGTGATTGCTGTGTTTTTGTATTAGTTAATAAATTGAATTCTGTCTAGAAGTTTTAGAAAAAGAAGCAGGACCTATTCACCCCCCCCTCTAGGTGTTTAGGCTGCCTTGAAAGTTAAACTATCATTACCCTAGCAATGGGCAACATCATGCCCTGGCCGCTTACACGCAGAACAAAATAAATCTTTCCTGGGAGCTCCTAGAATCGCATGCACCTGCTCCTCATTCAAAGCTGCCAACCTCTTGAAACATTTCTCCATTGAATGGCCCGGCCAGCCACAGAAGCTACAAACCTCCTTGCTCTTCATTCTTGAAGAAGCACCGGGTACCTGGGGGCTCTTTCCTTCAACAGCTTTCCTTTTATCTTTTCTCACATACTACCCTCTTTTCTTAGCATTATCAATGGCCTCCACCTTCAAAGCAGCTTCTACCGCACCAGCATAACTTACTGCTCTATGAGCAATGGTTAACTGTTGAACATCACTTCTCAGGCGACAAAGAAATCGCTTAACTATATCAGCTTCGGAACTCACCAAGCTGGGGGAAAACCGACACAGTTTGCTGAATTCTTTTTCGTACTCCTCAACTGTGAGCTGCCTCTGCTTCAAATGTAGGAAATCATTCATCAGGCGGTCGTGCTCAACCGAAGGCAGAAACTTCCTTAACAACATTTCCTTGAAGGTCTCCCTAGAGCCTCCCTTTTTAAAGCTCTCCTTCTCTCTCAGCCACCAACTCATCGCCAATCCCTAAAGTTGATAGGTGGTGATCATCACCCTTTGATCGGGGGTAAATCTAGAAAAGGAGAACATCTCCTCGATGGCTATAAGCCAATCATCCAAAACCATAAAGTCTGCCTTCCCATCATAAGTAGTTTGTCCAAGTTGCTGGAAGTGTGATATGAACGTCATCTCTGGGGGCAGCACAATAGGAGGTACTAGGGGAACAGGAGGAACAGGAATAACTATGCCTACAGCAGTGTCCGACACTCTCGGAGGCTATCCTGACACAACTGCTAACAGAGACTGGATCTGAGTTTGCATACCCATCACTTGCCTAGATAAGGCTTCATTACTCTGCCACAGACTTTCAATCAATGCCTCGCTTTGCGCTCCAGAAGACTCACCCTCAGATTGGGGAGTCGATCTCGTCAAAGGACGCTTTGCCATCCTATAATCATATTAGCATGACTTAGAACCTACCAAAACTGTTAGAACAAAACTACCCAGTACAAACAAACATACTTAAATATGAACTTCAACTGCTAAACATGCTTTGGGATTTGTTTTTTTATAATTATGGTGTTATGCTTATCTTATGATGGTTCCTCACCACCATTCTAACTCATGTTCTTAGACCATGAATGCATGAATTGGTATTTCCTTTGACTCAAAACCATGTGTGTACATATGTCATCATTCAAATCTTTAGCTTGGCACGTTGTGCTTATGCAATGTTATGCTATGCATGTTGTGTTATGCATTCTAAAAAAGGCCTTAATGCATACTATGGGCGGCGTACACATGAAAATGTTATGTATCCCATACTACATAACATTTCAATGCAAAAAAAAAATGAAAACGTGCTAGACGCATTCATGTGGTGAGGTTATGCATCCCATACTACATAACCCTCACATGTTGCCTCCTATGGAGGATCCATAAATAAACACATATTATGCATCCCATACTACATAATATGCCCCGTATACTTCTATTCATGCTTATGAGTGTAGTGTTCTTGCTTTAGCCAAGACGTGTTGATGACATATCGGTGTGTGTATGATATGTTGCTAAACTATCAATGCAAATAAGGGAAAGGTTGCCCGACCAATTGTCAAGCAACCTCCCTCTGATACCAACTATCATAACCCGCATTTTCTCAACGATTAAATCGTATCAGAGCAAGAGAAAATTCATATCGTGATGCCATGTCATGCAGGGGATAACTGCATACGCTCAGGCAAGACTCCAGACTTTAGATTTTAAGGAAAATTCATAGTTTAATATGAAAGAAAACCTGTTACATTTTAATGGTCGTATCCATCGGCACAATGGATTTGCTAGGCCAAAATATATATTTATACGCAGCGGAAAATACTTAGGTTAAGTTGCTTAGACATCCTTAATGAGCATAAGTGTCCCAGAGGGAAGACTCATGGTATGCATGACTCTAGAGGCTAGTACAGTATATATAAAAATATAGTCTTTACGCTAATAGGAAAAGTAGTGCCTTAGTTTTATAAATATGATGCGCATGAGATACATATAGTAATGCTTTAGGATTTAAAATACCTAACATGCAACCTAGCATTAATCCTTCCCAGAAGATATGTAAACGACCCCAAAAGGTAAAGATAGCAGTTTTAGTTCATACCTAGCATCGCAAGTAAGCCACTAGTGGGCGTCAACAACCTGACACGAACCCACTGGTGAGTATGCTTGTCCATACAGAAAGGAAAACAACTACCTCACAAGGAGGAAAATTGGCAACCTCAGCTACCCAGGAGGCTATCAGCAAACCCACCAGAAGAACTAGCCGCTCAACCGGCTACAACCTGGACCTGAGGCATTCAAGAAAGAACACCTCAAAAAATAATCAAAATAAATAGAGCATTAGGCTTATGAATATGGAAAGAAGGGTTTACCATCCCGACAACAAGAAATGCAATCATTAGAAGAAAAGCATGACAGTAAGAGTAAAACACCGTCAAAAGAGTATTAAAAGCACACAAAGTGTGAACATAAATAGCAATAATCTCTGTGAAAAAAACCTACAGCAGCACCAAGGCAAACATATGCCAAAAGAAGTAGCCATTAGAAAGGAAAGGAACTAACAATCCTAATCATGTTGAATTATTGGCCGTGGTGAAAACTTTGGGTCGGAGTGGGCGGCACAGCCCTCAACAACAACCAGACCCAAAAAAAACAATCCAGGGTGATAACAAACGGTGGCAGCTACAGAGTCCACACACCAAACTATACAACCCCAACACAGCCTAGGTGGTGGTGGCCATAGCTCAACACACACAATTAGCCCCTTACAGAGCCCAGAATACCACACCACCTTCCATAATCTATGAGTCAACATGCAAAAACTAGACGATCACCCAACTCCCCCCTAAGGAAAAATCCATACTAAAAATCCTAAGGAAACACACAAAACTCAAGGCAAAAAGCACCGAGTTCACTCGACGCGGCGCTGAGTGGGTTACTCAACACCAAGCACTAACCACGACGTTAAGTGAGGTCACCCACTCAACGCAAGGAACATAGCCACAAAAAGCCTAGCCATGGCGTCGAGTGGGTTCACCACACTCAACGCCAAACAGCTTCGGCGTTGAGAGAGGTCCACCCACTCAACTCCAAGTAACCTAACCGCAGTAATAAGCTTTGGCATTTAGTGAGCTTACCACACTTAATGCCAAAATAGCCACGGCATTGAGTAAGGTCGTCTCACTCAACGCCGTGGTTGTTTTGGCGTTGAGTGTGGTCGACTCACTCAATGCAAAATTACTTAGCCGCTTGGAAAATTACTTAGCCGCTATGGCGTTGAGTGGTCGACTCACTCAATGCAAAATTACTTAGCCGCTATGGCGTTGAGTGAGTACACCTTACTCAACGCCAAACAGTCATGGCGTTGAGTGAGGTCTACTCACTAAACGCCAAAACACATAGCTGTAAAAACAACCATGGCATTGAGTGAGGGCACCACACTTAATGCCAAAAGCCTAATAGTCTAGGCGTTGAGTGAGGTACACTCTCTCAACTCTTTTGACTTAGCCTAATAATCAGAAACCCTGGAGCTAACCCGACCCCACCTCACTCAATGTCGTGGCTATTTTGGCATTGAGTGTGGTGGACTCTCTCAATTCCATCGCCTGTTTTTGCGGCTAAGTCATTTGGCATTGAGTGAGTCGACCTCACACAACATCGTGGCGGTTTTGGCATTGAGTTTGGTTGACTCACTCAATTTCAAAGCCACATTTTGCGGTTAAGTCTTTTTGCGGTTAGTGAGTCGACTTCACTCAACATTGTGGCTGTTTTGGCATTGAGTGTGGTAGCCTCACTCAATTCCAAAGCTTGTTGTTGTGGTTAGGTTACTTGGCGTTGAGTGGGTAGACCTCACTCAATGCCGAAGCTATTTGGCATTGAGTGTGGTCAACCAACTCAACGCCATCGCAAGTATTTTTGTGGCTATGTTCCTTGCATTTAGTGGGTGACCTCACTCAACGTCGTGGTTAGGGATTGGTGTTCAGTAACCCACTCAGCGCTGCGTCGAGAGAACTCGGCGCTTTTTGCCTTGGGTTTGGTGTGTTTCCTTAGGATTGTTAGTATGGCTTTTTCTTTAGGGGGGATTTGGGTGATCGGCTAGTTTTTGCATGCCGACTCATGTATTATGGTAGGTGTTGTGGTTTTGTTGGCTCTATAAAGGGTGAATTGTGTGCGCTGAGCTGTGGCCACCACCACCTAGGCCGTGTTTGGCTGGTATGGTTTGGTGTGTGGACTCTATAGCTGCCACTGTTTGTTTTTACCCTGGAGTGTTTTTTTGGGTCTGGTTGTTAGTAAGGGATGTGCTCCCTACTCCGACCCAAGGTTTTCACCACGGCCAATAATTCACCAAGATTAGGACAGTTAGTTCCATTCCTTTCTCATGGCTTCTTCTTTTGGAATATGTTTGCCTTGGTGTTGCTACAGGGTTTTTTTCTCAGAGCTTGTTGCTATTTATGTTCACACTTGGTGTGCTTTTACTTCTTTTTCGATAGTATTTTACTCATACAGTCATGCTTTTCTTCTACTGATAGCTTTGCTTGTTGCCGGGATGGTAAACCCTTCTTTACTTATACATAAGCCTAATGCTTTATTTATTTTGATTTTTTTCTGGGGTGTTCTTTCTTGAATGCCTCAGGTTCAGGTTGTGGCCGGTCTAGTGGCTAGTTCTTATGGTTGGTTTGTTGATAGCCTACTTGGTAGCTAAGGTTGCCAATCTTCCTCCTTGTGAGGTAGTTGTTTTCCTTTCTGTATGGACAGGAATACTCACCAGTGGGTTCATGTCAGGATATTGATGCCAACTGGTGGCTTACTTGCGATGCTGGGTATGAACAAAAACTGCTATCTTTACCTTTTTAGGGTCATTTACTTGTCTTCTAGGAAGGATTTATTCTAGGTTGCATGTTAGGTATTTTAAACCCTAAAGTATTACTATATGTATCTCATGCGCATCATATTTATAAAACTAAGGCACTACTTTTCCTATTAGTGTAAAGACTATATTTTTATATATACTGTACTAACCTCTAGAGTCGTGCATACCATGAGTCGTCCCTCAGGGACACTTATGCTCATTCAGGATGTCTAAGCAACTTAACCAAATTATTTTTCGCTGCGTATAAATATATATTTTGGACTAGCTGATCAATTGTGCTGAGGGAGACGGCCATTAAAATATAACTAGTTTTCTTTCATATTAAACTATAAATTTTCCTTAAAATCTAAAGTCTGAAGTCTTTCCTGAGCGTGTGCAGTTATCCCCTACACGACGTGGCATCACGGCACGTATTTTATCTTGCTCTGATACAATTTAATCGTTGAGAAAATGCGGGTTGTGAAAGGTGGAGATGAATGAATGATGATAAATGGGAGGAGAGAGAGGAGGCTAAATGCATAAATGGGGTTTAATGAGATGGAGAAATAAAGAGTTACATGCATGCATTTTATTTAAAAGAAATTAAAAATAAAAATATAAAATAGAAATATAAAAGAGGGGAGATGGATGATATTTAATTGAGGATGAAAGAGGGAGAAGGGGGTGAATGAGAATAAAAGAGGAGAAAGAAAATAATAAAGTGTGAGAGAGAAGGGAGTGGTCGGTCAATTGATAAGGAAATGCATGAAAGGTGGCAGTTTATTTGATTTAAATGGAGTGCATGCATGGTTGGTTTCAAAGTGGACGGATTGCAATCAATGAGGATGGTCGGCTGCTTAAGATTGAATGAGGAGGAGTAAGTGGAATGCAAGGATTAATGAAGTGGAGGTGGGCTGAAAATGGGCTGCAACAAAAGAGGCTCACGGTTTGGCATTAACAAGGAGAGGCGGGGATGCTTCAAAATAATTCTTCAAAGGGCTGCACGTGAGGGCTGGTTGGCTTTAGATTATGGAATATGACGGGCTTCAACAATATGAAAATAATGAAGGGCTGGACTTCATAGAGGTTGACGGACTGCATCAATTATAATCTTCAACAAAGGGCTGCCCGGGGACTGGTGCGGCGATGGAGACATGGACGGGCACATGATGGCAAATGCGACAACTTCTTGCAAAGGTGACGGCGAGCATGGCGGTGATGGCGACGACAACATGCAAAGGTGGCGGCGATGGCGCGGACATTTGCGAATTGCAATAAAATCACGTGAGGCTTATCGAATTCCTACAAAATAAAATATAATGTTAGAACCATAATTAGTTATTTTTAAGATAATTTTATATAAAAATAAAAAAAGAGAATATCAAAATAAAATATAAAATACTATTCAAAATAATAACTGAAATATTAGTCATCAAATACCCCCATGCTTGATCATTTACTTACCCCCAAGCAAATACATAGAAGTTCGCGAAAATAAAATAGCCTAATCAAATAATCTAACCATGCCGCTATGAGTATGATGTGAAATTAGAGATAGGGAGAGTGATGAAAAAGAAGTGAAAGATATTACTTAAATATAGCATATAAATTTACAAATTTCACTAGCATAAAAATAAATCATCCAATGTTTTTGCAAATTCAAAAGCTAAGTAAAGTGTCAAACAAAAAGTACATTTAGTTGTTACTGAAACCTAAGAGACCCATTAAAATCACATCAATCTTAATTAAGCTCTTACTCCTACCTAGAAAACTTACCCAAAATCATTCTCGTTACAATACTAAAAATAGACCAAAGAAGCATGAATCAAAGGACTTGCATTAGGTGTAGCGTTTAGGCATAGGTTTAAGGTGCAGATAGTAAAAGATTAACATGAAGGGTTAAAGAACACTTAAACAAAAAGAAGAGCTTTGCAAAAATAGTTGTGCTAGCAAAAATAGTTGTGCTAGCAAAAATAAATTTTAACACCCCAAATAATTTTGAAATATAAAGTTAGGGGTCAAAAGAAATATATACATAATAATTTTTCAATTTTTCTTCATCCTTTTCAACATTTTTCTCTCCTTTTTTTCTTTTGTAGCAAAAGGATAATATTTCTGAACATTCACTATTTTTTACAAAATGGAAGCACACACTAGTACAAATAAAGCTCAAAATTTAAGTGTGCAACATGGGATGGCTCTTTAGCTTTAGTAATAAATAAGTGGGGATACAAAAGTAACGCGGAGAAAGCACAAAATGGCTAGCAACTGTTAATATATTTGGTCCAGTATGCAAAGGCTCAAACGAATGAAGAGGAGGCCGAAATAATTTTCATGCTTCTACTGTGTCTATATAAAGTAAAGTATTGAAAAATCAAAGAGACAAGTTTTAGCTAGGAAATAAGAAAAAAAATTTATTCATGAATATGAAATTAATACGCGTCTAGATTTATTCACACCTACTGCACTAATCATTTATCAACATTACATAGAATTAAAAAGAGAAAAACAACGGATGATAAATTTTATAAATGTGAAAAATATAAAAAAAATAGCTACGCAAAAGCGCAATTTTCAAACAATATTTTAACACTAACATACTACCCTAATTAGGAACACTGCAAGAGTCAACATAATAGCAAAATAAACATATCTAAAATGAAACATTAGAAAAAAAATTTCAGCTAAACAAGTACATGAAAGCCTAAGAACAAGGCAAATACAAAAGACATGAAATATTTATTTTTTCCAGTTTTTTTTATGTTTTGGAGTTTTCTAATTTTGTTTTTGTTTTTGTTTTGTTTTAATTTTTTTTGTATTTTTTTAAAAGACTTAAAAAGAAAAGGAAAACACTCCCGCATGCTTAAAGTTCAACATTGTCCCCAATGTTGAATAGTAAATATGAGTAAAGAAAAAGATAAGAAGAAAAGAAAAGGGGGGGGGGTGCTATAAAGTAAATAAATAAAAAGAACAAGACTCCCCCGGAGTCGTGAGGGCGAATGCTGATTTCTCTCCCCTATGCTTAAGCTGGACACCGGCTCAGGCCTAAGGAAGAGAAAAAAATGATGCAACCAAACGAACCGCCGAAGGTTTTATTCCTGCACAACATTATAAGAAAACAAAAAGAAAAAGAAATAACAAAAAGGATAAGAAAGGGGTGCCTCCAAAGAGCGCTCTTTGTTTAACATCGTCTTTGCCCGACGTTATTGGTTAGCTAAATGGAAAATAAAAACTAAAGTGAAGAGGTAACTCCTTAAGTATGCCCTTAGGAGAGTAAATCAAAAAAGAGAACAATTGAAGAATCGCACTGACATGCGGTGGAATCTTCAAGGGAATGACACCCGAAAATGAACAGACGGAATTTTAGAAAAACTCCGCTGCATGTAAAATGGGAAAGAAGGGGTCGTCAAAAGAAGAAGAAGAAAAAGAAGAAGAAATAGAAAGAGGAATAAAAGAAGTAGAAAAAGAAATTTCATCATCGAAAATTTCACAAGGAGAAGGAGAGACTTGTGAAATTTCGGGAAAAGAAGGGGTAGAGAGGACTAAAGAAGAATTATCTAAAATAAAAGAAGAAGAAGAAAAAGACTCGCTAAAACTAGAAAAAGTTGGAACAATTAAAGTTTGAAGTGAAATTGAATCACAAATGTCTTCAGAAAAAGAAAGAGAATGATGAGACATCCTATCATCCTCAAAAGGTAAGAAGCATGCCGGAGTATCCATAGGGGTTACATCCAAAGAGGGAAGTAAACAATCCGGAATATCTGAATAGTTATACTCCTCGAGAGGAAAAATACAAGCCGGGATATCCGGCGACTCATTACACGATGAAATTGGAGGAGACAGAGAAGAAGAAGAAAACGAAGCGGCCTCACGAGAAAAATAATCGATAATGGTCTTGAAATGCGAATCAATATTATTAAGAGAAGTTTGCAATTCAAGATACCTATTCTCGATAGAATTAAAATTTGGAGGCGCGGCGCTTTGCGAGGCAAAATCATAAGAAAAATAAGACGGGTTCCCCATCTCTCAAGTATGATAAAAATTGGAGTAAGAGTCAAATTGGCCACTTTGACCTGCTCCAGAAAAATTGAAATCAAAAGAGAGAGGGGTTCCCGAAAGACATGCAAAATTAAAATGGTCGAGCGACCCGGAAATAGCGCAAAAAGATGATGATTCGATAAAAAAAATAAACTGTTACCAAAAAGAAAGAGAAAATTAAATTTTTTTATTTTTATTAATCTTAGACTTCCCAAGGACTACGCAGTGAAGGGTTCGCAAGGTATAAGGAGGTACGATGGGATGAAACCCAAACCTCCATTTATAAGATAATTTAGGTGAAAGTAGAAAAATTTAAAATTTTTTTTTTGAATTTTATAAGAAGTAATAAACTCGGTGCTTTCGTAATATTGTCAAAAATATCCCCGGCACGACGCCAAAAACTTGATGGTAAAAATCGTCTCACGGACTACAATTCTAATAGGCAAGTGTACCTATCATTTTATAGTATAGTGATATAAATAAATCATGATCGTATAAAAACTCGGGGCAGGCAAGTACTATTACTCAGAATGACTCTATTATCCAACCGAACAATTGATGGGTTTTGAAAATGAAAATGAACTAAGCTTGATTAAAAGAGAAATATAATATTGTGAAAGAGTGCTCGATCGATGATTCACTTTGAAATAAAATAACGGAATAAATTAGTTTAATATTTGCAATTTTATTAAGACCGTGACAGATCTTAAAATAAGAAATAATCTCGCTAGAGCATTAAATCTCCTAACTTCTAGACGTTTTGACCGAAATCTCTTTGCAAATAAAAAGGCCTAAAGTCGCATTATCGAGGTGACCCGCACTATTGGATTTGACTCCAATCCGGAGGATTTACGCCGTCTTATCTCTAGGATTGCGTGTAACTCCTTCCTTCCTTGAGTGATCTTTCACATTCACGTGCCTCTAGGCTACTGAAATATGAGATCGGAATCTACTACCATACACTAGAAATATGGAGTCGATACGAAATAATTAAATGTCGAATCAAAAATAAAAAAATACAAATGCAACATAAAATGAAAGATATTATTTTATCGCAAAGATCATCGTGATTAGACACAAACAAGAAAAAATAGTTAAGCATTAGAGAGAGAGTAAACAAAAGAAAAGAAAATTGCATTTTCATTAAACAAGGAATAAGAGAACATAACAAGATGAAAAATACTAAACTATTGCTTGGAGAAATGGAAAAACAACAAGAAAATACAAATACTTGAAATGGAAGCTTGCTCTCTAAAATATTCTAACTCTCTACATTAGAACTCTACTTTCTATATTACCTTCTAAAGCTTGAGGGATGGGGTCGTTTTATAGGAGAGGGAGAATGTTCTAGATGGAGGAGATGAAGAGAACCAAAGGGGGTGGAGATGCATGAATGATGATAAATGGGAGGAGTGAGAGTATGCTAAATTCATGAATGGGGTTTAATGAGATGGAGAGAGAAAGAGTTAAATCCATGCATTTTATTTAAAAGAAATTAAAAATAAAAATAGAAATATAAAAGAGGGGAGATGGATGAGATTTAATTGAGGATGAAAGAAGGAGAAGGGGGTGAATGAGAATAAAAGAGGAGAAAGAAAATAATAAAGGGAGAGAGAGAAGGGAGTGGCCGGTCAATTGATAAGGAAATATATGTAAGGTGGCGGTTTATTTGATTTAAATGGAGTGAATGCATGGTTGGTTTTGAAGTGGACGGATTGCAATCAATGAGGATTGTCGGCTGCTTATGATTGAATGAGGAGGAGTAAGTGGGATGCAAGGATTAATAAAGTGGAGGTGGGCTGAAAATGAGCTGCAACAAAAGAGGCTCACGGTTTGGCATCAACAAGGAGAGGTGGGGCTGCTTCAAAATAATTCTTCAAAGGGCTGCACGTAAGGACTGGTTGGCTTTGGATTATGGAATATGACGGGCTTGGACAACATGAAAATAATTAAGGGCTAGACTTCATGGAGGTTTATGGGCTGCATCAATTATAATCTTCAACAAAGTGCTGCACTGGGACTGGTATGGCGATGTCGACATGGACAGGCTGTGATGGCGACGACAACATGCAAAGGTGGCGGCGATGGCGTGGACTTTTGAGGATTGCAATAAAATCACCTGAGGCCTGTCTAATTCCTACAAAATAAAATATAATTTTAGAACCATAATTAGTAATTTTTAAGATATTTTTATATCAAAATAAAGAAAGAGAACACGTCAATATCAAAATATAATATAAAATACTATTCAAAATAATAACTGAAATATTAGTCATTAACATGCCTGTGTCACATGTCATGTGCTAGACACGACCTGGGACACGCCAGTGTCCCAGGCCGTGTTACTCCCTCAACATAAACCAACAAACTGCCCGAGCTGGACACGGCCTCTGACACACCCGTGTCTAAGGCCGTGTTCCCTATCTCGACACTCGACGCCTGCATTTTCATCGACCACTCTATGAGTCATCGATCCTGAGCACAACACGACCCTGGGACACGCTAGTGTCCAAGGCCGTATGACCCTTACTAATGTCCAAACTCACCTCAAAGCACTGCCCGTTGCTCGTTTGAGTTTCGGGGCATTACAACTCTCTCCCTCTTAAAATAATTTCGTTCACGAAATTACCGAAAGGAAAAGATACACAAAATAAAAAGCGGTACCTGAGTGGAATAACTCTGGGTCCTCCTCAAGCATGGTCTGCTCCCGCTCCCAGGAGAGCTCCTCATGATCGGAATTTTCCATCAGACCATGACCATCCTGATCTCCTTGTTACTAAGTCGCTTGACTTCGGAGTTCTCAATACGAACGGGCTTGACCCTTGTCTCCAACCCTTCGTCCACCGGTACTTGATAAACAACGATCACCTGCGAAGGCTCTTGCACCGCCTTCCACAATGCTGATATGTGGAATACGTCATGTAGACCACTCAACTCCGAAGATAGATCTAGACGATAAGCCGCTCCACCAATCTGCTCCAAGATCTTAATTTGCCCAAGGTACCTCGGGCTCAGCTTCTTCAAGCGTCGTACCAGTGAAACACCCTTGAACGACATTATCTTCAAATACACCCAGTCGCCAACAGCGAACTCCACGTTTCAATGCTTGGAATTATAGTATTTAGCCTGCCTATCTTGAGCGATCAACAAACGCTCTCGAATGGTTCGTACCAATTAAGTGGCGCTTTGCACCTCTTGCTTTTTGTACAACCTCGCCTCACCCATTTCTAACCATGACAACGGTGTGCGACATTTTCTACCATATAGGGCTTCGAAGGGCGCCATTTGTATACTCGCTTTGTAGCTATTATTGTACGCAAACTCCAGCAAATACAGATGATCTTACCACTGCTTCCTGAAATCCAGGACTCACAAGCGAAGCATGTCTTCCATTATCCCGTTAACTCTCTCAGTCTGACCATCTATCTGTGGATGAAAGGTCGTGCTGAAACTCAGCTTGGTTCCCAACAACTACTGCACCAGACTCCAGTCATTGGACGTGAACTGTCCATAACGGTCGCTCACGATGCTTCGCGGCACACCGTGTAATCGAACAATATTATCCACATACAACTTCGCAAGTTTCTCCACCGAATCATCCTTCCTATTCGGAATGAAATGCGACACTTTTGTCAAACGATCTACGATCACCAAGATAGCGTCGTTTCCCTTCTACGACCTTGGCAATCCATGCACAAATTACATTGAGATATCGTTGAACTTCCACTCTAGAATATGCAAAGACTTCATGAAACCCCCTGGCTTTTGGCACTCTGGCTTCACTAAGGCATAAGTCTGACACTTCGCCACATATAGTGCCACGTCCTTCTTTAGTCCTGGCCACCAGAACTACTTCATCGTATCTCTGTACATCTTCATGGTCCCTGGGTGGATCAAGTACTTACTATGATGAGCCTCGTACATCAACTCCACCCGTAAATTACCCACGTTTGAGAGGCACAAACGGCTGTCCTTCCTTAGCAGTCCATCTCCAACCATAAATTGGGAATTTGACACATCCAAAACCGCCTTCATGATTTGCTTCATGTCACTATCCAGCTCCAAATCCTATCGAATCCGATCAGCCAGCTCATACTGAACTTCCGTCTAGTTCAATAGCACTTCGTCGCTAGTCTGCTTGTCAACACAAGAGATATATAATGCCTCCAACTACCGAATCAACCGCTCATCATGAACCGATAAGCAGTTGTCTTGTGTGGTAGCCATGCGAGTAAACAGATTCGCAACTGCATTCCCTTTCCCGTACACATAATGAATTTTGAATGTATAATCCCCCAGGAACTCAAACCATCTCTGCTATCTCATATTCAGATCCTTCTGATCAAACATGTACTTAAGGCTCTTGTGGTCGGTATAAATATCGACCATACGCCGTACATATAATGACTTCATAGCTTAAGAGCAAAAATAATGGCCGCTAACTTCTAGTCGTGGATCGGATAATTTCTCTCATGCACTTTCCGCTGACGCGAGCCATAAGCTATAACACTTTCATGCTACAGCAGCACGTAACCCAAACAACTTCCCAAAGCATCTCTATAGATCACAAAGACTTCGGTCCCACTCGGCAAACTTAGCACTGGCGCCGTGGTTAACCGGCCCTTCAACTCTTCAAAAGCTTGCGCGCACTACTGCATCCAAATAAACCTGTGATATTTCCTTTTCAAAGTAGTGAGAGGTAACGCTATCCGTGAGAAGTTCTCTACGAAGCGCTTGTAATATCCGGCAAGCCACAAAAAACTCCGGACTTCCGCTACCGTAGACAACACATGCCACTCCCGTATCGCAACTATCTTTGCCGGATCCACCGCAATCCCTTCTCCACTGACTATGTGACCAAGGAACGCTACTGAGGGTAACAAAAACTGGCATTTGGAGAACTTTGCATATAGTTCATTCCTCCTCAGCGTCTCAAAAACAAAGTGAAGATGCTTGAAGTGATCCTATTCATACTACGAGTACACCAATATATCATCGATAAAGACGATCACAAAGTGGTCTAAGTACTCCCTAAACGCTCTGTTCATCAAATCCATGAACACTGATGGAGCATTAGTCAGCCCGAATAGCATGATCGTAAACTCGAAATGCCCATTTCTCGTGTTGAATGCTGTCTTTGGGATATCACTTTCCTTTATTCTCAGCTCATAGTAACTGGACTTAAGATAAAATTTCCAGTACACTGATTACCCGACAAACTAATCAAACAAATCATCAATCCTTGGGAAGGGGTACTGGTTCTTTTCCTTTAACTTGTTCAGTTCTCTATAGTCGATACAGAGCTGCAAACTTCCGTCCTTCTTCTTGACAAAGTGGACTGGTGCGCTCCAAGGCGACGAACTTGGACGCACATTACCCTGCTTCAACAAATCTTCAAGTTGAACCTTTAGCTCCTCCATTTCCTTAGGAGCCAACCTATAAGGAGAGTATGACACAGGTTTGGCACCTGGCATTAGCTATATTATGAAGTCGATCTACCACTGGGGTGGGGCTCCGGGAAGATTTTTTGAGAACACGTCAGGGTACTCGCACACTACTGGAATGCTACCCAAATTGGGCTTAGGCTTAACAGCCTCCACTTGCGTGAAGAACAGCTCTACACCAGCACGAACTGCCTTGACCACCTAAAGAGCAGACATTAAGTTCCTGCTCGACCCCTTCAAATCCGCAAACGTTGTCTCCTGGTAAGCTCCTAACTTGAATTCCTTACGATTGCACTCTATGTATGCCTTCTACTCCGAAAGCCAGTCCATACAAAAAATTATGTCGAACTCTACTAGCGATAGTAACGACGCTAGCAAGTCGAACTCCAGACTCCCTATATGAATCTTTACGGCACAAACTCTATCCACGCGCATAGAACACCCATTCATCAACAACACGTCCAATATGTCCTTCGCCATCAAAGCGGGGACTCCGATGCGCGATATGAAACCTTCAGACAAAAAGGAGTGCGAAGCTCCCGTATCGAAGAGTTCTCTTGCCAGATTATAACAAATAAAAACAAAGCCTATACAAACAGTAATAAGCTAACAAGCACAAGGTAACAATATTTAAAGCTAATTTATTATTAATTGAAACCGTACCTATCACCACATCCACTTATTTGATGGCCTCCTACTGGACAAGATTGTAGACTCTGGGTTAAGTCGGAGCATAAAATGGGATGTTGTTGACTCCACCGCCTTGACCTTTTCCTTGTATGTTGCTCCCTTCTTCCTCTCGGACTTTGCAAGTCCGTTCCAACAGTCACGGGAAAAGTGTCGCGGCTTCCCATAAATAAAGTAAGCCCTCGATGTTTGGCTCGTGGTCTCTCCTGAAGCACCAGAAGAAGGAACTCGACCCGAATTACTAGCCTTCTTAAAGAACTTACGATACCCATACTTTGAGGTAGTCCGCACCTTGAACTTCATCTTCTTAACACAGGAGTCATTCTTTGCTTGCACATTCTTCATATCTTTCTCCAAAGACCGGGCTATGTTGACCATGGTCAAGAAGCCCTACGTCATCAGCCCTGAGAGTAGTAGTCTTAAGTCATCCCTCAGACCTTCATATAATCGGTTTGTCTTTCGCTCCTCAACAGCGAATGTAGCACTTGCATACCGACACAAACATGTAAATTCGTGGAGGTACTCATCCCCTCAATTCTCTCCCTGCACCAACTTCTGAAACTCGTTCTCCAATGCAATCCTCTAAGTTGAGGGGAGGTATCGAGCAAAGAACAGTCTCGAGAATTCTTCTATCGAGACATCAGTGAGTTGTCTACCCCTCAAATAGTGTAACTCCAAACCTTCCCACCACAGTCTTGCATCACCATCCAACAAGATCGTGACAATAGTGGTCTTCTGCCACTCTTCCATCTCTGTAGCTATCAAGTCTCTCTTAACTCTAGATAGCCAATCCTCTGCTTGGGTTGGGGTTCCCGTCCCCGAGAACACTGGAGTATTAAATACCATAACGTGCTGAGCTATTTCTCCGTTGCTCTCCAAGGCATCATTGGTTCCACAACAACCTGCTCCACTCTCCTTGGCTCCGACGCTTGGAGCAATATGTAACACCCCAAAAACCTTAAGCCCCAAAATAGGGTCATGCTGGGTGACACGGCCTGGGACACAGCGTGTCCCTGGCCGTGTCCAGTGCACACGGCCAAGGACATGAGTGTGTCCCATTGCAATTCCTTTACCGTGGGCGTCAATTCGAGTTCTTGAGATAGCACGGTCGATGATCGTCGAGAGGTGATACGGCCTGGGAAAAACCCGTATCCCAGGGCATGTCCTTCTTGGGTTGGTAACCGAGCATCGTTGAGTAGCGTTGAGTAGCATTGAGAGTGGAACACGGCCTGTAACACCGGCGTGTCACAGGGGCATGTTGGGCACACGGCCAAGGACACAGGCATGTGTCTTATCCGTGTTCTTCTCGGGTGATTTGGTCCTGTGTTGAAAGGGTGACACGGCCAGTCACACGACCGTGTTACAGTTGACACAGGGGTATCTACCCTGTGCCACGGGCGTGTCTACCCTGTACAACGGGCGTGTTGGAGCCTGTGTTCTGGTTTGGTTTGAGTCAGTTCGTGCACCGCTTTGAGCATACGTCCTGGGACACGGGCGTGTCACAGGCCGTGTCAAGTCAAATTTGGACTTTTTGACAGATCTTGGACATCCAATTAGTTCTATTTGGATCCAATGGCCCAAGTGTTTTCCTGTAGTGATAAGACTGCGGGTTGGCATCTTCTCTCATTCATATAAAAAGAGAAAAAGGGAGAGCTTGGAAGAAGGAGAAGGAGGAGAAGGGCAATCCATTGGTGGAGCTCTCGCGGTTTGATTCGAGATTTGAGGCTAGTTCTGTGGAGGCAAAGCTGTTGCGGTGTTTTCCAATTAAACAGAATTTTGATGGATCCCAAGAGATCGTCAAGGGTAACGATCTTCCTTCCTTGACAAGTGAAGTCCTCCTTTATGCATGAGCATGGTATCCTCCACCAAAAGGTGGAAGAGTAAGTGATCCCCATGGGTTAATAGTTATTACCCCCAATTGAGTCTGCATTTAGACCCAGAAATGTGTAGTACGGGATAAACATGTTGTGTGAGCCCATCTGGATAGGTTGGTCTGGATTGATGATGTTGCATATTGCGCACCGGAGAAGACTCCGCGTATAAACGTGTAGTTTGTGGGGTCAATGGGTTGTGCCTGTGAAGGGAAGTAGCAGGAAGTACTAGAATTTGGAATTCCGGGAAAACACCCTTTTATTGCTTGTATTGTATGCTATGAAAGACCAGTTTTATGGCACTGTATGAACTGTAGGGTTTGGGTTGAGTTTGGGTGCAGATAGAGAGTTCTACTGAACCCTCCTAGCGACCACGAAGGATGCTGACATTAACTCCCCTTTTTGATTGTTAAGCCAATCCTTGGCGGACATTATGGCTGTTGTGAGCTGCGAGCTCTTAAAAGGCTTCTTGCCGAACAGGAAAGGTGAAGCTAGCCCACGCCTTTTATTATAGCCGCAAGTATGATGTGCTTTGTGATGGCAAGGCGATTTGAGCAACGGGGGGGGGGGGTCTTTACCTGCATTATGTTGGCTGTATAAGAGAGTGCCAAAGTATTGGACTTTCGTCAGCAACATAATGAGAGTCTTAGGCATGCGCGCCATCAAGTCTATTTGCTTAATGGTGTTGATCCCTATTCGTCGGTGTACCCGAATGTGCCTGAGAGCACAGATCGTCGGGCCGGGTGGCTGACAATTATAATGGATTGTTTGTGCATAAAAGCATAATATATGTTATATCTATTGATGTATTGCTCTACAGGGAAGTAATTACACTTCCCTGGTAAAGGGGTTGGATTATTATAATATGGTCAGCTGAATGCTGACCGTTGCCTTGTTGGCCACCTTCTGGGTGGATTGTTCCTGTGAAGGTGCAGGAGAGCCAAGTGGAAAATGAAGGGCTGAAGTCCCTTCTACTGCTGTTCCTGCTGTTGCCGCTGCTGCCACTAGCCCCTGACGGCTAAGCGAAATGTGTTGTCTTTTATTCATTTATGGCCGGCCTGCGCACTGATGTATGTAATCCATACGATGAAAAGAGGAACTGTAAGTCCTTAAGGCCCTAACTTTGTGTATTTGGTACATTCCTTTGCGGTTTATATATAAATGTGCAAATTATCTATAGTAGACATTCCAAATGTTGAGTTCAATATTAACTTTAAGCTTCCGCTAGCATGCTTTGAGTTAGGTTACGTTTATGATTTGGTATTAACCTATTGCTTCACTGCTTATTTGTTGCATATAGTGTGGGGCCCCGGCCGGACCTTCTATTATATGTGTGTAATGGGTGGAGTCGTTACATTTTGGTATTAGAGGGAAGCTTCGTTCCTCCGACCTGTAGGTTTCGATCCTCCGACCTGTGGGTTTCATGGTCTAATTCTTTTGTGGGGTGGCGAGCACGTGTCTGTGCGAACCGCTGTAATACTCATGAACTCTGGAATTTCCACTAAGGAATGCAAATACACTTGTTTGAGGATCCCGCGCGTTCCTAATTGTTGTTCTTGCTTGCACGAGGGCGCGAAAGTGTTCTTTATTTGGGGTCCTTTTGTGTTCCTGCTTCTACTTTGTGCAACATTTTAGTTTCTTACTTGTGTGTTTCACGCTTGTAGACGACTAGTAGTAATGAGGGACAGCAAGAACCACAGCATGTAATGGGGATTAAAAAGCCAACACTCCCTATTTCGGTAGCGACGGTCTGATTGATCACTCATGTTGTTTTTGCAATGATCAACGCCCGCCACGAGGGACACGTACAACCCTCTGTTTTGATGGTGCCTCTCATGCCGGTTGGTGTGCCTGAGAAGTTGGCAAGGAAAAGAGCATTGGCCTCGCCATTGAATTTGCTTCCGATCCAAGGA
The DNA here is from genome assembly GCA_039513925.1 of Platanthera zijinensis. NCBI lineage: Eukaryota > Viridiplantae > Streptophyta > Magnoliopsida > Asparagales > Orchidaceae > Platanthera > Platanthera zijinensis. The sequence goes on from CM077087.1 coordinate 116,584,210, forward strand.
CAATATACGGTCGAGGAGTACTTTCATGCATTTGTGGCGCTAAGACAACATGCAGAGCGTGTGCTTGAAAGTGAGGACACGAAGATTAACAGATTTTATAATGGTCTGCGCGAGGAACTTAGAATTATATTGGTGGGTCCAAAGTTACTTGGCTTTTGTTCCTTGGTCACGACAGCTCAGTCTTTGGAAATGGACTTAAATCAGTTTTGGGGAAGGTACGGTGGCAGTGTGCCCACCGTTACAAAGATGCCAACATCAAGTTCTCGTTATCAGAAGAGAAAGAACAGAAATATGCGGGTGTCGACCTCTTCTACCACCACGGGAATAAAAGAAAGTCGTGTTTGTTTTGCTTGCAAAAACGTGGGACATATTTCCCGAGACTGCCAGGGTAATTTGCCAAGGACAAAGAAAGCTAAGGTTAGAGCAGTGATAGGGCGAACTATTCCCATTTACTACTCTTGTGGTACAGAAGGACATAAAGCCCGAGATTGCAGACTTGGCCCTTAGACGAGTTGAAACAAGAAGAGAAAGAACGGACTGTACATAAATAATTGTCACTATGTACTATACATATCCGCGTGTGTAATGCTGGCTCTAAAACATGTTTTGTATCTATATAATTATGTTATGATGAATAAGCAAAACGTTGGTTTACGGCTTGTTCCACCCTATGTATTTATCTGAGTATCAGAGATACCAGTGAAACGGCATGGCCGTAGTGGAAAGAATCCATATAGGTAGAGGTGGTTTGAGGTTATCGCAGACCATAGGACCATCTGTGCTGAACGAAGGACCAAGAGTGCTTGTATGCTCGCTATTTATTCGGTCATGTTTGAAGCGAGTCTTCATGCCTCTAGCAGTCTGTAAGACAAATGCGGTTTGATTTAACCTTCTCGTGTGTGGTCATTTTAGAAATATGTATTTTCTAATGACCTTTATGACTGACGAAGTCCATAGGAGTTAGACTTCGCTATTGCGTTAGTGCCCAGTGCGAAACCTGTGGCCCGCTCGCCATAGCGTGTCGTGCCAAAGGAAAGGGCTTAATTGAAAGTCACATTGCAAGAGTTGCTGGAACAGGGATACATATACCCAAGTATGTCACCTTGGAGCGCGCCTGTTGAATGACGGTAGTGTACGGTTATGGATTGACTATTGGGAGTTGAACAAGATGACGGAGAAAAACAAGAATCTGATTCCACAGATAGATGACTTGTTCGATCGACTAGTGGGATCAACCATCTATTCCAAGGTTGATTTGAAATCCGGATATTTCCAATTTCCGATTCGGGAAGGTGACATTCCCAAGACAGCGTTTGGGACATGCTACGGTATTTATGAATTCACAGTAATGCAGTTTGGCTTATGTAATGCGCCTTCGGTGTTCCTGGATCTCATGCACTGAACGTTCCGAGAGTACTTGGATTTGTTCGTAATTGTATTTATAGATAATATCTTAGTGTACACTTAGTCAGAAGTTAACCATGCAAACTATTTGCGGTTGGTATTGCATACCCTGCAGAGGAATAATTTCTATGCCCAGTTCTCGAAGTATGAGTTCTGGCTATCGTCAGTGGATTTTCTGGGCCATATGGTTAGTGGAAATGTGATGTAATCCCATCCTAAAGATCCTTCATGGACGACGTATCAATATCTCTCGTTACGCTCAATGCTCTCTATTCCGCATACTAACGACACGCATCTATCACAATGGATTTTATTAATCTCTCGCGGTAACATACGGGTTGCCGAACCGCAAGTGGATCGGAGAATGGATATAGGCCAAAATCCTATCCGGCTAAAAGGAACAATATTGGTTCCGACGAGCACGGTGTTGTACAAAATAAAATCCACCAAAACAAATCGATTCGAAAAGGGTGGATGTCTCCCCAACAAGAACAAAGCAAGGATCACCAATCCTTTATTTTTGTACGTTTCAGAAATTTTGAAGAAAGCACAAATCAACAAGAAAATAACCACGAAAAATTAAGATGTTCCAAACTCACGCCAAAACTCAACCACCACAAGAAAAATCTGACAAAGGAGAACTCTTTGGTAGGAAGTTTTGTTACCCACTTGGAGTTTGTTGATCCGAGACCAGGATCCACTACAATTGATCGTTCCCACCACTAGTCCATCAGAGATGAGCCGACGAAGATTTACACGTCCTTCTTCGTCTACCTGCGCCCGAGTGAGTTTCCCGATCCTACGTTGCTCCTTGGATCCTCTTCGAGGTGCTGACCGAATAGTCTTGAGGAGAAGAGGGAAGAAATGATTATGGGAGAGGGGAGAGGGGAAGGAGGAGTAGTGCGGAAGGAGAAGAGGGGATGGGAGGAGGAGAGGTGGTGGCCGGCGGCCTAGCGGGGTAGCAGGTTCTTGGCGGACCCGAGAGGCAGAGCGAAGAGAGGGGGCGGCGGGTTAGAGGAGAAAGAGTCTTAGGGTTTCAATTTCTTTTTTCAATAATAATCTATAATTACATCTCCAAGTCATGGCCTTATATAGCCTTACACACACCAATGGATATATGCAGCCCAAAATAAACTAAATGCAGCAATGGCCAACAAAACGCAAGCTAGAATAAATTTCCAAAATAACATAATGAAATGAAATAGTAAATTAAATAAGGTTCTTCATGAGCTGAGGGCAAAGGTTGTAACGTTGCCCGTCAAGATCTTCGTGGCATCGCAAATCCTTGGATGGTGGCGGTTGATCATCATCAACCGCATCTTCATCAAGCTGTGGGTCGTCATCCCCATCAACCCTCCCCAGCTCGAAGGAACTCATCACTGATGAGGGCGTGTGTAGGTACCGATATAAGAGAGCTTTGTCCAAAAGGGCCACCTCCGAGGCAAAGAGCCAAGAATCATCAGAGGCAGGGTGGTCACGCCATCGGATCAAGAACCATCGCGTGTCACCATGCTGAGAGGGAAGCACCTCATCCTGTATAATCCTGTCAGGCACAAAAACAGTCTTGGGGATACTTGGAAATGCGTTAGTCGACGAAGAATAAAATGTAGCAAATTCATTAGGCGACATACACACAGTAGCAGCTGAAGGAGAGAACGATCAAAATAACACCTCACTCCTAAACCCATTATAATTGGTAGTGGAAAGAAACGGGGAGACAGATAATTAGGGTTGTGGTGAGATATATGGCGTTAAATCAGAAACATTGAAAATAGGGGACATACCCAAATCCGTGGGTAATTCCAAGAGATAATCATTCTCTCCTAATTTCTTTAAAATACGAAAAGGATCGACTCTCCTATTTTCCAGTTTCTTTATGGTTCCAGTTGGAAACCGTTCAGGGGAGAGACGCTCCATAACAAAATCGCCAATATTAAAATGGATTTCCCTTTTATGTACATTTACGTTAGCTTGATAAGAGGCATATTGTTTTGCTAACGTTAGATTTATGTGTTTATGTAGGGCGTTAACATGCGAGGCGAAATCCTGTGCAAATTGACTAGATTTATAAGATGTGGTAACTGGACTAAGTCAAGTGGCACGGGTGACTTGTAGCCCTGTACGATTTCATTGGGTGATAGTCCGGTGGACCGATTTTTGGAATTATTGTTGGCCAATTGTGCATGTGGGAGGATGAGGTGCCAAGTGCCCTTGTGATCCCCCACAATAAAATGAAGTAAGCTACCCAAACTCCGATTAACTACCTCTGTTTGGCCATCCGTATGCGAAAGGTAAGCCTAGGAAAATAAGAGCTTAGTGCCCATGATCTTCCATAAAGTTTTCCAAAAATAACTCTTGAATTTCACGTCCCTATCAGTGACAATAGTTTTAAGGACACCCCTATGCCCAACGACCTCTTTAAAGAATAACTTAGAGACGTGAGACGCATCATAAGTTTTGTGATATGCAATGAAATAGGCCATCTTCGAGAACCGGTAAACGACCACCATAATGGAGTCGTGACGTTTTGACGTGACGAGAAGGCCTAGGACAATGTCCATGCTATCATCTTCCCATGGAACGGAAGGAATCGAGAGGGGGGTATATAGCCCCGCATTTGTCTTATTCCCTTTTTCCTAACTAACACGGTCTACAACTTCCAACAACCTTGTGTACTATAGACTTGAGACCTGACCAATAAAATTTTTCCTCCACTAAGGTAATGGTTTTGTCACACCCAAAGTGGCCGCCGAGACCGCCGCTATGTAATTCCCCCACTATGAAGTGGTGAAGGGAAGAACGAGGGATGCATAGCTGAGCGTGCTTAAGTAGATATCCATCACGGAGATAATACGCAGAAATGGTCGTGGGTGACTCGCCATGGGTGGACAAATAGATTTCTTTAAAATCCAGACAATGAACATACTCGTCCTTAATACGGTCAAAACCTACGACCTTAACCTCTTGTGTGGTCAATACAAGAGAAACACGGCTAAGATAATCTGCTACCCGGTTAAGATTGCCCTCGAGATGTTTAATGTTAAAGGAGTACTCCTGCAGGTATGAGACCCATTTTGCATGGCGGGGGCTTATTTTACCTTGTGAGTTGACGAATCATAAGGCCTCGTGATCGGAAAGGATAACAAACTCCTTAGGAAGGAGGTAGTGCCGCCAATGTTGGAGGCACCGAATAATGGAGTAAAATTCACGATTGTAATTGGAGTAGTTGAGTATAGGTCCCGCAAGTTTCTCACTAATATAACCTACCGGATGCCCCTCTTGACTTAAAATGCCTCCAATACCATTCTTGGATGCGTCACAAGACAACTCAAAGACCTTATCAAAATCCGGTAACCGCAAGAGGGGTGCTTCCGACATCCGGGCCTTAATCTTGTGGAACGCTTTTGTGGCAGATTTTGACCACACAAAGTCCCCTTTCTTCATACACTCCGTGATGGGAGCCATGATGCTACTAAAATCGCGTATGAACCGGCGGTAGAAGGTGGCTAAACCATGGAAACTTCTAACTTACCTATTGTTAGTGGGTTCTGCCCAATCCACTATGGCTTGGACCTTCTTAGGATCAACGTGTATGCCCTCCGAACTAACAATGTACCCTAGGAACTCCACCGACGATACATAGAATGTGAACATCTTAATATTTACAAATAATTTCTCCATTCGGAGCATCTCCAAAATAGCCTTCAAATGCTCCACATGATCGGAAGTGGAGGTGCTAAAAATGAGTATATTATCAAAGTACACCACGATAAACTTCCCCATATATGGTTGAAAGACGTGGGTCATCAACCGAGAGAATGTACTTGGGGCATTGGAGAGCCCAAACGGCATTACTAGCCATTCATAAAGTCCTTACTTGGACTTAAACGTTGTTTTCCACTCATCCCCTTCTCTAATTCGAATATGGTGGTAGCCACTCCTAAGATCCAATTTCGAAAAGATTGTGGCCCCGGCTAACATGTCCAATAGGTCGTCCAAACGCGGGATGGGAAAATGGTACTTAATTGTGATTTTATTAATGGCCCTACTATCCACACACATCCTCCATGAACCGAATTTCTTGGGTGCTAGCAAGGTAGGAACGGTGCATGGGCTTTTACTATGCCGAAAAAAATCCCTTTTTCAATAATTCAGCAATTTGGCTTTGCAACTCCGCGTGGGCGGATGGATTCAAACGGTAGTGTGGTAGGTTGGGTAGGGAGGAACCCGGAATGAGTTCTATAGCATGTTGGATATCCCACAATGGGGGTAATGTTGCGGGAAACTCCTCCAGATACACATCCTTATACTCTTCTAAAAGATCCCTCAACGCCAGCGGTTGGCTATCGAACGAGGACTCGTCGCCCTTGACTTGTAGACAAACTACCACATAAAGAATACCCTCCACAAAGGAGTGACGCTCGAGCTCTCTCCTACCTATTAGCGTTAAAGTCTTCTTCTCCGCGGGCATAATAGTGTCTGAATAGGCGATCGAGGGGACCTTAGGGGGAGTGGGCTTCAAGGTAACGGTCTTGCCGTTAATCTTGAACACATAGGTATTTGCACGGCCAAAATGAGTCACGTCATAATCAATGAGCCACGAACATCCTAATAACACCTGACAAACGTCCATAGGGATAACGTCGCACCAAACCTTATCCACGTATCCCTTAATAGTCAACGGCACAAGACATCGCTTAGTAACCCCAATTGAGGTTTTATTGACCCAAGCAATTTTATATGGTTGGGGGTGTGGTTCCATGCTTAATTTCATTCGGTTGACCGCATTTTCAGAAATTACATTCATGCAACTCCCGCTATCAATAATTAGCTTACACACATTATCCATGCTTTTAAAGTGCAGAGAAAATATGATCGTCCTATTATACTCGTCCAATACTCGCGGGGTAGCTAGGATACAACGCATCACCATCATATAAGAATCGTGATCCAAATCACTTGGCTTGTTTTCATATTCATCCGCGGCCACGTAAACTATTTCGGAGGGTTCGGAGGGATAGCCCATAAGTGCTAGGGGTTTCGTTTTAGTGGGGCACTCACTAGCGTAGTGCCCTTGGATCCCGCAAGTGAAACATGTGGCATTAGTCTTACTGATTTACCCTATAGGAACTCTCTCACCAGTGAGACTCCTGATGTTCCTAGCGGTAATGACCACTGAATTCGAATCAGTCAATCGTATCTTTCCCTTATCTCGCATGGATGACGATGGTGGGGGCCCTAAAATGGATTTTCCCTTCTGGAACGCTCGCCCCTTGGACTTGTGGGCATTGTGGTTTTCTATATCCAAGGCTACATTGAAAATCGTGATAAGGTCCGTATGAACATAACGCAGGAGCTTGCCTTGGATGTCTTGGTTGAGTCCCTTGCGAAAATGAGATAGCGTAACTTCGGGCACTTCTCGGACGTCACACCATACCATCAAATCCTAAAGGAGTCCCATGTACTCCGCTACTGATTTGCTCCCCTGGCATTGGGTGGAAAACTCATCGAACATTTGAGTTCGGTGATATGCCGGCCAGTGCTTTCATGACAGTTGATAATACGTTTTGCTGCCTAAACTATTAGGGTATTTTTTAGGTTTTAATACACAAACAATGTCTTGTTCGCCCATATTTTGGCCTGTTTTTGTATATAATTTCATCACTAACATGTTTCTTTCTATTTTCAGGTTTCTGCCAGATTTTACCGTGACACGCCCCCAGGTCACCCCTTCCTGGGCATGTACAAAGGGTGTGTAACCTAGTGGAGTGAAGCCGTTGGTCCGAAGCAAATCTCCAGCAAAAATCAGAAGACACGCCCTACTATCAAGCCCTCCACGGGCGTGTCCGCCAGGCGTGTCCCGCCAAGTCCCGAGAAGTCAGTACAGAGCTTAATTTCAGCGCACCAAAGTCGCGCCGAATCCGGCACGCCCAGGTGTCACGCCCTCCACAGGGGTGTTCAAGGGGCGTGTAACCCAGCAACCGTGCCAAAATATATTTCCAACGCACCATATGTCACACCGAATCAGACACGCCCTATTGTTATGCCCTCCAAGGGCGTGTCGTAGGGCGTTACACAGCCAGAAAAAAATCTATAAATCGTGATCATCTTCCAGGGTTTGGGCATCCAGATCTTGGGAGGAGAGATGCTGCTAATTAGCGTAGTTATGATTTCAAGCCCTTCTCTCCCTGCTTATTTCTAGTCCTTTTTATTTATTTGGTTTTCATGCAAATCTTTGTAGCTTTTCTGTATTATTTTCTCATTGTACTTGTAGTCTTGGTGGAAGCTTTCCTCATAGTATATGTATGCCCTCCTTTTGACCATTCACTAAGAAATAAAATAGTTCGTCTTTCTCTTTCAATTCTGCTCGCTGTTAGTTTTCAAATTCTAAATATAATTTTCTTTTTCTACACCATGAGTAACTAATCCTCCTTGTACTCGATCTTGATGATCTGAGGTTCGAGCGATTAAGTTATGATGCCTTGAAATTTACTTTTTCTTTTTAAGGTTATCACCTTGGATTACTCTTGATTTATCCCGGGCAGATGGTATATCATCAATACATATTTTCTGCCTTTATTTTCATCCTTAGCTAGCCGAGAGACCGATAGAATGAAGTGAGAATTCAAGAGTAAAGGGAGTTGTACGCACCCCTCGAGAGAGGCATACGTCCAAATCTCCTTGATTGGAGTAAAATCTAATAGTGAGGTTCACCGCGTAAAGCGAGCTTTAGGCCTCCGATTCAGACGAGAGTTTGTCGGACCTTCCTAAACTCAGTTGGGCACGACTTCGAGAAAAGCATATTTAAGCTTCAGGAACCTCAACGGTCAAGGACTTTTACCCTATTAAGTTTAGGTTTATTGTTATCGCATTTCTTAGTTAACTCTTATCGAGGTGATTCTTGATCGAGTGCTCTTCCATTTCATAGTTTCAACCTTTTGTTGTTATCGCTTCTAATAGTTCTCTAATTAATTGTGGTAGTTCTCTTTCTAGCATTACCCTTCTTCCCTTTATTGCAATTAGTTTCTTAAACCCAGTTTTCTCATCGATATAATAATAGTCTTCGTGTGAGTAAGTTTATTCAACAGTTCCCGGATTTCAATACGGCACTTTTTGTCCCCTAGCTACAGTTCGATAGGTATACTTGCCTCATTGGATTGCTAGTTCAGTTACTTTATTTTCTTTGAAGCTTAGTTTTGCACATCAAGTTTTTGGCGTCGTTGCCGGGGATCAACTCTTGTTGATATATTGAAAACACGAACCTATTACTTTTATCCTCCTTCTTACAAATTAAAATTCAAAAAAAAAATATAATAATATATATATTTATTACCGTTCTTAATAGAAACCCACATCAAAAGTTTCCTACACCAACAAATTCTCTCAAAAAGGGCAAAGCGACTTTAAGTGCTGCTATCTTGTCTAGTACCTTGCTAACCCTTTATCGGGTAGTCCTTGGGAAGTTTGGGAGCTAAAACATCTAAAAAAAATCTATTTAAAAAAAAACCCCAATACTTCTCTCTTTCTTCTTCAAGTGCATGACCCGGGGAAGTCCGTCGGTTATTTTGGACTTGGACCACGAAATTGAGCATACTCTTCGGAGAAGATTGCGATTTCAAGGCCCTACTCTCCAAATACCGGTTGAGCATTCCGAGTCATATTCTACCTTAAGAATGGAAATACCCAATGTAGAGGAAGTCTTGCAAAGACCCAACCAAGAGGAAGCTATGTAGAGGACTATGTCCCATTATGCAAGACCAAACCTGGAGGCTACAAAATCTAGCATAGTTTGCCCCGCTATTGCTAACAATAACTTCGAACTAAAGCCTAGCATAATTAAAATGGTGCAGCTGTATGTGGAATATGACGGACATCAGGACGAAGATCCGAACGCGCATATAGCTAGCTTTATGGTGATCTGTGACACCTTCAAAATTAATGGTGTCACAAATGATGCTATTAGGCTAAGATTATTTCCTTTCTCTCTTAGAACTAAGGCTAAGCAGTGGCTAAATACTCTACCTAAAAATAACATCACAACCTGGAATGAATTAACTGAAAAATTTTTGGCGAAGTATTTTCCGCTAGCTAAAACTGCAAAACTGAGGAACGACATTTCTGGTTTTTTACAAATCGACTCTAAAACCTTATACGAGACTTGGGAAAGATTCAAAGAATTATTAAGACGATGCACACATCACGCGCTGCTTGTATGGTTACAAGTGCAGACGTTCTACAACGGGCTAAATCAAAATACAAAGCAAATGATAGACACAGCTTCTGTCGGTACTTCAAACCATAAGACCCCGGAAGCAGCTCTTGATCTTTTTTAGGACATGGCCATGAACACTTATCAGTGGAATGTGTTTAGGTCCCGCCCGAACAAACGTGCAGGTATCTTTGAAGTGTACAACGTCTCCCAGCTCGCTCTACAAGTTGAAATATTAAACAAAAAGATAACGGAGATGACTGCTGCCTCCTCCCCTCAGGTATGGGAATCTTCAACTCCCCCTCCCTCCGAACAATTGGACTATGTTAATAATATGTCTAGAAACACTATGCATAATTTTTCTCCTCCTAATTATCCTGCTCCAGGTTTTTCTTTTCCGAATAGCTATAATCCTGGTTTACGTAATCATCCGAACTTTTCATGGAGTAATCACTCCAACGCAATACGTCTGCCACCACAAAATGATTTTTCTACACCACCACCACCACCTACCCAAAATTTTCCAAAACCTCCATGTTTTGAAGAAATGTTTGCTAAATACATGAATATAAATGACGCTACCATAAGAACTGAAAGTAAGGATATATACAACTCTAGAGGGGGGGGGGTGAATAGAGTATTCAAAAATTATGATACCCTACTCAACTCCCTTAGAGTTAATTTGCGGAATGAGTTTATAGATATTTTAGACCCTAGAGCCTAACACAAAGTGAAGTGCACTAGAGAAAGCTAACTGTAATTACAGTTGAGCTTTGGTCCTATCACAGCAACTAGCAATCCTAGTTATTTCTACTCACAGTCACAGTGCAATAAATTAATTAAGCAACACAGACGACACAAGAAGTTTATAGTGGTTCCCTCTAAATAGGTACGCCCACTCTTCTACCACCCTGGTAGGAATCCACTACAGGTTTTTGTTCAGGTGCCCTGCCACCAACTAATCTGCTTCAGGTAGATCAAGTAGACCCTTTGAGCTTTTGATCAGGAGCTCAAAACTGAACACAGGTTTTTGATCAGGTGCCCTGCTACCAAGGTTTACTTTTGAAGGGAGTAATAACCCTTTATACAGGAGGTTGAGAGAGTTAAAGTTTTTTCTCTATTGTTAAAAAAGATTAGAGAAGCTAGTGGATTGCACAGAGCTAGAAAGCTCTAAAGAATCAAGGCTCCCCCTGGATTAGAGAATATCCAGGAAGAAGTCTTGCTTCAGGGTGCAGGAACTCTTCTGAACTTGAGACAGAGAGCTGTCTTGAAATTCTGAAGGAGAAGCTTGAAGAAGACTCTTGATTTGTAATAGGTTGTTCTTCTTTAATCAACTTCCTTTCTTCTTCTTCTTCTTCTTCTTCTTCTAGGCACTGAGTAGATGTTCCTGTAAGCAGGATGGACTCAGGGTTGAAGAAGAATGTTGAAGAGAGATGATCTTCTCAGTTGAATGTGAATTTCTGAGAGCTGTAGATCTTTCTTGCTTTCAATCTCTATGCCAACTTGTAATCTCTCTGTATGTTGCTGTATATTGTTGTCTTTTGAAAGCACTTTATATATTGGCCTTTGCAACGGCTCTAATCTTTGTTTGAATTTTGTCTTCTTCTAAAATCTGCACTCTGGGCTACAAATAGCACAAAACAAAACATATCCTGCAGGCAGACATGCTATAAGGGGATAAAGCTTTCTAAGAATCTGCAAATCCAATCTGATAAAAGGAGTACTAAAGAAAGTCACATCAGAACAAACTCTTTACGGCCAAAGAAGACTTTTGTGTCTAACGGCCATAAAGGACAGCATGACAGATAAAGCAAAAAGATATTTCAACTAATAAGACAAAGAACTTTGTCAGATAAAGCATGACTTATGCACAAAGGATGGGGAAAAGATTACCTTGAGATGTATGCACAAAATCAATAAAATAATCTTTAATAAAATATGCTAAATAAACAGGAATTAAATCAAAGAACAGAAGGAGTACAAAATTACTAAAGGCACACAAAAGATCGTCGAACGATCCTTGGAGATCATCGAACGAGGCATAGAGATCGTCGACCTATCAGAACAGATAGTCGAACGACACAAATAGTCGAACTATCAAAGCAGATAGTCGAACTACCACAGTAGATAATCGAACTATCAGAATAGATAGTTGAGCTATCAGATAGTCGACCTATCAAGACAGATAGTCGAACTATCTAGCAAAACAGATAGTCGACCTATCAAACAGATAGTCGAGCTATCAGATAGTTGAACTATCCAAGCAGATAGTCGAACTATCAAACAGAACAGATAGTCGACTTATAAAGACAGATAGTCGAACTATCAAGCAAAACAGATAGTCGACCTATCAAACAGATAGTCGAGCTATCAGATAGTTGAACTATCCAAGCAGATAGTCGAACTATCAAAAAGAACAGATACTCGACCTATCAAAAAGATAGTCGAGCTATCAGAAAGTTGAACTATCCAAGGCAGATAGTCTAACTATCAAGAAATCTGTCTGGTCAAAAGAAGTCGAGCGGGGTTCGACGATTGATGAGGCAGATACTACAGATCGTCGAGCTAACAAGAGTTGAACTAACTCAGAGTTAGACGATCTGCAGACAGACAAACGTCGACCAATTGATAGACAATCGTCGAACAGTCGATAGACGATAGTCGAGCGGCGTTCGACTATAGTCGAACCAAAAACAACTTAACCAAATTTTCATCTGGATAAGTGATAACTCTACAACTAGAGCAATCTAACTAAACAAGTAACCTTTGACCATAGATAAATCTTGGGTCAAGAGACTAAATGAGAAGACTAAACTCAAATCCAAACTTGGGTACCAACAATCTCCCCCTATTTGGGTTAAGTCTCTCAAAAACAAAACAAACAAAACAAACTACTGGAAATAAATATAATTCAGGAAAAGAAATATCTAAGCAGCAAATAGCATCAATCAAAGAGACAAATAAACAACTGTCAATCAATGAAACTTAAGAAGCATCAGAATCTGGTTTAGATACAGAGGAACCAGGAAGAAAAGAAATTTTTCTGAAAGGGTCTAAATCTTCCTTCTTTGATATCTTTAAATCTTGTTCTCAAATAATTCTAGATTCTCATGTTCTTGGTACTACTGCTTCAGGGTGCTTTTCGATATATTTAGAAGGATCAAAAACCTCAGGTCTAACCTAGAATTTGTCTAGCTCCTTTCTGAATTTAGACATATTAGTTAAGCCTGTAATATCTTTTCCTTCAGCGTTGGCTTTTCTAATCTGGGATGATCCAACTAGTTCAAGAAATCTAGCCATCCTGAAATCAGGATTAAGCTCTTGACTTTCATATTCATTTTCACAAGTTGAATCTAAAGGTTTTACAGTTTTAAATTTAGTAGATAGTTCTAACATGCTTGCAGCTGGTTCTCTATTTTCTTGAATAACTAAGGAAGATGGAGAAGCAAACTCAGCATATTTCTTACTTGATTTTTCAGAGAAAATAACTCTTTACCTTTTGAATCCATTTTCTTTGCTTGAGCTGGCTTTGAGGAAGATATGATTTTGGTTTCTTTGGAAGGTGATGCTCTTCTCTTGGGAGAAGGAGGAGGAGAAAAAGTTGGCTTTTTATATACTACCTCCTTTACTTGCTCTCTTGTATCAGCATCTTGCCTTTGATATCCAGATTGGGATCTGCTTTGATATCCTGGATTGCTTTTTCTTTGATGAGATTGAGATGGAGTGAATCTAGCAGACGGGGCTGAAGGATTTGCAGAAATATTTCTAGATGCTCCTACACTAGGAGGTGGAGGAGGAGGACCTCTAGGGGTCTATTTAGGTGCTGGACTATCATATCTTTTGGATTTCTTTCTTTGCTTTTGCTGATTCTTGGAAAATCCCATCCAGTGCTGATATTCTTTGGACTTGGGATCTATTCCTTTCAAGATATAATATGGAATATCATGATCAGAATTAGAAGGAGGAAGAGCAGCAGCTTTCCTTTTTCTTTTAGCAGATTTCATTTTCTTAGACTCTTCTGAATCATCAGAGTCCTCTTCATCATCAGATTAAGATGATTGAGGTAGATCATAAGGATCAAAAGCCTCTTGCACAGCTTTTTCTTTGTCTTTTAAAGCAGCTTTTTCTTTTTCTTCTTCTAAGGCATCCTGTGTCAGAAGAGTATTCAGATCTAGTCCTGGTGTGTCAACCCAGACTGTAGACTTTTCTTCTTGAACATCTTACACTTTTTCTATCTCAACTACAACTGTCATGAGGACCAGTTCATCATTCACAGCTATCTGAGCTGGAGAAACATGATCTTGAATAGCAGGTTCTTGCACTGCTTCTGGAGCTGGTTGTGACGCTGGTTCTAGAGCAGCTTGAACTTCTTCCACTAGATCTGTAGTATCAGGAACACAGATTTGCTAAATTAAATTGAAACATCCCTTCTAGGTATTTACAGACTAGCATGTCAGTTAACATGTAAAGGAAATGAGTAAATGAATTACCTTCAGGATTCTCTTCAGAATTTCCTAACTCGCACAAGTCATCTAGAAAGGAGGTAATGACTCCTTCTAGGAATAGAGCAACTAAGGGAGTAGAAGCTTCTTCAAGGCATACTTCTAATGCAAATTCTGCTTCCATTATGATATCGGAAGGCTTCTGAACTGGTGTTGGAGCTGCAGATGGTGTTGCAATGTCAACTAGAGCTGCTGTTACTTCTTGAATCTCAGCTTGGGGCTCTGGTGGATGAGAAACAAAGGGAAGTCCTGAGGCATCTTCCTCGAACATCTCCCCCTACCTAATTTCAGTGGAAACTGAAGTCAGGCACCTAACTAAAGATGGCTCAGCAGATTTTGAGAGGGCTAGGATAGAAGATGATAAGGTAGAGAAGGAAGAAATGAGAGGTGCAATTGCTTCTTCAATCATGATTTTGATTGAAGGAGTAATTAGCTCCAAGATGTTTGAAATGAAGACTGGTGTGATTTCAAATGATGCTGGGGGAATCACAGTAGATGGATGATCTTTAGGGATGGTGTTCACCTAATGAGATGGAGCGTGAACAGGTGATTGATGGGTGGATGCAGGAAAATCAATATGATCTGAATAAGGAATTGGTGACTGAGGAGGAGTGGATAGATCAGAAACCAATAAATCAAAACTAGGATGAGAAATCCTAGCAAGATGAGAAGGGAGTGGAGATGCTGGTGGTGATGCATGGAGAATTGTGGAGGAATCAAGAAGAAGAGAGGCAGAAGAAGGTACTTCAACTGAAGTAGCTGGAGCTTCAATTGAAGTAGATGGTAAAGCAGAGGTGGATGGCACTTCAGTAGAAGTGGATGGTAATGTAGAAGAAGTGGATGGAATGGAGAGAATGGATGAGCCTACTTCATGTAGGTGGGGAGTGACTTAAACAGTCCTTGTGCTCTCAGACACAACTGGAGCTACCCCTGCTGGAGAAGGCTTCTGAAAACTCCTTTTCCACTTCACAAACAATGTTGGATCCATCTTCTTACTGGCATTGATGGATGTTGAGACTGTAATCAACAGTTGGGGATATTTCTCTCTTAGAAATATCCCAAGTACCCTACCCAGGGTTACTTCCTTTTTGCTATTCTTCTTTCTGATCAAGTCAAACATAATTCCTGCCCAATTTATTTGTTTCTTATTTACTATTGCACACATCAAGGCAAACTGTTGCCTAGTGATGTTATCATGAGCAGAGTGCTTCCCCAGAAGCACTTTTCCAACTAGTTCAGCCAAGAACTTTATCCTTAACGGAAAATTAACCTTTAGCAATTTAGAAGGAATGCCTTCTGCATGTCCTAATTCGATCAACATCCTCCCAAACTCTGGAGTATCTTGTTCATATTCCTCTTCACCATTCAGTAATCCGAAAATATCAGTTAATACGGCAGGAGTCAAGCTTACCTCTTCGCCGCCAATCGGCCCAGTCATAGATTCGTCACTAGAAGACGAAGTGAAGGCCCACTCTTTAATCTCTGGGATGTTTATCTTGATCCTTGGGGACATTAGCTTTTCCAATCCTTGTTCCTTACAGAGCTGGATGATTTCTACTATCTCAGAATCATAGGCGCTGAAGGAGTCAAAATCTACGCTGAAGCCGGCGTTGAACTTCATCACTGACAGAAGGGCTGGAGCAATCGCCATTGATTGGGTTGGAGAAGACGAGAGAGGCGATGAAAGCGAAATGGCAGAGAGCGCGAGGCAGAGCTCTAACAGAAAGGCAGAATACGAAAAGACGAGCTCCGTCGACTACAAATAGAACGATCTTTTAACCTAGGTTGACCATCAGTTTTATATTAAAACAACAATCGTCGATCTATTTTAACATATACTGGAGACGATGGTCGAACGGTTGTTCGACGATCGTTTCCTGAAGCAGAGTAGACGATCAATCGTTCGACTATTTCTTTCTTCACAAACAAATAAGCTGTCATCGCCCGTAGGTCGACGATAGGCTCGACCTGTTCGACTATCGTCGAACTTCGTTCGGCGATCTTCAAATAGATTTCAACAAAGGCAGAAGTCACACTTAGTCTTTTCGATTAATAATGCCTAGTTGAACCAAAAAGAACAGATGCTTCTGTTCATCTAGGGGCTTGGTGAAAATATCACCTCTCTGAAGGTCAGTGGATATGAACTCAAGGCTGATCTTGTTCTTTTCCACACAATCTCTCAGGAAATGGTGTCTAATCTCAATGTGCTTGGTCCTAGAGTGGTGCACAGGATTTTGTGCAATGGAGATAACACTGGTACTGTCACACATGATTTTTGTGTTCTTGTGTGTGTACCTATAATCCAAAAGTTGGTTTTGAATCCACAGGATCTGTGAACAACTAGCAGCTACTATATATTCAGCCTCTGTAGTAGAAGTTGAGACAGAAGCCTGCTTCTTACAGAATAAAGAGACCAATCTCTCTCCAAGGAACTGACAAGTTCCTGAGGTACATTTCCTATCAACTCTACAACCAGCATAGTCATAATAAGAGTATCCAATTAAATCAAATTCTGATTCAGCTGGGTACCACAGTCCTAAATTTGGACAACCCTTCAGGTATCTCAAAATTCTCTTGTGAAGAATCAAATGAGATTCCTTGGGGTTGACCTGGAATATAGCACATAGGCATGTGGCAAACATTATATCTGGTCTACTTGCAGTTAAATAAAACAGGGAACCAATGATGGCCCTATAGTTTTTCTGATCAACTGGCTTACCCTGATCATCAGAATCTATAACTACATTAGTAGCCATAGGTGTATGCATTGCTGAAGCATCAGCCATCCCAAACTTCTTTACTAATTCCTTGGCATATTTGGATTGGGAGATGAAGATGCCATCAACATCTTGCTTTACTTGGAGACCAAGAAAGTAAGACAGCTCACCCATACTACTTGTAAGACCACCTTTTTTTTTTAAAAACCCGGGGTCTTAGGTCCAGAACCGCCGCTTTGCGGTGACTCCTTCACGTCCCGAAGGGTCATCACCACAAGGCGCCGATTCTGCCGGCCAATTTCGATCACAGAAAGTAGCACAATTATTGAAGTAAGAGCAATGCAGTCCACAATAATAAAAATCACATATATATATAATAAAACTCCACGAAGGGAGTGTCCACAGAAACATCAGAGTTCTATAAATACGGGCTTATGCCCGGTACAAAATGTCCTCACTACAAGTCTCTCATGCGGAAGCGAAACAGTAAACTACTCAAGGTCGAGACTCACGGTCCCGGCTGTGTGAACTCCGGAGCTAGACTGCCCCATCTCTAGGCGCACCGATCTCTGGGGCTGCTCCTCCATGCTGGGCTCCACGATCCCCTAAATGATGCGGTTCGAAAACCGTTAGTCATAAAGACTAAGCCCTATCATCCCCTACCCCTTCCCCCATGGCTCCTAGGT
Organism: Platanthera zijinensis; assembly: GCA_039513925.1. Classification (NCBI taxonomy): domain Eukaryota; kingdom Viridiplantae; phylum Streptophyta; class Magnoliopsida; order Asparagales; family Orchidaceae; genus Platanthera; species Platanthera zijinensis. The sequence continues at coordinate 116,601,728 of CM077087.1, forward strand.
ACCGAGCGGAGAGGAAGAAAGGGAAGGACATGAAGGTAGAGAAAATCACGAAACAGATGGCAGCGGAAACTAATCTAGCAAGTTGTATTCGGTGAGCAGTTGTATGAAGGTTATAATAGGTCTAACAGTAAGAAAAGCAATTATATGAATTTAAACCTTCACTTATGCGAGAACACATAAGCTAAAGGGGTCTTTTGCAAGGCTCCCATCGTATAGAGTGTCCCATACCACTTATACGTTGGGGTGTCGGTTATCAAACAGCAATGGTTGTTATATATTGAAATTAACCTTTGATTTATAAACTTGCCCACACAAGCTTATAGACCAAGGGGTCGTTTTGCAGGTCCTAATGTATAAGCGTCCCATACCACTTATACTTTAGGTGTCAGGGTTTAATGAATCGATTATGCTATGACATGCTAGTGGGTATGATGAAACATGCAAGTGCAACTCACACACCCGACTCTGTGCACACAGACCTTTAGTTCCCCCTTTCGGAGCCGTTAACTCCCAGGATACCTCCGTAGTGGCAAACGGAAGCGGTGGGTTGGGCCTCGCCCACCTCCAAAACCAGTAAAAGCACCACTGGTCTGACCTATCGTACGCCTCAACGCTTGGTGCACTAAGCGGACGCCTGCGTACTCTTGCCGGCTGGCGCACCGGACTTCTGCTGGCGAAGTGCTAATCACCCCGCCGAGTCAACGATATCGGTGTCGGTGCAATCGAACTCCCCGATATCGAAAGACCCACCACCTTAACTTTTCCTATTTTATGCACATGCAAGTTTATCGTAAACACATAAAAAAACCGAGCCGAAGCTCCCCGGACCAAAACGTCCGTCTCCAAACCAACCGAGCCGAAGCTCCCCGGACCATCCGTCCGTCTCCAAACCAACCGAGCCGAAGCTCCCCGGACCATCCATCCGTCTCCAAACCAACCGAGCCGAAGCTCCCCGGACCATCCGTCCGTCTCCAAACCAACCGAGCCGAAGCTCTCATCATTTTTCCTGTGCCAACAGTGTTTGTGAAGAGTGCAACCCTAGTTACTAAGTTACTCTTGTCGGTTTATTATTACAGTTTACGTTAGCCCATGACTGCCCCCGGTATACCCCGTGAAGGGCTCTCAAGGGGCACTAGGAACCAAGACGGTGCATTACGGCCCGAAGTTCCCTTTCGCAAGGCACTTATTATTATTGGTTGTCTACCCTTTTACCCGATTTCCTTCTCGTATTACATTAGACTATCCTAGGGTGATTTTAAACCTTCCACTCCTCGGGGAAGACGATCTTTCGTCGAACCCGAGCACCTCTTAACTCTAGCTATCACCACTACTCACTACTCTTTATATCTTCCTATTGTAATTTCTTCCACAATTGTTCACCCAGACAAAATGTTTAAACCTCAAAGACTTTCTCAGATCGTGTCCTATTGCATCTCACAACCTGCTATATGCAGACCGACCTAGGCTACATGTCGAACCGGTTATGCAATGATCCATTACTCATCCAAATGCCCTAAACTATTTACTGGAGACTTATCTTGGTATAAATAACCTAAATCCAGAAAATGGAAATTTTCCTAATTTATTTGGCATTTAATTAAATTCCTCGAAAATCTCAAGGGCCACCGGTTTGAACATGAACTATCCTAATTATTCATGCAAGATGTCCAGCAAATTTATGATAATTAGTAGGCTATCTCAGAAGGCTAAATCCTAAGTATCATAATTTTCTATCATCAAAATAACCTGAAAAACTATTTGGAAATAATCTCTAATTTCTATAGTTTATGAATCAAGTACAGAAAATATTCTTCTAAAAATTCTAAATAATTTATGACATGAAGATTAAGGCCTACAATTTGCACTGGATAAGTTTCATAATTTTCCAGCAAGTGTTCTATCCATAATAATTTTTTAAACATAAAAGCCCTTTCTATCATTTGTGAATAAAGTACTAGATTTACTCAACATAAAATTCTATAAAAATTCAGGGATCAATGTTCTACTAGTCAAGATCTAAATCCAGAATTTTAACTGATTATAATTAATGTAAAGCCTCCAAATAATTGAAACAACAAATTGGGCTAATAATTCTTTAACACATGAAGTATAATATATATTAATCATAAAATTCCAGAAAAATTACCATAAGTCTAATACATCCTAAAACTCCCTCCTCCCGAGTTTCATAATTTTTGGATTAGATTTAGTGCTTAAAATAATTAAATTACATGTTTATCCTATTCCAAAATCTCAACTTTCGAGGTACCTAACTACCTCCAATTCCTTCACTATTTCAACCAGAGGGTTTTCATCATATCCTCCCCCTCTCCTCCAAATTTCAAGGGCATACAAGAGCTTTTGCTCCTATGTCCTTCACAAACCTCAAACTCCCACCCGTTGGAGTTGAGCCAATCTCTTAGGGTAAAATCCACCCTAAGCCACACCATGTTTCCCAAGAGGGTAGACATAGACTCAACAAATCAGTGGCCAACAACTTCAGCCTCTTTTGAGGAGATTTGTCCACTCCATCTCCATTTGTACTTTTCCCCAAAGTACCCCTCACCAAGACCTATCTAGGACTCGATAATTCCCTATTCAAAACTCGACCAATCGAGTTAAAATTTTGTACAGATCTTAATATTGATGCCAGGGACCACCACCCAAAATTTGGGGGAGTTTGGGCTTAATTTCATCTCCTAATTAATTTTATATTGTTTATTAAATTTTTACAAAAACTTTAGGCAAAAGTTCTCCAAAAATTCTCATTTTTGGACAGCCTCTCGATATACATATTATAGACTTCCAGTCCAAATTTCAAGTCATTTGGACATGTTATGAACCGTGGGCAACCATTTTAATTTCTGGTTAACCTAGGTCTTGATCCCACCAAAATGAGTGCTGTGGTCAAACCACTCACCCAAATTGAATAAAATCAATTTTAAATTAAAGTAGACCCAGAGGGCTACAACTTTTGTGACTGGTCATTTTTCCTAATTCGGCCTCTAAGTGCCTCGTTTACAGCCCCAAAAATATGTTCAAATAATGCATTTTCCCATTTTGTAATTTATAATAATCAATATATTATAAAGTTTATCCTACTGTTCATCTTCTTCATGAACCCGAACAGACACAGGAAAACATTTTTCCTGTAACGTTTCCGTGATCCGTTGCCGGCCGTCCGGTCACTTCCCTGGCCAGCCACCACCACCACCACCTCCGTTGAGGCGATGGCTAGCGGTCGGCGGTGGTTTGGCCGCCGGAGGTGGCGGTTTCCGGCGAACTCAAAATACCTTTTTCATGGTTTTTCCATGAAAACGAGAGATGGATCCGGCTCCGTTGAGCGCGAACCTCCTTTCTAAGAATCCTAAGATCTACCCATGAAAGAGAAGGAGTAGAGGAGGACCTTGTTCGCGGTTTGAAGGCGAGAAGAACGTCGGGGTGCCATGGCGCGGTGGTGGCGTTTGCTGGACTTCTCCTACAGCAAGAACAAGGGTCTGTTCTGATTACTTGAGCGTGTAACCTTCTCCTCTTTCCCTAAGTGGGCTTTTATAACTCAGGAAGTGGGAAGATCAAATGGTAAAAGCCATTATGTCCATGAAGTTTCCCCCTTAACGTTTCGGTTACGGTGAAGGGATAAGAAACGGCGGAACTGAACAGGTGTGTCCAGCTGGCGGTTTTCTATTGGACCACCTTTTCCTCATTTATTATATGATTTCAGAAGGAAAACGGCCGGTAGTTACTCCTGGTGTAACTTCCCACACCAGCATTTATTACCACGCGTGTTGGAATAATTTCGGGCCTGAACCGTCGTTTCGGCCAATGTCACGGGCGTGACACGTAGGTCACGGGCGTGACAGGCCCGAATAGTCAATCCTGGGTTCGACGATCGTCGAACTGAGATCGACGATCGTCGATGGAAGGTCACGGGCGTGACACCTCGGGTCACGGGCGTGACAGACCCAAACGGCAGATTGTGGGTCGACGATCGTCGAATTGAGATCGACGATCGTCGAAGGCTGGTCACGCCCTAGGTAACGGGCGTGACCTATAGGTCACGGGCGTGACATGTCCGAACGGCAAATTTCGAGGTCGACGATCGTCGAATTGAGGTCGACGATCGTCGAAGGCTGGTCACGCCCTAGGTCACGGGCGTGACACTCATGTCACGGGCGTGACATGCCCGGGCCGCAAGCTCGACGATCGTCTCACGGCGATCGACGATTGTCGATGGGGTCACGCCCCTAGTCACGGGCGTGACACCTTGGTCACGGGCGTGACATGCCCAGTCAGCACATTCGACGATCGTCTCGTGGAGATCGACGATCGTCGAAGTAGTCACGCCCAAGTCACGGGCGTGACGGGTCGGTCACGGGCGTGACCAACCCTTGACCCGAAAACTCAATCGATTTATTTTCACTTTTTGTGCTCCCTGGGGTTCTGACTCGACCAACCGACTCCTTAACTTCCGCCATCTCAAAAAGAATCTGATAGACCTCCTCTCCCTGCAGATGGGCCTTGACGGCCTGTACCGAAGATAAGAGTATACGAGAGACAGGTCTTATACCTTCAATGGTAATGAAAGAGTCCCCGTGTCTCACGGTGATCCTCTTTGCCTGGCAGTCAATCTTGGCATAGTTCCAGTGCAGCCATACCATACCCAGGATCAGGTCGTAGTCCGTCAGCTTCAAAATCGTCGCTGGAGCCTCGAACGCTTTTCCACCAATTTCTGCCTCCATATTGCAGTGATCCGTGGTAAGGAGCTCAGATCCATCCGGTAGTCGCACCCTCATCCTCGAGCCTGTGAACCGCTCCACACCTTCCAGTCCTTCCACGAACGACTCCGACACAAAGGAGTGAGTAGCTCCAGTATCGAACAGCGTGCGGGCAGGCTTGCCGCTGATGAAGACTATACCTGGGGTGATTAGATATCTTAGGGTTCTATAATGAGTTTTTACTTTCCTTGCTATCAATCTAGTGCGATTCAAAGTTTTAACAACTTAAAGGGGAAATTCTATGAAAACAAAGAAGCATTTCGGCATACCTGCGATGACCTGCTCCGGATTCCGCGGCTGTGCAAGGTCCAAGGCATATACCTGCTGTCTTCCCTGTCTACGATCTTCCCCCTGGTATCCTCGACCGCGGCCGCGTCCTCGGCCTCCGTAATGCTGAGCTGGTGGGCCGCCCTGATGTGCTGGAGGTGGTGCCCCCCTCATGGGGCAGTTCCTCCGAATGTGCCCAATCTGATGACAAAAGTAGCACTCTGGGGGATACGCCATTCCCCCGGGTCTCGGCATCTCCTGCATCCGAAGGGGTGGAGGGGCCAATACCACCTGTTCCCTCGGCTCCGGCCTCACGTCCTGACGAGGCTGGTCCTCTGTCCTCCTCCCCTCTGGTACAGCACCCCGCCGCTGGTCATTCCTTCCTCTTCGTCCCTGATCCTCTGCTGGCCATTTCCGGCCCCGGGTGGTGTGCCAATCTGCCTCAATCCTTTTGACCATCTCCAAAATCCGGGAGATGGGCCCGTCAGATACAAACAAGAGGGCCTCCCTCAAGTCCTCACGTAGGCCCTTGTAGAACCTCCTGATATACCCTGCCTCGTCCAGCTGGTAGGAATCTGCGTATCGAGCCAGGTGGTCAAACTCTCGATGGTACTCCACCACGGTCCGAGTACCCTGCTTCAGCTGTAAGAACCGCTCCTCCAAATCATCCCTAGCCGACTGCGGAATGAAATGCTCCAGCAGTGCGGCCCTGAACTCCTCCCAAGTGACCTCCGCAACCTCCCTATCAGCAAATGTCGTGTCCAACAGCGTCTTCCACCACCTCTTTGCATGGGACTCCAGGCAGGAGACAACCAGAGCCACCCTCTCCTCCCATGGACACCGAATCCCGGTCAGCATCTCGTACATGATATCTAGCCATTCCTCCGTCCGAACAGCCGACTCTGTCCCCAGATAGGACGGGGGAGAAAGACCCCGGAAGATGCTGAGCCAGTTGGCCCCCAGATTGGGCTGCGGGACCAGAACCTGCTGGGCCCTGAAGGCCTCCAGAATGGCAGTCAGGGTCTGTCCCATGTCTGACTGAAGGAAAGGGGTGGGGACCGGTGGAGGTGGTGCAACTCCCTGAGTCTGCTGAACTCCGCCCTGTGGCGTAGGCTGTGCTGGAGGCTGCGCAACGAAAACACATGCTGAGAAAAACGTTCAAATATTACCTAAAGGTGGACAAATTATATGTGATCCCCATATGGGCACACCACTGCTTCCGCTGCTTAGTTTGTCCCCAAACTAAACTCGAGCGGGGGTGACCTAGGGTTTGTGGACTGCGACTTCCTTCTAATCGATGTTTGCTCTGATACCACTTGTAAGACCCCCCCTTTTTTTTTAAAAAAAACCCGGGGTCTTAGGCCCAGAACCGCCGCTTTGCGGTGACTCCTTCACGTCCTGAAGGGTCATCACCACAAGGCGCCGATTCTGCCGGCCAATTTCGATCACAGAAAGTAGCACAATTATTGAAGTAAGAGCAATGCAGTCCACAATAATAAAAATCACATATATATATAATAAAACTCCACGAAGGGAGTGTCCACAGAAACATCAGAGTTCTATAAATACGGGCTTATGCCCGGTACAAAATGTCCTCACTACAAGTCTCTCATGCGGAAGCGAAACAGTAAACTACTCAAGGTCGAGACTCACGGTCCCGGCTGTGTGAACTCAGGAGCTAGACTGCCCCATCTCTAGGCGCACCGATCTCTGGGGCTGCTCCTCCATGCTGGGCTCCACGATCCCCTAAATGATGCGGTTCGAAAACCGTTAGTCATAAAGACTAAGCCCTATCATCCCCTACCCCTTCCCCCATGGCTCCTAGGTACCGAGCGGAGAGGAAGAAAGGGAAGGACATGAAGGTAGAGAAAATCACGAAACAGATGGCAGCGGAAACTAATCTAGCAAGTTGTATTCGGTGAGCAGTTGTATGAAGGTTATAATAGGTCTAACAGTAAGAAAAGCAATTATATGAATTTAAACCTTCACTTATGCGAGAACACATAAGCTAAAGGGGTCTTTTGCAAGGCTCCCATCGTATAGAGTGTCCCATACCACTTATACGTTGGGGTGTCGGTTATCAAACAGCAATGGTTGTTATATATTGAAATTAACCTTTGATTTATAAACTTGCCCACACAAGCTTATAGACCAAGGGGTCGTTTTGCAGGTCCTAATGTATAAGCGTCCCATACCACTTATACTTTAGGTGTCAGGGTTTAATGAATCGATTATGCTATGACATGCTAGTGGGTATGATGAAACATGCAAGTGCAACTCACACACCCGACTCTGTGCACACAGACCTTTAGTTCCCCCTTTCGGAGCCGTTACCTCCCAGGATACCTCCGTAGTGGCAAACGGAAGCGGTGGGTTGGGCCTCGCCCACCTCCAAAACCAGTAAAAGCACCACTGGTCTGACCTATCGTACGCCTCAACGCTTGGTGCACTAAGCGGACGCCTGCGTACTCTTGCCGGCTGGCGCACCGGACTTCTGCTGGCGAAGTGCTAATCACCCCGCCGAGTCAACGATATCGGTGTCGGTGCAATCGAACTCCCCGATATCGAAAGACCCACCACCTTAACTTTTCCTATTTTATGCACATGCAAGTTTATCGTAAACACATAAAAAAACCGAGCCGAAGCTCCCCGGACCAAAACGTCCGTCTCCAAACCAACCGAGCCGAAGCTCCCCGGACCATCCGTCCGTCTCCAAACCAACCGAGCCGAAGCTCCCCGGACCATCCGTCCGTCTCCAAACCAACCGAGCCGAAGCTCCCCGAACCATCCGTCCGTCTCCAAACCAACCGAGCCGAAGCTCTCATCATTCTTCCTGTGCCAACAGTGTTTGTGAAGAGTGCAACCCTAGTTACTAAGTTACTCTTGTCGGTTTATTATTCTAGTTTACGTTAGCCCAGGACTGCCCCCGGTATACCCCGTGAAGGGCTCTCAAGGGGCACTAGGAACCAAGACGGTGCATTACGGCCCGAAGTTCCCTTTCGCAAGGCACTTATTAATATTGGTTGTCTACCCTTTTACCCGATTTCCTTCTCGTATTACATTAGACTATCCTAGGGTGATTTTAAACCTTCCACTCCTCGGGGAAGACGATCTTTCGTCGAACCCGAGCACATCTTAACTCTAGCTATCACCACTACTCACTACTCTTTATATCTTCCTATTGTAATTTCTTCCACAATTGTTCACCCAGACAAAATGTTTAAACCTCAAAGACTTTCTCAGATCGTGTCCTATTGCATCTCACAACCTGCTATATGCAGACCGACCTAGGCTACATGTCGAACCGGTTATACAATGATCCATTACTCATCCAAATGCCCTAAACTATTTACTGGAGACTTATCTTGGTATAAATAACCTAAATCCAGAAAATGGAAATTTTCCTAATTTATTTGGCATTTAATTAAATTCCTCGAAAATCTCAAGGGCCACCGGTTTGAACATGAACTATCCTAATTATTCATGCAAGATGTCCAGCAAATTTATGATAATTAGTAGGCTATCTCAGAAGGCTAAATCCTAAGTATCATAATTTTCTATCATCAAAATAACCTGAAAAACTATTTGGAAATAATCTCTAATTTCTATAGTTTATGAATCAAGTACAGAAAATATTCTTCCAAAAATTCTAAATAATTTATGACATGAAGATTAAGGCCTAAAATTTGCACTGGCTAAGTTTCATAATTTTCCAGCAAGTGTTCTATCCATAATAATTTTTTAAACATAAAAGCCCTTTCTATCATTTGTGAATAAAGTACTAGATTTACTCAACATAAAATTCTATAAAAATTCAGGGATCAATGTTCTACTAGTCAAGATCTAAATCCAGAATTTTAACTGATTATAATTAATGTAAAGCCTCCAAATAATTGAAACAACAAATTGGGCTAATAATTCTTTAACACATGAAGTATAATATATATTAATCATAAAATTCCAGAAAAATTATCATAAGTCTAATACATCCTAAAACTCCCTCCTCCCGAGTTTCATAATTTTTGGATTAGATTTAGTGCTTAAAATAATTAAATTACATGTTTATCCTATTCCAAAATCTCAACTTTCGAGGTACCTAACTACCTCCAATTCCTTCACTATTTCAACCAGAGGGTTTTCATCATATCCTCCCCCTCTCCTCCAAATTTCAAGGGCATACAAGAGCTTTTGCTCCTATGTCCTTCACAAACCTCAAACTCCCACCCGTTGGAGTTGAGCCAATCTCTTAGGGTAAAATCCACCCTAAGCCACACCATGTTTCCCAAGAGCGTAGACATAGACTCAACAAATCAGTGGCCAACAACTTCAGCCTCTTTTGAGGAGATTTGTCCACTCCATCTCCATTTGTACTTTTCCCCAAAGTACCCCTCACCAAGACCTATCTAGGACTCGATAATTCCCTATTCAAAACTCGACCAATCGAGTTGAAATTTTGTACAGATCTTAATATTGATGACAGGGACCACCACCCAAAATTTGGGGGAGTTTGGGCTTAATTTCATCTCCTAATTAATTTTATATTGTTTATTAAATTTTTACAAAAACTTTAGGCAAAAGTTCTCCAAAAATTCTCATTTTTGGACAGCCTCTCGATATACATATTATAGACCTCCAGTCCAAATTTCAAGTCATTTGGACATGTTATGAACCGTGGGCAACCATTTTAATTTCTGGTTAACCTAGGTCTTGATCCCACCAAAATGAGTGCTGTGGTCAAACCACTCACCCAAATTGAATAAAATCAATTTTAAATTAAAGTAGACCCAGAGGGCTACAACTTTTGTGACTGGTCATTTTTCCTAATTCGGCCTCTAAGTGCCTCGTTTACAGCCCCAAAAATATGTTCAAATAATGCATTTTCCCATTTTGTAATTTATAATAATCAATATATTATAAAGTTTATCCTACTGTTCATCTTCTTCATGAACCCGAACAGACACAGGAAAACATTTTTCCTGTAACGTTTCCGTGATCCGTTGCCGGCCGTCCGGTCACTTCCCTGGCCAGCCACCACCACCACCACCTCCATTGAGGCGATGGCTAGCGGTCGGCGGTGGTTTGGCCGCCGGAGGTGGCGGTTTCCGGCGAACTCAAAATACCTTTTTCATGGTTTTTCCATGAAAACGAGAGATGGATCCGGCTCCGTTGAGCGCGAACCTCCTTTCTAAGAATCCTAAGATCTACCCATGAAAGAGAAGGAGTAGAGGAGGACCTTGTTCGCGGTTTGAAGGCGAGAAGAACGTCGGGGTGCCATGGCGCGGTGGTGGCGTTTGCTGGACTTCTCCTACAGCAAGAACAAGGGTCTATTCTGATTACTTGAGCGTGTAACCTTCTCCTCTTTCCCTAAGTGGGCTTTTATAACTCAGGAAGTGGGAAGATGAAATGGTAAAAGCCATTATGTCCATGAAGTTTCCCCCTTAACGTTTCGGTTACGGTGAAGGGATAAGAAACGGCGGAACTGAACAGGTGTGTCCAGCTGGCGGTTTTCTATTGGACCACCTTTTCCTCATTTATTATATGATTTCAGAAGGAAAACGGCCGGTAGTTACTCCTAGTGTAACTTCCCACACCAGCATTTATTACCACGCGTGTTGGAATAATTTCGGGCCTAAACCGTCGTTTCGGCCAATGTCACGGGCGTGACACGTAGGTCACGGGCGTGACAGGCCCGAATAGTCAATCCTGGGTTCGACGATCGTCGAACTGAGATCGACGATCGTCGATGGAAGGTCACGGGCGTGACACCTCGGGTCACGGGCGTGACAGACCCAAACGGCAGATTGTGGGTCGACGATCGTCGAATTGAGATCGACGATCGTCGAAGGCTGGTCACGCCCTAGGTCACGGGCGTGACCTATAGGTCACGGGCGTGACATGTCCGAACGGCAAATTTCGAGGTCGACGATCGTCGAATTGAGGTCGACGATCGTCGAAGGCTGGTCACGCCCTAGGTCACGGGCGTGACACTCATGTCACGGGCGTGACATGCCCGGGCCGCAAGCTCGACGATCGTCTCACGGCGATCGACGATCGTCGATGGGGTCACGCCCCTAGTCACGGGCGTGACACCTTGGTCACGGGCGTGACATGCCCAGTCAGCACGTTCGACGATCGTCTCGTGGAGATCGACGATCGTCGAAGTAGTCACGCCCAAGTCACGGGCGTGACGGGTCGGTCACGGGCGTGACCAACCCTTGACCCGAAAACTCAATCGATTTATTTTCACTTTTTGTGCTCCCTGGGGTTCTGACTCGACCAACCGACTCCTTAACTTCCGCCATCTCAAAAAGAATCTGATAGACCTCCTCTCCCTGCAGATGGGCCTTGACGGCCTGTACCGAAGATAAGAGTATACGAGAGACAGGTCTTATACCTTCAATGGTAATGAAAGAGTCCCCGTGTCTCACGGTGATCCTCTTTGCCTGGCAGTCAATCTGGGCATAGTTCCAGTGCAGCCATACCATGCCCAGGATCAGGTCGTAGTCCGTCAGCTTCAAAATCGTCGCTGGAGCCTCGAACGCTTTTCCACCAATTTCTGCCTCCATATTGCAGTGATCCGTGGTAAGGAGCTCAGATCCATCCGGTAGTCGCACCCTCATCCTCGAGCCTGTGAACCGCTCCACACCTTCCAGTCCTTCCACGAACGACTCCGACACAAAGGAGTGAGTAGCTCCAGTATCGAACAGCGTGCGGGCAGGCTTGCCGCTGATGAAGACTATACCTGGGGTGATTAGATATCTTAGGGTTCTATAATGAGTTTTTACTTTCCTTGCTATCAATCTAGTGCGATTCAAAGTTTTAACAACTTAAAGGGGAAATTCTATGAAAACAAAGAAGCATTTCGGCATACCTGCGATGACCTGCTCCAGATTCCGCGGCTGTGCAAGGTCCAAGGCATATACCTGCTCTCTTCCCTGTCTACGATCTTCCCCCTGGTATCCTCGACCGCGGCCGCATCCTCGGCCTCCGTAATGCTGAGCTGGTGGGCCGCCCTGATGTGCTGGAGGTGGTGCCCCCCTCATGGGGCAGTTCCTCCGAATGTGCCCAATCTGATGACAAAAGTAGCACTCTGGGGGATACGCCATTCCCCCGGGTCTCGGCATCTCCTGCATCCGAAGGGGTGGAGGGGCCAATACCACCTGTTCCCTCGGCTCCGGCCTCACGTCCTGACGAGGCTGGTCCTCTGTCCTCCTCCCCTCTGGTACAGCACCCCGCCGCTGGTCATTCCTTCCTCTTCATCCCTGATCCTCTGCTGGCCGTTTCCGGCCCCGGGTGGTGTGCCAATCTGCCTCAATCCTTTTGGCCATCTCCAAAATCCGGGAGATGGGCCCATCAGATACAAACAAGAGGGCCTCCCTCAAGTCCTCACGTAGGCCCTTGTAGAACCTCCTGATATACCCTGCCTCGTCCAGCTGGTAGGAATCTGCGTATCGAGCCAGGTGGTCAAACTCTCGATGGTACTCCACCACGGTCCGAGTACCCTGCTTCAGCTGTAAGAACCGCTCCTCCAAATCATCCCTAGCCGACTGCGGAACGAAATACTCCAGCAGTGCGGCCCTGAACTCCTCCCAAGTGACCTCCGCAACCTCCCTATCAGCAAATGTCGTGTCCAACAGCGTCTTCCACCACCTCTTTGCATGGGACTCCAGGCAGGAGACAACCAGAGCCACCCTCTCCTCCCATGGACACCGAATCCCGGTCAGCATCTCGTACATGATATCTAGCCATTCCTCCGTCCGAACAGCCGACTCTGTCCCCAGATAGGACGGGGGAGAAAGACCCCGGAAGATGCTGAGCCAGTTGGCCCCCAGATTGGGCTGCGGGACCGGAACCTGCTGGGCCCTGAAGGCCTCCAGAATGGCAGTCAGGGTCTGTCCCATGTCTGACTGAAGGAAAGGGGTGGGGACCGGTGGAGGTGGTGCAACTCCCTGAGTCTGCTGAACTCCGCCCTGTGGCGTAGGCTGTGATGGAGGCTGCGCAACGAAAACACATGCTGAGAAAAACGTTCAAATATTACCTAAAGGTGGACAAATTATATGTGATCCCCATATGGGCACACCACGCTTCCGCTGCAGCTCAATTGGTGATGAGAGTTGAAAGAACTACATAGTTAAGCGTGCTCGTGCTGGAGTAGTACTGGGATGGGTGACCTCCTGGGAAGTCCCCGTAGTGCGGGCTTGACTATCGAGTTTGACTCATCTAAGGGGGGCTACGGCCACCAACAACCCGCCTGTGGAGGGAGAGGGGTTGGGGTGCATTGGCCTGCAGGCTTGATGTGATAGGCTGACTACCAGTAGTGGGCCCGGGTCTGGACTCTGGTAGGCCGGCGGTGCCAGCTGGGTCCCGCGGGGTTGGTGGGCCTGGACCGTTACACTACTCATCTCAAACTTAGAATGTATAAGGTCAGAGAACTTTTTGCATAGTTTGGGATCAGTGGAGCCAAAAATAATATCATCCACATACACTTGAACTAACAGGATGGTGTCCTTGTGGTGCTTAATGAAGAGGGTTCTATCAACTACTCCCCTAACAAAGTTGTGCTCTAACAGGAAACTAGTTAGAGTCTCATACCAGGCTCTGGGAGCTTGTTTAAGTCCATAAAGAGCTTTTTGCAACTTGTACACAAATGAGGGTTGAGTTGAAGAAACAAACCCAGGAGGTTGTTCAACAAACACCTCTTCCTTTAGCTCACCATTTAGGAATGCACTCTTGACATCCATCTGAAATACCTTAAACTTCATATAGGCTGCATAGGCTAGAAAGATCCTTATTGCCTCTAGCCTTGCAATAGGGGCAAAGGTTTGGTCATAGTCTATACCTTCCTCCTGTCTGTAGCACTGAGCTACAAGCCTAACTTTGTTCCTTACAATATTTCCATTTACATCCAACTTGTTTCTAAACACCCACTTGGTGCCTATGATCAGTTGGCCTTTTGGTCTTGGAACCAAAGTCCATACCTTACATCTTTCAAACTGATTGAGCTCCTCTTGCATTGCAATGATCCAGTGGGGATCTAGCTCAGCATCTTTTATGGTGAGGGGCTCAACCTGTGAAAGGAAACAAGCATGCATCACATCCTGTCTTAATTGATGTCTTATTTGTACACCAACTGATATTTCTCCAATCACTTGAGATGTAGGATGATATCTAAGTGTGACAAGATCAGCAGGTGGGATGTGATCTTCAGCAATAGTTGGAATTAATTCCTCAGGTGGAATTGGATCAACTGTTGGTGGTACAACAACAACTTCTGCAAAGTCTTCATCACTGTCTGAATCAGTGATTTGAAGAGTTGATAGATGGAGAATCTCTTGAGTGACATCTTTATTAGATTCTGGTACCTGCAATGAATTTGAGGAAGGAGAAGTTTCCTTCTCCTTGTAATACATCTGAGATTCATCAAAATAAACATGTACAGACTCCTCAATTTAAGAAGTTGATTTATTAAATACCCTATAAGATTTGCTTACTTGGGAATATCCAAGAAAAATTTCCATTGAATCTTTTGCTTCAAACTTTCTAAGGTATTCTTTGTTATTGTTATGAATGTATACTACACAACCAAATACTCTAAAATAATTAATTTTAGATTTCTTTCCCTTAAACAACTCATAAGGAGTTTTACTCTTAAGCTTGTTTATAAGACTTCTGTTCAAGATATAATTAGCTGTGCTAACAGCTTCTGCCCAATAAGAAAGAGGCATGTTAGCATCTGCCAATAATGTTCCAGCAGCTTCAATCAGGGTTCTATTCTTCCATTCCACTACCCCATTTTGTTGGGGTGTTCTAGGAGCAGAGAAGCTATGTTTGATACCTTCTTTCTCACAGAATTCTTGCATGAGAAGAGAATCAAACTCAGTACCATGATCACTTCTGATCAAGGCAACATGAGTAGAATACTCAGTCTGCACACATATCAGAAAATCTGTAAGAACTTTGAAGTTATCATCCTTAGTTCTCAAGAAGAACACCCAAGTGAACCTAGAGAAGTCGTCTACAATTACTAAAGTGTAATACTTCCCTCCTAGACTCTGTACATTTATTGGGCCAAAAAGGTCCAAATGTAATAAATATAGGATTCTAGGTGAATCACTTTTATTTATAGATTTAAAGGAGTTTTTGGTTTGCTTGCCTAATTGACAAGCCATGCATAGGCTCTCCTTCTTGTAGGGACAAGAAGGTAAACCTCTAACAAGGTTGTATTTAGATAACCTAGATATTTTCTTGAGGTTAACATGGCTAAGCCTCCTATGCCATAAGGTGTTGTTATTTGTTACTTCATTAAATAGGCAGATTTCAGATTGGGTTGAATTAAAATCTACTAAATAAATATTACCCTGTCTAATACCTACTAACACAACATTACTATTTAAAGTAATATTACAGAGAGAGTTAGTGAAAGATACCTGATATCCTGCATCACATAACTGGCTTACTGAGATAAGGTTGTGCTTCAGTCAAGTTACATATGCAACCCTCTTGAAAGTTACTGCTCCAATGGTAATCCTACCATATCCTTCTGTTTGACTACAGCTGGAATCCCCAAAGATCACCTTTGGTCCAAGCTTGGCCTTGAATCTTGACAGATTGTCTTTATTTCCTGTCATGTGTTTGGAACAGCCACTATCCAAATACCATTTATCTTTAGTATATGGATAGGTCTTCACCTGCAAATTAAACAGTTAGACATTGTGGACCCAGACAACCTTGGGTCCATTATTCTTCACATAATGGAAACTTGAAATAAAAGAATAAGCAGGTTGGGGTTTATATCCTAAAGGGTAATATCTCTTAGGTGGGATGCTCCATACAGTTAATGGGTCCACAAACCTAGGTTTTCTATTTATATTAGGGTTTCTAAGGTTCTGGTTGTAATTTTGAAAATCAAATTGAAATTGTCGATCAGCGTTTGACGATTGATGCTCAGATCGTCAAGCATCGTTCGACCATTGAGCCTTCGATCATCGAGCAGCGTCCGAAGCTTTTTGTAGCTCCTTAAATTTTTGTTTTCTCTTTTAGCTTTATTTAAGGCTTGATTAACTTGTTTTACTTGCTCAGTGTTCTTTATTCCATCAGCTGAACTAAATTTTACTGGAGTTGAAAGGTGATTTTTAAGAACCAATGGGGGTTCACTTGATGAGGTTCCTAAGCCTAGCTTATTATTGCCTGACCTAGTGTTTGTCATGCTGGTGATTTCTAGCAGGTTAAGGCTTCTACCATTTAAAGATTCTTCTAATCTCTTGGACTTTGCTAGTTCATTTTTGAGAAACATTATTTCTTCACCAGACTTAGTGAGTTCTGCTTCTAGCCTAGTGTTTTCATTAGAAATAGATTCTGATTCAGCTAACTTATTTCTAAGTTCCTTAATTTCCTTTTCTCAACTAATTAAATCTAAACAAAGAGATTTAAATTCACATTTAAATTCAGCAGAAGAAAAGTCATAAGAAGATAATACCTGATCTCTTGTAGGCATTTCTTCATCATCATAAGAACTCTCTGCAGCTGAGTGATTGCTGCAGGCATCAATTGCCATTAGGCAAATTTCCTTTGCCTTCTTCTCTTCCTCATCTCCACTAGAGCTTGAGGAGGAAGATTCCTCTTCTGTGTCACTCCAGATCTCAACAACAAATCCTTTCTCCTTCTTCTTATTTTTGTAGGAGGAGGACTTGGAGTGCTTCTTGTGATGTTCTTTTTCTTTTCTCTTTTCTTTGTTCTTTTCCTCTGGACACTCAGGTAGAATGTGTCCAGGTTTCCTGCAACCATAACAGATAATTTCTTTAGCAGGAGATCTGTCATACCTTGGTTTATCTTCATATCTTGAAGATTTCTTTCTGAAGTCCTTTCTGCCCATCTTGAGAAACCTTTTGGCAAAGAGTGCCATCAGCTCCTCATTGGATTGGCTTCCTTCAGAAGCATCAGCAGCTTTTAGAGGAAGAGTTTGCTCTTTCCTTGTTGGAGTTGGAGTCTTGGCTTTAGCCTCAGCTTCCCTGGTCTTTAGAACTTGCTCAAAAGACTTGAGCTTATCAAGGAGAGCTTCAGTTTAGATTTCAGTTGTTCTTCTGGCCTCCTTGATAGGCCGGATCCTGAGATCCCATGTGCTGGGGAAGCATATCAATATCTTATCATTGACCTCTGTCAATGTAATCTCCTTATCAAGGGTTCTCAGCTCAATGATGATTGAGTTGAGCCTTGTGTACATGGCTTCAACTGATTCAGCTTTAGTCTTCTTGAAGTTTTCATACTGAGATATAAGGTTAACCTTCTTTCCTTCCTTTCATCAGCTGAACCAGCTACAATCTGGTTCAGTGAGTCCCACATGGCTTTTGCAGAGGTGCAATCAACCACTTTTTGGAAGATTTCATCAGACATAGTCTTAGCCAGAATGTTCATAGCTTTGGCATCAGCTATCTTTGCCTTCTTATAGGCATCATTGTAGTCTGGAGGAGGCACTGCACTGAGATTTGTAGATGTTATAGCAGTGGTTGCAGCAGGAGGTGTTGGAGGTCCTGTCAAAATAGAAGAAAAAATGTCTTCATCAATAGAGTTCATATATAATTTGATTCTTGCCTTCCAGATGCTAAACTTAGCTAAGTTGCAAGCTGGTGGTTGTGTGCTTGAGTAATCTTTGGACTGGGCCATGAAGTGAATATCTATAATCTTGGTATCTATCTAGATCTTGTGACTCAGGTGTTAGCCTGTACAGTCAGTCAACCTCCCTCTGATACCAATTGAAAGTGAGGATAGATACAACTCTAGAGGGGCGGGGGGGGGGGGGTGAATAGAGTATTCAAAAATTATGACACCCTACTCAACTCCCTTCGATTTAATTTGCGGAATGAGTATATAGATATTTGAAACCCTAGAGCCTAACACAAAGTGAAGTGCACTACAAAAAGCTAACTGTAATTACAGTTGAGCTTTGATCCTATCACAGCAACTAGCAATCCTAGTTATTTCTACTCACAGTCACAGTGCAATATTTTAATTAAGCAACACAGATGACACAAGAAGTTTATAGTGGTTCCCTCTAAATAGGTACGTCCACTGTTCTACCCCCCTTGTAGGAATCCACTACAGGTTTTTGTTCAGGTGCCCTGCCACCAACTGATCTGCTTCAGGTAGATCAAGTAGACCCTTTGAGCTTTTGATCAAGAGCTCAAAATCCAACACAGGTTTTTGATCAGGTGCCCTGCCACCAAGGTTCACATTTGAAAGGAGTAATAACCCTTTATAGATATTTGAAACCCTAGAGCCTAACACAAAGTGAAGTGCACTACAAAAAGCTAACTGTAATTACAGTTGAGCTTTGGTCCTATCACAGCAACTAGCAATCCTAGTTATTTCTACTCACAGTCACAGTGCAATATTTTAATTAAGCAACACAGATGACACAAGAAGTTTATAGTGGTTCCCTCTAAATAGGTACGTCCACTGTTCTACCCCCCTTGTAGGAATCCACTACAGGTTTTTGTTCAGGTGCCCTGCCACCAACTGATCTGCTTCAGGTAGATCAAGTAGACCCTTTGAGCTTTTGATCAAGAGCTCAAAATCCAACACAAATTTTTGATCAGGTGCCCTGCCACCAAGGTTCACATTTGAAAGGAGTAATAACCCTTTATACAGGAGGTTGAGAGAGTTAAAGTTTCTTCTCTATTATTAAAACAGATTAGAGAAGCTAGTGGATTGCACAGAGCTAGAAAGCTCTAAAGAATCAAGGCTCCCCATGGCTTAGAGAATATCCAGGAAGAAGTCTTGCTTCAGGGTGCAGGAACTCTTCTGAACTTGAGACAGAGAACTGTCTTAAAATTCTAAAGGAGAAGCTTGAAGAAGACTCTTGATTTGTAATAGGTTGTTCTTCTTTAATCAGCTTCCTTTCTTCTACTTCTTCTTCTTCTTCTAGGCACTGAGTAGATGTTCCTGTAAGCAGGATGGACTCAGGGTTGAAGAAGAATGTTGAAGAGAGATGATCTTCTTAGTTGAATGTGAATTTCTGAGAGCTGTAGATCTTTCTTGCTTTCAATCTCTATGCCAACTTGTTATCTCTCTGTATGTTGCTGTCTATTGTTGTCTTTTGAAAGCACTTTATATATTGGCCTTTGCAACGGCTCTAATCTTTGTTTGAATTTTGTCTTCTTCTGAAATCTGCACTCTAGGCTGCAAATAGCACAAAAAAAAACATATCCCGCAGGCAGACATGCTATAAGGGGATAAAGATTTCTAAGAAGCTGCAAATCCAATCTAATAAAAGGAGTACTAAAGAAAGTCACATCAGAACAAACTCTTTACGACCAAAGAAGACTTTTGTGTCTAACGGCTATAAAGGACAGCATTGCAGATAAAGCAAAAAGGTATTTCAACTAATAAGACAAAGAACTTTGTCAGATAAAGCATTACTTATGCACAAAGGATGGTGTAAAGATTGCCTTGAGATGTATGCACAAAATCAATGAAATAATCATTAAAAATATGCTAAATAAACATGAATTAAATCAAAGAACATAAGGAGTACAAAATTACTAAAGGCAGACAAAAGATCGTCGAACGATCCTTGGAGATCATCGAACGAGGCACAAAGATCGTCGACCTATCAGAACAGATAGTCAAACGACACAGATAGTCGAACTATCAAAGCAGATAGTCAAACTACTACAGCAGATAGTCGAACAATCAGAATAGATAGTCGAGCTATCAAATAGTCGACCTATCAAGACAGATAGTCGAACTATCAAGCAAAACAGATAGTCGACCTATCAAACAGATAGTCGAGCTATCAGATAGTTGAACTATCCAAGCAGATAGTCGAACTATCAAACAGAACAGATAGTCGACTTATCAAGACAGATAGTCGAACTATTAAGCAAAACAGATAGTCGACCTATCAAACAGATAGTCGAGCTATCAGATAGTTAAACTATCCAAGCAGATAGTCAAACTATCAAACAGAACAGATAGTCAACCTATCAAACAGATAGTCGAGCTATCAGATAGTTGAACTATCAAAGGCAGATAGTCGAACTATCAAGAAATCTGTCTGGTCTAAAGAAGTTGAGCGGGGTTCGACGATCGACGAGGCAGATACCACAGATCATTGAGCTAATAAGAGTTGAACTAACTCAGAGTTAGACAATCTCTAGACAGACAAACGTCGACCAACTGATAGACGATCATCGACCAGTCGATAGACGATAGTCGAGCAGCGTTCGACTATAGTCGAACCAAAAATAACTTAACCAAATTTTCATCTGGATAAGTGACAACTCTACAACTAGAGTAATCTAACTAAATAACTAACCTTTGACCATATATAAATCTTGGGTCAAGAGACTAAATGAGAAGACTAAACTCAAATCCAAACTAGGGTACCAATAAGAACCCTTGCCGGGACCGTTAAAAGTTTAGAAAATCAAGTAGGACAACTCGCAAAAATTATTTATGAGCGACCCGCCGGGTCTCTTCCTGCCAATACAAAGCCCAACCCAAGAGATCAAGCGAAAGCTATAACTCTTCGGAGTGGGAACCAATGTTCTGGCATGGTTTGTATAGAGCCCGAGGCAAGCTCCTCCCCCATTTCAAAAAATCCACACTCTATTAAAGAAGTTATCACCCCTTTTTTAGAAAAAGATCTCACTCCACCATCCATCTTTAAAAATAATCCAACCCCGCCATACCCTTCTGAACTTAATAAACAACGTCAGGATGATCAGTACTCCCGCTTCCTAGAGATTTCCAAGAAAATCCACATAAATCTTCCTTTCCACGAAGCTATTTCCCAGATGCCAAAATACGCCAAGTATCTTAAGGATCTCCTCACCAACAAGAAGAAGTTAGAGAACCTTTCGCACGCCATACTAAACGCCGAATGCTTTACTGTTTTGACAAACGATTTGCCGAAGAAGATCAGTTATCCGGGTAGTTTTTATATTCCGTGAGTCTTCGGTGACCTTTTTGTCAAGCACGTATTAGCCGACTTAGGTGCGAGCATAAACATAATGCCCCTCTCATTGTTTAAAAAGCTAGGAATTTGTAGCTTGAACCCCACACGCATGAGTATCATGCTCGTCGATAGATCCGTCAAGTACCCATTAGGAATAGTGGAGGATGTCTTAGTAAAAGTCGACAAGTTCATCTTCCTGGTGGACTTTGTCATTTTGGACATCGAAGAAGATGTCGAGGTTCCCCTGATCCTTGGCCGACCCTTCCTTGCCACTTCCCGAGCCATCATTAACGTAAGAAATGGTAAGCTCTTTCTTCGAGTAGGCGGCGATGAAGTAACTTTCTCTATCACCCCTGCTATGAAAAACACCCTAGCAAATGATGACTCCTGCTTTTTCGTAGATGTCGTAAGAGATGAATCCTCCTATGGCCTCTCAAAATTTGAGAAAATTATTTCTGATTTTTGTTTCTCCTCTTCTCTTCCAACTGAATCGCTACAAGAAAGTGAAGAATCCTCTGCCTGATTCTCTGAATTTGAGAAAGAATTTTCTGATTTTTGTTTCTCCTCTACTCTTCCGATGGAATCGCTGCAAGAAGCTGCCATAGCCGCTAGCCCAACCCTTTTTAATGTTCCTTATAAAAAGTTTACGAAGACATTGTCTTTGAAAAAGAAAGAGTTTCTAAATACTCCTATGAAGAACACCCTACCCTAACACTTAAAGAACTTCCTGAACACCTCAAATACGCCCTCTTAGAAAAGAACTCCAACCTGCCTGTTATAGTTTTTGCCTACCTCACGGATGTCCAAAATGAAGAACTTCTTTTAGTTTTACGTAAACATCGCCGAGCTATTGCTTGGCAGATATCTGATATCAAGGGTATAAGCCCATCCTTCTGCACCCATAAAATTTTAATGGAAGATAATTCACGTAACTCAATTCAACCTCAGCGCCGTATAAACCCGAATATGAAAGAAGTAGTTACAGGCGATGCTATGAAATTATTAGACGCATGAATTCTCTACCATATATCAGATAGTAAGTGGGCGAGCCCTGTTCAGGTAGTACCAAAAAAGGGAGGGATAAAGGTAGTTAGTAATGAAAATAACGAATTAATCCCGACACGGATGGTGACGGGCTGGCGTATGTGTATAGATTATAGGAAGCTTAATGATGCCACCTACAAGGATCACTTTCCTTTGCCGTTTATCGACCAGATTTTAGAAAGATTATAAGGCCATAGCTTATACTATTTTATTGATGGCCTCTCGGGGTATTTTAAAATCCCCACCTCTCCCGAGGACCAAGAGAAAACAACATTCACTTGTCCCTTCGGCACCTTCGCCTACCGAAGAATTCCATTTGGATTGTGCAATGCGCTAGCTAAATTCCATCGATGTATGCTTGCTATCTTTGATGAGTACATAGAAAGCATTATGGAGGTTTTTATGGACGATTTCTCCGTGTTCGGCGATTCCTTTGATAGATGTTTAGAAAATCTCGAAAAAGTTTTAGAACGATGCTAAGAAACTAAGCTTGCCATGAACTGGGAAAAATGCCGTTTTATGGTAAGGGAAGGTTTAGTTTTGGGTCATAAAATTTCTGAAAGAGGTATTGAGGTATATATTGCAAAGATAGAAGTTATCGAGAAGCTGCCGCCGCCTACGAATATAAAAGATATAAGGAGTTTCTTAGGTCACGCAGGTTTTTACCGTCGCTTCATAAAAGACATCTCCAAGATCACTAAGCCCCTTACCCATCTTCTATAAAAAGACGCCCCATTCATTTTTGATGACTATTGCCTTTCTGCCTTCGAACTAATAAAAGAAAAGTTAATTAATGCACCGATTATGATAGCTCCGGCGTGGGATCTCCCTTTTGAGATAATGTGCGATGCGAGTAGTTTCGCGGTGGGAGCCGTATTAGGCAGATGCATATCTATAAACTTCCACCCTAGCTATTACGCTAGTAAAACGCTCACATCTGCACAGGAAAATTACACCACAACTGAGAAGGAGCTCTTAGCTGTAGTTTTCACCTTCGATAAATTTTGTCCTTACATTACGCTTTCAAAAATAATCGTTTTTACGGACCACTCAGCTCTCAAGTACCTTCTTGCCAAAATGGATGCCAAGCCTCACTTGATTCGTTGGGTCTTACTCCTCCAGGAGTTTGACCTAGAGATCCGTGATAAGAGAGGAGCCGAGAATTTAGCCGCAGACCATCTCTCCAGATTAGACAATCCTTTTATAAAAAAATTAAATGAAACATCTTTTAATGATTATTTTCCTGATGAGAAGCTGCTTTCAATCAACGCATCTACTGCTCCTTGGTTCGCACACATCGCTAACTATCTACTGGCCCGGGTGCTCCCAAAAGAGTTCTCCTCTCAGCAAAAGAAGAAATTCTTTTCTGAGCTGAAGAACTACTTTTGGGAAGACCCGCATCTTTTCAAAATCTGTGCGGATCAAGTGATAAAGAGATGTGTTTCTTATAAAGAAGGATTAGATATTTTAAAACACTTACATGAAGGTCTGAAAGGTGGGCACTATCAAGCTGCTCACACTGCTCACAAGGTGCTTTGCGCGGGTTTTTACTGGCCTTGCCTGTTTGGATACGCACAAGCCTTTGTGAGTTGGTGTGATAGGTGCCAACAGTCAGGCAACAATTCAAATAAATATTAAATGCCGCAAAATTATTTCCTTGAGTGTGAAATTTTCGACCTCTTGGGAATCGATTTTGTTGCCCCCTTACTTCTAGCTTCAGAAATAAGTATATTCTAGTTGCTGTTGATTATGTTTCACAATGGGCGGAGGCCCAAGCTCTTCCTACAAATGACTCCCGAGTTGTAGTTATTTTTTTGAAAAAATTATTTTCTTGATTCGGTACGCCTCGAGCCATAGTAAGTGAATGGGGTTCTTATTTTTGTAATGCACAATTTTCAAAAATCCTAACCAAATATGGCGTTACGCATAAGCTTTCGACTGCCTACCACCACCAAACTAACGGACAAGTTGAAGTAGTAAATAGAGAAATAAAAAGAATTTTAGAAAAGACTGTTTCAACTTCTAGGAAAGACTGGTCTGCCAAATTAGACGATGCTCTATGGGCCTACCGAACTGCGTACAAAAATACACTCGGATGTACGCCGTATCAGCTAGTCTATGGAAAATCATGTCATTTACCCGTAGAATTAGAACACTATGCTTTTTGGTCCTTGAGATTTTTAAACTTCGACCCCCATTCCGTTGGCAACCATAGAAAATTTCAACGAAATGAACTCGACGAATGACGCTCTTACGCTAATGAAAATAACAAACTTTATAAAGAACGGACGAAGCATTTGCATGATAAACACTTAAGGCATCCGAAAACCTTTAAGCGGGGCGACCAAGTTCTTTTATATAATTCTCAATTGCGGTTATATCCTGGAAAATTAAAATTTCGTTGGTCTGGCCCCTTTTATGTTCTACAAGTTTTTCCTTATGGTACTATTTTAATTTCTCACCCTGAGAAGGGTAATTTCAAAGTGAATGGCCAGCGTCTTAAACTTTATTTCTCTTGTGATGATGATGTCAGTCCAAACACTATTAAGTATCAGCTGCACGAACTCTAACTTCGAACTTTTACTTGTTGTTAAAAACAATTTTATTCCTGGACAATAATATCTTGTACAATATTCTTGTGTTAGGTCGAGCTCAACGACCTTTATAAACAAAGGGCGCTCTTGGGAGGCAACCCAGGTTTTCTTTTTCTATTTTCTTTATTTTAAATTTTTTTGCCTCGGACGGCTCCGACAAGCTGAAGCTTTTGCGATCATCTGCTGATTCCATCACAAAGTAGACATCTTGGGGAGCGGCATCACTCAGCTTTCACAGTAAATAAATCCGGGGAAGTACATGTTTTACAATTCTTTCTTGCAGTTCTGTACTTTAATTTTCTCTCCTTCTCCAATCCCCTTCTTTTGTCATTGAGGACAATGTCCATTTTAAGCCTCGGGGAGGACTTCCTCCTTCTTTTTGCTAAGGACTTCCTCCTGCCTTTTTTATTATTTCTCGCTTTTTTGTAAAGTTTTTTTTAAAAAATCCAATAGTTTAGACATTTCTTTGGTATTTCAATAGTACCCCTACTTTTGTTTTATTTTTCTCAAAATCTTATATAAAGAACTTGTTATTTATAAAATTTCTAATCCTCCTTTTTAATTTTGTTTCAAAAGTAAAATGTTGGCCATGCTGTGTTTATAATTCACGGTAGCATGTTAAAGTGAAATGTTTTTTTTACAAAACTTTCATTTTTCATTATGGTTTTCTTTATTTATTTTCCTTTACTTTCCTAAAAAAAAATTCTTCATCCAAAATTTTTCTTTTTTCTTTTTGGATAATTTTTTCAAAGTCAACTTTTGATTAGCACAGTAGATGTGAACGATTTAAGACTCATATTTTCCTATGTTTTTAACCAAGTTCATTAGTCTATATTTAATTTTGAGGACCTACTTTTTGAACTTTTTCAAAGCTAATGCTTTAGGAAAAATTTAGGTGCATGTAAATGATATATGCCATTTTTGTTTTCGTTTGAGCTTTCTTGCCAACCCTAAAATTATCCCCTAGTTAACCTCTTTTGAGCCTTTTTCCTATTTCAATTGAAAGCCCCACATTTCATTTTCACCAAAGCCAAAGTTTTCCAACACTTCTTATCACGCTTGAACTTTAAGCTTCATAAATTTCATATTGTAATAAGTTTATTTTATAAATTTGTGGAAATCTTTTTGAAAAAGGATGCTCTGAAGAAATGTTTACTTTTGATTGGCCAATTAAAAATGAAAATATATATATATATATATGTATATATATATATATAAAGACAATTTATTATGGCCTTTGAAAAAGAAAAGCAGAATACAAAAAGGAAGAAGCAAACTTTTTATTATTATTTTAAAGCTCTTTATTTTGGTTTAGCATGATTTTAAGCCTTCATGTTTATCTTTGAACTCCATTCCTAATTTTATGCCTAAACATAACATTTCAGTCCTATTAAGTCCTGTTAATTCATGATCCTAGATTTTCTTATAAGCTAAGTAAAGAGAAATAGTAGATTAGTTAAGTCTTGAATTTAAATATAGATTATTGCTCTTTGTTTAATTTTGGTATAAAATAATTCGTAGAATCAAGTAACATTTCAATTCGTTTTTCATTTTGTTGCTTTGTTTAAATTGTTTACAGAATTCTGATAAAAATTTTTGGATGATTTATTTTTGTTAAGTAAAGTCTATAAAAATAAAACCATGTTTAAATAACTGTTTTAGATTTACGT
Organism: Platanthera zijinensis; assembly: GCA_039513925.1. Classification (NCBI taxonomy): domain Eukaryota; kingdom Viridiplantae; phylum Streptophyta; class Magnoliopsida; order Asparagales; family Orchidaceae; genus Platanthera; species Platanthera zijinensis. Next base: position 116,628,033 of record CM077087.1, read on the forward strand.
TTCGCCTTTTCCATGCTTAGAATTTCGCATAGTACTTGTGATAACATAATTAGAACTTTTGAATAGTCACTTTTATGATAGTCTAGTTTTTATATATTTGCTTGGGGACAAGCAAAACTTAAGTTTGGGGGAATTTGATAATACGTTTTGCAGCCTAAACTATTAGGGTATTTTTTAGGTTTTAATACACAAACCATGTCTTGTATGCCCATATTTTGGCCTTTTTTGTATATAATTTCATCACTAATATGTTTCTTTCTATTTTCAGGTTTCTGCCAGATTTTGTTGTGACACGCCCCCAGGTCATGCCCTTCCCGGGCGTGTACCAAGGGCGTGTAACCCAGTGGAATGAAGTCGTCGGTCCGAATCCAATCTCCAGCAAAAATCAGCAGAAACGCCCTACTGTCACGCCCTCCATGGGCGTGTCTGCCAGGCGTGTCCCGCTAAGTCCCGAGAAGTCAGTACATAGCTTAATTTCAGCGCACCAAAGTAGCGCCGAATCCGGCATGCCCAGGTGTCACGCCCTCCACAGGCATGTTCGAGGGGCGTGTAACCCAACAACCGCGCCAAAATTTATTTCCAACGCCCCATATATCGCACCGAATCAGACACGCCCTATTGTCACGACCTCCAAGGGCGTGTCATAGGGCATGACCCAGCCAGAAAAAATATATAAATAGTGATCATCTTCCAGGGTTTGGGCATCTAGATCTTTGGAGGAGAGGTGCTGCTAATTAGCATAGTTACGGTTTCAAGCCCTTCTCTCCCTCCTCATTTCTAGTCCTTTTTATTTATTTGTTTTTCATGCAAATCCTTATAGCTTTTCTGTATTATTTTCTTATTGTACTTGTAGTCTTGGTGGAAGCTTTCCACATAGTATATGTATGCCCTCCTTTTGACTCTTCACTAAGAAATAAAATAGTTTGTCTTTCTCTTTCAATTCTCCTCGCTGTTAGTTTTCAAATTCTGAATATAATTTTGTTTTTATACACCATGAGTAACTAATCCTCCTTGTACTTGATCTTGATGATCTGAGGTTTGAGCGATTAAGTTATGATGCCTTGAAATTTACTTTTTCATTTTAGGGTTATCACCTTGGATTACTCTTGATTTATCCCAGGCAAAAGGTATATCATCAATACATATTTTCCGCCTCTATTTTCATTCTCAGATAGCCAAGTGGCCGATAGAATGAAGTGAGCATTCAAGAGTAAAGGGAGTTGTACGCACCCCTCGGGGGAGGTAGACGTCCAAATCCCCTAGATTGGAGTAAAATCCAATAGTGGGGTTCACCGCATAAAGCGAGATTTAGGCCTCCGATTCAGATGAGAGTTAGTAGGACCTTCCAAAACTCAGTTGGTCATGACTTCGAGAGAAGCGTGTTTAAGCTTCAGTAACCTCCATGGTTTGTTTCTCAAACCCAGTTTTCTCATCGATATAATAATAGTCTTTGTGTGAGTAAGTTTATTCAACAGTTCCCGGATTTCAATACAACACTTTTTGTCCCCTAGCTACAGTTCGATAGGTATACTTGCCTCATTGGATTGCTAGTTCAGTTGCTTTATTTTCTTCGAAGCTTAGTTTTTCACATCAACTTTTTGGCGCCGTTGCCGGGGATCAAGTCTTGTTGATATATTTAAAACATGAACCTATTACTTTTATCCTCCTTACAAATTAAAATTCAAAAAAATATATAAAAATATATATATTTATTACCATTCTTAATAGAAACCCACATCACAAGTTTCCTACACCAACAAATTCTCTCAAAAAGTGCAAAGCGGCTTTAAGTGCCGGTATCTTTTCTAGTACCTTGCGAACCCTTTATCGGGTAGTCCTTTGGAAGTTTGGGAGCTAAAACATCTAAAAAAATCAATTTTAAAAAACCCCAATCTTCTCTCTTTCTTCTTCCATTGCATGACCCGGGGAAGTCCGTCGGTTATTTTGGACTCGGACCACGAAATTGAGCGAACTCTTCGGAGAAGATTGCGATTTCAAGGCCCTACACTCCAAATATCGGTTGAGCATTCCGATTCATATTCTACCTTAAGAATGGAAATACCCAATGCAGAGGAGGTCTTGCAAAGACTCAACCAATAGGAAGCCATGCAGAGGACTATGTCCCATTATGCAAGACCAAACATTGAGGGTACAGAATCTAGCATAGTTTGCCCTGCTATTGCTAACAATAACTTCGAACTAAAGACTAGCATATTTCAAATTGTGCAGCAATATGTGCAATATGACGGACTTTAGGACGAAGATCCGAACGCGCATATAGCTAGCTTTCTTGAGATCTGTGATACCTTCAAAATTAATGTTATCACAAATGATGCTATTAGGCTAAGATTATTCCCTTTCTCTCTTAGAACTAAGGCTAAGCAGTGGCTGAATTCTCTACCTAAAAATAGTATCACAACCTGGAATGAATTAACTGAAAAAATTTTGGCGAAGTATTTTTCGCCAGCTAAAACTGCAAAACTGAGGAATGACATTTTCGCTTTTGGACAAATCGACTCTGAAACCTTATACGAGACTTGGGAAAGATTGAAATAATTATTAAGACGATGTTTACATCACGCGCTGCCTGTATGGTTACAAGTGTAGACGCTCTACAACGGGCTAAATCAAAATACAATGCAAATGATAGACGCAGCTTCTGGCGATACTTTAAACCATAAGTCCCTGGAAGCAGCTCTTGATCTTTTTGAGGACATGTCCACATCACTCCCGAACAATACTACATGTATCTTTGAAGTGGACAACGTCTCCCAGCTCGCTCTGCAAGTTGAAATATTAAACAAAAAGATAACGGAGATGACTGCTGCGTCCGCCCCTCAGGTATGGGAATCTGCAACTCCCCCTCCCTCCGAACAATTGTACTATGTTAATAATATATCTCGAAAAACTATGCATAATTTTTCTGCTCCTAATTATCCTGCTCCTGGTTTTTCTTTTCCGAATAACTATAATCGTGGTTTACGTAATCATCCGAACTTTTCATGGAGTAATCCCTCCAACGCAATACGTCCGCCACCACAAAATGTTTTTTCTGCACCACAACCACCACCTACCCAAAATTTTCCAAAACCTCCAAGTTTTGAGGAAATGTTTGCTAAATACATGAATATAAATGATGCAACTATAAGAACCCTTGCCGGGACCGTTAAAAGTTTAGAAAATAAAGTAGGACAACTCAATAAAATTATTTCTGAGCGACCAGCCAGGTCTCTTCCTACCAATACCGAGCCCAACCCAAGAGATCAATCGAAAGCTATAACTCTTCGGAGTGGGAAGCAAAGTTCTGGAATGGTTTGCACAGAGCCCGAGGCAAGCTCCGCCCCCATTAAGAAAAATCCACCCCATGCTGAAGAAGTTATCACCCCTATTTTAGAAAAAGATCTCACTCCACCATCCATCTTTAAAAATATTCCAACCCCGTCATACCCTTCTGAACTTATTTAACAACGTCAGGATGATCAGTACTCCCGCTTCCTAGAGATGTTCAAGTAAATCCACATAAATCTGCCTTTCCACGAAGCTATTTCCCAGATGCCAAAATACGCCAAGTATCTTAAGGATCTCCTAACCAACAAGAAGAAGTTAGAGAACCTTTCGCACGTCACGCTAAATACAGAATGCTCTACTGTTTTGACAAACGGTTTACCGAAGAAGATTAGTGATCCGGGTAGTTTTTTTTATTCCGTGTGTCTTCGGTGACCTTTTTGTCAAGCACGCATTAGCCGACTTAGGTGCGAGCATAAACCTGATGTCCCTCTAATTGTTTAAAAAGCTAGGAAATGGTAGCCTCAACCACACACACATGAGTATCCAGCTCGCCGATAGATCTGTCAAGTACCCATTAGGAATAGTGGAGGATATCTTAGTAAAAGTCGACAAGTTCATCTTCTTGGTAGACTTTGTCATTTTAGACATCGAAGAAGATGTCGAGGTTCCCCTGATCCTTGGCCGACCCTTCCTTGCCACTTTCCGAGCCATCATTGACATAAGCAATGGTAAGCTCTTCCTTCGAGTAGGCGACGATGAAGTAACTTTCTCTATCACCCCTGCAATGAAAAACACCCTAGCAAATGATGACTCCTGCTTTTTCGTAGATGTCGTAAGAGATGAATCCTCCTATAGCCTCTCCAAATTTGAGAAAGAATTTTCTAATTTTTGTTTCTCATCTTCTCTTACAACTGAATCGCTGCAAGAAAGTAAGAATCCTCTGCTTGCCTCTCTCAATTTGAGAAAGAATTTTCTGATTTTTGTTTCTCCTCTACTCTTCCGATGGAATCGCTGCAAGAAGCTACCATAGCCGCTAGCCCAACCCTTTTTCATGTTCCTTATAAAAAAGTTTACGAAGACATTGTATTTGAAAAAGAAAGAGTTTCGAAATCCTCTTATGAAGAACCCCCTACCCTAGAACTTAAAGAAATTCCTGAACACCTCAAATACGCCTTCTTAGAAAAGAACTCCAACCTGCCTGTTATAGTTTCGGTCTACCTTACGGATGTCCAAAATGAAGAACTTCTTTTAGTTTTATATAAACATTGCTGAGCTTTTGCTTAGCAGATATCTGATATCAAGGGCATAAGCCCATCCTTCTACACCCATAAAATTTTCATGGAAGATAATTCGCATAACTCAATTCAACCTCAGCGTCGTATAAACCTGAATATGAAAGAAGTAGTTCAAGGCGAGGTTATGAAATTATTAGACGCAGGAATTATATACCCTATATCAGATAGTAAGTGGGTGAGCCTTGTTTAGGTAGTACCAAAGAAGGGAGGGATAACGGTAGTTAGTAATGAAAATAATGAATTAATTCCTACACAGACGGTGTCGGGCTGGTGTATGTGTATATATTATAGGAAGCTTAATGACACCACCCGCAAGGATCACTTTCCTTTGCCGTTTATCGATTAGATTTTTTAAAGATAATCAGGCCATAGCTTTTACTGTTTTCTCGATGGCCTCTCGGGGTATTTTCAAATCCCCATCTCTCCCGAGGACCAAGAGAAAACTACGTTCACTTGTCCCTTCAGCATTTTCTCCTACCGAAGAATTCCGTTTGGATTGTGCAATGCGCCAGCTACATTCCAGCGATGTATGCTCGCTATCTTTGACGAGTACGTAGAAAGCATTATGGAGGTTTTTATGGACAATTTCTCCGTGTTCGGCGATTCCTTTGATAGATGTTTAGAAAATCTCTAAAAAGTTTTAGAACGATGCGAAGAAACTAACCTTGCCCTGAACTTGGAAAAATGCCATTTTATGGTAAGGGAAGGTTTAGTTTTGGGTCATAAAATTTCTGAAAGAGGTATTGAGGTAGATATTGCAAAGATAAAAGTTATCGAGAAGCTGCCGCCGCCTACAAATATAAAAGCTATAAGGAGTTTCATAGGTCACGCAGGTTTCTACCGCCGCTTCATAAAATACTTCTCCAAGATCACTAAGCCCCTTAACAATCTTCTAGAAAAAGATGCCCCATTCATTTTTGATGACTCTTACCTTTCTGTCTTCGAACTAATAAAAGAAAAGTTAATTAATGCACCGATTATGATAGCTCCGGCGTGGGATCTCCCTTTTGAGATAATGTGCGATGCGAGTAGTTTCGCGGTGGGAGCTGTATTAGGCCAACGCATATCTAAAAACTTCCACCCTATCTATTACGCTAGTAAAACACTCACATCTGTACAGGAAAATTACACCATAACTGAGAAGGAGCTCTTATCTGTAGTTTTCGCCTTCGATAAATTTTGTCATTACATTACGCTTTCAAAAATCATCATTTTTACGGACCATTCGGCTCTAATGTACATTCTTGCCAAAACGGATGCCAAGCCTCTCTTGATTCGCTGGGTCTTACTCCTCCAGGAGTTTGACCTGGAGATCCGTGATAAGCGAGGTGCCGAGAATTTGGCCGCAGTGCATCTCTCTAGATTAGACAATCCTTTTATAGAAAAATTAAATGAAAAATCTTTTAATGATTATTTTCCTGATGAGAAGCTGCTTTCAATAAATGCATCTACTTCTCCTTAGTTCGCACACATCGGCAACTCTCTAGTGGCTCGGGTGCTCCCAAAAGAGTTCTCCTCTCAACAAAAGAAGAAATTCTTTTCTGAGCTGAAGAACAACTTTTGGGAAGAACCGCATCTTTTCAGAATCTGTGCGGATCAAGTGATAAGGAGATTTGTTTCTTATGAAGAAGGATTAGATATTTTAAAACACTTACATGAAGGTCCAACGGGTGGGCACTATCAAGCTGCTCACACCGCTCACAAGGTCCTTTGCGCGGGTTTTTACTAGCCTAGCCAGTTTAAAGACGCACAAGCCTTTGTGAGTAGGTGTGATAGTTGCCAACGGTTGGAACCATTTCAAATAAAAATGAAATGCCGCAAAATTATTTCCTTGAGTGCGAAATTTTCGACCTCTGGGGAATCGATTTTGTTGGCCCCCTTCCTTCTAGCATCGAAAATAAGTATATTCTAGTTGCTGTTGATTATGTTTCATGATGGGCAGAGGGCCAAGCTCTTCCTACAAACGACTCCCGAGTTGTATTTATTTTTTTGAAAAAATTATTTTCTCGATTCGGTACGCCTCGAGCCATCGTTAGTGACAGGGGTTCTCATTTTTGTAACGCACAATTTTCAAAAATCCTTACCAAATACGGCGTTGTACATAAGCTTTCAACTGTCTACCATCCCCAAACTAATGGACAGGTCGAAGTAGTAAATAGAGAAATAAAAAGAATTTTAGAAAAGACTGTTTAAACTTCTAGGAAAGACTGGTCTGCAAAATTAGACGATGCTCTATGGGCCTACCGAATTGCGTACAAAACTGCCCTCGGAAGTGCTGTATCGGCTAGTCTATGGAAAATCATGTCATTTACCTGTAGAATTAGAACATCGTGCTTTTTGGGCCTTGATATTTTTAAACTTCGACCCCCATTCCGTTGGCAACCTTAGAAAATTTCAACTCAATGAACTCGACGAATGACGCTCTTACACTTACGAAAATAACAAACTTTATAAAGAACAGACGAAGCGTTTGCACGATAAACACTTAAGGCATCCAAAAACCTTTAAGCTGGGCGACTAAGTTCTTTTATATAATTCTCGATTGCGGTTATATCCTGGAAAATTAAAATCTCGTTGGTCTGGCCCCTTTTTTGTTCTACAAATTTTTCCTTATGGTACTATTTTAATTTATTACCCTGAGAAGGGTAATTTCAAAGTGAATGGTCAGTGTCTTAAACTTTATTTCTTTGGTGATGATGATGTCAGTCCAAACACTATTAAGTATCTGTTGCACGAACTCAAACTTTAATTCTTGTGTTGGGTCGAGCTCAATAACCTTTATAAACAAAGGGCGCTCTTGGGAGGCAACCCAGGTTTTCTTTTTCTATTTTCTTTATTTTAAAATTTTTTGCCTCGGACGGCTCCGGCAAGCTGAAGCTTCTGCGATCATCTGTTGATTCCATCACGAAGAAGACATCTGGGGGAGCGGCATAACTCAGCTTTCGCAGTAAATAAATCCGGGAAAGTACATGTTTTTCAATTCTTTCTTTAAGTTCTGTACTTTAATTTTTTTTTGTTCTCCAATCCCCTTCTTTTGCTATTGAGGACAATGTCAATTTTAAGCTTGGGGGAGGACTTCCTCCTTCTTTTTGCTAAGGACTTCCTCCTGCCTTTTTTTTATTTATTTCTCAGTTTTTTGTAATGTTTTTTTTAAAAAATCCAATAGTTTAGACATTTATTTGGTATTTAAATAGTACCCCTACTTTTGTTTTGTTTTTCTAAAAATCTTATATAAAGCACTTATTATTTATAAAATTTCTTATCCTCCTTTTTAATTTTGTTTCAAAAGTAAAAAGTTGGTCATGCTGTGTTTCTAATTCACGGTAGCATGTTAAAGTGAAACATTTTTTCCAAAACTTGCATTTTTCATTATGGTTTTCTTTATTTATTTTCCTTTACTTTCCCCAAAAAAAAATTCATCATCCACTATTTTTCTTTTTTCTTTTTGGAAAATTTTTGCAAAGTCAGCTTTTGACTAGCACAGTAGATGTAAACGATTTTAGACTCATATTATCCTTTGTTTTAAACCAAGTTCATTAGTCTATATTTAATTTTTAGGACCTACTTTTTGAACTTTTTCAAAGCTAATGCTTTAGGAAAACTTTAGGTGCATGAAAATTATATAAGCCATTTTTTTTAGTTTGAGTTTTCTTGCGAACCCTAAAATTATCCCCTAGTTAACCTCTTTTGAGCCTTTTTCCTATTTCAATTGAAAGCCCCACATTTCATTTTCACCAAATCCAAAGTTTTCAAACCCTTCTTATCACACTGAAACTTTGAGCTTCATAAATTTCATGTTGTAATAAGTTTATTTTATAAATTTGTTGAAATCTTTTTGAAAAAGGATTCTCAAGTGAAATGTTTACTTTTGATTGGCAAATTCAAAATGAATATATATATATATATATATAAAGAGACAATTTATTATGGCCTCTAAAAAAGAAAAGCAGAATACGAAAAGGGAGAAGCAAACTTTTTTATTATTATTTTGAAGCTATTTATTTTGGTTTAGCATGATTTTAAGCCTTCATGTTTTTCATTGAGCTCCATTCCTAATTATATGCCTAAACCAAACATTTTAGTCCTATAAAGTCCTATTAATTCATGCTCCTAGATTTTCTTATAAGCTAAGTAAAGAGAAATATTTTATTAGTTACGTCTTGAATTTAAATATAGATTATTGCTCTTTGTTTAATTTTGTTATAAATTGCCTCATAGAATCAAGTAACATTTCAATTAATTTTTCATTTTGTTACTTTGTTTAAATTGTTTAAAGAATTATGTTAAAAATTTTTGGATGATTTTTTTTTGTTAAGTAAAGTCTATAAAAATTAAACCATGTTTAAATAACTGTTTTAGATTTACGTTTTGCCTTTTCCCTACTTAGAATTTCGCATAGTACTTGTGATAGCATAATTAGAACTTTTGAATAGTCACTTTTATGATAGTCTAGTTTTTATATATTTTCTTGGTGACAAGCAAAACTTTAGTTTGGGGGAATTTGATAATACGTTTTGCAGCCTAAACTATTATGGTATTTTTTAGGTTTTAATACACAAACCATGTCTTGTATGCCCATATTTTGGCCTGTTTTTGTATATAATTTCATCACTAACATGTTTCTTTCTATTTTCAGGTTTCTACCAAATTTTACTGTGACATTCCCCCAGGTCATGCCCTTCCCGGACGTATACCAAGGGCGTGTAACCCAGTGGAATGAAGCCATTGGTCCGAAGCCAATCTCCTGCAAAAATATGCAGACACGCCCTACTGTCACGCCCTCCACGGGCGTGTCTGCCAGGCGTGTCCCTCCAAGTCCCGAGAAGTTAGTACAGAGCTTAATTTCAGCGCACCAAAGTCGCGCCAAATCCGGCACGCCCAGGTGTCACGCCCTCCACAGGCGTGTTCGAGGGGCGTGTAACCCAGCAACCGCGCCAGAATTTATTTCCAACGCCCCATATGTCGCACCAAATCAGACACACCCTATTGTCACGCCCTCCAAGGGCGTGTCATAGGGCGTGACACAGCCAGAAAAAAAATCTATAAATAGTGATCATCTTCCAGGGTTTGAGCATCCGTATCTTGGGAGGAGAGGTGCTGCTAATTTGCATAGTTACAGTTTCAAGCCCTTCTCTCCCACCTCATTTCTAGTCCTTTTTATTTATTTGGTTTTCAAGCAAATCCTTGTAGCTTTTCTGTATTATTTTCTCATTGTACTTGTAGTCTTGGTGGAAGCTTTCCTCATAGTATATGTATTCCCTCCTTTTGAATCTTCACTAAGAAAAAAAATAGTTCGTCTTTCTCCTTCAATTCTGCTCGCTGTTAGTTTTCAAATTCTGAATATTATTTTATTTTTCTACACCATGAGTAACTAATCCTCCTTGTACTCGATCTTGATGATCTGAGGTTCGAGCGATTAAGTTATGATGCCTTGAAATTTACTTTTTCTTTTTAGGGTTATCACCTTGGATTACTCTTGATTTATCCCGGGCAGAAGGTATATCATCAATACATATTTTCCGCCTCTGTTTTCATTTGTGGCGAGCCGAGAGGCCGATAGAATGAAGTGTGCATTCAAGAGTAAAGGGAGTTATACGCACCCTTTGAGAGAGGCAGACGTCCAAATCTCCTGGATTGGAGTAAAATCCAATAGTGGGGTTCACCGCATAAAGCGAGCTTTAGGCCTCCGATTCAGACGAGAGTTAGTCGGACCTTTCTAAACTCAGTTGGGCACAACTTCGAGAGAATCTTGTTTAAGCTTCATGAACCTCCACGATCAAGGACTTTTACCCTATTAAGTTTAGGTTTATTGTTATCACATTTCTTAGTTAACTCTTGCCGAGGTGATTCTTGATCGAGTGCTCTTCCATTTCATAGTTTCAACCTTTCTTTGTTATCGCTTCAAAGAGTTCTCCAATTAATTGTGGTAGTTCTCTTTCTAGCAGTCGCCTTCTTCCCTTTATTGCAATTAGTTTCTCAAACCCAGTTTTCTCATCGATAAAATAATAGTCTTCGTGTGAGAAAGTTTATTCAACAGTTCCCGGATTTCAATACGCCACTTTTTGTCCCCTAGCTATAGTTCGATAGGTATACTTGCCTCATTAGATTGCTAGTTCAGTTGCTTTATTTTCTAAGAAACTTAGTTTTGCACATCAGCAGCCCACCCAATTGGGGGTACTCCATTTACGGTACCTAGACACCTCTCTTCGTTCAACCAAAAAGTTTTGGCCCTACCCAGAAGCTTCATCCGAGCAACTCACACCTTTTCAACGTCTGTCAGGTTGTGCCACTAAAAATAGCACTCAATCTCCATGATCTAGTCTAAAAATACTTGGGGCTCACCCATACCATCGTATGATGATGAATCTTTCTTCACGGCCCTAGTGACATCAAACTCATATGGAGCTCTCGGCGCTTGCTCATCGTCCTGATAATGGGGATGGTTTTTTCTCTCATTTCGCTGATCAGTGCCCTGGGGTAGAGTGCCCTGTCGATATAAACCTACACCGTCAAGAGGGTTAGCAACGGGGTTTCAAGGCACCGCTTGATTTAAAACCAGACCTTGTATTAATTGAGTGAGGGAATCGAACCTCTCGTTAAACTCTTCCCGAAGCTCCGCGATCATTGCTGGAGCATGCGCAACCTCATGGTCATCTACCATTTATGAAATGGAAAGGGGAATACTCTGAGCCACGCCTAGTGCGTATGATCAGTAGGACAAGCAATTTTTTTGTTTTTTTTGTAAAAATTGGTCTTTACTATGACTCGAGCACGAACACGAGAGGGTTGATAGCCTACGATAGAATAGAGAAGGATTGTGTCGATTGAGAAATCAACACAACCTTCCTCTAATAACAAATTTTATGTAATCCCGTCCTAAAGATCCTTAACAGACAACGTATCGAAGTCTCTCGTTACGCTTAACGCTCTCTATTCCGCACACAAACGACACACAGCTATCACAATGGATTTTATTAATCTCTCACGCTAACTTACGGGTAGCCGAACCGGAAGTGGATCGGAGAATGGCTATAGGCCAAAATCCTATCCGGCTAAAAGGAACAATATTGGTTCCGATGAGCGCGGTGTTGTACCAAAAAAAATCCAGCAAAACAAATCGATTCGAATAGGGTGGATGTTTCCCCAACAAGAACAAAGCAGGGATCGTAAATCCTTTTTTTTGTATGTTTTAGAAATTTCAAAGAAAGCACAAATCCACAAGAAAATAACAACCAAAAATCTGATGTTCCAAAGTCACGGCAAAACTCAACCACCACAAGAAAAATCTGAGAAAGGAAAACTCTTTGGTAGGAAGTTTCGTTACCCACTCAGAGTTTGTTGATTCGAGATGAGGATCCACTACAATCAATCATTCCCACCACTAGCCCACCGGAGATGAGCCGACAAAGATGTACACGTCCTCTTTCGTCTACCTGCGCCCGAGTGAGTTTCCCGATCCTATGTTGCTCCTTGGATCCTCTTCGAGGTGCTGGCCGAATAGTCTTGAGGAGGAGAGGGAAGAAACGATTATGGGAGAAGGGAGAGGGGAAGGAGGAGTAGTGGAGAAGGATAAGATGGGAAGGGAGGAGGAGAGGTGGTGGCCCGCGGCCTAGCGGGGTACCAGGTTCTTGGCGGAATCGAGAGGGAGAGCGAAGAGAGGGGGGCGGCGGATTAGAGGAGAAAGATTCTTAGGGTTTCAATTTCTTTTTTCAATAATAATCTCCAATTACATCTCAAATTCATGGCCTTCTATAGCCTTACACACACCAATGGCTATATGCATCCAAAAATAAACTAAAAGCAGCAATGGCCGGCAAAACACAGGCTAGAATAAATGTCCAAAATAACATAATGAAATGAAATAGTAAATTAATTAAGGTTCTTCATGAGCCAAGGGAGAAGGTTGTAACGTTGCCCGTAAAGCTCGTCGAGGAGTTGTAAATGCTTGGATGGTAGCGGTTGATAATCATCAACCGCATCTTCATCAAGCTGAGGGCCATCGTCCCCATCAAAAGGGCATAGCAATGGGTTCGTCAAAGATAAGTGCCATACAGGATTGGACAGTGATGTCTTCAGTGGCTGAAGTCAGGAGCTTCCTTGGACTTGCGGGCTACCACAAACGATTTGTGGAAAACTTCTCATGGATTGCTTTACTTCTGACCACTTTGACGAGAAAAGATCAGAAGTTCATTTGGATGCCAGAGCGCATCCGAGCTTCTGAAGAGCTGAAGAGTCGTTTGACCACGGTGCCTGTGTTTATATCGCCATGTAGTATAGACGGCTATGAGATCTACAGTGATGCTTCAGGGAGCGGCTTAGGCTGCGTTCTTCTGTAATTTGGTAAAGTGATTGCTTATGGCTCACGCCAGTTAAAGGTGCATGAGATGAACTACCCCGTCCATGACTTGGAGTTGGTGGCGGTAATCTTTGCGCTAAAGTTGTGGCGACACTATCTTTATGGAATTAAAGTGGATATCTATACAGATCACAAGAGACTAAAGTATTTGTTAGATGAGAAGGATCTGAATATGCGACAATGGAGGTTGATGGAGTTCCTCGGGGACTACACTTTCGATATTCACTATACTCCCAGAAAGGGAAATGTGGTCGCGGATGCTTTGAGTTTTAAGACGCAAGTACGGGCAAATTAGTTTTAGAGACATGATGAGCGGCTAATCCAAGAGATGGAAGCGTTAGAGATATATTGTGTTGACAAAGATGCTACGGCCGATGCATGCTTGAACTGGATGGAGGTACAATATGACATTACAGACAAGGTTCGGCGAGCAACGGAGCATGACGAAAGTCTCCAACGCTATGCAAAGGATGGTCTTGGTGACCAATTCTCCTGGGATGATGTATTGTTGCGAAAAGATGGTCGGTTGTGCGTCCCGAGTACGGGGAAGTTGAGAGAAGAGTTGATGTACGAAGCGCCCTTTGCCAAGTACTTAATTCACCCTGCGAGCACAAAAATGCATAGAGACATGAAGAAGTTGTTCTGGTGGCCCGGACTATAGAAAGACATAGCTCGTTATGTGACAGAATGTCACACGTGTGCTTTGGTGAAAGCGGAATGCCAGAAGCCTGGTGGCTTCATGAAGCCGTTTCCGATTCTGGAGTGGAAGTTTTATGATATTTTCAATGGACTTCGTGCACGGGTTGCCGAGATCTCAACGCGGTCATGATTCTATCTGGGTGATTGTAGATCGATTGACAAAAGTGGCTCACTTCCTTCCAAATAAGAGAGACGATCCAGTGGAAACCTTGGTTAAGCTCTATGTGGAACAGATTGTTCGACTGCACGATGTTCCTCGGAGCATTGTAGGTGATCGTGATGGGAGATTCACCTCAACTTATTGGAGGAAAATTCATCAAATGTTGGGCACAAAATTAGCATTCAGTACGGCCTTTCATCCCCAAACGGATGGCAAGACTGAGCAAACAGACAAAACGATGGAAGATATGCTTCGTATGTGCGCCCTGGATTTCAGTAAGAAATGGGAAGAGTATAATTATCTTGTGGAAATGTCCCATAATAAGAGCGACGAAGAGAGCATCGGTATGGCACCGTTTGACGTTTTATATGATCGTAAACACCATTAGCTTGGGCAAAATTAGGCGAATCCAAGCTTAATGGGTGAAAGGAAGTCGAAAATGCTACCTCAATAATACACTCTATTCGAGAGAGGCTATTGATAGCCCAGGATCGACAAGCAAAGTACTACAATGTCAAGAATCGGAACGTAGAGTTTACGATGGGAGATTGGGTCTATTTGAAGACCAAACCCTTCAAAGGCATATCAAGGATTTAGCGTTTGAAAATGCTAAGTCCGAGATACCTTTGTCCATTTGAAGTGGTGGTCTGAGTTGGGGAAGCTGCTTATTGGATAGCACTGTCAGCAGAGTTGCGTGGATTGCATGATGTATTCCACATCTCAGTACTTGGCAAAGCCGTCAAGGATCCAGCTCAAGTAGTTGAGAATGATCGTGTACCGGTCGAGTATGGGCTATCGACGAAAGTTAGACACATTCAGATCGAGGATCGAGTCGATAAACAGTTGCAGAACAAGATAATCGGGATCGTCAAAGTCCGGTAGGACAATTGTGGCCGTGAGAAGCTAACATGGGAGCGAGAGCAGACTACGCGAGCTGAGTTTCCCGAACTTTTTGTATAAACTGTTGAATGGGTACATTTTGTTATGACAGATCTTTTAATATTATTGCATTGTGATTCTTGTTCCCATGCAGAATAAAAATTTTCGGACGAAATTTATCTTAAGGAGGGGTGGATTATAACACCCCAAAAACCTTATGCCCAAAAATGGGGTCAGGCTGGGTTACACGGCCTAGGACACAGGCATGTCCCATGCACACGGTAAAGGACACGTGCGTATTCCAGGGCATGTCCTTTACTGTGCGCGTCGAGTTGAGTTCTCGGGATAGTACGGTCGACGATCGTCGAGAGGTGATATGGCCTGAGACACACCCATTTCCAAGGCGTGTCCTGCTCGGGTCTGTAACCAGGCGGCGTTGAGTGGTGTTGAGTATGGAGCACGACCTATGACACAGGAATGTCATAGGGGCGTGTTGGGCACACAGCCAGGGATACGGGCGTGTGCCTTTGCCATGTTCTTCAAGGGTTATTTGGTCCTGTGTTGAAAGGGTGACACGGGCAGTCACACGGCCGTATCACAGTTGACACGAGCGTGTCAACCCTGTGCCACGGGCATATTGGAGCCCGTGTTCTGGTTTGTTTTGAGTGGGTTTGTGCACTGCTTGGAGCACACGGCCTGGGACATGGGCGTGTCACAGGCCGTGTCAAGTAAAATTTGGACTTTTGGGCAGATCTTGGCCATCCAATTATTTCTATTTGGATCCAATGGCCAAGGTGCTTTCTTGTAGTGATAAGACTGGGGGTTGGCATCTTCTCTCATTCATATCAAGAGAGAAAAAGGTAGATCTTGGAGATAGGAGAAGGAGGAGAAGGTCAAGCCATTGGTGGAGCTCCCGTGGTCCGATTCGAGATCTGAGGCTAGTTCTGTGGAGGAAAAGCTGATGCGGTGTTTTCCAACCGAACATATTTTTGATGGATCCCAAGCGATCGTCAAGGGTAACGATCTTCCTTCATGGACAAGTGAAGTCCTCCTTTATGTATGAGAATGAGATCCTACACCAAAAGGTAGAATAGTAAGTGATTATTGTGGGTTAATAGTTGTTACCCCCAATTGAGTCTTCATTTAGACCCGGAAATATGTAGTACGGGATAGGCATGCTGTGTGAAGCCCATCTGGACAGGTTTATCTGGATTGGTAATGTTTCATATTCCGCACCGGAGAAGTCTCTGCATATAAACGTGTAGTTTGTGGGGTCAATGGGTTGTGTTTGTGAAGGGAAGTAGCAGGAAGTACTTGAATGAGGAATTCCGGGAAAACACCCTTTTAATGCTTGTATTGTATGCTATGAAAGACCAGTTTTTTTGCACTGCATGAACTGCATGGTTTGGGTTGAGTTTGGGTGCAGATAGTGATGTAGAGACGACCGTGATTCAGACGTAACTATAATACGGACTCCTAAACGTTACCGAACAAGAAATAAAAAGAGGGAACGCCGACCAAAAGCGAACGAAAAGGGGTCGGTTGGTTCCCAAAATCCGGGACTCGATACCACGTCCTTAGGACCTACCTCTCCAATAAGCACAGAACTCACCGTAAGCCAGACTCGATACAACGTCCTTAAGACCTACCTCTCCAACAAGCACACAACTCACCGCACCTACACAAGCATCTATTCATTTCAATATAGCCATTTCAAGCGCAGCAATAATTTATTTCAGAGCGGCGGAAATCCTTTAAGAGCGATTGAAATTCGAGTCGTAATTAATTCCCTTGTTGGCACATAAATTGCGCCGAACGGAAGAGCAAATCGAGGCGAGGCCACGTTGCACTTCCGAGACGGATCTACCCATTCCAGACTACAAGAGATTCAATAACAACACCTTCAAATTCAGATTTTGCAAGCGACGGATTTAAAAATCGCGGAAAAAACGGTGCATGAAAAACCTCCACAAACTAAAGCAAGAATCACACAAAGAAAGAGATTACCCAACCGGGATGAAAGTTCACACAAAGATAAGGTGGGAGAATCACTCTCTCCACGGATCCGCCGGCATTACACCGAGGGGTTTGCAACCTTCTTCCACGGAGTCGCACCAAGGAAGCCACGCCGGAGTCGCACCGAACGGATGGAGGGAGCAAGGGGCGGCGGTTTGACACCACACAAGGGGGGTCGGCGGTTTCACACCACCAAGGGGTCGGCGGCTTGGAGAAAGCTCTTGGCCGAAATTCTCAAAGGAGAGGGAGTTTTAGGTTTCAAATATTCAATCATCTTATTCCTCATAATCACCTCATTAAATAGGAGTTTACAATAACTCTTAGCCCTCCATGATGGAGATGTAATCTCATCCATCCAAATGGCTAAATGCACACCAAAATAAAATATTGTTCCAAATGAAAAATAACACATGCCATGAATATAAAATTATCACTTAAACATTGGATAATTTTATATTCCCAAAATAAAAATAAAGTGCATGAGAAAAATAAAATTAGGCTAATTTTTCATGGCGGTTTTAGCACGCCGCAGGCGGAGGTGGTAGCGTGCACTTCCTTCAGCGTCATCACGGCGTCTCAGATCTTTATGTCGTAGCGCCTCAGCAACCGGGTCATCATCAAGTAGCGGTGGTGCTGCATCAAATAGATTGTTCTGCTGAACCCGCCTAACAACTTCGAAGGACGTCGACAATAACTCCCCTTTTTTATTGTGAAGCCAGTACTTGGCTGACATTATGGCTGTTGTGAGCTGCGAGCTCTTAAAAAGCCTCTTGCCGAACAGGAAAGGTGAAGCCGACCTGCGCCTTTTATTGTAACCGCAAGTACGATGTGCTTGGTGATGGAAAGAAGATTTGAGCAACAGGGGGGGGGGGGTGGGGGGGGGGGGGGTGGTGGATCTGTACCTGCGTTATGTTGACTGTACAAGAGAGTGCCAAGGCATTGTGCTTTCGTCAGCAACATAATGGGAGTCTTAGGCCTGCGCGCCATCAAGACTATTTGCTCAATGGTGTTGATCCCGGTTCACCGGTGTACCCAAATGTACCTGAGAGAGAAGATCATTAGGCCGGGTTGCTAACGATTGTGATGGAATGTTTGCGCGTAAAAGCACAATATATGTTTTATCTATTGATGCATTGCTATGCAGGGAAGGAATGCCACAGCCCAAGGAATGTGATAGGATTTTTATAAATTGGTCAGCTGAATGTTGAATGTTGCCTTGTTGGACACCTTCTGGATGGATTTTCCCTGTGCAGGTGCTAGAGAGCCGAGTGGAAAATGAAGGGCTGAAGTCCCTACTTCTGCTGTTGTTGTTGCTGTTGTCGCTGCTGCCACAAGCCCCTGACAGCTCAGCGAAACGTGTTGTCTTTTATTCATGTATGGCGGCCTGCGCGCCGATGTATGTAATCCATACGATGAAACGAGGAACTGTAAGGCCTTAAGGCCCTAACTTTGTGTATTTGGTACATTCCTTTGGGGTATATATATAAATGCGCAAATTATCTATAGTGGACATTCCAAATGGTTGAGTTCAATATTAAATTTAAGCTTCCGCTAACATGCTTATTGTTAGGTTGCGTTTATGATTTCTTATTAACTTTTAGCTTCACCGCTTATTTGTGGCATATAGTGTGGGTCCCCGGCCGGACCTTCTATTATATGTTGTGTAACAGGTGGATTTGTTACACGGTACTTGCTCCACTGTTGGTGTAGGCTGCTGTATCTGCCTCGCAGGCTGAGCATTAATCATCACAAAAACTGCTTCAGCTACTAATCGTATGGTTTAAGATGAAGGAGGTGTTGTCGGCGCATCGTTTGGTGCGCTACTTGCCTCATAAACTGGATGTTCCTACGGCCCCGCACC
The DNA here is from genome assembly GCA_039513925.1 of Platanthera zijinensis. Taxonomy (NCBI): domain Eukaryota; kingdom Viridiplantae; phylum Streptophyta; class Magnoliopsida; order Asparagales; family Orchidaceae; genus Platanthera; species Platanthera zijinensis. The sequence goes on from CM077087.1 coordinate 116,646,587, forward strand.
ACTCCTGGTCTCTATAGTCGTACAAAACACCATTAAGCGACTAAACAAAATTACAAAAAGCAATTAAAGGAATACGCAGGTTCTTCGAACATGTGTATTTTCAATCCTAAGTAGACATTCATGGGTTATTTTCATGTTATAGCGATGACGCACACGCATGTGCTCACAACCCCTTAAAGTGAATTCGTCCACGAATTCATTTAAGCCTGACCGAAACCGGTAGTCTGATACCAAATTGTAACACCCCTATCTGTCACATAGCATATATACAGACCGAAGGGTTACTCATTGAAACCATTCTCCCAATCATAACGTCCTACACAGAGCATCTAGCGGAAGCAATTTATTAAGTTGCAAGAAATAAGAACCCAGCCACAAGCATGAATGTCCACTAGTAAACCCCAATAGGAATGAAATAACAAAGTACACAAAGTACCGGCCTTATGACCTTACAAGAGTTCACTAAATTTTAAATAGTGTCATCCATACTTCGGCTCGCAGGTCGGTCACACATTAATTAAATAAGTAAACAAAACAAGGCCTTCAAGGGCCGGCTCAGCAACAAGGGCTTCTGCCCGCTATTTTCCCCTCGGCTCCGCAGCACCTGCAAGCACAATTAACAGCAATGATGGCAAACAAAAGTAACGGTCAGCTAAAGTTGACCAAATTATAAAGATCCTGGTGGGCCAAAACCTGAACAGGCAAGTGTACCTGTCGAATTGTAGTACCAAGGTCGTATTTAAACACGGGGTTGTCAATTACTGCTACTCACGCTTTAACTATTATCCTACCGGAAAATTGTTGGGATTTGAGAATTTTTTGAAGGTAAAATAAAAGACAATTTTAAGACGAAAAACATATAATAAAAAGCTAGCACCCGATAAGTGAATCACCATGAAATTAGATGAGAGAGATAAAAATAAAGATAGTTTTAATTTTGCAAATCATACTCGACCGTGACGGATCCGAAAATGAGACAAAATCTCGCTAGAGCATTCGGTCTCCTAACTTGTAGACTCTTTGATCGAAATCTCTTTACAAACCAAAGAAGCCTAAAGTTGCATTATCGATGTGATCCGCACTATTGGATTTGACTCCAATCCGGAGGATTTACGTCGTCCTATATCTAGGATTGCATCCAACTCCTTCCTTCTTTGAGTGGTCTTTCAAATCATGAGTCTCTCGACTACTATGAAATGAGAACAAGGTCTACTACCGTATACCGGAAATACGGAGTCGACACAAAATAAATCAAGGAAGGATCGAGCATGAAATAACAAAAATAAAACTAAGAAAGGAAATAAACTCTCATCTCACTTCATGGATCCTCACGATCGAATGCTATAGGAAATTAGCTACGCATGATTGAAAAGGAAGACAAAATAAGAGAAGGAAATTTCATTAATATTACTAAAAAGAGAAGTTCACAATGCTTACACAAAATGATCTTAAACAAAACTCTTAAATAAAAATTGAAATTACAACTAGATAACTAGGAAATAAAATTACAAAAGCTCTCTTGACTTGAACTCTCCACTTGCTCTTTCCAAAAGCCAACCTCCAAAACATGAGACCATGGGTTCCTTATATAGATGAGGAGGGAAGATTCTAGAATGGAAATGAAGAGGGGAGACAAGGGGGTGGCCTGCCACATGAAGGGGGGATAGTTCATGCATGCATTTAATGAAGGGAAGAGAAAATGGGAGGATGCATTGTATGATAATAAATGGAAAGAGAGAGGGGGCTACATGCATGCATTTTAATAAAGGAAAATAAAGTATAAAATTATAAAATAGAAAAATGGGTGGGGAAATGAGGTCACCGACCACATAGGGTGAGAAAAGATTCATGCATGCAATAAATGAAGAGAGAGGGAGGGTAAAGTGCATGCATGAGATATAAGGTTGCCGGCCATGCATGGAAATATTCATGCATGGCAATTATGAGGAGAGAGGGGCTGCTTCAATGTGTGAGGGCCGTCCATATGATTTTAAGGCATGTTGGGATGCTTCAAGGGCTCGGCTTGCATGAAAAGGTGGGCTGGACTGCACCATGGAAAGGCTCGGGTAGGCCATGTTGGGCTGTTTGGGCTGCATCAAGGGCTCGAGCTGCTTGCTATTTGGAGGCTACATCATATGGAGGGCTCGGGTAGGCCATGTTGGGCTACACCAAGTAGGCCGGCTGCACCATGGATCAAAGGGGATGCTCCATGATCAAACTTGAACCTAGAAAACAAATTCAAAACATAGATTAGTTGAACAAAAAAATAATAAAACATCAAGTACATGTAAACATAAAAACAAAACATCAAAACATTAAAACATTAAAATAAAATAACAAAACATTAAAAAAAACATTAAAACATTAAAACATAACAACCAAACATTAGCTAATATTAATAAACATAACACCATAAATAGTGACATAATACATATAATAAGGCTAAATAGATTTTAATATCAAAACATAGAATGACATCAAAACAAGCATACAAAACACATAATTATAATAAAACTTAGGGAAATAAGCTACTAAATTACCCCAAAAACGATGACTAAAACTAGTCCTCAAATTCCCCCATGCTTAGACATTTGCTTTCCCTCAAGCAAATAGAAATAAAAACTAGGAAAAAACAAAAGATATTTTTTATTAGGTTCCATAATTAAGAAAAAACAAAATATGAAAAATTAAACTATCCTAATTTCCATGTTATCAACCAGTGGGGTGAGAAGTGCACAATAGAGAACTTGAAAGTGGAACCCTAAAAATCTCATTAAAACATTAGAAAAGTCTACACATTTCTGAATCTTAAAACAAGGCATCCAAAATAAATGAAAATAAGGAAAACAAAAGTAGAGGTTCTAAATAAACGGCGCATTAACAAACTACTAGGTTGCTAGATATACATTAACCCTAAAACACTCCAAGGTAACCTCCAAAGAAATCCATCAATGATGGTGGCCATAGGCTTGTACGTTCACACTTTCTCTACTACGCGAATTTACGTTCTAAAGATCAATAGGACTTCTAATAGGCGTTAAGACTTGGCTTTGGTAAATAATTAGGAAGTGAAAACAAGGATAAACATGAGGGATTAAACACTAAACCAAGGTGAGCTCAAAAATAAACAAACCATAACCAAAATGAGAAATAAAGAGTATGTAATTTCTCCCATTTTAAACTACAAAACAAGGCCATAAAAATTTTCTTTTATAAACTTGGCCAAACAAAAACTTTTTCTTCATTCTTTTTTTTTATTTTGATTTTTTCATTTTTTCCAATAACATTTTGATAAGAAAAGCTCCAAAAATAGGCTTTATAATGTCCTTTTCATTTCAAAGATAATACCCCTCCCACAAAAATAATTTTTAAGCTCAAGGTTATAGTGTGAAAAATAGGAAAGGCATTTTGGCTTTGGTGAACATAGTGAAATGAAAGGTGGAGCTAAAAACAAAGAAAACATGAAAAAGGCCCAAAATTGTTTTGCAATGGTAATGTTTTTGGTATGCAAGAAAAGATCAAACTAGACAAATGGTGGCCTAAATCATTTCTAAAGAACGTAAAAATGACGCAAATGTTTCAAGAGTAGCTTGGGACAAGTTCTAGACACTAAGAAAGACTACCCCGCAAATGAAAAAGAGAAAATATTACCTAGCAACCATTCATAAGCAACTAATCGAATAAAAAGACATAACTATAAATTGCTAACTTATAACGTAAAAATGTTGATGCCTATATTTAAGAAAGAGAAACTAGTAGAACTAAAATATGGTAGAATGATAAGTTTTGAAAACATTTTCAAAGTAATCTACATAGAACTAAAAAAACCACACGGGCCTACACATCACTAGAAGAAACATAAAAATAAAGATAGAAATAATTTTAGATTTTGTTTTTTAAATAGATTTTAGCACTTTTTTTTTCTTTTTTATTTGTTGTTTTTCTAATTTTTTGGGTTTTATATTTTATAATTTTTTTGGATTTTTTGATAAAGTACTATACTAATTTAAAACATAATTTTTTTAAAAAAAGGAAAGAAGAAAGAAGGAAAATAAACCCTCCCCCATGCTTTAACTCTTCATTGCCCTCAATGAAGTAAACAAAAAGAAAAAGAGAAGGGGACTGAGAAGAAGAGAAAAAGAAAATGCAGTAAAGGAAATAAAAAAAAGAACAGGACTTCCCCGGGTTCGTGAGATGAAGGAGGATGTCGCTCCCCCATGCTTGCTTTTTAGTGCACTTGCTCGTCAGCAGGTTTGACTTGATCCATCTTGATATCAGCAGCGGCGGAGCGGCGACCACGAACTTGTAATTGATGCCTCCGGTAGGAAGAGCAAAATAAAAGCAAAAAATAATAGAATCCGTGGGCAGGTGCCCAATAGTGTTCTTTATTACAATAATTTAAAGTCCGAATAAAAGTTTCAAAATAATAATAATAAGTCCAAAAAAAAATGTCCATAAAAAGTAACAATCTAAGAATCCAGAAGAAGATTCTCCTTTGTAGGAGACACATAATCATTTGAAAAGTAAAGTTTAAGTGTATGTCCATTCACTTTAAAATCCCCCTTATCGGGGTGCGAAAGTAACACAGTGTCGTAAGGAAAAACGTCCTTGACCGTAAATGGTCCAGACCATCTAGATTTAAGTTTTCCAGGGAAGAGACGTAAACGCGAATTAAAAAGAAGAACCTGATCGCCTGGTTTAAACGTTTTAGGATGGCGCAGGTTCTTATCGTGATACAATTTCGTGCGTTCTTTATAAATTTTATTATTTTCATATGCGTACGCTCGCCACTCATCAAGCTCATTTAGTTGGTTTTTTCGATGCTCGCCGACCGAGTGCGGATCGAAATTAAAAAATTTCAACGCCCAATACGCACGCTGTTCTACTTCTACCGGAAGATGACACGATTTTCCATAGACTAATCGGTAAGGAGTACAACTGATGGCGGTCTTGTACACTGGCCGATAGGCCCAAAGAGCATCGTCTAATTTTAAAGGCCAATCCTTACGAGAAGTAGAAACGGTTTTTCAAAAATTCTTTTAAGTTCTCGATTAACTACCTCGACTTGACCGTTAGTTTGGGGGTGATAAGCGGTGGATAATTTATGCGTAACGCCATATTTAGCTAAAGCTTTAGCGAGTTGGGCATTTCAAAAATGACTTCCCCTATCACTAACGATCGCTCGAGGAAAACCAAAATGAGAAAATAATTTTTTAAGAAAAACAACAACAACGCGAGCATCATTATTTGGTAAAGCTTGGGCCTCCGCCCACCTGGAAACGTAATCAACTGCAACTAAAATATATTTATTTCCTAAACTTGAGGGAAATGGGCCGACGAAGTCTATGCCCCACAGATCAAAAACTTCACACTCGAGAAAATAGTTTTGTTCCATTTCATTTTTATTAGAGATATTTCCAGTCCGCTGGCATCGATCGTATCTGCCCACAAAGATTTGTGCATCTTTAAATAAGCTTGGCCAATAGAAGCCAGCACTAAGTACTTTGTATGCAGTGCGGTTTGCTTGAAAGTGCCTGCCAGTCAGACCTTCATGAACATGTTTTAAAATTTGTTGGCCCTCTTCCCGTGAAACACATCTTCTTACCACCTGATCCGCACAAATGCGAAATAGAAATGGGTCCTCCCAAAAATAATACTTCAACTCGGAAAATAATTTCTTCTTTTGGTGAGTTAATTATTCTTTTGGAAGGACCTGGGCCACAAGATAATTGGCCAGATCGACAAACCAGGGGGTAGAAGAAGAAATATTTAAAAGACGCTCATCCGGAAAAGAGTCATTAATAAAATTTTCATTTCAAATATCAAGATTGGGATTTTCAAGACGAGAGAGATGATCAGCTGCTAGGTTTTCCGCTCCTTTCTTATCCCGAATCTCCAAGTCGAATTCATATCTACCCCATGGAACACCGTACACTCACTGCACACTCGCGGGAGTGTGTTTCCTTATGCAAAAGAAAGAGAGCTTCACATGCTCAAGAAAAGAATTATTACCCTAGAATTCCTATTTGGCGTCATGGAAATTTATACGGTTGGAAAGCACTGCGATGATCTCACCTCCGTAGATCTGGACTCGGCTTGCAATTTGGCGCTCCAAATCTCCTCCGGTGACCAGATCTCTCTTCCTTCTTCCTCCTTGCTCTCCCCTCACTCTAGAACTTAGAAAGAGAATGAATCCAAATGAAATGAGGGTTTTCAACCCTATTCCTGGCCTTAACCCTAGGATGGGTAAGCTTGAGCCATTGGATCCAAAAAAGAGGAAATGGACGGCCACAATTCGCCCTAAAAATGAACTTCATCGGCTGAACACGGCTTGCGACACGCCCGTGTCCAGGGTCGTGTTCCTCATTCACCATCAATCAGAAAAATCCCGACCATAACACGACCTGTGTCATGGCTTGAAACACGCCCGTGTCCCAAGTGACACGCCCGTGTCACGGGCTGTGTGCCTCAAATGACATGGGACGAAACACGTCCCGAGCATGATACGGCCATGTGATACGCCCGTGTCACATGCCATGTGCTAGACACGCCCTGGGATACGCTTGTGTCCCAGGCCGTGTAACTCCCTCAGCACAAACTAGCAAACTTCCTGAGCAGGACACGGCCTCTAACATGCCCGTGTCTCAGGCCGTATTCCCTGTCTCGACACTCGACGCTTGAATTTTTGTCGACCACTCAGTGAGTCGTCGATCCCAAGCATGACACGGTCCTAGGACACGCCCGTGTCCCAGGCCGTGTGACCCTTATCAAGGTCCAAATCGCCTCAAAGCACTGCCCGTTGCTCTTTTGAGTTTCGAGGCATTTTAAAAGGAGTCCTCGTGCCTCAAGGTGATCCTCCTCGACAGGAAATCGATCTGGTCATTCTTTCAGTGCAACCATATCATGCCCAGGATCAGGTCGAAGTCTAGCATCCTTAGGATCGTCGCTGATGCTTCAAATACCTTTCCGCCAATTTCTGCCTCCATATTGCAATGGGCAGAGGTCAATACCTCTGATTCGTAAGGTAGGCCCACCCTCATTGCCAAGCCTGTGATTCATTCCACGCCTTCTAATTCTTCTACGAAGGATTTTGACACGAAGGAGTGCAAAGCACCCGTATCAAATAGTGTATGAGCGGGCTTTCCACTGATGAAGACTATGCCTGATGTAACATCCCATTTCCGGCTAGACCCCCAGGGGGTGGTTTTGCCATGACTTGGTCACGACAAAACCATAGGAAACCCAAAAGACCAAGGGAGCTTAGGAAGAAAAGTGAAAATAACCTTGGTCTGTAAATAGTGGGTTAATCTTTCTTAAAATAAGTTTAGGACTCGGGCGTTGAGTGTGTGGAGTGCACTCAACGCCATAAGTAGAATGGCGTTGAGTGCACTGACTGCACTCAACGCCATCTTTCAGGCGGGATGGCGTTGAGTGTGTTTAGTGCACTCAACGCCATAAGCAGAATGGTGTTGAGTTCACTGGCTGCACTCATCGCCATCTTTCAGGAAGAATGGTGTTGAGTGCACTGACTGCACTCAACGCCATCCTTCAGAAGAGATGGCGTTGAGTGCGTTGAGTGCACTCAACGTCATAAGCTAAGCAGCGTTGAGTGCACAGACTGCACTCAATGCCATCTGGTGTCGTCTTGTTGGCATTGAGTGAGCTACGCTCACTCAACGCCGTAGAATGGATGGCGTCTAGTGAGCCTAGCTCACTCAATGCCGTAATATATCAGGCGGGATGGCGTTGAGTGCGTTGAGTGAACTCAATGCCATAAGTTGAATGGCATTGTGTGCACTGACCGCACCCAACGCCATTTGGTGTTGTCTGGATGACGTTGAGTGAGCAGAGCTCACTCTACGCCATAACCTAGAAGGCGTTGAGTGAGCTAAGCTCACTCAACGCCATCATTTAAAAAGGACATATTCTTGATGGCATTGAGTGAGCAGAGCTCACTCAATGATATAATCCGGATGACGTTGACTTAGCTAAGCTCACTCAACGCCATAGTCTGGATGGCGTTGAGTGAGCAGAGCTCACTCAATGCCGTAACTGGGATGGCGTTGAGTGAGCAGAGCTCACTCAACGCCATAGCAAGGATGGCGTTGAGTGAGCAGAGCTCACTCAACGCCATTTTACTTAGTCTTTTCTGGTAGGATTGTTTTGGCTGGGTGCTGGTTCAGCTGAACCGGGCCGGTCTAGAGAGTGTGCCGTTTTTCTCCTATTAAGACCTAATAAGTCTTACTTAAATTAAGTTGACCGGTCAAGCTTGACACGTGGACCGATGGTTTTGCAAAAAGGCGGTTACGGCCATGGCCGAGAGCTTGGCTTCATGGCCATCAATGGCATTAGATGTCGTGGCCTTCCCCCTTCCATTTTACGGTTGGATCCAACTCCTCTAGGGAAGAGGAGTAGTTTCCAGCTGTTATCTTGCTGTCATAGAGCTATTTCAGCCCCCCACCACCATGGCCGAGCCAAGATATTATGGGCCATTAATGGCAACTAGCTTTTGGCCGTTCCCCCTCCTTGACAAAGCTTTTAAACACCCTCTGAAGCCTTAGAGGAGGTTTTCCCAGCTTTTACCTGAAGTTTTCGAGCCTCCCACTGTGCTATTGAGAATTCTAGCGACGCCAACACCGCACCAATGGCATCTCGAAAGTTTGCACGCCTCCAGCCCGCGAACAAGGTCCTCCCCTCCTCTCTCTCTCTACGGCTAGATCTTAGCTTTCCTTAGGATTAAGATTCGGGCTCAATATAGCCCGATCGAAAGAGCTTCTCTTTCCGATTTTTCCTCAAAAACGAAGTCTCGGGCTCGCCAGAAAAATCCCCTCCGGCGGCTGCGCCGCCGCCCGTCGATGGCCACCACCTCAACGGAGGTGGTTTTGGCGGTGGCCGGCCAGGGAGGAGGCTGGACGGCCGGCAGCTGCACTTGGAAGTAGCTCTAGGTCGGGCAAGTCGTGACCTTTGGCTGGAGGAGGAAGACGATGCCAGGGCCCTTAGATCCTGCTTCAAGATCTGTGCAGTTAATTAAGCTTTTATTTTATAAGCATTTTTCTGTATTAAAATAACAGCGAATTAGATAAATTAGCAAAAATACTTAGGTGATTTTTATGAAAAAATAACCAACATGAAATTTGTAGCCCTATGGGTCTACTATATTTTAAAATTGATTTGGGTCAATTTGGTCAACTTGTTTGACCAGGGCACCTCTTTTGGTGGGATCTAGACCTAGAGCTAGGCAGAGACTAAAAGGTTTGCCAACCCTTCATCCTTCGACCAAATGATCTGAAATTTTGGCAGGGAGTCTACTCCAATTATACCTAAGGCCTGTACAAAAATGGGAATTTTTGGAGAATGTTTTTTTAAAGTTTTTAGAAAAATTTAATAATCTTAGGAAAAATTAATTAATTTGCTTAATGACTTACAAACCCTCCCAAATCATGGTGAGTGGTCCCTGGGTTAATCATGAGGCTCTGTATAATTTTTCATCTCATTTGGAGATGTTCTAGGTAGGAAATAGACAACCCTATACTATGCCCTATCAAGGGGTTTTTTGTTTAAAATTGCACTTTGAGATTTCAATGGTCAGATCACCTCAATAGAGGCTGAGATTTTTTCCACTGACTAGGAATGCCCTCTAGCACCCCCTCATGGATTTTGAGGTGGATTAGGGTAGATTTGCCCTAGGATCCAAGGCAAAACCCTAAGTATGGCTCTTGGTGGGTTGTGAAGGTCATGGGGTCAAATGACCTTGGACTGACTTAAAATTTGGTGGAGAGGACCATAGGGCCATTACAGTTCTCTGAACAAAATCTTAGGGGATTTAGAGACAGTTAGGCCACCGAAAATCCTAACCTTTATTTAGGGCACCAATCCTAATTTGAAATATTATGCTTACAAATGAACTACAAATCAAATAAAATTTGGGAAGGGTGATTTTCTGGTATAAATGGCGATAATATAGTTTTGTTGAGATTTTTGGGTAAATTTATACAGTACTTCATTCACAACCCTAGTTGTGCCCTAGATATCTATTTTGATGATTCAGGAATTTCTGTTCACTCGAATATTATGAAATCTTGGATTAGGGCATCTTATAGAATGTTATACCTTCTTTATTTTTCTTGGGAGTTTTATCAAATTATTTTGGGTACTTACTTCTTTAACTTACCATTTGGGATATGTAGTCAAAAATACAATTAATGCCCGATTATTATTTGAAAACTTATAAAATTTGGTCAGTGGGTGTTTCAAACCATGATAATCACCCTGTAATTTTTTCAGGATTTTAAGATTATTAAAAATAGTGCCTCCTTCACTAAGCTAGGAAAAATTAGTATTTTACATTAAAATAAATGAAGAGCACAAATATTAGAGAAAAATCATGGGACTTGGTTTCTGATATTTTTAGGTCACCATCAAGCTTCTGAAATTTTCTAGTGATTTTTGGGTACATATTTACAGTACTTGCTTCATAATATAGTAGAAGTGGCCTAAAATGGTAAATTAGGAAATATAAGCCTAAACACCTCTGAAATTTCTCAAATTGTGGAATTACTTCTTAAATGCCTCATAGGATTTTTTACTTATTTTATGATGATTTATTGGTTGCTCATTAGTGCACTTCATGTTCATACTATGGCATTGGGAGGCTTAGAATAAATAAATAAAATGCCCGATAAAAAGGAAAAATTTGGAAATCTTGGACTTAGTTATTTTGTGTCATGATAGACCTCCAGTAAATATTATAGGAGATTCAGAAGACAATTTGGAGTACCTCCTCTTATATACCTCATATATCTTAGGACGGTCTGCATATAGTAAAATCACAGAAACTGAACTAGAGTGGGTAATGAACTTGGGGAGATGCAATTTTGCTAGTTTACTGTTTTGGATTGGGCAAGTTAAGTTAAGTTCATTATTGAAAGTCAGGAAAAGTAGAGTGTGAGATTTGCTAGTGACAATTGGTGTTCGGGAACGACGAAAGATCGTCCACCCCAGGTAGGAGAGGAAGAGGCTTAATTCTCTAGAGCTTGGTATAAAGTAATCTAAAAGAGATCGGGTAACGGGTATCAACCAATAACAATAAGTGCCTTGCGAAAGGGAACGGTGGGCGTCAGCTACCATCATAGTTCCTAGTGCCCTTTGAGAGCCCTTCACGGGGAATACCGGGGGCATTCTTGAGCTAACGTAAACCGTAGGAATAATAAATTAAAAGAGCAACTAGAATAATTAGGGTTGCACTTTCACACACCCCGGTAGATATAGAGGTAGAATAAGTTGGTTTGGTTGCCATTCAGACGATAGCTCTGAAGGTTGATGCACGGACGGGACAGTCCGGGGAGCCGAGGGCTCGAGTGTTTGAGTACAGAATAAGGTGGTGGGTCTTCGGTATTTGATTGTCATTCACACCGACATCAGTACATTGACTCAGTGGTGTGGGACACTTAGCCAAAGAAAGTCTGGCGGATATAGCCAGCACAAGTACGAGGATACTCTAGGTTGTCTTCTTCTAGGGGCGTACGGAAGGGCTAGGCCCGGTAGTGTGGATACCTGCCTAGGAGTGGGGGGCACGACCCACTGTATCCGTTTGCCACTACGGAGGTTCCTGGGAGTGAAGCTAGCTACTGGAATAGGGGGAACTAAAGGTCTGTGCGTATAGAGTCGTGTGCGTGAGTTTCACTTGCATTAATCATGGCATAGCATATCACTACACTCATATTTGCATACAACTGATACCCCAACGTATAAATCGGTATGGGAATTTTTATACGATGAGAGCCTTGCAGAAGACAATTAACTTATATGTTTGTATGGGCATTCATATAAGTTAAGGTTACTTACTTATTCACTTACTTGCTTTCTATTTGTCTTCTTATATATTTGTTACTTACTACATGTCTACTTTATTACTTACAACCGTAGAATTGCTAGATGTACTTTATTCTAGATAGTTGTTTATACACCATGATAGTTGTTAGATTAGCTCCTTTGTCATCTGCTTGATTACTCTCCACCTTTGTAGCTTCCCTTTCCTCCTCTCCGCTCGGTGCTTAGGAGTCGTGGGGGGGGGGAGGGGTAGTGGATTATAGGGCTTAGTCTTTATGACTAATAGTTTTCGAACCACAACATTACAGGAGCTCTGGATGGGATCCAGGGACCAGCACCAGCGGAGTACGGTGCACATAGAGGTAGGTCAGTCTAGCACCGGTTCGCCGGCGACCAGCTCCGTGAGTGATTAGTATTTTTATAGCTTCCGCGATGAGTGATTTGTAGTGAGGACTCTGATGTACCGGGCTCGAGCCCGTTTTTCTATATTCCATCTGAACTGTATCTTTGCAGTACTTCTATTTGATATTACTAATGGACTAGATGTGATTTCATTTTATATGTGTATTTCCGTGGACCTGTTTACATTTTATGTATTCTTACTTCTCTCTCTTTGTGATCGAAAAAGGCCGGCAGAATTGGCATTTTGTAGTGGCGGCCTTCCTGTGAGTCGGTGCCACCGCAAAGCGGCAATTCTGGGATAAGACCCCGGCTGTTGAAAAAAAAGGGGGTCTTACACCTGAGGTGGTTAAATGTCTTAGAAATCTAGTTATGGTTTTCTTTCCTATTTCTAATAATTCTATATCCATGTGTCTAGCTTTTAGGAAATAAAAGAACTTTAAATCACCGGGGTAACTGCTATCACCTGCTACGGGTTCCGGGGCTGAGCCAGGTCCAAGGCATACACTTGCCCTCTAACCTGTCTCCTGTCTCTTCCCGTAAAACCCCGTCCTCCACTGCGTCCTCGATCACCAAACTGTCATACAGGTGGGGCATCCTAAAGTGCCTATAGGGGTGCTTCCCTCATGGGGCAGTTCATCTTGAAGTGCCCCGACTAGTTGAACCAAAAACATACCTGTGCCATTTCCCCTGTCCTTGGCATCTCCCGTATCTGTAATGGCTGAGGAGCCAATACCACCAGGTCCCTCTATTCCTACCTGTCCTCCCAGCGGGGTTGATCCTCATTCCTCCTTTCTCCGATGACTTGCCCTCTGGGCTTATCCCTCCTACCACGAATCACTGCGTCAATAGTTGGTCTCTTCCATCTCCAAATTATAAGCTGATCTCCCTCTCTCATCTTGGCCATCTCCAAAATCTTGGCAAAGCTCCCCTCAGAGATGAAGTTGAGGGCCTGTCTCATGCCATCATGGAGACCCTTGTAAAATCTCTTTACGTAGCTCGCTTCATCCAACTGATACAAATCTATATAGCGGTCTAGGTGAGTAAACTCTTGGTAGTACTCTAGCATGGTCCTGTTGCCCTGCCTTAACTGCAGGAACCTATCCTCTAACTCCCCCCTCGCTGACTGAGGTACAAAATGTTTGATTAAAGCAGCTCTAAACTCCTCCCAGGAGATGTCTACGCAATCCACTCTAACAAAGGTGGTGTCCAACTGTGACTTCCACCACCTCTTCCTATGTAACTCTAGGCATGAAACTACAAAAGCAACCGACTCCTCTATCGGGCATCGAATCCCGGCAAACACCTCGTAGATGATATCCAACCACTCTTATGTGCAGACTGCTGACTCCGTCCCTAGGTAGGATGGAGGAGAAAACCCCTGGAAGGCACTCATCAAGTTAGCCCCGGGATTTAGCTGTGGAGTCGTGGCCTGCTGAGCCCTAAAGGCCTCTAGAATGGCCATCAGTGTTTGTCCCATCTCCGTCTGCTGGAATGGAATAGGAGAATGTGGGTATGGGACAATATTCTGTGCCTGAGGTGTCACCTATTATGGGGTAGGGTTCGTCGCAGGCTACAAGGAAGAATTCCAATTATTAGATAGCGTACAAATGGAGTGAAGTGAAGAGTTAAAGTGGACTTGTACATGTGATTTCCCTTATGTGTCCACCACTGCTTCCGCTGCTAGTTTGTCTGCATACTAAGCTCGTACGGGGTGGCCTAGGGTTTTTGTGGACAACTTATCTTGGATCGATGTTTCCTCTTATACCAGTTTGTAAAACCCCATTTTTTTCTTTTTAAAATCCTGTGTTCTTATGCCCAGAATCGCCATTTTGCGGTGACACAGACACTCGAAAAGGTTGCCACTAAAAAATGCCGATCCTGCCGGCCTTTTTCGATCACCAAAGAGAAAGAAGCTTAAACCAGTTAAGATAAAGCAAAGCCCACAATCACATATAACATAAAATATGAGTAATCATATCAAGTCCACATGATAACAGAAGTACTGAGGAAAAACAGTACAATGAAATATAAACGGGCTAAAGCACGGTACATCAATCCTCACTACAAACTCTCGCGGAAGCTATGTAAACAAAACGCTCATAGAGCCAGTAGCAGGTTCTCCTGTGCTAGACTGGCTCACCATCATGTTCACCGTACTCCGATGGTGTTGTATCTCCTGCTGTTCCTCCCTGTCTCCAATCCGGAGCCCTTGGAATGTTGTGGTCAGAAAACGTTTTGTAAAAATACTAAGTCCTATCATCCCCTACCCCTCCCACATGACTCCTAGGCATCGAGTGGGGAGGTTGAAAAGGAAGCTATGATGGTGGATAATAAACAAGCAGGTGACAGTAGAACTATTCTAGCAGTTATTTAAAATGTATTTGAAGCTATGGAAGAAAGGTACATGCTAGTTGTTCTATAATATCGAGCAGTAAGGTAAACAGGTAAAGTATATCAACATATGTAAGAAGACATACTAAGGAATAAGTAACCTTAACATAAAAGAGTGCCCATACAAACTTATAAGTTAAGGGGTCTAATGCAAGGCTCCCATTATATAAAAAGTCCCATACCGATTTATACGTTGGGGTGTAGGTTGAATGCAAGTATGAGTGTAGTGATATATTATACCATGATTCATGACAGTGCAACTCACGCACACGACTGTATGCACACAGACCTTTAGTTCCCCCATTTTGGGCAGCTAGCTTCACTCCCAGGAACCTCTGTAGTGGCAAACAGAGACAGTGGGTCAGGCCCCCCACTATTAGGCGGGTATCCACACTACCAGGCCAAGCCCTTTCGTACACCACTTGAAGGACACAAGCTAGAGTCACCACGTACTAATGTTGGCCATATCCACCATATTTCCTTTGGCTAAGTGTAAACCATACCCGCCGAGTCAGCGTATTTACATCGGTGTGAACGATAGTCAGATACCGAAGACCCACCACCTTTATCTTATGCACATGGAATAGTAATATATTATCCTACCGAGCCATCGGCTTGCCAGGATAACCTGCCCTCCACTAAAACCACCGACCCTACCGCTCGTGAGACCAAACCTAACTCTCGTGATTCCGGGAATTGTGAGTGTAAGTGTAATCCTAGTTATATTAACTACTTATATGATTGCTTATTCTTACAGTTTACGTTAACCCTAGACTACCCAAGGCATTCCCTGTGAAGGTCTCTCAAGATCACTAGGAACAATGTTGGGCTGAAGTCCAAAGCTCCCTTTCACAAGGCACTTACTATTATTGGTTAGTAGCTAATCCCTGATCCCTTTTAATGTTATATTAGATCTAACCCTAGTGTATTTGACCCTTCTTCTCCGCGTGGAAGACGATCTTTCGTCGATCCTGAGTACCACTTACACTAGTCAATACATCATTATTCCAAATGATGTACTCCTTAGTACCTGACCTCAACCAATAGCCTAATGCCCAACTCTCTAAGTTCATTTTGCAGTTTTACTATGTGCAGACCATCCTAAACTATATGATGTACATGATTTGAGGTACTCCAAATTTTCATCCAAAAGCCTTAAGATAATTAATGGGGCTATATCATGACATGATTAGCCTAAATCTAGAAATTTATAATTTTTCCAACTTAACTAATATATTGTTTAATTCCCTAAAGATCCAAATGCCATACTATTGAATTTGAAGTACACTTTTCTCTCATGCAAAATGCTCCAAAAAATCATGATAAATATTAGGCATCCATTTGATAGTAAATTCAAAGTCTCCCAATTTTCCCGCAAGGTTTAGACCTCTGATCAAAATTTTGAATATAAGCCCATAAATATCAATTAAAGACACAAGTGCTGCAAATTAATTTTCAAAAATTATGAGAAAATTCAAGCATGACTAAAATGACCTATAAAAACTCCTGGCCAAGTTTTTTAAATTTCTAGTGAATAACGAACTCTAATTTCAATTTTGAATAATATTCCTCTTACATAAGTTAATGAAATAAATATAGACATTATACATCTAAAAATTATGATAAAATTTCCACATGAGCATATTGACCTGAGAACACCACTGATTAAGTTTCACAATTTTCTAACAAGCATTGAGCTATGAATCTTTTATTGAACATGTTTACATACTTATAGGCTTGTGAAGTAAGTACTGAAACTATGCATCTAAAAATTATAGTAAAATTCAGGTATGAGCACAATGATCTAAAACTTCATGTGCCAAAATTACATAATTTTCGAGTGAACTGTAAGATCATAATAAAAAATTATTATCAAGGGCTAACCCATGTATTGCAAAGGTGGTACTAAAATTATTGTTCCAAAATTTCCTATAAAGTTACCAGAGTCTCATACTAACCCTATGACTACACTACCCAAGTTGTACAACTTTTCATAGAGTTTTGATAGCCTAACATACATGCATATTATTTGTACCCTAAAATAGGGTTAGTTTTTTTTTGTGGTTTAACAACCTCTATATCCAATAATATTTTTACCAGTGAAGCTTGACTACACTAGAGTCCTCTCCACCAAATTTCAATTAATTTCATGGTCATATGACTCCATTACCTTCAAACCCTAGGTTAGCACACATAGAACCTACCTTAGAGTTCTAGGGCTCCACCCTTCAACCTCTACCCTAAGTCAGTGAAGGGGGGTGTTTTATGTGCTAGGAAGTTAGAGTTCCAAGTTCTATCACCTTTGGATGTGGTTGGCTAACTCAAGAACACAGAGAGCACTTTGCCCTAAATTGACCTAAAAGGATCAATCTTTGCCTACACAAATACCCTATCAAATCATACCCAAATGGAGTGAAATTTTTACCAGACCCTTATAATATCTCCCAAGATCAACCACCAAAAGTGTGGGGGGTTTTGAGGTGTTTAAGACACCTAATTAAATTGTATATGGTTTAGTCAATTTTTCCAAAAAATATAGAAAAAGTATCTCCAAAGATTCCCATTTTTGTACATAACCTAGGTATAGGTTAGTGTGACTCCCTGTCCAAATTTTAGGTCATTTGAACATGTGATGAAGTGGGGGCACTCATTTTAATCTCAGACTATCCCTAGGTATATACCCCACCAAATTTAATGCCCTTGTCAAACCAGATATCCAAATTGGTTCAAATTAATTTAAAACTAAAGTACACTCATAGGGATACAATTTATATGTTGATAACTTTCTCTGTACATGCCTCTAATTATTTTTAAAATAATTCCTAATTTGACTGATTTTTTGTGATATAATTATACAAAATATATAATATATATAACATGATCTTGCACAGATCTTAAAGCAACATAGATGGAATAAAGTCATCTTCAAGCTCCAACCGACGGTCTCGATTCCCTCTTCCTAGGCCAACTTCAAGACGCAGCTGCCGGTTAGCCGGCCACCTCCCTGGCCGGCCACCACCTCCACCACCTCCGTGGAGGTGGTGGCTGTCGATTGGCGGCAGCACGGCTGTGGGAGGGGAGGATTCCGACCATCCTGCACACTCATTTTTCTCGGAAAAAAAAATGAAAATATATCCCTTGATCGGGATCAATTGAGCCAGATCCTTGTCCCTAATTAGTCCTTTGATCTACACATGGAAGAAGGAGTAGAAGAGGACCTTATTGGTGGTCTGGAGTCGAGCCAATCGCCGGGTTACAATTTTCGGTGGAGGTGTCGCCGGAGTTCTACAATAGCACAGTCAAGTGGCTCGAAACAGTCTGCTTAAGGGTGGAAATGACTCCCTAATTCCTAGTTATGCTTTTAAAGCACTCAAATGGGGTTGGGGAAGAGTGTAGGCTAAAATGGACATTAATGTCCATTTAAGGTAATTTTCGGCCATGGTGGTTGGGGGTGAACTTGGGCTGATTATGGCTATTGGTCTCCTCCAAATTATCCAGGGAAGAAGAATCTAGCCAAAGAAGGTGAGGGGAGGGGCTCTTGATCTCCTATATGATGAATACCCCCTTTATTTCCCACTTTCTCTCTCCTCCATTAAAGGGTAAAATGGAGTTTTCTCTCTCCTAGTAACCTTGGCTGATTTTGATCATCTCTCTAGCCTAATGACAGCCCACTAACTCATATTAATCATTAAAAATGAGTTAGCCCAAGTGGGGGAAATGGGTTTGAGGTTGGGTTAGCCCATTTAGGCTAGTTTGACCTAAACCTAGAATAGGATTGACCTTGGTCAACATGACAATTTGGGTTGACCCTAATGTGTCCTTGGTGACCCATTGACCTCCCCTATGGTATAGGTAGGGTTGGGTAGGGTTGACTTGGCACTTTGGAGGTCACTTGACACTTAGGAAGGGTACTTTGACCAAATTATGACTAGGGTTGACTTGGATCAACTTAGACACTTGGGTTGACACTAATGGGTCCTTGTCACCATTTGACCTCACTTTAGGGTTAGGAGGGCATGGGTGGGGTCCACTTGGCTAAGGAAGGTTCAACTGACCCTTAGTAGGCTAGGTTGACCCACTTTTTGTTAGGGTGGTCTTAGGCCAATTTGGCTACTTTAACTGCCCCCAATAGGTCCTTTGTGACCCTATGGATATCCCAAGGGGGTTAAGGGTATTGTGGAAGGGTTATGGGGTCAAGTTAGAGCCTTAAAGTCAAAACCCAAGGTCTGGTGGTGAGGTTATGCTATAGGAAGACCAAAGGGGTCTTCACCATGGCCCTTGTTCAACTGACCCTTGAGCTTCTTATGGTTTTGTCATGACCTAGTCATGAAAAAACAAAACTAGGGGTCTAGTTGTTTGAGGGATGTTACATTTTCTCTTTATTGAGAGGGAAAATCTAAGTAGAACTTCCATTATTTGATAAGAAAAGGAAGCAATGGATTGAGGACGTAGACCGAAAAACTACTCCCTTGTTTGTATATCAAAGGATGTAACATGGATTTTTCACTTGGTAGCGTTTGTAAACATCTTGAAGGAAACAATTGAATCAAAAGCTTGCAGATGTGCTATTAGGTCAGACTCTCCAATGTAAACTGGTAATCGGGGTAATCTTAAATGATCTGGGGTTAGCTCTTGTCAAAAATTCTTTGTTATTAGAGATAGATCTTCCTATTCCCCAAGTGCATAAGGAAAAGGAAAGTATGGAGCGTAAGTAGTAGCTGCAAAAGAAGTTGGTGGATAGAAAGGAAAGGTTTCTGCTGGAGGAGCTGGAGGGTAAGGATAACTTCCCTGAAAGTTCACAGCTCTTGTTGGAATTCCCTGGCAGCCTCCCAGAAAAGTTTTAACTTGCGACAAACTCATCATCTTGAGACCGTTGAGGGGCTGCAGCCTGGGATTGGAGGATAGGTTTTTGGGTCAGCTGACAGACAAGACGATAGAAAGGTTACAAAATCTCTACCATTGGTGCTGGGTTGACTGGAGTAATCGGCACTACAACGGGCTGGGTTACTAGTCGCTGCGTAATAGTGGCTAAGGCTTGATTGATCGCCTGGAACTACTACTCCGTCTCCTTGCACGCTTGGTCGTCTTCTGGACGCGACTATTCTAATGTTTCCAAAAGAGTATCCACATTGGCACTTGATGGATCGAAGTTCTCGGTGGTTTGGCGGTCTGATATCGTTAACCGATCACTTAATCGTCTAATCGAAATCTGAAGGTCGCGTGTTGAATGTTGATGCGCGAAATTCACCCCTGGATCTTGCGAACAGAAAGGAGTGTGGAATTTTGTCTAATAGTCGGTTACTAGCGATTATAGTGATTGGTCAAGGTCGAGAGTGTAGAGATAGAAAATGAAAGAGAGATGCCACTGGCAGTGGCAAAACCATAGTTCGACCACCTCAGCTAAATGTCATTCCTGCGATGGGATTTCCTTTGATTGCTACAAAATTAGTTACATCGGTTATAAATGAAAAGACGATCAACCTGGTATCCGTTAGAGGAAGAGTTCGAGTAAGCTACCATAGACGGCTAGCTTTTGGATATGTACTTGTTCCCCTAGGAGGTACTGTTCACGCCTATTTATAGGCCTTAGGGCCTGCCTAAACGGTCAGGGCTAAAAAAATAGGATTCCCAGGGACAAGAGAAACGGGAAGTGGTGACCAGATACGGAGAGGACAGAAAGAAAAGAGGCCACCTAACCATTCAACAAGCCGTTCACCGCTGCAATTGCTCAGCACCTTCTCCACGGCTATTGTTGAGGAGACCCTGCGAGAAGGCTGTGGGAGGGCGGGAAGGTGACTAGAGAAAGCCTTATTGCAAGGAGTTGATGAAATGTTGTAGAGCGATAAATCCGGGTTAACATTTGCAAGTTCACTTCATATACTCGCATTATATTTAAAATTTACCTTCTTTTGACTTCTCTTTTGCAGAGATTAGTATGTGTTCTCGAGTTCACTTCAGGTACTCTAGTTATATATAAAATATAACTTTTTTGACTTCTCATGAAACGTCCCATTTCACGTTAGGCCCCTCGTACGAGTTTTGAGCCGAGAGTCTTGACTCATGCTCGGGGTGTACTGCCAATTGGTGCCAAGTGCGTTGGATAAAGTGTTGGGTTGAGTGACACCCAATAAATCAAAAGGGGAATGGCCTAAGGAAAATGACTAAGGAAAATTCATCGGATATCATCAAGGATAACCGACGAATTCATCAAGTATCATTGAAAAATTGGTCAAAGGAAATTCATCGGATATCATTATTTTTATCCGATGAATTCGTCGAATATGACGAGTAAATTCGGCGATATGAAGTTGGAAATTTGACTAAGGGAAATTCGTCGAATATCACCATGATATTCGACGAATTCGTCGTGAATGACCGAGTCAGTTCGGGGAGTTGGAGAAATTTGACAAGTATGACTTAATACGATTCGTCGAGGTTTATAGTCGATTAGTCGATACTACCCGAAGGGAATTGCCGATTCGTTGAGTATCGGGAAGGATACTCACCGTTTCGTAGAGCATCAGGAAGGATACTCGATGAATCTGCCTTAGCTGATTTTCGGTACATGCTGAGTCCGCTGGCTGGTTCGCGCGGGTTGAACCGGGCTTGGGATGCGTGCACCTTGACTTTCTTTGGACCGGTCACTTCAAATGCGACTTAATTTGGGAGTTTTAAGGGTGAGATGACAGATGGGGGAAGTGACTTAATATAATACTTAATATAAAAAGGAATGAAAGCCGAACCCTAGCCGTCATTTACCGATAATGTTGATCCCTTGCTGTGCGAAACCTGATGGGAGGAGAAGAAGGAGAATGACAAATTCGCCAGAGTTCGGGTTTCTCGAGGATGACTTATCTTTTCTTTTAGTGAAGAATAACCACTGCTAACGAATGAGAGGATGCCACAACGAAGGGTGACGAGGTCCATGGCCAAAAATGTCGGAACCGCCAGAAACGAGGTGAGCTTCCTACCCTGTCCCTTGGTGCTAGTTCTCTAGTTATTCCTTGGAGAGATATCGACTCAAAAGAGTTTTTATTTGTGAGAAGAAGATTTCTAGGAAGAGGCCATGCAAGGACTTGTGTCCTAGAGATTAGACGTCTTCAACCTCTCCTTCCTTTTATGTGAAGATGGGGGTTGATTTCGTGAAGAGAAGTGGCCTTATGAGGGTGAATAATGGAGGATGATTCTGGATGTGATTTGGGATTATCAGTTAGGGGAGAAAGACGAGCCGATGTCATTCATTCCGCCTTAAGATGCATGTAGAAATCTGTTTTCTACGCGCAGAGAACTTCGAGGCCTTTTTTGGATATGATACAACAATATCATGGCTTTATCCTAAACACGAAAGTCATATTCATTGGAAATATCTTTCCAACGAGTTGTTACACGTCATCATGCAAGGTCTATAGCCACGGGAAAGTCTAATCTTACTTGATGGCTTAAAAGTTAAACGTGCAGAAAACTGTTTTCTGAACGCAGCAGACTTCAAAGCCGATTTCAAGTGTATTTTGGTCGGATCTGGGTGATGGACCGAATACAAAAAATATATTCCTTGGAAGTACTTTCAAACTGATGGTTACTCGCCTTCGTACGAGTTCTGTAGACTCGGTAATGTCCGGTCAAAGTGGTGGTACAGTCAAGTCCTTGTTCTTAATACTCTCGGGTTAGTATAGTAATAGGCTTGGTTTGAATAAGGAAATTGTAAGAACAAATGTTGAGGTTTTATTGAGTTTGGCCCTACGTAAATGTGATAAACAATGGTTTGAAAACATAATTGGGCATGATCGTATTTCATGAAATTTAATAGGTTGGGATGAAGAGGTGACGCTTGGTTAGCGAATGAGTAATCCGTGTTTTCATGATTAATACTAGGGGTGAACTATTTATATGTTGATGTGATTACCGTGATGGAAGCATAATTGTTAGTGGATGCTTGATCCTTAAAAGAAATCAGAAGAGATTGATTTATAGCCATGAGATGCGTTAAAGAAGGATGGTGTAAGTGGTCCACTTCTTAGAGTCGTGAATCCCTTCGGGTAGCAGTGTGAGTTTGGTAAATTATACAAGGTGGCTTGTCACCCGAGTAAACAATGAACCCTAGTGAGATATGGACAGATGGAAGGTTTGGAAGTCCGTGTGTGCCCCACTGAAATGAAAATTTATAAAGGACTCACTATGGAGCCTTGCGTGCTGTTGAGCACTGGATGTGAAATATTATAAAGGACTCTTTGTGAGCCCTGTAAGTGAAATGTATGCGGTGTGAGTTGACACGCGGTGTCATAATCCTGGGTTAAGGATAGTGTGGCAGGTGTACGGGCTCGCTAGTTGTCACACTGACAGGAGTTAACAAAAAAACTTAAACGATTGGGACTTGGACATCGGCGCTTAATTCCAGAATCAGCCTTCGTGCTAGTGGACGGTTGGTATTGGTCCTTTGGTGATATGTTCACAGAGTCACCTTCCGTTCCACGATGATAGGCTAGGTTGGACTTTTTTCTTGGTGCACATCTACCCACAACCCCTCTGAGTCGTAGTACGCATGTGATATCTGCTGTTGTGTTCTTAGTGTGGAGGCATACGGAGGACTAGGATAGGTAGTGTGGAGACTCGCCTAGTAGTGGAAAGCTCATTCCACTATCACCGTATGGGCATAACGGATGAGGCTAGAGAGGTTAGCTACCTGTTCGAAAAGTGGGAACTACAAGTCTTTTAGACATAGCAATTGCATGTGTGTGATCATGGGTGAGTCATTACATTGCATTCATTTCATTACATTACATTACATACACAAGATCCTCATAGTATAAGTTTATATGGGCACTCTTATACGATCCGTTACATTGATCTTGAAACAATCCTTAACTTATATGTCTGTATTTGCATTCATATAAGTTAAGTTACTTCCTGCCATAGATTCATATTTTATACTGCTGTTGATGGTAGAACTGCTAGAGTAAATTTATATACACATTTGATGTACTTACTCTAATATTCACCAATATTGATTAATTCTATACCACCTGTTTGTAAAACTGCTTATATATATTGTACCTTGTTCCTTTCTCCGCCAGGTGCCGGGACTTGCCGGGGGAGGGGATGTGAACACAACTTATTCTTTATGACTAACAGTTGTTATGTCTTCTTTTTTATGAGGAAACCCTGCCGACAGAGCAGTAGGTGGGCAGCCAGGCCATGACGAGAGGTCTTGAAGTGACAGTGTCATCGCTACCTTCTGTGATAGATGTGAGTCTGTATGAGATTCATATTGTAGCCTTTTTGGCAATTTATAACACCCCTATCCGTCACATCTCATATAATAATAGGTCCGACCGGGGCCCGATGTCATATACTACAGACAGACCGAAGGGTTACAGAATTAAACCATCCATCCGACATAAAACGTCCAAAACAGAACACATTCTAACGGAAGCATTTTAAAGGTTGAAAAGTAAATAACCTAAACCACAACATTTATGTCCACTAAAAGTTTGAATGACAGAACAAATACACCAAATAGTACTTTGCTTTATGGCCTTACAAGTGTTTACTTAAATAATAAATATCTCCCATACAATGGCACGCAGGCCGGTCACACTTGAGCATAAAAGTAAACATTTGCTTTGGACTTCAAGTGCTGGCTCAGCTACAGGGGCTTCAACCTGTTACTTGCCACTAGGCTCTACAGCACCTGCAATCAACATTCCATCGTAGCGGTGGCAAACAAAAGCAATGGTCAGATAAATATGACCAAATTATAACGGACCACCGTTTACTTGGGGTGGTGGCGCTCCTTCCCTGCAACTTAGTAGCATAGAAAATATAGTGAAAGTACAACAACAGCACACTTCACTACAAGTGTAGGCACGGAAGACCTCACACCTCGTGCTCTCAGGGCACTGACTCGGTGAACTCGGTCCAAACCCGGTCTGAACCCGCTCCGTTACGCTGTCCACCAACTCAAATAGGACGGCAAACAACGTGAGAATTAAAGTCCTTTTAGCTGAAGCCTAGACTCGCTCTCCAAGACATATTTAACCGAACAACTTGGAGTGGGTAAGGTTCCACCAGCCCGTTACTCACCTCACCACAGTAATTTAGACATAGGCGTATGATAAGCTTCACCAAATCCCAATATATCAATCGTACAACATTACATAGCCCTGCTATGTACAAGGATGGCTCTCAGGCCACCAAAACAGCAGAACTTCGCTTCTGCCCCAGTTTCCGGGTGAACTTTTGAGTTAATCCCCAAGGCTCCCAGCTGCAATCTACCACGTAGAAACCCAAAAACATACGGCACAGAGTCTTCTCCGGCAATCAATGTATAATGAAAACATAACTGATCTAGACCAACTTGTCCGGGTAGGCTTCACACACCATGCCTATGTCCGTACTTCGATTCCAGACTCTATATGCAAAACTACGGGGACTATTCATGTCCACCCAAAGGAAAACATCACACTCACCGCACACTCGCGAGCACGGGTTTCCTATGCAAAAAGGAAGAGGACTTCATAAGTCGAAGAAGAGAATCGTTACCCTAGCGGTTCGCTTTGTCGCAATGAAGAAGAGAAGAAACTAGACGGATGAAAAGCACCGCAACGGCCTCGCCTCCACGAATCTGGACTCGTCTCGCGATTTGGGGCTTCGAAGCTCCACTGGCTGTTGGATTCCTCCTTCATCTTCAACCTTGCTCTCCTTTCTCTCTAACTCTTTATAAAGAGAATGGATGAAAAGAAATGAGGGATATTCCTTCATCTCCAAGCCTTATAAAAGTAGGGGAAAAGCTGAGCCGTCGGATCTCTTAGAAATAAAACGAACGGCCACGATTAGCCATTAAATTCAACTTCATTGGCCAAACACGGCCTATGATACAGAGTGTCACAGGCCGTATCTCACGATCTCAAAATGATCGTCAAATACAGAGCAAGACATGGCCTCTGACACGGCCTAAGACACGCCCGTGTAAACCATGGACACGCCCGTGACATAGGCCGTGTGCCTCAAATGGCACTGAAACAGTCGCATCCCGAACAGGACACAGCCTTGTGACATGCCCGCGTTACAGGCCGCGTGCCATAGAAGGCTTAGGACATGCCCGTGTCCCAGGCCATGTAACTCACGCGACACAGCCTGACATAACATAGAGCAGGACACGACCCTTGACACGCTCGTGCAATGGGCCATTTGCCTGACATGGATAATCTCTGAGGATCATCGAATGCATTTCGTCGGCCTCTCAGAAACACATCGAACTCAAGCATGACACGGCCCTGGACACACCCGTATCATAGGCTGTGTAAACCTAATCAGGCACCAACTTTGCAGTTAATGCTATCCGTTCTTCTTTTGAGATTTGAGGCGTAACAATTCTCCATCCCTTAAATGAATTTCATCCCGAAATTACTGAATGGAAAAGTACTCAGAATTACACGGTACTTGAGTGAAAAAGCTCGGGATTCTCCTCAAGCATGTTCTGCTCTCGCTCCCACAAGAGCTCCTCACGACCGCAATTGTCCTAACGGACTTTAACCATCAAAATAGCTTTATTCCAAAATTGTTTGACCTCCGCATCCTTTAACTGAATGGGTCTAACTTTCGTTGTTGGCCCACTACGATCGATATACAATCCGCAACAACCACTAGTGCTTGTTCTTTCGCATCTTTGAGTAGGATCGATATGTGAAATACATAATGCAATCTACTCAGCTCTACCGAAAGATCCAAACGATACATTGTGATTAGCATCTGTTCACGAGTTAACTTCAGGTACTCGCATTATATTTAAAATTTACAAGCTTTTGACTTCTCCTTTGTAGATATTAGCAGGTGTTCGCGAATTCACTTTCGGTACTAGCATTATATTTTAAAATTACCTGCTTTTGACTTCTCTTTTGTAGAGATTAGCAAGTATTTGCAAGTTCTCTTCAGGTACTCGCATTATATTTTAAACTTACCTGCTTTTAATATCTTCTTTGTAGAGATTATCAGGTGTTCGCGAGTTCACTTCAGTTATTCGCATTATATTTTAAATTGACATACTTTTGACTTCTACTTTCCAGAGAGTAGCAGGTGTTAGCGAGTTCACTTCAGGTACTCGTGTTATATTTTAAATTTATATAATTTTGACTTCTCCTTTGAATAGATTAGCAGGAGTAAACATGTTTACTTTAGGTACTCGCATTATATTTTAAATTTACCTGCTTTTTACTTCTCTTTTGCAAAGATTAACAGGTGTTCATGAGTTTACATCAGGTACTTGCTTTATATTTTATCTTTACCTACTTTTGACTTCGCTTTTGAAAAGATTATCAGGAGTTCGCAAATTCAGTTCAGGTACATGCATTATATTTAAATTTACCTGCTTTTGACTTCTCCTTTCCAGAGTTTAGCAGTTGTTCACGAGTTCACTTTAGCTACTCGCGTTATATTTTCAATTTATCTGCTTTTGACCTCTCTTTTTGTAACACCTCTACCCGTCAAGAAGAATATAATAGAGGGTCCGGCCGATGCCCCACACCATATTCCACAAACAGGCGGAGACGCTACGAACTAATATCATAATCAACGCATCCTAACACAGAGCATTCTAGCGGAAGTTTCACGGTTGAATCTTTGAACTCAAGATAAAGAACACTGTCCACTAAAACATAGGAATGTATACAAACATCAAAAGAGTCTGGCCTTAAGGCCTTACAACAATTTCTCTTAACAAGAGTATGGATTACAGACATCGGCACGCAGGCCGACCACACATGAACAAAAGAAACAAAACAATGCCTTTGAGGGCAGCAACGCAGCTTTGGGCTTCAGCCCGCTAAGTCTCGCTCGGACCAGCACCTCCAGTACCTGTAAGAACCAATCCACCAAGCGGTGGCAAACAAGGCAACGGTCAGCATTCAGCTGACCAATTATAACGACCCTGCCCCTGGCACAGGGCAGCGGAATTCCATCCCTGCATAGCAATCTTCCAATATGATATATATTGCAATTTAAGCAAGACGTGCACGACCGCACAGTCACATATCACAAACGCCGGCACGACGTTCCGACGTCTCGTGCACTCTTGGCACTCTCGGGTGCACCGAAAACACCAGATCTCACCATTGAGCATTTAGTCCGGCACGTAGGCCCAGGACTCTCATTATGCCACTGACGAAAGCCCAATGCCTTGGCGCTCTCATGTCCAGCCTATATAACGCAGGTACAGATCAACCACCCCCCGTTGCTCAAATCGCCTTGCCCAACCAAGTACATCGTACCTGAGGCCACATTTAAAGGCGCGGGTCGGTTTCACCTTGCCTGTTCGGCACGAAGCCTTTTCATACAGTTGCAGCCCAACGCTCAACCGCACACAAAGTGGCAACTCACGGCCACAAGAGTTGCACCCAACTCTCACAATTTCCTGAACTTCCTCCAGTACTTTATCCATCATGCATACAAGCAATAATCACGGAGTCTTCTCCGATATGCAAACTTGCATCACCAATCCAGACCAATATTTCCAGATGGGCTTCACACAGCATGCCTAGATCCTTACTCCAATTCCGGACTCTAACAAGGGGGACTTCACATTTCTACCCCAAGGGACGCCACAACCCACCGCACACTCGCGGGGAAGGGTTTTCCCTATGCAATGAAGGAATTAAGGACTTCATATGTCCAAGAAGGAAATCGTTACCCTAGGAACTCGCTTCGGAGCCATGGAGAGAATTTAAGACGGATGAAAGCCTTTGCAGCAGCGTTGCCTTCGCAAATCCGAACTCGGCTTGAGATTTGGACCACCGTAGCACCACGGCTGCCGGATTCCACTTCTTCTTCCTCACCTTGCTCTCACCTCTCTCTTAAAGCTAGAAAGAGAGTATGACTCAAAAAATGAGCCTTTCATCCTTCTTTCCCGGCCTTATCAGCCCAGGAATGAGCCCCAGCCACAAGATCTTCTTTAAGGAAAATGAACGGCCACAATTTGCCTGAAAACTAGACTTTTTGGCCGACACGGCCTGTGACACGCCCGTGTCACAGGCCGTGTACCCTTAAGCGACACACGTACCGACTGAAAACTACCAGAACACGGGCTTCGACACGCCCGTGTTGAACCTGACACGCCCGTGTCAGTCATGTGACACGCCCGTGTCACCCCTGTTACACGGTACTCAATGAGCGCTAAAACCAGTCAGAGCAGTACACGGGTAGGCACACGCCCTCGGACACGCCCGTGTCAAATCTGACATGGCCGTGTTCAAGGCTTGGTTCCGGGTCGTGTACATTTCTGACTCAAACCGGCTATTTATTGAGTGACACGCCCTGGGACACGCCCGTGTCCCTGGCCATGTACCCCCAACACGCCCTGGGACACGCCCATGTCCCAGGCCGTGTCAACCAGCCTGCACCTCAAATCCAATTTTGAGATTTTTGGGGTGTTACACTTTTGTAGAGTTTGGCAAGTGTTCGCAAGTTCAATTCACGTACTCGCATTATATATTAAATTTACTTGCTTTTGACTTCTCTTTTATAGAGATTAGCAGGTACGCGAGTAAACTTCATTTAATCGTGTTATATTTTAAATTTACCTGCTTTTAACTTATCCTTTACAGGGATTAGCAGGTGTTCACATGTAATACCTCCCCTATAATGACTGTATAATATGGATCCGGTCGGGGCCCTACAACATACAGACGCTACAGCTTTAGCGTTAAAAGAAGATATTTACTACCTAGCTCAAAACTCAGAATAAAGCAACAGCGGTATCATACCAAGAAAACTAGAAGTTATCCACTACAGATCAGGAGTATCAAAATGGCCTTAAGGCCTTATACCAAATAAGTCCAACACTGAATGACAACAAGGTCAAACATCAACGTGAAGAAGAACCCCCTAGGCTACCTCGACATGCATGCCGGAAATACCAATAACATGGAGCATCACATTCAAGAAGAAAACAAGCTAGTAAGCATGGTAATCACTTCATGAGGCTTAGGCCTTTTCAGCCAGCGCACTTGCTCCCTCTTGCGATCCTTGCCATATAAATATTTGTGGTAACGTAGGTCAGCAATGGCTGACCTCAACTATGTAACCAACACATTTCCTCCCGTCCGTCCCAATCGCACCCTGGGGCATTTCATCACCCTGTAAGTCAGCACTTCGTATGTAATATACATAAATATGTAAAGCAGTAAAACAAGTTTGGATGTCTCATACAACAAACATGTTTTTATGTTGAGCATAAGAAAAAAGGGCCTATAATGCAGCATGTATGCAATCTTGGGTTTCACCCAAGGCACCATATCACGTATACATATAACACATCATCAAAACATAACAACTGGGTACTTTTCATTTCCCCATCAACGTCAAGCCGCAAACAAAAATGGTACTGGAATTCCCCTAAACGGCATAGAAGGCGCCAAATGAAAATCTTGCCAAGGCCCCACCCGCTTGTTTGTCTTAGACCCGGGCTTTCCTACAAACTCTGACTTCTCACATCAGGATTCCGTCTCACACACAAACTGATTCTAAGAACCCTTTCTAGACACCACCCAATCGCGGGCTTCATTGCCCGGGCTTGTCCTATGCATGACATTCTAATAAGTATCACAGGAGGGGACTAATCTTGTCGGGACACTCTCCCCACATGACTTGCACGTCATAGGATAACAAGCTGACCATAGAGACACAGCCGTACCTTAGCACATCACAATCCATAACCTTCCCCATTCTAATCCATCATTCGTACAATAACGTTCCCGTGCACTAAGAAAACAATCTACCAATAATGCGGAGCTAACCTTGTCCGGTTCCGGCTACACATACTCACTCGAGAAAAGGGAGAAATAAATATATCACAAATGGAATCTTGCCACAATGGATTTCTACAAAATCCTTAAGGCTCGCTATGCAACATCACCGAGTTAGACTAACGGTAATAACTTCGGGTTCACCATAATGGCTAATCCACTAATTGAGAAGATCTCTAATGCAATATCATGCCGGGGACGGACACAATTGACCTGGTGGTTCCTCTTGAACCATGGAGACCCAAACACCTCTCATTTTAGAGATTTGGTGCCCAAAAGCTTGAAAGAACAAGATGTTATGCACGCATCTTAGAAACCGAGAGGAGAAATTTCGTTACCATGCGACCCCTCTTCCTAGCCATGGAATCCTTACCTTTAATGGATTGATACGAGTGCCTCCATGCCATCTCCACGGATCTGGTCTCGGCGATGATCGGAGCTCTATAGCTCTGTCAATGGTGGAAGGGAGCTCTCTCCTTCCTCCTCTCTTCTCTTCCTCTCCAACCCTAACTCTCACTCTAAAAGATGAAAAATGATGGGAAATACACTCTCAGCCCTAATAAAGTGGTTTGGGCGGAAGATCCTGGGCCCTTGGATTGATTTTGAGGAAGCATCAAACGGCCACGAAATAAAATGACGGAACAGCACCCGCCTGCACGATCAGTGGCGCACGACCAGTGGTCGTGCGCAATAGATCCCATGATCGTGCGATCAACAATGGCAGAACTCCAAGAAGAAAGGGATAAATGCGCTCGAGCAGTGGCGCATGACTAGTGGTCATGTGCACTCTGTCTAATGGTCTTGCATTTCCCCTAGGCAGAACTTGGAAAATTGGAGAATAGTGCGCACGATCAGTGGCGCATGACCAGTGGTCGTGCACACTAGATATAGTGATCGTGCGCTCTAGATTTAATGCCGAGCTCATCGACCTACATCCATCGTTATCTCTACCATCGGGCGCTAGCTCCCAGTGACTCCAGGTCTGAAAACTGGGGTGTTACAAATCCTCCCCCCTTACTAGAATTTCATCTCCGAAATTAATCTTCATATAGGAAGACAGCAAGAAAAATTATTTCAACCAAATAAAAAAACATTGCTACAATATATCGGTTACTGTTTCAAACCAGTATTACACAAATAACTCTGGATAATCCTCGCACACTGCTTGCTCACGCTCCATAGAGAACGCGTCACGCCCTAGTTTTCCCAACGCACCTTCACGAGCTTGACTTTTTTGTTCCTCAACTGCCAAAAATTTGTATCCTCTATACTAACTGGGCGAACTCGCATCCTCAAGTCCTCTTTTAACGGCACCGATGTCGATTAGATCACCACACTAGCCTCCACTAAGGCTTTCCTCAAGACGGAGACATGGAAAATGTCGTGTAATTCACCTAGCTCTATAGACAATGCCAACTGATACACTGCTTCTCCCACCCGTTCTATAACCTCGAAAGGTCCCAAAAACCTTATACTCAACTTCTTGAGTCAGCAAATCCGCGAAACGCCTTTGAATGGCTTGATCTTTAGATATACCCAATCGCAAATTCCACATTCCTATGATGAGCATTAAAATACTTTGCTTGCCGGTCATGGGCAACCTTCATGCGCTCTTGAATGGTTCGCACTGAAAGTTAGGGTTAGATCCTATATACTCTAGAAGGGGGGAGGGGGTGAATAGAGTATGTCTGTGTGTTTTCAAAACTTTCTTATCTAACATTATACTATCTTTATCTTTAACAACTATATCTGACTATCATAGATTAAAGTGAATCAAGGATAACAGAATATCTAACTAACACAGCCACAACAAGAAAAGAAAAGAGAGAGTAACCAGAAAACACAAGAAATTTATAGTGGTTCCCCAAACTGGGTACATCCACTCTTCTACCACCCTTGGTAGGAATCCACTATAGGTTTTGATCAGGTGACTTTCACCAATGAGCTTTTGATCAGGTGCTCAAAAACCAAACCTCATGTCTTTTGGAAGGAGACTTACAACCAGAATAATTTTGAAAGGAATTAAAACCCTGTACAGAGGTGGGAAAAAGAGTGTGATGTAAGTCTTCTTTTCTCGAGTCAAAATGAAAAGACTGTGTGGATTCTTATTTGTTGTCAAAGCTTCCCCTGAGATATTGAATGGCTCAGGAGTGGAAGCTTGGTTCAAGGGTGTAGGCCTTCAGCTTTTTAGAGATCCTTGACTTATTTGAATATTGCTGTCACTTGAGATCCCTGAAAACAAAGAGGGAGAGAAAGAAAGAAAGACTCATGATGGTTATGATTGTTCTTTCTTCTTCCCTTAAGAGCAGTTGATTTTTCTGAGATTTGTTTTCCACTGCACTTCTGGACGTTTTCTTTGCTGTGACTCAAAAAGTGATGATCAATCTCTGCTCTTCTGTATTTTCTCTTTTCTTGACAGAGAGATTTATTTTGAATGACTGCAACTTGGTCGAATTCAAAAGAAATTCTGCAATAAATGTTCAGCCAAAATCTTGGGAATGAGAAAATGGCAAGAGTGTTGTCAAATATTCTATTCTATGTCTGTCCCGAGATATAAGCAATTAATTCCATAGAGAATGTTAGCAATCAATGCTTTCCAGTAACGGCTCTATTCAGAGAATATAAGTGCATTGATTTGCAAGGGAATTAATAGCCTATAATGGAAATTAATGATGAGACAGAAAGAGAAAGAATAAATAACAAAATATCTTATAGTTTTTGTCGTCCTGAGATTAGCTTTCGTCGACCTCTAATCAGCTTTCATCGACCTCTAATCAGCTTTCGTCGACCTGAGATCTGCTTTCGTCGACCTGAGCTCTGTGAATCAACTACTGTGCATAAACTGACTAATTCTGCGCTATATGTTCGTCGACCTGAGACTGTGAAGTTATTCGACCTAATAACTTGGTCAATGTGTTGGTGTTGAGTGAATAACACATCTAGCATCGAGTGTTCTTTGTCTCTGAGTCAGTCTTGGCTTTGAGTGAATTATGGCGCTGAGTGTTGAAGAGTTAATCGATCTGAGTACGGAGTTCGTCGAGCTCAGCTCAGAGATTTTGGCTCTGAGTTATTTGAGTTGAGCACGACTATCGTTGACCTGAGATCGACGAACGTAGATCTCTTTCTCAAAACCATGATTTCTCTAAGTCTTGAGTCTCTGGCAGAGATGGAGGCTGGTCCTTTGTACTGTGGACTCTAAGGACTTTCCCTAGACTCTAAGACACACCTATGACCCTGATCTATACATATTGGGTAATATCCTAACTCTGTGAACGTAGCCCAAATTCAACTAGAGGTTCCAACAATATCCCCCTATTTGGGTGAGGTCACTGATTACAGACTCAATAAAGAAAATACACAAAGCAGGAACATAACATATATCTGGCAGATAATT
The DNA here is from genome assembly GCA_039513925.1 of Platanthera zijinensis. Lineage (NCBI taxonomy): Eukaryota > Viridiplantae > Streptophyta > Magnoliopsida > Asparagales > Orchidaceae > Platanthera > Platanthera zijinensis. Next base: position 116,680,397 of record CM077087.1, read on the forward strand.
TACTAACAAGTGCAGCAGATATAAGTACATAGCTTTGTTACAGATAACAAAAACATAAATTTAACAGAGTATACCACAAGTAGCAATTTGTTCTTCAGGATTCTCTGCTACTACTTCTTGGATTTTTCTTCCATCTTATTTTCTCCTGGCTTTGTAAATATAATTTCCCTATTAGGATTTTCATCTTCTATTTTTGACATATATAAATCAGCTGCTCTAATCACTGTCTGAGTTGATGTTCTGGGAAAAATTGCTTCTGGATGTCCAGCCATATATTCAGTAGGATCAAATAGTTTCTTGCTTATCTGAACCCTTTCAAGTTCTTTTTCTCTTTATGTGGACATTGTGGAGAATTTTGTTGGATCCTGACCTTCTTCTCTGGCCTTTTTCATTTGTGACAAAGCAATTAATTCTTGGAGTCTGGCCATCCTGAAGTTTGAATCATCATCCTGACTGGCTTAAGATTGATCTTCCTGTGAGGGTAGCAGTGCAACAGGCTTGAAATGTGTAGAATGTGCTTGGAAGTTTATCTCAGCTTGGCTTTCAATACTTAGAGTGTATAAGGGTTTAGGAGGTGCAGTTTCACTGTATTTTCCTTTAGGCTTGAAGGATTCAGAATGCCTTCTTTGTTGAGGTTGAGGATGAGAGAATTCTAGTTTTTGATAAACAATTTCCTTTATTTGTTCTGAACCACTAACACTTCTCTGGTGACTGCTTCTATAAAAATGCTGACTGGATGACCCTTCTTGTCTCTGATAAGTTCTTGTGAAGGAGGGCTTGGAAGGTGCATCTGACTTTTGAGAACTCACTCTAGAAGCACCAGCAACTGGTGGAGGAGGAGGAGGATCCTTCCTGTATTTGTGAGCTGGAGGTGGAGAATACCTTCTGCTTTTCTTCCTAGCCTTCTGTTCATTCTTTGAGAGCCACATCCAGGATGGAATTCCCTTGTATGGGGTTATTTTTTGAAGGATATAGTAGGGATTATCATTGGTATTTCCTGGTTTGGGAGCAGGAGGAGGTGGAGCCTTCCTTTTCTTTGAGAGCTTCCTTTTCTTAGATTCCTTATAAGAGTCATTATCATCATCATCATTAAAGGATTGAGGATTGTCATATAGGTCATCTATCTCTTTTAAGAACTCAGTAAGAATGGAGGATTTTCCATGAATGACAGGAGCTGGAGGAGGAATGTCAATTGGTCCTGGAGAGTTGCTTGTGATAGTGCTTTCAGCAGCTACCTTATTCTCTTCTTCAACATCAGCCATGATAAAGGCGTCAAGATCAGGAATTGGAGAATCATCCAAGATAAAAGTTGGAGCAAAAAATGTTTATGCAGGGGAGGAGGCTCTAACTGAATCAGCTTTGGTTGTCTCTGCTGGAGGAGCTGTCAGACTTTCCTTTATACTGGCAAAAACTTCTGAACTAGCAGGGGAGGTGTAACATACTATTGCTCTGGATGATTGAGTGGGAGAGGAGAGGCAGAATTGAATATAGGATCCAACAAATTTTAGCAGATTATGTAGATTTACTTTAGATTTAATGAAGTAGACCCTTCCAGGCAGAACTTCTGGCAAGCTGGTCTCTTGAACATTGGATACTATAATATCTGTACACTGATTATCTACATCTGCTCCTGAGTCAGTTGTAACTATATCAGCTGATTCCATATCAGTATCAAGAAACTTTAGAAAATCAGATTCCATGTCAACATTAGTTTTTGCTGCTGCTGTTGGTTCTGCTTCTATTACTGCATCATTAAGTGTAATATCAACATTTGTTCCTGCTATTCCTGCTGCTGCTACAGGTTTTGCTGCTGATACTTAATCATTAAGTATCTCCCCCTTCCTGATTTCAATATGCACTGAAGCCAGGCCTCCAGATGAAGAGAGGGTAGAGGTGAGGGTAGAGATTTTAGCAGAGAGAGATGATATGGATATAACCAGAGGAGAAATAGCCTCTGCAATGATGGTTTGGAGTATAAGCTTGAGGAGCTCAAGAAGTTGTTGGATTATAGAGGGATTCAAAGATATTGAGTCAGATGGTTGGGCAGGAGGTTGTTGAGAAGGTATAAAGGTAGAGATGACAGTTGCTTGAGGAAATGGTTTATTGGAGGTTTCTGGAAGGGGGTCCTGTATAGGGGATTGTTGAGGAGAGGGAGTGTTCAGAGGAGCTGAGAGTAAATTGAAGGATTGGATAGAAGAGAGAGTGGAGAAGGGGATATCATCAAGATGAGCTGGAAAAGGAGAGTGGGGAGGAGTAGGGAGGGGTGTAGCAGCCCTAGGAGAGGGAGAATTTGATGGAATATGTGTAGAGGAAGAAGGAATTGGAGATGCTGGTGGTGTAGGGGTACGTATTAGAATGGAAGTGGAGGCTGGGGTTTGTTGAACTTGAGGCTGAGATGGAGCTTGAGAATTAGGAGGAGGTGGAGGAGTGGAAAGGAGCCCTTCAGAGGGGTGGGGAGTGGCTGTAGCAGCCCTTGTACTTCTTGAAGCTTGGGTGGCAGAGGATAAAGCCTTAAAGGGCTATGTGATTGTCCTCTCCCACCTGCCAAACAAGGTACATGTGAGCCTCTTGCTGGCATTGATGAATGTGGTTAGGGAGACCAGTGATTCAGCAGCCTTTAATGTCATGAAGATCCCTATGATCCTTCCAAAGTTCACTTCCATCTTACTGTTTCTTTTCCTAATAAGATCAAAAATTATCTGAGCCCAGTCCACCTGCTTTTTGTTTACCACTGCACACATGACTAGAAATTGATGCCTGGTTATATAGTCATGTGCAGTGTGCTTCCCAGCAAGATTTTCCCAACTATATCTAAGAGAAATTTGAACTCGGCAGATAGGTGTTTCTTCAGTAGTTTATTTGGGTTATCCCCAGAGTACCCCATTGTGTTCAACATTATATCAGACTCTTCCGAATCACTTTATAACTCTTCCTCACCATTTTTCAATCCAAACAATTCAGTAAGAATATCGGGGGTAAGAGAGATTTCGTTACCCGCGATGCTGCCGGTCATCTTGTTCTCCTTGACTATAGCCGTGTACACCCATTCTCTTATTTCTGTGCTGGGTAGTTTGATTCTCATGGTCAGTAGTTGTTTTAGTTGTTGTTCTTCCAGGAGTTGCAGGATGGGAAGAAATATCGGATCTGAATGCTGGAATGAGTCAAAATCCATGTCGAATCCTGTGTCAAATTTCATTGCCGCAATAGCGCCTGCTGGAATTGCCATGAATGCACCTGGAGGCTGTTCAACATAAACCTCTTCTTTAAGTTCCCCATTCAAGAAGGCACTCTTCACATCCATTTGATAGACTTTGAACTTTTTGAATGAAGCATAGGCTTGAAATATCCTTATTGCTTCTAGCCTGGCAACTAGAGCAAAGGTTTCATCATAGACAATCCCTTCCTCTTGTCTATACCCTTGAGCAACAAGCCTAGCCTTGTTCCTAAAAATCACACCTTGGGCATTAAGATTATTTCTGAATAACCATTTGGTTCTAATAACTGGCTAGTCTTTTTGTCTTGGAACCAAATCCCAAACCCTGTATCTCTCAAACCGATTGAGCTCTTCTTGCATTGCAATGATCCAGTGGGGATTTTGCTCTAAATAAGATATGGACTGAAGCTCAATTTGAGAGAGGAAACAGGCATGCATCAAGTCCTAGTTAAGTTGATGCTTTGTTTTTACACCTACTTTTATGTCTCCAATCACTTGGGATCTGTGATGATCCCTCAGTATGACAAGATCAGTGGGTGGAGTTGGTTCAACAACAACATTTTTGAAGAATTCCTCTTGTGGAATTACATCTGCTGTTGTGGAGGGTTCAACTGCATCCAGATTTTCTTCATCACTTTCTTCATTAGCTTGTTGAGGAGACTGGGATGTAAATTTTAATTCATCCAATTTCTCACACAAGTTGTTTACCTATAGGAGGTTTCTGGTAGAAATTTCTTTCTCCATGTAAAACATGTTAGTCTCATCAAATATAACATGCATGGATTCTTATATTTTCAATGTGAATTATTAAAGACCCTATAAGATTTGCTGAATTGGGAATATCCTACAAAAATTCCCACTACAGCCTTTGCTTCAAACATTCTAATGTGCTTTTTGTCATTATTATGAATATAGCATACACAACCAAAAACATTAAAATAGTTAATTATTGGTTTATTCCCTTTGAGCAATTCATAGGGAGTCTTATGTTTTATTTTGTATATCAAGCTTCTATTCAGGACATAGTTTACTGCGCTCACTGCCTCTGCCCAGTAGGATAGGGGCATGGAAGCATCTGCAAGTAATTTGCCTGCAGCTTCAATGAGTGTTCTATTCTTCCTTTCAGGTACCCCATTTTATTGAGGAGTTCTAGGAGCTGAGAAGCAGTGTCTTATACCTTCTTTCCTACAGAACTCTAGCATAAGAAGAGACTCAAACTCAGTGCCATGATCACTTCTAATCAATGCAACTTGAGTAGAATACTCAATCTGTATGTTCTTGAGAAAATCTGTAAGAACTTGAAAAGTATCTGACTTTGCTCTCAAAAAGAAAACCCAAGTGAATCTGGAGAAGTCATCTACAACCACTAAGGTATAAGACTTCCCTCCTACGCTTTGTACAACAATAGGTCCAAAAAGGTCCATATATAGTAAGTACAAAATCCTAGGTGAATCACTCTTATTAATGGATTTAAAACTAGATTTAGTTTGCTTGCCTAGTTGACAAGCCCTGCAGAGACCTTCCTTCTTGTAGGGGCCAAAAGGTAAGCATCTCACAAGGTTGTCCTTAGATAACCTAGCAATGTTTTTCAGATTTACATGTCCTAATCTCTTATACCATAAGTCATTCTGACTACTAACTAAGTTAAGCAGACATATATCTGAAGTAATGGACTGGAAATTAACTAAATATATGTTTCCTTGTCTACTGCCAATTAAAACTGGTTTGTTTTCTTTTCAAATAATAGTACAGGATTCAGAGTTGAATGATACCTGATAGCCTTAATCACATAGTTGGCTTATGGAGATGACATTGTGCTTCAGTCCACTCACATATGCAACTTTCTTGAAAGTTACATCTCCAATCCAGATTTTGCCATAACCCTCTGTTTGGCCACAATTTGAATCACCAAATATGACCTTTGGTCCCATCTTGGACTTATAGTTAATTAAGTTGTCCTTGCTGCCTGTCATGTGCTTGGAGCAGCCACTATCTTGATACCAGTGTTGATTATATGCTGGATAGGTCTTCATCTGCAAGTATAACACTTAGTTGTTCTTGACCCAGGTGACCTTGGGTCCTTGTTGATTTACATAGGAGTAACTGGAAGTATATGAGCATTCAGGTTGATCTTTATAGCCTAAAGGATGATACCTTCTAGGAGGTATGACCCACTGACTAAAGGGATTAAATGATTTATTAGTTTTTAGATTACTCTTATTATGAACTAGATCTGACAAATCTGGGTATATTCGTCGACCTGAGCTCGACGATCGGGATTGAGTTCTTCGATCTCTGCTCGAAGAATGGAAGTATCCATTCTCAGAGCCCCAAAAACGTAGATCTCTGGTCGACGAACCATACTGGTTTCGTCGATCCCAGTTCGAAGAATAGATTACATTATTATTTTCATTCAGAGTTCGTCGTTCCAAGTTCGACAAACTATACCCATTTCGTCTTTCTGAGTTTGACGAAATTTGTTGAACATAGTTATGTTGTTTATTTTTTCTTTTCTGATTAATTTTCATAAGTTCTAACTGTTTAAGAACTTCATTAACCTTCTCTACCTGTTCAGTATTTTCTTAGCATTTTCAGAAATAAAACTTATGGGTTTTGATAGTTGATTTTTCTGAATAAGGATTGGTTCACTAGATGAGGCTCCTAATCCTAGTTTATTATTACTGGATCTTGTATTGACTGTGATAGTTATGACTATCAGTTGTAAAGTTCTACTATTTAAGGTTTCTTCTAGTTCCTTATCCTTACTAAATTCAGATTTTAGAAACATTATTTGTTGATTAGCTAGGTCTAATTCTTCAATTAATTTTTCATTATCAACAATGACTCTTTCTTGTTCTAATAGTTTTTCCCTGAGAAGTTTGATTTCCTTCTCAGATCCTATTAGGTCTAAACATAATAGTTTAAATTCAGATTTGAATTCCTCTGATTCAAAATCATAAGAGGCTAATACCTGATCCTCAGCTGATAAGAGCTCTTCATCTTCAGACTCATCAGCATCTGATCTGCTACAGCCTACCTCAATAGCCATGAGGCAAACTTCTTTTGCCTTCTGCTCTTCTTCATCCTCACTGGAGCTGGAGGATTTTAACTCTTCTTCAATGTCACTCCATGACTCAGCAACAAAGGCCTTGCCCTTCCTCTTGTGCTTGCTTGAGGAAGGCTTGTTGTAGTGACCCATCCTTGAGTCACCCTACTTTCTTCTATCCTTCTTCTGAACTTCTGGGCACTCAGAGATGAAATGCCCTGGTTTCCTGCAGCCAAAGCACACTACTTCTTTAGATGGTGTTTTGTCATACCTTGACTTGTCTTCATACTTGGATGGTTGCCTTCTGAAATCTTTTCTAGCAATCTTAAAGAATCTCTTGGTAAAGAGACTCATCACTTCTTCATTCACAGGAATGACTTCAGAGACTTCTGCAGCTTTGAAAGCTATGTTGTGCTCTTTCCTAATTGGTGTAGGAGTCTTGATTTCAGCTACTGCTTCCCATGATTTTATCAGCTTCTCATAGGACTTTAGCTTTCCAAGTAGAGCTTCAGTTGAGATCTTTGTTGTGCTTCTGGCTTCTCTGATGGGCCAGATTCTTGAGTCCCATGTGCAGGGGAAGCACATGAGGATCTTGTCATTCACTTCAGTCAAGGTGATTTCCTTATCTAGAGTCCTCAGCTCACAGATAATGGAGCTGAGTTTGATGTACATCACTTCCACTGTTTCAACTTCATCCTTTTTGAAGTTTTCATATTAAGTGATGAGGTTGGATCTTCTATCCTTCCTCTCATCTGCTGATCCAGCCACCATTTGGTTCAGGGAGTCTAAAATGGCCTTGGCTGTTGAGCATTCAACAACCTTTTGAAATATCTCATCTGACATTATTTGAGCCAATATGTTCATGGCTCTAGCATCAGCTATCTTTGCCTTTTTCTGTGCATCTATCCATCAAGGGGGTTGAACTGCACTCATGTCTGTTGAAGTTTATGGGTTTGAATCCACTGGATTTGGTGGTCCTGTAAAATGGAATTAAATATATCCTTATCAATAGAATTCATGTAGAGTTTAATTCTTGCCTTCCAGAGTGTGAACTTGGATAAGTTACACACTTGAGGTCTGGTGCTTGCATACTCTTTGTTCTGTGCCATGCTGTATAGATCTAAGAAGAAGTTAGAAAATAGATCTAACTTAGGATCTTTGGTTCAAGGGTTAGCTTGTACAACCAAAAGAACCGCCTCTAATACCAATTGATAGTTAGTGTTAAATCTGATATACTCTAGAGGGGGGGGGGGGGTGAATAAAGTATGTCTATGTGTTTTCAAAACTTTCTTATCTAATAGTATACTATCTTTATCTTTAACAACAATATCTAACTATCACAGATTAAAGTGAATCAAGGATCACAGAATATCTAACTAACACAGCCACAACAAGAATAGAAAAGAGAGAGCAACCAGACAACACTAGAAATTTATAGTGGTTCCCCAAACTGGGTACATCCACTCTTCTACCACCCTTAGTAGGAATCCACTGCAGGTTTTGATCCGGTGACTATCACCAATGAGCTTTTGATCAGGTGCTCAAAAACCAAACCTCATGTCTTTTGGAAGGAGACTTGCAACCAGAATAATTTTGAAGGGAATTAAAACCCTGTACAGAGGTGGGAAAAAGAGAGTGATGTAAGTCTTCTTTTCTCGAGTAAAAATAATAAGACTGTGTGGATTCTTATTTGTTGTAAAAGCTTCCCCTGAGATCTTGAATGGTTCAGGTGTGGAAGCTTTGTTCAAGGGTGTAGGCCTTCAGCTTTTAAGAGATCCTTGACTGATTTGAATATTGCTGTCACTTGAGATCCCTGAAAATAAAGAGGGAGAGAAAGAAAGAAAGACTCTTGATGGTGATGATTGTTCATTCTTTTTCTCTTGAGAGCAGTTTATTTTTCTGAGATTTGTTTTTCACTGCACTTCTGGACGTTTTCTTTGCTGTGACTCAAAAAGTGATGATCAATCTCTGCTCTTCTGTATTTTCCCTTTTCTTGGCAGGGAGATGTATTTTGAATGACTGCAACTTGGTCGAATTCAAAAGAAATTCTGCAATAAATGTTCAGCCGAAATCTTGGGAACGAGAAAATGGCAAGAGTGCTGTCAAATATTCTACTCTGTGTCTGTCCTGAGATATAAGCAATAAATTCCTTGGAGAATGTTAGCAATCAATGCTGCCAGTAAGGGCTCTATTCAGAGAATATAAGTGCATTGATTTGCAAGGGATTTAATATCCTATAATGGAAATAAATGATGAGACAAAAAGAGAAAGAATAAATAACAAAATATCTTACAGTTTTCGACGACCTGAGATAAGATTTTGTCGACCTCTAATCAACTTTCGTCGACCTCTAATCAGCTTTCATCGACCTGAGATCTTCTTTCGTCAACTTGATCTATGTGAATAAACTGCTGTGCATAAACTGACTAATTCTGCGCTCTATGTTTGTCGACCTGAGACTGTGAAGTTAAATGACCTAAGAACTTGGTTAATCTGTTGGTGTTGAGTGAATAACACATTTGGCGTCGAGTGGTCTTTGTCTCTGAGTCAGTCTTGGCTTTGCGTGAATTATGGCACTAAGTGTTGATTAGTTAGTCGATCTGAGTACGGAGTTCGTCGAGCTCAGCTCAGAGATTTTGGCTCTTAGTTAGTTGAGTTGAGCATGACTATCGTATACCTGAGATTGACGAACATAGATCTCTTTCTCAAAACCTTGATTTCTCTAAGTCTTGAGTCTCTGGCAGAGTTAGAGGATTATCCTTTGTACTGTTGACTCTAAGGAGTTGCCCTAGACTCTAAGACACACCTATGAGCCTGATCTATACATATTGAGTCATATCCTAACTCAGTGATCCTAGCCCAAATTCAACTAGAGGTTCCAACACGCACAAACTCACATGCATCAGCCACCACTTATTTTCCTAAAAGCTTGGCGTCTCCAGTCTCTATCCAAGACATTGGCATTCGACGCCGCCTTCCAAACAAAGCTTAGTATGACGCAATCTTTATACTTGATCGGTAACTATAGTTATAGGAAAACTCCACCATGAAGAGGTTGTATTCCCACTTTTTCCTAAAGTCGAGGGTACAAATCCTCAGCATATCATCCATCATACGATTCATCCTTTCGGTTTGTCCATCTTTTTGAGGATGGAACGCAATACGTAACTTGAGCTTCATTCCCAGACTCTTCTGAACCAGCCTCCAGTCCATGGACGTGAATCGTCCATCGCGATCACTAACTATACTATTAGGAATCCCGTGTAGTCGCACAATGTTTCAAATATACAACTCTACCAGCATCTCCACGCTGTCCTCTTTCCGATTTAGGTTGAAGTGAGCATCTTTGGTCAAATGATCCACGATCACCCAAATTGCATCGTTACCCTGATGTGATCTAGTTAACCCATGTATTAAGTCCATGGAGATGTCATCAAATTTCCACTCGGGAATAGGAAGAGGCTTCAGGAACCCGCCCAGATTCTGACACTCGTCATTTACCAAGGCACATGTTTGGCACCAACTCACGTACAAAGCTACGTCCCGCTTCAGAAAAGGCCACCAAAAGGATTTCTTCATATCTAAGTACATCTTTGTAATTCCTGGGTGAATGGAGTATTTTGTGAAGTGAGCCTCAAACATAAACTCCTCACGGTGCTTGCTGAACTGCGGTACACAAATCCTTCCGTCCTTCCTAAGAATCCCATCAATCAACTCCCAGACACTACTCTCGCCCTTTTGAGCTTCCAGCAGCTATGGCTGGAACTCCACATCTAACAGGTCGCTTCCCGAATATGATCGAATAAGTCGTTCTATATTTTAAACAAGTTAAACTGAGCCACGGTAGGCTCGCCTCTTGCTACACACTCCATGCCAAGGGACTCCCAGTCCCGCATCAACCGCTCATCATTAGCTTCGATCCAATTCCCTTGCCTAGAGTATTTTCTACTCAAGGCATTTTCCACCACAATGGCTTTGCCTAGCATATACTGAATCGCCACCTCGTAGTCTCTAAGGAACTCGACCCACCCGCGCTGCCGCATATTAAAGTCTTCTGATCTAGAAGATACTTTAGGCTTTTGTGGTCCGTGAAGATCTCCACCTTCGCACCATAAACATAGTTCTGCCACAATTTCAACGCAAAAATTACCGCCGCTAATTCCAAATCATGTACGGGGTAATTCTGAAAGAAATGTCTTAAGGCAATTGATAATCCTCTGATATCAATTGAAAGAAATAGGTTATTCAGATCTTATCTTGAAGGGGGGTGAATAGAGTATTAAAACTTTTTGGGTGTTTTTTCTTTAATATTAGAGTTAAAATATAAGTGATACAAATAATAAACAAATAAAATAAAATAGGCAAGCTATTCTAATTATCACAGCAATTAGCAAGAGCAAGAATAAAATGAGCAACAAGACGACACAAAAAATTTATAGTGGTTCCCCAAATCTGGGTACATCCACTCTTCTACGACCCTTGTAGGAATTATTCTCAGGTTTTTGATCAGGTGACTGCCACCAAATAATATCTACTTGCAGGGAGATATTGCAACCCTTCTTGCTTTTGATCAGGTGTTGGAAAACCACTAATGTCTTTTGATCAGGAGACCATACAACCAAGAATTACTTTTTAATGGAGTAAAAACCCTATATATAGTGGGGGAAAGTAAAAGTTTAGTTTTCTTCTCTATTCTAAAACAAATAAGGGAAGACTTGAGAGTGATCCTAATGATGTCAAAGCTTGTCCTGTGATCTTGAATGGTTCAGGAATCCAAAGCCTTGCTCAGGGTGTAGGTCTTGATTTCCAGAAAGCTTAGACTGATTGTGATGAATGTCTCTTCTTGCTTCCTAGAAGAACACTTGTGTGAAGAACTGAAAACTTTTCTCCCTTTTTTATTGTCTTGTGTTCTCTGTGTGAATCTCTGTACGTTCCAATCTTGATTCACTGTGTATCATTCCTTTGAATAATCCAATCTAAATTTGAATTTGCACGCCTTGATTGACTGCCGAAATCATGGGAACTTGTGCAATGGATATAAGGGAATTAAATTCTATTCCCTAACCGTCCCATGAATAGCTGTATAATAATTCTGTGAATACCAGTAATTAATGCTTGCCAAGGAACGACTATATTAAGAGAATATATGCATCAATTACTCAGAGTCATATAAGAAATAAAATATTCACTCAATAAAGGAAAACAATAAATCCAAAGAATAATGGTTGATCTGGCAGTTATCGTTGATCTGGTCATGTGATCGTCGAACTCAAACATCCTCTATCGTTAAGCTGAGCCCTGTGATCAATGAACTGAAATTCTGCTTTCCAAACTGAGTTTAAATATCGTCGAACTAAAATGGTTGATCGTCGATCTCAATTTTTAGAGTAGATCAGAGATCATAGAACTAAGTTCAACATTTGTCGATCTCAGCATTGAGAGATTAACTCTGAGTTTGTCGAATGCAGAATGAAGATCGTCAAACTCTTTCCACTTAGTCAATTTCTGCCTTATTCAGTCTCTGATGTCTTCTAAGTCTCTGATGTCTTGATATTGTCTCACTGAGTTATTGACCTAACTGATACCTAAGACACTAGTCTAGACCGTGGCTATAGAATGTTGGTCTGATTCAGCATATATTTGTGAACTTAGCCCAAATCCAAACTAGGGGTCCAACAATATCTGCCTATTTGGGTGAGGTCACTAAACAAAATAAAAATGGAATACAACAGCAAATCTAAGAAAACATATATGTCATGAATATAAAAAGAATTCAACAAATATTTACACAAAGAGATATAAACACAAAATGAAAGAGTTCTAAGACTTGCCAGGAGCTGGCTTCGAAAATTCAATTTTTCTTTTAGGATCTGATGCTTGCTGTCTTGATATCTTTAAGTCAGCTTCACCAAGAACCTTTAGAGATGCTGCTTTGGGAACAACTACCTCAGGGTGAACCTGCATGTAAGCATTAACATCAAAAATATTCTTATCTACAAGAAGTTTTTCAAGCTCTTTCTCCCTTTATTTATACATTGTTGAAAATTTAGAAGGGTCAGCTCCTTCTTCTCTAGCATTATTCATCTGGGAGAGAGCAATCAGTTAATGAAACCTAGCCATCCTGAAATTTTGATCTAGCTCAGTTTCATACTGTGATGTATCTTCTTCTGAATCAAGAGAAATATTCTGATGCTTCCTGTGCTTAATTGATTGTCCTTGAAACTTTGTTTCTGTTGCTAATTGCTGGGAGTGACTGTCATGAAGGTTAGGAGGAGGTTTGACTTCACTGAACTTCCCAGGAATTCTGAATTTCCTGCTGATATCTTAAATGTCTTCTTTATCAGCCTGATCATGATGTCTACCTCTCTCTCTTCAATTACCCCTAGAGTAAGACCTGGATGGTTTACTGTGAGATTGAGGAGTATAAGATCTCTGATGCTGGGAGGAGGTAGCAGGTCTAGAAGCAACATTGCCAATAACACCTGCTGAAGGAGGAGGAGGAGGAGGAGGTGGATCCTTCCTGAAAACTTTGACAAGAGAGGAACCAGTCTTTCTCCTTTTCTTTTGAGCCTTCAACTCATTCTTAGAAAACTTTATCCAGTGCGGAGATGTTAGAGTGAGAGTAATGTTGTGCCTGATAAAGTAAGGGATGCCATCTTGAGGATTAGACTTTGGCACTACATTCACTGGAGATTTCCTCTTCTTTGACATTATCTTCTTTTACCATCATCTGAATCTGAATCTGAATCCTCAGCTTGATCATCATCAGAAGATCCTTGGGGATTATCATACATAACATCAATCTCTGCAATTACTTACTTTAGAACTAAAACTGAAAGTTCTTTTGCTATAACAGTAGCAATAACTTCATCCAAGTCTGGGATTGGAGAAGTAGAACAGACAAAGGTTGGAGGAGAGAAAGCCTTGGGCTTTGATTCTCAACCTCATCCATGCTGATAGGCTTAGTCTTTGGAGCTACAAAAAGCTCAGGCACTAGAGATGAAAAGCTCTGGAGAAGTTGTGGAAAAATATCTGTGCTCACTAGAGCAGTACAACACACAATATCTGTACAATAATGAGGTGTGACAAATGAAAGAATTGAGCTAAAAGAAAGATAAAAAAGATCTAGGATAACAAACAATTCCCTCGATGGATGGTTAGTATGTCCATTAGAAAGAACCTCTACTTTTCACTGGACATCTCCCCCTGCCTGGTAGTAGTAGTGTCTGCTGCCAGGCCCCTAGATGAAGAAGGGCCAGAGATAGAGGCAATAATGGAATTGATGGAAACTAGTAGAGGTGCAATGAAATCCTCTATAATAGTTTTGATGGTAGGGGTCAGAAGAGTAATGCGAGCAGATGGGTAAGAATATGTGGATGGTAGAGAAGAAGTGGATTGTCCACATGTTTTACAGATGGTAGAAGTGGTAGGGGTAATGGCTGATTCAGGGATATCCTTGGGTTCTGGATGGGGGGAAGGTTTATGAGATGGTAAATGAGGTGGAGAAGGAGAAGGAGATGGAGTTGGTGAAGGAATGTTAAGATTAAAGGTGGGTGAGGTTTGGATAAAAATGGTAGTGGAAAGGATCTCCTCAAGATAAGTTGGTGGTGGACATACTGGAGGAGGAGGTGGTGGAGGGCTTGGAGGTGGAGTTTGTTGATATTGCAGTATATAAGGTGGTCTTGCTGGAGATGGAGGTGGAGGAGGAGGAATCTCTGGTTCATCTTCCCTAGTGTAAGAAGCGACTGAAATAGTCCTTGTGTCCTCAGATGCCCTGTGGGAGGAGGAAGCCTTGAGGGCCTGGAGATGGTCCTCTCCCACTTTCCAAAAAGAGCCGGGGTAAGCCTCTTGGAATCATTAATAAAGACTGTTGGGGATATCAACAATTCAGGGCATTTTTCAGTGAGAAAAATCCCTAGAAGTCTACTAAGAGAGTCCTCTTTGTTATTTATTTTCTTCTTTATCAACTCAAACAAAATTCACTGCCTTCTGATTTACCAAGGCACTCATCAAAAGAAACTGATGCCAGGAAATGTTATCATGGGCATTGTGCTTCCCAAACAACACTTTTCCCACAATATCTTCCAAGAACTTGTATTGAGGCGACAAGTTTTTCTTCAGAAGCTTGCTAGGGTTTGCATCAGCATGACCCATTCTGGCAAGACTGGCAGCAAACTCTTCCTTATCCATTTCAATATCATCTTCACCATTAATGAAACCAAAAATCTCAGTAAGAACGACAGGGGTTATACTTACTGCTTGTTCAGAAATGGTTCCAACCAATGACTGTCCATCTAGGGATGATGATGTATAAGCCCATTCCTTAATTTCTGTCACTGGCAACTTCATCCTTGTCGTCATTAACTTATGTAACCTTAGATCATCAAACAACTTCAACACTTCCTGAAAAATCTTGTCACAGTGCTTGAATGATTCAAGATCAATGTCGGAGCCAGAATCGAACTTCATGCTTGACAGAATCTTTGCTGTGATTGCCATTTGAGAGTTCCTGCAAAGAGAACAAAGATCAAGAGCAGAAGGGAAATAGAAAGTGGGTGACTATTTCCATCTAAACCCTAGATTATAAGGTTTAAGAAAATGAAGAGACAGAATTAGTTGGGCGAATTAATTAATAAAAAATGACTTCAAATCCGTGGTTTGCGAAATATTTTAATATAAAATGAGTTCGATAACCTCAAATTGATGAGAAAGAATAAACTTTCGATTTCAGATCGATGATGAATTCTCTAAACCAAAAATAAACGATCTCCATTCGACGACAATTGTTTCACTAAGAAGTGATCATCGATCTCAGTTTAATGATCAACTTCACGAGATGCTAGCAGATCGTCGATCTCCATTCGACGATCTATAAACAAATCGTCGATCTCAGACAAAAAGTCAAATAATCTCATCTCCATTAATCATACCTAGCTGATTCATAAAGAATAGATGTTTCTTTTCATCCAAGGGTTTAGAGAAAATATCTGCCCTTTGCAAATCAGTAGGGATGAAGGTGAGATTAATTTTCTTTTTGTCCACACACTCTCTAATGAAATGATGCCTTACATCTTGATGCTTTGTCCTACAATGATGGAGTACATTCTGTTTTATAGAAATAGCACTAGTACAATCACAAAATATAGTTGAATTATTTAAGTTGTGCCCATAATCCAAGAGTTGATGTTGTATCCATAGCATCTGGGAACAACAACTGTCAGCTGTTATATATTCAACTTCTGATGTTGATGTAGACACAGATGTCTGCTTTTTACAAAACTAGGAGACAAGTCTAGCACCAAGGAACTGGCATGTTCCTGATGTGCTTTTCCTGTCAACTCTACATCCAGCAAAATCAGCATCTGAGTATCCAGTTAACTCAAATTTTGATTCAGTTGGATACCAGAGTCCTAGATTTGGGCAACTCTTTATATATCTCAAAATTCTTTTTAATAAAACTCGGAGAGATTCTTTTGGGTTCACCTGGAACCTAGCATAAAGACATGTAGCAAACATTATATTATTCCTACTTGCTGTGAGATATAGAAGGGACCCAATAATGGACCTATACAATTTCTGATCAAATGGTTTCCCATGCTCATCATAATCAATCACAGTATTTATAGGCATGTGTGTTTTCTTAGCTGAGGCATCAGCCATCCCAAACCATTTTATCAGCTCTTTAGTATACTTAGATTGGGATAGGAAAATGCCATCAGGTGCCTGCTTCACTTGGAGACCAAGGAAGTAGGAGAGCTCACCCATACTACTCATCTAAAACTTAGAATGCATAAGGTTGGAAAACCTCTTACATAGTTTGGGATCTGTATAGCCAATTATTATGTCATCTACATATACTTGTACTAACAGTATTTTATCATGATGATGGTTGAAAAACAAAGTCCTATCTTCCATGACTCTAGAAAACTTATGCTCTAACAAGAAGCTAGCTAGGTTCTCATACCAAGCTCTTGGAGCTTGCTTGAGGCCATAGAGAGCTTTATGCAATCTATAAACAAAATAGGGTTGAGTTGGAGAAAAAAAACCTGGCGGTTATTCAACATACACCTCTTCTCTGAGTTCTCCATTTAGAAAGACACTTTTTACATCCATCTGATAGACTTTGAATTTTTGAGATGCAGCATATGCCAAGAAAATTCTGATTGCCTCTAACCTTTCCACTGCTGCAAAGGTTTGATCATAATCAATGTCTTCTTCCTGCCTATAACCTTGAGCAACAAGCCTAGCCTTGTTCCTTATAATTGCTCCTTGTGCATCCAACTTGTTTTTGAACACCCATTTTGTTCCAATGATTGGGTAATTCTTTGGTCTTGGGACCAATTCCCAAACTCTACATCTCTAAAATTGGTTGAGCTTCTCTTGCATTACAAGGATCCAATGGGGATCTTGCTCAGCATCTTGAATGGAATGAGGTTCAACTTGAGAAATGAAGCAGGAATGCATCAGATCCTGGTGGATTTGATGCCTAGTCTGCACACCTACTGATATGTCTCCAATCACTTGAGATACATGATGATCTCTAAGTGTGACTAAATCGGCAGGAGGAGTTGGTTGTTCAACAGTTTTATGGATGGATTCCTCTTGTGGAATCAAGACTACTGTTGGAACTTCTTCTGTTTGAACATTATCCTCTTCATCACTACAATCAGCAACCTGTGGAGAAGGATGTGTGACAACCTCAGGGCTGAGGGTCACATTCTCCAACTTCTCACACAAGGTGGTTACCTGCAAAGTCAGACCAGTAGAATCATTCTTCTCCTTATAAAACATGTTAGCTTCATCAAAAGATAAATGTACAGACTATACAATTTTCAAAGTTGATTTATTATAAACCCTATAAGTCTTTCTTACTTGGGAATATCCTAGAAAATTCCCATTTCAGACTTGGCTTCAATCTTTCTAGTGTATTTATTGTTGTTAATATGTATGTAACAGATACAACCAAATACTCTAAAATAGTCTACTTTAGGTTTCTTTCCTTTGAGTAGCTCATTGTGAGTCTTAGCCTTAAGATTGTGTATTAAGCTTCTATTCAGGACATAGTTAGATGTGCTCACTACCTCTGCCCAAATATAAAGGGGCTAGTATGCATCATCAAGTAATGTACTTGCAGCTTCAATTAGGGTTATGTTTTTCCTTACAGCTACCCCATTTTGTTGAGGAATTCTAGGAGCAGAAAAACATTGTCGGATACCTTCCTTCTCACAAAACACTTGCATAAGAAGAGACTCAAACTCAGTACCATGATCACTTATGATCAATACAACTTGAGTAGAGAACTCAATCTGTATGCACTTGATAAAATATGTAAGAACCTTGAAGTTATTTGACTTATTTTTTAAGAAGAACACCCAAATGAACCTGGAGAAGTCATCTACAATAACTAAAGTGTAAGACTTCACTCCTAGTCTTTATACAGCAATGGGTACAAAGAGATCCATGTGAAACAAATACAAAATCCTAGGCGAGTCACTCTTATAAATGGATTTGAAACTATTTTTAGTTCTCTTTCCTAGTTGATAAGCCCTGCACAGGCTTTCCTTCTTATAGGGGTAAGAAGGAAATCTTCTTACAGGGTTGTCCTTTGATAGCCTAGCATTGTTTTTTAAATTTACATGTCCTAACCTCCTATGCCATAGTTCATTCCTATTACTAGATTGGTTAAATAAACAAATTTCATTTATGGCTGCGTTAATGTTAACAATATAAATGTTACCTACTCTAGAACCAGTTAATACAACTATGCTGTCAGCTGAAGAAATAATGCAAGAGGACTGAATAAATGATACCTTAAATCCTTCATCATAAAGTTGACTGATGGAGATGAAGTTATGTTTCAATCCACTTAAATATTCTACCTTCCTGAATGTGACAGCTCCTATTTTGACTTCTCCATATCCTTCAGTCTGGCCATAGTTAGGGTCATCAAAAATATCTTTAGGTCATAGCTTTGACTTGTAGCTTGATAAGTTGTCCTTCCATCCTATCATGTGATTTGAGCACCCACTATCCAGATACCATTGCTGGTTATATGATGGACAGCTCTTTACCTGTAATAATTAAAAGGTTAGTTGTTCTTGAACCAGGTTACATGGGGTCCTTTATTTTCTTGATGAGAAAAACTTGAAATAACAGAACTAGCAGGCTGAGATTGATATCCTAGTGGATGATATCTCCTAGGTCAAATTTCCCAATATGTGAAAGGATTAATTGTTTCCCTTTTCTGATTAGAGTTTTTGTTAAAGTTAGAATTTCTGTCAGGATTAGGATTTTTATTACTTCTTACTGGGTTTGACGATTGAAAGTGAGATCGTCGATCTGAGTTCGACGACATGGGTTGGCATTGTCGATCTCTGCTCAGAGAGGGATAATATTCATTCTCTGTACCCCATGTTCGTCGATCTTTGCTCGATGATCCATACATAAATAATCGATCGCAGTAAGACGATTGTTTATAGTAAATATTTTCGATCATAGATCGTCGATCTGGGTTCGACGATCTGTTCACATTTCGTCGATCTGAGTTCGACGAAAATAGCTGAACATTGTTTTTGTTTTGATTTTGTATGTTTCTATTTTTCTGTTTGTTAGGTTTGTTTCTATTTGTAGTTGGGTGTTTTTCATAGATAAGTTCTTTACCCTTTTTAGAGATGAAATTTACAGGACTCCTTAGTGTATTTTTCTAATCCAGTGGGGGTTGGATTGATGAAGCACCCAAGCCCAGTTTGTTAGTGAGTCTGGCATTAACAGTGCTTGTAATGTCCATCGGCTTGAGGATTCTCCCATTAAGGGATTCTTCAAGTTGCCTTGCCTTAACTAGTAAAGTTTTTAATTTGATTATTTTTTCATTAGCAAGTGTAATATTATCTTTTAGTTGATTTTTCTCTACAACTTGATTACTTTGATCATTTAATTACTCTCTACATTGTTTTACTTCTTTTTCTTAACTAATTAAATCTATACACATAGTTTTAAATTCAAGTAAGAAATCTTCTAAATTGAAATCAAAAGATGAGAGTACCTGGTCCACTTCAGAGAGTTGTTCTTCATCATCTGATGAGTCTTCTTCTAAATGAATGCTGGAAGCACTAATTGCCATTAGACAAACTTCATTTGCCTTTGATTCCTCTTCATCTTCATCACTAGAGCTATAGGATGAGGAATCCTCTTCTGTATCACTCAATGTTTCTGCTACAAAGCCTTTCTCTTTCCTCTTATGTTTACTTGAGGAAGGCTTGTTATACTTCTATTTTTTGGAGTCCTTATCATTTCTTTTCTCCTTCTTCTGATTCTCTGGACGCTCAGAGATTTAGTGTCCTGGTTTCCTGCAACCAAAACAAACAACCTCTTTATTGGTGTTTTGTCATACCTAGGCTTATCTTCTTGTCTGGATGACTTTCCTGAAGTCTCTTTTGCCCATCTTATAAAATCTCTTTTCTAAGAGACTCAAGAAATCTTCATTAACGGCAGGAGCTGCTATTTCTTCTTTAGCCTTGAATGCAATATTTTACTCTTTTTTGACTAGAGTAGAATCCTTCTGCTCTGCGTAACTAGTCTTTGGCAGGTGCTCAAAGGATTTGAGCTTCCTTAGAAGTGTTTCTGTGGAGATTTCTGTAATTCTTCTAACATCCTTGATTTGCCAGATCCTTATGTCCCATGAGCTGGGAAGACACATCAAGATCATGTCATTGATCTCAGTCAATGAGATGTCCTTGTCCAATGTCTTTAGTTCACTAATGATGGCACTCAGTCTCCCATAAATTTTTTCCACTGACTCACTGTCCTCTTTTCTAAAATTCTCATATTTGGAGATGAGAAGTGATCTTCTATCCTTTCTTCTACTGAGCCTGCCATCATCTGGTTAAAGTAGTCCCAGATGGCCTTTGCTGATATGCAATCAGCAACCTTTTAGAATATGTCATCTGACATGGTCTGGGCCAATATGTTCATGGCCTTGGCATCAGTAACCTTTGCTTTCTTCTATGCATCAGTCCAATCTTGTGGTGGTACTGCATGAGTGTCAGCAGTTGAAGAAGTGGCTGTAGTTGGTAAAGGTGGACCTGTCAAAATGGAGTTAAAAATGTCTTATTCAATTGAGTTCATGTATAATCTGATTCTTGTCATCCAGACACTGAACTTATTTAAGTTACAAACTAGAGGTCTGGTACTTGCATAGTACTTGTTCTGTGCCATATGATAAAAGAATAACTAAGTAAAAAGAAAATCTGAATAAGCAAGGATCTTGGTTCAAGTGTTAGCTTGTTCAACCAAAGAAACATACCCTCTGATACCAATTGAAAGAAATGAGTTAAGGCAATTGATAATCCTCTGATATCAATTGAAAGAAATAGGCTATTCAGATCTACTCTAGAGGGGGGAAGGGTGAATAGAGTATTACAACTTTTTGGTTGTTTTTTACTTTATATCAGAGTTAAAATATATGTGATACTAATAATAAATAAATAATAAAAAATAGGCAAGCGATTCTAATTATCACAACAATCAACAAGAGTAAGAAGAAATATAGAAACCACACGACACAAGAAATTTATAGTGGTTCCTCAAATCTGGGTACATCCACTCTTCTACCACCCTGGTAGGAATCACTCTCAGGTTTTTTATCAGGTGACTGCCACCAAATAATATCTACTTGCAGGGAGATATTTCAACCCTTCTGGCTTTTGATCAGGTGCCAGAAAACAACTGAAGTCTTTTGATCAGGAGATCTCACAACTAAGAATTACTTTTGAAGGGTGTACGAACATTGTATACAGTGGGGGAAAGTAAAAGTTGAGTTGTCTTCTCTGTTCTCAAACAAATGAGCTCCTGATAATGTCAACGCTTGTCGTG
This sequence comes from Platanthera zijinensis, assembly GCA_039513925.1. Lineage (NCBI taxonomy): Eukaryota > Viridiplantae > Streptophyta > Magnoliopsida > Asparagales > Orchidaceae > Platanthera > Platanthera zijinensis. The sequence goes on from CM077087.1 coordinate 116,701,528, forward strand.
TGATCTTGAATGGTTCAGGAATCCAAAGCCTTGCTCAGGGTGTAGCTCTTGATTTTTAGAATGGTTAGACTGATTGTGATGAATGTCTCTTCTTGCTTCCTAGAAGAACACTTGTATGAAGAACTGAAAAATGTTCTCCCTTTTTTTGTCTTGTGTTCTCTGTGTGAATCTCTATATGTTCCTATCTTGATTCACTATGTATCATTCCTTTGAATAATACAATCTAAATTCGAACTAGCACATCTTCATTGACTGCCAAAATCATGGGAACTTGTGCAACGAGTATAAGGGAATTAAATTCATTTCCCTAACTGTCCCATGAATAGCTGTATAATATCTCTATAAATACAAGTAATTAATGCTTGCCAAGGAATGACTATATTAAGAGAATATATGCATCAATTACTCAGAGTCATATAGGCAATAAAATATTTAGTCAATAAAGGAAAAAAATAACTGCAAAGAATATTAGAATATCTGGTAGTTATCGTCGATCTAGTCCTGTGATCGTCGAACTCAAACATCCTCTATCGTTGAGCTGAGCCCTGTGATTGTTGAACTGAAATTCTGCTTTCCAACCTGGGCTTCAAGATCGTTGAACTGAAATGGTTGATCGTCGATCTCAATCTTGAAAGTAGATCAGAGATCGTCGAACTAAGTTCAGTAATCGTCGATCTAAACATTAAGAGATTAACTCTGAGATCGTCGAACGCAGAACAAAGATTGTCGAGCTCTTTCACTTACTTAATTTCTGCCTTGTTCAGTCTCTGTTGTCTTCTAAGTCTCTGATGTCTTGATCTTGACTTACTCAGTTGTTGACCTAACTGACACAAAAGACACTAGACTAGACCCTGACTATACAATGTTGGTCTGATTCAGCCTATATTAGTGAACCTATCCCATATAAAAACTAGGGGTCCAACAAATTCATCTCGTGAGGCTTCAACTTCCTAGACCCAAAGACTATCACACTGTCATGCTACACCAATACGCAACCCAAACCGCATCCTGATGCTCCTTGAAATTTTGAAATCCTTCAGTCCCTTTCGGTAAACTTAAGATTGGAGTTGTCATCAGCCTTTCCTTCAGGGTGTACAATGCCTGATTGCACTCCTATGTCCACACAAACTTCTTTTCCTTACGAGTTAGCGAAGTGAGAGGTAGAGCTTTCGGCGAAAAGTTTTCCACGAACCTTCTATAGTACCCGGCTAGTCCAAGGAAACTCCAGACTTCCACTACAGTTCTCAAAATTGGCCAATCTCTGATGGCTTCCACTTTTGTTGGATCTACCGCCACCCCATCCCCACTAATCACATTGCCAGAAAATGCCACTTTCTCTAACCAGAACTCGCACTTCGAGAACTTTGCATAAAGTTGGTTCTCTCTAAACACTTGCAAGACTACTCTCAAGTGAGTCTCATGCTCCACCTACGATTTGAAGTAAACCAGAATGTTGTCAATAAAGACAAATACAAAAGAGTTCAAGTATTTCAGAAATACTCGATATATTAAATCTATGAATACGGATGGTGCGTTCGTCAACCCGAACGACATCACCGAGAACTCAAAGTGGCCATACCTTATAACAAATTCTGTCTTGGTAGTCGAACAGGTCATCTATTCGAGGAATCAGATACTCATTCTTGATAGTCAGTTTATTCAACTCTTAGTAGTATATACACAACCGCATACTACCATCTTTCTTCTTCACGAACAACACCGACGCGCTCCACGGTGAAGAACTGGGTCTGATATACCCCTGCTCCAACAGTTCCTGCAACTATACTTTGAGTTTGGCCAACTCTTTTTGTGCAATCCCAAAAGGATGATGAGACACCGACATAGCCTCTGGCACTACCTCAATTGAGAAATCAATCTCCCGTCGAAGAGGTGATCTAGGAAGCTCATCAGGAAACACATCCTCAAACTCTGTAACTACGGGTACTTCTCAAAGGGATAACCTGGAAGGTCGAACCTCCAACAACACTACAAGAGATACTCCTCCTTGATTAACTGCTCGCACCAACTGCTTGGCCGAAATCAGGGAACAAGCCACTCCATTAAGACCCTCAAACTTAACTTCTGCCTGCCCTTCGCTTCTCAGGGTCACCACCTTGGATAGGCAGTCAATACTGGCACGATGCTCTGCAAGCTATTCCATTCCTAATATCACATCAAACTCAAGCAGTGGTAGGACCGCTGCTATCAGTATGAAGTCAACTCAGCCTAGATTCCAACAAATGCACCACTTAGCCCCAGTAGTAATGGATGACCCATTTGGCATGCATACCTTCAGCTATGCGTCCGCCGAGAATGACTCAAATCCTGTCCTCCAGATAAAGCTTTCCGTAAGAAAAGAGTACGACTATCTTGTATCAAACAATACCCTAGCTGGGTATCCAGAGACTAACACAAAGCCTAAACACAAGAAACAAATATAAACGGTCTTGAAAGTATGATGTAAAAGAACAACTTAAATTTCCTCATACTTGTCACCATATCAGCCTGGCAGATCGTTTCTTGTAGCCCAAGGTTATAAGCCCTTAGAGGCACAGGTTGGAACCGAGAAGCGTTAGACTCCACCATCTCCCTTTCTCTGCAGCACTGGGGCCAGAGCACACATTCTGCTCCTGCCTTTGCTCCTGCTCCGCACCTTCATGAGTACAAAAATGAGATATGTTGCCCACATTGCCATAATAAATGCACGTCGGTGGTCCCTTAAAGCGAGACCCTTCGGACGTCAAATTGCTTTTCTCACCAGACGTGAAAGGATTAGGCTTTTTCTTCCATTTATTCCCTTCAGGCTTCCCTTGGGATTGAGAAGGCTTCCCTTCCCCTTGCTTGGGTGTGAAACCCTTATGATGTTTTGTTCACTCTATATCGCTCTCCAACGTTCTGGCAGCATCAACCAGCTCTTTGAAACCAGCGTTCTTCATAGATATGAGGGGTTGCCTCAGATTCTCCCTCAGTCCGTGGTAGAAGAGGTTGTCCCTCTCCTCATCGTCTGCCATGGTTGTTCAAGCATAACGACCCAACCGAGTAAACTCCTGAACATACTCGTCCACTGTCTTGTCCCGTTGCAACAAATGCTGAAATTGCCTCTGAAGGGCTAACCTCGTCGACACAGGAATGTACTTCTTCAAGAATGCATTCCCGAACTCTTAAATTGACGGGGTGCGTCCAAGAAAGTGACGATCGCTATGGCTCACCCACCACAACTTAGCGTGTCCTTTCAACATGAAGGCCGCAAACTCAGATTTCTTCTCCTCTGGCGTCTCTGCCGCCCTCAAAAGTTCTTTGATCCTTGCCCACCAATCCTCTGCATCGATCGGCGTGCCTACCCCCTTTAATGTTGGAGGATGGAAGCCTAAGAAATACTTTGTTTGTCGATCTCCATGCCCGACAACATCCCTTTCAGCCAAAGGCTCTCTTTGCCTGGCCCCTCCACCAGTCATGGTTGTTTCCGTATCCGAAGTAGTAGGTGTTGCTACCCTCACTACCGGGGTCACAACATGCACTGCCACTACAGCTTGGGCCGCTACCATTTCTTCTACAAGCATGCGACATAAATCGGCCGGGGTTACCCCCATGCCCAACATAGCCGGAGCAGTAGCACTGCTCGCCGAAGGCTCTTCTCGGGGCCTTGATGTGCCTGCCTCGCTGCTTGAACCCTTAACAAAAATAAGGTAAACACAAATCAATCTCTAATCGCAAGACTCAAACACAAATACACTCATAGTCCCGCAATACTCCTATGTGGATAAATTCTCTTATGCAATTTGATTATAACATTCGACCACGAATCCTTTTCTTGGACATAAATCTCCCTCTGATACCAAATTGTAACACCTCCCCTGTAATGACCGTATAATATGCGTCCGGTCGGGGCCCCACAACATACAGATACCACCGCTTTAGCGTTAAAAGATGATATTTACTACCCAGCTGAAAACCTAGAATAAAGCAACAACCAAAACATACCAAGAAAACTAGAAGTTATCCACTACCGATCAGGAGTATCAAAATGGCCTTAAGGCCTTATACAAAATAAGTCCAACTCTGAATGACGACAAGGTCAAACATCAACGTGCAAAATCACTCCTAAGCTACCTCGACATGCAAGCCGAATATACCAATAACATGGAGCATCACAATCAAGAAGAAAACAAGCTAGTAAGTATGGTAAACACTTCATGAGGCTTAGGCATTTTCGGTCGACGCACTTGCTCCCGCTTGCGATCCTTGCCAAATAAAAACTTGTGGTAATGTGGGTCAGCAAAGGCCGACCTCAACTGTGTAACCAACACATCTCCTCCCGGCCATCCCTAGCAGACCCCTGGGCACTCCATCACCCTACAAGTCAGCACTTCATATGCAATAAACATAAATATGTAAAGCAGTAAAACAAGTTTGGATGTCTCATACAACAAACATGTTTTTATGTTGAGCACAATAAAAAGGGGGCCTATAATGCAGCATGTATGCAATCCTGGGTTTCACCATAGGCACCCTATCGCGTATACATCTAGTACATCATCATAACATAACAACTAGGTACTTTTAATTTCCCCATCAACATCAAGCCATAGACAAAACGGGTACTGGAATTCCCCTAAATGGCATACAAGCCACCGCACAAAAATCTTGCCAAGGCCCCACCCGCTTGTAGGTCTTAGACCGTGGCTTGCATGCAAACTCTGACTTCTCACATCAAGATTCCGTCTCACACACTAACCGATTCTAAGATCCCTTACTGGAACCCACCCACACGCGGGCTTCATTGCCCGGACTTGTCCTATGATTGGCATTCTCGCCAATCTATTAGGAGGGGAATAGTCTCGCCGGGACACTCTACCCACTTGAATTGCATGTCACGGGATTGCCAGCTGACCACGGATATACAGCCGCACCATAGCACATCTTAATCCATAACCTTCCCCACCCTAATCCATCATTCGTATGACAACGTTCCTATGCACCAAGGAAACCATCTACCGCCAATGCGGAGCTAACCTTCTCTGGTTCTGGCTACACGTACTCATTCGAGAAATGTGGTAAAAACATACATCACAAACGACAACATGTAACGACCCCATCCGTTAAATGACGTATAGTAGAAGGTCCGGCCGGGGCCCCACACTATATGCCACAAACAGACGGTGAGGTCACAGGATAATACCAAACCAAACACGAATCCTACCTCAGAGCATTCTAGCGGAAGCTTTAAGTTATAATTTGAACTCTAACCAGGAATGTCCAATATATAAACCACCTTTATATATCACCATGGAATGTACACAAATACATAGAGTTTGGCCTTAAGGCCTTACAGTTCTTCTTTCCATACAACATGGATTACAAACCTCGGCGCGCAGGCCGGCCATACATGAGGAAAACAAAATAAACAAAACCATTTGCTTAGCCTTCAAGGGCTAGCCACAGCAGCAGCAGCAACATCAGTAGGGCTTCAGCCCATCACTTACCACTTGGCTCTCCAACACCTGTATGGGAACAATCCACCCAACCGGTGGCAAACAATGCAACGGTCAGCATTCAGCTGACCCAATTATAACAATCTTACCCCTTTCTCGGGGCATTAGCATTCTTTCCCTGCAAAGCATGGCATCATCATATAGCAACTATGTGCGCGCAGGCACATTCAAGCCATCATAACTATCGGCCACACGGCCCGACAGTCCGTGCACTCAGGGCACATTCTCGGTGTACCGGAATACCAGGGTCAACACCACCGTCTACACGGTATTTGAGCATTATAGTCTTTCCGGCGCGCGGGCCTAAGACTCTCATTAGGCGCTCCAACAAAACCTATAACCAGGCTTCAAGTCGGACGGACCTAACGCAGGTACGGATCAGCCACCCCACGTTGCTCAAGTCGCCGTGCCACCTCGAATACGGAAGTATCCATGGCTATTTATAGGCGCGGGTCGGTTTCACCTTTCCTGTTCGGCAATCTGCCTTTTCATCGAGTTGCAGCCCAACGGCTCAACCGCTCATAAAGTTGCAACGCACGGCCACAAGAGTTGCATCCAACCCTCTTCATTTCCTGGACATCATCCAGTACTTCCTGCTGCACCAAGCAACAGGTAGGCACAAGGCAACACAAGACATAATCACGGAGCCTTCTCCGATATGCAAAAAAGCATCACCAATCCAGACCATGTCCAGATGGGCTTCACACAGCATGCCTAGAGCCGTACTCCAATTCCGGCCTCTAACAAGGGGGACTTCATATATCTACCCCAAGGGACACCACAACCCACCGCACACTCGCGGGGAAGGGTTTTCCCTATGCAATGCAGAAAAGAAGGACTTCACATGTCCAAGAAGGGAGATCGTTACCCTTGTCGATCTCTTGGGAGCCATCGAAAACTAGCCGGTGAGAAAGAACCGCAGCAGCCTTGCCTTCACAACGCCGGCGTTGAATCACGAATCGGACAACGGGAACTCCGCCGGTGGCTTGCTCTCCTCCTCCTTCTTCTTCCTCCTCTCTCTTTCTCTCTTCCTTAAGCAAAATGAAGAATGACTTCTTCATCATTCCTTGACGAATTTAATCCAGCCAAGAATCACCTGAGCCCTTGGATCCAAAGAGAGAATTTAAACGACCACGATTTGCCCAAAAACTTACTTTTTTGGCTGACACGGCCTTTGACACGCCCGTGTCACAGGCCGTGTACCCTTAAGCGGCACACGCGGTATACGAACCGACTGAGATTTACCAGAACACGGGCATCGACACGCCCGTGTCGAACCTGACACGCCCGTGTCATTTCTGAGACACGCCCGTGTCACCCCCGCCTCATCGAGCTGCAAGCAGTACACGGGTCGGAACACGGCATCGGACACGCCCGTGTCCAACCTGACACGCCCGTGTTCAAGGCTTGGTTCAAGGCCGTGTAATCTTCTGACTCGGGGCACATTTTTATTTGCGTGACACGCCCTGGGACACGCCCGTGTCCCAGGCCGTGTACCCCTGATACGCCCTAGGACACGCCCGTGTCCCAGGCCGTGTAAAATGACCTGCACCTCAAACTTCATGTTGAGTCTTTTTGGGGTGTTACAACCCTCCCCCCTTAACAAAATTTCGTCCCGAAATTTGCACAGTAAGGAAACAAGAACCAGCAATGCTATAACTTGATAACTATGTTATAACAAAAAGCACACGGTCTACAGTTTATACAAATAACTCGGGAAATTCAGCTCGCATGGTCTGCTCTCGCTCCCATGTTAGCTCTTCACGACCACAATTGTCCCATCGGACCTTGACCATCCCGATCACTTTATTCCGCAACTGTTTCTCGGCTCGATCCTCGATCCGAATGGGTCTAACCCTCGTCGTTAGCCCATACTCGACCGGTACCCGATCATTCTCCACCACTTGAGCTGGATCCTTCACCGCCTTACGCAGGACTGAGATGTGAAATACATCATGTAATCCACCCAAGTCTGCTGAAAGTGCTAGTCGATAAGCAGCTTCCCCAACTCGCTCCACCACCTCAAATGGACCAAGATACCTCGGACTTAGCTTTTTCAAACGCCGAATCCTGGACACGCCTTTGAAGGGTTTGATCTTCAAATATACCCAATCACCCACCGCGAACTCCACGTTCCGATGTTTGGCATTGTAGTACTTTGCTTGACGATCTTGGGCTATCAATAGCCTCTCCCGAATAGAGCGTATGAGCGAGGTAGCTTCTTCGACTTCCTTTTTCCCACTCAGCTGAGATTCGCCTGCTTCTGCCCAAGCTAACGGTGTACGACATTTTCGACCATATAACGCCTCAAATGGTGCCATACCAATACTCGCTTGGTAGCTATTATTATAGGCAAATTCGACAAGAAATATATAATCTTCCCATCTCTTACCAAAGTCTAGGGCGCACATGCGGAGCATATCCTCCATCGTCCTGTTGGTTCGTTCAGTCTGGCCATCCGTTTGGGGATGAAAGGCCGTACTAAACGCTAACTTTGTACCCAACATTTGATGAACGAGCCGCCAATCATTTGATGTGAACCGCCCATCACAGTCACTAACGATGCTCCGAGGAACACCGTGCAGTCGAACAACTTGCTCCACATAAAGATTGGCCAAGGTTTCCACTGAATCGTCTCTTCTGTTAGGAAGGAAGTGCGCTACTTTTGTCAACCGGTCCACAATCACCCAGATTGAATCATGACCGCGTTGAGATCTCGGCAACCCGTGCACGAAATCCATCGAAATATCATCGAACTTCCACTCCGGAGTAGGTAACGACTTCAGGAAACCGCCAGGCTTCTGGCATTCTGCTTTCACTAACGCACAGGTATTGCATTCAGCCACATAACGTGCGACATCTTTCTTTAGTCCGGGCCACCAGAACAGCTTTTTCAGATCTCTGTACATCTTTGTGCTCCCTGGGTGAACTGAGTACTTTGCAAAGTGAGCTTCGTACATCAACTCTTCCCTCAATTTACCCACACTTGGGACGCACACTCGACCATTTCTTCGTAACAAACCGTTATCCCAAGAGAATTGGTCATCCGGCCCATCTTTTGCATAGCGCTGGAGACTTTCATCAAGCTCCGTTGCTCGCCGAACTCTGTCCGTAAGGTCATATTGCACCTCCGTCCTGTTCAAGCATGCATCGGTTGACGAACCCTTGTCAACACAAGATATCTCCAATGCTTCCAATTCCTGGATTAAACGCTGATCATGCCTCTGCAACCAGCTTGCCCGTACCGGAGTCTTTCGACTCAAAGCATCAGCGACCACATTTCCCTTCCCGGGAGTATAGTGAATCTCGAAGGTGTAGTCCCCAAGGAACTCCATCCATCTTCGTTGTCGCATATTCAGATCCTTCTGATCCAACAAATACTTTAGGCTTTTATGATCTGTATAGATATCCACTTTAACGCCATATAGATAGTGCCGCCACAACTTGAGCGCAAAGATTACCGCCGCCAATTCTAAATTATGGACGGGGTAATTCCGCTCATGCACTTTCAACTGGCGTGAGCCATAAGCAATCACTTTACCAAACTACAGGAGAACGCAGCCTAAGCCGCTCCCGGAAGCATCATTATAGATCTCATACCCATCGGTACCACATAGCGATGTCAACACAGGCGCCGTGGTTAAACGACTCTTCAATTCTTCAAAAGCTCGCGCGCGCTCTGGCGTCCAAATGAACTTTTGATCTTTTCTCGTCAGCGTGGTCAGAGGTAAAGCAATCCGTGAGAAATTTTCCACAAACCGTCTATAGTAGCCCGCAAGTCCAAGGAAGCTCCTGACCTCGGCCACTGAAGACATCACTGGCCAATCTCGAATGGCACTTATCTTCAACGGATCCACCACGATACCTTCTCCGCTTACCACATGGCCTAAAAAGGCTACAGAAGAGAGCCAGAACTCACACTTTGAGAACTTGGCATAAAGCTTATTCCTCCGCAGGGTATGCAAGACCAACCGCAAATGGTTTGCATGATCCTCTTCCGACTGAGAGTATACTAAGATGTCATCGATAAACACAATAATGAACAAATCCAAGTACTCTCGGAACGTTCGATGCATTAGGTCCATAAATACCGAAGGCGTATTACATATGCCAAACGGCATTACCGTGAACTCATAATGATCGTAGCGTGTTCCAAACGCCGTCTTGGGAATGTCACCTTCCCTAATCCTCAGCTGATAATATCCCGATTTCAAATCCAATTTGGAATAGACTGTTGATACTGCCAACTGATCAAAGAGGTCATCAATCCGCGGGATTGGATATTTGTTTTTCTCCGTCAGCTTATTCAACTCGCGGTAGTCAATACATAACCGTAAACTACCGTCTTTCTTTTTCACAAATAGAACAGGCGCGCTCCAAGGTGACATACTTGGGCGTATATATCCCTACTCCAACAACTCTTGTAATTGGACTTTCAACTCAGCCATCTCTTTTGGCGTAATGCGATATGGAGAACGGGCCACAGGTTTCGCACCTGGCACCAACTCAATAGAGAAGTCAATCTCCCGCTGGGGTGGTAACCCAGGAAGATCTTTAGGAAACACATCGGCAAACTCTGACACAACTAGTACTTCACCGACACTGGCCTTTTTCTCGATAGCCTGAATTAGCGTGAAGAATAACTCCGCGCCCTTCCGAACAGCATTGACGACTTGGAGTGCAGACAATAGAGTCCCGCCCACTCCTCGCATACCAGCGAACTTCGTCGTAAGTCCGGTATTCTGGCCCAGTGTAATCTCCTTGGAGTTGCAATCAATAAAGGCACGCTGCTCCGAGAGCCAGTCCATACCAAAGATCACATCAAACTCCGATAATGGTAGCACAGCTGCACTCAAACCGAAATCCCGACTTCCTATTTGCACATCCACATCGCAAGTCCTATCCGCAAGCATCACACAGCCATTCGGCAATAGCACCCTTGTACTATCCACCGTCACATGACTTGGTGCCCAAATGCGAGATACGAAATCCTCAGACAGAAAAGAATGCGAAGCACCCGTATCAAACAGGGCTCTCGCCAAATTATTCCGAATCAGGACAAAGCCTGCAGCACACACATGCACAAGCTATACATAACCAAAAACAATAGCACATAAGCAAGTAAGCTAACTCAACTCGTACCTGTGACGACGTCACTTTGCTTAATCGCTTCCTGTTGTCCAAGCTGATAGATTCGGGGCTGTGCCTGAGACGCAGAGGAATCAACCACCGCTTTGCCCTTCTCAGCATAAGACGCACCCGTCTTCTTATCCCCTTTGGGCTGAACAACCCGACAGTCACGAGTGATATGCCCCACCCGGCTACAGTTATAGCATGTACGAGAATCCGGCCTTGATGTCGCTCCCGACACAACGGTCGTAGTCACTTGCCCAGACGGCTTGGACCTCTTACCCCCTTTCTTCTGGTAAAAGACTTGCTCGGGCGAGGTGCTTGAAACTCTGGCTTCGACGCAACCAAGCCCTTATTCCCTTGCACCCGCCTCATGTCCTTCTCCAACGCGCACGCAGTATCAACCAATGCCTGAAACCCTTGGTTCACTGAACTCGAAAGCAAGAATCGCAACTCATCCCGCAATCCTTCATAGAACCGATTCGTTTTCCTTTGGTCATCCGCGAAGATTGTGCCCGCATACCGTCCCAACCTGGTAAACTCATGCAAGTAGATATCCACACTATCTTCCCCTTGCGTTAACCGTTAGAACTCATTTTCCATAGCAATGCGTTGCGCCGCTGGGACATGTTTCGCCAGAAATATCCGAGAGAACTCCTCAATCGACACTTGCGTTAATTGCCTGCCTGCCAAATGGTGTACCTCAACCTCGTCCCACCACAACCGCGCCTCTCCTTCAAGCATGAAGGTGGCCAAGGTGACCTTTAGAGTTTTCTCCGCCCTGATCGCTGTCATTATCCGCTTGACACGCGACAACCAATCCTCTGCCTGCGTTGGGGATCCCATTCCCGTAAACGAAGGAGGACTGAAGCTCATGAATTGCTTCAACTGTCGGTCAGCTGCTCGTGGATCTACAGCCTCAACCGGCTCTGGTCTTACATCAACACGAACTGGCACTACTGCCGGCTGCGCTTGCCCGGTCGCCTGAATCATGGTAAATAGCGCCTCAGCAACTAAGCGAACAGTTTCCGCAGATGGAGGAGGTGTTGGCACCTCAGCTGGTGCCGCACTCTCATCAGAGCGCTGGGGCTCAGACTGCCCATCACCACTACGCGTCACCTATAGGTGGACAAGACACACATTAGCGAACGTATGCAAGCAAAACAACACAAAAAGTAACGCGCAGATTCCTCAAACAAGATTTTGTACATTCCTTAGTGGATATTCCAGAGTTCATTAGCGTTACAGCAGGGCGCATAAACACGCACGCGCTCGCCACCCCATAAAAGAATTCGTCCACGAATTCGATAGAGAAAGACCAAACGAAGCTGATACCAAAATGTAACGACCCCATCCGTTAAATGACGTATAATAGAAGGTTTGGCCGGGGCCCCACACTATATGCCACAAACAGACGGTGAGGTCACAGGATAATACCAAACCAAACACGAATCCTACCTCAGAGCATTCTAGCGGAAGCTTTAAGTTATAATTTGAACTCTAACTAGGAATGTCCAATATAAAAACCACCTTTATATATCACCACGGAATGTACACAAATACATAGAGTTTGGCCTTAAGGCCTTACAGTTCCTCTTTCCATACAACATGGATTACAAACCTCGGCGCGCAGGCCGGCCATACATGAGGAAATCAAAATAAACAAAACCATTTGCTTAGCCTTCAAGGGCTAGCCGCAGCAGCAGCAGCAACAGCAGTAGGGCTTCCGCCCATCACTTACCACTTGGCTCTCCAGCACCTGCATGGGAACAATCCACCCAACCGGTGGCAAACAATGCAACGGTCAGCATTCAGCTGACCCAATTATAACAATCTTACCCCTTTCTCGGGGCATTAGCATTCTTTCCCTGCAAAGCATGGCTTCATCATATAGCAAATATGTGCGCGCAGGCACATTCAAGCCATCACAACTATCGGCCACACGGCCCGACAGTCCGTGCACTCAGGGCACATTCTCGGTGTACCGGAATACCAGGGTCAACACCACCGTCTACACGGTATTTGAGCATTATAGTCTTTCCGGCGTGCGGGCCTAAGACTCTCATTAGGCGCTCCAACAAAACCTATAACCAGGCTTCCAAGTCGAACGGACCTAACGCAGGTACGGATCAGCCACCCCCCGTTGCTCAAGTCGCTGTGCCACCTCGAATACGGAAGTATCCATGGTTATTTATAGGCGCGGGTCGGTTTCACCTTTCCTGTTCGGCAATCTGCCTTTTCATTGAGTTGCAGCCCAACGGCTCAACCGCTCATAAAGTGGCAACGCACGGCCACAAGAGTTGCATCCAACCCTCTTCATTTCCTGGACATCATCCAGTACTTCCTGCTGCACCAAGCAACAGGTAGGCACAAGGCAACACAAGCCATAATCACGGAGCCTTCTCCGATATGAAAACAAGCATCACCAATCCAGACCATGTCCAGATGGGCTTCACACAGCATGCCTAGAGCCGTACTCCAATTCTGGCCTCTAACAAGGGGGACTTCACATATCTACCCCAAGGGACACCACAACCCACCGCACACTCGCTGGGAAGGGTTTTCCCTATGCAATGCAGAAAAGAAGGACTTCACATGTCCAAGAAGGGAGATCGTTACCCTTGTCGATCTCTTGGGAGCCATTGAAAACTAGCCGGTGAGAAAGAACCGCAGCAGCCTTGCCTTCACAACGCCGGCGTCGAATCACGAATCGGACCTCGGGAACTCCGCCGGTGGCTTGCTCTCCTCCTCCTTCTTCTTCCTCCTCTCTCTTTCTCTCTTCCTTAAGCAAAATGAAGAATGACTTCTTCATCATTCCTTGACGAATTTAATCTAGCCAGGAATCACCTGAGCCCTTGGATCCAAAGAGAGAATTTAAACGGCCACGATTAGCCCGAAAACTTACTTTTTTGGCTGACACGGCCTGTGACACGCACGTGTCACAGGCCGTGTACCCTTAAGCGGCACACGCGGTATACAAACCGACTGAGATTTACCAGAACACGGGCATCGACATGACCGTGTCGAACCTGACACGCCCGTGTCATTTCTGAGACACGCCCGTGTCACCCCCGCCTCATCGAGCTGCAAGCAGTACACGGGTCGGAACACGGCATTAGACACGCCCGTGTCTAACCTGACACGGCCGTGTTCAAGGCTTGGTTCAAGGCCGTGTAATCTTCTGACTCGGGCCACATTTTTATTTGCGTGACACGCCCTGGGACACGCCCGTGTCCCAGGCCGTGTACCCCTGACACGCCCTGGGACACGCCCGTGTCCCAGGCTGTGTAAAATGACCTGCACCTCAAACTTCATGTTGAGTCTTTTTGGGGTCTTTTTGGGGTGTTACACAATATGCCGCAAAGGATTTCTACAAAATCCTTAAGGCTCGTTATGCAACATCACCGAATCGGACTAATGGTAGTGACTACGGCTTCACTACAATGCCTAATCAACTAACGGAGCGGATCTCTAATGAGATATCATGTCGGGGATGGACAAAATCGACCCGGTGGTTCCTCTTGAACCATGGAAACCCAAACCCCTTTCATTTGAGAGATTTGGTGCCCAAAAGCATGAAAGAAAAAGATGGTATGCACGCATCCTAAAAACCGAGAGGAGAAATGTCGTTACCTTACGACCCCTCTTCCTAGCCATGGAATCCTTGCTTTGAACGGATTGACACGAGCACCTCCATGCCCTATCCATGGATCTTATCTCAGAATGACGATCAGAGCTCTGAAGCTCTGTCAATGGTTGATGGAATCTCTCTCCTTCCTCCTCCCTTCTTTTCCTCTCCAACCCTAATTCTCACTCTTAAAGATGAGAAATGAGGGGAAAGTACACTCTCAGCCCTAATAAGGTCATTTGGGCAGAAGATCCTGGTCCCTTTGATTGATTTTGATGAATTATCGGATGACCACAAAATAAAATGACAAAACAGCACCCGCCCGCACGATCAGTGGCGCATGACTAGTGGTCGTGCACATTAGATCCCATGATTGTGCGATCAATAATGGAAGAACTCTAGAAATAAAGGGATAAACACGCACGAGCAGCGGCGCACGACCAGTGGTCGTGCGAACTCTGTCCAATGGTCGTGCATTTCCCTCAGGTAGAACTTGGAAAATTGGAGAATAGTGTGTACGATCAGTGGCGCACGACCAGTGGTCTTGCGCACTAGAACCAGTGATCGTGCGCTCTAGATCCAATGCTGAGCTCATCGACCTACTACTAGTGGTATCTCTACCGCCGGGCACTATCTCCCAGCGACTCCATGTCTGAAAACTGGGGTGTTACATCGCGAGTTCACTTCAGGTTCTCAATTTATATTATAAATTTAACTGCACAAATGCCTATGAAAATAATAAATTTTATAAAGAGAGATCTAAGTTTTATCATGATAGGAAAATTAAATTTCCAAAATATTTTTCACCAAGTGATCTTGTCCTACTATATAACTCACGCCTTATATTATTTCCAGGAAAATTAAAATCTCGTTGGACTAGACCCTTTACTGTTAAACAAATCTAGCCATATGGGACCGTTCTTATTTCTAACCCTGAACTCGGAATATTCAAAGTAAACGGGCACCGTTTAAAATTATATTTTACTGGGGACCCTTTTCAAAAAGAACCTAAAACCCTAACACTACTCCATAACCTCGAAATAAAAATTTACTTGTATATTTCCATCTTTTATGCTTTTGTATATTCTGTACATATTTTTTTTTTCTGTATTTATTTTGTCACTTCATACCTATGCCTAACATAAGTATAGGGGGTGCTTTTAGCTGCAATTTTTATCACTTTTATGTTATATTTTTCCTTTTAAATAAAAACATTATTTATTTTATTACTCATCCAAAACAAGTCAAAAATTTCAAAACATACTATTTATTTATATTCCAAAAATCTTCGTTGATAAAAATGCAAATTATTCAATTTTCAAATTTACTACTCCTTCTCATAACTAGATAGATATAAATATCTGGAATAAACTTGTAAAACCAACCTTATAAATTTTATTATAATCAGAGTTATTATTTAAGCAAGCCTGCTTTAATATATCTAAAAATACATATATATACAATAGAAGCAAAACATATTATGTTCACCAAACAATTTGAGACTGTAATTATCCTTCCTCCATTCTTAATGAAATATAAGAAATGAGAACTATTATAGTTGCTCTCAAAAATGTTTATCCAACTCTTGAATATTTATTTCTGCTTGGCATGTTTTCTTACACAAGAAAGTATCTAGGAGTATGTGCTCCTAGTAAAAATAAAGATCTTATGTCAATGAGAATAAGATTTCATTCCGTACACATAGGCATCCAATAAATATGATAATTTTATATGGAAAGAAGTATGTGCCCCACTAAATAGACATTAGATTAAAATAAAAACTCAAGTATGCATTGTAATTTTTTGCCACTTTGGAATTACATTCCTTAGTAGTTATAACAACGCATAACTTAGATAAAAAGATGATAGAATACAAAAATCTATCACTTCTACAAAAGCCTATTGTATAGGTAAATTCCACCCTTCCGAAGTTAATATTCTATTTTGGTTTAAAATTTTGAGAGAGCATAAATAATTGGATGTATATGTTCCAATAGATCTCATATAAGATATAGTAATCATAAAGCCAATCTATCCTTGTTATATCTGATTTTAATATATGCTTTCTATTTGTTTTCAAAAACTTTTTTTGGCTATAAATTCTAACTCTGGTATCAATGATATATATATATAATAACATTTAACTCTTTATTCACCAGATTTTTTATACCTATTTTATCTTGAAGAATTAAATTGATAGTAAATAGAAAATTTCATAACTTGTAAATATACTCAACTCTATATTTGCTCTGGAATAGCAAAATCTAAGTATGGGGGTATTTGATGAGTATAAAAATATACAATTTTATATAGTATTAATTTTGAATATTTATAAATAAAACCTTAGTTTTTATATATAAAACTAATTATTTTTGTTATATTTTAGTTTTTAAGTTTTATATTTATTTTCTAAGTTTTTCTGATTTTTTTTGTATTTTTACATAGGTCATGCCCCTAGGTCACGCCTGTGACCTAGGGCTTGATAGCCCTATTTAATTCCTTTTACTTTCTATTTTTGTTATTTAGGAAAATCGGGAAACTGATGGACAAGTCCACTCCACGCCCATGACCCAATGAGACACGCCCGTGACCGATGTTTCCAGCAAGATGCCGCGATGTTTCCACTCCCCATACCGCCAGATGAACCGACTACCAGACACACCTGTGACCGAATCCGACACTCACGTGCCCACACCAATGTTAGCCTGTTACCAACAAGATGTCGTACTGTGGCCACACCCTATGCCACCTGATAACCCGACTGTCAGACCCGCCTGTGACGCAATTCGACACGCCCGTGACCTTATGAAATTCTATCCAAAGTTCAACCCAGCTCGACACATGTCCAAACACGCTGCCCGACACGACCGTGACCTGGTCATGCCCACCCGACACGCCCGTGACTTGGGGCGTGTCGTTTCAAAATTTTTTCTATAAATAGAGGGGCAGGGCTTCGTAAAATTATTCGAACAGTAGCAGCTTCCTTAATAACTATTAGGACTCCCCAGCTCCCTTACAAGGAACTGGTAGTAGCTTTCAAGTATTCCAAGTTTTGTAAGTTGTAATTTTTTCAGCTTTCTTTTCAGCTTTCTTTTCAGCTTTGTAATAAGTTGTAATAACTTTTTGAATTTATAAAATAGAATGTTTTAATTTCTGTTCTGAGTACTTTAAAATTTTATTTTATGTTTTAGTTTACTTTATTTTCTCATACTATTTTGAATGAAAGGCGAAGCTCTGCTTATGTCCTAGATTAAGATAGCGTGAAACTATTTTCAAACTATTTTTCAAAACCTTATTATTTCATACTATCCCGAATGAAAGGCGAGGCGAAAGCCTATGACCTGGATTAAGATAGTGTGAAAACTCTTCAATACTATAAATTTTAATACCCTATCCCGAATGAAGGGCGAAGCGAAAGCTTAATTCCTAAATTAAGATAGATAGGTAGATATTATTTTCTGCACTTTATACCGTCCCCATCCTGATAAGAGGATAAGAACACTTAACACTTGGTGAAGATGAGCTTTGGGCTGGATATTATTTTCAACTACTTCAACTCTACTTTCAAGTTATTCTAACTAGAGTTTTCTATTAATTGATCATATACCAGGTGAAGAGACACTACATTTTACGTTAACCCGTTTTAAACAAAAGCCTCCCCGGTTGTACTTTCGAGTCAGTGATGGTACCAAAGGGACCCTCTCGTTAAGTTAGATAATAAAGAAATAAAGTTGTTCTTTAATAGGTGAATTAATATTCTCTAGTAGTAATTCTGAAATCAAGGACAATCGTCTGAGTCCTTATCTAAATAAAACCACGTATTTATATTTTTCTGTCTTTTATAAACTCCACTCCGTTCTTTCGATAAGATAATAGTTCGTTCTAAAAAGTAGATTAATTAACACCGATCCTAGGAAAAATACGACCTTGATATTTTCTACAAAATACTATACTCCTATGCGATAGTTTCTCTTGCCTTAATCCATAAGATATAAGTAAGTAAAAAAGAGATAGACTTATATACGTAAAAGATTATATAACACCAAATCTATCCTCTTTAAATCAAAATTTACTTATCACTAGATCACCTATGTGGTTATAAGTGCAGACGTTTTATAACGGGCTAAATAAAAATACAAAGCAAATGAAAGACACATCTTCCGGTGGTACTTTAAACCACAAAACCCCAGAAGAAGCTCTTGAGCTTTTCGAGGACATGACCATGAACACATATCAGTGGAATTAGCCTATAACTCGCCCAATCAAAACTGCAGGTATATTTGAAGTAGACAACGTCGCCCAGCTGGCCCTACAAGTGGAAATACTAAGCAAAAAGATAACGAAGATGTCTGCTGCATCCTCCCCTCAGGTATGGGAATTTGTAACTCCTACCCCCGAACAAATTGATTATGTTAATAATATGCCTAGGAATGCTTTTAATAATTTTTCTGCTGCAAATTTTCCTGCGCCAGGCTTTGCTTTTCCGAATAGTTATAATCCCGATTTACGAAATGACCAAAATTTCATGTGGAATAACCGTTCGAACACGATGCTCCCGCCACCACAAAATTACTTTTTTGCACCACCTCCACCTCTTCTAAATTATAAAAAACCTCCAAACTTGGAGGAAATGTTTTCAAAATATATGATTATTAATGACGCGACTATAAGAAGTATATCCGGATCAGTGAAAAATCAAGAGAATCAAATAGGAAAACTAGCTAAAATTATATCTGAGCGACCCGCCAGGTCTCTTCCTGCCAATACCGAGCCCAACTCGAGAGATCAAGCGAAAGCTATAACTCTTTGGAGTGTGAAGCAAGTTTCTTGTATGGTTAGCGAAGAGCCTGAGGTAAGCTTCGCCCACATTTTGAATATTCCACCATCTACTTAAAAAGAAGTTAACACTCGACTCTCTGCTTTAGAAAAAGATCTCACTCCACCACCCATTTTTAAATATGATCAGACTCCACCATACCCTTCTGAACTTAGCAAACAACGTCTTGATGACCAATATACCCGCTTCTTAGAAATGTTTAAGCAAATTGATGAATCTAATTTATATATGGTTTTTTGGACTCATCTGGTCCTGTATTCTCACTCATGCACTGCTTTTTTTACCCGAAATTGGTTACATTTGCTTTGACAGGTAAAGGACAACTTTGTGCACCACTTTGGCCCAAGGGTGTACAATTGTGTATTCTGTAGTCGGGGGTATATACTGGGGTACTCCCCGTGAGGATTTGTTATTTTTTATGCTGAGTATTGGTGTTGGGAGCTGGTGCTCCAGTTTTTGTTTTTGCTGTGCAGAAGGTACGTTTTCCCCAAGGCAAGAATTCAGATTTGTGGAAAATGCACAGTCATGTTTTTCCTTCGCACACATTTTCTTCCAGATCGTACATTTTACTCGATGAAAGATAGTTGAGTAGAACTCAATGAATTTTGTCGAGCTGTGCTCGACGATCTTCACACACGGTTAACGCACAGTTTCTTCTAAACTGTACACGAAGAGAATGCACGGTTTTCCTGTAGCTTCCATGTTTTATTGTGCTCTGCGGTTAATTGTGCGATTTTCTCACGTACGGGCAGAGGTGCCCGCGCATGAGTAAAACGCATGGTTCACTTGCTTGCCGGAAAATTCTACTCTCTATAGTTACCCGAGTGATTTCCTTCACGCACGGGCGGAAGCTTCCGTGCGCGAGTGATAATACGTTTTGTAGCCTAAACTATTATCGTATTTTATATTTTATATTGTACAAATTATGTCTATTATTAGTTTATTTTTATCCTTTTTATGTAAATTTTATTGCCACTAACTTTTTCCTGTCTTTTTGCAGGTTTCTAGAAAAATTGCCAAAATGACCTGTCACGCCCCCCTGTCACGCCCTCCCTGGGCGTGACCTAGGGCGTGTCACCCGATCCCGAGGAAACCTGCTGGAAGGGACAGAAAACGGTCAAAAACCGCTTTCGCGCCCCCTGACACGCCCTCCCTGGGTGTGTCACCAGGCGTGACCTGGGGCGTGTCGCACTCTGCCGCAAAGCCTGCCGCCGCATTAAATGCCGTTCCGCCTCAGCACGCAAACAGTACTGTCACGCCCCATATCACGCCCGTGACATGGGCGTGATACCCTCCTTTTTCGGTGACTGACGGATTTCCGACCAATGATTGTGACATGACGTGCCTGTCACGCCCCCCTGTCACGGGCGTGACCTAGGGCGTGACCACCGACGTACCGAAGCAATCATCCCTCCCGCCAGAATCCAGAGCCTGAGGTCAACATAGTACTGTCACGCCCCCTGACACGCCCCCCTAGGTCGTGTCGGAGGGCGTGACCAACCCGAGAAAATTTTCTATAAATTGAGCCCCCCCTCTCCATTTCAGCAAGTTTTGGTTGAGTGGGGGAGGTGCTGCCCCTTTGTTTCTTGAGTTTTTTTCATGCTTTCTCTCTCTCTCTCTCTCCCCCTCTCTTTGTAATTTTTGTTTAACCTTAGTTTAATCTTAGTTGCTTTAGCTTTCTTTGTAATCTTGGCTCTTGCTTATTGCTTAATATAGGGCTAGAATAGGATTTCAATTTCATGCACTTGTAATTTTATTTTCAATAGTGTAGCTTGCCGCTTTTATTTAATAAAAGTGTTCTTGTTTAGCTTGTGTTCTTCTTATGCTTCACTACTCATCCCCCTTCCTCCACTCCAATATGATTAACTAATCCTCCTTGTACTCGATCTTGATGATCCGAGGTTAGAGCGATTATGTTATGATGTTTTAATTAATCTTTTCTTTTTAGGTTAGGGCCTTGAATTACTCTTGATTAATCACGGGTTGGAGGTATATTTTCGATATATACTCTCCGCCTTTGCTTTCATTCTGGGCTAGCCGAGAGGCCGAAAGAATGAAGTGAGCATTCAAGAGTAAAGGGAGTTGTACGCACGCCTCGAGAGAGGCAGACGTCCAAATCTCCCAGATTGGAGTAAAATCCAATAGTGGGGTTCACCGCGTAAAGCGAGTTTTAGGCCTCTGATTTAGACGAGAGTCGGTCGGACCTTCCTAAATTCAGTTGGGCACGACTTCGAGAGAAGCGTGTTCAAGCTTTAGGAACCTCCACGGTCAAGGACCTTTATCCTATTAAGTTCAGATTTTTATCGCATTTTCTTAATCGTCTTTAGCCGAGGTGAATCTTGATTGGGTGCATTTCCATTTCATATTTTCTACCTTTCGTAGTAATCGCCTAACTTGTGCTCTTTAATTAACTGCAGTAGTTTCCTTTCTAGCATAGTTCTTTGCTGAATAGCTTTACTTAATTGCGGTGTTTCTCTTTCTAGTATAGCTTTACTTTCTCCCTTGCACTTAGATTTTCTAAAACCCTAGTTTTTTC
The DNA here is from genome assembly GCA_039513925.1 of Platanthera zijinensis. NCBI lineage: Eukaryota > Viridiplantae > Streptophyta > Magnoliopsida > Asparagales > Orchidaceae > Platanthera > Platanthera zijinensis. The sequence goes on from CM077087.1 coordinate 116,723,151, forward strand.
GTCGATAAGATAATAGTGTTCGTGTGAGTAAGCTTAGCCAACAGTTCCCGGATTTCAATACGACACTTGTGTCCCCTTGCTACAATTCGATAGGTATACTTGCCTGATCGGGTTGCTAGTTCGGTTGCGTTTATTTTCTTCGAACCCTAGCGCGCAACAAGTTTTTGGCGCCGTTGCCGGGGAACCAACTTCCGTTGATATTTTGAAAACACGAACCTATTAATTTTATCTCTTCTCTTTCTCATCCTCTTTCTTTAAAATTTTAAAAATCAAAAAATTTTATCACCGCTCTTAATAGAAACCAACCTCACAATTTTTCTACGCCACCTAATTCTCTTGAAAAGGGCAAAGGGATTTAAGTGCCACTGTCTTGTCTAGTACCTTGCGAACCCTTCACGGGGTAGTCCTTGGGAAGTTCGGGAGTTAATCTATAAAAAAAAATCTATTTCAAAAAGAAAAAAAAAATTTCTAATCTTTTTTCTAGTTTATCCTTTTTCTCTTCCTTTTCTTCTTTTCTGTTCTTTTAGTGCATGACCCACGAAAGTCCGTCGGTTATTTTGGACTTGGACCACGAAATTGAGCGTACTCTTCGGAGAAGATCGCGATTTCAAGGTCCTACTGTCCAAGTGCCAGTTGAGGACTCCGATTCCTTTGCTACTTTAAGAATGGAAGAACCCAACGTAGATGAGGCCATGCAAAGGACTATGTCCTATTATGCACGACCGAACCTCGAGGGAACAGAATCAAGTATAGTCCGCCCTGCTATAGCAAATAATAACTTCGAACTAAAGCCTAGCATAATTCAAATGGTGCAGCAATATGTACAATTTGACGGACTTCAAGATGAAGATCCGAACGCACATATAGCTAGCATTCTTGAAATTTGCGACACCTTCAAGATAAATGGTGTCACAAATGTTGCGATCAGGCTGAGACTCTTCCCCTTCTCTCTAAGAACTAAAGCTAAGCAGTGGCTTAACACACTTCCGAAAAATAGCATAACCACTTGGAATGAATTAACTGAAAAATTTTTGGCGAAGTATTTTCCGCCAGCTAAAACTGCAAAACTTAGGAACGACATCTCTGCCTTCGGACAAATAGACTCGGAAACCTTATACGAAACCTGGGAGAGATTTAAAGAATTATTAAGAAGATGCCCACATCACGCGCTGCCTGTATGGTTACAAGTGCTGACGTTTTATAACGGGCTAAATCAATGCACGAAGCAAATGATAGACGCAGCTTCTGGCGGTACTTTAAATCATAAGACCCCGGAAGCCGCTCTTGAGCTTTTTGAGGACATGGCCATGAACACTTTTCAGTGGAATGTGCCTAGGTCCCGCCCGAACAAGCCTGCAGGTATCTATGAAGTGGACAACGTCTCCCAGCTCGCTCTACAAGTAGAAATCCTAAGCAAAAAGATAACGGAGATGACTGCTGCCTCCGCCCCTCAGGTATGGCAATCTGCAACCCCTACTTCGGAACATTTAGATTATGTTAATAATATGCCTAGAACTGCTTTTAATAATTTTTCTGCTGCGAATTTTCATCCGCCTGGTTTTAATTTTCCGAATAGTTATAATCCTGCTTTAAGAAACCATCCGAACTTTTCATGGAGTAATCCATCGAATACGATGCGCCCACCCCCGCAAAATGATTTTTCTGCACCACCATAACCACCACCACTTCTTCAAAATTACCCAAAACCTCCAAGCTTGGAGGAATTACTTTCTAAATACATCACCACAAATGACGCTACCATAAGAACTTTAACCGGAAGCGTAAAAAGTTTAGAAAATCAGGTAGGACAGCTCGCGAAAATAATTTCTGAGCGACCCGCAGGGTCTCTTCCTTCCAATACCGAACCCAACCCGAGAGAGCAAGCGAAAGCTATAACTCTTCGGAGTGGGAAGCAAGTCTCCGGTATGGTAAGTGAAGAGCCCGAGGAAATCTCCGCTCCCGCCTCAAAAAATCAAAGCTCCGCTCCCGCCTCTAAAAATCAAAGCTCTGCTCCCGTTTTTAAAAATCAAAGCTCCGCTCCCGTTTTAAAAATTCCTCCATCTGCTGAAAAAGTAATCACCCCTATTTTAGAAAATAATCTCACTCCACCACCCATCTTCGAAAATAATTCAACTCCTCCATACCCCTCTGAACTTAATAGACAACGTCAAGATGATCAGTACTCCCGCTTCTTAGAAATCTTCAAACAAATCCACATTAATCTTCCCTTCCACGAGGCTATTTCGCAGATGCCGAAATACGCCAAATATCTTAAAGGCCTCCTCACAAACAAGAAGAAGTTAGAGAATCTTTCGCACGTCACGCTAAACACCGAGTGCTCCGTCGTTTTAACAAATGGTTTGCCGAAGAAAATCAGTGACCCGGGTAGTTTCTCTATCCCGTTTGTCTTCGGTGATCTTTTTGTTAAACACGCGTTAGCCGACTTAGGCGCGAGTATAAACCTGATGCCCTTTTGGTTGTTCAAAAAGTTAGGGATTGGTAGCCTTAACCCTACGCGTATGAGTATCCAGCTAGCCGATAGATCCGTCAAGTACCCGTTAGGAATAGTGGAGGAAGTTCTAGTGAAAGTCGACAAGTTCATCTTCCTGGTGGACTTTGTCATTTTGGACATTGAAGAAGACGTCGAGGTTCCCCTGATCCTTGGCCGACCCTTCCTTACCACCTCCCGAGCAGTCATTGACGTAAGCAATGGTAAGCTCTTTCTTCGAGTAGGCGACGACGAAGTCACATTTTCTATCACCCCTTCGATGAAGAACACCTTAGCGAACGATGACTCATGTTTTTTCGTAGACGCCGTGAGTGATGATTCTTCTTACTGCCTCTCTGAGTTTGAAAAAGAATTTTCTACTTTTTGCTCCTCTTCTCTTACAACGGAATCACTGCAAGGAAGTGATGAATCTTCTTATTGTCTTTCTGAGTTTGAAAAAGAATTTTCGGATTTTTGTTCTTCCTCTTTTCTTCCCACTGAATCTCTACAAGAAGCTGTCTTGGCTGCTAGCCCCACCCCTTATTACGTTCCTTATAAAAAAGTTTATGAAGATATTATTTTTGAAAAAGAAAGAATCTCAAAATCCTCTTATGAAGAACCCCCTACCCTAGAACTTAAAGAACTTCCCGAACACCTTAAGTATGCTTTCTTAGAAAAAGACTCCAAGTTACCAGTTATCGTTTCGGCCTACCTCACGGATACGCAGAACGATAAACTTCTTCTAGTTCTACGTTAGCATCGCCGGGCTATTGCTTGGCAAATTTCTGATATCAAGGGCATAAGCCCATCTTTCTGTACACATAAAATTTTAATGGAAGATAATTCGCGTAACTCTATCCAACCTCAGCGCCGTATAAACCCGAATATGAAAGAAGTAGTCAAGGGCGAGGTTATGAAACTATTAGACGCAGGAATTATCTACCCTATATCGGACAGTAAGTGGGTTAGCCCCATTCAGGTAGTTCCAAAGAAGGGAGGGATAACCGTAGTTAGTATTGAGAATAATGAATTAATCCCGACGCGGACGGTGACGGGTTGGCGTATGTGCATAGATTACCGTAAGTTAAATGACACCACCCGCAAGGACCACTTCCCTTTACCGTTTATCGACCAGATTTTAGAACGTCTCTCCGACCATAGCTTTTATTGTTTTCTCGATGGCCTCTCGGGGTACTTTCAAATACCCATCTCTCCCGAGGACCAAGAGAAAACTACGTTTACTTGTCCCTTCGGCACCTTCGCGTACCGAAGAATTCCGTTTGGATTATGCAATGCGCCAGCTACATTCCAGCGATGTATGCTCGCAATATTTGACAAGTACGTAGAAAGCATTATGGAGGTATTCATGGACGATTTCTCCGTGTTCGGCGATTCCTTCGATAGATGTTTAGAAAACATCGAAAAAGTCTTAGAACGATGCGAAGAAACTAACCTTGCCCTAAATTGGGAAAAATGCCATTTTATGGTGAGGGAAGGGTTAGTTTTGGGTCATAAAATTTCTGCTAAAGGTATTTAGGTAGACGTTGCCAAGATAGAAGTTATTGAGAAGTTGCCGCCGCCTACAAACATAAAAGCTATAAGAAGTTTCCTAGGCCACGCTGGTTTTTATCATCGTTTTATAAAGGACTTCTCCAAGATCACTAAGCCCCTCACCCATCTCTTAGAAAAAGACGCTCCATTCATTTTTGATGACTCTTGTATTTCTGCCTTTGAATTAATTAAAGAAAAGTTAATTAACGCACCGATTATGATAGCTCCGGTGTGGGACCTTCCTTTCGAGATTATGTGCGATGCGAGTAGTTTTGCGGTGGGGGCCGTATTAGGTCAACGCATATCTAAGAACTTCCACCCCATCTATTACGCTAGTAAAACCCTCACATCTGCACAAGAAAATTACACCACAACCGAGAAGGAGCTCTTAGCTGTAGTATTTGCGTTTGATAAATTCCGCCCTTACATTACTCTTACAAAAATCATTGTTTTTACGGACCACTCAGCCCTCAAGTACCTTCTTGCCAAAATGGATGCCAAGCCTCGCTTGATTCGCTGGGTCTTACTCCTCCAGGTGTTTGACTTAGAGATCCGTGATAAGCGAGGAGCCGAGAACTTGGCCGCCGACCATTTATCAAGATTAGATAACCCCTTTATAGAAAAATTAAATGAAAAATCTTTTAATGACTATTTTCCTGATGAGAAGCTGCTTTTAGTTAATACATCTACTTCTCCTTGGTTCGCGCACATCGCCAACTATCTAGTGGCCCGGGTGCTCCCAAGAGGGTTCTCCTCTCAGCAAAAGAAGAAATTCTTTTCTGAGCTGAAGAACTACTTTTGGGAAGACCCGCATCTTTTCAAAATTGGTGCGGATCAAGTGATAAGGAGATGTGTTTCTTTTGAGGAAGGAATCGATATTCTAAAACATTTGCATGAAGGCCCGACAGGTTGGCACTATCAAGCTACTCGCACCGCTCATAAGGTGCTTTGCGCGGGCTTTTACTGGCCTAGCCTGTTTAAGGACACGCAAGCCTTTGTGAGTAGGTGTGATAGTTGCCAACGGTCGGGCAACATTTCTAATAAAAATGAAATGCCGCAAAATTATTTCTTAGAGTGCGAAATTTTCGACCTCTGGGGAATTGATTTTGTTGGCCCCCTTCCTTCTAGCTTCGGAAACAAATATATTTTAGTTGCTGTTGATTATGTTTCACGATGGGCTAAGGCCCAAGCTCTTCCTACGAACGACTCCCGAGTTGTAGTCACGTTTTTTAAAAAATTATTTTCTAGATTCGGTACGCCACGCGCAATCGTTAGCGATAGGGGTTCCCATTTCTGTAACGCGCAATTTTCAAAAATCCTTACTAAATACGGCGTTACGCATAAACTGTCCACTGCCTACCACCCCCAAACTAACGGTCAAGTCGAAGTAGTTAATAGAGAAATAAAAAGAATATTAGAAAAGACTGTTTCAACTTCTAGAAAAGACTGGTCAACCAAACTTGATGATGCTCTATGGGCCTACCGAACAGCGTACCAAACTGCCCTCGGATGTACGCCGTATCGGCTGGTCTATGGAAAATCGTGCCATCTGCCCGTAGAGTTAGAACACCGCGCCTTTTGGGCCTTAAAATTTTTAAACTTCGATCCCCACTCAGTCGGTGACCTTCGAAAATTTCGACTAAATGAACTTGACGAGTGGCGCTTTTATGCTTATGAAAATAATAAACTTTATAAAGAGCAGACGAAGCGTTTACACGATAAACACTTAAGGCACCCTAACTAACTTTAAGCCGGGCGACCAAGTCCTTTTATATAATTCTCGTTTACGTTTATTTCCGGGCAAATTAAAATCTCGCTGGTCTGGCCCGTTTTCTGTTTTAGAAGTATTTCCTTATGGAACTGTTTTAATTTCTCACCCTGACAAGGGTAATTTCAAAGTGAATGGTCAGTGTCTTAAACTCTACTTTTCTGGTGATGATGATGTCAGTCCAAACATTATTAAGTTTCTGCTTCACGAACTCTAATCTTGAGCTTTTATTTTTATTTTTGCTAAAAACAATTTTATTTCGGGACAACAATATTTTTGGACAATATTATTTTTTTGATGCGTCGAGCTCAACGACGCTTTAACCAAAGGGCGCTCTTGGGAGGCAACCCAAGTTATCTTTTTCTGTTTTCTTTATTTTACAATTTTTGCCTCGGACGGCTCCGACAAGCTGAAGCTTCTGCGATCGCCTGCTCCAACATTGCTGAATCCATCACAAAGTCCAAAGAAGACATTCGGGGAGCGGCATCACTCAGTTTTCGCAGCAAATAAATCCGGGGAAGTACCTGTATTTCAATTCTGTCTTTCAATTCTGTACTTTATCTTTCTCTCCTTCTCCAACCCCCTTCTTTAGCCATTGAGGACAATGTCTGTTTTAAGCTTAGGAGAGGACTTCCTCCTTCACTTTTGCTTAGTGTAAATATTTTTCCTTTTTGTATATATTTTAAATATTTCCAAAATAATAATAAAAAAAAACTTTTATGAATATCTTAAAACTCCAAAAAAAAAAGAAGAGAAAATTTTTTAAAAAAAAATCCAAAAAAAAAAGAGAATATTTCTCAAAAATTAAAAAAAAATATATGTGTTTTTGAATAGTTTAGACATTTTGGCATTTCAATAGTACCCCTAGTTTTTAGTTTTGTTTTATAAAAAATATATCTTCTATAAACAACTTAGTTAATTATAATATTTCTAATCGTTCTTTTTAATTATGTTTCACAAGTAAAATATTGGCCATGTTGTGTTTCTAATTCGCGGTAGCATGTTAAGGTGAAATATTTTTCTAAAACTCGCATTTCTATTATGGTTTTTTGTTGTTTATTTCCTTTACTTTCTTAAAAATTCATCATCCACTATTTTCTTTTTCGTTTTTGAATAATTTTTGTAAAGTCAACCTTTGAATAACGTAGTAGATGTGAACGATCCAAGTCACCTATTATTTCTATTTTCAAGTTAATTTCATCAATCTTCTTTTATTATCTAGGACTCGCTTTTTGAAATTTTTTCAAACCTTTGTTTTAAATAAATTCAAAAGCGTGAAAATGATTTAGGCCGTTTTTGTTTTCGTTTGAGCTTTCTTGCCAACCTAAAAACTTTTACCACTAGTTAGCCGTTTTTGAGCCTTTTTCCGATTTCATTTGATAGCTCCTCCCTTCATTTCAGTTTCACCAAAGCCAAAATTTCCAACCTATCGAATCACACTAGCCTTTTTAAGTTTCATAAATTAGTTTGACAATTTTGATAGGGTATTTTGTGATTTTTGTGGGAGAAAGGTTTTCGAAAAAAAAGTATGTTCGAAAGTGATGTTTATTTTTGTTTGGCCAACTCAAAAAGGAAAATAAAAAATATTTATGGCCTTTGTTTTGAAAAAAAAAGAAAGAAAAAAAAAATGAAAAAGAAGAAAAAGAATGTGTGTATATATTTTTATAAAGATTTTGAAACTCTTTGTTTTGGTTTAGTGTGATTTTAAAACCTTCACGTTTATCTTTTAATTCCACTCCTGATCATATTCCTAAGCCAAACGTTTCTGTCCTATTTAAGTCCTTTTGATTCACGCTTGTTGATTTTTATTTAATAACTAAGAAAAGAAAAACAGTAAATTAGTTTTAGTTTTGGATTTAAACCTAGATTTTTATTAATTAAATTGATATAATTATAATGCGTTACTTGGATCTAGTAACAGCTCAATGCGTGTTTTTCATTTTCGTTGCTTTGCTTAAGTCCATTTAAAAAATCTCGTTAAAATTTTGGATGATTTGTTTTTATTAAGTAAAGTTTATAAAAGTTTTACCATACCTAAATAATTGTTTTAGAGTTACATTTCACCTTTTTCCCTACTTAGAATTTCGCATAGTACCTGTGTAGGCATAATTAGAACTTTTTGATTAGTCCTTTTTATAAATTTCTAGTTTTTATATTTTTGCTTGGGGACAAGCAAAGCTTAAGCTTGGGGGAATTTGATAATACGTTTTGTAGCCTAAACTATTATCGTATTTTATATTTTATATTGTACAAATTATGTCTATTATTAGTTTATTTTTATCCTTTTTATGTAAATTTTATTGCCACTAACTTTTTCCTGTCTTTTTGTAGGTTTCCAGAAAAATTGCCAAAATGACCTGTCACGCCCCCCTATCACGCCCTCCCTGGGCGTGACCTAGGGCGTGTCACCCGATCCCGAGGACACCTGCTGGAAGGGACAGAAAACGGTCAAAAACCGCTGTCACGCCCCCTGACACGCCCTCCCTGGGCGTGTCACCAGGCGTGACCTGGGGCGTGTCGCCCACTGCAGCAAAGCCTGCCGCCGCATTAAATGTCGTTCCGCCTCAGCACGCAAACAGTACTGTCACGCCCCATGTCACGCTCGTGACATGGGCGTGACACCCTCCTTTTTCGGTGACTGACGGATTTCCGACCAATGGTTTGGACATGACGTGCCCGTCACGCCCCCCCTATCACGGGCGTGACCTAGGGCGTGACCACCGACGTACCTAAGCAATCATCCCTCCTGCCAGAATCCAGAGCCCGAGGTCAACATAGTACTTTCACGCCCCCTGACACGCCCCCCTAGGACGTGTCAGAGGGCGTGACCAACCCGAGAAAATTTTCTATAAATTGAGCCCCCCCTCTCCATTTCAGCAAGTTTTGGTTGAGTGGGGGAGGTGCTGCCCCTTTGTTTCTTGAGTTTTTTTCATGCTATCTCTCTCTCTCTCTCTCCCCTCTCTTTGTAATTTTTGTTTAACCTTAGTTTAATATTAGTTGCTTTAGCTTTCTTTGTAATCTTGGCTCTTGCTTATTGCTTAATATAGGGCTAGAATAGGATTTCAATTTCATGCACTTGTAATTTTATTTTCAATAGTATAGCTTGCCCCTTTTATTTAATAAAAGTGTTCTTGTTTAGCTTGTGTTCTTCTTATGCTTCACTACTCATCCCCCTTCCTCCACTACAATATGATTAACTAATCCTCCTTGTACTCGATCTTGATGATCCGAGGTTAGAGCGATTATATTATGATGTTTTAATTAATCTTTTCTTTTTAGGTTAGGGCCTTGAATTACTCTTGATTAATCACGGGTTGGAGGTATATTTTCGATATATACTCTCCGCCTTTGCTTTCATTCTGGGCTAGACGAGAGGCCGAAAGAATGAAGTGAGCATTCAAGAGTAAAGGGAGTTGTACGTACCCCTCGAGAGAGGCAGACGTCCAAATCTCCCGGATTGGAGTAAAATCCAATAGTGGGGTTCACCGCGTAAAGCGAGTTTTAGGCCTCCGATTTAGACGAGAGTCGGTCGGACCTTCCTAAACTCAGTTGGGCACGACTTCGAGAGAAGCGTGTTCAAGCTTTAGGAACCTCCACGGTCAAGGACCTTTATCCTATTAAGTTCAGATTTTTATCGCATTTTCTTAATCATCTTTAGCCGAGGTGAATCTTGATTGGGTGCATTTCCATTTCATATTTTCTACCTTTCGTAGTAATCGACTAACTTGTGCTCTTTAATTAACTGCAGTAGTTTCCTTTCTAGCATTGTTCTTTGCTGAATAGCTTTACTTAATTGCGGTGTTTCTCTTTCTAGTATAGCTCTACTTTCTCCCTTGCACTTAGATTTTCTAAAACCCTAGTTTTTCCGTTGATAAGATAATAGCGTTCGTGTGAGTAAGCTTAGCCAATAGTTCCCAGATTTCAATACGGCACTTGTGTCCCCTTGCTACAATTTGATAGGTATACTTGCCTCATCGGGTTGCTAGTTCGGTTGCGTTTATTTTCTTCGAACCCTAGCGCGCAACAGCGAGGTAACGCACGAGTCAATGCTTCTTCTTCCTCCGCATGCCTGTTCTGTAATTAAATAACGCACGGTTGATACACGGTTTTGCGCCTAACCGTGCATTACCATTATTTCTGTCTTGTCTATTTAATTCGCATGTCTCATTCTCCAAGAGGATCCGCTCGCCATTTCTTCTCCCCTGAGCGAGAAAAGGTTCTTCTTGCCGTTTTCTTCTCTCTCCTCAACAAAGAGCTCGTCCTACAACCAATCTCCCTCCAAAAGCTCTTAATATTTTCATCTCTGGCCACCATCGTCTTCTCCTACCTCAAAGCTCTGTTTCAAGCTCTTTGGTACTGCATACGTGGAGTTCTCTGATCAGGTTTAACCCGATGGCTATTCACAAAGAAGATGGGCTAATAGAAGGAAGTGACATCCCTTCTCAACCTCGGACGTCATCCATAGACCAAGCACGGACAAGGCCTAAAAACATTATGCTCTGGCCGCGAATCTCGGAAAGTCTTCGTGCGTTTGGTTGTATCTATCCCCCTTCTCTTACAGTTACATTATTCTTGACTGCATTGTTGTTTGTTTGATGAGTAAGAATAGATTTGCTTAATGATTTAAACATGTCTAAGTGTTGATATATTTTAATTCTAGTTTGTGTTGGTGCGTTTCCATCTTTTCTGTTCTTTCCGTGTTAGTGCCATCATAATAATTGCTAAGATCGTGCGTGGAGAATAGATGACTGCGACCCTCAATAGTTTGTCAATCCTCCTCATTACTCATTTGAGTAATCCACCCAAGCGTCGCGGTGAAGGTGCCCGCAAAAGATTTATTAGTGTTAGAATTAGGAAACCAAAAATCTAAACCCCTTTGTTTATGTTGACACCTGCAATCCTTCTTTCTATAGCGAAGTCACACTCCCTACCTGCACTCCTCGAGATATCGATATCCGGCGATTCAACTCAAATTTATTACTTGTCTACGATAAGTACACTTGCCAAAAATGCATCATGTTTTTTGCGTCGTTTCCGGGGAGTTTAACCGTTGTGTGCACTTTTTCTTTTTAAAGAAAAATGATGTTTGTTTGACCATTCAGTTCTCTTCTTTACTGTTCTTTTTCGTTAAATTTTTTCCATGGCTAATTCAAAATACGGGAACCTCAGCTAGCCTCCAACCATTATGAGGACAACTTTGAGTTATCCGCGGAGCTAATCGAGTTTATCTCGCATCATTGTTTATTTCATGGGGTCTTAGGAGAGAATGTCGAGGTACATATTGATAGCTTCCTGGAGCTTTGTGTCAAATTTTTCTATGTTGGGGACGTGCAGGACAAGGCTATGATTCTGCTTTTCACATTTTCTCTTGCTGGAGAAGCAAGACTATGGTATATGTATAACATCTAGAGCGAGCTAACTTCATGGAAGTGCATTGAAGTCTAATTACTCAGAAAGTTCTATTCGCGTGGGCATTTGACGTTCGTGAATTAAGATTTTATCACATTCTTGCAGATCCCTGACAAGTCTCTCTGTGATGCTTGGGAAAGATTTTGGTTGCTGCAATCCAGGTGTTCATGTCAGGACACGTTTTAAATGTCATTCTTTCAAACATTTTATTTCGGTATTTAAGAGCAGTTTTGATACATATTCGACACTGCTGCTGGAGGAGCCCTCTTTAATAGGACTATGGCTGATGCTTGGCGGATCATGAACGATGTGGTGTGCTCTAGAAGTTTGTGGAAGATGCCTCCATTGCCCGAAGCCGTAGGGGACTCTCAGTTTATAGTTAGAAAAAACGGGGAGAGCGAGCATCTTATTCATCGCTTTATGGAATGGGTTGAAAAGTGGTCTCAATCTCAAGAAGTAATATTGCAACAGTTACAAGAAATTATTTCTGCTGTCGGTAAAATGTTGGAATTATAGGTCATCCATCGAGCCGAGATAGTAAATGTTATGTACCTAAGAAGCAATAGGCTGGTGGATAATCGTGCACATCAGGAGGACCAACCTTCAGAACATATTGATAAGCCATGTACTGATGAGTCGCCCAAGGAACTCTCTGTGGCCATTACACCTGAAGTCCAACTCTAGCGGGCAAGGCCACCATTTCCGCATAGGCTGCAAAGCATCAAAAAAGAGAGACAACAACAAATGTTCCAAGATATTCTGAAGGGTGTTCAAGTGAGCATTCCTATTGTTAATCTGATGACAAAGGTGTCGCGCTATGAGAAGTACTTGAAAGATCTTCTAGCGAAAAATCGGGCTTTCCAGTTATGTGGCAGCGTTTTGACCTGGGAGGATTGCCCCACTTTAGTGGTGCGGGATTGGCGCATAAAACAAAAAGATCAAGGGTGCTTTACGATTGCATGTACCATTGGGAAATCAGCGCTTAGTCATGCGTTGTGTGATTCTGGAGCGTCTATCATCCTCATGCACTTATCCCTCTTCCGTGAGCTAGGCTCGAGTGTTCTTAAGCACACTAATGCCATTCTGCAGCAAGCTAATCGATCACAGAAGAAACTAGTTGGAGTCGTTCAGTATCTCATGGTTGTGGTTAACGGGTTGTCCTTTCCGGCAATTTTGTTATCCTCGAAATTGAGGATGCGGATAGGACACCGATTATTCTGGGGCGTTCGTTCATTGGCACTGCTAGAGCCATCATCGATGCGAAAATGGGTCTGCTGATGTTCTGTCTAGGATCATAGGTGACTGTTTTTTATATGTATAAGGCATCATGAGGAGATAGTCGACTGGAGCTGGATACTATTGAGATGGACGGCGGGGAGACTTTTCAGCCTGATGAGGTTGAGGGTGAGTTTTGTGACCCTAATATAAATATTTAGTAAGGGTCGTGTGAGGCGCAGGTTGGAGACACCAAGCTTCTGGCAGTACCCCCGTTTGATACAGATGGATTTCGCGAGCTTAGGTAACTCCCTAGTACGCTGAAGAATGTATTTCTAGGCGAGAAAGAAACTCATCATGGCATTATTTCTACCCTTCTTACATCATATAAGGAGGTCCGTCTCATTGAAGTGCTGATGTTACATAAAAAAGCCTTTGGGTTTAAAATTTCGGACGTCAAAGGAATTAGCCCCACGGTGTGCATGCACAAGATTTACTAGAAGATAACTTCAAGCCTTCAGCTCAACCGCAACGCAGATTGACCCTATATTGCAGGAGGTGGTGAAGAGCGAGGTTATCAAGCTTTTGGATGCCAGTATTATTTATCCCATATGCGACAGTGAATAGGTGAGTCCAGTGTAGTTGGTGCCCAAAAAGGGAGGAATCACAGTCGTTCGTAATGAGAACGGAGAGCTGCTTACTGCGAGGCTTTTCATTGGGTGGAGAGTTTGTATCGACTATAAAAAGCTTAATGCGACAATAAGGAAAGACCACTTCCCTCTGTCATTCATGTACCAGATGCTGGAAAGGCTAGTCGGTAATGATTACTTCTGCCTCCTGGACGGCTACTCGGGCTACTATCAACTGGCAATTGCCCTAGAGGATCAGGATGAGACGACATTTACCTGCACGGCTTGGACCTTTGCTTTTAGGAATATACCTTTTGGGCTGTGAAATGGGGTAGCCATTTTCCAGCGATGCATGACCGCGGTTTTTCATGAGATGGTTGGGGATTTCTCTTAGGTGTTCATGGATGACTTCTCCTTGTTTGGTGATATCTTCGATGAAGCACTACACCCCCTCGCTTTGGTCTTGCAACATTGCGAGGATATTAATTTTGTGCTCACCTGGGAGAAGTGCCATTTTATGGAGCATGAGGGGATTGTTCTAGGGCATAAGGTTTCTCGGCTAGGGATAGAGGTTGATCCAGCAAAGGTATAAGTGATTATAAAATAACAGCCACTGACGACACTTCATGGAATTCGTAGTTTTTTGGGGCATGCTGGATTCTATCGGAACTTTATTCAGGGATTATCGGCTATAGCTAAGCCTTTATCAAATCTATTGGCTAAGGATGTCGAGTTTGTGTTCGACGACGATTGAAATCGAGCATTTAACTGCTTGAAGATCGATTGATTTCAGCCCCGATTTTCTTATCCCTGGATTGTACAGTGCCTTTGGAGTTTTTGTGTGATGCTAGAGACAACATGGTGGGGGAAGTGTTGGGACAGCATAAAAATAAGATCTTTCATACAATCTCCTATGTGAGTCGGACGTTGAATGATGCTCAACTGAACGATACCACGACCGATAAGGAGTTTTTCTCTATTGTTTTTGCCTTGGAGAAGTTCCACTCTTACTTAATTCTTTCGAAGGTGGTGGTGCATTCTGATCATGCGACTATTCGTTATCTCAGGAGAAAGAAAGATGATAAGCTGCGGATCATGCATTGGATTCTATTGCTATTAGGATATGATATCGAAATTTGAGATTGCCGTGGAATTGACAATATGGTTGTTGAACATCGATAGCAAATTGAAGGGGGAGAAGTAGAGGGCTCACAGGGAATTCCGATTTCAGATGCTTTTTTGGATGAGGGCCTGTTCGCCCTTTCTTCTATTTCTTTGACTCATTGGTATGCTGACTTTGCAAACTTCTTGGCGAGCAAGGCGCTACCTTCACATTTAACATATCAACAAAAGAAGAAATTTTTCTCAGATGTCAAGTATTATCTATGGGAGGATCCTCTACTGTTCCGCACCTGTGCTAGTGGGATTATCCGATATTGTGTCCCCGAGAATGAGGTTAAAGAGGTTCTGAGGCATTGACATGATCGCGAGGCTGGCGGGAATTTTTGTGTAAAACGGACTCCTCGTAAGGTTCTACAATGTGGTTTATTTTGCCTTACGTTATTCCGTGACTTTTTTACCTACGCAAAGAGTGCAATGAATGAGAGTGCACGGGAAACATTGCCGGACATGACGAAATGCCTCTGACTAATATGTTGGTTTGTGAGATATTCGACGTATTGGGGATTGACTTTATAGGACTTTTCCCTATGTCGTATGGGAAGCAGTACATCCAAGTTGCGGTGGATTATGTTTGTAAATGGGTGGAGGCAGAGGCAGTGGCATCAAATGATGCTCGCGCCATTCTCCACTTCTTTCATAGGAACATATTCTCTCTCTATGGCGCACCGAGAACTATAATAAGCGATGGGGGTTGTCATTTCTACAACAAGCAATTCGCGCAACTGCAGAAACGTTTTGGTGTTCACCACAAGTTCGCTCTTGCCTAGCATCCCCACACATGTGGTCAATTAGAGACTTAAAATAGGTAACTAAAGCGGATTTTAGAAAAATCTATCCACTCCAACCGGAAGGAGTCGGAAAAGAAGGTGGACGATGCTCTTTGGGCTTACCGAACTGCGTTCAAGACACCGATAGGGATGTAACCCTTCCAGCTAGTATATGGCAAATCATTCCACCTTCCTATTGAATTGGAGTACAAGGCATTATGGGACACCAAATTGCTCAACATGGACTTTAAAGAGGCCTCTGACAAGCGGCGTGTTCAGCTTTGTGAGCTAGATGAATTCCTCGTGCGTGCTTATGAATGCACGAGCATATATAAGGAAAGAACCAAGAGATGACTTGATAGACATATCTCGCCCAAGGAATTCAAGCCAGATGACCAAGTACTTTGGAACAACTCACGCCTGCGGCTGTTTCCCGAGAAGTTAAAATCCAGATGGAGCGGTCCTTATACGGTTGTAAGTGTCTCTCCATACAGAGTGATAGAAATTCTTGATGATAAGGACAACACTTACAAAGTAAATGGGCATCGCTTGAACCGATTTGAAGGGAGTGTCATCGATAAACACGTGCACTGCGTACTGCTGCAAGACCAAGATGGATGTTAGCCCCCCTTTCATTATTTTGTTTACCTTGGTTGCTTAGAGTAGCTTCTTTCTGGTTTTGTAAAACATTATATAAGACTGCTAATACAGGTATTTGGTCCACCTTAAGGACGGTAAAGAAACGTGCTTATGGGAGACAACCCAATTTCGCTGCTTTTAAATTGCTCAATTATGCTACTGTGGATATATGTTTATAGTATTTGTGTTGTGCTTGGAGGTAATCCCTTTTGTAGGTGGAGTTCGTTTGGGTCCGTGGACTTTCTACTGAAAATAATGCCAATCTTCTAGTATGCTCATTTGCTGAGCATGGGATAACCTCTCCCCAAACTTTTATTTCATTAATTTTATTACAAACCTTGTGTTAGGTTGTTTAGATTAATTCTAGTGGGGGAGAGATATGTGGTTATCTATGCACATGCTTAACTATCACTTGCATACCAAAAGCACATTTTGATTTTTTGCTTAATGTATTCTCATCCGCATTGTGCACCTACACCCATATAAGCGCGATCTTAACCATGCACGCAACTCGAGTCAAATGCATTGCTTATGTGTAAACTTTAAAATAGTGGTGCTGGCTTAAGATTTTAGGATAGAGTAGTATGAAACTCTTGTAGTGCTCCTAATCAAGTACTCATGGTCTGTGTAGAAATAGTATAGATTTAATTTTTCTTTAAGCTCGTAAATTTATACTTTTCTGTAGATGTAAATATTGTTTGTACTACTTAAAAATGTTGAATTTGGTGTAATCATACGGTAGTGTAAGGATGTGTGTAGCCGTCACTAGACTCGTTTTGCTCGAGTCGGGAGGATGGATTATCTTTCTCGGGGCCTAAGAACTTGCCCCAATCTACTCTCAAAGCATTGGTGCATGGTTATACAAGCGTGAGCGTGATGTAGGCCATCATTATGGCACGGTTGAGCTTTTTACCCCATCCTAACATTATTCCTTATTATCCTATGTTGTGCATATCCCTTCTATTGATTCAGCCCTACTAGACGATCACCAATACCTAAAAGCCTTTCCCAATAGCACGCCCCTATCTCGATCTATTAGTATGTTACATCTTGCATTTGGTGTTGTTGCAATAATACTGTTATGTGATTGTGAGTTTGAGTTCTCATGATAATATGTGTTGAATGTGGTTTTTAAAGAACAAATTTTGAAGAAAAAAGAAAAGTAAAAAAAGGAAAAAAAATAAGAGAAAAATGTTGTTTGTTATGAAATAAGATAGTGAAAAAGAAAATTCCATTTGCATTATTATTGTGGTAGTAGGCGTTGCACACACACTTATAGTCAAGTTTATGTCTGGTGGTGTGGTATACCTGTAATTTTTGTTGGTTTGAGGATAATTTTTGTTTGAGCTCATTTGGGTTGTGCTTAGTCGTCATTTTTTATCCTTGTGCTTCCTTACCTAAGTATAAACCCAAGCCCCATTATTATCCTAATGTCCTAGAGATTCACTCTTGAGTCGAACTAGTACCGTGGAGAGAGTGTGAACGGGCAAGCGTATGGTCCCTGACATTGAGGGATTTCTTTGGAGGTGATACTGAGCCTCGGCCTTTGGCAATGCTCAACTTAGTGCCTAGCCTACTTTCATAATACATGTGACCGAAAGATTCTCTAGAATTCTAATTTTTTGTAGATACAATATTTATTTATGCCTGTCGAAAAGTATAAATTTTGTAGTATAATTAAAAATTTTGTCTATTATATTTTCTTTGCCCATGATTTATTTGAGTTCTCTCAATACTTTATTTCGAAATTACTGAGCCAGCTAACTATTTTCTAGTCCACAAAGTGATGATTTGCTAAGGATGAGCAAATATTTAAGTATGTTGGTATGATGAGTCCGATTTATATAGGTTTTTTGGACTCATCTGGGCCTGTATTCTCACTTGTGCATTGCTTATTTACACGATATCAGTTAAATTTGCTTCGATCGGTCAAGGACCACTTTGTGCACTGCTTTGGCCCAGGGTGTGCAATTTCGCATTCTGTAGTCGGGGGTAGTACTAGGGTACTGCCCTTGAGGATTAGTTAGTTTTTATGTTGTGTATTGGTGCTAGGAGCTGGTGATCCAAATTTGGTTTTTTTTTGTGTAGGTGGTCCGTTTTCCCCAAGGCAGGAATTCGAATTTATGGAAAATACACGGTCGTGCATTTCTTTCACGCACATTTTCTTCCAGATCATGTGTTTTACTCGATGGAAGATAGTCGAGTGGAACTAGATGAATTTCGTCAAGCTGTGCTCGACGATCTTCACGAACTGTTAACGCATTGTTTCTTCTAAACCGTGCACGAAGGGAACACACAGTTTTCCTGTAGGTTCCTTATTTTATTATGCTCTGTGGTTAATCGTGTCATTTGCTAATGCACGGGCCTTAGTGCTCGTGTGCAAGTAAAATGCACGGTTCACCTGCTTGTCGTAAAATTCTACTTGTTATTGTTAACCGTTCGATTTCCTTCACGCGCGGGGGGAAGCGTCCGAGTGCGAGGTAACACACGGGTTAATGCTTATTCTTCCTCCGCAAGCCTATTCTGTAGTTAAATAATGCTCGGTTAACGCATGGTCGTGCACCTAACCGTGCGTGACCATTATTTTTGACTTGTCTATTAAAGCCGCAGGTCTCATTCTCCCAGAGGATCCGCCCGCCATTTCCTCTCCTCTGAGAGGGAAAAGCTTCTTCCTACCATTTTCTTCTCTCTCCTCCATTATGAGCTCGTCTAGTCACCAATATCCCTCCAAAAGCTCTTAATAACTTCATATCCCGCCGCCATCATCTTCTCCAACCTCAAAGCTCCATTTCAAGCTCATTGGTGCTGCATAAATGGAGTTCTCTGGCCAGGTTTAACCGATGGCTATTCACGAAGAAGATGGGCTAATAAGAGTAAGTGAAATCCCTTCTCAACCTCGGACGTCATCCATAGACTGAGCACGGATAAGGCCTAAAAACCCTTGGCTCTGACCGCGAATCTCAAAAAGTCTTCGTGTGTTTGGTTGTATCTCTCCCCCTCTTATTGTAGTAACTTTATTCTTGACTGCATGGTTATTGGTTTGATGCGTATGAACTTGATTTGCTTAATCATTTCAGCATGTCTATGTGTTGATATATTTTAGTTATAGTTTTTGTTGGTGCACTTCCATCTTTTGTGTTCATGCCGTATTACTGCCATCTTAACTATTGCTAGGAGCATGCGTGGAGGAGAAGAGGTGACTGCAACCATCAATGGTTTGTTTATCCTCCTCATTACTCATTTGCATAATCCACGGAAGCGACGCGGTGAAGGCGACCCGTAATATATTTATTAGTGTAAAAATTAGGAAAACAAAAATCTAAACCCTTTTGTTTACGTTGACACTTGCAATCCTTATTTCTATAGCAAAGTAACACACCCTACCTGTACTCTTCGAGAGATAGATATCCAAGGATTCAACTCCTTAACTTTTTTACTTGACTAGAAATGGTACACTTACTGAAAGTGCATTACAAATCCACATAAATCTACCCTTCTATGAAGCGATTTCCCAGATGCGGAAGTATGCTAAGTACCTAAAGGACCTCCTGACTAATAAGAAGAAGTTAGAGAACTTATTGCACTTCACATTAAACGTCGAGTGCTTTGCTGTCTTGACAAACGATTTAGCAATAAAGATCAGTGATCCAGGTAGTTTTTCTATATAGTGTGTCTTTGGTGATCTCATTATCAAACTTGCATTGGCCGATTAAGGTTCAAGTATCAACCTAATACCCTTCTTATTATTTAAGAAGTTAGGAATTGGTAGCCTCAGCCCCATACATATGAGTATCCAGCTCGCTGATAGATCCTTTAAGTACCTGTTAGTAATAGTGGAGGATGTTCTAGTAAACGACCGCAAATTCATCTTCCCAATGGATTTCATCATTTTGGACATCGAAGAAGACGTTGAGGTTCCCCTGATCCTTGGCCGACCCTTCCTTGCCACCTCCTGAGCTATCATTTACATAAGCAATGGTAAGATCTTCCTATAAGTAGGCAATGATGAGGCGACCTTCTCTATTACCCCTTCAATGAAAAATACCCTGGAGAATGACGACTCCTGTTTCTTCTTAAATACCTTAAGAGATGAATCTTCCTACAACATTCCCGAAGATGAATTTTCTGATTTTTAGTCTTCCTCAATTTTTCCTCCTGAAAGTGTGCAAGAAGCCACCATGGCCATTAATTCAACCCCTCCAATATTCCTTATAAGTTAAAAGTCAACGAAGATATTATTTTTTTAAAAGAAAGAACTTCCAAAACATCGTATGAAGAACCCACTACCCTAGAATTAAAAGAACTTCCTTAACATCTCAAGTATGCCTTCCTAAAAAAATATTCTAAAATGCCTGTGATTGGTTCGGCCTACCTAACTTAATCACAAAATGATAAACTCCTTCTATTTTTATGAAAACATTGTCGAGCCATCGCTTGGCCGATATCTATTATCAAGGGATTAAGCCCATCTTTCTGTACCCAAAAAATCTTAATGGAAGATAATTCCCGTAACTCCATCAAACCTCAGCGTCGTATAAATTTGAACATATAAGAAGTCGTAAAAGGCGAGGTTATGAAACTCTTAGACACAGGAATTATCTATCCTATTTCAGATAGTAAGTAGATTAGCCCTGTTCAGGTAGTGCTGAAAAAGGAAGTGATAACTGTAGTTGTGAATGAAAATAATTATTTAATCCCAACACAGACGGTGATGGGGTAGAGAATGTGTATTGACTATCGTAAGTTAAATGACGCCACCCGCAAGGACCATTTTCCCTTGCCGTTCATCGATCAAATCTTAGAGCGATTATCCGGCCATATATTTTACTATTTTCTCGATGGCCTCTCAGTGTATTTTCAAATCCTTATCTCACCCAAGGACCAGGATAAAACTACATTTACTTGCCCTTTCGGCACCTTCCCTTACCGAACAATCGTTCGAGTTTTGCAATGCACCAGATACATTCCAAAGATGTATGCTAGCCATCTTTTACAAGTATGTAGAAAGTATTATGGAGGTATTTATGGATGAGTTCTACGTGTTTGGAGATGCTTTCGATAGTTGTTTAGAAAACATTGAAAAAGTCTTAGAAAGATAAGAAGAAACTAACCTCGCCCTAAATTGGGAAATATTCAATTTTATGGTGAGGGAGGGGTTAGTCTTAGGACATAAGATTTATGCCCGAGGGATTGAAGTAGATATCGCTAAGATAAAAGTAATTGAAAAGCTCCCGCCACCTATGAATGTAAAAGCTATAAGAAGTTTCCGAGGTAATGCTGGCTTTTACCGCCATTTCATAAAAGACATCTCGAAAATCACCAAACACCTAACTCAACTCTTATAAAAAAGACGCCCCATTTGTTTTTGATGACCTTTGTCTATCTACTTTATAAATAATTAAAGATAAATTAATTAATGCACCAATTATGATAGCTCCAGTGTGGGACCTTGCCATTGAGATAATGTGCGATGCAAGTAGTTTTGTGGTGGGAGCCGTATTAGGTCAACGAATATCTAAAAACTTCCACCCCATTTATTACGCATGTAAAACACTCACATCTGGACAAGAAAACTACACCACGACGGAGAAGGAGCTCCTAGCTATTGTCTTTGCCTTCGATAAATTTCGGCCATATATTACACTTTAAAAAATTATAGTTTTCACGGACAACTCGGCCAGGAGTTAGACTTTCAAATCCGCAATAAGAGGGGGGGCTGAGATTTGTCCGCCGATCATCTTTCTTGCATAGATAATCTGTATATAGACAATTTTGATGAAAAAACATTTAATGATTTCTTCCCTGATGAAAAGTTATTTTCTATTAACACTTCTCCTCCCCCCTGGTTTGCAAACATTGCCAACTATTTAGTGGCCCGTGTCCTGCCGAAGGAGTTTTCTTCTTAGCAAAAGAAGAAATTCTTTTCTGAGTTGAAGAACTGTTTTTGGGAGTACCCGCATCTTTTCCGAGTTTGTGCGGACAAGGTGATAAGGAGATGTGTTTATTTTGAAAAAGGATAAGATATTATAAAACATTACATAAAGGACCGACTTGTGGTCAATATCAAGTTGCTCGCACCGCTAAAAAAGTTCTTTGCGCAGGATTTTACTGGCCTAGCCTCTTTAAAGATGCACAAGCTTTTGTGAGTAGGAGTGATAGTTGCCAATGGTGGGGCAATATTTCCAATAAAAATAAAATGCCGCAAAATTATTTCCTCGAGTGCGAAGTTTTCGACCTCTAGGGAATAGATTTTGTCGGCCACCTTCCTTCTAGCTTCGGGGACAAATACATTTTAGTTGTTGTAGATTATGTTTCACGATAAGCTGAGGCCCAAGCTCTTCGTACTAATAACTAATGAGACGTAATTACTTTCTTAAAAATATTCTTTTATCGATTCAGTACTCCACCAGCCATCATTAGTGATAGGGGTTCACATTTCTGTAATGCGCAATTTTCTACAACTCTTATAAAATATGGCATTACGCATAAGCTTTCAACTGCGTACCACCCTGAAACTTACGGGCAAGTTGAAGTTTTGAACAGAGAGATAAAACCTGTTTTAGAAAAGATGATTCCAACTTCTAGAAAAGACTAGTCAACCAAATTAGACGATGCTCTATGGGACTACTGAACATTGTACAAAATCACCTTCGGATGTACACCGTATCGGTTGGTTTATGGAAATTCGTGTCATTTACCCGTAGAATTAGAACACCGTGCTTTTTGGGCCTTGAGGTTTTTAAATTTCGATCAACACTCTATCAGCGATTTTCGAAAATGTCAACTTAACGAACTCGATGAGCGGCGCTCTTACGCATACGAAAATAACAAATTTTATAAAGAGCAGACGAAACATTTTCATGACAAACACTTAAGGCACCCAAAAACCATGAAATCGGGCGACAAAGTTTTTTTATACAATTCAAGTTTACATTAATTTCTTAGCAAAATAAAGTCACGTTGGTCTCTCCCGTTTTTTGTTAAAGATGTTTTTTTGTATGCCACTGTGTTAATTTCACACCCTAATAAGGGTGATTTCAAAGTAAATGGGCAACGTCTTAAACTCTATTTTTTTGTGATGATGATGTCTGTTTGAACAATGTTAAGTTTCTTCTACACGAACTTTAATTAACTTAAGACTTTTTATTTTTGTTAAAAACTTTTTTTATTATTTTGGACAATATTTTTTTTTATTTTGATCTCAAACGACGTTTTAAACTATGGGCGCTCTTAGGAGGCAAACAAAGTTATTTTTCTGTTTTCTTTATTTTACACTTTTTTCCCCAGACGGCTTCGATAACCTGAAGCTTCTGCGATCTCCTGCTCCAATGTTGCTAAATCGATCACGAAGTTCAAAGAAGACATTTAAAGAAGTTCTAAAGCGCAAGAATGTGGGAGAGGCATTACCCAACATTCGCGACACATAAATTTGGGAAGTAACTGTTTATAAATTCTGTACTTTCATTTATGTTTAAATTTCTCTCACTCCTTCCCCTCCTTTATCCATTGAGGACAATGACCATTTTAAGCTTGGGGGATGATTTCCTCCTTCTCTTACCTTTATTTTGTTTCCTTTAAAACATCAAAATTAAATTTATTTATTTTTATATATCTTAAAAATACAAAAAAGAAAATATCTTAAAAATCCAAAAAAATAGAGAATATTTAAAAATCAAAAAAATATATATACTCTTTGTTTTTACTTTAATAGTTTAAACAAATTTTTGTATTTTAATAGTACCCCTTGCATTTTGTTTTGTTTTTCTCAATATTCCCTATATAACGTAGCTAATTATGATCTTTCTAATGGTTCTTTTTTATTATGTTTCACAAATAAAATGTTGGTCATGTTGTGTTTCTAATTCACGTTTGCATGTTAGTGCGAAACGTTTTTCTAGAACTCGCATTTTTCTTATGGTTTTCGTTCTTTATTTTCTTTACTTTCTTACAAATCTTTCATCCACTATTTTTCTTTTAGTTTTTTGATAATATTTTTAATGTCAACTTTTGATTAGTGTAGTAGATGTGAACGATCCAAGTTGCTTATTATTTATATTTTCAAGATAATTTCATTAGTCTTCATTTATAATATAGGATTTACTTTTTGAATTTTTTAAAGCTAATGCTTTAAATAAATTTTTAGACATGAAAATGATTTAGGCTATTTTTGTTTTCATTTGAACCTTCTTGCCAACCTAAAAATTTTTATCCCTAGTTAGCTACATTTGAGCCTTTTTCTGATTTCAATTGATAGCTCCACTTATTTTTTAATTTTCACCAAAGCTATATTTTTTCCAACCTATCTAATCACACTAACCTTTTGAGTTTCATTAAAAAATTTCGTGATTATGATAGGGTTGTTTTGTGATATTTTTGGAAAACTTTTTAAAAAACTATGCTCAAAAGAAGTGTTTCCTTTTGTTTGGGCAATTTCAAAATGAAAAGAAAAATTTTTTATGGCCTTTTTTTTGAAAAAAAAAGGAAAGAAAATAAAATTAAAAAGAAAAAGATAGAAAATTATTTTATTTATGATGATAATTTTTGAAACTCTTTATTTTGGATTAGTATTATTTTAAAGCCTCCTTGTTTATCTTTGAATTCCACTCCTAATCATACTCCTAATCATATTCCTAAATCAAATGTTTCGGTCTTAATAAACCCATTTGATTCATGTTTTTAAATTTTATTAATTAGCTAAGTAAAGAAGAAAAGTAAATTAGTAACGTTTTGGATTTAAATTTAGATTTTTGTTATTTGATTGATATAGTTATAATGTGTCTCTTGGATCTAGTAATAACTCAATATACTTTATCATTTTGTTGCTTTGCTTAAATTTATTTAAATAATTTTGTTAAAATTTTGGATGATTTATTTTTTTAAGTAAAGTTTATAAATTATTAAACCATATTTAAGTAACTTTTTTGGGTTAACGTTTCACCTTCACCCTACTTAGAATTTTGCATAGTACTTTTGTAAGCATTATTAGAAATTTTTTGTTAGTCAATTTTTAATTTTAGCTAGTTTTTATATCTTTGCTTGGGAAAAGCAAAGTTTAAGCTTGGGGGAATTTGATAGTACGTTTTGTAGTCTAAACTATAATGGTATTTTCAGGTTTTTAATACACGGAACATGTCTTGTAAGCTTATATTTTGATCTCCTTTTGTATATTTTTTTGCCACTAATGTTTTCTTCACTTTTGCTTGTTTTCACAGCTTTCGTCCAAAATGACCTCACACGCCCCCCTCACATGCCCTCCCTGGGCATGTGACAGGGCGTGTAAACCGATCCCAAGGAATTTTTTTCCCAGAAGCTAGATACCGAGAAAAACACCAGACACGCCCCCCCTGTCAAGCCCCCCTAGGCGTGTCTCCGGTCATATCAACCCGATTTTGAATACTGTTACCGCAATTAAAGATTTTTCATTGCTGCACGTCAAGAATACTGATATGCCCCCCCTAAATGGGCGTATCATCGGACGTATACCACCTTTTTTAACGATTGATGGATTTGCGACAAATGAATTGGACGTGACGTTCCTTATACACACCCCGATACGGGCGTGTCCACTATTATAAAGAAGCAATCATCATTTCTACCAGAATCCAGAGCCCGAGTTCAACCCCGTACCTAATATGCCCCCTAATAAGCCCTCCCTAGGAGTGATAGGGGCATGACCGACCCAGAGAAAAATTCTATAAATTCAGGGGCTCCCCCTTGTGTCAAGAAGCAGTAGGTTGAGAGGGTAGGTGCTGCGCTTTTAATTCTTGAAGTTTTTAATGTTTTTCCTCTCTCTCTTTCTCATTTTAAGCTTTTCCTAATTCTATGCTTAGTGTACTCTTTTGTAATAGCTTTTGTAATTGCTTTAGTAGCTTAATGTTAATGTTAGCTTAGGTTTCATTTCCATGGACTGGTAATCTTTTATTTCTGGGTTTTCGCTCTCTTTTAGCATTAATATAAAGTGCCCTTAGACTTTTTTTCTTAATGTTCTTCTACCCATCTCTCTTCCACCACTTCTCCATAGTAACTAATCATCCTTATACGTGATCTTGATTATCTAAGGTTCAAGTAGATTAAGTTATGATGCTTTATGTTTACTTTTTCTTTTTAGGGTTTAGGCCTTCTATATACTGTTGATAATTCATGTTTGGAGTTATATCATCGATATATAATTTCCATCCAGGTTTTCACTCTTACCTAGCAGAGAGGCTCATTGTTTGAAGTGAACACTTAAGAGTAAAGAGAGTTGCACGCACCACTCGAGAGAGGCAGACATTAAATCTCCCAGATTGGAGTGAAATCCAATAGTGGGGTTCACTACGTAAAGCGAGTTTTAGGTCTCCGATTTGGACGAGTGTTCGGTCGGACCTTCCTAAACTCAGTTGGGCACAAATTTGAGAGAAGGGTGTTCAATATTTTGGAACCTCCACGGTCAAGTACCTTCACCTTATTAAGATAGTATTTATTATCGCATTTTTAATCAACTTTTACCGAGGTGATTCTCGATCGAGTTCTTTTCTATTTGATCGTTTCAACTCCTTGTTGTAATCGCTCTTAATAGTTCATTATTTAACTACAAGTACTTCTATTTTTAACTCAAATATTTCTTTTCTTAATTACAATTGGTTTTCTCTTAACAAACCCTAAAACAATCCTTCGATAAGATAATAGGCTTCGTGTGAGTAAGATTACTCAACAGTTCCTTGATCTTAATACATCACTTGTGTCCCCTAGCTACATTTCGATAGGTATACTTGCCTAGATTGATTGCTAGTTTGGTTCTTATTCTCTTCACGATTAGTAGACACCACTAATTTCTATAAAAGAGAAGTCACATACATATAAACATTAAATATAATGCGAGTACCTAAAGTGAACTCGTGAACACCTACTAATCTCTACAATAAAGAGGTCAAAAGCAGGAAATTTTCAAAATATAATACGAGTACCTGAATTGAACTCGCGAACACTTGTTAATCTCTACAAAAGAGAGGTTAAAAGTAGGTAAATTTCAAATTTAACACGTGTACCTGAAGTAAACTCGTAAACGCCTGCTAATCTCTACAAAGGAGATGTCAAAGGAAGGTAAATTTTAAATATTATGTGAGTAGCTGAAGTGAATTCTAGAACACCTGCTAATATCTACAAAAGAGAGGTCAAAAGCAGTTAAATTTAAAATATAACACAAGTACCTGAAGTGAACTCGTGAAAACCTTCTAATCTCTCCAAAAGAGAAGTCAAAAGCAGGAAAATTTAAAATATAATGTGAGTACCTGAAGTGAACTCACAAACACATGCTAATTTCTACAAATGAGATGTCAAAAGCAAGTAAATTAAAAATGTAATACGAGTACCTGAAGTGAACTCGCGAACACATACTAATATCTACAAAGAAGGAGTCAAAAGCAGGTAAATTTAAAATTTAATACGGGTATCTGGATTGAACATGTGAACACCAACTAATATCTTTAAATGAAAAATTTAAAGCAGGTAAATTTAAAATATAACGCGAGTACCTGAAGTGAACTCGCGAACACATGCTTTTTCTGTAAAAGAGAAGTTAAAAGAAGTCAAATTTAAAATATAATGTGATTACCTAAAGTGAACACGTGAACTCCTGCTAATATATTCAAAAAAGAAGTCAAAAGCAGGTAAATTTTTAATATAATAAGAGTACCTGAAGTGAACTCGCGGACACCTGCTAATCTTTAAAAAAGAAAAGTCAAAAGTATGTAAATTTAAAATATAACATGATTACCTGAAGTGAACTCGTCAACACGTACTAATCTCTACAAAGGAGAAGTCAAAAGCAAGTAAATTTAAAATATAATGTGATTACCTGAAGTGAACTTACGAAAATAGCTAATCTTTATCAAAGACATGTCAAAACTAGATAAAATAAAAATATAATGCGAGTACCTGAAGTAAACTAGCGAAAAACGGCAAATCTCAATAAGTAGAAGTCAAAAGAATGTAAATTTAAAACATAACACAAGTACGTAAAGTTTACTAGCAAACACCTGCTAATCTCTATAAAAGTGAATTCACAAGCAGGTAAATTCAAAATATAATTTCAGTACCAAAAGTGAACCACAAACACCTGCTAACCTCGGTAAAGGATAAGTCAAAAGTAGGAGAAATTAAAATATAACACGAGTACCTGAAGTGAACAAGCGAATACCAACTAACTCTATAAACGAGAAGTCAAAATGAGGTAAATTTAAAATATAATGCGATTACCTAAGTGAAATCGTGAACACCTGCTAATCTTTAAAAATGAGAAGTGAAAGTAGATAAATTTAAAATATAACCTGAGTACGTGAAGTAAACTTGCAAACACCTGCTAATATCTACAAAGGAGAAGCCAAAATTAGGTTAATTTAAAATAAAATGCGATTAGCTAAAGTGAATTCGTGAACACCTGCTAATCTCTACAAATGAGAAGTTAAAAATAGGTTAATTTAAAATTGAATGCGAGTAGCTGAAGTGAATTCACGAACACCTGCTAATCTCTACAAAATATAGGTCTAAAGTAGTTAAATTTAAAATATAATACGAGAAACTGAAGTGAACTCGCAAAAACCTTCTAATCTCTCCAAAAAAGAAGTCAAAATTAGCTGAATTGAAAATATAATATGAGTTCCTGAAGTGAACTCTCGAACACCTACAAATCTCTACAAAGGAGAAGTCAAAAGGCGGAAAATTTAAAATATAACACGAGTACTGAAGTCCACTCGTGAACACCTGCTAATCTCTGCAAAGGAGATGTCAAAAACAGGTAAATTTAAAATATAATGCAATTTGCTGAATTGAACTCGCGAACATCTTCAAATCTCTATAAAAGAGAAGTCAAAAGCAGGTAACTTTAAAATATAATACGAGTACCTGAAGTGAACATGCGAACATAAACTCATCTCTACAAACGAGAAGTCAAAAGCAAGTAAATTTAAAAAATTATGTGAGTACATAAAGTGAGCTCGCAAACACCTATTAATCTCTACAAAAAATAAGTCCAAATTCAGTAAATTTAAAATATGACATGAGTACCTGAAGTGAACTCGTGAATTCTTACTAATCTATTCAAAGAAGAAGTCAATAGAAGGTAAATTTAAAAAATAATGCGAGTACTTAATATAAACTCACAGACAACTGCTAATTTCTTCAAAAGAGAAGATATGAGCTGGTAAATTTTAAATATAATGCGAGGACATGAAGTGAACTCGCGAATGCCTCCTAATCTATGCAAAAGAGAAATAAAAAACAAGTAAATTTAAAATAAGTACCAAAAGTTAACTCACAAACACCTGTTAATATCTATAAAAGAGAAGTCAAATACATATAAATTTAAAATATAATGCGAGAACTTGAAGTGAACTCGCGAACACCTGCTAATCTCTACAAAAGAGAGGTAAAAAGTAAGTAAATTTAAAATATTACACAAGTTCTTAAAGTCAACTTCCGAACACCATCTAATCTCTACAAAGGAGAAGTCAAAAGCAAGTAAATTTAAAATATAACACGATTACCTGAAGTGAACATTCAAACAATAGCTAATCACAACCAAAGAGAAATCAAAACTAGATAAATTTAAAATATAATGCGAGTACCTAAAGTAAACTTGCGAACAACGACTAATCTCTAAAAAGGAGAAGTCAAAAGCCGGTAAATTTAAAATATAACACAAGAACCAAAAGTTAACTCGCAAATACCTGCTAATCTCTATAAAAGAAAAGTCACAAGCAGGTAATATCAAAATATAATGTTAATACCAAAAGTGAACCGCGAACACCTACTAACCTCTGCAAAGGATAAGTCGAAAGTAGGAAAATTTAAAATATAATGCGAGTACTTAAAGTGAACATTCGAACGCAAACTAATCTCTACAAAAGTGAAGTGAAAAGAAGGTAAATTTAAAATATAATGTGATTACCGGAAGTGAACTCGTGAACATCTGCTAATCTCTACAAAAGAGAAGTCAAAAGCAGATAAATTTAAAATATAACTCGAGTAGCTGAAGTAAACTCACGAACTCCTGCGAATCTCTACAAAGGAGAAGTCATAAGAAGGTTAATTTAAAATAAAATGCGAGTAGTTGAAGGTAATTCACGAACACCTGCTAATCTCTACAAAGGAGAGGCCGAAGGTTGTTAAATTTAAAATATAACACGAGTACATGAAGTGAACTCGCAAAAACCTTCTATTCTTTTAAAAAGAGAAGTCAAAATTAGCTGAATTTAAAATATAGTATGAGTACGTGATTTGAACTCGTGAACACCTACAAATTTCTTCAAAGGAGAACTCAAAAGCAGGAAAATTTAAAATATAAAACTAGTACGTGAAGTCAACTTGTGAACACTTGTTAATCTTTGCAAAGGAGAAGTCAAAAGTAGGTAAAAGTAAAATATAATGCAATTAGTTGAAGTGAACTCGGGAACACATTCAAATCTCTGCAAAGGAGAAGTTAAAAGCAGGTAAATTTAAAATATAATTCGAGTACCAGAAGTGAACATACAAACATCAACTCATATTTACAAATGAGAAGTCAAAAGAAGGTAAATTTCAAATATAATGTGAGTACCTGAAGTGAGCTCGCGAACACCTACTAATCTCTGCAAAAGAAAAGTCAAAATTCAGTAAATTTAAAATATGATATAAGTACCTGAAGTGAACTCGTGAACTCCTACTAATCTATTCAAAGGAGAAGCCAAGAGTAGGTAAATTTTAAATATAATGCGAGTACCAAATGTGAACTCGCAGACACCTGCTAATCTCTCCAAAAGAGATGATAGAAGCCGGTAAATTTAAAATATAATGTGAGGACCTGAAGTAAACTCATGAATGCCTCCTAATCTCTATAAAGGAGAAGTAAAAAACAAATAAATTAAAAATATAACACGAGTACCTAAAGTTAACTCGCGAACACCTGCTAATATCTATAAAAGAGAAGTCAAATACATGAAAATTTAAAATATAATGTGAGTACATGAAGTGAACTGGCGAACACCTGCTAATCTCTACAAAAGAGAGGTAAAAAGTAAGTAAATTTTATATATAACACGAGTTCCTAAAGTCAACTCGCAAACACATGCTAATCTCTATAAAGGAGAAGTAAAAAGTAGTTAAATTAAAATTTAACGCAAGTACTTGAAGTGAATTCACAAGCACCTGCTAATCTCTAAAAAAGAGAGGTCAAAAGCGGTTAAATTTAAAATATAACACGAGTACCTGAAGTGAACTCGCAAAAACCTTCTAATATCTCTATAAGAGAAGTCAAAAGAAGGTAAATTAAAAATATAATGCAAGTACCTGAAGTGAACTCGCGAACCCCTGCTAATCTCTACAAAAGAAAGGTCAAAAGCATGTAAATTTAAAAAATAATACGAGTACCTAAAGTGAACTCGCAAACACATGCTAATCTCTATAAAGGAGAAGTCAAAAGCTGGTAAATTAAAATTTAACAAGAGTATCAGAAGTGAACCTTTGAAAACAAACTAATCTATAGAAATAAGAAGTCAAAAGCAGGTAAATTTAAAATATAACGCAAGTGGCTGAAGTGAACTCGCAAAAACCTTCTAATCTATCTAAAAGAGAATTCAAAAGCAGGTAAATTTAAAAATAATATTAGTACCGGAAGTGAACTTGTGAACCCCTACTAATCTATGCAAAAGTGAAGTCAAAAGCAGGAAAATTAAAATTATAATGCGAGTACCTAAAGTGAAATCGTGAACCCCTTCTAATCTATGAAAATGAGAAGTCAAAAGCAGATAAATTTTAAAAAAAATGAGAGTATTTGAAGTGAACTTGCGAACACCTGCTAATATCAACAAAAGAGAAGTCAAAAGCAAGTAATTTTAAAATAAAATGCGAATACTTGAAGTGAATTTGTGAACACCTGCTAATCTCTACAAAAGAAAAGTCAAAAGTAGGAAAATTAAAAATATTGTGCGAGTATCTGAAGTGAAATCATGAACACCTACTAATCTCTACATATGCGAAGTCAAAAGCAAGTAAATTTTAAATATAATGCGAGTATATGAAGTGAACTCATGAACACCTACAAATCTATTCAAAGGAGAATTGAAAAGTAGGTAAATTTAAAATATAATGCGAGTACCTGAAGTGAACTTGTGAACACCTGCTAATCCTAACAAAGGAGAAGTCAAAAGCTAGTAAATTTAGAAAATAATGTGATTACCTGAAGTGAGCTTGCAAATATCAGCTAATCTCTACAAAAGAAAAGTCAAATCAAGATAAATTTAAAATATAATGTGAATAAATGAAGTGAACTCGCAAATGCCAGCGAATCTCTTCAAAGGAGAAGTCGAAAGCAGGTAATTTTAAAATATAACACAAGTACATAAAGTTTATTCACAAACACCTGCTAATCTATATAAAAGAGATGTCAAATACATGAAAAATTTAAAATATAATGCGGGTACTTGAAGTGAACTCGCGAACACTTGCTAATCTCTACAAATGAGAAGTAAAAAGCAGGTAAATTTAAAATATAGCGCGAGTACCTGAAGTGAAATCACGAACACCTGCTTATCTCTATAAAGGAAAAGTCAAAAGAAGGTAAATCTAAAATATAACGCGAGTACCTTAAGTGAACTTGTGAACATCTGCTAATCTCTACAAAAGAAAAGTCAATAGTAGGAAAATTTAAAATATAATGCGAGTACCTGAAGTGAAATCGTGAACACCTGCTAATCTCTGCATAGGCGAAGTTAAAAAGCAACTAAATTTAATATATAATGCGAGTACCTTAAGTGAACTCGTGAACACCTGCAAATCTCTTCAAAGGAGAATTCAAAAGTAGGAAAATTTAAAATATATTGCAAGTACCTGAAGTGAACTTGTGTAAACCTGTGAATCTCTACAAAGGAGAAGTAAAAAGCAGGTAAATTTAGGAAATAATGTGATTACCTGAAGTGAGCTCGCAAATACAAGCTATTCTCTACCAAAGAGAAGTCAAATCAAGGTAAATTTAAAATAAATATGAATACATGATGTGAACTCGCAAATGCATGCGAATCTCTGCAAAGGAGAAGTCAAAAGCAGGTAATTTTAAAATATAACACAAGTACATAAAGTTAATTCGCGAACACCTGCTAATCTCTATTAAAGAGAAGACAAATACATGAAAATTTAAAATATAACACGAGTAACTGAAGTGAACTTGCGAACAATTGCTAATCTCTACAAATGAGAGGTCAAAGGGAGGTAAATTTAAAATATAGTGCGAGTACCTGAAGTGAAATCACAAACACCTGCTAATCTCTACAAAGGAGAAGTCAAAAGCTGTTAAATTCAAAATATAATTCGATTACTTGAAGTGAACTCCCGAAAACCTTCTAATTTCTGCAAAGGAGAAGTCAAAAGAAGGTAATTTTAAAATATAATGCAAGTTCCTGAAGTGAACACGCGAACTTCAACTAATCTTTACAAACAAGAAGTCGAAACAAGGAAAATTTAAAATATAAAGTTAACACCTATAGTGAACTTGCGAACAATTGTTAATCTCTTCAAAAGAGAAGTCAAAATCATATCAATTTAAAATATAACGCGAATACCTGAAGTGAACTTGTGAACTGCTGCTTATCTATGCAAAGGAGAATTCAAAAATAGGTAAATTTAAACTATAATGCGAGTACCTAAAGTGAACTCACAAACACCTGCTAATTTCTCCAAAAGAGAAGTGAAAAGAAGGGAAATTTAAAATATAATGCGAGTACCTGAAGTGAACTCGCAAACGCCTGCTTATCTCGGAAAAAGAGAAGTCAAAAGCAGGTAAATTTAAAATATAACACGAGTACCTAAATTTTACTCGCGAACACGTGCTACTCTCTATAAAAGGGAAGTCAAATTATCTTAAATTTAAAATATAACTTGAGTATCTTAAGTAAACTCATGACCACAAGCTATTCTCTAAAAAAGAGATGTCAAATTTAAGTAAATTTAAAATATAACATGAGTACCAGAAGTCAACTAGCAAACAACTGCTAATCTCTACAAAGGAGAAGTCAAAAGTAGCTAAATTTAAAATATAATGCGGGTACCTGAAGTGAATTCGTTTACACCTGCTAATCTCTACAAAAGAGAGGTCAAAAGCTGTTAAATATAATATATAACACGAGTGCATGAAGTGAACTCTCAAAAACCCTCTAATCTCTACAAAAGAGGTGTCAAAAGTAGGAAAATTTAAAATATAATGTGACTACCTGAAGTGAACTCGCGAACACATGCTAATCTCTACAAAAGTGATGTCAAAAGCATGTAAATTTAAAATATTATGCGAGTACCTGAAGTGAACTCATGAACTCCTACAAAATTATGCAAAGGAGAAGTCAAAAGTAAGTAAAATTTAAATATAAAGAAAGTATTTAAAGTGAACTCGCGAAAACATGGTAATCTCTGCAAAAGAGAAGTCAAAAGTAGATTAATTATAAAAAAAAAGTGAGTACCTAAAGTTAATTCGGGAACACATGCAAATCTCTTCAAAGGAGAAGTCAAGAGTAGGTAAATTTAAAATATAATGTCAGTGCCTGAAGTAAACTCGCGAACACCTCCTAATATCTATATAGGATGACTCAAAAGAAGGTAAATTTAAAATATAATGTGATTACCTGAAGTGAACTTGAAAATACAAGCTAAACTCTACAAAAGTAAAGTCAAAACAAGGTAATTTTAAAATATTATGTTAGTACCTGAAGTGAACTCGCGAACACCTACTAATCTCTGCAAAAGAGAAGTCAAAAGCAGGTAAATTAAAAATATATAAAGCGAGTACCTGAAGTGAACTAGCAAATTCCTGCTAAGTTTTTCAAATGAGAAGTCAAAAGCAGGTAAATTTAAAAATTAATATGAGTACCTGAAGTGAACTTGAGAACACCTGCTAATCTCAATAAATGAGAAGTCAAATACTTGTAAATTTTAAATATAACGCGAGTAGCTAATGTGAACTCGCAAACACCTGCTAATATCTTCAAAAGAGAGGTCAAAAGCAGTTCAATTTTAAATATAAAGTGTATGCCTGGAATTGAACTCGCAAACACATGCTAATCTCAACAAAAGAGAGGTCAAAGGTAGATAAATTTAAAATATAACATGATTACCTGAACAAAACTCGCGAACACCTGCTAATATCTACAAAGGAGAAGTAAAAAGTAGGTAAATTTAAAATATAACATGAGAAGCTGATGTGAATTCATGAGCACCAACTAAACTCTACAAAAGAGACGTCAAAAGCATGTAAATTTATAATATTACATGAGTACCTGAAGTGAACTCACGAAAACATTCAAATCTATACAAAATAGAAGTCAAAAGCAGGTAAATTTAAAATATAACGCGAGTGCCTGAAGTGAACTCACGAACACTTGCGAATCTCTCCAAATATGAAGTCAAAAATTGCTAAATTCAAAATATAATGCGAGTACCTGAAGTGAACATGTGAACTCATGCAAATCAATGCAAAAGGGGAAGTCAAAAGTAGGCAAATTGAAAATATAATACGAGTACCTGATGTGAACTCGCAAATGACTACTAATCTCCGCAAAGGAGAAGTCATAAGAAGGTAAACATAAAATATAACATCAGTACCTAAAGTTAACACGCGAACACTTGCAAATCTCTATAAAAGAGAAGTCAAATACATGTAAATTTAAAATATAATTCGAGTACCTAAAGTGAACTCGTGAACACCTACAAATCTCTATAAAAGAGAGGTTAAAAGCAAGTAAATTTAAAAATATAACACGAGTACCTTAAGTGAACTCACGAAGACATGCTAATCTCTACAAAAGAGATGTCTAAAGTAGGTAAATTTAAAATATACCATGAGTACCTGAAGTAAACTCGCGAACACCTGTTAATCTCTACAAAGGAGAAGTCAAAAGTAGGTAATTTTAAATATAACACGAGTACCTAAAGTGAACTTGCAAAAACATTCTAATCTCTACAAAAGAGAAGTCAAAATAGGTAAATTTAAAATATAACGCGAGTACCTAAAGTTAACTCGCAAACACCTGCTAATCTGTACAAAAGAGATGTTAAAAGCATGTGTTAGGAATTGAGCCCTACAATTATTCTCAAGATTTGAGGAGGCATCACCAGTCATGCTATATGGCATATATGTATTTGATATGTTAATAAGTTCATGCATGTAGGTTGTCCTTGGTTGGATAGGTTAACAAAAATTGTAAGCTGGAAGTAAGGTAATTTGACTATGGAAAAGAGCGTTGAGTGATGAAGGAACACTCAACGCTCTCAATGGAAGAGAAAACTGATACAGCTGAGAAGAATGTATAAGGCAAAAGCATCGAGACACTTTAAATAGCTGAGAAGAATGTCTCGGCATAATCGCTGAGATAGCTGAGAAGCTCAACACAAAACGTTTAGAGAAATGGTGGTCCCACCAAAACTGTTGAGACGGGAGATAGTCTCAGCTGTGAAGAAGAAACTGATGAGAGAGTTGAGAAGAAATCGCAGAGACAAAAGATAGTCACAGTTGAGAAGAAGAAACCGCTGAGACAATTGAGAAGGAACCGTTGAGAAAGAGCTAGTAGAAATTCTTTAAGTCCAGAAGCATTGAGTGAGGCAGGCTCGCTCAACGCTTCTAAAGATAAGCTCAGTTCAAAATTCGTAGAACAAAATTCTGAGTTCGTCAAACTTAGCTCACCTTTCGTCGAGCTCAAGTTAAAGTTTGAAGATTCAGAGTTCGTCGAGCTCAGTTAAGAATTCATCGAGCTCAGTTCAGAATTCGTCGAACTGATTTAAGAATTCATCGAACCATGATCACCTTTCGTCGAGCTCAAATTAAAGTTTGAAGATTATGAGTTCGTCAAGCTCAGTTCAGAATTCGTCGAACTGATTTAAGAATTCATCGAACCCAGCTCACCTTTGGTTGAGCTCAAGTTAAAGTTTGAAGATTCTGAGTTAGTCGAGCTCAGTTCAAAATATATTGAACTAATTTTAGAGATCGTCGAACCCAGCTCTCCATTCGTAGAGTGCAAACAAAGTATTTCATGTCGTTGCGGGAAAGCTACAGTAGCGTCGGAAGCTTCTGTTTGTCCTCTTCTTAGGGAGGTTGCGATAACCATCCTTGGCGGGGCCTACATTTAAATTGTGTCATTTTTTCAAATCAACAGATATAAAAGAAAAAGATGAAAAAGGGGATTAGGGTTAACAAATACAAAAAAGAAAAAGATTATTAAAATAGAGGCGGCTGGACTTTATCTTCTCCGACGATCTTGAAAGTCAAGTCCAGCAGAGCTAGCCAGAAAGGCAAAGAAAGGTAGCTGAAGTTTCTTCCAGTTCAGCAAGTTTGTTCTGTATAGAACAAGATAGCTGATTCATGAAATCAGCAAGATGAGATTACTGTGTGAATGGCCATCATCCTTCAACAACAGATCGTTGTTCTTCAATGCAGTAGAGAAGGAGCTAGCTGTAGAACAAGACTAAATCTTTCTATAGTAAGAGAGCCTGAATGATATCTGCTCAGTCCAGCAAGGTAGAAAGTGAGATTTTTCTCAGTATCAAGGTTTTATTTTATTTCAACTTCTTATTTAATTTCCTATAGGATTCATCTTTTCTGAATCTGAGCTGTAGGGCATTTTGTGCCTGAGTTATAGGTGACTAATAGTCACTAAGGTAGTTACACGAATGGGTAATGAGGTAAGATCCAAGTGTGGATCTGAGGTAAGGCTATCCTCCCAGTCGGAGTGTAGGGCCTATTACCTGAGGTAGGTGACTGTTGAGTCACTGAGCTATATGTGACAAGTATTTCACTGAGTTGTAGGTCTTGGAAGAGACAGAGCTATAGGTGCCTAGAAGAGCACTGACATAGGTACTTGGAAGGGTACTGAGTTGTAGGAGTGCTGCAGCACTCTGAGATTAGGGACTTGTGCCTAAACTTCTAGGGCTGAGAAGCCTAAGCTGTAGTCCTTAGAGATAAGGCTGAGGTAGGTTGTTTGATGGCCACTGAGCTGTAGGAGCAATACAGTGCTCTGAGGTAGGAACCTTTGTGGTTCTGAATTAGGGTTCTAAAGAGAACCTGAGTGTAAGGCAGAGAGCCTGAGGTGTAAGCTATGAGTAGCATTTGGAGGAGTTTGTGTCTTGTCTAACATAAGTTAGAAAGGTCGGAGGGAAAGTGGATGTACCCAATTGGGGAACCACTATAAATATCTGTGTGCTATGTTGTGTTGCTTGTTCTTTTTATATTGTAGGTTCTAAGTACAAGCTCTAGATCACATTGAAAAGAAAGCAACAAAAAAACTTAAGTAAGTTCAAACACCTATTCACCCCCCCCCCCCTAGGTGACTAGCTAACCTTGAAGTAATAACTTTCAAGTGGTATCAGAGGGAGGTTACTCAAAAAGAATATAACAATCTGAGTATACCAATAAGGTTATCTACAAGATATAATTATGGGGTCAGGAATGAACTATAAGGAGCTAGGGGACATGAAGCTACCAATCTGCAGTAAGGAAGGATTTGGCCTCTAGAAGCAAAGGGTTAGACTATTCATGCAAGCATCTAACCCTAGGATCTATGTAAAAGTAGTGGAAGGTCCTTTTTCCACATAAAGGCTTCCACAATAGATCTAACTCTAAGAGTGCCCAAGGCATATACAAAGATGGACAGATATGAAGTAATTCTATCCACCATGGACAAAAGGGCACAAAACATTATAGCCAGTGCCATTGATGACTCAACCTTCCAAAATCTTGTACACTGCAAGACCTTCGAAGAAATGTGGGACACTCTTGTGGTCTACATGGAAGGATCTGAGGAAGTTAGATATGATAGGAAGTTCATACTCAACCAAGAGTATGAAGCTTTCAGAAATAACAAATCTAAAAATATAGCTGACTGCTTTGAGAGGTTCTTTATGACAGTCAATGAACTAAGAACTTATGGTAGGGTCTTCAGCAATTATGACCTGAATGACAAGTTCCTTAGATCTTTCACTAGAGATTGGACACCAAGATTTGTGCCATAAGGGAGATGGCTAAGCTGGCAAACACTCCTCCACCAACTCACTTTGGAAAGTTATTATCCTTTGATTGTAGATGGTTGGTAGACTAGAATAGGAGAAGATCAGCCAATCCACGTCCAAGGATAAGTCTGTAGCATTCAAGGAAGAGGCCCCAAGAAGGAGCAGAAGAAAGACTCCGTCACCACCAAGGAGGGAAGCTAAATCAAGCTCAGAAATATCTGTGTCAAGCTCATCAGACAACCACATGTCTGATAAAGATCTAGCTGCCTTCTCTAGGAATTTTAGGAAGTTCATGAAGAAGAAGGACTGGAGGAGCATACCATCTTCATCATCTCATCACAGGAAGTCCTCCAAGAAGGACAGGTATGGCCCTAAATCTAGTAAACAGATTTGACTTAATGTTATCCGCTATTTTTGCAGCAAGGCTGGATATGTCATTGTTAAATGCCCAGTAAGGATCAAGGAATAAGATGATAAGAAAAAGCATCACCATCACCCCAAGGACATGAAGAAGAAGAAGTCCTTTGTGTCTAAGAAGGAGAAAAGCCTGACAGATTCTTCCTCCTCAGAATCAAAAGATGATGAAGAAGAAGCCTATATAGGGCTAATATCTATTAGTGTAGGACCAGAAGAGGAATATCGTACTGCCAGGATACGAATAAGGGCCCCTCTATCACACTCGGATAATGAAAATGAGGAGGATGAAGAAGACTGTGGATGTCATGGCTTAATGGCAAATACTGAACTTGAAAGAAGTCAAGAAGATTTAGAACAAAGCAAGGTACAAATTCTTTCCATTTCTACATCTTACTCTGACTATGAAACTAGTCCAGATACTGGTTCATCTTCATCTTTTGATATAGACTGCTCAGAATCTGAGACTGATGTCAATCAATTGATTAACAAGTATAGACTTCTCTGAGATGCTTAAAGAAGAGCAGAATTCTTGCCCAAAGGCAAGCTTATGAGATTGAAGTCTCAAAGCCTTATAAAACTCTTTATAACAATAAATCTATTGAGTTTTATAAGAAAAGCCATGAGTTTTTCGAACTCTAGAAAAGTCTTGATTATCACACCAAGTTTCTAGAATAGATGAATAATACTATTAGATATCTGGAACAATAGTTTACAGAGAAATTTGGGATTGTGATTAAGCCTTCTCAGTCACAGGGTCAGTTTCCAAAAGCTCCAACCTACCAAGTCCCTCAGAAGCTGTATATTAATCACATTAATCATCAATTCAAATCTAAATTCCCTAATAAGAAGACAGTGTTTCAAAAGCCAAATTTACCTTCTAAAACTATCAAGTTTGCACCTCCCCATGAGGATCAATCAAAAGTGTGCTCTACTAGTGGGGTAAAGACACTTGATCTCAAACGGAGTGATTCTGTCCACTCTAACATTAAAGTTCAGGATAAGTTCTTTAGATTTGGATCCAAATATCCTGTATCGAAAGAGTTGAGAGAGACCACTAGATGGCAGGCTCCAAAAATATAATTGGTCCAACCTAGACACGCTGTATTTTGTTCGTCAGCACCTTCATTCAGGAAGAGGGAAGGAACATCATGCAACACTTATCCAACAAAATCTAGAGTTGCTCACATCTCTCATGGACAGTAATTTTGTGCTGTACTGAAGAGAAGGTTCAACATTCATAAATGTTGGTGTTGTGCGAAAGTGGGCCACTTTGCCATTGATTGTTGGCATAACCTAAATGTGTCTAGTGGATCAAAAGGTGCTCAGCCCATGCTGAGAGTTAGGCAAAAGTTCTATAAAGCTAACATGAACCTAGGACCCAAAAGTATTGGGTTCATAAGGGAATGTAAATTCTATTTTGCAGGAAAGTCAAAATAACTATCTAGAAAAGACTTCGTATTTGGACAATTGATGTTCCAGGAAAATGTCTGGAACAAGTTGATTGTGCAAGGAATAAAGGTTGAGGCTGATAATAGTGAAATCCTCAAGGGAGAAAGGCTAACAACCTCAATATAACTCTCTCACTTTTATACAGTGACTAAGTTTACAGATTTATAAACTAAGACAGATGTGCTTAGGATAAAACAAATCAAGCACATCAGTTGTAAAATAATAATTTTTTTGTCTATCAAAATGATCTGCATTATTAAAACTTGTAGCTTTTACCCTCTAGATCAAATATCCTGTAAATCAGTGCTTGATAAAGTCTGCTAATAAAAACTACCTTATTAGCATAACAGATCTTCATTCTTCTCAAAATTAATAAAATATTTGTATAATGGTGAGAAAAATAGAATGTATATCCAAACAGTGAGGGAAGCTACAAATTAATCAGGCATTAAGTGAATAAAAGAAAAGCTGAGATGTATAGTAGAAGCACTAAGTGCCCTGTATCATAACAGGAAGCGTAGAGCAAGCCGTAAAGCCTAAAGTACAAACTTAAGTCTAAAAATGCTTTATTGGATAATCTAATCATAAGGTAATTAAACTTTTTCACTATCTATATAAAGGCGACAAGAGATGAAAAACCACACCACTCTTAAAATCTTTAACCCTAGCCATCGAGACCGAAACCTTCTCAGCGTCTTGCCGCACTAACTCAATGGCGTCGAAGATCTCAAAGGATCTCCAGGAGGTCTATAAAATTGTGTGGAATGGATTCAGTCATGTCTCGCTAGAGATTAAGGAAGTGTTAAGGATGATTGAGACCACAGGTTTAGAGTACACCCTTTATGAACCCTCCACCATTCTTAGAGAAGAGGTAATATAATTCTTCTCCAACGTCAAGTTGTCGTCCTTTAAAGATTCACTTAAGTCTAAGATTGAGGAGATCAATATTAAAGCAAACCCAAAAGACTAGGCAAAGCCCTTATTCTACCCTCTGTGAACCCTAGCGAGGAAGAAGAACACACCATCATGGATAGAGACAGTGTTCTCAGGTGGTGTGGATACAGTGACGCCAAACCTAGGGCTCTTAAGAGGAAATTCTTCAATCAGAGAGGTAAACTGCTAGCAAATATTGTAGGGAAAGCCCTTATCTACAAACCTTGATCACTTGAAACTATATCCAAGGCAATGTTTGATTTCATAACTAGGATAATCTTCAATAGGAAGACCTCTTGGTCTTCTCTCATCTACCAGAGAATAGTAGACTGTCTATACACTCCAAACATGGGCAGAATTCTTTCAATATACCTAGTGAATAGCTACCCTGATATATTCAAGTAGGAGCAAGGAGTGAAGATTCACTACCTAAAAAAAATAGACATAAAAACTTTGGAAAGATTCACTTTGGTCCTTCTAATGAGCCAACCTTCAGCAATAAAGGACTCCTCTAGAGACACAAGGAAGAAAACTGTTGAGGAAGAAAGAACTGTTAACTCTAAACAAGAGCTTGTAACTTCCTCTCCAGCTGATGTTGGTCTGCAGGTTGCCTTATCACTCAGTCAATCCTATTCAAACTTCCAACTTCAATTCAGTGATGTGGATGTTGATAAAATCTATGTTAGTCCAAGATCAAGAAAAGTTTAAAAGATTGCTACTAAAGAAGAGGTTGTTGTAGAAAATGAGGCAGATATGGCTATTGTTGATGATGTTGCTGCAGTTGAAGATATCCATGCTACAAACGATAACTAAGATCCTCCTGAGTAATTAAATAGCTATCTAAATGGGTCAAGCCCAAAAAAGGTTGCTCAGTCTGAGGGGGAGCATGATCAGATGGATTTGACAACTCTGGATCATGTTGTCAAAAAAATTGTTGAGTCTGCACCTACTACAGGTAATACTCATACCCTCTTAATTGGTAGTGTTAATACAACTTTTAGCTAAGGAAATTTTTCCTTCTTTAGGGGCTTTAGTTGAGGGGGAGCCCTCACAGGTACCTGCTTAGGAAGATGTTCCTCCTCCTTTAAACCATCCTTCAACAACCCCAATCTCTAATGATGAATTACTAAAAAATATTAATAGTGTATATCTTAAAAAATATTTATAGTGTATATCCTTCTGAGGAATGGATAAAGTATTTGGAAAAAAATTCCCTAAGGGAAAGAGTATTCAAAGAAAATCTTGTAAGGAAGAGCAACCCTATGAAAATGCCTCCCTGATACATTCCAAAGCCATTCCCTTACTTCATGTGGCAGGAGAACAAAGCTAAAAACTTGAAGAAGACTGCAGCTACCAATGATGTTGATCAAACAAAGAAGAGCTTATATGTGGCTGTAAGACATATGGTTCTTTAAATATTTGATCAATGTCTTGTAATGAATATCAATAATGTAGCAATATCAAATCTCTATCAATGAAATTAATCATAAAGTTTACCTTATAAATTATTAATAAATCTTCTGTTGTTAATCATAATATTATATTGTTAATGATTGAA
Organism: Platanthera zijinensis; assembly: GCA_039513925.1. Taxonomy (NCBI): domain Eukaryota; kingdom Viridiplantae; phylum Streptophyta; class Magnoliopsida; order Asparagales; family Orchidaceae; genus Platanthera; species Platanthera zijinensis. Next base: position 116,766,151 of record CM077087.1, read on the forward strand.
AATTCACTAGTACTATTGGTTATTCAATCATAGTGTTAAGCCATCTCATCTAGGAGGAGTTATTCTATACTGGGATGGCTAGTTGTCATGATAATTTCTCATCTAGTCTATTATAATCCTTTTTGTATTGATGGACCTTAGTATGGATGGGTATTATGCTTTCATCAAATAGGGCAAGATTGTTTGGAATTTTTCCCTATAATGTTCCTCAGGATTTTAGGAGGCATCACCAATCATACTAATGGGCATAGATGTATTTGATGTGTGCTTAAGTTCATGCATGCATGTTATCCTTGATTGGACAAGTGAATAAAAAGGATAAGCTTGAAGTCAGGTAATTTTACTAAGGAAAAAGGGTTAAGTGACGAAGACACGCTCAACACTCTCAATGCCAGAGACAGTTTAGATAGCTAAGAAGAATGTTTAAGACAAAAGTGTCGAGACAACTGAGACAGCTGAGAAGAATGTATCAGCATAATTACTGATATAGTTGAGAAGCTCAACACAAAACGTTGAGAGAAATGGTGGTCCCAGCAAAACTACTGAGACAGGAGATAGTATCAGCTGTGAAGAAGAAACCGTTGAGACAGTTGAAAAGAAACTACTAACAGAAGATTGACATAACTGAGAAGAAGAAACTGCTGAGACAGTTGAGAAGGAACTTCTGAGATAGAGCCAGCAGAATTTCTCTATGTCCGGAAGCGTTAAGTGAGGCAGGCTCTCTCAACGCTTCTAAAGAAGTGCACAGTTCAGAATTTGTCAAACTGAATTCTGAGATGTGGAGCTGAGCTCACCTTTTATCGAGCTTAAGTTATTGTTTGAAGATTCAGTGTTCATCGAGTTAAGTTCAGAATTCGTCGAAGTGATTTCAGAATTCGTCAAACCCAACTCACCTTTCGTCTAGCTCAAGTTTAAGTTTGAAGATTATGAGTTCGTTGAACTCAGTTAAGAATTCGTTGAACTTATTTTAGAATTTGTCGAAACCATCTCACCTTTCATCGAGCTTAAGTTAAAGTCTTAAGATTCTGAGTTAGTCGAGCTCAGTTCAAAATTTGTCGAACTGATTTCAAAATTCGTCGAACCAAGCTCTCCATTCGTCGAGCGCATACAAAGTATTTCATGTCATTGTGGGAAAGCTACAGTAGCGCCAAAAGCTACTATTTGTCCTCTTTTGAGGGAGGTGGTGTTAACCATCCTTAGTGGGGCCCATAATCAAATTGTGTCAATGATTAAAATCATCAGATATAAACTGAAAAGAAGAAAAAGTGCATTATGTTTAGCGAAGATAGAAATGAAAAAGAAAATGAAAAGAAAGGCGGCTGGACTTCATCTTCTCCATCGAGCTTGAAAGACAAGTCCAGCAGAGCTACCTAGAAAGGCAAACAAAGATAGTTGAAGCTTCTTCTTGTTCAACAAGTTTTTTCTGTGTATAACAAGGTAGCTGATTCAACCAATCAGTAATAAGAGATACCTGTGTGAAGGTCCGTCAGCCATCAACAATACATAGTTATTCTCAAGTGCAGTAGAAAAGGAGCTATCTGTAGAAGAAGACTAATTCCTTTTACATCTAGAGAGCTGGACTGATATCTGCTCAGTCTCGCAACGTAGACTCTGAGATTTTTCTAAGACTCAAGGTTTTTTTATTTCAACTTCTTGATTAATTTCCTGTAGGATTCAACTTATCTGAATCTGAGCTGTAGGACACTTTGTGACTGAGTTATAGGTGACTAATTAGTCACTAAAGTAGGTTGCCTACTGGGGTACATAGGTAGGATCCAAGTGTGGATCTTAGATAAGGCTGTGCTCCCAGCCTGAATATAGGGCCTAGATCCTGAGGTAGGTAATTATTGAGTCACTGAGCTATAGGTAACAAGTGTGTCTCTGAGTTGTAGGCCTTGGAGGAGGCTGAGCTATAGGTTCCTGTAAGGGCACTCAGGTAGGTACCTTGAATGTTACTGAGCTATTAGAGTGCTGCATCACTCTGAGTGTAGGGACTTGTGCCTGAAGTTTTATGGCTGAGAAGCCTGAGTTGTAGGCCTTAGAGATAAGGCTGAGGTAGATGGTTTGAGGACCATTGAGATGTATTAGCTCTGTAGGACTCTGAGGTAGGAACCTTTGTGGTTCTGAGGTAGGGTTCTGAAGAGAACCTGAGTGTAAGGTTGAGGGCCTTAGGTGTATGCTCTGAGGAGCATTTGGTGGATTTTTTGCCTTGTCTAACATAAGTTAGAAATGTGAAAGGGAAGTGGATGTACCCATTTGGGGAACCACTATAAATATCTGTGTGTTGTGCTGTGTTGCTTGTTCTTATGTTATATTGCAGGTTCTAAGAAAAACTCTAAATCACTTAAAAAGAAAACATCAAAAAGACTTAAGAATGTTCAAACACCTATTCACCCCCCCCCTCTAGGTGACTAGCTAACTTGAAGTAATAACTTTAAGCATGTAAATTTAAAATATAATGCGAGTACCTAAAGTGAATTCACAAATATCTGCTAATCTCTACAAAGGGGATGTCAATTGCAGGTAAATTTAAAATATATAGCGAGTACATGAAGTGAACTCGTGAACACCTTCAAATATCTGAAATGGAGAAGTCAAAAGCAGGTAAATTTAAAATTTAGTGCGAGTACCTCAAGTGAACATGTGAACACCAACTAATCTCTATAAACGAGAAATAAAAAGTAGCTAAGTTTAAAATATAACGCGAGTACCTGAAGTGAACTCGTGAACACCTGCTAATTTCTACAAAAGAGTACTTAAAAGAAGTTAAATTTAAAATATAACGTGATTACCTAAATTTAACACATGAACTCCTGATAATATATTCATAGGAGAAGTCCAAAGCATGTAAATTTTAAATAGAAAGAGAGTATCTAAAGTGAACTCGTGAACAACAGCTAATCTCTGTAGAGGAAAAGTCAAAAGTAGGTAAATATAAAATATAACGCGAGTACCTGAAGTGAACTCGTGAACACCTTTTAATCTATTCAAAAGAGAAGTCAAATGCAGGTAATTTTAAAATATAGCGCGATTAGCTGAAGTGAACTTGCGAATAATAGCTAATCTTTACAGAAGAGAAGTAAAAACAAGGTAAATTTAAAATATAACGCAAGTACCTAAAGTGAACTCGTAAAAACCAGCTAGTCTCTGCAAATGAGAAGTAAAAAGCAGGTAAATTTAAAATATAACACGAGTACCTCAAGTTAACTCACAAACACTTGCTCATCTCTATAAAAGAGAAGTCTAAAGCTTGTAAATTCAAAATATAGTCTTATTACCAAAAGTTAACTCACAAACACCTGCTAATCTCTCTAAAGGAGAAGTCAAAAGTAGGTAATTTAATGTATAACACGAGTACAAGAAGTAAACAAGTGAACACCAACTAATCTCTACAAATAAGAAAACAAAAGCAGGTAAATTTAAAAAATAATGCGAGCACCTGAAGTGAACTATTGAATACTGCTAATCTCTATAAAAGAGAACTCAAAAGCAGCTAAATTCAAAATATTATGCGAGTATCTGAAGTAAACTCACGAACACAAGCTAATCTCTACATAGAAGAATTCAAAAGTAGGTAAATTTAAAATATAATGCGAGTAGCTCAAGTGAATTCACAAACACCTGCTAATCTCTACAAAAGAGAGGTATAAAGCCTTTAAATTTAAAATATAAACTTGAAGTGAACTCGTGAAAACCTTCTATTCTCTCCCAAAGAGAAGTCAAAAGCAAGTGAATTTTAAATATAATGTGAGTACCTGAAATGAACTCGCGAAAAGCTACAAATCTCTTTAATTGAGAAGTAAAAAGTTGGCAAATTTAAAATATAATGCGAGTACCTAAAGTAAACTCGTGAACACCTGCTAATCTCTACAAAAATTAAGTAAAGAACTTGAAAATATAAAATATAATGTGATTTGCTGAAGTAAACTTGCAGACACCTTCTAATCTCTACAAAAGACAAGTCAAAAGCAGGTAAATTTAAAATATAATGTGAGTACCTGAATTGAACTTGTGAACATCAACTAATCTCTACAAACGAGAAGTCAAAAGCTGGTAAATTTTAAATATAATTTAAGTGCCTGATGTGAACTCGCAAACACCTACTAATCTCTATAAAAGAGAAGGCAAAATAAGATAAATTTAAAATTTAACCCGAGTACCTGAAGTGAACTCGTGAAATCCTGCTAATCAATTCAAAGGAGAAGTCATGAGCAGGTAAATTTAAAATATAACACGAAAACCTAATGTGAACTCGCGGACAACTTCAAATCTCTCCAAAAGAAAAGTTAGAAGCAGGTAAATTCAAAATATAACACGAGTACCTGAAGTGAACTCGCAAACGCATGCTAATTTTTACAAAGAAGAAGTCAAAAACTGATAAATTTAAAATATAACACGAGTACCTAAAGATAACTCGCAAACACTTGCTTATCTTTATAAAAGAGAAGTCAAATACATGTAAATTTAGAATATAATGTGAGTACCTGAATTGAACTCGCGAACACCTACTAATCTCTATGAAGGTGAGGTCAAAAGTAAGAAAATTTAAAATATTACACGATTACCTGAATTCAATTCGCGAACACATGCTAATATCAAGAAAGTAAAAGTCTAAAGTAGGTAAATTTAAAAAAAAACACGACTGGCAGAAGTGAACTCACAAACACCTGTTAATCTCTATAAAAGAGATGTCAAAACATGTGTATTGAAAATATAGCGCGAGTACCTTAAGTGAACTCGCGAACAACTACTTATCTCTACAAAGATGATGTCAAAAGCAGGTAAATTTAAAATATAATGTGAGTACCTGAAGTGAACTCCGGAACACCTGCTAATCTGTGCAAAAGAGAAGTCAAAAGTAGGTAAATTTAAAATTTAATGCGAGTACCGGAAGTGAACATGTGAACACCAACTAATCTAAACAAACGAGATGTCAAAAGTAGGTAAATTTAAAATATAACTCGAGTACCTGAAGTGAACTCAGGAACACCTGCTAATCTATGCAAAACAGAAGTCAAATGTAGGTAAATTTAAAACATAACGCTAATACCTGAAGTGAACTCATGAACTCTTACAAATATATTCAAAGGAGAAGTCAAAAGTAGGTAATTTTTAAATAAAATGAGGGAATCTGAAGTGAACTTGCGAACACTTGCTTATCTCTACAAAAGGCAAGTCAAAAGCAGGTAAATTCAAAATAAAATGAGAGTACCTGAAGTAAATTCGTGAACACTTGTTAATCTATACAAAAGAGATGTCAAAAGAAGGTAAATTTAAAATATAATGCGAGTATCTTTATTGTGCTCGTGAATACCTGCCAATCTCAACAAAAGATAAGTCAAAAGCAGGTAAATTTAAAATATATCACGATTAGCTAAAGTGAACTCGCAAAAACTTGCTAATCTCTCCAAAAGAGAAGTCAAAACTTTTTAAATTTAAAATATAATGCGAGAACCTTGACTGAACTCACGAAAACCTTCTAATCTCTCCAAAAGAGAAGTCCAAAATAGGTAATTTAAATTATAACACGAGTACCTAAAGTTAACTCGCCAACAACTGCAAATCTCTATAAAAGAGAAGTCAAAAGCAGGTAAATTTAAAATATAATGATAGTACCTAAAATGAACTCATGAACACCTACTAATATCTATAAAGTAGAAGTCAAAAGTAGGTAAATTTAAAATATAACGCGAGTACCTGAAGTGAACATGTTAACACCAACTAATCTCTATAAATGAGAAGTGAAAAGCAGGTAAATTTAAAATATAATGCGAGTACCTGAAGTGAACATGTGAACACCCGCTAATCTCTATAAAAGAGAATTCAAAAGCAAATAAATTTAAGCTATAGCGCGAGTACCTTAAGTGATCTCGTGAACTCCTGCTAATCTTTGCAAAGGAAAAGTCAAAAGTAGGAAAATTTTAATATAATGAGACTATCTAAAGTGAACTCGCGAACACCTGCTAATCTTTGCAAAAGAAAAGTCAAAAGAAGGTAAACTTACAAAAATATGAGTACCTAAAGTTATTCGTGAACACCTGCTAATCTCTGCAAAAGATAAGTCAAAAGTAGGTAAATTTAAATTATAACGCGAGTACCTGAAGTGAACTCATGAACACCTGCCAATCTCTACAAAAGAGAAGTCAAAAGAAGGTAAATTTAAAATAAAATGCGAGTACCTGAAGTGAACTCGTGAACACATGCTAATCACTATATAAAAGAAGTCAAAAGTAGGTAAATAAAAAATATAATACGAGTACCCGAAGTGAACTCGCGAACACCTACAAATCATTTCAAAGGAGAAGTCAAAAGCAAATAAATTTAAAAAATAGCACGAGTTCCTGAAGTGAACTCGCGAACACCTGCTAATCTCTGCAAAAGAGAAGTCAAAAGCAGGTAAATTAAAAAAAATATGAGTACCTGAAGTGTACTCGTGAACTCCTGTAAATCTATGCAAAAGGGAATTCAAAAGCAGTTAAATTAAAAATATAACGCGAGTACCTGATGTGAACTCGTGAACACATGCTAATCTTTGTATAGAAGAAGTCAAAAGCAGGTAAATTTAAAATTTAATTCGAGTACCTGAAGTGAATTTGTGAATACCAACAATCTCTATAAAGGAGAAGTAAAAACCAGGTAAATTGAAAAAATAACACGAGTACAAGAAGTGAACTCGCGAGCACCTGCTAATTTTGGCAAAAGACAAGTCAAAAGCAGGTAAATTTAAAAAAACATGAGTATCTAAATTGAACTCATGATCTCCTACAAATCTATGCAAAGGAGAAGTCAAAAGCATGTTAATTAAAAATATAATGCGTGTACCTGAACTAAGCTCGCGAACGCCTGCTAATATCTTCAAAGGAGAAGTAAAAAAGCAGGTAAATTTTAAATATAACACAAGTACCTAAAGTTAACTCACAAACACCTGCTAATCACTATAAAAAGAGAAGTCAAATACATATAAATTTAAAATATAATACGAGTACCTTAAGAGAACTCACAAACACCTGCTAATATCTAAAAAATGAGGTCAAAAGTAGGTAGATTTAAAATATAATGCGAGTAATTAAATTTAACTCGCGAACACCTGCTCATCTTTGTAAAGGAGAACTCAAAAACAGGTAAATTTAAAATATAATGCGAGTACATGAATTGATTTCGTGAAGACCTGCTAATCTCTATAAAAGCGTGGTCAAAAGAAGTTAAATTTAAAATGGAATCAGAGAGCTTAAAGTGAACTCGCAAAAATCTTCAAATCTCTCTAAAAGAGAAGTAAAAAGATGCAAAATTTAAAATATAACATAAGTACCTAAAATGAACTCGCGAACACTTGCTTATCTCTACAAAAGGCAAGTCAAAAGAAGGTAAATTTTTTAAAAAAATGCGAGTACCTGAATTAAATTCGTGAACACTTGATAATCTCTACAAAAGAGATGTCAAAAGCAGGTAAGTTTAAAATATAATGCGAGTACCTTTAGTGTGCTCGTGAATACCTGCCAATCTCAATAAAAGATAAGTCAAAAGCAGGTAAATTTAAAATATATCGTGATTTGCTGAAGTGAACTCGCAAACACTTTCTAATCTCTCCAAAAGAGAAGTCAAAACTAGTTAAATTTAAAATATAACGCGAGTACCTGGAGTGAACTCGCAAAAACATTTTTATCTCTCCAAAAGAGAAGTCAAAAGCAGTTATTTAAAATATAACATGAGTACCTACAGTTAATTCGCAAAAAGCTGCTTATATATAAAAAAGAGAAGTCAAAAGTAGGTAAATTCAAAATATAATGATAGTACATAAAGTGAACTCATGAACACCTACAAATCACTATAAAGGAGAAGTCAAAAAAAGGTAAATTTAAAATATAACGCGAGTACCTGAAGTGAACATGTGAACACCAACTAATCTCTACAAACGAGAAGTGAAAAGCAGGTAAATTTAAAATATAATGTGAGTACCTGAAGTGAACACATGAATACCCGCTAATCTCTACAAAAGAGAAGTCAAAACAAAATAAATTTAAGATATAACGCGAGTACCTGATGTGAACTCGTGAACTCCTGTTAATCTATGCAAAGGAAAAGTAAAAAAGTAGGAAAATTTAAATATAATAAGACTATCTAAAGTGAACTCGCGAACACCTGCTTATCTTTACCAAAGAAAAGTCAAAAGCAGGTAAACTTAAAAAAATGTGACTACCTAAAGTGATTTGGGAACACCTGCTAATCTCTGCAAAAGATAAGTCAAAAGTAGGTAAATTTAAAATATAACATGAGTACCTGAAGTTAACTCGTGAACACCAGCCAATCTCTAAAGAGGAGAAGTCAAAAGAAGGTAAATTTAAAATAAAATGCGAGTACCTGAAGTGAACTCCTGAACACATGTTAATCTCTATATAGAAGAAGTCAAAAGTAGGTAAATAAAAAGTATAATACAAGTACCTGAAGTGAACTCACGAACACCTACAAATCATTTCAAAGGAGAAGTCAAAAGATAATAGATTTAAAAAAAACACGAGTTCCTTAAGTGAATTCGCGAACACCTGCTAATCTCTACAAAAGAGAAGTCAAAAGCAGGTAAATTAAAAAAAATGCGAGTACCTGAAGTGAACTCGTGAACTCTTGTAAATCTATGCAAAAGAGAAGTCAAAAGTAGGTAAATTTAAAATATAATGCGAGTACCTGAAGTGAACTCGTGATCACATGCTAATCTTTATATAGAAGAAGTCAAAATCAGGTAAATTTAAAATATAATTCGAGTACCAGAAGTGAACTTATGAATACTAGCAAATCTCTACAAAGGAGAAGTCGGAAGCAGGTAAATTTAAAAAATTACACGAGTACAAGAAGTTAACTCGCGAACACCTGCTAATTTTGGCAAAATACATGTCAAAAGCAGGTAAATTTAAAAAAACATGAGTATCTAAATTGAACTCGTGAGCTCCTATAAATCTATGCAAAGGAGAAGTCAAAAACATGTAAATTAAAAATATAATACGTGTACCTAAACTAAGCTCGCGAATGCCTACTAATATTTGCAAAGGAGAAATCAAAAGTAGGTAAATTTAAAATATAACAAAAGTACCTAAAGTTAACTCGCAAAGACCTGCTAATCTCTATAAAAAGAGGAGTCAAATACATGTAAATTTAAAATATAATACGAGTTCCTTAAGAGAACTCACGAACACCTGCTAATATCTACAAAATGAGGTCAAAAGTAGGTAAATTTAAAATAAAATGCGAGTAATTAAATTTAACTCACGAACACCTGCTCATCTTTGTAAAGGAGAACTCAAAAACAGGTAAATTTAAAATATAATGCGAGTACCTGAATTGATTTCGTGAAAATCTGGTAATCTCTATAAAAGAGTGGTCAAAAGAAAATAAATTTAAAATGGAATCCGAGAACTTAAAGTGAACTCACAAAAACCTGCAAATCTCTCTAAAAGAGAAGTTAAAAGCAACAAAATTTAAAATATAACACATGTAGTTGAAGTGAGCTCACGAACACCTACTAATCTCTGCAAAGGTGAAGTAAAAAGCATGTAAATTTAAAATATAACGTAAGTACCTAAAGTGAACTCGTGAACACATGCTAATCTCTACAAAGGAGATGTTAAAAATAGGTAAATTTAAAATATAATAATACCTGTATTGAACTAACGAACACCTTCTAATATCCTTAAAGGAGATGTCAAATGCTGGTAAATTTAAAATATAACCCGAGTAACTGAAGTGAACATGAGAACATCAACTAATCTCTAAAATTGAGAAGTCAAAAGAATGTAAATTTTAAATATAATTTGAGTACCTAAGTGAACTCGCGATCACCTGCTAATCTCTACAAAAGAGATGTCAAAATTAGGTAAATTTAAAATATAACACGAGTACCTGAAGTGAACTCGTGAACTCCTACTAATTTATGCAAAGTAGAAGTCAAAAGCTGGTAAATTTTTAATATAATAAGAGTATTTGAAGTAAACATACAAACACCTGCTAATCTCTGCAGAAGTGAAGTCAAAAGCAGGTAAATTTAAAATAAACTGTGAGTACCAAAAGTGAATTCGTGAACACCTGCTATTCTCTACAAAAGATAAGTCAAATCAAGATAAATTAAAATATAATGCGAGTACCTGAAGTGAACTAGTGAACAACTGCTAATCTCAATAAAAAAGAAGATAAAAGCAGGTACATTTTTAAATATAATGCGAGTACCTTAAGTGAACTCGTGAACACCTGCTAATCTCTACATATTAGATGTTAAAAGGAGGTAAATTTAAAATATAATGTAATTACCTGAAGTGAAATCGCGAACACCTTCAAATATCTTCAAAGGTGATGTCAAAAGTAGGTAAATTTAAAATTTAACGCGAGTACCTAAAGAGGACTTACGAACACCTGCTAATCTCTACAAAGGAGAAGTTCAAAGCGGATAAATTTCAAATATAATGTGATTTCCTGAAGTGAACTTGCAAAAACTAGCTAATCTCCACAAAAGAGAAGTCAAATGATGGTAAATTTAGAATATAACGCGAGTACCTGAAGTGAACTCACGAATATCTTCTCCTCTCTGCAAAAGAGAAGTCAAAAGTAGGGAAATTTAAATTTTAATGCGAGTACCTGAAGTGAACTCGTCTACTTCTGCTAATTTATTCAAAGGAGAAGTCAAAAGAAGGTAAATTTAAAATATAACGTGTGTACCTGAAGTGAACTCGCAAACACCCACTAATCTCTCCAAAAGAAAAATCAAAAGAAGGTAAATTTAAAATATAACGCGAGTACCTGAAATGAACTCGCGAAAACATGCTAATCTCTATAATGGCGAATTCAAAAGTAGGTAAATTTTAAATATAACACAAAATACCTAAAATTAACTCACAAACACCTATTATTCTCTATAAAAGAGAAGTCAAATACAGTAAATTTAAAATATAATGCGAGTACCTGAAATGAACTCGCCAACACCAGCAAATCTATATAAAAGAGGGGTAAAATGTAGGTTAATTTAAATTATAACATGAGAACCTTAAGTGAATTCGAAGACACCTGCTAATCTCTGCCAAGAAGTAGTAAAAAATAGGGAAATTTAAAATATAATGCGAGTACCTGAAGTGAATTCGCAAACACCTACTAATCTCTATAATAGAGAGGTCAAAAGAAGTAAAAGTTAAAATATAATGTGAGTACCATAAGTGAACTCAAAAAAACCTGATAATCTATCCAAAAGAAAAGTTAAAAGAAGGTAAATTTAAAGTATAATGCGAGTAGCTGAAGTGAACTCGCGAAAACCTCCTAATCTATGCAAAGGAGATGTCAAAAGCACGTAAATTTGAAATACAATGCGAGAACTGGATGTGAACTCGGAAACACCTATTAATCTATACAAAATAGATGTCATAAGTAGGAAAATTTTAAATATAATACGAGTACCTTAAGTGAACTCACAAACACCTGTTAATCTCTTCATAAGAGAAGTGAGAAGTAGGTAAATATAAAATATAATGAGAGTACCTGAAGTGAACTCGTGAAGTCCTGCTCATCTATTTAAATGATAAGTCAAACGCAAGTAAATTTAAAATATAACGCGAGTATCTAAAGTGAACTCGCAAACACATGCTAATCTCTCCAAAGGAGAATTCAAAGACAGATAAATTTAAAATATAATGCGAGTAATTGATGTGAACTCGTGAGTGCCTGCTAATCTCAACAAAGGAGAAGTCTGCATGTAAATTTAAAATATAATATGAGTACTTAAAGTTAACACGCGAACTCCTGCTAATCACTACAAAAGAGAAGTGAAATATAGGTAAATTTAAAATATAATGCTAGTACCTGAAGTGAACTCTCGAACACCTGATAATCTTTATACTAAAAGGGAGGAGGTTTTAAGGGGTGATGTAACATTTCTATTCCCAAAATACCCTTGTAAATGGTGTAACTTTCATCTTCTGAAAAATCACTCAATTTTTTTTGCTTCCTGCCAAAATTACCAGCCACAGGATCTACTGCAATCTAGGGTCACGGATGTTTCACGGATGATGTCATGGATCCTTTGATTTCCCACCACACGATCACTACAAATCATTGAACACAGATATTCTTATTGGAATGCCATATATTGTACTTTCAGCCTTAATGCCCGATCAAAGAGTGCAACAGTTCATTCTCCAACACGGGCCCGTTGCTACAGCCCCGCCCCCCTCACAAACCCATCCTCTGCCTTCCTCCCACTATCCGATTCTCGATGACTCACTCCTTGCATCGCGTCTCTACATCGATGAAGAATGCTGCATAGGGAGAGCTGGGTTGCGCTTCTTATTTTCGAATAGCAATATTTCCTGTGCTACTCAGTTTCAAAGATCTCGAAGAAACCCAACGTAGGTTTCCCTTCTCTCTTCCCACACATCAAGATGGCATCCGGAATATCAGATCCAGAATAGCCCAAGATCTCCTTCTCTAGGATTTTCAAGCAAGATATGAGTGATTTTCCAACTCTCTCTCTCTCCGTCTCAGATTATGCTTTCCTCTGTACATTTTTGATTGATAAATTTATATGGCTTTTGCTAATGTCCTACACCCTTTCGTTGATTGTCCAAGGAAGGTTGAATAAGATAACACAAGAGAGCCTCTGGTCAGCCGGGATAGATCGAAGGAGACCTACTCACTGAGCGCAATAGTTCTTCCGTGAGTATATGCATTATTTAACTAATCAGAGCTCGCACATCTCTTATATTTTGAAATAAGTTTTATAATTCGTGTCTAACTCTTATTTCATTTTTTTTCATTTTTATAAAGATAATCCCGGCAATGTTTCATTTCATTGTCCATTTTCTAAATTATTTCATTGTCCATTTTCTCAATGATTTCATTGTCCATTTTCTAAAGATGTTTGACTGATGTTTGCATAAAATTTTTAAGTTTCCCTCCTGATGTTCGACTCAAATCCTCCTAGAAATTGCTTCATTTATAAGCTAACCACTCCCCATAAAGTTTGTAAATTTTCAATTCTCAAATGATTATAACACGAGGAACTCCCCCATGAAGTTTGTACATTTTCAATTCTCAATTGATTGCAACCGCTCCCTATGAAGTTTGCACCTGAGTCTTTAAGTCGATTTAGAATAGGATAGAAAGTGTTTTGGATAGCCAACCACTTCATTTTTTCCAGGTTTGGGAGATTCATTAGCTTCATTTACTCTCTATAAACGCAATTATCAACTCAGATTGTCTATCCAACAGTCATATTTTCTCATCTCGAACATGTATATTCGTACATGCTTTAGTATGTGTCAACCAACCCCCGGTCAGTGATCCCCATCAACTTTCTCATGTCTTCTCCTACAAGTCTACATGTCAGCTCTTCATGTTTTAGCTTATTTTTTATTCACAGTCTCCCATGGTTTTTGTTAGGTGGCTATGTGCATACTTATGTGCATGTGAATCCTTGAACAATGACTCCTCTTCAGCTTTCAACTAATCCAATAACTCTTTATCAGATTTTTAGCACACATTAGTTCAGCCAAAAATTCTTCAATTTCGGTAAAATTTCTATTTCAGAAATTTGTTGGCTTTAATGTAGCTCTTATGTGTGACACCAGGACAAGCACTGGTTATCAACTCATTAACACATAAGTAAAGGGGAGTTTTTAATTTGGTTGTGATTAAAAAAGGAATCTTAAGTACTATAATAAAATAACAATTTACACATTAATAAAATAAGGTTAGATATGTTATTCCTATTTCCTGGACTCCATTCCTTAATCAAGTGAGCCAAATTACATGCCGCGAGCCAAATTACAATGATTGTATTGATCAATGTAACACTTGTAATATTCATGATATGTATTGTTACTTCTATTTTTTTATTTTGTGTACTTTCATGAATATATCTGTATCTTTTTATACATTGTATGGCTTCTTTTAGACATGTTTGGAAGCCCCCGCGACAATTGTTGACCCAGCGAGAAAGTTCGCCCCCACGACAAATGTGGCCCCTGCGACAAATGTGGCCCCGCGACAAATGTGGCCCCGCGACAATTGTCTCCTGCGTGACGAATGTCTCCCCCGCGACTAATGTCGCCATGACCAATTTCTCGCCAATGAAGAATGTTGCCACCATGACCAATGATACTCCCACGACAAATTTCTCCCCTACGACGAATTTCTCCCCCTCGATGAATGTCTCCTGCTAGACGAATGTCGCCCCCTAGAAGAATGTTGCACCCACGACGAATGTTGCCACCCACAACTAATATATCCCCTACGACGAATGTTGCCCCCACTACAAATGATGCCCCCACGACAATTGTCGCACCCACGTCGAATATCTCCCACAGGACAAATGTCTCCCCCACGACAAATGTTGCCCCCTAGACAAATGTAGCACTCTTGACAAATATCACCCCTACGACAAATATATCCCGCTCTACAAAAGTCGCACCCACGACGAATGTTGCCCGCACGGGGTCCCTTGTGCTCGGCTGCTTGTCTCTATAAAAGATAGGTCAAAAGTAGGTTAATTTAAAATATAACGTGAATACCTGAAGTGAACTCGCGAATTCCTTCTAATCTCTATAAAGGAGGACTCAAAAGGAGGTAAATTTAAAAAATAACGTGAGTACCTGGAGTGAATTCGCGAACACCTGCTAATCTCTACCAAATAGTGTTAAAAAGCTGTTATATTTAAAATATAATGCGCGTACCTTAAGCGAACTCGCGAAAACCTTGTAATCTCTCTAAAAGAGATGTTAAAAGCAGGTAAATTTAAAATATAATGTGAGTACTTGGAGTTAACTTATGAAATCTTACTAACTTGTCAAAACAAGAGGTCAAAAGCAAGTAAATTTAAAATATAACACGAGTACATTAAGTGAGTTTGTGAACACATGCTAATCTTTTCAAATGAGAAGTCAAAAGTTGGTAAATTAAAAATATAACACGGGTACCTAAAGTGAACTCGTGAACAACTGCTAATCTATGCAAAGCAGAAGTCAAAAGCAGGTAAATTTAAAATATAACGAAAGTAATTGAAGTGAACTCGTGAACACCTGCTAATCTCTACAAAGGAGAAGTCAAAAGTAGGTAAATTTTAAATATAACTATAGTACCTGAAGTGAAATCGGGAACACCTGGTAATATCTATAAAAGGGAATTCAAAAGAAGGTAATTTTAAAATATAACACAAGTACTTGAAGTGAACTCATTAAAACCTTCTAATCAATCCAAAAGCGAAGTCAAATGTTTGTAAATTTAAAATATATCGTGAGTAGTAGAAGTGAACACACATAAACCTAGTAATCTCTATGAAGGAGAAGTCAAAAACAAGTGAATTGAAAATCTAATACCATAACAAAAGTGATCTTTCGAACACCTACTAATCTCTAAGAAAGAGAACTCAAAAGCTGGTAAATTTAAAATATAATGTGAGTCCTTGAAGTGAACTTGCAAACACCTGCTAATCTCAAAAAAAGGGAAGTTAAAAGCTGGTAAATTTAAAATATAGTGCAAGTTACCGAAGTGAACTCGCAAACACCTGCAAATCTTTTCAAAGGAGTGGTAAAAAGCAGGTAAATTTAAAATATAATGCGAGTACCTGAAGTGAACTCACGAACACCTGTTAATCTCTTCAAATGAGAAGTCAAAAGTAGGTAAATTTCAAATATAACGAGAGTACCTAAATTAAACTTGTGAGCTCATGCTAATCCTTGCAAAAGAGAAGTCAAATCAATGTAAATTAAAATATAACACGAGTACCTGAAGTGAACTCAAGAAAACCATCTAATCTGTCAAAAAGTGAAGTCAAAAGAAGTTGAATTTAAAAAATAAATCGATTACCTGAAGTGAACTCGCGAACACCTACTAATCTCTACAAAGGAGAAGTAAAAAGCAGGTAAATTTATAATAAAACGCAATTACCTCATGTGAACTCACAAACACTTGCTAATCTCTACAAACGAGAAGTAAAAAGCAGGTAAATTTAAAATATAACACGAGTACCTAAAGTGAAGTCACGAACAAATGCAAAACTCTCCAAAGGAGATAACAAAAATTGCTAAATTTAAAATATAACGGATGTACCTATAGTGAACTCGCGAACACTTGTTAATCTCTACAATAAAGAAGTCAAAAGCAGGTAAAATTAAAAAATATTACGAGTACTTGAAGTGAACTCGCGAACACCTGCTAATCTCTAGAAAATAGAAGTCAAAAGAATGTAAATTTAAAATATTACGAGAGTACCTGAAGTGAACTCACGAACACCTGCTAATCTTTGAAAAAGAAAAGTCAAAAGCTAGTAAATTTAAAATATAACGCGAGTTCCATAAGTGAACTCGCGAACCTCTTCTAATCTATACAAAGGAGAAGTCAAAAGCAGGTATATTTAAAATATAATGCGAGTACCTGAAGTGATCTTGCGAACACCTACTAATCTATACAAAGGATAAGTCCAAAGCAGTGATATTTAAAATATAATGTGAGAACCTGAAGTGAACATGCGAATACCTGCAAATCTCTACAAAAGAGACGTCAAAAGCTGGTAAATTTAAAAAACAACGCAAGTATCTGAAGTGAACTCATCATCACCTGATAATCCTTGCAAAAGAGAAGTGAAAAGAAAGTAAATTTAAAATATAGCGCGATTACCTGAAATGAAATTGCGACCACCTGCTTATCTATGAAAAGTATAAGTCAAAAGCTGGTAAATTTAAAATATAATGCTAGTACCTGAAGTGAACTCGTGAATACCTGCTAATCTCTATAAATGAGAAGTTAAAAACAGGTAAATTTTAAATATAACGAGAGTACCTGATGTGACTCACGAACACCTACTAATCTATACAAAATTGAATTGAAAACCAATTAAAATTAAAATATAAAACGAGTACCTTAAGTGAACTCATGAAAACCTTCGAATCTCTCCAAAAGTAAATCAAAAGCATGGAAATTAAAAATATAATGCAAGTACCTGAAGTGAACACGCGAACATCTTCTAATCTCTTCAAAGAAAAAGTCAAAAGTAGGTAAATTTAAAATATAACGAGAGTACCTCAAGTGAACTCGCAAACACCAACTAATTTCTAAAAAAGAGAAGTAAAAAAGAAGACAATTTTAAAATTTAACGCGAGTACCTGAAGTGAAATCTCGAACACATGATAATTTCTACAAAGGAGATGTCAAAAGCAGGTAATTTTAAAATATAATATGAGTACCTGAAGTTAACTCGTGAACATCTACTAATCTTTACAAAAGAGAAGTCAAAAGCAGGTAAATTTAAAATATAATGCGAATACTAGAAGTGAACTCACAAAAACCTACTAATGTCTTCAAAAGGGAAGTCAAAAGTAGGTAAATTTAAAATATAAAACAAGTACCTGAAGTGAACTCGCGAACACCTATTAATCTCTGCTAAGTAAAAGTCAAAAACAATTAAATTTTAAATATAATGTGAGTGCCTAAAGTGAACTCGCGAACACCTATTAATCACTCCAAAAGAGAAGTCAAAAACAAGTAAATTTAAAATATAATGCGATGACATGAAGTGACCTCGTGAACACCTATTAATCTCAGCAAAAGAGAAGTCAAAAGCATGTAAAATTAATATGTAACGCAAGTTCCTAAAGTGAACTCGCAAACAATGGTAATCTATGCAAAGGATAAATCGAGAGCTGGTAAATTTAAAATATAACGCGAGTACTTGAACTGAACTCGTGAACACCTACTAATCTCTGCCAATGAGAAGTCAAAAGCATGTAATTTTTATATATAACTATTGTACCTGAAGTGTACTCACGAATACCTACTAATCTCTACAAATGAGAAGGCAAAAGGAGTTAAATTCAAAATATAATGCGAGTACCTGAAGGGAACGCGAACACCTGACAATCTTTATAAAGGAAATGTCAAAAGTAGGTAAATTCAAAATATAATGCGAGTACCTAAAGATAACTCGCGAACACTTACTAATCTCTGCAAAAGAGAAGTTAAAAGTTGGTAAATTTAAAATATAACGCGAGTACCTGAAGTGAACTCGAGAATACCTGCTAATCTTTATAAAAGAGTAGTCAAAAGCAAGTAAATATAAAATATAATGCGACTACCTGAAGTGAACACGCGAACACTTGTTATTCTCTGCAATGGAGAAGTCAAAACAGGTAAATTTAAAATATAATGTGAGTACCTGAAGTGAGCACGTGAATACATACTAATCTCTGCAAAGGAGAAGTCAAAAGCAGTTAAATATAAAATATAACGCTAGTACCTGAAGTGAACTCGCAAACACCTGCTAATCTCTACAAATGAGAAGTCAATACAGGTAAATATAAAATATAATGCAAGCACCTAAAGCGATCACATGAACACCTACTAATCTCAGCAAAGGAGAAGTCAAAAGCTGGTAAATTTAAAATATAATGCGAGTACCTGAAGTGAACTCATGAACACATGCTAATCAATGCAAAGAAGAAGTCAAAAGTTTGTAAATTAAAAATATAACGTGGGTAACAGAAGTGAACTCGCAAACACTTGTTAATCTCTGCAAATGAGAAGTCAAAAGCATGTAAATTTTAAATATAACTACCGTACCTTAAGTGAACTCAGGAACACCGAATAATCTCTGAAAATAAGAAGTCATAACCAGGTAAATTTAAAATTTAATATGAGTACCTGAAGTGAACTTACAAAAAACTTCTAATCTCTCCAAAAGTGAAGTAAAAAGCAGGTAAATTTAAAATATAATGTGAGTACCTGATGTGAACACGCAAACACATGCTATTCTTTGGAAATGAGAAGTCAAAAGCAATTAAATTTTAATTATAATGTTTGTACCTTAAGTAAACTTGCGAACACCTACTAATCTATAAAAGCGAAGTAAAAAGCATGTAAATTTATAATATAACACGGGGACTTGAAGTGAACTCACGTACACCTACTAATCTCTGCAGAAGAGAAGTTAAAAGTAGGTAAATTTAAATATAGCGCAAGTACCATAAGTGAACTCTTGGACACCTGCTAATCTACGCAAAGGAGAAGTAAAAAATGCGTAAATTTAAAATATAGCGGGAGTACCTGAAGTGAACTCAAGAACACCTGCAAATCTCTACAAATGAGAAGTCAAAATTAGGTAAATATTAAATTTTACTAGAGTACCTTAAGTGAACTCGTGAACACCTGCCAATCTCTACAAAAAAGAAGTCAAAATAAGGTAAATTTAAAATATAACAGGAGTACCTGAAGTGAACTCACGAAAATCTTTTAATCTCTCCAAAAGTGAAGTAAAAAGCAAGCAAATTTAAAATATTACACGAGTACCTGAAGTGAACTCACAAACACCTACTAATCTCAGCAAAAGAGAAGTCAAAAACAGGTAAATTTAAAATATAATGCGGTACCTTAAGTGAACATGCGAACACCTGCTAATCTCTACAAAAGAGAAGACAAAAACAGGTAAATTTAAAATATAATGCGAGGACCTGAAGTGAGTTCGCATACACCTTGTAAACTCTATAAAAGAGAAGTTAAAAGAAGGTAAATTTTAAATATAGAGTGAGTACCTGAAAGGAACTCGCGAACACTTGCATATCTATTCCAATAATAAGTCAAAAGCAGGTAAATTTAAAATACAAGCGAGTACATGAAGTGAACTCGTGAACTCTGGCTAATCTAGTCAAAGGAGAAGTCAAAGCAGGTAAATTTAAAATATATCGCGAGTACCTTAACTGAACTCGTGAACACTTTCTAATTGCTGCAAAAGAGAAGTCAAAAGTAGGTAAATTTAAAATATAATGTGAGTACACTAAGTAAACTAACGAATACTTGCTAATCTCTACAAAAGAGATGTCAAAACTAGGTAAATATAAAATATAACACGAGTAACTGAAGTGAACTCGTGGACACCTACTAATCTCTGCAAAGGAGATGTCAAAAATAGATTTAAGATATAATGTGAGTCCCTTAAGTGAACTCGCGATCACCTGCTAATTTATACAAAAAAGAATTCAAAAGAAAGAAAATTTAAAATATAACACGAGTACCAGAAGTGAACTCGCGAACACCAGCTAATCTATGTAAAGGATAAGAAAAAAGCAATTAAATTTAAAATATAATACGAGTACCTGAAGTGAGCTCAGGAACACCTGCAAATCTCTACAAAAGAGTGGTCAAAAGTAAGGAGATTTTAAATATAACACGAGTACCTGAAGTTAACTTGCTAACACCTGCTAATCTATGTAAAGGAGAAGTGACAAGAATGTAAATTTAAAATATAATGCGAGTAGCGGAAGTCAACTCGCGAACACATGTTAATCTCTACAAATGAGAAGTTTAAAATAGGTAAATTTTAATTATAACTAGAGTACCTGAATTGAACTTGCGAACACATGCTAATCTCTACAGAAGAGAAGTCAAAACTAGGTAAATATAAAATATAACAGGAGTACCTAAAGTGAATTAACCAATACCTTTTAATCTCTCCAAAAGTGAGGTCAAAAGCATGCAAACTTAAAATATAATGCAAGTACCTGAAGTGAACTCGCAAAAACCTGCTAATCTCTGCAAAGGAGAAGTCAAAAGCAGGTAAATTTAAAATATAACAAGAGTACCTGAATTGAACTCGCGAACAACTGCTATTCTTTGCAAAGGAAAAGTCAAAAGCAGATAAATTTAAAATATAACGCGAGTACCTGAAGTGAACTTGCGAACTCCTACTAATCTATGCAAAAGAGAAGTAAAAAGTAGATAAAGTAAAAATATAACGTGAGTACATTAAGTGAACTCACGAACACCTGCTATCTCTGCAAAAGAAAAGTCAAAAGGATGTAAATTTAAAATATAACACGAGTACCTGAAGTGAACTCGTAGACACTTGCTAATCTCTAGAAAGGAGAAATCAAAAGCATGTAAATTTAAAATATAATGAAAGTGAAGGGATAGATACGATTGCGGAATTAAAGATTATAGATATATAGATAAACATAAGATATTGTAAAGCCTAACACAGTGTTGTGCACAAACTCAAGCTGACTGTAATTACAGTTAAGCTTGGGTCCTAATCAAGCAACTAGCAATCCTAGTTAAATCTAATCACAGCCATAATGCAAATAATAAATTAAGCAACCAGACGACACAAGATATTATAGTGGTTCCCCAAACACTGGGTACATCCACAATTCTACCCACACGGTAGGAATCCACTCAGGTTTTTGATCAGGTGCCCTGCCACCAACAAGATCTGCTGCAGGTAGATCTAGAGACCCTTAAGACTTTTGATCAGGTGTCTAAAAACCAAGCTTTACTTTTGAAGGGAGTAAACAACCATTTACAGGAGGGGGGAAGAGAGTTAGATTGTCTTCTCTATTTTACAATAGATTAGAGAAGCACAAGAGTCTCTTCAGAACTTCTGACATCAAGCTGTCTTGAAGTTCTGAAGGATAAAGCCTGAAGAAGACTAGAGATCTGGATGGATGTTCTTCTTCAGCTCCCTTCTTCTTCTTCTTCTTCAAAAGAACTCTGAGTCTAAACTTCCTGAAACAGGAGCACTCAGGTTGAGGAAGAGTAGAAGAGAAATCTTCTCAGATGGATGTATGAATGCTGAGAGCAGCTGTAAGCTGTTTCTTTCTCTGTATGCTGTACAGGTTTCTTCTTGTTCTACAGCTCTGCTTCTACCCTGGTTCTTTCAAAAGAACTCTTTATATATAAGCAGCAGTAACGGATCTATTATTTGAGTTGAGCTTTTGTCTTCTTCTCAGATCTTGAATCTGGGCTGTAATTATCATAAAGACAAAACATATCTTGCAGATATATATATTCTATATATGGAAATAAAGCTTCATAAGAAGCTGCAGTATAAAATCTGATAAAGAAAGGTAAAAGGATCACATCAGAAATAACTCTTTACGGCCAACGGCTATAAAGGATAGCTGCATTAATAAAGCAGTCAGAAAGTCAACTAATAAGACAAAAACACTTTATCTGACAGGAAAGACTTAAGAATAGCAAGGATTGCTTTGAAGTATATGAAGTAAATCTATCAGATAATATATAGTAAATATATTAGATAAAATAAGAAATAAAACACAGAATAAAATGCATATAATATTATATATGCAGACAGCCGATCGTCGAACGACCTTCGACTATAGTCGAACGACCTACGACGAGATAGTCGAACTATCTAGGCAGATAGTCGACCGACTCAAAGCAAGATAGAAAACGTCGAACTATCAATAGATAGTCGACCAGAGCTCGACGATCTAGCAGAACGTCGAGCTGACAAAACACAGCACGACTATCTGAAGACAGAAGATAGTCGAACAAACAGACAGACGATCGTCAACCGGCTGATCGACGAGAGTCGATCGGCGTTTGACGATAGTCGAACCCGAAAAACCCTTAGCCAGAATTTTACTGGAAAAGAGAATACTCTCCAACAAGACTTTGACCATAGATAAATCTTAGGTCAAGAGACTAAAAGGAAAGACTTAACTCAAATCCAAACTAGGGTACCAACAATCTCCCCCTATTTGGGTTAAGTCTTTCAAAAACTAAAATTACAAGAAAATAAATAAACTAAACTAAAACAACCTAATAAAGATCCTAGCCCAAATCAGAACCAGGGTTCCAACAATCTCCCCCTATTTGGGTGAGGATCCTATTAGCAAAATAAATAAATAAATAAATAAATATTGCAAAGCATAAGATATATAAAGAAAAGCTTTGCTTAGCTGGCTGCTGCTGGCATTTGCAATCTCCCCCTATGATTATGCAGTACATGTGATTTGAGGAGGCTGAGATGACTTTGAATTTTGATTGAGTCATCCAGCTAACTCTTGTAAAAGTACCTGCAAAAAGGCTATGGTAGAGATTGCTCTCTCCTTGACAAAGAGGATATGTTAGCAGCAAAAGAAATGATATTTTGTTCATCAAATTTAATTAAGATTCTGGATCTGAAAAACAAAATCAGATATCTTCCATCCTATAGAATTTCTTTTCATTAGACGAGATTCAAACTCAGTTGACAAATGCAACTAGAGTAGAGGACTCAGTCTAAATGAAATTAGAAAAGGATCTATAAGAAATAGAGTTATCTGACAGAGAATTTCTAATACAGAAATCCAATCAAAATTTTTGAACAGAATATCAATCAGATATAATAAACAGTCTTAAGAAAAATGAAATGATTCCTAATAAATTTATTCCAGATAATAGAAGGATTTAAAATTATTCTAATTAGTTTATCCTTTTGTTTATAAAACAAATTTATGAAAAAGCAAACTGAGTTCTCGGATTTTAACTCATTAAAATATAAAGAAAACATTTCTCTGAGAAGTGTTTGTTCCTTCTCAGGTATTGTTAAAACTTGGCAGCAATTTTGAATATCTGAACTAAAAACAGATTTTGATATTACCTGAACCTTTTCAGGTTTTGATTTTCCTTCTGTTAGTTCAGCTTCTGAATTGCTGCAGGAGGCATTGATGGCCATTATGCAAAATTGTTTGGCCCTTGCATCCTCCTCTTCATCTTCAAATGATGAGTCATCATTTGAGACATCCCAGATAACATCTAGGGATGTTGATTCTCCTTCAGATGAGATGATGTGGCTTCCTTTTGATATTGTATCCAAGGGTTCAGAAGCCATTTGTTGAAGGAATTCCCACATCTCCTAAGCTGTTGAGCATTCAGCAACATCCTGAAATAAGTCATCAGATAATGACTGAGCTAAGATGTTCATTGCTCGGGCATCAGCTAGCCTGGCACTTTTTCTTGTTGTTGTCGATGTTGGAAGACCTGTCAAAATAGAAGAATATATATCTTCATCAAAAGAGTTCATATATAATTTGACTCTTGTCTTCCAGATGCTGAACTCAGCTAAGTTGCAAGCTGGAGGTCTGGTGTTAAAATAATCATTGTACTGGGCCATGAAAGTGAATGTGAATATCTATAATCCTTGGTATCTATCAGGATCTTGTGACTCAGGTGTTAGCCTGTTCAGTCAGTCAACCTCCCTCTGATACCAATTGAAAGTGAAGGGATAGATACGATTGCGGAATTAAAGATTATAGATATATAGATAACCATAAGATATTGTAAAGCCTAGCACAGTGTTGTGCACAAACTCAAGCTGACTGTAATTACAGTTAAGCTTGGGTCCTAATCAAGCAACTAGCAATCCTAGTTAAATCTAATCACAGCAACAATGCAAATAATAAATTAAGCAACCAGACGACACAAGATATTATAGTGGTTCCCCAAACACTGGGTACATCCACTCTTCTACCCACACGGTAGGAATCCACTTAGGTTTTTGATCAGGTGCCCTGCCACCAACAAGATCTGCTGCGGGTAGATCTAGAGACCCTTTAGACTTTTGATCAGGTGTCTAAAAACCAAGCTTTACTTTTGAAGGGAGTAAACAACCCTTTATAGGAGGGGGGAAGAGAGTTAGATTGTCTTCTCTATTTTACAATAGATTAGAGAAGCACAAGAGTCTCTTCAGAACTTCTGACAGCAAGCTGTCTTGAAGTTCTGAAGGATAAAGCCTGAAGAAGACTAGAGATCTGGATGGATGTTCTTCTTCAGCTCCCTTCTTCTTCTTCTTCTTCAAAAGAACTCTGAGTCTAAACTTCCTGAAATAGGAGCACTCAGGTTGAGGAAGAGTAGAAGAGAAATCTTCTCAGATGGATGTATGAATGCTGAGAGCAGCTGTAAGCTATTTCTTTCTCTGTATGCTGTACAGGTTTCTTCTTGTTCTACAGCTCTGCTTCTACCCTGGTTCTTTCAAAAGAACTCTTTATATATAAGCAGCAGTAACGGATCTATTATTTGAGTTGAGCTTTTGTCTTCTTCTCAGATCTTGAATCTGGGCTGTAATTATCATAAAGACAAAACATATTTTACAGATATATATATTCTATATATGGAAATAAAGCTTCATAAGAAGCTGCAGTATAAAATCTGATAATGAAAGGTAAAAGGATCACATCAGAAATAACTCTTTACGGCCAACGGCTATAAAGGATAGCTGCATTAATAAAGCAGTCAGAAAGTCAACTAATAAGACAAAAACACTTTATCTGATAGGAAAGACTTAAGAATATCAAGGATTGCTTTGAAGTATATGAAGTAAATCTATCAATAATATATAGTAAATATATCAGATAAAATAAGAAATAAAACACAGAATAAAACGCATATAATATTATATATGCAGACAGCCGATCGTCGAACGACCTTCGACTATAGTCGAACGACCTACGACAAGATAGTCGAACTATCTAGGCAGATAGTCGACCGACTCAAAGCAAGACAGAAAACGTCGAACTAACAATAGATAGTCGACCAGAGCTCGACGATCTAGCAGAACGTCGAGCTGACAAAACACAGCACGACTATCTGAAGACAGAAGATAGTCGAACAAACAGACAGACGATCGTCGACCGACTGATCGACGATAGTCGATCGGCGTTCGACGATAGTCGAACCCGAAAAACCCTTAGCCATAATTTTACTGGAAAAGAGAATACTCTCCAACAAGACTTTGACCATAGATAAATCTTGGGTCAAGAGACTAAAAGGAAAGACTTAACTCAAATCCAAACTAGGGTACCAACATATAACGCCAGTACCTGTAGAGAACTCGCGAACACCTGCTAATCTCTGAAAATGAGAAATCAAAAGCAGGTCAATTTCAAATAAAACTTGAGTACCTTAAGTGAACTCACGAACACCTACTAATCTATACAAAGGAGATTTCAAAAGCAAGAAAATTTAAAGTATAACTAGAGTACATGAAGTGAATTTGCGATCACCTGCTAATCTCTGCAAAGGATAAGTCAAAAGCAGGAAAATTTAATATATAATGAGAGTTCCTGAAGTTAACTCACGAACAACTTCTATTCACTGCAAAAGAGAAGACAAAAGCAGGTAAATTTTAAATATAACATGAGTACCTAAAGTGAACTCGCAAACTCCTACAAATCTCTACAAAAGAGAAGTCAAAAGCAGGTATAGTTTACATTAAACGTGAGTACATGAAGTGAACTCACGAATACCTGCTAATCTCTTCAAAAGAGAAGTCAAAAGAATATAAATTTAAAATATAACGCGAGTGTCTGAAGTGAACTCGTGAACACCTACTTATCTCTGCAAAGGAGAAATCAAAAGCAGGTAAATTTAAAATATAATGCGTGTACCTGAAGTGAACTCACGAACATCTGCTAATCTCTACAAATGAGAAGTCAAAAGAAGGTAGATTTTAAATAAAACTTTAGTACCTAAACTGAACTTGCCAACACCTACTAATCTTTGCAAAGGAGATGTCAAAAACATGTATATTTAAAATAGAATGGGAGTAACAGAAGTTAACTCACCAACACTTACTAATCTCTACAAAAATACACCGAATGAATTATATTTAAAATATAATGCGAGTACCAGAAGTGAACTCGTTAATATGTGCAAATCCTTGTAAAAGAGAATTCAAAAGCCGGTAAATTTTTAATTTAACTAGAGTACCTGAAGTGCGCTCGCAAGCACCTACTAATCTCTAGAAAAGAGGAGTCAAAACCATGTAAATTTAAAATATAACATGAGTACCTGAATCTAACTCACGAAAACTTTCTAATCTCTCCATAAGTAAAGTCAAATGTAGGTAAATTTATAATATAACGCTAGTACCAACTCGGGAACACCTAATAATCTCTATAAATGAGAAGTCAAATGCATGTAAATTTTAGATATAATGCGAGAACCTGAAGTGAACTCGTGAACACATACTAATATCTACAAATGAGAAGTCAAAAGTAGGTTAACTTTAAATATTACTAGAGTACCTAAAGTGAACTCACAAACACGTGCTAATCTCTATAAAGGAGAGGTAAAAATAAGGTAAATTAAAGGTATAAAAAGTGTACTAAATTGAACTCGGGAATAACTCTTATTCTCTACAAAGGAGAAGTCAAAAGCAGGTAAATTTAAAATATATTGTGAGTACCTGAAGTGAACTCGCGAACTCCTACTAATCTCTGCAAAAGAGAAGTCAAAAGTAGGTAAATTTAATATGTAACGTGAGTATATGAAGTGAACTCATGAACACCAACTGATCTCTGCAAAAGAGAAGTCAAAAGCTGGTAAATTTAAAATATAACAAAAGTACCTGAAGTGAATTTGTGAACACCTGCTAATCTCTGCAAAAGAGAAATCAAAAGCAGGTAAATTTAAAATATAACGCGACTACCTGAAGTGAACTCGCGAACTACTGCTAATCTCTGTAAATGAGAAATCAAAAGACGGTAAATTTTAAATAAAACTTGAGTACCTGAAGTGAACACGGTAAATTTTAAATAAAACTTGAGTACCTGAAGTGAACTCGTGAACACCTGCGAATCTCTACAAAGGAGATGTCAAAGAAGGTAAATTTAAAATATAATGTGAGTTCCTGAAGTTAACTCGCGAACACCTACTAATTTCTACAAAAGAGAAGTCAAAAGTAGGTTAATTTAAAATATAATGCGAGTACCTGAAGTGAACTCGCAAATACCTGCTAATCTTTATAAAAGAGAAGCCAAAAGCAGGTAAAATTTTAATTTAACTAGAGTACCTGAAATGAACTCGTGAAGACCTGCTAATCTCTACAAAACAGATGTCAAAACAAGGTAAATTTAAAATATAACATGAGTACCTAAAGGGAACTCATGAAAACATTCTAATCTCTCCAAAAGTTAAGTGAAAAGTCGGTAAATTTAAAATATAATGCGAGTACCGAAAGTGAACTCGTGAATACCTACTGATCTCTGCATATGAGAAGTCAAAAGCACATAAAATTTATATAAAACTTTTGTACCTTAAGTGAACTCGCGAACACCTATATAACACCCCGGTTTTTTTGTCAATTATTTATTCTCTTGGTGATGTAATAATGACAATAGGGCGTTACGTTAACACAGAGTTAACTGTGTGTCTCCATTAGTGCGTTTTCATATTTGTTAGGTCGAGCCGTCAAAATCTAGGAATTCTCATCGAAATTGTAAAATTTAAAGATACGAAACTAAATCTATTAATTTTGAAGTTTCCCGTCAAGTTTCGTCACGATCCGAGCATTATAGGAGCCTCGACGAATTTCCGAAGTTTTGTATATTTAACGTTCGCCGTAAACTTTGGAAATTTATTCCTCTAGAACGGCTCGTCAGATTTTGGTTTTGACTTCGCCGTTGGATTTGTAGCATCGGCTTTTACCTAGGGAGCAAATTTTTACTGAAACGGAATTCGTTTAGCCCTTCCTAATAGTATAATATTTATAATATATTACTTTTATTATTATTATTATTATTATTATTATTATCATTTCATACTCTCCGAATTATCATTTCATACTCACCGATTTTTCTGTTTGGCACTCACCGAACGGCGAGCGGCATGCTTACCCATTTTTATCCTATTATCCATACTATTTATATTAATATTTCTAGTATATATGTATATATATAAATATACACAAAACCTCTTCTCCTTCATGTAAGAGAAAGAAGCCGAGCCCCCATTTTTCCTTTGTGTTCACTCAGTCGAACTAGAGCGACGGACGACTTTTTCTGGAACCTTCTGGCCGCGATTTCGATAGCTTCAGTGGTCAAAATCTTCGCTGGAGCATAGATCCAAAAAGCTCTTGACGAGAGCTACACGTGCATGGTAAGATCTCTCAAATTCATGGATTTTTTGCGATTGGGCTTTTCACCTAACCCACTTTTTGCTCCGAAAAGTTTCATGAATCGAAGGCGGGGTGTTGTTGAGGCCGATCCTCGAAGCGGAGCGCGTGAGTGGTAGTTTTCTGGAGTTTCAATGCAAGTAAATTTTCTCCCCCCCCCCCGTGAAAGTCCCTTCTTAGCTTATTTTCTTCCTTTCTTCCTCCTCCCTTATAGAATAGGATTAGTGTAGGTTAATCATGAAAGAATCCCCCTAGGTAAGGGAATGATTTTTCAGCCAAGACATAAAACTAGGTTTAGTGTTCAAGGAATTTTCGGCGAGTATCGCAGTAGAATTCGGCGAGTATCGGGTAGGAATTTGGCGAGTATCGCCAAAATATGTTAAGTCATTTTCAGCGAGTATCGATAATAATATTTTCCGAATATCTTAGGGATTCGTCGAGCATCTTTAATTATCGAACCTTATAAAATTGCCATGTAAAATTCGGCGTATATCATTTAAATTTGTCGAATATCCTTTATTCTATCTAGGCGTGTATCGCCTTGCGATTCGTTAAGTATCATATCAATTCGTCGAGTATCATATCAGTTTGTCAGGTATATTCGCTGAATTGCCTAGGACTTGGAATATTTTCACTGATTTTGTCTGATTTGTCGAGTTTAGTCCTTAGGGTTTATTTAGGATATGTTTGTCACGTTTGTAATAGGAGGTGTTTAGACTTTGGTATTTGGGTTTTGCTGGGTTTTTAGGTGATGTTTTACTGCTAGATCGGCAGTGGATAAAGGACCTCCAATTGGGCTCCATATTGTGAATCATTGCACATGGTAGTTTATTTTGGGTTTCTATATACATGCTGTATAGGTGTATTGTGTAACGCCCCCGTCCATCACATGGAATATAACAAAGGGTCCGGCCGGGGCCCCACGCCATATTTCACAGACAGATAGCGATGTCATGTATGAATATTAAAACCTATAAACGCGCATCCTAACTCAAAGCATTCTAGCGGAAGATTAAAGCTTATAAGAAACCAACAATGAATGTCAACTACATATACAAACCGCATTTATATATATATCACCATGAATGTTTACAAACACACACAGCTCACGGCCTTAAGGCCTTACAAGTTTCTCTTTACAACATATGTTTTTATACATCAGCACGCAGGTCAGCCAAAAATGAAATCCATTGCTTCGCACGGCCTTCGAGGGCCTACAAGCAGCAACAGCAAAAGGGCTTCAGCCGCTCAATCCAAACTAGCCCGCCATCACATGCATATGGACATCCACCCCAAGGGTGATAAACAAAGTGTTGGGCATTGTATCCACGATGTACTTGATTTGAAGGAGCCCCTGTACAAGCAAAGTTTAATTGACAATGTATTTTGATGATTTTCTATCAAGTTGTGCTTGCAACTTTTCCATTCTAAGTACACACCAATGTCAGGGTGCAGTGGGTCAATATATACGGGTCTGCGCAACGTAATCCCTTGTTGAGAAGATTAGTGTGTTTGACTCACGTGTGCTCTCTCTATTGGAGTGTACTTATTTTCAAGTACAGGGTTAAGATAGATCAAGAGCAGAAGAGGAGCAAAGATGGGTCAAAGACCAAGTTCATAGGTGTAACACCCCTATCCGTCACATGGCATATAGCAGTAGGTCCGGCCGGGGCCCGACGCCATATACCGCAGACAGACCGTGGAGTTACGCATCGCATTATCATACTCACAATTTGAAAGACAACGTCCTACGCAACACCTAGCGGAAGCATTTTAGGTTATTAAAAAGAACCCAACAATAAGCATGAATGTCCACTAATGATAAAACCCATAGGAATGAAACGACTAAAAATACACAAAACAGTCCCTCGGCCTTAAGGCCTTACAAACATTGTTCTCTTAACCAAATAGTGTCTTTCATACATCGGCGCGCAGGCCGGCCAAACATGAATATGAAAAACAAAACTAATCTTCAGCCTTCATGGGCTAGCGCTGCAACTTGGGCTTTAGCCTGCTATTTGCCGCTCGGCTCCGCAGCAGCACCTGTAAGAAGCAATCCACCGAAGAGGTGGCAATTTACACGAGTAACCGGTCAGCAATGCTGACCAATTATAACGACCCCGCCCCGCAATTGCGGGACGCGGTGCTCCTTCCCTGCATAACAACTAACATAGCAATATATAAATCTATATAACTATTCGCCACAAGTGTCGGCACGCACGGCCGTACACCCCGTGCTCTCAGGGCACTAATTGGTGAATCCGGTCCGGACCCGGTCCGTTCCCGCGATTCCACCGTCGTCTCGTGGACGACAATTCTCGTGAGCAAATAGCCCTTTCAGCCGAAGCCTAGGCCCGTTTCCAGCCCCCCGGGAAGTCCCATGTACTTTAGGTCGCTTCTACCGAGACCACTTGGAATGGGTAGAGTTTCCACCCGCCCGTTGCTCACTTTCACCACGGCCATTTAGCCATCGGTGCGGGCCAAGTTTCTCCTCATTCCCACAATCGATCAAAACACGCACATAACCCCGTTATGTACCGATTTGCCCTCCAAGGCAACATCGTGGCGGCAATGCGATTCCGCCCAAGCTTTCCGGGTGCGCCTCGAGGTTAATCCCCAAGGATCCCTGTATGCAATCTACCGCGTAGAAATTTCGGAAAACTGAAATCATCGGCGTGGAGTCTTCTCCGACTATGCAATGCAACATCACCGATTCGGGCTAAACCCGAATGGGCTTCACACACAATGCCTACGCCCGTACTTCGATTCCGGGCTCTAACAACGGGACTTTACATATCTACCCGAAGGATTCCGCTCCTCAACGCTTACTCGCGAGAGGGGATTTCCCCATGCAAAGGAAGAAGGGCGACTACACATGCCCTATGAAGAGGATCGTTACCCTCGTAGATTTTCGCGCGCCCGTCATGAAGAAGTAGACGGTTGAAAAGCTTCGCCTCGCTCTTGCCGTCGAGGATCCGGTCTCGGATCGTGATTCGGTGCTCCGGTGCTCCGCCGGCGGCCGGATCTCCTCTTCTCCTTCCTTGCTCTCCCTTCTCTCTAAACTTTTAGAAAGAGAGTCTAGGGTTTGAAATGAGGGTTTAGAACCCTTCAACCCTAAATTAAAAGTTTGGGCGGACCATCCTAGGCCGTTAGATGAGATTTGATGGAAAATCGGACGGCCACGGAGTCATTTTACGGATTCTGCACCCGTCCGCACGACCAGTGGCGCACGGTCAGTGGTCGTGCGCCCTATGTCAGTGATCGTGCGTTTTCGTTAAACAGGGATTTGACATTAAATTTTCTTTATGCACGACCAGTGGCGCACGGTCAGTGGTCGTGCGCCCTGTGGTCAGTGATCGTGCGCTAAGGGAAAAACTGCACAGTTCAAACGCCCTTCCGCCGACGTTACTCTACCGCGAGACGTTAACTCCCACCGACTCCAGGACTGAACATGGGGTGTTACAACTCTCCCCCCCCTTAAAAGAATTTCGTCCCGAAATTACGAATAGCAAGTAAACAACTTAAACTTAAACGGTACCTGAGTTGAAGAGTTCGGGTACTCCTCGAGCATGTTTGCTCTCGTTCCCACGATAGCTCCTCCGACCACAATTGTCCCAACGGACTTTCACCATCCTGATTTCTTTGTTCCGAAGCCGCTTGACCTCGAAATCTTCGATAGAAATGGGCTTGACCTTGGTCGTCAACCCTTCCTCAACCGTACTTGATCAACCGCTAACACTTGCGACGGCTCTTGCACCGCCTTCCGCAATAACTGAGATGTGGAATACGTCATGCAAACAACTCAGTTTCCACAGATAATCTCAACCGGTAGGCCGCTTCTCCGATCCGTTCTAGAATCTCGAATGGCCCAAGGTATCTCGGACTCAACTTTTTCAAGCGTCGAACCCGTGACACCCCCTTGAACGTTTGATCTTCAGGTATACCCATTCGCCAACATTGAACTCCACGTTCCTATGTTTGGCATTAAAATACTTAGCCTGCCTGTCCTGAGCTATAAGCAAGCGTTCTCGTATCGTTTGCACCAAAGAAGTCGCATCTTCGATCTCCTGACGATTGTAAAGTTTCGACTCACCCGTCTCCAACCATGACAACGGCGTGCGACACTTTCTCCCATAAAGAGCTTCGAACGGTGCCATCTGGATACTTGCTTGGTAACTGTTATTGTACGCAAACTCGACCAAGTATATGTGATCCTCCCACCGTTTTCCGAAGTCCAACGCACACATGCGAAGCATGTCTTCCAATGTCCTGTTGACTCGCTCGGTCTGGCCATCCGTCTGCGGATGAAACGCCGTGCTAAACTTCAGTTTCGAGCCCAACATCTGATGTACTAGCCTCCAGTCATTGGACGTGAAGCGTCCATCGCGATCACTCACAATGCTGCGGGGCACTCCGTGCATTCGCACAATATTATCCACGTAGAGTTTTGCTAGCTTCTCCACCGGATCATCCTTCCTCATCGGGATGAAATGCGACACTTTTGTCAATCTGTCCACGATCACCCAGATGGCGTCGTTTCCCTTCTGCGATCTTGGCAATCCATGCACAAAATCCATAGATATGTCGTCGAATTTCCACTCCGGAATGGGTAAGGACTTCAAGAAACCTCCCGGCTTTTGACATTCCGCCTTCACTAGGGCGCAGGTTTGACACCTCGCCACATAAAGCGCTACATCTTTCTTCAGTCCTGGCCACCAGAATAGTTTCTTCACGTCTTTGTACATTTTTGTACTCCCCGGGTGGATTGAGTACTTGGTATGGTGAGCCTCGTACAACAATTCCTCCCGTAGATTACCTACGTTGGGGACGCACAAACGATCGTCCTTTCTGAGCAATCCGTCCTCCAACATAAATTGGGAATTTGACCCATCCAAAACACCATCCATGAGTTGCTTCATAACATCATCCACAGCTAAAGCCTGCCGAATCCTATCAGCCAGGTCATACTGCACCTCTGTCCAACTCAACGCGCTTCGGCGCCCGTTTGTCTATCTACACAGAAGATCTCCAAATCCTCTAACTCTTGAATCAATCGAGCATCATGCACCAACAGCCAACTAGCACGTGCGGGAGTTCTGCGACTCAACGCATCTGCCACCCCCTGCCCATTGCCCTTCCCGGCACATAATGAATTTTGAAGGTGTAGTCCCCCAGGAACTCCATCCACCTCCTTTGCCGCATATTCAAGTCCTTCTGATCCAGCAAGTACTTCAAGCTCTTGTGGTCGGTGTAGATATCAACTTTCACACCGTAAAGGTAGTGTCTCCACAGCTTCAGTGCATGTATCACGGCCGCTAACTCCAAGTCATGGACCGGATAATTCCTCTCGTGTACCTTCAGCTGCCGCGAGCCGTAGGCAATCACACTCCCACGCTGTAGTAGTACACATCCCAAGCCACTCCCCGAAGCATCACTGTAGATTTCGAATCCCTCGGTCCCACTCGGCGAACATAAGATTGGCGCCGTGGTCAACCGACCCTTTAACTCCTCAAAAGCTTGTGCGCACTCCGGCGACCACACAAACCTTTGATCCTTTCTTGTCAACGATGTGAGAGGTAACGCTATCCGCGAGAAGTTCTCTACGAAGCGCCTGTAGTAGCCGCAAGTCCTAGGAAACTTCGGACTTCCGCTACCGAGGAAAGAACAGGCCACTCCCGTATCGCCACTATCTTCGCCGGATCTACCGCAATCCCTGCTCCACTAATGATGTGGCCAAGGAAAGCCACCGAGGATAACCAGAACTCGCATTTGGAGAACTTAGCATAGAGCTGGTTCCTCCTCAGTGTCTCCAACACCATGTGCAGATGTTTGTAGTGATCATCTTCGCTCTGAGAGTATACCAGGATGTCGTCGATAAACACGATCACAAACCGATCCAAGTACTCTCTGAATGTTCTGTTCATCAGATCCATAAATACGGACGGCGCATTCGTCAGTCCAAACGGCATAACCGTGAACTCGTAATGCCCATAACGCGTGCTGAACGCCGTTTTAGGGATATCACTCTCCTTGATCTTCAACTGGTAGTACCCAGACTTCAGATCCAACTTCGAATAAACTGTAGATCCCACTAGCTGGTCAAACAGATCGTCGATCCTCGGAATCGGGTATTTGTTCTTCTCGTGAGCTTGTTCAACTCTCGGTAGTCGATACACAGCCTCAGACTTCCATCCTTCTTCTTGACGAAGAGGACCGGTGCACTCCAAGGTGACGAGCTTGGGCGCACGTACCCCTGCTCCAACAGTTCTTGCAATTGGACCTTCAGCTCTGCCATCTCCTTCGGCGCTAGCCGATAAGGTGAGCGGGACACAGGTTTGGCACCTGGCACCAGCTCTATTGTGAAATCAATCTCTCTTTGGGGTGGAGCCCCAGGGAGATCATCGGGAAACACGTCAGGATACTCCGAAACCACTGGGATACTATCCAGACTCGTCTTAGGCTTTGCGGCCTCCACTAACGCGAAAAACAGCTCTGCTCCAGCACGAACCGCCTTGACCACCTGAAGAGCAGACATTAGTGTCTTGCTCGCCCCTTTAATGCCCTCGAACGTAGTCTCGCGACTAGTATTTGCCCCCAGTTTAACTTCCTTCCGACTGCAGTCAATATAGGTTCGCTGCTCCGAGAGCCAATCCATCCCAAGGATCACGTCAAACTCCACTAGCGGAAGTAACGACGCCTGCAGATCGAATTCCTGATCCCCAATCTGAATCTTCACGAGGCATACTCTATCTACGCGCATAGAGCATCCATTGGGGAGTAGCACATCCAGTTTGTCCTTAGCCATCGAAGAAGGGACTCCGATGCGCGATACGAATTCTTCGGACATAAAGGAGTGCGACGCTCCCGAGGCACCAGAAGAGGGGCTTGACTTGACGTCTTGGCCCTCTTATTCCACCTCTGAAACTTTGACTTCGTAGCGTTCGGCACCTTGAACTCGGGCTTCTGCACACCCAGCTCTTTCTTTCCAGAGATTCTTGCCAACTCTCGCTCCAACGATCGAGCCGAGCCGACCAAGGTTAGAAATCCTTGCGTCAACGGCCCTGATAGAAGTACCTTGAGATCATCTCGCAGTCCTTCATAGAAACGGTTCGTCTTCCGTTCCTCATCGCCAAAAGTAGGAGCTGCATAACGACCCAGCCTTGTGAACTCATGCAGATAATCATCCACATTTTGACTCCCTTGTTGCAGTCTGAGGAATTGATTTTCCAGTTCTATCTTCTCGGTCGACGGTAGGTACCGCGCCATGAACATTCTCGAGAATTCTTCAATAGAAACCTCTTCCAGCTGTCTTTCGACTAGATGGTGTTGCTCCACACCGTCCCACCACAGCCTTGCCTCGCCATCCAATAAGAAAGTGGCTATGGCGGTTTTCTGATCCGCTTCGGTTCTGGTTGACGAAAGGATCCGCTTAACGCGTGATAGCCAATCCTCCGCTTGCGATGGGGTTCCACCCCCAAAGAATAT
The DNA here is from genome assembly GCA_039513925.1 of Platanthera zijinensis. Taxonomy (NCBI): domain Eukaryota; kingdom Viridiplantae; phylum Streptophyta; class Magnoliopsida; order Asparagales; family Orchidaceae; genus Platanthera; species Platanthera zijinensis. The sequence goes on from CM077087.1 coordinate 116,802,326, forward strand.
TGGCGGATTGAAGCTCATCACGTGCTTCAGCTGACAATCCGTCGTACGCCTTGGTGGTCTAGGCTCCTCAGCCACCACAGGCACTGTCGCTCTCGCAGGTTCTTGCTCAATCTCCGGTGCTGGACGTTGTACCTGCCCTGCAGGTTGGGCATTTAGTGCGGCAAGCACCGCCTCGGTAACCAGCCGAATAGTTTCAGCAGATGGAGGTGTTGCAGGCGCCTCGCTTGGTGCCCTACTCTCCGCTGAACGTGTACGGGCTGACTGCCCTGCCCCACTCCTAGTCACCTAGATAAACAAAACCGACAAATAAGCGACAAGCACATTGCTAAAAAGCAATCATTTGAACATTTAACTTGTTCAAAACTGTGTATTTTCATTCCTAAGTGGACATTCATGGGTTCTTTTTCATGTTATAACGATGACGCACGTGATAGTGCTCACCACCCCTTAAAAGAATTCGTCCGCGAATTCTAATAAGCAAGACCGAAACCGTTAGTCTGATACCAATTTGTAACACCCCTATCCGTCACATGGCATATAGCAGTAGGTCCGCCGGGGCCCGACGCCATATACCGCAGACAGACCGTGGAGTTACGCATCGCATTATCATACTCACAATTTGAAAGACAACGTCCTACGCAACACCTAGCGGAAGCATTTTAGGTTATTAAAAAGAACCCAACAATAAGCATGAATGTCCACTAATGATAAAACCCATAGGAATGAAACGACTAAAATACACAAAACAGTCCTCGGCCTTAAGGCCTTACAAACATTGTTCTCTTAACCAAATAGTGTCTTTCATACATCGGCGCGCAGGCCGGCCAAACATGAATATGAAAAACAAAACTAAATCTTCAGCCTTCATGGGCTAGCGCTGCAACTTGGGCTTTAGCCTGCTATTTGCCGCTCGGCTCCGCAGCAGCACCTGTAAGAAGCAATCCACCGAAGAGGTGGCAATTTACACGAGTAACCGGTCAGCAATGCTGACCAAATTATAACGACCCCGCCCCGCAATTGCGGGACGACGGTGCTCCTTCCCTGCATAACAACTAACATAGCAATATATAAATCTATATAACTATTCGCCACAAGTGTCGGCACGCACGGCCGTACACCCCGTGCTCTCAGGGCACTAATTGGTGAATCCGGTCCGGACCCGGTCCGTTCCCGCGATTCCACCGTCGTCTCGTGGACGACAATTCTCGTGAGCAAATAGCCCTTTCAGCCGAAGCCTAGGCCCGTTTCCAGCCCCCCGGGAAGTCCCATGTACTTTAGGTCGCTTCTACCGAGACCACTTGGAATGGGTAGAGTTCCACCCGCCCGTTGCTCACTTCACCACGGCCATTTAGCCATCGGTGCGGGCCAAGTTTCTCCTCATTCCCACAATCGATCAAAACACGCACATAACCCCGTTATGTACCGATTTGCCCTCCAAGGCAACATCGTGGCGGCAATGCGATTCCGCCCAAGCTTTCCGGGTGCGCCTCGAGGTTAATCCCCAAGGATCCCTGTATGCAATCTACCGCGTAGAAATTTCGGAAAACTGAAATCATCGGCGCGGAGTCTTCTCCGACTATGCAATGCAACATCACCGATTCGGGCTAAACCCGAATGGGCTTCACACACAATGCCTACGCCCGTACTTCGATTCCGGGCTCTAACAACGGGGACTTTACATATCTACCCGAAGGGATTCCGCTCCTCAACGCTTACTCGCGAGAGGGGGATTTCCCCATGCAAAGGAAGAAGGGCGACTACACATGCCCTATGAAGAGGATCGTTACCCTCGTAGATTTTCGCGCGCCCGTCATGAAGAAGTAGACGGTTGAAAAGCTTCGCCTCGCTCTTGCCGTCGAGGATCCGGTCTCGGATCGTGATTCGGTGCTCCGGTGCTCCGCCGGCGGCCGGATCTCCTCTTCTCCTTCCTTGCTCTCCCTTCTCTCTAAACTTTTAGAAAGAGAGTCTAGGGTTTGAAATGAGGGTTTAGAACCCTTCAACCCTAAATTAAAAGTTTGGGCGGACCATCCTAGGCCGTTAGATGAGATTTGATGGAAAATCGGACGGCCACGGAGTCATTTTACGGATTCTGCACCCGTCCGCACGACCAGTGGCGCACGGTCAGTGGTCGTGCGCCCTATGTCAGTGATCGTGCGTTTTCGTTAAACAGGGATTTGACATTAAATTTTCTTTATGCACGACCAGTGGCGCACGGTCAGTGGTCGTGCGCCCTGTGGTCAGTGATCGTGCGCTAAGGGAAAAACTGCACAGTTCAACGCCCTTCCGCCGACGGTTACTCTACCGCGAGGCGTTAACTCCCACCGACTCCAGGACTGAACATGGGGTGTTACAACTCCAGCTCAATTGGTGATGAAGTTTGAAAGAACTCCATAGTTAAGCGTGCTTGGGCGAGAGTAGTACTGGGATGGGTGACCTCCTGGGAAGTCCCCGTACGGCCCAACTTAACTGTCGAGTTCGCTCATCAAAGGGAGGCTGTGGCCACCAACAACCCGCCCGTGGAGGGAGAGGGGTTGGGGTGCTTGGGCTGCAGCCCGGTAGCGACGCCTAGAGCGGAGCCGTGGCACTGCCACGTTGGATCGGCTAGGGTCGTTACAATAGGATGGAAGAGAAAAATCGTCCAAGTCAAAATTGACGAGAATCACTAAGTGATTCTCGCCGATTCGACTGGAATCATTAGTGATTCTTGTCGAATCGTCAAGAATCAGTCAGTGATTCTCGCCGACTTCATCCGGCTGACTGTCCTCTTACAAGAATTTTGCTAAGGCAGAATCGATGGGATTCACCATGTGATTCTTGCCGATTCGACAAGAATCACCTTGCATTCCCGCCGATTCCCTCCGGATGACCAGATATCCAACTGGAATTTTCCCAAGGCAAATTCGACGGGAATCGTGAGTGATTCCCGCCGAATTTGATGGGAATCACAAGCTATTCTTGCCAAATTTGCCTTAGGCAAAATTCCCGTCACTGGACCGAACCAAGTTCGCTATGCGCTGTTTTGGCTGAGACTAGGGCTTCTCCTTGTGGGCCCCACAACGGTCATTTAGGGTTGGCTTCTAGTATATATACTCGCATATTTGAACATACCGAGGATCGAACAATGGAGAATAAAACTGAGGCCGAGCGTGCCCTAGCTGATTGCAGAACTTCATCGGTCGCTGTCGCCGCTCGCAAGCTAGTCACCGCCACTGATCTCAAAGATTCTTTTATCTTCCGACGACAGTACCGAGGCAAGCCTAGCGTCTCACGCTTCTCTCTCGAGATCTCTCGTCTCTTGATTTGTTGAACGAGGATAGTTCTTCATTCCGAATCGATTGAGAATACTTATCTGATTGAGATCGTAGGTAGACCTTGCTTGCTTCGTCAAGAAGTTTGGATTTACAAAGAATCGCCGCCGAAACCACTTGTAGCCGACGATCTTGACAAGATCCTCTCCAAGAGAGTGCTCTGGTCGTTGAATCTTCGTCTCTTTCAAGAAAGCATCAACGAACGAAGAGCGACATCGGATTCTCCACAAGTTTGTTTTTATTTCTTGTACATTCAATATTTGTTTTTTGTAAAGGAATTGTATTCCTAGTTGTAAGGGTTGGGTGAAACCCGTTGTGTAGGAGTAGTGACTCCTTTGGTTGGAAGGGTTCCTTCCATAGTGTGAGGATTGGATTTCAATCTGGTTGGTGAAGTGACCGAGTCGTCCTTTGGTGGGAGATAGGTTGAAGGGGGAGAGTGGACGTACCCAAATCGGGGAACCAATATAATTGCTTGTGTGCTTTTCTGTGCTGTGTTTGTATATTTGATCAGGTAATTTAAATTCCGCAAAAGACTGCACGACACCTATTCCCCCCCCCCCCATAGGTGGATTTAGTTGACACTAGATACTTTTAAGTGGTATCAGAGCCAGGTTACTCATCAATAAGGTTAACACCTTGAGTAAGATCCTACTTCTAGTGTCAAGAAGAAAACAAGACTCAAGCATGGAGCAATACACTGATGTATCTCCTCAGAGACTCCCTGCCTGCACTAAAGAGTATTATCCCATCTGGAAAATTAGAGTTCAGTTTCATCTAGAGTCCATTGACCCTCGTGCGTCATTCAATATGGAAGAGGGTCCCTTCATTCCCATGAAAGCTTCCAGTTCTGGAGAAGATCTCCAAATCCTGAAGAGTACCGCAGAGATGTCTGAAACTGAGCTCTCACTATTCAACTTGGACAAGCTGGTACGACAGATCATCTCTGATATTTGGTCAGGGTGTTCTCTTATAAGATTGGATAAGTGCAAGACTGAAAAGTCCATGTGGGAAACAATCTCTGACCTCATGGAGGGAAAAAAGACTGTCGGGACTAAATGCCAGCAAGAGGATGAGGCATATATGGGGGTCCTCGTCTCTGATGATGAAAGTCAAGAACAACTTCTCAATATCAGGGCTCCAGTATCTCTATCTGAGACTGAAGAAGAGATTGAGGAATGCAGTTGTGATGAAGCAAAAACCTCAATCTCAGCAGACCACAACTCTAACCCTGATCAACACAATCAGGATCAGGTATCTTCCTCTTCCTTCTCCCTTCCTCTTGTATCTCCTGAAGATAAGAGAAGTTCAGAGGTTTGTCCCTCTTTTGATGCTAGGGAAATAGACAGTTTCAATCAAGAGATTGAAACTCTTGATTCCCTTCGTAATGCCCTTCAGAAGAGCAACTTGCTTATGGATAAACAAGCTATGGAAATTACTCAGTTGAGGACCATGATGGATCTCCTATTGGAAACCATCAAGGTGAAGGACTCAAAAAACTCGGATATAGAGTTTTCTCTAGAGACCAAGAAGAGAATAGTATCTAACTTTTCCAAGGTAGATGCTATTAAGAGAAAGGGAGAAAACGGGTGGATCTCACGAATTATAAAATCATGGAGAAATGGGGAAACTGTTTTAAGACCCCCCCCCCCCCCCCCCCCACACCGAGTTGGAAGGGCACGCATCATGACTTCAGGTATGACCATAAGAACAACTATTGTCACTACAAGAATGATCAGCCTTCATGTGGGAATACCCATAGTGCAAGTGCTGTTATTGCTACCCATGAGAAAATACATTTGGCTCATCATGAACCTTTTGTATTCACTGCCTCAGCCTCAACACTTCATGAGATTGCAGGAACCATCTCTCACAGTACCTCTCACCACCCTAGGACGCAGGGAAAGGGGGTTTGCAAACATGTAGCAAGTATCTATGGGGGACTTGGATGTGTGATGATTGAAAAAAGGCACAACCTCCCAGGCCTCATTACACTCACCACATGTTCTCCATCGACCCTCCTTCGTGTCTCGGTGTAAAGGGTAAATCTGAGAGCAGAACCTGCTCTACCCTTGTCAGACCTATGATCGTGACAAACTCAGTCAGTAGATCTGGTCAGAAAATGAGATACAATATTCATGAGTGCTGGTGTTGCGGCAAAGTGGGTCACTTTGCCATAGAATGTTGGCATAATCCTTCTGTGGCAAGGGCAAGGGTATGTCCACATTCCTTGGCTAGAGATTGCCTTCCTGACAAAAATCCTGTAGGAAGGCATCCTGTATTTTATGCTGACAAGAACCTAGGACCCAATACATATTGGGTTCCTAAGGTAAGGTAACTCTATTTTGCAGGATAGTTTAGGTACCCATAAACATGATGGGACCTAGACAAGAGATGTTCCAGGCTTGCTATGGAATAAGGAATTTTGGAAAAGATATAATGCGCTACCACTTCATTCGGGAGCAAGTGAAAAACAAAGATATCTCTCTCTGTTATGTCCTCACGGATAAGCAGGTTGCAGATATCTTCACAAAGCCCCTAGACGAGGCCAAGTTCAGTCTCTTAAAAAACTGAACTCGGCATGCTGAACTATGAAGATTGAAGACTGAAGGGCTCAAGGCTCTTAGATCAAGGGGGAGCATCAGCAAGGAACTCAAGATCGAGCACAGATGCAAGAACTGAGGGGGAGCATTTGGCTCCAAGTGAAGTCCCAGATTTGCAGAAGCCGAAAAGGGAGAGATTACCCTCTCGGCTAAGGCTAAGGTGGCTGCCCACTTTAAGTATGCTCTAAGTAAAATGGTCATGAATTTCACTCTCAACTGAATTTTCATTGTATGATTTTCGTTCCCATCTGTTCCGTTCACCTTAGCTTCTAGGGTTTAGGCTTCTTCAAATAGGAGGAGATTGTTGGGTATCGTATCAACAATGTACCTGATTTGAAGAAGGCCCTAGACAGGCTAAGTTGAATTGACAATGTATTTGATGATTTTCTATCAAGTTGTGCTTGCAGTTATTCCATGCTAAGTACACACAAATGTTAGGGTGCAGTGGGTCAATATACACGGGTCTGCACAACGTAATCTCTCTTTGAGCAGATCAGTGTGTTGACTCACGTGTGCTCTCTCTATTGGAGTGTACTTATTTTCCAATACAGGGTCAAGATAGATCAAGAGCAGAAGAGGAGCAAAAATGGGTCAAAGACCAAGTTCATAGGAAGGAAGAGAAAAATCGTCCAAGTCAAAGTCGACAGGAATCACTAAGTGATTCTCGCCGATTCAATGAGAAACATTAGTGATTCTCGCCGAATCATCGAGAATCAATTAGTGATTCCCTCCGACTTCATCCGGCTGACTGTCCTACTACAAGAATTTTGCTAAGGCAGAATAGACGGGAATCACCAATTGATTCTCGCCGATTTGACGAGAATCACCTTGCATTCTCGCCGATTCCCTCCGGATGACCAGATATCAAACTGGAATTCTGCCAAGGCAAATTCGACGGGAATCATGAGTGATTCCCGCTGACTTCGATGGGAATCACCGGCGATTCTCGCCGAATTTGCCTTAGGAAAAATTCCCGTTCGCTGGACCGAACCAAGTTCGTTGTGCGCTCTTTTGGCCGGGACTAGGGCTTCTTCTTGTGGGCCCCACAACGGTCATTTAGGGTAGGCTTCTAGTATATATACTCACGTATTTGAACATACCGAGGATCAAACAATGGAGAATAAAACCGAGGCCGAGTGTGCCCTAGCCGATCACGGAACTTGACCAGTCGTCGTCGCCGCTCGCAAGCTAGTCGCCGCCGCTTATATAAGAGATTCTTTGATCTTCCGACGACAGTACCGAGGCAAGCCTAGCATCTCAAGCTTCTCTCTGGAGATCTTTTGTCTCTCGATTTGTTGAAAGACGATAGTTCTTCATTCCGAATCGATTGAGATGACTGATCCGATTGAGATCATTGATAGACCTTGCTTGCTTCGTCAAGAAGTTTGGATCTACAAAGCATCGCCGCCGCAACCACTTGCCTCCGCCGATCTTGATAAGATCCTCTCCATGAGAGTACTCTAGTCGTGGACTCTTTGTCTCTTTCAGGAAAGCATCAACGAACGAAGAGCGACATCGGATTCTCCACAAGTTTTTTTGTACTTCATATACATTCAATTTTTGTTATGTTGTAAAGGAATTTTATTCCTAGTTGTAAGGGTTGGGTGCAACCCGTAGTGGAGGAGTAGTGACTCCTTTGGTTAGAAGGATTCCTTCCGTGGTGTGAGGATTGGATTTCAATCCGGTTGGTGAAGTGACCGAGTCGTCCCTTGGTGGGAGATAGGTCGAAGGGGGACAGTGAATGTACCCAAATCGGGGAACCACTATAATTGCTTGTGTGCTTTTATGTGCTGTGTGTGTTTATTTGTGCAGGTAATAAAAATTCCGCAAAAGACTGCATGACACATTCCCCCCCCCCCATAGGTGGATTTAGTCTACACTAGATACTTTAACAAAGCAACGGTCAGCATTCAGCTGACCAATTATAATGACCCTACCCCCTGCCCGGGGTAGTGGTTTCTTCCCTGCATGCAGTGACATCACAATATACATATCACACAACAAGTGCACTCAGGCACAACAACACATACACACGTTGGCCTTCGTGCCAGATGCACTGTGCTCTCAGGGCATGCTTACGGTGTAGCAAAAACCTCAAGGTCCCACCACCGAATCGAGGTGTTAGCTTGTTTGCCTGGCATCTCCTGGCAACACTTGCCCATTCAGATCGACCCACAAAGGTGTAACAAGCCGGGTATGGTCAAAGCCCCCCATTTATCATGCTATAAATTGACCTGCTTGATCGACCCACAAAGGTGTAACAAGCCGGGGAAAACGAACCCTAAGCATTGGTACCAAACGATCTCTTACACTGAATAGATCAACCCACAAAGGTGTAACAATCTGGGGAAAATGACCCCTAAGCATTCCTACCAATTAATCCCTCTCAATACATCCAACACACAGCTCGTAAAGGCCGCATAATCCAATTCATCACACAGCATACAATCAAAGGAGCTATGCAAAGCCTCCATACCACAAGTATAGAGCGTCCTCACAATCTCCGCAAGCTATTTGATTTATACACGGAGGCTTCTCCGGTTCTCAACTTCACCGATCTAGACTACCCGTCAAGATAGGCTTCACACAGTATGTCTATACCGTACTACACATTTCCGGCTCTAGATGCAGACTCAACCACTGGGATCTCTTATGATTTCCACCTCTTTGTGGAGGATCCCATATATATGTATAAATAAAGGCTTCACTTGCCCAAGAAGGAGATCGTTACCCTTGACGATCGCTTCGCCGCCATGGAAAACTATCCAAATGGAAATCACCGCGGCAGCCTTGCCTCCACAACACTGCACTTGGCTCTCGAAACGGACCGCTAAAGCTCCACCAGCGGCCGGAAAGCTTCTCCTTCTTCTTCCTCCAAGCTCTCCCTTCTCTCTTAACTTTAGAAAGAGAATGACACAACTCAAATGAGTTTTCTCCCTCTCAAATCCGGCCTTATAAACACAGGGAACAGCCTGGACCATTGTTTCTTGGTCAAAGAAAATGGAAGGCTCAGATTTGCCCTGAAATTGAATTTCCTGGGCCAAACATGGGTTGTGGCACGCCCGTGTCCCAGGCCGTGTTTCTGAAGCGGTGCACGATTGACTTAAAAAAACCAGAAGATGGGTAGCGAGATGCCCGTGTCAAACCTGACACGCCCGTGTCACCCAGTACATGACCGTGTGCTTGTTCGTGTCACCCCTACAACTCGATCTCCAAAATCACCCGAGAGCAACAAGGCTAAGGCACACACCTGTGTCCTTAGCTGTGTGCCAAACACGCCCTGTGACACACCCGTGTCATAGGCAGTGTCCTCCTCGGACACAACTGGCCCTCAGGTAAGCTAGACACACCCTGGTATACGCACGTGTCCCTGACCGTGTACATTTGACACGCCCTGAGACACGCCCGTGTCTCAGGCCGTGTAGGCCAACCTAAACTCCAATTTTTGCTTTTGATATTTCTGGGGTGTTATAATCCTACCCTCCTTAAAATAAATTTTGCCCCGAAATTTAGCGCAACACAAAAATAAACGCAACACTCTGAATACAAAGCACAAGTGTTTTCACAAACACATACAATATGTACAAAGTACAACCTACAAGCACTAAAGTGCACCCTCCACTTTATTTTCACTCATTTGCGTCTCTAAGAACCTTTTTGACAGCCTCCTGCAACTCCAGGTTAAACACTCGAGGCTGTTGCACTTCATAATGTCAGCTTTGCGACTCCTGCACTCCGAGATTATACACTCGTGGTTGCGCCCGTAATGCAGACGATTCTGCCACAGCTTTTCCTTTTTCCTCATATGTTGCACCGGTCTTTTTCTCATCCTTTGCAACACCACTACAACAATTTCGAGCGAGATGCCACTTCATCCCACAAGTGAAACAGGTGCGAGATTCAACACGTCCTTGCCCAAACGTTGCTCCCGAAGCAACATTTGACTTAGCTTGTTCAGTAGGTCTGAACCTCTTTTTGTCCTGTTTCCTATACTCCGACTGTTCCGACTGCGGAACCTTGAACTCAGACATTTCCACCACCGAGCTCTTCTTGTCATGTACTCGTTTTAAGTCTTTTTCCAACGAACAGGATGTATCCACTAAGACTTTGAATTTGTGGTTCACTGAACTCGGAAGAGCCAACCGCAGCTCATCACGAAGTCCTTCATACAACTGATTCGTCTCCATCGCTTCTTACACAAACGTCGGCCCCACAAATCATCCTAACCTGGTGAACTCATGCAAGTAATCATCAACAGTACGCTCACCTTGCGCAAACCGTTGGAATTCGTTCTCCATAGCAATTCGCCTCGAGACTGGCAAATACTTTGCCCAAAATGTTCTGGAGAATTCCGCCATTGATATCTCCTACAGGGCTCTGCCTGCCAACTGGTGCAACTCAACTTCATCCCACCACAGTCTCGCGTCGCCTTCCAAAAGGAAAGTAGCTAACATGACTTTCTGTTCTTCATCAATCCTGAGCCCGGTCAGGATCCTCTTTACTCTCGCAAGCCAATTCTCCGCCTGCATTGGGGAAATCGCCCCGACAAACGTAGGTGGATGAAAATCCATAAACCTCTTTAGCTCCATATCAGCTAACTTCGTATCAATTCGAACCTCAACACATGCTTGCCTCACTTCAACCTGAACCGGCTCCACTGTAAGTTGTGCCTGCCCGATACGTTGTGCTTGCAGTAAGGAAAAGACCTCCTCCTCAACTAGGCATACAGTTTCTGCAGAAGGAGGAGGTTTAGGCACCTCAGCTGGTGCCGTACTCTCATCCGACCGTTGGGGATCAGACTACCCCGCTACAGTCCTTGTCACCTATAGGTGAACAAGAAATCATTAGCGTTCAATCCAAACCGGCAAACACGCCGAATACACTCCCTCACATTCCTAGTGGACATTCTTGAGTTCAATTATGTTCTCTCAAACAACCCTATCCTCTGATACCACTTTGTAACGCCCCCGTCCGTCACATGGAATATAACAGAGGGTGCGGTCGGGGCCCCATGCCATATTTCACAGATAGATAGCGACATCACGTGTGAATATCAAAACCTATCAACGCGCATCCAAACTCAAAGCATTCTTGCGGAAGATTAAACCTTATAAGAACCCAACAATGAATGTCCACTACATATATAAACCGCATTTATATATATATCACCAGGAATGTTTACAAACACAAATCGCTCACGGCCTTAAGGCCTTACAAGTTTCTCTTTACAACATATGTTTTCATACAACGACATGCAGGACATCCACACATGAAATCCAAAGCTTCGCACGGCCTTCGAGGGCCTACAAACAGCAGTAACAAAAGGGCTTCAGCCCGCTCAATCCAAACCAGCCCGCAAGAACCTGCATATGGACGTCCACCCCAAGTGTGATAAACAAAGTAATGGTCATCAATTAGCTGACCAATTATAACAACCCTACCCCCTGCCTGGGGTAGTGGTTCCTTCCCTGCATGCAGTGCAATCACAATATACATATCACACAATAAGTGTACTCAGGCACAAACAACACATACACACGTCGGCCTTCATATCAGACGGACCATGCTCTAAGGGAACGCTTACAGTGTACCGAAAACTTCAAGGTCCCACCACCGACTCGAGGTGTTAGCTTGTTAGCCTGGCACCTCCCAACAACACTTGCGCATTCAGATCGACCCACAAAGGTGTAACAAGCCGGGTAAGGTTGAAGCCCCCCATTTGCCTTGTTACCAATCGACCTGCTCGATCGACCCACAAAGGTGAAACAAGCCGAGGAAAATGACCCCTAAGCATTGGTACCAATCGATCGCTGACACTGACTTGATCAATCCACAAAGGTGTAACAATCCGAGGAAAATGACCCCAAAGCATTACTACCAATTGATCCCTCTCAATACATCAAACACACAGCTTGTAAATAGCTGCATAATCCAATTCATCACACAACATACAATCAAAGGAGCTATGCAAAGCTTCCTTAACACATGTATCGAGCGTCCTCACAATCTCCGCATGCTACTCGATTAATACACTGGGTCTTCTACGGTTCGCAACATCACAGATCTAGACTACCCATCCAGATAGGCTTCGCACAGCATACCTATGTCGTACTACATATTTCCGGCTCTAGATGCAGACTCAACCACTAGGATCGCTTAAGCTTTCCACCTTTTGGTGGAGGATCCCATATACATGCATAAAGAAAGGCTTCACTTGCCCAAGAAGGAGATCATTACCCTTGACGATCGCTTCAGCGCCATGGAAAACTAGCCGGATGGAAATCACTACAGCGGCCTTGCCTCCACAACGCTGCACTTGGCTCTCGAAACGGACTGCTGAAGCTCCACTGGCGGCCGAAAAGCTTATCCTTCTTCTTCCTCCAAGCTCTCCCTTCTTTCTTAACTTTAGAAAGAGAATGGAATAACTTAAATGAGTTTTCTCCATCTCAAATCCGGCATTATAAACCCAGGGAACAGCCTGCACCATTGGATCTTGGTCAAAGAAAATGGAAGGCTCAAATTAGCCCTGAAATTGAATTTCCTGGCCGAACACGGGTTGTGACACTTCCGTGTCCAAGACAGTGTTGCTAAAGCGGTGCACAACTAACTTAAAACAAACCAGAACACGGGTACCGACATGCCCGTGTTAAACCTAATATGCCCGTGTCACCCAGTACACGACTGTGTGCCTTGCCGTGTCACCCCAGCAACTCGATCTCCAAAATCACCCGAGAGTAACACGGCTATGGCACACGCCCGTGTCCTCAGCCATGTTCCAAACACACCCTGTGACACACCTGTATCACAGTCCATGTCCTCCTCGGACATAACTGGCCCTCAGCTAAGCTAGACACGCCTTGGTACATGCCCGTGTCCCAGGCCGTGTACACTTGACACGCCCTGAGACACGCCCGTGTCTCAGGCCGTGTCAGCCAACCTGAACTCCAATTTTGGCTTTTGAGATTTCTGGGGTGTTATATGTTGGACCCTATGGCCGCCCCCAGGTGCCTCTAAGACATTTGGGTTTGGTAGTTTGGTTTTGGACATTTTTGTTGCCGACACAGATCCATAGTTTTTACCAGTTTTAATGATTCACATGTTTTGGACCATATAGTTCCTGTTCCTCCTATAGTGTTAGCTTTAGTTGGTTGTTTTATTCTTCAAGTTTAAGCGAAGCATGGTAACTTCTCGCACTTAGTGCACTTTTCATATTTTACTAGCGACTATTTTCATAATTGTCTCTTTTGTTGATTATACATGCTGAGGTTGTCAGCATTTCTCTTGGTAGAGTTTGGTAAACCCTTCTATTTTCACTTGTTTATATATAATTGATTCCTTTTGCCACTTGTATTTTCTTGCTGAGGTGTTCTTTCTTTAAATGCCTCAGGTCATGGGCAATAGCTGGTTGAGTGGCTAGGTTGGTGTTGCTAGTGGACTACTGTGTTGAAGGGGTTTTCCTCAGCATTGTGAGATAGTGTATCGTTGCTTCTTGTTAGTACAGACATATATGCTCTTTAGTGGGTTCATGTCAGGTTGTTGATGCCCACTGGTGGTTTTCTTTTGGGATGTTAATTACTTTGCTAAGCTGCTTAGTTTGCGTCTTTGTTGTTGTTTTTACTAGCTCTATGGGGAATGCTTTATGCTAGGTTATATATTAGTTATTTTAACTTATAAAAAACATTACTACTAGTATTTCATACATGTCATATTTCTAAAACCAAAGTCACTATCTTCTAGCTAACGTAAAGACTATTTTCATACTTATACTAAACCTATATTCTTGCATACCATGAGTTGTCCACTAGGGATGTTTATACTCATGTAGCGTGTTAATCAACAAAATCAAAGTATATTCCACAGCATATAAGTATATTTTTACTCGTGACCTAGTTGATCCACCGTGCCGAGGTTTACGACCATCTTAACTTAAAATATGATTTCTTTCATTATAACTTATGAATTTCTTATAAAATATAGAGTTATAGTCTTGCCTGGGCGTCTGCAGTTATCCCATACACGACGTGGCATCACGACGCATGTTTTCTCCTTACTCAGCTATATCTTCCAATGCAGAGAAAATGCAGGTTGTAATAGTTGGTATCAGAGGGATGGGTTGTTAGATAATTGCTCGAGAAACCATCTCTAGTAAGTGTTAGTTGTCTATTGTCATTTCATAAACACACTGATGTGTCATCGATACGTCTTGGCTGAAGTACGAACATTACTCTCATAGCATGAGTAGAAGTATACAGTGCATATTATATAGTATGTGATTCATAATATGTGTTTGTATATGGATACACAATAGGTGGCAACATATGATGGTTATGTAGCATGAGATGCATAACCACCATCACATGGATGCCCATTAGAACATTTTCCTTTTCTTTGTTTGGGATGTTATGTTGTATGGGATGCATAACATTTCAAGTCTACATCGCTCATAACATGTATTAAGACCTTTATTAGAATAGATAGCACTATATGCATAACATAACATAGCATTAGCACACATGCCAAGCTAAAGGTTTAGATGATGATATATACACACACATGGTTTTAAAGTAAAAAGAATAAGAAATCATCCATTCATGGTCTATGCACTTGTGATAATAGGATGATTTTATATCATCTTAAGTTTTACATGACATCATTATTTAAAATCCTAGAGCAAGTTAGCAGCTTTAGCAAGTACTTAAGCATGTATTATCTAGACTATGTTGTTTGGATCTAGTAGTTGTGGTTGGTTTTGATTAGTTGTTTATTGTTCTTTTAGTATGGCGCCCAAGCGTGTAGCGACTCGGTTGCCTCCCAAATCAGACGGCGAGTCTTCGGGTGTGTAGAGCGAGGAAGTGATCGAAAATCTGTGGCAGAGCAATGAGGCTTTGTTGAGGAAAATGGTGGAGATTAAGTCGCAGATCCAAGCATTATTATTGGTTATGTAAGGACTGCTACCGCAAGTGCAGGACCTAGCTTTTGTTCAAACTGTTTGTAACGCACCTAGCCGATTAGACGTCACAATTTCATGGCTCCACTCTAGGTGACGCTATTGGGCTACAGCCTAAGAACCCCAACCCCTCTCTAGTCCACCGGCGGGTTGTTGGTGCCACGGCCTCCCTTTGATGAGTCAAACTCGATATTCAAGCGTGCACCACGTGGACTTCCCAAGATGTCACCCATCCCAGCACTACTCCAGCCCGAGCACGCTTAACTATGGAGTTCTTTCAACTCTCATCCCCAATAGAGCTGCAGCTCAATTGGTGATGAGATTTGAAAGAACTCCATAGTTAAGCGTGCTCGGGATGGATTTGTACTGGTATGGGTGACATCATGGGAATTCCCCATGGTGCGCGCTTAACTATCGATTTTGTCTCATCAAAGGGAGGTTGTGGACACCAACAACCTTCCAGTAGACCTTAGAAGGGTTGAGGTGCTTGGGTTGCAGCCCGGTATTGTCACCTAGAGAAGAGTCGTGACATTGTCATGTTAGATCGGCTAGGGGCGTTACAATAGTGCACTTTTTTATTGTAATGCCCCTAGATGATCTAATGAGACAATGTCACAGCTCCACTCTAGGCGATGCTACCGGGCTGCAACCCAAGCACCCCAACCCCTCTCCATCCCAAAGGAGGGTTGTTGATGGCCACTACCTCCCTTTTATGAGTGAACTCGACTGTTAAGTTGGGCTGTACAGGGACTTCCCAGGAGGTCACCCATCCCAGTACTACTCTCGCTCAAGCATGCTTAAATATGGATTTCCTTCACTTCTCATCACCAGTTGAGCGTGTACTTCACTGTGCATGGCTCGACAATCATTGAGTGCGGCGATACGGCATTGGGCACAGGCATTTCCCAGGGTAGGTTCTGCTCAGTTTCTATGGCATTGAGTGGCACTGAGTGGAGTTGAGGCATTTTGTGTAGACAACGGCCTGTGACACGGGCGTGTCACAGGGGAGAGTTTTACAAACGGCCAAGGAAATGGGCGTGTTCCTTAGCTGTGTGCTTCTCGGGAGAGTTGGTCCTGTGTCAAGTGAGGAATACGCCCCTGAACACGGGCGTATGCTTACTGAAACAGGCATGTCAAGGCTTGACACGAGACTATCATAGCCCGTGTTATGGCCTTTATTGAGTCGGTTCCTTACCTCTTAGGAGAACATGGACTGTGATACAGGCGTGTCACAAGCCGTGTCAGCCAAAAAAAATGATTAAAGGGAAAATCTTGGCCTTCCAATTCCTTCTATTTAGATCTTGTGTTCCAAGCCTATTCCTGCAGTGATAAGACCATGGAATGAGATGTCTTTCTCATTTGGTCTTAGATAACTCTCTTTATAAGCAAGAGAGAAGGGAGATCTTGGAGGAGGAAGAAGAAGAGGATTCCGGCCACAGGTGGAGCTTCAACGGTCCGACTCAAGATCCGAGGCCAGCATTGTGGAGGAATGGCAATCGCGGTGATTACCATCCAGCTAGTTTCTCCATGGCTCTGAAGCAATCGTCAAGGGTAACGATCTCCTTCTTGTACAAATGAAGTCCTACTTTATCCATGTGCATGGGATCCTCAACCAAGAGGTGGAAAGCATAAGTGATTCCAGCGGTTGATTCCTCATCTAGATTCAGAAATTTTAGTACGACATATGCATGATGTGTGAAGCCAATCTGGACTTTTATTCTTGATTGGTGATGCTTATAGTGCGAACTGAAGAAGACTCCGTGTATATAACGAGTAGCTTGCGGAGATGGTGAGAATGCTTGTAAATTATGGTAAGGAAGCTTTGTAATGCTCCTTTGGTTGTATGCTCTGCTTGTGCTGAGAGATGGATTGGGACGAAAGTGGCACTGTATGCTCGTGTTATGAGAGATTGACTGGTAGCAATGCAGATGTGTGGTTTCACGGGCTTGTTAACCTATTGTGGGAAGTTGATCTAGAGATACTATGTACCTGCGTTGTGAGAGGTCGATTAGTGTCAATGCATATGTGTAATTTCACGAGCTTGTAACACTACGAAGGTAGGTCGACCTATAGTGCTCACTGATTGCCATGAGGTGAACGCCTCTGAGTGGTTTGGGTGTGTGAGGTCTTCAACAAGGATTTGGAGGTTTATGCCCGGCCAAAAGCTAAGCACCTCAAATTGGTGGTGGGACCTAGAGGTTATCGGTACACCATAAGCGTGCCCTGAGTGCACGGAGCGTCTGGCATAAAGGCTAGTGTTTGTGATGTGATTGTAGCAGATATATATATATGTTGTGAATATATTATATGCAGGGAAGGAACCACTGCCCCAGGTAAGGGGTAGGGTCGTTATAATTGGTCAGTTGAATGCTGACCGTTGCTTTGTTGATCACCCTTGGGGTGGACGTCCATATGTAGGTATTGCGGACTTATTTGATTGAGTGGGCTGAAGACCATGCTGCTGCTGCTTGTAGGCCCTCGAAGGCGGTGCGAAGCTTGGGATTTCAAGTGTGGCCGGCCTGCGTGTCGATGTATGAAATCATATTGTGTAAAGAGCAACTTGTAAGGCCTTAAGGCTCTGGGTCTTTGAGTAGTAAACATTCCTAGTGTTATATATAAATGGGTTGTTTATATATTTATAGTGGACCTTCACTGGTTGAGTTCGTTCATATGTAAACTTTTGCTAGAATGCTCTGGGTTAGGGTACGATGGTATTTTGCTATTAACCTTTGACCTCGCCGTCTGTTTGTGGCATATAATGTGGGGCCCCGGCCGGATCATCTATTATATGTTATTTAATGGGTCGGGTTATTACACTGTTCATGTTCCTGTTCCCCCTTCTCCTCTAGTGCCCCCGGTTTTTCTTCCATGAGAGATGACTTTTATCTCGGATTTACAGTGATTAGGACCTCCTTCGTAAGATGGTCGAGCGGATTTCATGGCTTTGGACGATTGGCTTATAGCAATCGAGGAGATGTTCTCACACTAAGGAGTTTCTGATGATTAGAGAGTAATGATCGCTGCATATCAGCTTAAGGGCTTGGAAAAAAGTTGGTGGATGAGAGAGAAGGAGAATCTTAAGGATGGGTTGTCCTGGGAATCCTTTAAGGAGTTGCTACTAAAGAAGTTTCTACCATCGGTCGAGAGAGACCGTTTGATGAATGATTTCTTACACCTTATGCAAATACAACTTACTGTTACTGAGTACAAGGTGGAGTTCAGCAAACTAAGCCGATTTGCCCCGAACATGGTGTCTTCAGAGTCAATCCAAGTTAAACGATTTCTGGGTGATCATAGAAATGACATCCATCAGCTAGCTAGTACTTATGTATCTGAAATCTATACTGAAGTTGTGGAGGCTACTTTGGAGTTTGAGGCGATTGACAATGCCAAGAATTGAGGTCAACAAATTATAAAGGATAAGAGAGAGACCGTTGAAGGTAAGAGTTCACAAGAATTCGACGTTTCATTGAGGAAAAGAAGAAAAGAGGTATGCAGTTTCTTTGGCTGACTAGGCCTTACATTTGGGAAATGTTTCAATAGAATAGGAGGTCAGAAGTAGGAGCGGGTGCATGTAATTAAAGTGATACTAAGGGAGATTTAGTCTGTTCTGCATTTAAGAAAAGGGGCTTGACGCTACCCATTATTGGGGGAAGAAAATATGTTGTTTTCAGTGCGGGCATGGAGGACATTTCAGGTCAAAATGCCCACAGGCTCAACCCCTATTGCAACCAGTTTTACATCAGGCCTTTCCACCACTACAACTATTGGACAAGGGGAAGGGCAAGCCGAACGTTGTATCCTTGGAGGAAGCTTAGATGTCTTCTCAAGTTATTTAAGGTTAGATCAAAATTTAGTTCTATCTTTTAGTTTGTAGCTGTAGTTTCGACCTACATTTCCTTAGGTTCGTGTACGATTTTGTAGGAAGGTTTAAGGTAAAGAATCGCTCAGCGTGTATTCTGTTCGATTCCAGCACTACCCACTCATTTGTTGCTAGGTCCTTCGTAGAGCATCATCGTTTGACTCTTGATCGGGTTAGTGACGCGTTTAGTATCAAGTTTCATTCTAGTGATTCTGTGGTATCAGACCAAAGTATTCAGAGTTGTCCGATTCTATTAGGTGATTTTCTAGCAGTTGTTGATTTGAAGGTGATAGACCTGGAAGATTTTGATGTGATCTTGAGCATCAACTGGTTGTCTAGATATTATGATGTTATCCAGTGAAAGGTTAAGCGCTGGGACTTCAAGATGGACAACAGTAAACACAGGAGTGCTTATGGTTATCCACGCCAAGTTTCTCCATTGGTTTCTGCAGTATATGCTCGGAAGCTTTTAGATTCCAGCGGTTTTTCTTATTTGGTTTATGTTTTGGAAACCTTGGTTGGTTTGCTGGGTATCATGGAGATCCCCGTGGTGCGTGAGTTTCCAGATGTATTTCCTTATAATCTTCCCGGTGTTCCGCCTGAGAGAGACGTGTAGTTCGTCACTGATTTGGAGCCAGGTACCCGTCCATTTGCTAAAGCGTTGTATCGAATGGCCCTGCGTGAACTTGAGGAGTTGCGTATCGAGTTGGATGACTTTCTTCCGAATGGTTTAATTAGGCTGAGTTCATCTCCTTGGGGTGCTCTTGTTTTGTTTGTAAAGAAAAAGGATGGATCGATGAGGATGTGCATTGATTATAGAGAACTGAACAAGGTGACAATTAAGAACAGGTATCCCCTGATGAGAATAGATGATTTGTTTTATTAATTGCGTGGTATTTCTATGATATCGAAGATTGACCTTTGTTCAGGCTACCACTAGTTGAGTATTCGTGAGAGGTTATCCCACGGACTGCTTTTTGTTCCCAGTACGGACATTTTGAGTTCTTGGTGATGTCTTTTGGTTTGACGAAAGCACCCTCTGCCTTTATGGATATGATTAATTGGGTATTAAGGGACTTTCTGGACTGTTTTGTGGTCTTGTTTGTAGATGTTGTTCTGGTGTACTCCCGTAGTGTTGTGGAGAATGCCCAGCACTTGCAGTTAGTTCTGTCTTCTTTGAGGGAGCATAAGCTATTTACTAAGCTGAGCAAATATGAGTTTTGGTCGCCTCAGGTTTCCTTCTTTGGTTATGTGGTTAATAAGGACGGAATTTCTATTGACCCAGAGAAGATAGCTGCTTTTTTGGATTGGAATAAGCCTGCCACTCGCAAAGAGATAAAAACTTCCTAGAGCTAGCTGGTTATTATAGATGGTTTGTAGAGGGTTTCTTTACGTTGTCTGTGTCATTGACTAAACTAAAGTAGAAGAACACAGCTTTTGTGTGGAGCCATAAGTGCGAGGAAGCTTTTCTGGAATTGAAGAGGAGATTGTGCTCTGCTCTAGTGTTGACCTTGCCTACCGAAGGGATAGAGTATGTTGTTTACGTGGACGCATCGCACATGGGACTTGGTTGCGTGTCGATGCAAGAGGGCAAAGTAATAGTCTATGGGTCGAGGCAGTTAAAGATTCATGAAAGGAATTACCTTACGCATGATTTAGTGTTTGAAGCTCTCATTTATGCCCTTAAGTTGTGGAGATACCTATTATATTGCACATTGTGTAAGATTTACACAGATCATAAGAGTTTAAAGTATGTTTTCACTCAAAAGGACATGAACTTGCTCCAGCGGATATGGTTAGAGTATGATGCAGATTATGATGTTGAGATCCAATATCATTCGAGCAAAGATAACGTGGTAGCCGATGTCTTGAGTAGAAAGACAGCTAAAATCTTTAATCTTTCTGTTGATTCCTTGCTTGAAGAATTTCTGATGATGAATATTTTTGTTGGGAGTTGTAACTCGCCATGTAGTTGGGAGGTAGCTGAGCCTTCAAGGATTACACTCACCAGACTGCATTAGAAGGAAGATCCTGATTTATTGCACCTTTACAATAAAACCTAGAAAGGGGAGTTGCCGGAATTTTCGATCGATGACGCGGGTACTTTAAAGTACCGCGATAGATTTTGTATGACAATGTTGAAGATATTTGAGTTAAGTTGTGATGCGAGGCTCATGGTTCTCGTGTTGTCTATATCCCTGGTTCTACTAAGATGTATCAAGATCTAAAGCAGATTGCCTGGTCATATAGAATCAAGGGTGATATTGCTAAATTTGAATAAGAATGTTTCAAGTGCAAGCTTGTTAAGGCTGATCATGGAAGGCCTCGAGGCAAGTTAACACCCTAAGAGATTCCATGTTGGAAGTGGGTGAGTATTTCAATGGACTTTATTACATGTTTGCCGAGATCTCCCAGGGGGGCATGATTCTGTGTGTTATAGTGGATAGATTGACGAAGTGTGCTAACTTTGTGCCTTTTAAGATTGATTACCCCATGAAGAAGATTGCTGAGTTATTCTTTGAAGAGGTTATCAGGCTGCATGGAGTTCCTGATAGTATTATATCGGATCGATACTCCACGTTTACCTCTTTCTTTTAGAAGAGTTTATAAGAAGGATTGGCTACCGATCATAAGTATTCCAATGCTTATCATCCGCAAACTAATGGTCGAACAGAGAGAGTAAATCAGATCGTGGATGATATGATCAGATGTTATATTTTAGACCACTGGGGAGCGTGGGACGAGCTTTTGAGATTTATGGAGTTTGCATATAATAACAGTTATCACGAAAGTTTACAAATTACCCCATTCGATTCTTTGTGTGGGAGGCATTGCAGAACTCCCTTGTTTTGGGCCGAGGTTGGTGAGAGACTATTGTTGGGACCTAAAGAGTTAGAAGAGATGAATTTTTCTATAAAGCTGATTCGAGAGAAGCTTCAGAGAGCTCAAGAGCGCTATGAGAAGAATTCAAATCGACGAAGGACTGATTTGGAGTTTACTGTTGGGGATATGGTGTTTCTTAAGGTTTCCCCGATGTATACTGTTAAGAGGTCTTGTAAGAACCATAATTTTGACCCGAGGTGAATGAAAGAAAAGTGAGATAATCTCTGACGAACTCTAGAGGATGGGGGGGGTGAATAGAGTTAATAAAATCTTTTATTTCTATTTTTACTGACAAGAGTTATCTTTAGAAAATAGATGAGTATATGTATATGTATGTGCAGTAATATCAAAGAAACTAAGATAAACTAAACAACACTAATATCATAGCACAAGCACAAATAAAGAAGAAAAGCAACATAGACAACACAAGAAAGTTTATAGTGGTTCCCAATTGGGTACATCAACTCTTCTACCACCCTAGGTAGGAATCCACTGCAGGTTTTGATCAGGTGTCTGCAGCCAATAAGCTTTTGATCAGGTGCCCAAAAACCAACCCAAGTCTTTTGGAACGAGACTTATGAACCAGAATAATTTTGAAGGGAATTAAAACCCTTTATAGAGGTGGGGAAAAGTTTGATGGTAGTCTTCTTTTCTCAAATCAAATGAGAAGACTAAGTGGATTGAGATGCTGTCAAAGATCACCCTGAGATGTTGCAATGTTCTGGCTGAGAAGCTTTGCACTAGGGTGAGTAGGTCTTCAGCAAGGAGTCCAAGTCAAGAGATCTGTTGACCTATAAGAAAAGTTGTCAGAGAAAGATCCTGGAGCTGAAGTTGATATGGAAGATTCTTGATCTTGAATAGTAATTCTTCCTTCTTCTTCTTCTGAAAATACTTTGTCTGTTAGAGCTTCTCTCTGAATGGTGTACTTGACTTCTATTGCTTTGAGAATTCTATCTGTGTGTAAGATATTGAGTTCTCTCTTGCTCTATTAGTTGTTTGGAATGAATGTGAGTATATCAGAATGATAATCGAGACGTTGAGGGAATTCAAAATCTGCAATTAATGAGAGCAAGAAATCTTGGAAGGAAAACAACAAGTATGCTGTTAATATTCCATTCTAAGTCTGTCCCGAGATATCAGTAATTAATTCTCTTGTGAATACCTGTAATCAATACTGCCAGTAACTGCTCAATACATAGGGAATATGTTAATTGATTATCCAGGAAATTAATAACTCATAATAAATATACTATGGAGACAAATATGGAAGGAATAAATAACAAGATGACTCACAGTTTTCGTCGACCATAGAAAGTCATTTCTTCGATCTCAGCCTTGCGACAACTGCATTAAAAAAGTTTGTTCTGAGTTTGTGCTCCATGTTCGTTGAACATAGAACATGGCTAAACTGAAATCGCTGAGCAGAGATATAGTTTGATCCACACTTGATGATCGTCGACCACAGAATTAGTTCTAAGTTGGTAGTTCGTTGACCTGAGCTAACAGTTCGTCACGCTCAGAATAGAGAAGATATATTCTAAAATCTCATAGCTGAGCTCTGCGATCGTTGAGCTGAGTTCGACGAAATTCGAACTAATAATCAGTCTTTACAAACTTCTTCAGAAGGAAAATTTCTGTGGATTTCTTCAGGCTGGTCCAAGATGTTCTTATTCTAGAGGAATGACTTAAAGACTACAAACAAAATAAAGACCAATTCTATACAATAAGGGTCACACAAAAAGCCTATGAAGTGTACCTAGCCCAAATCAACTTTAGGGGATCCAACAATCTCCCCCTATTTGGGTGAGGTAACTTCAGAAGAAAAAAAACACCGAAAAACATAGCATAAAATAGGAAGCTGAAAGAATTAATAAGCTATCAGCAGTATAAATAAGCTATGGTACAGATTGTTCGGAGCATATAACTTAAATAGAAAACAAATAGTTCATTTAGAGTCCTTGGGAGGGGCATAAGATTTATCAAACTTGATTACCCTGTTAGGATCCCTAGCTTCTCATATAGTCATTTTCATATCTGCATCTCCTATAGTTCTCTGATCAACTACTCTAGGAACAACAACTTCGTCATGGAGCATCTCCCCGTGCATGGTTTCAGATGGAGCTGAAGCCATGCCACTGAATGAAGAAGGGTGAGGGATGAAGATGGAAGAAAGCAGAGAGGTTAGGGATGAAATGGAATTCACAAGAGTGGCTATCTCTTTTGCTATTAATTCCTGTAGGAGGGGACTAAGCTGGGGAATGAGGGTGGAGATGAAAGAGTTGTAGAATGTCCTGAAAGATTTGATCTGAGAGCTGGAAGGAGACGAAATCAATGTCAAAACCTGAATCGAACTTCATTCCGGCTAGAAGAGATCAAGAAACTGCCTTATTTTCGAGAGAATAATGGAGCACCTGTAAAAAAATGACAAACGATCAAGTGCAGGAGGGAAAATTCTGAAAGCACGGGACAGAGCTCGAAGAAGAAAGCCTATTAAAGGTTTTCAGAATATGAAATGACAGGCTCTACCCTGCGAAAATAAAAGAATCTTCGATCTTAGGTCGACGAAAAATTTCATGAAGAGGAAATTCGTCGATCTCAGAACGAAGAGGGGGAAAGATCTCGTCATCCTCAGAAAACTTTCCTAAAGTAGGTTTGTCGATCTCTGGTTGACGAAGTTTACTTTACACAAAGATTTCATCAATCTCCGGTCGACGATTTCTTAACGAAAAGATAGCGATTCGTCGATCCTAGGTCGACGAATGTTGGTCAGATCGATTGCACACTAAGATAGATTTAAAATTAATCCTTGATATTCATAATCCCAAGCTGATTCATAAAGAACAGATGTTTTGTTTCATCCAAGGGCTTGGTGAAGATATCTGCCTTTTGCAAATCAGTGGGGAAAAATAAAAGTTTTATTTTCTATTTGTTTGCACAGTCTCTAATGATGATTCCTTATATCTATATGCTTTGTTCTTGAATGATGCACTGGATTATGCGCTATTGATATTGCACTTGTGTTATTACAGAATATTATTGAATTATTTATGTTGACACAATATTCTAAGAGTTGGTTTTGTATCCATAAATTTTGTGAACAGCAACTGACTGCAACCATATATTCAGCCTCAGCAGTTGATGTTGAAATAGAAGATTGTTTATTACAAAACCACGACACTTGTGTGTCACCTAAGAACTGACAAGTTCCAGAGGTACTTTTCCTGTCCACTCTACATCCAGCATAGTCAGCATCTGTAAATCTAGTTAGCTAAAATGCTGACTCTATTAGATACTAGAGTCCTAGATTCGGACAACCTTTTATATATCTTAAAATCCTTTTTATGAAAATAATGTGGGATTCTTTAGGGCTCACTTGGAACCTAGAACAAAGACATGTAGCAAAAATAATATCAGGTCTGCTTGCTGTTAGATATAGTAGGGATCCAACAATGGCCCTATACCTAGTTTGATCAACATGTTTTCCATGTTCATCTGAGTCTACAACAACATTGGCAACCAAAGGAGTCTTTATAGGAGAAGCATCAGGCATCCCAAACTTCTTAACAAGCTCATTGGCATATTTGGATATTGAAATAAAAATTCCATAAAAAGTTTGTTTCACTTGGAGACCAAGGAAATAAGATAGCTTTCCCCTTCTACTCATCTCAAATTTGGAATGCATTAGATAAGAAAATCTTTTGCAAAATATGGGATCAGTAGAACTAAATATTATGTTATCTATATATATTTCCACAAACAGTATTTTATCATGATGCAATTTAGTAAATAAAGTCTTATCTACCATATCTCTTGAAAAACCATGCTCTAAAAGAAAGCTGTCTAAGGTCTCATACAAAGCTCTTGGAGCTTGCTATAAACCATAGAGAGCTTTATGCAATTTAAACACATAAGAGGGATGATTTGGAGAAACAAAACCTGGAGGTTATTCAACATAAACCTCTTATTTAAGTTCCCCATTTAAGAAAACACTCTTGACATGCATTTTGTAGACCTTGAACTTTTTGAATGCAACATAAGACAAAAATATCCTTATAGCTTCTAGCCTGGCAACTAGAGCAAAGGTTTGATCATATTCAATCCCTTCCTCTTGCCTATATCCTTGAGTAACAAGCCTAGCCTTGTTCCTCACAATCACACCTTGGGCATCAAGCTTATTTCTGAATACCCACTTGGTCCCAATTACAGGGTAGCCCTTAGGCCTTTGAACCAAGTACCAAACTCTACATTTCTCAAACTGATTGAGCTCCTCTTTCATTGCAATGATCCAGTTGGAATCTTGCTCTGCTTCAGTTATGGATTGAGGCTCAATTTGAGAGAGGAAACATGCATGCATCATATCATGGTTGAGTTGATGTCTTATCTTACACCCACTCACATGTCTGCAATCACTTGAGATCTAGGATTATCCCTTATTGTTACAAGGTTAGTTAGTGGAGCTTGTTCAGCAACAACAATTGGAGTGAATTCCTCTTGTGGAATTACTTCTGTTGTTGTAGGGAGTTCAACTGCTTCCACAGTTTCTTCATCGCTTTCTTCAGTGACTTGTTGAGAAGGATGAGATACAACCTTGAGGACAAATTAAAGTAATAAAATTTCTCACACAAGTGGGTACCTGCAAGGAGTCTTTGGTAGAAATCTCTTTCTCCTTATAAAACATGTTAGCCTCATAAAATATAACATGCATAGATTCTTCTATTTTCAATGTAGATTTATTAAAGACCCTATAAACTTTGCTTACTTGGGAATATCCTAGAAAAATTCACACTGCAGCCTTTGCTTCAAACTTTCTAATATACTTTTTGTCATTATTATGAATATAACATACACAACCAAAAACTTTAAAATATGTGATTATTGGTTTCTTCCCTTTGAGTAATTCATAGGGAGTCTTATGTTTTAGTTTCTGTATTAAGCTCTTATTCAGGACATAGTTTGATGTGCTCATTGCCTCTACCCAATAGGATTGAGACATGTAAGCATATGCAAGTAATGTGCCTGCAACTTTAATGAGTTTTCTATTTTTCCTTTCAGCTACCCCATTTGGTTGAGGAGTTCTAGGAGCTGAGAAGCAATGCCCGATACCTTCCTTCTCACAGAACTCATGCATAAGAAGAGACTCAAACATTGTTCCATGATCACTTCAGATCAATGCAACTTGAGTAGAATACTCAATCTTTATGGTCTTGAGAAAATCTGTAAGAACCTTAAAGGTATCTTACTTAGATCTCAGAAAGAATACCCAAGTGAATCTGGAGAAGTCATCTACAACCACTAAGGTATAAGATTTACCTCCTAGGCTTTGTACAGCAACAGGGCCAAAAAGGTCCATATGTAGCAAGTACAATATCCTAGGTGAATCACTCTTATTAATATATTTGAAACTAGATTTAGTTTGCTTTCCAAGTTGACAAGCCCTGTAGAGACCTTCCTTCTTGTAGGGTCCAAAAGGCAATGCTCTAACAAGTTTATCCTTAGATAGCCTAGCAATATTTTTTAGGTTTACATGTTCTAATATTTTATGCCACAAGTAATTTTGACTACTAACTATGTTAAGCAAACATGTATATGAAGTAACAGAATGAAAATTAAATAAGTATATGTTTCCTTGTCTATTGCCATTTAAAACAGGTTTGTTTTCTTTAGAGGTAATAGTACAGGAGCTAGAGTTGAATGATACCTGATAACCTTCATTACACAGTTGTCTTATAGAGATGAGGTTGTGCTTTAATCCATTCACATATGCAACCTTCTCGAAAGTCACTGCTCCAATCCTGACTTTGTAATAGCCCCTTATTTGGCCACAATTTGAGTCACTAAAGATGACCTTTGATCCTAGCTTGGACTTGTAATCAATTAAATTATCCATGCTACCTGTCATGTGCTTGGATCAGCCACTGTCCAGATACCAATGTTGATTATATGCTGTACAGGTCTTCATCTGTATGAGAAACACATAATTGTTTTTTACCCAGGATATCTTGGGTCCTTGTTATTTAACATAGTTATAACTAGATATATATGAGTATTCAGGTTGATCTTTATAGCCTTTAGGATGATATCTCCTAGGTGGAATTATCCATTGACTGAAGGTGTTAAAGTTTTTATTTAAATTTATGTTTCTTTTGAGTTTATCTGGGATCGATGAACCCATGTGAGTTCGTCGACCTAAGCTTGACGAGCTGGGATGAGATCATCGATCTCTGATCGAAGAATGAAAGTTTCCATTCTCAGGGCCCCAAAATCGTCGATCTCTGGTTGATGAACCATACTTGTTTCGTCGATCGTAGATCGAAGGATTGTTATTGTTATAATTTTCGTTCAGATTTCGTTGTTCTGAGTTTGATGAACTGTTCAGGTTTCATTGATTCGAGCTCGACGAAAACAGCTGAACTTTTTATCTCTACTATTCTTCTTGTTCTTCTTGATTTTCTTGATTTCAATTTGCTTAACCGCTTCTTTAACTTTATCTACTTGTTTAGTATTCTTCTTTCCCTTTTCAAATATGAACTTTACTTGTTTGGAAAGGTTATTTCTTTGAATTAGAGGTGCATCACCAGAGGAGGCACCTAGCCCTAGTTTACTATTGTCGATCCTAGCATTTATAGTACTAGTGATATCTAATAGTTGCAAACTTCTTCCTTTCAGTGATTCTTCTAATAATTTAGCTTTGCTGAGTTCAGATTTCAGAAAAGATATTTGCTCATTAGCATAAATAAGTTCATTAGTTAACCTAGCATTTTCAGCTACAACTTTTTCTTGTTCTGAAAGATTCTCCCTGAGAAGTTGGATTTCCTTCTCAGATCCTATTAGATCTAAACATAAGTTCTTAAACTCAGATTTGAAATCTTCAGATTCAAAGTCATAAGATGCTATTACCTGGTCTTCAGCTAATAGGAATTCTTCATCATCAGATTTATCTACATCTGAGCTGTTGGTGCCTGCCTCAATGGCCTTGAGGAAAACTTCCTTATCCTTCTTCTGTTCTTCATCCTCACTGGAGCTTGAGGATGTTGACTCTTCTTCAGTATCACTCCATGTTTCAATAACAAAGCCCTTATCTTTCCTCTTGTGCTTGCTTGAGGAAGGTTTGCTGTAGTGACTCTTCCTTATGTCCATTTTCCTTCTTTTATCCTTCTTCTGAACTTCTAGACACTCAAAAATGAAATGCCCTGGTTTCCTGTAGCCAAAACAAAATGCTTCTTTAGATGGTGTTTTGTCATACCTTGGCTCATCTTCATGTCTTGATGGCTTCCTTCTGAAATGTTTTCTAGCCATCTTGAAGAATCTCTTGGCAAAGAGACTCATAAACTGTTCATTCACAGGAATGACTTCAGAATCTTCTGTAGCTTTGAAAGCTATGTTGTGCTCCTTCCTAGTTTGTGTAGGAGTGTTCACTTCAGCTGCTTCTTCCCTTGTTTTCATCAGTTGCTCATAAGATTTTAGTTTTCTTAGAAGAGATTCAGTTGAGATCTCTGCTATGCTTCTGGCTTTTCTGATGGGCCAGATTCTTGAGTCTCATGTGCTGGGAAAGCATATAAGGATTTTGTCATTCTCTTCAGTTAAAGTGATCTCTTTATCTAGGGTCCTTAGCTAACTGATGATGGAGCTAAGTCTATTGTACATTATTTCAACTGTTTCTGCTTCATCCTTCTTGAAATTTTCATACTGAGTGATGAAGTTTGATCTTCTATCTTTCCTCTCATCTGCTGATCCAGCCACTATTTGTTTCAAGGAGTCCCAAATGGCCTTAGCTGATAAGCACTCAGCAACCTTTTGAAAGATTTCATCGGATATTATTTGAGCAAATAAGTTCATAGCTCAGACATCAGCTATCTTTGCCTTTTTATGTGCATCTGTCCATCCAGAGGGTGGGACTGCACTCATGTAAGTTGATGTAGCTGGGATTGAAGCCACTGGAGATGGTGGTCTTGTTATGATAGAATTAAATATATCTTCATCAATAAAGTTCATATAAAGCTTAATTCTTGCCTTCCAGATTGTGAACTTGGACAAGTTGCACACTGGAGGTCTGGTGCTAGCATAATCCTTGTTCTGTGCCATGAAAATAGCGAAACTAATAGACAATAAAAGAACTACAGATTTATTCAGAGCTTATCTGGAGGTTCTTGGTTTGTCCAGGTGTAAGCCTGTAAGAATGACAAACCTTCCTCTAATACCAATTAAAAGAAAAGTGAGATAAACTCTGACTAACTGTAGAGGGGGGGGGGTGAATAGAGTTAAAAAAATCTTTTATTTCTATTTTTACTGACAAGAGTTATCTTTAGAAAATAGGTGAGTTGATACAGAATTTCGCAACTGCGGAGAGAGGGTTGGAAAAGAGAAGAGAAGAGAAAGTGGATGTGGTGGTTGAGAATATTCTCCGATTCTATATCCGATAAAGGCAAGCGTACCTTATCGATTATAGTATAGGATACTAAAGATTAGTATCAAGGTCGTATTTCCTTGGGGCGTAATGACTACTTCTACTCAAAGGCGTTTGCTATTATTTTATCAAATGATATTTATATTAAATGTTAAACTAAAAACTGGAATTAAAGCACTAAAATAAAAAGAATACTAAACTACTTGTAGGATAAAAAGAGTTAGAGCTAATAATAAAGAGGCGCACTCGATCAAGAATCACTTCAGCAGGAGACGGTTAAAAAGACGATAAATAAACCTAAGCTTAATAGGGTAAAAGTCCTTGACCGTGGAGGTTCCTAAAGCTTGAACACGCTTCTCTCAAAGTCGTGCCCAACTAAGTTTAGGAAGGTCCGACCGACTCTCGTCTAAATCGGAGGCCTAAAGCTCGCTTTACGCGGTGAACCCCTCTATTGGATTTTACTCCAATCCGGGAGATTTGGACGTCTGCCTCTCTCGAGGGGTGCGTACAACTCCCTTTACTCTTGAATGCTCACTTCATTCTATCGGCCTCTCGGCTAGCCCAGAATGAAAGCAAAGGTAGAGAGTATATATCGATAATATACCTCCAACCCATGAAAAATCAAGAGTAATTCAAGGCTAAAACCTAAAAAGAAAAGGTAAATTAAAGCATCATAACTTAATCGCTCGAACCTCAGATCATCAAGATCGAGTACAAGGAGGATTAGTTAATCATAGTAAAAGGGAAAGAGAGGGGTAGATAATAAAGGTGCACGAAAACTAAAGAGAGCGAATTAGAAAAACGAAATGCCAACTACAATTTTATTGAAAATAAAAAGGATTACAACTAGGAACGGAGATTACAAGTGCATGAAAATAAACTAACTACTGCTACGATACTAATAAGAAAAGATTACAGGAAACGAAAGGGCATTGCATGAAATTAAAAACTAGAAATGGAGGGAGAGAGAGAGTAAAACATGAAAATAAAAATACTAAACCCTATGAAATGAACTAGCAGCACTTCCCCTCACCCCAAAAAGTTGCTGAAATGGAAGGGGATGGCCTGGTATTTATAGACTTTTCCCACGGGTTGGTCACGCCCGGCGACACGCCCGGGTAGGGCGTGTCAGGGGGCATGATAGGTACGGAGTTGACCTTGGGGGCTGGAATCTGCCAGGAATGATGATTGCTTCAGTACGATGGAGGTCACGCCCTAGGTCACGCCCGTGACAAGGGGGCGTGACAGGCGCGTCAGGTCAAAATCAGTGGTCGCAGCTCCATCAGACGTCGGAATCGGGGTAGTCACGCCCCAGGTCATTCCCGTGATTTGGGGCGTGACAGTACTGTTGCGTGCAGCTGTGTAGAATGCATTGAAGGAGGCGGCAGACTTCGGGCAGAGGGCGACACGCCCCGTGTCACACCCTGGGACACGCACGGGGAGGGCGTGACAGGTGATTTTCGGCGGGAACTTCATCTGGCGGCTTTCAACATCGGGAGCAGGTGACACGCCCTTGGTCACGCCCGGGGAGGGCATACAGGGGGGCGTGTTAGGGGATTTTTTTCTGGAAATTTGTTGAAACCTGCAAAAATAGAAAATAAATATTATTTATAATATTTACATAAAAATAAGCATAAAATATCATAAAGAAAGAGATTTAAAACGAAAATAACATATTTTTACCCTAATAAATTAAGCTAAAATATGCATTATCATGAGTATATGTATATGTGTATGTATGTGCAGCAATATCAAAGAAACTAAGATAAAGTAAACTACACAACTAACATAGCACAAGCACAAAGAAAGAAGCAAAGCAACACAAACAACACAAGAAAGTTTATAGTGGTTCCCCAACTGGGTACATCCACTCTTCTACCACCCTAGGTTGGAAACCACTACAGGTTTTGATCAGGTGACTGCCACCAATGAGCTTTTGATCAGGTGCCCAAAAACCAACCCAAGTCTTTTGGAAGGAGACTTGTGAACCATAATAATTTTAAGGGAATAAAAACCCCTTATAGAGGTGGGGAAAAGATTGATGGTAGTCTTCTTTTCTCAAATCAAATGAGAAGAATAAGTGAATTGAGATGTTGTCAAAGCTCCACCTGAGATGTTGTAATGTTCAAGCTAAGAAGATTTTCACTTGGGTGAGTAGGTCTTCGGCAAGGAGACCAAGTCCAGAGATCTATTGACTGATAAGAACAATTGTCATAGAAAGATCCTGTAGCTGAAGATGAGAAGGAAGATTCTTGATCTTGAATAGTTGTTCTTCCTTCTTCTTCTTCTGAAAATACTTTGTCTGTTAAGGCTTTTCTCTGAATGCTATGCTTGAGTTATTTTGCTCTGAGAAATCTATCTGTGTGTAAGAATGTGGGTTCTCTCTATCTCTATTAGTTTCTTGGAATGATTATGAGTATATCATAATGATAATCGAGGCATTGAGGGAATTCAAAATCTGCAATTAATGATAGAGGGAAATCTGGGAAGGAAAACGACAAGTATGCGGTCAATATTCCTTTCTAAGTCTGTCCCGAGATATCAGAAATTAATTCTTTGGTGAATACCTATAATCAATGCTGCCAGTAACGGCTCAATACATAGGTAATATGTGCATTGATTATCCAGGAAATTAATGACTTATAATCAATATAATATGGAGACAGATATGGAAGGAATAAATAACAAGATGACTGACAGTTTTCGTCGACCAGAGAAAGTCATTTCTTTGATCTCAGCTTTGCGACTACTGTATTACAAAAGGATTGTTCTGAGTTTGCGCTCCAAGTTTGTTGACCAAAGAACTTGGCTAAACTGAAATCGCTGAGACGAGATATAGTCTGATCTACACTGGCTGATCATCGACCACATAATTAGTTCTAAGATGGTAGTTCGTTGACCTGAGCTAACTGTTCTTCGAGCTCAGAATAGAGAAGATATATTCCAAAGTCTCATAGCTGAGCTCTGCGATCGTTGAGTTGAGTTCGACGAACGTGGAACTAACAATCAGTCTTCACAAACTTCTTCAGAAGGCAAATTTCTGAGGCTTTCTTCAGGCTGGTCCAAGATGATCTTCTTCTGGAGGACTAACCTAAAGACTACAAACAAAATAAAAACTCATTCAATACAACAAGAGTCACACAAAAAGCCTATGAAGTATATCTAGCCCAAATCAACTTTAGGAGATCCAACAGTGCGTTGGGCCTTTTAAAGTTGCTGAGCGAATTAGTGTGTCAGGATATAAACTATATTTGCTCGCAAGTTTTCCTGGTGTATACGACGTGTTTCACACAAGCCAATTGCGGAAGTGTGTGCTGAGCGATAGGAAAATTCTTGATAATGTGCCCTAGTTGGAGCATAATCTTTCATATATGGAAGTGCTTGTTGGTGTTTTGGATGCTCAGGATCAGGTGTTGTAAAGGAAGACAATACCTTTGGTCAAAGTTTTATGGCGTAACCAAGATGTGGAGAGCAAATCTTGGGAGTTGGAGGCAGCTATGAGGGATGCTCATCCTCATCTGCTCTTCTAGTTTGTTTGTTATTTATTCGATACCCTTGGTTGCTTTTTTGTCTTCTATAGTAGATGTTTTTGTGCGTAAAGTTTCGCTACGTAACTTCCTTTTTGTAAGGGTGACAGTAACGCCCGTATTTTTCAGTCAATTATTTATTCTCTTAGTTACGTCATAATGATGTTAGGGCGTTTTGTTAATGCGGAGTTGACGGCCGTTGCCAATAGTGCATTTTCACGCCCGTTTGGTCGAGTCGGCCAAATCTTGGAATTCTCATCGAAACTTTAAAATTTAACTATACAAAATTAAATCTATTAATTTTGAAGTTTCACGTCAAGTTTTGTCGTGATCCGAGCATTATTGGAGCCTCGGCAAATTTTTCCGAAGTTCTGAATATTTAACGTTTGCCGTAAACTTTGGAAATTTATACCTCGAGAATGGCTCGTTGGATTTTTGTTTTGACTTCGCCGTTGTATTTGTAGCACCGACATTCACCTAGGGTGCGAATTTCATCTGAAACGGTATATGTTTATCCATTCGTAGTAGTATAATATTTATAATATATTACTTTTATTATTATTATTACCATTTCATACTCACCGAATTATCATTTCATACTCTCTTATTTTCCTGTTTGGTACTCACTGAACGACGAGCGCCCCCTTCACCATTTTCATCCTATTAACAATACTATTTATATTAATATTTCTATAATATATGTATATATATATATATATACAAAACCTCTTCTCCTTCCTATACGTGAAAGAAGTCGAGCGACGGATGACTTTTTTGGGAGCCTTCCGGCCGCGATTCTGGGCTTCGGTGGTCTTAATTATCGCCAGAACGTAGATCCAAAAAGCTCTCAGCGAGAGCTTCGTGTGCGCTGTAAGATCGCTCAGAATCAAAGGCGAGGTGCTCTTGCAGAGGATCCTCGAAGCGGAGCGCGTGAGAGTCATTTTTCGGAGAATCAAGGCAAGTGGATTTTCTCCCATTACATGTCTGTTCTTAGCATATTTTCTTCATCTCTTCCACCTCCCTTAGAGAATAGGAGTAGTGTAGGTTCATCATGAAAGTATCCACCTAGGTAAGGGCACGATTTTTCGGCCAAGCTATTGAACTAGGTTTAGTGTTCAAGGAATTTTTGTCGAGTATCGTAGTAGAATTCGGCGGGTATTAGGTAGGAATTTGACAAGTATCGTCAAAACTTATTAAGTCATTTTTGGCGAGTATTGGTAGTCATTTTTGCCGAATATCTTAGGGATTCGCCGAGTATCGTCAATGGTCGAACCTTGTAAAATTGCCAATTTAAATTCGGCATATATCATTTAAATTCATTGAGTATTCTTGAGTATATTTCGGCGTGTATCGCCTTGCGATTCGTCGAGTATCATATCAATTCATCGAGTATACTCGTCGAATTGGCCAGGAATAAGAATATTTTCGCTTATTTTTTCTGATTCGTCGAGTTTGATCCTTAGGGTTTATTTTGGATATGTTTGACTCGTTTGTCCTTGGAAGTGTTTAGACTTTGGTATTTGTGTTTTGCTGGGTTTTTAGGTTGTGTTTTATGGCTAGATTGGCATTTGATAAAGGACCATCAATTGGATGTCATACCTTGAATCATTGCACGTGGTAATTTTTGCTGGGTCTCTGTTTACAGGCTGTTTAGGTGTGTTTGACATTATGGACGCCACCATGCTGCCTCTGAGACATATGGGTCTAGTATTTCAATTTTGGACATTTTTGAAGCCGTCACAGATCCGTGGTTTTTACCAGTGTAAATGATTCACATGTTTGGGACTGTATAATTCATGTTCCTCCTATAGTGTTGGCTTTTTTGGATGTTTGCTTCTGCAGGTTTGAGCGAAGCATGGTAACTTCTCGCACTAAGTGCACTTTTCTAATTTTACTTACGATTATTTTCATACTTCTCACTTTTGTTATTTATACTTGATGAGGTTGTGAGCATTTCTCTTGGTAGGGTTTGGTAACCCCTTCTTTTTTCACTTGTTTATATATAATTTATTCCTTTTGCCACTTGTATTTTCATGCTGAGGATTTCTTTCTTTGAATGCCTCAAGCTCATGGCAATAGCAAGTTGAGCGGCTAGGTTGGTTTTGCTAGTGGACTGATGTGTTGCAGTGGTTTTCCTCACCATTATGAGGTAGTGTATCGTTGCTTCTTGTTAGCACAGACATATATACTCTTTCGTTGGTTCATGTCCGGTTGTTGACGCCCATTTGTGGTTTTCTTTTGAAATGCTAATTACTTTGCTTAGCTGTTTAGTTTACCTCATTGTTGTTGTTTTACGATCTCTCTGGGGAATTTTTTATGCTAGGTTGCATGTTAGTTAATTTAACTTATAAAAAGCATTACTACTACTATTTCATACATGTCATCTTTCTAAAACGAAAGTCATTATCTTCTAACTAATGTAAAGTCTATTTTCATACTTATACTAAACATAGTGTCTTAAATAGTGTGAGTTGTCCTTTGGGGATGTTTATACTAATGTAGGGAGTTAATAAATATAATCAAAGTATTTTCCGTAGTGTATAAGTATATTTTCACTCAAGGATTAGTTAATTCACCGTTCCGAGGTTTACGAACATCTTAACTTAAAACTAGATTTCTTTCATAATAATTTATGAATTTCTTATAAAATGTAGTGTTGGAGTCTTGCCTGGGAATCTACAATTATCTCGTGCACGATGTGGCATCACGATACATGTTTTCTCCTTACTCTGATATATCTTCCAAACGGGATAAAATGCAAGTTGTGACAACCCGCTAATCTCTGCAAAGGAGATTTCAAAAGCAAGTAAATTAAAAATATAATGTGAGTACCTGAAGTGAACTCACGATCACCTGCTAATCTCTGCAAAGGAGAAGACAAAAGCAGGAAAATTTAAAATAAAATGAGAGTACCAGAAGTGAACTCACAAAAAACTGTTAGTCTCTGCAATGGAGAAGTCAAAAGCAGGTAAATTGAAAATATAACGCGAGTACCTGAAGTGAACTCGCAAACTCCTACTAATCTCTACATAAGTAAGGTTAACATATAACGTAAGTACCTGAAGTGAACTCGCGAACACCTGCTAATCTCTGCAAATGAGAAGTCAAAAATAGGTAAATTTAAAATATAACGCAAGTACCTGAAGTGAACTCGTGAACACCTATTAATCACTACAAAAGAGAAATAAGAAGAAGGTAAATTAAAAATATAACGCGTGTAACTGAAGTGAACTCGCGAACACCTGCTAATCTCTAGAAATGAGAAGTCAAAAGAAAGTAAATTTTAAATAAAAATTGAGTACCTGAAGTGAACTCGCGAACACCTGCTAATCTCTGCAAAGGAGATGTCAAAAACAGATAAATTTAAAATATAATGAGAGTGCCTAAAGTTAACTCGCAAAAACCTACTAATCTCTACAAAAGAGAAGTCAAAAGTTTGTAAATTTAAAATATAATGCGTGTACCGGAGGTGAACTCGCGAACACCTGCTAATTTTTACAAATGATTAGTCAAAATGTTGGGATTTGTCTCCACAATACCTCAGATTTGTAGGAGGTCAGACCTTGAACTAAGATGAATTAAGGTGTATTTGATGCTGTGTTTAAGTTGTATGTGTGTAGGTTCTAATTGCCAAGTGTAGACCAATGTCAGTCTATAATGGGTCACCAAACACAGGACCATTCAATGTAATCCCTCATTGTGTGATCCAAAGTGTTGGCCCATGTATAGCCTCTCAATTGGGATACACTTCCTATATGCACTTGGATTGATGGACAGAAGCATTGGAACTAATTTCCTCAGAAAAATTTCTAAGTCCAAAATACTCGAGTAACCCCTTTGTTATACTCGAGTATCAGACTTAATACTCGAGTAGCTAGTTAGGCATACTCGAGTAGTTAGTTAGA
The DNA here is from genome assembly GCA_039513925.1 of Platanthera zijinensis. NCBI lineage: Eukaryota > Viridiplantae > Streptophyta > Magnoliopsida > Asparagales > Orchidaceae > Platanthera > Platanthera zijinensis. The sequence goes on from CM077087.1 coordinate 116,839,762, forward strand.
CATACTCGAGTAATCAGTTAGACTTACTCGAGTAGGGTCTGTATACTCGTGTATATATTTCTATACTCGAGTAGTTAGTTAGTCACTCGAGTAAGTTGTTTTCATACTCGAGTAAGTAACTTAATCACTCGAGTAAATCATATATCATACTCGAGTAGATCCTTTTCTTCTCTTTTCTGCAAGTTCAAGTATTGATACTCGAGTAATTGATTTTGATACTCGAGTAAATTATTCTATACTCGAGTAGTTGATTTTAATACTCGAGTAGGTGAATGTTTCCCGGATTCATATGCTGACACTCGAGTATATCTTTGCTGATACTCGAGTATATCTTTTCTTATACTCGAGTATATCTCTTCTAATACTCGAGTAGTTCATTTCTCTATCAAGTAAATTTCTATTCTCATACTCGAGTATATTTCTCTTTGTCACTCGAGTATCTAAATTCCCATACTCGAGTATATCTTCTCTTACTCGAGTATAGCAGTTCCCTATTCCAGAATTCTTCTAAGTTCTAATTCGCTAAGTATTTTGAATCCGTCATTTCTGATTGGTCCACGTGTCATCCTTAATTAAGATTATGACCGTTGGAGTCCACCTATAAATAGGTCTTTTCAGAATTGACTAATTAACAAGATTACAGAGATATTCTTTTGAAGAAAGAGAAAATTCCGTGAACCCTAATCCTCATACCGCCGCCGCCATTGCTGTTCACGGAAGAAATTCTGGATCGTCGATCTCCGTCTTCAAGGACTATTTCTCCAGCGATCCAGACAAGAGTGAATCACTCGATCTCGCGAGCCTCAAGGATTTCATATCTATCTTCTCGATCGAGGTGGTTCTAGTTTTCAGATTTGTGGATCTTTCTCTCAAGTCATCTTCAACCTTTTCTGATCAAGTCAAAGCTCCTAAAGAAGAAGACTGTCAAAGATCCAGATCTGAAATTTGTTGTGTTGATTTTTATTCTCAAACTAAAATTTCATTGTAGGAGTTTTTCTCCGAGATTTGTAGGAAGATCTTTCTTTCGAGTTTTGTAGATCCAGTTGGATCGAGATTTGTAGGAATGTGGTTCCGAGGTGTAGGATTGTTTTCAATCCGAGATAGTGGAGTAGCCGAGTCTAGTGATTTGCTAGATCGGTGAGTAGAGTGGACGTACCCAAGATTGGGGAACCATTGTAAATTTCTTGTCTTCTGTGATTGCTTGATGTGCGCTGCGTTAAAATTTTTAATTCCGCTTTTGACACGCATTTCACCTATTCACCCCCCTCTAGGTGATTTAGGCTAACAACTTAGACCTCTCAATTGGTATCAGAGGGAGGTTGATCGTTAAAAGGTTAACACCTTGATCTTATCCTTCTAAGTTGTTTCCTGAAAAGTATCAAGCATGAGTAAGACCAAGGATTTTGCTAAACTCCCTATCTGCACCAAGAACAACTTTCCTATGTGGAAGGAAAGAGTAAAGTTCTTCATGGAAGCAGTAGATCCCCGGATCTTCATGATTGTTGAAGAAGGTCCCCACATTCCTATGACTACTTCCACCATAGATCCTAACAAGAAAGTTCCCAAGAAGTTGATGGATCTAGACAAGGATGAGATTGCACTTGTCTCTCTGGACAAGAAGGCTAAAAATATTATAGCAAGTGCAGTCGATGACTCAATGCTGCAGAATCTAATTCATTGCCAGTCTGCCAAGGAGATGTGGTAATCCCTGGTGACTCTGATGGAAGGCACTGAAGAAGTGAGGGATGATCGGAGATCCCTTCTGAATCAAAAGTATGAAGCCTTCCGGCAAGGTCACAAGGAAGCCATAGCTGACACATTCGAGAACTTTTTCAAGATAGTGAACGGCCTAAGAGTTTATGGCCGAGTCTTCACCAACGGGGAACTCAATGACAAATTCTTAAGATCCCTAACCAAGGAATGGGACAATAAGGTATGTGCCATTCGGGAGTTTGGAAGGTTAGATGAGACGGACCCGCAAAATCTGTTCGGAAAGCTTATGTCTTACGAGCTACAAATCAACTCAAGAAAAGCTGAAGAAGAGACAAGCAGGTCTGCATCCAAGGAGAAATCTGTCGCTCTAAAGGCAGATAGCTCAAGGAAGATAAAGGCTAGCTCTCCTGCCCCAGTTCCTAAGGCTGATGAAGAAGAATCATCTGAGCCCAGCTCATCTGGCTCAGAACTATCTGATGGAGAGTTCTCCCTACTCTCAAGGCAGTTCAAGAAATTTTTGAACAAGAAGAAGCAATGGAGAGGCAAGGATGCCTCATATAGAAGATCACGACATGACAGTGATCATCCGAAGAAAGGCTCAAGTAGCCATGATAGGTATAATTCTAAACCGAACAAACAGATTTCTACTGACATCATTTGTTATTGTTGCAATAAGCCAGGTCACGTCATCGCCGATTGCCCTCACAAAAAGAAAGAGGGTGGAAGAAGAGAGGAAAAGAAATCCTCACACCATAAGAACAGGAAAGAGAAAAGCTTAGTAGCCAAGAAGAGCAAAACTCTCAGCGACTCTGACTCATCTGAGTCGAGTGAAGAAGAGGAAGCTTACTTTGGGCTCATGGCTCATTCGGATGATGAACAAGTTCCCCAGTTTACTGGGGAGGTAAAATCTCACACTCCTCTCTCTGATTCTGATGATGACAATGAGCAAGAGGGATATTCCTCTGAAGATGAATCTGAGCTCATGGGTCAGTATAAGGAGTTACTCACCGCTTACAAAAAATGTCGTAGATTAATGAAAACTCAAGCCAAAGAGATAAATTCTCTACGAGCTAGTGAGAGCAGCTTGAGAGAAGAAGTCGATAAGACTAACTCTCTTCAAGAGAACCTCAATGCAGCTATGGAGGGATACAATAAAGCTCTCAAGCACATCGACCTTAAAGAGGAAATCATCAAAGAATTGGAACGACAACTCGAGGCTGAAAAGAAGCTTGTTGAGAGTTTCTCTAAGCCTAAGACAGTTCTTCCAATCGTTGCTGAATTCTCTACTAAGGCCAAGGGTGCTGGTTTAGGCCACATTGTCTCTTCTAGTAAATCCTCTAGGAGAAACAAGGCCAAGAGAAAGAATAAGGCTGCCCGGAAGGCTCTAGCTGAAGAAAAAGGGAAAGCTCCCTTGGAACCTGTTGTGTTCAAGAAAGTTATCTTTCCCACGAACGAACTCGATTATGAGTCCAACTACGGACACTTTTCTAGGCCGATCCCTGAGAAGCCTAAGTCAAGATACCAAGGTTGGACTCGTCCTCGTAACTTTGGCGAGAGTGTCTTCAAGGCACCTTATGAGGAGATTCAGCTTCAAAGCTATGGACCTTATGCTCATGGTCATAATTTCAAAAGGACACCAAAAGTAAAACCCATTGTAGAAAAGCCTATGAAGGAGAAGACCTCATGTAACTGCCATCATCATGAAGCCTCCTCCTCCAAGAGTAAAGCTCCTGCCAGACCTTCATTCCAGAAAGTCAAGCAGGACTACACAAGGCAAAGATACAACAGGTTCAACTGTTGGTGCTGTGGCAGAATTGGTCATTTTGCCAGTGATTGTTGGTTCAATCCTGAAAATGCTGCAACCCCTAAGGTTAGCAACGTGAGAGTGACCGCTCATGAGGCTAATACTCGTAGGGGGAGTATTCTAACTCGAGACCAAGGACCCAAACTTGTTTGGGTTCCTAAGGCTAAATGATTGTAATTGCAGGTATGTCCAAAGACCACCAAAATGCCAATCTGGTACTTGGACAGTGGATGTTCTCGGCATATGACCGGGACAAGGAGCCTACTACGGAATTACACCTCAGTCTGCAACGGACCAAAGGTCATCTTTGGAGGTTCAGATCGAGGAATAACTAAAGGCTATGGTATGATCTCTAACGGTAGTGTATCCTTTTCGGATGTAGCCTATGTTGAAGGATTGGAACACAATCTCATTAGCATAAGCCAACTATGCGACAAAGGATACGTAGTTGAATTTCATGCTGATAAGTGTTTGATAAAATCGGTTAACATATGGAAACTATTTTATCAGGCACTCGAAGCAGAAATATTTTCTTTCTGAATTTTATTTGTATAGACTCTTCGACACCAGTGTGTCTTTTGGCAAAAAGTAGTGCATCTCTTGCTGACCAATGGCACAAGAGACTAGCACATATTAATTTCAAAACAATTAATAAATTATTCTCTCAAAACTTAGTGCGTGATGCACCTAATGTCAAGTGCGTTACGGACAGTCCTTGTCACGCTTGTATCAAAGGCAAGCAAACAAGAAGTTCGTTTAAAAGCATAATAGGCAAGGACTCCAATAGAAGTTTGCAGCTTCTCCATATGGACTTGTTTGGTCCACTGCAGGTTAGATGTTTGGGAGGTAAGGAATATACGTTGGTTATTGTGGATGATTACTCGCGCTTTGCGTTGGTGTTCTTTCTGAAACACAAGTCAGATACCTTCGGTATTTTCACTAATTTTGTGAGGCAGATCCAGAATGAATACAACTGTTCCGTAGTCAAAATCAGAAGTGACAATGGAATGGAATTCAAGTCTGGAGCCATTACAGAATTTTGTGAAAGTCAAGGTATCTTTCATGAGTTTTCCTCTCCTCGCACTCCACAGCAAAATGGAGTAGCTGAGAGAAGGAACAGAACACTCATAGAGGCTTGTCGGACTATGTTGAGTGATGCATCACTTCCGGAGTATTTCTGGGCTGAAGCCGTCAACACCGCTTGTCACGTGCAAAATCGAGCACTCATCAACAAGAACCATGATAAGACTCCTTACGAACTTCTAAAAGGCAGGCAACCAACCATTTCATACTTTAGAATCTTTGGCTGTAAGTGCTTCGTACTTAACAATGGCAAGTATCACTCTACCAAGTTTAGCGAGAAAAGCTTTGAAGGTATTTTCGTAGGATATAGTAGCCATAGTAAGGCTTATAGAGTATTCAATAGAAAAACTCTGGTGGTGGAAGAATCGATACATCTTGTATTTGATGAGACGAGTCTATTGCAAAGCAACTCGTCTAGTGTGCCTATTGTAGATGCATGTACAAAGTTGAAAGAACTTAGCTTGGATGAACCTAGTGAAGATAAAGATGAGACATTCATCAAGGTCCCCTCTCCAACCACCATTGGAGAGGTGGATGATCAAGATGAAGAAGACATCCCAGCTGAAGATGCAACTCCAGTGGCGGAAGAGATCCCAGATGCAAGGACTCTAGAGTTCAGACACTTGAAGGATCATCCTGTTGACCAAATAATAGGAGATCCTCGGGATGGCGTCAGAACTCGTCGAGGTACAACTAACGAGAATTTACACTTAAGTTTTCTCTCACAGGTTGAACCAAAGAAATTTGAGGAAGCCAACTCCGATGCATCCTGGATTCTAGCCATGGAAGAAGAACTGAATCAGTTCAAACGATGCAAGGTTTGGACACTTGTTCCTAGACCCAAAGGTAAGAATGTCATTGGGACAAAATGGGTCTACCGGAACAAGATGGATGAAGATGGGATAATCGTAAAGAATAAGGCCAGACTTGTCGCCAAGGGATATCATCAAGAAGAAGGAATCGACTTCGACCAGACTTATGCTCCAGTAGCGAGACTGGAAGCGATCAGGTTATTTCTTGCCTACGCTGCACTCAAGGGCTTTACCGTCTATCAAATGGACGTTAAGCCCGCCTTCCTAAATGGTGACATAAAGGAAGAGGTGTACGTAGAGCAACCTCCAGGTTTTGTTGATTCAACCCATCCTAAATATGTATACTTATTGCAAAAAGCACTATATGGTCTTAAACAAGCTCCTCGAGCTTGGTATGAGACTCTGTCTAGCTTCCTTCTTGAGAACAAGTTCACAAGAGGAAAGATAGACAAAACATTATTTCTTAGGGAAATAAAAGGCAAGATTTTGCTAGTGCAGATCTATGTCGACGATATTATTTTCGGCTCTACGGATAACAACCTCTGCAAGAAGTTTTCTAAACTTATGCAAGGGAAGTTTTAAATGAGCAGTATGGGAGAGCTAAAGTATTTCTTAGGGCTTCAGGTGAAACAATCTGAAGATGGGATTTTCATCTCACAGACCAAGTTCACCAAAGAGCTACTTAAGAAATTCAGAATGGAGAATGCAACCTCTATGAGGACTCCAATGGCCTCAGCTATGTCTCTGAACAAGGATGAGAAAGGGAAACCTTTTGATGAAACCAAGTACAGAAGCATAATTGGGTCCTTGCTCTACCTCACTGCAAGTAGACCAGATATAATGTTCTCAACATGTGTATGTGCTAGATTTCAGGTGAACTCTAAGGAATCTCACTACATCGCTGCAAAGCGAATCTTGAGATACCTCAAAGGTACACCAAATCTTGGCTTATGGTACCCAAGAAGTAATGATAGTGAACTAATTGGATTTTCAGATGCAGATTTTGCAGGTAGCAAAGATGACAGAAAAAGTACCTCCGGGACTTGCCAATTTCTCGGAAGGAGACTCATTTCCTGGAGCAGTAAGAAACAAAACTGTGTAGCCATCTCAACGGCTGAATTAGAGTACATCTCTGCAGGCAGCTGTTGTGCACAGCTCTTATGGATCAAGAATCAGTTTGAAGACTACAACATAAAGTTCCAGAACATTCCCCTATTCTGTGACTCTTCCAGCGCTATAGCAATAGCCAACAATCCAGTCTCCCACAGCCAGACCAAGCATATAGAGCTTCGCTATCATTTCATCCGGGAGCATGTAGAAAATGGAGATATAGATCTACAGTATGTCTCCACAGACAGGCAAGTTGCAGATATTTTTACAAAGCCGCTGGACGAGTCCAAGTTCTCGTTCTTCAAAACTGAGCTTGGACTGCTCAACAAAGAAAACCAGTGATGGACTCTCAAATTAAGAAGATATTAGTAATGTTGGCTGCTCAGAGGTATAGTTTTTCAGTGGAAATAGACATCTACCAGGGCAATTCCTTCAAGTATTAGAGACTCGAGCATCGCTACACTTACACGAGTAAACGGCTAATACTCGAGTAAAAAGGTTCATATACTCGAGTAATCCAAAAGATACTCGTGTATGAACTTCTTATACTCGAGTATGAAAATTCGTTAAGAACTTAATACTCGTGTATGCTGATTACATACTCGAGTATGTATGATTGATTACTCGTGTATGATGTGCCTACTCGAGTATACTAAACCTAATACACGTGTATGCTGTCATCTACTACTCGAGTATTCGGAATTATTTTGGATTTTCAAAATCTCTACTCGCACCCAGCAAATTGCCGCCTTGTTCAGGTATGCCATTATACTTAATTCTCTTTAAACCTAATTAGGATTATTTATATATATATTCAAAACAAAAAAGTCCTTTCCACTTCTCATTCACTCGAGTAGCCGCCGACTTCTCGTATTCCCGACTACTATTCTTCGTCTTCCTTCACCACAAGATTTCCGAATCGCTGATGGCTCCTCCCTCATCCAAGTTTGGAATCGGCTCTGAATTAGTGACAGATGGCATTGAAGATATCTCGGATGATTTCAAGAACCTACTGATTCTCCTGGACACGGCCGGATTGACCTTCGTTCTTCAAGAACCCTGCCGCCTCTTGCTTCCTGATGTTGAAGAGTTCTACAAAAATTTGAAGGTTAGACACAATGGTACAGTTCTGAAATCCAAGGTAAGGGGAGTTGAAATTCGGTTAGATAAAACCTCTGTCGCCACTCTGCTTCGGATGCCAGTGGTCGACGAAGAAGATGACTTAGACAAGGCAGATGCCGACCGCACCTCTTTATTCTGTGGTCGAGATCCAGAAGGTGGAGGTGAAACCCTGAATCGTTCTTTGTTCAATTCAGAAGGAAAGTTTCTCGTTGACATCATTGCCAAAATCCTATGGTGCAAGACTTACTCCATTAGAGATGTATCCCAAAATCTATTTGACGTTATGCAAGCTATTGTCTGCAGGAAGAAGTTCCAGTTTGGAATGATGATACTGGATAAGATCAGAGAAAGCGTCAAACATCCCAGTTTTGCCAGGATTATCTCCCTCCTCCTCCATGAGATCAATCCTACAGTGTTTGACTTCTCTAAAGGGACTCCTCTTCACCACATGAAGAAAGTTTCAATATCTTCCATTCAGAGGTATGACCTCAAGATCATGAACCCTGCCCAAGCCTCCAAGGCTGATGCCATCTCAGCACAACAACAAGACAGCAGTTTACCTGAAGTCAGGATCCTATCTCCTCCTCTACATCAAACTATTGCTACCTCTGGTGCTTTAGTTGAGGGGGAGCCTGCCACTTCTCTTTCTCAGCTTCAAGTTACTTCTGAATCAGTGATTCCAGCACAAGAAGAAGTCAGAGTTGCTACTCCTCCAGTTTCCCCTACTCCAGCTCATCTTCAATCAGCAATTCCTGAATCTGAGATTCCAGATACAGCTCACCTACTGTCTACAGCTGAAGATATAGACAGATTCATTGATGAGCTAAGCTCAGATGCTCCTCCTTTTCAAAATGATTCAGCTGCCAAGTCTCCTGCCAAGTCTCCTGCCAAGTCTCCTGCTTAGTCTCCAGCTCTCTCCCCTTTGGGTGCCACAGATCTTCATGATGATATCATTCTGTCCGATGACGAGGAGGATTCCCCAGACCCTATTGACCCTCCTCTGAGGACACTTGATTTCTCTCTCCCCTCCTTCACTGATCCCTGTGACTCCATTGAGTTAATCCAAACCAAGAGAGCTGTAAGCTAAGTGGTTGTGGAAGAGATCGCCCCTTGGACTGCTACTGCTCTACCAGTCCCTGGATTAACCTCAGCTCCCTCTTCCTCCTCCTCTTCAGATCTAGTCAGCAAGATTGAGCTCATGCTCAAAGAACAGAGAGATTACTTTGATGCCTCTCTGCAGTCAGTCAACTCCAAGGTCTCTGCTCTTGAAAAGGAGATGAGCAGAGGCTTTGCTGAAATCCAGGCAAATACTGATGAACTGAAAAGATTGTTCCAGCTAGGTGGCAAGGCCATAGATCACACCATCACGAGCATAGGTGAGCTAAGAAACCAAGCAGAGACAGTAGCTCACAATCAGCTCAAGCTAGATGAGAGAGATGAAACCAATGTTGTGAAAGTATGTAATGAAGTGAGCACCTTCAGGGATGAAGCTATTGCCCAGCTATCCATAGATATCAGCAAGGGGGAGAAGATTGTAAAAGAACAAGTTGAAAAACTTTCTGAACAAGCTGAAGCCCAGGTCAAACAACAGTCTACCCAATCTCAAGAGGCTATAAGTGATCTAGTAAAAGGATTGAAAGAATCCATTCTTTCCCAGCTCCAGTTAGTCAAATTCTATACCTATGACACTGCTGTCTGGCTGCATAATCAAAACTTTCCTGAGTTTCAACTGGACCCTACCATTATACCTCAGCATCTAAATCCTCTTGCAGAACAGCCTCCAGCAGATGTCTCAGCTCAAGCAACCCTTCAAGGAGGTGTGCCAGTTTTCTCACCTAGAGCTGAGGGTGATGTGACTGAGCCTCCCCTATCCTATACTGAAGCATGGCAAGATGATTTGCCTTCCAGTTCTCAAGGCCCTTCTAAGAAGAAAAGAAAATATGGTGACGGTGCTTCTGCCAGCCGTTCTGCACCAAGTAAAGAGCCAGCTTCTGAAGGTAGACCACCTGTTGTTCATGCTGAAGTGTGGAGTCCTACCTCTAAGTCCCTAATTCTTGATACTTTGAGGTTAGTGACTGATCTTGGGGAGAACAGAGATAATTACTACAGTTATTCAGAGTGGAAAGCCTATGAAGCATCTCAGATAAAGATCAGGCTGCATGACAGAAATTGGGGGCATAACAACCCAGCTGCTCCTCCTAGGCCAAGGACTTACTTTCCAAAACCTTTCAGCTACCTAGAGAGGCAAGACTTGAAAAGAGAAAGGATGCACAAGGATGCCCCATCATGAGTTGAACTAAGAATGTGGAATTGGACTTTTGTTTCTGTGCTTAAAACATTTCTATATATATATATTTAATTCTGGTTATGGCTATTTCATTAATTAACCTGCTTTAACTTATGTTTTGTTTTTCAAGTATATGTGCATTGTTATTTTTACTCTGTATAATTCACCTTAGTATAGAGGATGCTGACATCTACAAATAGGGGGAGATTGTTGGGATTTGTCTCCACAATACCTCAGATTTGTAGGAGGTCAGACCTTGAACTAAGATGAATTAAGGTGTATTTGATGCTGTGTTTAAGTTGTATGTGTGCAGGTTCTAATTGCCAAGTGTAGACCAATGTCAGTCTATAATGGGTCACCAAACACAGGACCATTCAATGTAATCCCTCATTGTGTGATCCAAAATGTTGGCCCATGTATAGCCTCTCAATTGGGATACACTTCCTATATGCACTTGGATTGATGGACAGAAGCATTGGAACTAATTTCCTCAGAAAAATTTCTAAGTCCAAAATACTCGAGTAACCCCTTTGTTATACTCGAGTATCAGACTTAATACTCGAGTAGCTAGTTAGGCATACTCGAGTAGTTAGTTAGACATACTCGAGTAATCAGTTAGACTTACTCGAGTAGGGTCTGTATACTCGTGTATATATTTCTATACTCGAGTAGTTAGTTAGTCACTCGAGTAAGTTGTTTTCATACTCGAGTAAGTAACTTAATCACTCGAGTAAATCATATATCATACTCGAGTAGATCCTTTTCTTCTCTTTTCTGCAAGTTCAAGTATTGATACTCGAGTAATTGATTTTGATACTCGAGTAAATTATTCTATACTAGAGTAGTTGATTTTAATACTCGAGTAGGTGAATGTTTCCCGGATTCATATGCTGACACTCGAGTATATCTTTGCTGATACTCGAGTATATCTTTTCTTATACTCGAGTATATCTCTTCTAATACTCGAGTAGTTCATTTCTCTATCAAGTAAATTTCTATTCTCATACTCGAGTATATTTCTCTTTGTCACTCGAGTATCTAAATTCCCATACTCGAGTATATCTTCTCTTACTCGAGTATAGCAGTTCCCTATTCCAGAATTCTTCTAAGTTCTAATTCGCTAAGTATTTTGAATCCGTCTATTCTGATTGGTCCACGTGTCATCCTTAATTAAGATTATGACCGTTGGAGTCCACCTATAAATAGGTCTTTTCAGAATTGACTAATTAACAAGATTACAGAGATATTCTTTTGAAGAAAGAGAAAATTCCGTGAACCCTAATCCTCACGCCGCCGCCGCCATTGCTAATCACGGAAGAAATTCTGGATCATCGATCTCCGTCTTCAAGGACTATTTCTCCAGCGATCCAGACAAGAGTGAATCACTCGATCTCGCGAGCCTCAAGGATTTCAGATCTATCTTCTCGATCGAGGTGGTTCTAGTTTTCAGATTTGTGCATCTTTCTCTCAAGTCATCTTCAACCTTTTCTGATCAAGTCAAAGCTCCTAAAGAAGAAGACTGTCAAAGATCCAGATCTGAAATTTGTTGTGTTGATTTTTATTCTCAAACCAAAATTTCATTGTAGGAGTTTTTCTCCGAGATTTGTAGGAAGATCTTTCTTCCGAGTTTTGTAGATCCAGTTGGATCGAGATTTGTAGGAACGTGGTTCCGAGGTGTAGGATTGTTTTCAATCCGAGATAGTGGAGTAGCCGAGTCTAGTGATTTGCTAGATCGGTGAGTAGAGTGGACGTACCCAAGATTGGGGAACCACTGTAAATTTCTTGTCTTCTGTGATTGCTTGATGTGCGCTGCGTTAAAATTTTTAATTCCGCTTTTGACACGCATTTCACCTATTCACCCCCTCTAGGTGATTTAGGCTAACAACTTAGACCTCTCACAAAAGTAGGTAAAATTTTAATTTAATTATAGTACCTTAAGTGAACTCACAAACACCTGCTAATCTCTACAAAAGATATGTCAAAATCAGGTAAATTTAAAATATAACACGAGTACCTGATGTGAACTCATGAAAACCTTCTTATCTCTCAAAAAGTGAAGTCAAAAGCAGGTAAATTTTAAATATACCACGAGTACAGGATGTGAACTCGTGAACACCTGTTAATGAATGCAAAAGAGAAGTCAAAATAGGTATATTTCAAATATAACACGAGTACCTGAATTGAACTCATGAACTCCAGCTAATCTATGCAAAGGAGAAGTCAAAAGTAGCTAAATTTAAAATATATCGCGAGTACCTAATGTGAACTCATGAGCTGTTGCAAATCTCTGCAAAGGAGAAGTCAAAAGTAGGTAAATTTAAAATATAACGCGAGTAACTAAACTGAACTCGCAAACACTTGCTAATCTCTACAAAAGAGAAGTCAAAAGAAGGTAAATTTAAAATATAACGCGAGTACCTGAACTGAACTCATGAAAACCTGCTAATCTCTGTAAAGGAGATGTCAAAAGCCGGTAAATTTAAAACATAATTCAAGTAACTAAAGTTAACTCGCAAACACCTACTAATCCTTACAAAATAGAAGTCAAGGTTTGTAAAATTAAAGTATAGCGCGTGTACTTGAAGTGAACTCATATAGACCTGTTAATCTCTGTAAAAGAGAAGTCAAAAAGTGGTAAATTTAAAATTTTATGCGAATATCTAAAGTGAACTCGGGAACACGTGCTAATCTCTGTAAAGTAAAGTCAAAAGAAAGTAAATTTAAAATATAATGCGAGTACCTGAAGCGAGCTCGCGAACACCTACAAATCTTTACAATAGAGAGGTCAAAAGTAAGTAAATTTAAAATATAACACGAGTACCTGAAGTGAGCTTGTGAACACCTGCTAACCTCTACAAAAGAGAAGTCAAAAGCAAGTGAATTTACAATATAATTTGAGTACATGAAGTGAACTCACAAACACATTCTAATCTCTATAAAAGAGAAGTCAAAAGCAGGTAAATTTAAAATATAATGCGAGTACCTAAAGTAAACTCACGAACACCTGCTAATATATGCAAATGAGAAGTAAAAAAGCAGATAAATTTAAAATATAATGTGAGTATCTTAGTGAACTCTTGACACCTGTTCATCTCTGCAAAGGTGAAGTCAAAAGCTGGTAAATTATAAACATAACTAGAGTACCTGAAGTGAACTCGCGAACACCTGCTAATCTCAACAAAAGAGAATTCAAAAGCAGGTAAATTTAAAATATAGTACGAGTATCTGAAGTGAACTCGCGAAAATCTTCTAATCTCACCAAAAGTGAAGTAAAAAGCAGCTAAATTTAAAATATAATGCGAGTATCTGAAGTAAACTCGTGAACACATGCTAATCTCTATAATGGAGAATTCAAAAGTAGGTAAATTTAAAATATAACTCGATTACCTGAAGTTAACTCCCAAATACCTGCTAATCTCAACAAAAGAGAAGTCAAAAGAAGGTAAATTTTATATAAAATGCGAGTACCGAAAGTGAACTCGAGAACACATGCTAATACTTATAAATGAGATGTCTAAAGCAGGTAAATATAAAATATAATGTCAGTATATGAAGTGAACTCATGAACACATGCTAATCTCTACAAAGGAAATCTCAAAAGCAGGTAAATTTAAAATATAACACCAGTAACAAAAGGTAACTCGCTAACACATACTAATCTTTACAAAAGAGAAGTCAAAAGTAGGTAAATTTAAAATATAACGCGAGTACCTAAAGTGAACTCGTGAACACATGCTAATCTCTGCAAAGGAGATGTCAAAAGCAGGTGAATTTAAAATATAATGTGAGTACCTGAAATGAACTCGTTAACACCTAATTTTGACTTCTCTTTTTCTAGTTCTCTTTTGCTAATCTCTGCAAAAGAGACCTCAAAAGCCGGTATATTTTAAATATAACAGGAGTACTGTAAGTGAAATCATGAAAACCTTCTAATCTCTCCAAAAGTGAAGTCAAAAGTAGGTGTTAGCAAATGAGAACTAATATTAATCTCAACAAAAGTGAATGCAAATGCAGGTAAATTTAAAATATAACGCAAGTACCTTAAGTGAACTTACGATCACCTGCTAATCTCAACAAAAGAGATGTTAAAAGCAGATAAATTTAAAATATAGCGTGAGTACGTGAAGTGAACTTGCGAAAACCTGCTAATCTATGCAAAGGAAAATTCAAAAGCAGGTAAATTTAAAATATAACGCAAGTAACTGATGTGAACTCGTGAATACCTCCTAATTTTTGCAAATGAGAAGTCAAAAGTAGGTAAATTTTAAATATAACATGAGTACCTAAAGTGAACTCGCGAACATCGACTAATCTATGCAAAAGAGAAGTTAAAACCAGGAAAATTTAAAAAAAACACGAGTACCTGAAGTGAACTCATGAAAAACTTCTAATCTCTCTAAAAGTGAATTCAAAAGCAGGTAAATTTAAAATATAATACGAGTACCTGAAGTGAACTCGTGAACACCTGCTAATCTCTGCAAATGAGAAGTCAAAAGCACGTAAATTTAAAATATAATGCAAGTTTCTCAAATGAACAAACGAACACCTGCTAATCTCTATAAAAGAGAAGTCAAAAGTAGGTAAATTTAAAATATAATTCGAGTACCTGAAATCAACTCATTTACACCTACTAATATGTGCAAATGAGATGTCAAAAGAAGGTAAATTTTAAATATAACTACAGTAGCTAATGTGAACTTGCAAACACCTGCTAATATTTGCAAATGAGAAGTCAAAAACAGGTAAACTTAAAATTTAACACGAGTACCTGACCTGAACTCACGAAAACCTTCTAATCTCACCAAAACTGAAGTCAAAAGCACATAAATTTAAAATATAATACGAGTACCTTAAGTGAACTCGTGAACACCTGCTAATCTCTTCAAAGGATAAGTTTAAAGCAAGTAAATTTGAAATATAACGCGAGTACCTGAAGTGAACTCGCAAACACCTACAAATCTCTACAAAATAGAAGTCAAAACGTAGGTAAATTAAAAAAAAACACAAGTACCTGAAGTGAACTCACGAACACCTGCTATTCTCTACAAATGAGATGTCAAAAGTAGGCAATTTTAAAATATAATGCGAGTACCTTAATTTAACTCGCAAATACCAACTAATCTCAACAAAAGAGAAGTCAAAAATAGGTAAATTTAAAATATAACGGGAGTACCTGAAGTGAACTCGAGAATACCTGCTAATCTCTGTAAAAGAGGAGTCAAAAGCCTGTAAATTTAAAATATAACGTGAGTACAAGAAGTGAAATCGCGACCACCTGCTAATCTCTGCAATGGAGAAGTCAAAAGCAGGTAAATTAAAAATAAAATTGGAGTACCTGAGGTTAGCTCGCGAACACCTGCTAATCTCTATAAAGGAGAAGTCAAAAGCAGGTAAATTTAAAATATAACGCGAGTTTCTAAAGTGAACTCGTGAACACCTGCAACCTATGCAAAAGAGAGGTGAAAAGCAGGTAAATTTAAAATATAACGCGAGTAACATAAGTGAACTCACGAATACTTGCCAATCTCTTCAAATGAGAAGTCCAAAGCTGGTTAATTTTAAATATAACTTGAGTACCTTAAGTGAACTCAAGAACATCTACTAATCTCGGCAAATGAGAAGTAAAAAGCAAGTAAATTTAAAATATAACACTAGTACCTGAAGTGAACTCAAAAAAACATCTAATCTCTCAAAAAGTCAAGTCAAAAGCAAGTAAATTTAAAATATAATGTGAGTACCTGAAGTGAACTCGCAAACACATGCTAATCTTTGCAAAGGAGAGGTCAAAAGCACGTAAATTTAAAATATAACGCGAGTACCTTAAGTAAACTTGCGAAGACCTGCTAATCTATACAATAGAGAAATCAAAAGCAACTAAATTTAAAATATAAAGCGAGGACCTGAAGTGATATCGCATACACTTGCTAATCTCTGCAAAAGAGAAGTTAAAAGCAGTTAAATATTAAATATAATGCGAGTACCTGAAGTGAACTCGTTAATACCTGCTAATCTATGCAGAGGAGAAGTAAAAAACAGATAGATTTCAAATATAACACGAGTACCGGAAGTGAAATCATGAACTCCAGCTAACCAATGCAAAGGAGAAGTCAAATGTAGGTAAATTAAAATATATCGCGAGTACCTAAAGTGAATTCGTTAACACATACTAATCTCTTAAAGGAGAATTCAAACGGAGGTAAGTTTAAAATATAACTCGAGTACTTGAAGTGAACTCGCGAACACTTGCTAATCTCTACAAAAGAGAAGTCAAAAGCAAGTAAATTTAAAATATAACACGAGTACCTGAAGTGAACTCGCAAATACCTGCTAATCTCAGCAAAGAAGATTTCAAAAGCAGGGAAATTTAAAATATAATTCATGTACATGAAATTAACTCACGAACACCTACTAATCTCTACAAAAGTGAAGTCCAAAGAAGGTAATTTTAAAGTATAACGTGAGTACAAAAAGTGAACTCATGAATACCGGCTAATCTCTATAAAAGAGAAGTCAAAAGGTGGTAAATTTAAAATTTTACGCGAGCACATGAAATAAAATCGTGAATAACTGCTAATCTCTATAAAGGAGAAGTCATAAGCAAGTAAATTTAAAATATAATGCGAGTACCTGAAGTGAAGTCGCGAACATCTAATAATCTCTACATAAGAGAGGTCAAAAGTAATTAAATTTAAAATATATCACGAGCACTTTAAGTGAGCTCGTGAACTCTTGCAAATCTCTACAAAAGAGAAGTCAAAAGCAAGTTAATTTATAATATAATGGAAGTACATGAAGTGAAGTCACAAACACATGCTAATCTCTATAAATGGAAGTCAAAAGCAGGTAAATTTAAATTTTAATGCGAGTACCTAAAGTGAACTCACGAACACCTGCTAATATATGCAAATGAGAAGTCCAAAGTAAGTAAAAATTAAATATAATGCGAGTACCTAAGTGAACTCGTGAACAAATGTTTATCACTACAAATAAGAAGTCAAAAGCTGGTAAATTTTAAACATAACTAGAGTACCTGAAGTGAACTCGCGAAGACCTACTAATCTCTACAAAAGAGAATTCAAAAGCAGGTAAATATAAAGTATAACACGAGTATCTAAAGTGAACTAACAAAAATATTCTAATCTTTCCAAAAGTGAAGTCAAAACTATATAAATTTAAAATATAATGTAAGTACCTGAAGTGAACTCGCGAACACCTTCTAATCTAAGTAAAGGAGAAGTTAAAAGCAGGTTAATTTAAAATATAACACAAGTAGTTGAAGTGAACTCGCAAATACCTGCTAATCTCTACAAAATAAAAGTCAAAAGCAGGTAAATTAAAAATATAACGTGATTACCTAAACTGAACTCAAGAACAAATGCTAATCTCTGCAAAGGAGATGTCAATAGAAGGTCAATATAAAATATACTACGAGTATCTAAAGTAAACTCACGAACACATGTTAATCACTAGAAAGGAAATCTCAAAAGCAGGTAAATTTAAAATATAACACGAGTACATGTAGGTAACTCGTGAACACCTACTAATCTCTATAAAAGAGAAGTCAAAAGTAGGTAAGTTTAAAATATAACGCGCATACCTGAAGTGAACAAGCGAACACATGCTAATCTCTGCAAAGGAGATGTCAAAAGCAGGTAAATTTAAAATATAATGTGAGTGCCTGAAGTGAACTCATGAACACCAACTTTAGAGATCTCCTTTTTTAGTTCTCTTTTACAAATCTCTGCAAAAGAGAAGTCAAAAGAAGGTAAATATAAAATATAACACTAGTACCTGAAGTGAACTCACAAAAACCTTCTAATCTCTCAAAAAGTGAAGTCAAAAGTAGGTGTTAGCAAAAGAGAACAACTGCTAATCTCTATAAAAGATAAGTGAAAAATAGGTAAATTTAAAATATAACACAAGTACCTTAAGTTAACTTATGATCACCTGCTAATCTTTGTAAAAGAGAAGTTAAAAGCTGGTAAATTTAAAATATAGCACGAGTACCTGAAGTGAACTCACGAACTCCTTCAAATCTATGAAAAGGAGAAGTCAAAAGCATGTACATTTAAAATATAACGCAAGTACCTGAAGTGAACCCGCGAATACTTGCTAATTTCTGCAAATGTGATGTCAAAAGCTGGTAAATTTTAAATATAATGAGAGTACCCGAAGTGAACTCGCTAACACCTACTAATCTATGCAAAAGATAAGTGAAAATAGGTATATTTAAAATATAACACGAGTTCATAGGTGAACTCGTGAACACCTATTAATCTCTGAAAATGAGAGGTAAAATGCAGGTAAATTTTAAATATAACTAGAGTACATAAAGTGAACTCGCAAACACCTGCTAATATTTTAAAAAGAGAAGTCAAAAGCAGTTAAATTTAAATTTTAACATGATTACCTGAAGTGAACTCACAAAAACCTTCGAATCTCTCCAAAAGTGAAGTTAAAAGAACGTAAATTTAAAATATAACGCAAGTACCTATAGTGAACTCGTGAACACTTGCTAATCTCTGCAAAGGAGAATTTAAAAGCAAGTAAATTTGAAATATAATGCGAGTACCTTAAGTTAACTCGCGAACACCTGCTAATCTCTACAAAAGAGAAGTCAAAAGCTGGTAAATTTAAAATATAATACCAGTATCTGAAGTGAACTCATGAACACCTGCCAATCTCAGCAAAAGAGATGTAAAAAGTAGGTAAATTTTTTAAAAAAATTGAGTACCTGAAGTTATCTCGCAATAACCTACTAATCTCTAAAAAATAGAAGTCAAAAGTGGGTAAATTTAAAATATAATACAGAGTACATGATGTGAACTCGAGAATACCTGCTAATCTCTGTAAAACTGAAGTCAAAAGAAGGTAAATTTAAAATATATTGCGAGTGCCAAAAGTGAAGTTGCGAACACCATCTAATCACTATAAAGGAGAAGTCAAAAGCAGGTATATTTAAAATATAATGCGAGTACCTGAAGTGAGCTCGCGAACACCTGCTAATCTCTGTAAAGGAGAAGTCAAAATCAGGTAAATTTAAAATATAACGAGGGTAACTGAAGTGAACTCACGAACACCTGCAAACATATGCAAATGAGATGTCAAAAGAAGTAAAATTTAAAATATAACGCGAGTAATAGAAGTGAACTCACGAACATTTGCTTATCGCTGCAAATGAGAAGTCAAAAGCAGGTAAATTTTAAATACAATTAGAGTACGTTAACTGAACAAAGGAATACCTACTAATCTCATAAAAACTTATAATCCCTCCAAAAGTGAAGTCAAAAGCAGGTAAATTTAAAATATAATGTAAGTACCTAAAGTAAACTCACAAACACCCGCTAATCTTTTGCAAACCCGAAGTCAAAAGCAGGTAAATTAAAAAATATAACACGAGTACCTTTAGTGAACTTGCGAACACCTACTTTTCTCTACAAAAGAGAAGTCAAAAGAATGTAAATTTAAAAAATAATGTAAGGACCTGAAGTGAACATGCGTACACCTGCTAATCTTTGCAAATGATAAGTTAAAAGTAGGTAAATTTAAAATATAGCGTGAGTACCTTAATTGAACTCAGAAACTCCTATTAATCTATTGAAAGGAGAAGTGAAAAACAGGTAAATTTAAAATATAACGCGAGTAACTTAAGTGAACACGCGAACACCTGCTAATCACTGCAAATGAGAAGTCAAGAGCAGGTAAATTTAAAATTTAACTAGAGTACCTAAAGTGAAATCATGAACAACTACTAATCTCTACAAAAAAGAAGTCAAAACCAGGTAAATTTAAAATATAACACGAGTACCTGAAGTGAACTCACAAAAACCATATAATCTATCCAAAAGTGAATTCAAAGCAGGTAAATTAAAAATATAACATGAGTACCTGAAGTGATCTCCTAAACACCTGCTAATCTCTGCAAAGGAGAAGTCAAAAGTAGGTAAATTGAAAATATAACGTGAGTACCTCAAGATAACTTGTGAACAACTATTAATCTCTACATAAGAGAAGTCAAAAGAAGATAAATTTAAAATATATCGTGAGTAACGAAAGTGAACTCATACACACCTGCTAATCTCTACAAAAGAAAGTTAAAAACAGGTAAATTTAAAATATAGCATGAGTATGTGAAGTGAACTCGCGAACACCAGCTAATCTATGCAAACGAGAAGTCAATAACAAATATATTTAAAATAAAATGCGAGTACCTGAAGTGAGCTCGTGAACTCCGGCTAATTTATGCAAAGAAGAAGTAAAAAGCAGGTAAATTAAAAATATATCGCAAGTACCTAAAGTGAACTCATTAACACCTTCTAATCTCTTCAACGGAGAAAACAATAGAAGGTAATTTAAAATATAATGTGAATACCTAAAGTGAACTCGTGAACACTTGCTAACCTCTACAAAAGAGAAGTCAAAAGCAGGTAAATTTAAAATATAATGCTAGTACCTGAAGTAAACTCACGAACACCTGCTAATCTTTACAAAGGAGATGTCGAAAGTAGGTAAATTTCAAATATAATTCGAGTGTCATATGTTAACTCGCAAACACCTGCTAATCAGTACAACAGAGAAGTCAAAAGCAAGTAAATTTAAAATATATTGTGAGTACAAGAAGTGAACCTGCGAATACCTGCTAGTCTCTATAAAAGAGAAGTAAAAATAGGAAAATTTAAAATATTAAGCGAGTACTTGAAGTGAACTCGCGAACACCTACTAATCTCTGCAAAGGAGGAGTCAAAAGTAAGTAAATTTAAAATATAATGTGAGTACCTGAAGTGAGCTCACGAACACCAGCTAATCTCTACAAAAGAGTGTTCAAAAGTCAGTAAATTTAAAATATAACACGAGTACCTGAAGTGAGCTCGCGAACACCTACTAACTTTGCAAAAGAGGAGTCAAATGTGGGTAAATTAAAAACATAACTCGAGTACCTGAAGTGAACTCGCAAATGTTGGATCATGAGACTCCCTTAGAGGGGCGGGGGGTGAATAAGGGTTTACAATGTTTTATTTTAATAGTGATAAAATAGAAAATAGTATATCTCTTTGAAACGAAAGATTAAGGCTATGAAAAATATATTCTACTTTTAATATCACCTGTCCTTCTATAAGAACCGGATTGCTATAGAAAATCTCTCCCTAGATCATGTTACTAGCCTCCCATAGATCTAATAATAATCTAGTCATTACATACAAGACAGCAATAACTCCCTATGCCGTACAAGGACCTGGACGCCACGCACAAATTGGTGATTCTCTCTTAATCCACGCAAGGAAAAAAATGCCATGCACAATTCGGCGATTTATTCTATCAGTTAAATTGAAAAAAATGACAAATTACAAGGTATAAAATTAAGAATTTAAAACTCCCTCTCAATGAAGTGCTGAAGAATCCAATGAATCCTTGTCAAAGTTGCTTCAGATGCGGTGTATGAATCATCTCTCTTTCGTGCTTGAACCTTCTTGGGAGAAAGGAGATTTCTGGTTGTTGGAGCTCTCTAGAACTATTGTACGGGAAGGAACACTACAACTTCTATAATTCATTTTATCTGACTTTAATATTTTAGCGCTACCGCCTGCGAGCGAAATCTTCAGAGGCTGCCAGGTGTCCTTGGATTCAATACTTTTGTGTGCTGAATCTATTGTGGCCAATCATGTGCTATTGTCACGGCGATATCAACTAGAACTGCACGTAGTGTAGAAAATGCTATAACTTCCCATTGAGCTATCGCCTAATGGCATTAGCGGATATCGCAAAGCGATATCACCTTAACATCTTGTTCAAACCCAAATCCAAGTCCAAATGATTTTAGTATTAGACATGTTATATCACCACATCATAAACACCATATTGTCAAATACAGACAAGATTTGTTATTAGCGAACAAAGAAGCATAGAATGCTTGCTCCAACAATCTCCCATTTTGATAATAAGAAATCCACTTATAAAGAAATCATGAGTGACATATAAAGTGTAAGAAAATATGATTAGCAGGACTAAGAATTTATATGTGCACACACTCCTCTTGGATGTAACTCCCCCCTACATGTATACTACCCCTATATGTACACTCCCCCTAAATAGAAGAAATTGGTATAATGCAAATAGTACGATTGAATTTTGTTGAAGTTTTAAAATTAAACTAATCCTTATGAATTAATCTGAAAGAATGATTTCTCAGAAAATTCTCCCCCTTTTGGTATTATCAAAATAATCACAGAGTGATTGCGGAAGCCAAACATAGAAAACCACAATGAGAATATCAAGTTGGGATGATGTGAAACAATGTATGGTGATGAGAAATGTGAGTGAACACAAACATTGGTGAGTCCATGCAGTTATATCATAATTATATACACTAGTGAACTTAATTAGAATCATTAACGGTCCAATTCTCAAGAGAATAAATGTAAGAGAGAAAAATGCAGTGTACAAGTGAAAGTTAGAGGAAAATATCATATGTAGAAACTTAAAACTTTCATGAACATGGAAATGTTAAAAAGGCCAACCAAGAAATATACACAAATAACTGTACTTATACCCAAGAACTTTGAGCACAATGATTAAATGAATGGCCATATAAATTTTACATAAGTGACTTTATAATTCTGTCCTTGCTTAATCTTACAATGCTTATTGAGACATATCAGGAGGGTGAGTAGTTCTTGTTGAAGGTTCTTAGTCAGCCCATTATTTTATTTGTATTATTTTTTTATTATTTTGTATTCTTGCATAAGAAGAGTAAACTGCTTCTTGTAGGCTTGACATAGGAATCTGAATTCACTTGTACGGAAATATATGATAAGCAAATATGAAGTGTGCCAAGAAAATAAGGAGAAAGCAATAGTTTTATCATGTCTTTTCAGTAGTAATGGTAGAACACTCACAATTTACATAGGAAGTAATGATAAATACATTTGAAAATTTTCACATTTGTGTATGAGAGAGCATAACCATAACTAAAATATTTCTCATACATAGAGGCATGAGAAAACAAATTCTCAAGTAAAATACACTAGTTGATTTGTATATCAAGCATGGTAATACAAGTTTGAATATGACACAATGTTTGAACTACTCTATATAAATGAATATACATTGTATAATCCCTAAACACGAGAAAGGAAGAATACGGTGCTGTCATAGTAATATGAGGACCAAAAAAAATAACACACTAGCAATTCTAGGATATCGTACGGCGATAAGAAATAGCGCGTAATTATAAATACCCCCAGATCCGGAGTCAAAGCATCATTTGGATGGTATTTTCCTGAATAACTGGAAGGGAAACCTCTTCCCGATGCCAGCAAACTATCCCACCTAAGGTATGATTCAGAATTTTTCTTTCTTTTCTTTAGAATTTGTTGATTTAAATCGTTAGAGAACTGATTTCATGAAATTTTTGGGAGAAAAATTACATTTTTTATTGTTGTTATGCTAGATTCGGGATAAACCTAAAGCATTTAATTTTTAAGTGAATAGATCTTATATCCTAGGAATTGAAGAAGTGCAAACATAGATCTAGGAGTGTGAATTATATAAAAGAATAGATCTTGGTTTGTGAGAAGAGATTTCAAAAATATTTAAGTTTTGAGGAAGATCATGTTGAATAGTAGTGGAGAAATTTTGTTTTGAAATTGTTAAGGTAAATAAGAAATAAAATGATTTTCGTGCGAGATTTTGTAAGTTGGGACGTTGAAATATAGAATTGCACTGAGAAATCAAATTTTTTTCGATTTTCACTATCGCCCGGTGACACTGAGTATTGCTTGGCGATATTAACAACTTCTAAAAATTTTTGTTTTACTGTGTACAGATATGGTTTCCAGTTCTAAGGCTAGGAGAAGCACATGAAGTGACACTCACTCAGCATATCAAACATATCTAGGAATCGAGAATGCAAACATCGGTGTTGGAAAAGTGATTGAATTCGACCAAGTCTGGCTGGCACATATCCCCGACCTACTCACTATAGAAGGTATAATGTCAGTCATACTGCCGGATATGTTTTTTGTAGTCTAAATTAGAGAATTTTGCAACCATCTAAGAGATCGCAATTTTACTGAACTGAACGGGGGAGTAAGTTCTAATATTTTAGGACATTCTTTGGAAATCAATCACCATGACATAAGGGATGATTTTGGTTTGATTGAGAGTGATTATGTGTTGGACGTAGTGGAAAACTACCGTAAAGATAGGGATTGGACACTCTTGAATATGGTTTTACAAGGTTATTCCATGAAAAACAAAATCCAATCCACAGCCACACTCACTCCCAATGCACGTTTAGTGAAGGATATCTTGTGGCATACGATTATGCTTAAGTCCGGGGACATAAGAAATATAACGGCTCAACTGAGTTATGTTACATGATTTTTGAAAGAGTACCATTTGATGTGGCAGACTTAATTTTATCAATTATTCAGTACACGTATAGACTAAAGAAGTGAGTACCTGGAGCTAACCCAGGAATACCTGCTAATCTTTATAAAAGATAAGTCAAAATTTTGTAAATTTTAAATATAATGCAAGTACCTGAAGTGAACTTGAGAACACCTCCTAATCTCTGTAAATTAGAAGTCAAAAAGCTAGTAAATTTAAAAATATAATGTGAGTACCTAAAGTGAACATGCAAACACTACTAATCTTTACAAAAGAGAAGCCAAAAACAAGTAAATTTAAAATATAATAAGAGTACCAAAAACGAACTCACAAACACCTGCTAATATCTACAATAGATAAGTCAAAACTAGGTAAATTTTAAATGTAAAGAGAGGACCTGAAATGAACTCACGAACACCAGCTAATCTCTGCAAAAGAGAATTCAAAAATAGGTATATTCAAAATTTAACACGAGTACCTGAAGTGAACTCACAAACACTTCCTAATCTCTGCAAAGGAGAGGTCAAATTCAGGTAAATTTAAAATATAATATGAGTACCTAAATTGAACTCGCGAACACCTACTTATCTCTACAAAGGAGAAGTCAAAAATAGGTAAATTTAAAATATTATGCGAGTACCAGTAGTGAACTCGTGAAAAACTGTAAATCTCTATAAGGAAATGTAACGACCCCATCTGTTAAATAACATATAATAGAGTGTCCGGACGGGGCCCCATGATAATAATTTTTGTAGCTCAAACTATTATCATATTTTCTAGTTTATAATTTGAAAATCATGTCTTGTATGCTTATTTTTTATCTTTCTTATGTAAATGTTATTCCACAAACATTTTCCTATTATTTTGTAGGTTTCCAGAAATTTGGCCAAAAATGACCTGACATGCCCCCCTATCACGCCCTCCCTAGGCATGTCACATGGAGTGTGACCTGATCACGAGGAAGCTTGCAAATAGAGACAAAATAACTGGAAAAACTGATGTAACGCCCTATGACATACCCTCCTTGGGTGTGTCCCAGGGAGTGACACTGGGCTTGTCACCCTCTGCCAGAAGCCGGTTGTCGCATTAAATGCTTTTTCTCTTCTACACGTTAATAGTACTGTCACGCCCCCCCTCCCCCTACACGGGTGTGACCCAGGGCGTGTTTGTAACATCTAATTTCTGGCTAGAGCCCTAGGAGTCGGTCTTCCGTGAAAGAACCCCCATAAACCCCAGAAATTGACAGTAACCGATATAAAAATTGGTTTAGGCACGATGGCTAGCCGAAGACGCAACCCTCCGAAGTCCGTCGACCAAAATCCCGAGTAACGGGTCGGTCACGCCTATGACCGGCCCGTCATGCCCGTGACCTCCTTCGATGGTCGACGATATAAGGAAGCTGATCACTGAGCTCAGAACTCATGTCACTGGATGGTCACGCCCGTGACACGGCCCGTCATGCCCGTGACATAAGGCGTGATGCCCCCACCGACCGTCGACCTCAGATCGACGAATGTCGATCTAAGAACACCTGTCACACCCGTGATAGGTCCGTCATGCCCGTGACCTAGGGCTTGACGCCCCCACCGACTTTCGACCTCAGCTCTACGAACGTCGACCGAAGAACTCCTGTCACACCCATGACATGGGGGTGACCCGTGAACCGAAGAAGAAAAAATGGTCGTCGACTCGAGAATGAAGAATACACTAGTGTCACTCCCGTGACCTACGTGCCACGCACATGACAAAGGCTAAAACGTCAACCAGGGTGTAAAATTCTTTAACACATGCCATAATTAACTCTGATTATGGGAAGTTACACCAGGAGTATTTATGGGTCGTTTCCTTCTCTAATTACTTAATAAAATGAGGAAGAGTTTGTCCAATAGGAAATCGCTACTTGGAACCATCTTCTCATCTTCCACCTTTTCCTCTCCCTCCACTATAACCAAAATACTATTAAGAGGAGAGCCTTCATGGCCTTAAAAGTTTTACCCTTTCCCCTCCCAACTTGGTGATCTATAAAAGCCCCCTTAGAGCAAGATGAGAAGTTTACACTCTTAACCAAATGGATTAGTGTTCTTGTTCTTGCTATAGGAGAAGTTCGGCAACGCCACCACTACGCCATGGCAACCCGACGTTCATCTCGTCTCCAAACTGCGAACAAGGTCCACCTCTACTTCTTCTTTTATGGGTAGATCTTAGGATCTTAGAAAGGAAGTTTGTGCTCAACGGAGCCGGACCTATCTCACATTTTCATGGAAAAACCATGAAAAATATATTTTCGGGTCTGCCGTAAACCGCCACCTCCCGCGGCCAAACCACCGCCGACCGATAGCCATCGCCTCAACGGAGGTGGTGGTGGCTTGCCTGGGAAGTGACTGGACGGCCGACGATAGATCGCGAAAGAGCTACGAGAAATATAAGTTTTCTGAGTTCAGGTTTTCGGGTTCTGTAGAAGATGAACAGTAAAACATTTTTTATAATATAAAAATTATGTATATAGTATGTAAGGAAAAGATACATTAAAAGGGCTCATTTTGATGCTGCAAAACGAGGCCCTTAGAGGCCGATTTATGAAAAATGGCCAGTCACGAAAGTTGTATCCCTTCGAGTCTAGATTAATTTAAAATACATTTCAACCCGTTTGGTTAAGTGGTTTGACCGCAACACCCGTTTTAGTAGGGGTTGTACCTAGAGTTGGGCAAAAACTAAAATTAATGCCCACTCTTCGTCCCTAGTTCAAATGACCTGAAATTTTGGCAGGGTGTTACCATTATCCATACCCAAAGGCTGCCCAAAAATGGGAATTGTTGGAGATACTTTGCCTAAGCTTTTTGTTTTAATTTAATAAAGTTAGAGTAATTTATTTAAGTGGTCAAATGACCTCCAAACCCTCCCAAATTTTGGAGAGTTTTCCCTAGGTATAAAACCTAGCTCTGTACAAAATTCGAA
Organism: Platanthera zijinensis; assembly: GCA_039513925.1. Classification (NCBI taxonomy): domain Eukaryota; kingdom Viridiplantae; phylum Streptophyta; class Magnoliopsida; order Asparagales; family Orchidaceae; genus Platanthera; species Platanthera zijinensis. The sequence goes on from CM077087.1 coordinate 116,867,036, forward strand.
CTCATTTGGATGAGTTTTGTGTAGGAAACCACTTATCCTTAACTAGGCATTAATGAGGCATTTTTGAGTAAAAAGTGCACTAAGAGGTTGGAATGGTCAAATCACCTCAACAGAGGCTGATATTTTGACCACTGAGTTAGAAGGGTTATTACAATCAACTTGGATAAAAATGGTGTGGTTTAGGGTTGATTTACCCTAGGATCAGAACTCAAACCCTAACTAGAGGGTTTGAGGTTTGTGAAGGACATGGGGGCAAATGCACTCGTATTTCCTTGAAATTTAGTAGAGTCAACGTTAGCATAATATAAATCATCTGGATGGAATCTCAGAGGATTTGGAGATAGGTAGATTATAACGCCCCCGGTTTTTCTGGGATTGGTTTAATCGTTGTTTGGCGTTGCTCTGATGCGTATTTAACGTGTGTTATTTCTAGAGCATGGTATTAGCTCTTGCGTTGTCTTGTGTGGCTGCTTTGTAGCCTGTTGGCAAGATTCCCTAGCAAACCGAGTTTGTTTTGGTGACTCGGTGAGGCCTCTCGGGGAATGTTTGTGTTTTTGCTTCGGGTGGTGTTAGACTTAGTTTTGTTCGCCGGATGTCAATTCTAACATCGCCGTTGGATTCGTAGAGCCGGTATTTTGCTACGGTGCGAATTTTGTTTGAATCGATATTCATTTGGTCCTCCGTAATGATATAATATTATAACATTATTATTATTATTATTAATACTAATATAATTATTATATATATATATAAAGAGAATAAAATAAAAATCAGTGAGTATTACTTACCATACTCGCTGAGCAGCATGCATCCCCCCTTTTTATTCAATTCTATTATAATAATTATAATACTTATAATATTATTATTATTATTAGTATTATTATTATGTATATAATAATATACTTCTTCCCTATACAAAGTGAAAAGAGTCGAGCCCTCCCCCTTTTTCCTATTCATTTTGGCCGAACTAGAGAATCGCAAGAGCGACGACGCCCTTCCTTCGAGGACCTTTCGACAGCGATTTCGGGAGCTTCGGTGGTCGAATCACAATCCGAACATAGATCCGGAATGCTCTCGATGAGGGCTTCACATACATGATAAGTATCTCGCCTTTCGTCGATGTTTAGCGTTAGGGTTTTTCGGCCCTAACCTCTGTTTAGTCTATTTTCATGTAGATTTCCTTTCCTCGTTCCTTCTCTTGGACCGATCCGCAGCGTGGAGCTTTTTGGTGGATGTTTTTTGGCAATTTTAAGGCAAGTTGTGTTCTTCCCCTTACTCTACCCCCTTTATGCTCTTTTCATTTTACCTTGATGGTATAAGTGCGTAGGATCTTGTGTGGTTACCCTTGGAAATGTCAGTGTAGTATAGCTTGTAGAAAACTTGTCAAAAGTATGGGTATCAAAAACCTTGTCGCTTTCCGACGGAGTTCCGTAGCCGGAAGCCTCGTTGCCTCCCGTCGTGTAATATGTGCATTTTATATCTAATTTTTTTCGTAATGTATGGATTCACTCATCGAATGATGAGGTAAGTTGATGTTTCGTCGTGAGCTTTGTTAATCGTTTTAGGGTATGCTGTGAACTTGGGAAAAACTTCGTTGTGAAAGTCTGGGAGTCTTGCCGCGCCCTTTTGCATTGTCACGTCATTTGACTCAGTGAATTACTTCGTTATTGTAAAATATTCTATGTAAGTCTTGTTGCTTTCCATTGGAAGTTTAGTACGTCGGAAGTCTTGTTCTCTTCTATCGTGTTGTTGTCTTTGCAACATTTAGAACGTCGCATTTACTTGACCAAGTTAATTTCTTCGTTGCTTACTCATGTAATATGTACTGCTGGATTACAACTTGTCGAGAGCCCTGTCATCTTCCATTGATGAATCGCGTTGTCGGAATCCTTGCCGCTTCCTTTGATATTGTCATTATGATGAAATTCTTGTTGCCTTTCGTTGAAGTATAGTTTTGCCGAAATCCTTATCGCTTTCCGCCGTTGGTTTGTTTGTGGTGTCGTTTAGATCACTATGTTGATTTGATCATGTATCCAATTATGATTTGATATTTTTTTCGTTAACATTGTCAAATCATCGGTGTATGCTTTGGATCTTGAGAAATGTTGTTGTTGTGTTTGAACTGTGGGCTGTGCGCGTCGAGACCTTCCCCGGCCTCATGCCTTATTGTTGTTTGACTTAGAAAATATTGTGTTTAAGGCCTTGGAGTTCTGCTAAGCAAATTTGTGTCTTTGTGTCGATCATAGGCTATTAACGGCGCCATACGCGCTTAGCCGGGTCATTGTAAGAAAAAGGTTTGTTCTTGATCAGCTTGTTAGTCAGAGTTCTTTTTGGTTGATGCATATATAAGCATACTTAAATATATAATAAAATATATGATATTTGATGGAATTTTGGTAGGTAGTGGATAAAGGACCACCACCTCAGTGCCTTAATTTTGATGGTTTGTTTTATGGATTGTTGGTATGCAGTGGATAAAGGACCGCCACCTCAATTTCTTGTTGTTTGTGGGTCTCACACCCAGGCTTTGCCTTGTGTTTTGATGTCATTTGGAGCTGATCAGCCTCGCTTAAATTAAACTTAAAAGCTATAAAATGAAAGAATATATATATATATATATATATATATATATATTCATTTCCTTACTCCCGGTCATGTGCCTGGTTACATTGTGCAGCATAGTTAGTTTTATATGCCTCTTCTGTTGATTTTTACTGATTGTTTTGTTGGTACCTGTTTCGCGTGGCACCCTTCTGCAGAAAGGTTTGTTGTTGCTTCTGTTTTCTTTCCACACCACTTGTAACTTGTTTCTGAGGTTTTCTTTTTTTTTGAATGCCTCAGGTTCAGAGCAGTAGCAGGTTGGATGAATAGAGTCTTGTGTTTCAATACTGCGAGTTGTAACAGCATCTTGCTTATTTTCCTCTTATCTTGAGGTAGTTGTTTTTCAGTCTGTTTAAACTTGTTTTCCTATGAGTTGTGGCAGTTTGTTGGTCCCTTAGTGCTTGTTTCCATTATTTTTGTACTTGCTAGTTTCTGTTGTTACTTAGTGCTATTTATACACATGCTCTCTGGGAAGGTTTTATGCTAGGGTGCATGTTAGTTACTTTAAAATATAAAAAAACTGCATTGTGATATGAAGACATAACATATCTTTCAATCAAAAATCACATTATTTTTAAGCGTTACAAAACTACCTTTCTACTTATATATAAATTAGTAGTGACACATATATGCATAGATTGCTGAGTCTTCATATTTTTATAGGATATTAAATAAATCAACTTAGTATTTTCCGCTGCATAAACCTATACCTTTGTTTGTGGACTAGTTGATCCACATGACCGAGGGACACGGTCAGTAAAACTTAAAATATAAATTATGTTTTTAAACTAATTTACACGTCTCTTTTCTTAAGTAAACGAAAGGATTGGTTTGCCTGGGCGTCTACAGTTGTCCCCTACACGGCGTGGGATCATGACGCGTATTATCTCTAACTCTGATGTATTATTTAATACGGAGAAAATGCGGGTTGTGACAGTTGGTATCAGAGCGAGGTTCTTGTGAAAAAGGTTGTTTGGTGGTTTGGCGAGTGAGCCGAACGACTGCTACCCTAAGCAGAACTCGAGCGATCATTTCATTGCATACACACACCGATATGTCATCAGTAGATCTTGATGGAATCATGAACACTACACTCATAGCACAAAAAAAGAAGTATACAGGACATATTGTGTAGTATGGGATGCATAAATATGTGTTTGTATATGGATCCACCATAGGAGGTGACATGTGACGGTTATGTAGAATGGGATGCATAACCATCATAACATGGATGCCCATTAGCACGTTTTATTTTTCGTTACATACAATGTTATGTAGTATGGGATGCATAACATTATATGTGTACGCCGCTCATAATATACATTAAGGCCTTTTTTTAGAATGCATAACACTGCATACATATCATATCATTGCATAAACACACGTGCCAAGTTAAAGATCTACAGGATGACATATGTACACATATGATTTGAAATATAAATTTAAGCCATCATGCATTCATATTGTAGGCACATGTTAGAAGCATAACATTATTTCCTGATTTCCCAGATCAAGGTAACAGCTATAGCAAGTATTTATTCGTTTCCGATCTAATTTATGTCTGTTCGTTCCTGATCTGATTTGAGTCAGTATATTGGATTTTGTTAGCTTAAGTGTCTTAATCTAGGTCCTTGATGAGTCCATTGTTTGTATTGGTAGAATGTGACCCCGAAGCGTTTTGTTATGGGGTTGATTTTCTAGTTTGAGGGTGAGTCTCTGAGTCCTCGTATTAAATCGATGTTAGGTGAACGTCATCAGAGCATTGAAACTCTGTCAGGGAAGTTGCTCATAATGCAGGCACAGTTGTAGAAATTAGTTGCTGCCATCTTGTGATAGAAGCCCGCTGTGTAGTTTCTCATGATGGTTGAGTATGAGTGTGAGATCGGTAAATCGATTAGTTTCTCTCCTCAATCGATAACTGCTGAGGAGTGTTAAGTTAAAAATTTCTTGGGTGATCTCAGGTAGACCACAATCCAGTTAGTAGCTTCCTCGATATTTTGATGTCTATTCAGCTATATATGTATGCGATTTATGGGAAGGTTAAGATAAATAACCGATAAGCACACGTTCTTTGATTTTGGTGCTATCCTCTTGTACGTGATTAGGGTTCTTATAGATTGTTATCGCTTGACTCCCGATCGAGTAGTGATTCATTTTGTGCTATGTTTTCTCTCTGATGAATTGGTGGTGTCGAACTATGGTATCCAGAGTTGTCTCATCCCTTGGATTTGATTTCTCAAGTGTGTCGATTGAAAGTGCAAGATTCTGAAGATTCCAGAGCGATTTTGGACATGGATTGGAGTCCTTGTTTGACATTGTGGACCGATGCGAGGATGTGCATCTGGTTTTCTTGGTTATTATTAGCCAACCCTTGATTGTGTTTGGAAATCCACATCAAGATTCTCCGGTTATGTCGTGGTGTGTGCTCGTAGATTTTTAGATTCTCGCTGCATATCTTTTCTCGTGTCTGTTCTGGAAACTGCTCTTGGTGTGCCACGTGTTGTGTGGCATGGGAGTTTCCAGGTGTTTCCCCAGTTAGTCTTTCCGATCTCCCCTCTTGGGAGAGAGGTAAAAAAATGTTTTAGATCTTGAGCCAGATACTTGTCTTTTGTGAGAGCACCTTACTGTATGACCCTGCGTGAGCTGGAAGAGTTTCATATTTAGCTAAATAAATTGTTATACTGTGACTTTGTTGGGCAAAATTCTATGCCCTAGAAGATTACGAACGAATTATAAAGAGCCGAATGAGGTGACTATGGAGATAAATGTCTACCCCCTCGATTAGATGATTTGTTAAATCAGTTGTGAGATAGTTTCGTATATTCGAGTTTTGGCCTTCATCTTGGCTTTTATCTGTGAAGGATCCGAGAGTCAAATGTTCCGCGGACTGCCTTTCGTCTCCATTTTGGGATTTAATTTGAGATCTTAATGATGACTTCTGATTTAGAGAATGCCCTCTCTGCCTTCTTGGATTTTATGAATATAATGTTAAGAGGATTTCTGGACCACCTTGTGGCCGTCTTCTTTGGAAAATGTTCCGATATACTCTAAGAGTGCAGAGGAGCGTGTTGAGTATTCTGATATTTGTGCAGTCTAGGTTAAGAGAGTATGGTTCTGTTTGCCGAGATAAGCAGTTGAAATATTTGGCTGTCGTATTTTCCTTTTGGGTCCCAACATTAATAGGGATGGGATTTTTGACGGACTTAATGAAGATCGTTGCAGTGATTGAGCTGGAAGAGATTTATTATGTCTAAGGAAATGATGAATTTTAGTAGTATTGAAACGATGATGTACTAGGCTCGTGAAATGATTATTGGCGTCCCTGATCAGGTTTATGTAGAAAATTTTGATATTTAGTTGAGGATGAGTTGTACGTTGAGCCTAGGTATGTCATGATACAAAATAAAAAAACATGGTCGCAGACGATATCAGGTAATCTAGGTTATATGAAGAGAACCATCATGCGTATAACTTGGATATTTCAAAGATGTTCTATACCTCGATGTTTTTGAGATTATTTGGTTTGGCGCATTGTGTAAAGTTTTTCTTTGCGAACCATAAGAGCTTGGAGTATATCTTCACTCAAAAGGAATTGAATCTGTGTCATAGAGAATGGATAAAATATATTGCGAACTTTGATATTGACGTTCGTTACTACTTAGATTTTACTAGGATGTATAGATAATTGAAATAAATTATTTGATGTTATGAGTTGGATTGGTTGTTCTTTGAGGTTTCCCCGAAAGCACAAATTCGGTTTGAGCTATCGTGAATAGATGGATAAATTTTGCCCATATTATTTAATTTTGATTGATTGGTTACTCGATGGAGAAAATAATAAAACCATATTGGGATGAGGTCGTGAGATTTCTTAGTAAACCTTGGAGTTTCTTGTTGAGGCAAATCTGTAAGTTTATGTTGCATTCTAGCTGAGTTGCAATAAGTTTGGGGTTTTGACCTTAGGGGTTTATCCGTTAATCTGCAGACCGGTGGTAGGCCAAAGAGAATGTTGTTCAGGCTTGAAAGGAAGAGTTTTTCTGTAGTGGCGTCTTGGGTGCGCCCCGTTGGGTTAGCCCATGTCAGTTCATGTTAATGAATCGATGTGCCTGCTTGTAGGCTGGAATTGCCTGTTTTTTTCCTATTTATCACGATGTATTTCACGTGAGCCAGTTGTGATGGTGCGTTCCTGGTGTTATTTTATCCTTGAATCGGTGCGCCGATGGCAGCCTAATCTCTCGTAGGTCGAGTATTTCGCCCGTATTCTGGTCGCAAGGTTAAGTGCTGGGTGTGGATCTTATCCTCAACTATTATCTTAATCTTCTTGGTTAGTATTCGATTGAGCGAGCTTTTGCTTTTCTACCCCTTGCCTTCTTGTTTTGATGTGCGTTTTAAGTTTCGGTACGAAACTTTCTTTTAGGGGGAGAGACTGTAATGCCCCTAGTTTTTCTGGGATTTGTTTAATCGTTGTTTGGCGGTTCTTTGATGCGTTTTTGGCGTGTGCCATTTCTAGATCATGGTATTAGCTCTTGTGTTGTCTTGTGTGGTTGGTTTGTAGCCTGTTGGCAGGTTCCCTAGCAAACTAGGTTTATTTTGGTGACTCAGTGAGGCCTCTCGGGGAATGTTTGTGTTTTGGCTTCGGGTGGTGTTAGCCTGAGTTTTGTTCGTCGGATGTTAATTCTAACTTCGTCGTTGGATTCATAGCGCCGGTATTTAGCTACGGTGCAAATTTCGTTTGAATAGATATACATTTGGCCCTCCGTAACAAGATAATATTATAACATTATTATTATTATTACTAATATAATTATTATTATATATATATAAAGAGAATAAAATAAAAATAAGTGAGTATTACTTACCTTACTCGCTGAGCAGCATGCAGCCAATCCTATTATAATAATTATAATACTTATAATAATATTATTATTAGTCTTATTATTATGTATATAATAATATACTGCTTCCCTGTACAAAGTGAAAAGAGCCGAGCCCTCCCCCTTTTTCCTGTTTATTTCGGCCGAACTAGAGAATCGTAAGAGTGACGACGCACTTCCTTCGAGGACAATTCGAAAACGATTTCGGGAGCTTCGGTGGTCGAAATCGCAATCTGAACGTAGATCCGGAATGCCCGCGTAAAGCGAGCTTTAGGCCTCTGATTTAAACAAGAGTCAGTCGGACCTTCTTAAACTCAGTTGCGCACCACTTTGATAGAAGCGTGTTTAAGATTTAGGGACCTCCATGGTCAAGGATTTTTACCCTATTAAGTTTAGATTTATCATCGCGTTTTTAATCGATTCTAGCCGAGGTGATTCTCAATCAAGTGCATTTCAATTTCATCATTCCAACCCTTTATCGTAATCGTTTCTTTTATGCTCTCTTTATTTTAGTGCAATCAACTCTCTTTTATGAAATATTTCCTTCCATAAGTGCTTTTAGATTTCTTTTAACCCTAAAGATTTTCGTCGATAAAGTAGCAGTCTTCGTGTGAGTAGGTTTACTCAATAGTTCCCGGATTTCAATACAAAACTTGTGTCCCCTTGCTATATTTCGATGGGTATACTTGCCTAGTTGGATTGCTAGTTCTGTTATCTTTACTTTAGCAGAAAGTGATCACCAAGTTTTTGGCGACGTTGCCGGGGAGCAACTTTTGTTGATATATCGAAAACACGAACATATTACTTTAATCATTTCTCTTTCTCATCCTCCTTCTAAAAAAAATTTTCCAACGCTCTTAATATAAACCCACTTCACAAATTTTCTACACCACCTAACTCTCTCGAAAAGGGCAATGTGGCTTTAAATTCCACTATCTTGTTTAGTACCTTCTTATTCATTGGGTAGCCCTTGGGAAGTTCAGGAGTTAAAACAAAAAAAATTTATTTTAAAAAAAAATCTAGCTTCGCTTTTTCTAGTTTTTTTATTTCTTTTTCTTCTCTTCTCTTCTTTTAGTGCTTGACACGCGGGAGTCCGTCGATTATTTTGGACTTTGACCACGAAATTGAGCGTATTATTCGAAGAAGATCGCGATTTCAAGGCCCTACTCTCCAAGTACCGGTTGAGGACTCTGAGTCTTTCTCTACTTTAAGAATGAAAGAACCCTACATGGAGGAGGACGTGCATAGGCCTATGTCCTATTATGCACGACTGAAGTTAGAGGGAACAGAATCCAGTATAGTGAGCCCTGCTATAGCTAATAATAATTTTGAAATAAAGCCTAGCATAATTCAAATGGTGCAGCAGTATGTGCAATATGACGGACTTCAAGATGAAGATCCAAACGCACATATAACAAGCTTTCTTGAGATTTGTGACACCTTCAAGATAAATGGTGTTACAAATGATTCTTTGAGGCTAATAATATTTCCCTTCTCTCTAAGAACTAAGGCTAAGAAGTGGCTGAACACTCTACCTAAAAACAACATCACCACTTTGGATCAACTAACTGAAAAATTTATGGCGAAGTATTATCTGCCAGCCAAAACCGCAAAACTTAGGAATGATATTTCTGCCTTTTTTAAATTGATTCTAAAACTTTGTATGAAACCTAGGAAAGTTTTAAAGAACTCTTAAGATGATGCCCCATCACGGGCTGCCTGTATGGTTACAAGTGCAGACATTTTATAAGGGGCTAAATAAAAAAACAAAGCAAATGATAGACGCAACTTCTGGCGGTACATTAAACCATAAGACTCCGGAAGCAGCTCTTGAGCTTTTTGTGGACATGGCCATGAACACCTATCAGTTGAATATGCGTAGGTCCCGCCCAAACAAACCTGTAGGTATCTTTGAAGTAGACAACGTCTCCCAGGTAGCTCTGCAAGTGGAAGTATTAAGTCAAAAAATTTCGGAGATTAATGCTGCCTCCACCTCTCAGGTATGGGAATTTTCAACTCCAGCTCCCAAACAAGAAGATTATATTAATAATATGCCTAGAAATGCTTTTAGTAATTTTCTACTGCAAACATTCATGGTCTTGGTATTAATTTTCCGATAGTTATAATCATGTTTTAAATTAGCACCCAAATTTTTTGTGGAGTAACGCTTCGAACGCGATGCGCCCACCACCTCAAAATAATTTTTCTGCACCACCTCCACCACTTCAAAACTATCCAAAACCTTCAAACTTGGAGGAGTTACTTTCTAAATATATAACCACAAATGACGCTACTATAATAACCTTAACCGAAAGAGTTAAAAGTCTTAAAAATCAAGTATGACAACTCGCAAATATTATTTCTGGGCGACCCGCCGGGTCTCTTCCTTCCAATACTAAGCCCAACTTGAGAGAGAAAGCAAAATATATAACTCTTCGGAGTGGTAAGCAAGTTTCCGCTATGGTTATTGAAGAGCCCGAAGCAAGCTCCGACCCTATTTTTAAAAAATAAAAGCTCCTCCACCATTTTAAAAATTTCACCCTCTGCTGAAGAAGTTATCACCCCTGTTTTAGAAAAAGATCTCACTCCACCACCCTTCTTTAAAATAATCCAACTCTGTCGTACCCTTCCAAACTTAATAAGCAACGTCAGGAAGATCAATACTCCCGCTTCCTAGAAATGTTCAAGCAAATCAACATAAATCTTCCCTTCCACGAAGTGATCTCCCATATGCAGAAGTATGCTAAGTATCTTAAGGACCTCCTGACCAATAAAAGGAAGTTAGAAAACCTTTCGCATGTCACGTTAAATGTCAAGTGCTCTCCGGTCTTGACAAACAATTTTTTGAAGAAGATCAGTGATCCGGGTAGTTTTTCTATTCCGTGTGTCTTCAGTGATCTTTTTGTCAAGCACGCAATAACCGACTTAGGTGCGAGTATAAATCTGATGCCCCTCTCGTTATTTAAGAAGTTATGAATTGGTAGCCTCAACCCCACACACATGAGTATCTAGCTTGCTTATATATTGTTAATTACCCGTTAGGAATAGTGTAGGATGCATGTCTTAGTTAAAGTCGACAAATTCCTCTTCCTTGTGGATTTTGTCATTTTGGACATCGAAGAAAACGTCGAGGTTCCCCTGATCCTTGGCCGACCCTTCCTTGTCACCTCCTGAGCTATCATTGATGTAAGCAATGGTAAGCTCTTCCTTCAAGTAGGCAACGATGAAGTGACTATCTCTGTCACCCCCTTGATGAAGAACACCCTAGCAAATGATGGCTCATATTTTTTCGTAGATGCCCTAAGTGAAGAATCCTCCTATTACCTCTATAAATTTGAAATAGAATTTTCAGATTTTTGTTCCTCCTCTACTCTTCAAACAGAACCGGTACACCTAAGTGAAAAATCCTCCTATTGCCTTTCTGAATTTGAAAAAGATTTTTTTTTTATTTTTGCTCCTCCTCTATTCTTCCAACTAAATCGCTGCAAGAAGCCTCCATGGCCACCAGCTCCACCCCTTTTAATTTTCCATATACCAAAGTATACTAAGATATAGTTTTTGAAAAAGAATGAATTTCTAAAAACCTCATATGAAGAACCCCCTAACCTAGAATTAAAGGAACTACCCGAATATCTTAGATATGCTTTCGTAGAAAAGGACTCCAAGCTACCAGTAATAGTTTAGGCCTACCTCACGGATGCACAAAATGATAAACTTCTTTTTGTTTTACGTAAACATCATCGAGTTATTGCCTATCAAATTTCTTATATCAAAGGCATAAGCCCATCTTTCTGCACTCATAAAATCCTAATGGAAGATAATTCGCATAATTCAATCCAACCTCAGCGCCGCATAAATCCCAACATGAAATAAGTAGTTAAGGGCGAGGTTATGAAATTATTAGACGCAGTAATTATCTATCATATATCTGATAGTAAGTTGGTTAGCCCAGTGCAGGTAGTGCCGAAAAAGGGAGGGATAACGTTAGTTAGTAATGAGAATAATGAATTAATCCCGACATGGAGGGTGACTGGGTTGCGAATGTCTATAGATTATCGTAAGTTAAATGATGCCACCCACAAGAATCACTTTCCCCTGTCATTCATCGATCATATTTTACAACGATTATTCGGCCATAGCTTTTTTTGTTTTCTTGATGGCCTCTCGGGTATTTTCAAATCCCCATCTCTCCCGAGGACCAAGAGAAAACAACGTTTACTTATCCCTTCAACACCTTCGCCTACCGAAGCATGCCATTTGGATTATGTAGTGCGCCTCTTACATTCCAGCGATGTATGTTCGCTATCTTTGACATGTATATAGAAATCATTATGGAGGTATTCATGGATGATTTCTCCGTGTTCGGTGATGCTTTTTATAGTTGTTTAGAAAACCTCGAAAAAGTCTTAGAATAAAGCGAAGAAACTAACCTTGCCCTGAATTGGGAAAATTCCATTTTATGGTGAGGGAAGGGATAGTTTTGGGTCATAAGATTTTTGCGAGAGGAATCGAAGTACACATAGCTAAGATAGAAGTTATCGAGAAGCGACTGCCACCTACGAACATAACAGCTATAAGAGGTTTCCTATGTCACACTGGAAATTACCGTCGCGTTATAAAGGACTTATCCAAGATCACCAAGCCCCTAACCCATCTTCTGGAAAAATACGCCCCATTTATTATTGATGACCTTTGTATGTCTACATTTGAATTAATAAAAGAAAAGTTAATTAACACCCACATTATGATAGCTCCGGGTGGGACCTTCCCTTTGAGATTATGTGCGATGCAAGTAGTTTCGCGGTGGGAGCCGTATTATGTCCACCCCATCTATTACGCTAGTAAAATGCTTACATCTGCATATGAAAATTACACCACGATTGAGAAGGAGCTCATAGTTGTAGTATTCGCTTTTGATAAATTTCGATCAAATATTACGCTTTAAAAAAATATTGTTTTTACGGACCACTCGGCCCTCAATTATCTTCTTTCTAAATTAGATGCCAAGCCACGCTTGATTCTCTAGGTCTTACTCCTCCAGGAGTTTGACTTAGAAATCTGTGATAAGTTAGGACCCGAGAATCTGGACGCCGACAATCTCTCCCAATTAGATAATCTGTTTATTGAAATATTAGATGAAAAATCTTTTAATGATTTCTTCCCAGGTGAGAAGTTGTGTTCAATTAACACATCTACTTCTCCTTGGTTCGCACACATCGCCAACTATTTAGTGGCTCGTGTGCTCCAAAAAGATTTCTCCTCTCAACAAAAGAAGAAATTCTTTTCTAAGTTGAAGAACTATTTTTGGGAGGACCCACATCTTTTCCGAATCTGTACAGACCAAGTGATAAGGAGATGTGTATATTATGAAGAAGGTTTAGATATTTTAAAACATTTGCATGAAGGACCGACAGGTGGGAACTATCAAGCTGCTCGCACCGCTCATAAAGTGCTAAGCGCGGGTTTTTTCTTGCCTAGCCTGTTTTTAGACGCGCATGTCTTTGTGAGTAGGTGTGAAAGTTGCCAACGGTGGGAATTGATTTTGTTGGCCCCCTTCATTCGTAGCTTCGGGAATAAATATATTTTAGATTGCGTCGATTAAGTTTCTCGATGGGATGAGGCCCAAGATCTTCTTACGAATAATGCCCGAGTTGTCGTTACGTTCTTAAAAAAATTATTTTCTCGATTTGGTATGCCACGCTCCATCATTAGGCATAGGAGTTCTCATTTCTGTAACGCACATTTTTCCCAAATCATTTTTAAATACGGCATTACGCATAAACTTTCAACTGCCTACCACCCCTAAACTAACGGACAAGTTGAAGTAGTGAATAGAGAGATTAAAAGAATTTTAGAAAAGACTGTTTCTAACTCTAGAAAAGACGGGTCAGCAAATTTAGACGATGCACTATGGGCCTACCAAACAGCGTACAAAATCGCCTTCGGATGTATGCCATATCGGTTGGTTTATGGAAAATCTTATCATTTCCCCGTAGAACTCGAACAACGTGCTTTTTAGGCCTTAAGGTTTTTAAATTTCTAGCCCCACTCTATCAGCGACTAAAGAAAATTTCAAATCAACGAACTCGACGTGTGGCGCTCTTTTGCATACGAAAAAAATAAATTTTATAAAGAGCGGACGAAATGATTTCACGACAAACACTTAAGGCAGCCAAAAGCCTTTAAGCTAGGCGACCAAGTTCTTCTTTATAACTCTCGTTTACGTTTATTTCCAGTGAAATTAAAGTCGCGATGGTTTGGGCCATTTTCTAGTTTAGAAGTTTTTTCTTACGGTGCTGTTTTAATTTCCCACCCTAATAAGGGTGATTTCAAAGTAAATTATCAGCGTCTTAAACTTTATTTTTCTGGTGATGATGATGTCAGTCCGAACATTATTAAATTTCTGCTGCACGAACTTTTACTAACTTCGAACTTTTATTTTTTGTTAAAAACTTTAGTTATTATTATTTTGGAAAAGATATTTTGGACATTATTATTTTTTTTGTTGCGTCGAGCTCAAATGACATTTTATAAAAAGGGCGCTCTTGGGAGGCAACCCAAGTTATCTTTTTTTTTGTTTTCTTTATTTTATAATTTTTGCCCAAGACGGCTCCGACAAGCTGAAGCTTCTTCGATTGCCTACTCCAACATTACGTAATGCATCACGAAGTCCAAAGAAGACATTTCATGAAGATCCAAAGCGCAAGCACAAGGGAGCGGCATCACATAGCTTTCGCAACAAATAAATCCGGGGAAGTACCTATTTTTCAATTCAGTAATTTCATTTTCTCTCCTTCTCTAACCTCCTTTCTCCATTAAGGACAATGTCCATTTTAATCTAGGGGGAGGACTTTCTCCTTCTTTTTGTTATGTGTGAATATTTTGCTTTTTGTGAATATTTTTCAAAAAACCAAAAAAAAACGAATATCTTAAGAATCCAAAAAAATAGAAAAAATTTCATTATTAAAATATATATATATGTTTTTTTTCATTACATTAATAGTTTAGACTTTTTTGTATTTCAATAGTACCCCTTGTTTTTGTTTTTTTTCTCAAAATCTCATATAAACAACTTAATTAATTATAATATTTCTAATCGCCCTTTTTAATTATGTTTCACAAATAAAATATTTGTCATGCTATGTTTCTAATTCGCGGTAGCATGTTAACGTAAAACATTTTCTCTAAAACTCGCATTTCCATTATGCTTTTCGATTTTTATTTTCTTTACTTTCTCAAAAATTAATCATCCACTATTTTCCTTTTTGTTTTTGGATAAGTTTTGTAAGGTCAACTTTTGAATAGCGTAGTTGATGTGAACTATCCATGTTACCTATTATTTCTATTTTCAAGATAATTTCATCAATCTTCTTTTATTATCTAGGACTTGCATTTTGAAAATTTTCAAATCTATGTTTTAAATAAATTTAAAAGCATGAAAATGATTTAGGTCATTTTTATTTTTGTTTGAGCTTTCCTGCCAACCAAAAATCTTTCACAACTAGTTAGCCAATTTTGAGCTTTTTTCCAATTTCATTTGATAGCTCCTCTTTTCATATCATTTTCACCAAAGCTAAAATTTCCAAATTATCTAATCACACTAGCCTTTATGATTTTCAAAAAAAATTTCATGTTTACGATAGGTTATTTCTTGATATTTTTGGGAAAAGTTTTTTAAAAAAGTATTCTTAAAAGAAATGTTTGCTTTTGTTTGGCCAATTCAAAATGAAAATAAAAATATTTATGGCCTTTGTTTTGAAAAAGAAAAGGAAAAAAATAAAAAAGAAAAAAAAGAAAGAAAAATATTTTGTTTATAATAAAATTTTTGAGAATCTTTGTTTTGGTTTAGTGTGATTTTTGAGTCTCCCTATTAATCTTTGAATTCCACTCCTCATCATAATCCCAAACCAAACGTTTCGGTCTTATTAAGTCCTTTTGATTCATGCTTTGGAATTTTATTTAATAACAAAGAAAAGAAGAAAAGTAAATCAGTATTAGTTTTAGATTTAAACTTAGATTTTTGTTATTTAATTGATATAATTATAATGTGTTGCTTGGATCTAGTAATAACTCAATTCTTTTTTCATTTTCGTTGCTTTGCTTAAAACTATTCAAAGAAATTTGTTAAATTCTTGGATGATTTATTTTCGTTAAGTAAAGTTTATAAAAGTTAAGCTATACCTAAATAATTGTTATAGATTTACGTTTCACATTCTCCCTATTAAGAATTTTGCATAGTACTTGTGTAGGCATAATTAGAACTTTTTGATTAGTCACTTTTTATGTTAGCTAGTTTTTATATCTTTGCTTGGGGACAAGCAAAGCTTATGTTTAGGGGAATTTGATAATACTTTTTGTAGGCTAAACTATTATCGTATTTTCTAGTTTATAATTTGCAAATCATGTCTTGTATGCTTATTTTTTTATCTTTCTTATGTAAATATTATTGCAACTAACATTTTCTTGTCTTTTTGCATGTTTCCCAAAATTTGGCCAAAAATGACCTGACACGCCCCCCTGCCATGCCCTCCCTAGGCGTGTCACAGGGCGTGTCACCCGATCTATACGAAACTTGCTAATAGAGACAAAATAATAGGAAAAACTACTGTCATGACCCCTAACATGCCCTCCCTGGGCGTGTCCCAGGGCGTGACACTAAGCGTGTAACCCTCTAGCCCATGCTTGTCGCAACATTAAATGCTTTTTCACATCTATACGTCAACAGTACTGTCATGCCCCCCAACACGGGCATAACCCAGGGGGTGTTAGCCCCCTTTTCCAAGACTGACAGATTTCCGACCAATGATTTATATGTGACTTACTTATCATGCCCCCCTACACGGGCATGACCCAGGGCGTGTCAACTATCGTACAGAAGAAATCATCATTCCCGCGAGAATCTAGAGCTCGAGGTAAACTATGTGCATGTCACGCCCCCTAACATGCCCTCCATGGGCGTGTCAAAGGGCGTGACCAACCCATGGAAAAATCTATAAATACAAGGTCCCCCATGGTGTCGAGAACAAGTTTGGGGGAGACGGGGAGGTGTTGCCCCATTGTTTCTTGTCCTTTTTAGTTTTCTTCCCTCTCTCTCTCTTTCTCATTTTCTTTTTTTCTTAACCCTAGCATAGTGCTTGCTTTGTATTAGATTTTTTTGTAATCTTTGCACTTGCTCTAGTTGCTTAATGTTGGGCTAGATTAGGTTTCAATTCCATGCAATTGTAATTTCCTTTTTCAAGTATAGCTCTCTTTTATTATTAATAAAAGTGCTCTTTATTACCATTTGTTTATAATGCTTTACTACTCATCCCTCCCCCTCCACTTCATTATGATTAACTAAACTTCCTGGTACTCGATCTTGATGATCCGAGGTTCGAGTGATTAAGTTATGATGCTTTGAATTTACCTTTTCTATTTAGGGTTTTAGACCTTGGATTACTCTTGATTAACCTTTGTTTGGAGATATATCATCGATATATATTTTCCAACTTAGCTTTCATTCTTTGCTAACCGAGAGGCTGATAGTGTGAATGAAGCACTCAAGAGTAAAGAGAGTTGAACGCACCCCTCGAGAGAGGCAGACGTCCAAATCTCAAAGATTGTAGTAAAATCTAATAGTGGGGTTCACCGTATAAAACGATCTTTAGGCCTCCGATTTAGACAAGAGTCGGTCTGACCTTCCTAAACTCAATTGGGAACAACTTCGAGAGAACCGTGTTTAAGCTTTAGGAACCTCCACGATCAAGGACCTTTACCCTATTAAGTTTAGGTTCATTATCAAGTTTTTAATCGAATCTAACCGAGGTGATTCTCGATCGAGTGCATTTCTATTTAATCGTTCCAACCCATTATCATAATCGTTTCTTTTATGCTCTCTGAATTTTAGTGCAATCAGGTCTCTTTTATGCAATATTTCCTTCCTAAAGTGCTTTTAGATTTCTTATAACCCTAAAGATTTCCGTTGATAAAATAATAGTCTTCGTGTGAGTAGGTTTACTCAACAGTTTCCGAATTTCAATACGACACTTGTGTCCCCTTTGCTAGAGTTCGATAGGTATACTTGCCTAGTTGGATTGCTAGTTCGACTATCTTTTCTTAAGCGGAAAGCGATCACCACCCCACACCATATGCCACAAATATGCGGCGAGGTTATATGTTAATACAAAAACATATTCACATCTTAACTCAGAGCATGATACCGGAAGCATTTAATGTTAATGTTAAACTCAACAACAACGAATTCCCACTATATATATATAAACAACCACATTTATATATAACCCAAAAGGAATGTATATCAAATAAACAAAGGTTTGGCCTTAAGGCCTTACAGTTAAGCTTCATAAGTGTGGATTACAAACATCAGCGCGCAGGACGGCCACACATGAAAATAATAATGTTCTTTGCTCAGCCTTGGAGGGCCAGCAGCAGCAGCAGGGGCTTTATCCCTCTATTTCCCGCTCGACTCTCCAGCACTTGTACAAGGAAAGCCCACCAAGATGGTGGCAAACAAGACAATGGTCAGCATTCAGCTGACCAATTTATAAAGACCCTACCCCTTTCTCCGGGCCGTAGTATTCCTTCCCTACAAGCATAGCATTTCATAAGCAGATATATCACAATATGTGCACTCACACACAATCAATACATCACAACTGTTGGCTATGCGGCCCAACGATCCTTGCACTCAGGGCACGTTCTTGGTTTACCAGCGAACAAGGATTCCACCACCGTTCACGGCCCGCAATGCAATGGTATTTAGCATTTAGTCTTAATGGAGCGCAAGCCTAAGACTCTCATTATGCCACCGACAAAAGCCCAATGCCTTGACGCTCTCTTGTCAAGCCAACATAACGCAGGTCCAGCTCCACCATTACCCGTTGCTCAAGTCTCCATACCATCGCTGAATATAACAGTACTCATTACTAATCGAAGGCGCGAGTTGGCATCACCTATCCTGTTCGACACTAAGCCTTCAAGAGCTCGCAGCTAACAATAGCCATACTATCCACAAACGACTGGATTCGCAATCCAAAAGGTGAGCTAATGCGAGCATTCTTCGTGATCTCTTGGCGGGTTCAGAAGAAGCTCTATTTCTGTACCCAAACTCAACCCAAACCCTGCAACATCTAGTAGTGCCAGAAAACTGGTCTTTCATAGCATACAACACAATAATTACGTGGGTATTTTCCTAGAATTCAACTGCAGTACTTCCTGCTATTGCCCTTCACCGACATAACCCATCTTCTCTACAAAATACATGTTTATATGTGGAGTCTTCTCTGGTACGCAAAATAAAACATCACAAATCAAGACCAACCTGTTAAGATGGGTTTCACACAGCATTTCGATTTCGTAATACACATTTTCGTATCTACATACAAGACTGATTAGGGATTTTAAGAATCAACCCAATGGAAATCCCTCAAAAGTCACCTTTTGGTGGGGGAAATCCATGCACATGCCAAAACAAGGACTTCACAGGTCCAAGCAGGAAGATCGTTACCCTTGACGATCGCATTGGAGCCATGGAAAGCTAGCCAGATGAAAAGCACCGCAACGACCTTGCCTTCACAAATCTAGACTTCGCTCGCATTTAAAGGCTCTGAAGCTCCACCGACATCCGGATTCCTTCTCCTCCTTCCTTGCTCTCCCCACTCTCTAACTCCTTAGAGAGAGAAAGGTCCAAGAGGAATGAGAGTTTATCCCTCAACTCCCGACCTTAATACAACAGATAGCCCTGAACCGTTGGATCCTAATGTAAGGAAATGAATGGCCATGAATCGCCATGAAACTCAATTTCCTGGGCCGAATACGGCTTGTGACATGCCCGTGTCACAAGCTAAGTTCCTTAAGAGGCAAAGAGACCGACTCTGTAAGACAAGGACACGGCCCTGTGTCTTGCCCATGTCATAGGTCGTGTGCTAGATACAACTTCAGACACGCCTGTGTTCAGCCCGTGCTCAACAGTCCTCATACACTTTGCCATAAATATATAAGGACATGACTATTAACAAGCCCGTGTTATAGGCCGTATGCCCAAATAGAATTGCCTCTCGAGGATCGTCGGGTGCTTTTCGTCAAGATCATTTCGTCAAACTCATAAGACATGGCCTCGGACATGCCCGTATCACAGGTCGTGTGCCCTTCTCGAGCCCCACTAGAAATCCACTTGAGTACACATATCAGTACACATCCTTGGAAACGCCCGTGTCCCAGTCATGTGCCATACTCGGGACCACACTGCGCCACACTCGACACAGCCCTGTCAATTGAGTCCACACAGAGTAGGACATGGCCTTGGACATGCCAGTGTCCAAGGCTGTGTTTCTCAGCCTACACAACCCACTCATTAATGGAGATTTTTGAGGCATTACAATCCTCCCCTCCTTACAATAAATTTCATCCTAAAGTTTGTATAAGGACTCAGGAAACAGTAATAAAAGTTTTACAACATCTTTTGTTCTATACAACATAAGACACAAACTGTTATATAGGCTTAGACAAACAGTTCGGGAAATTCAGCACGCATGGTCTGCTCTCACTCCCTTGCTAGCTCCTCACGGCCGCAGTTGTCCCATCGGACCTTGACCATCTTGATTGTCTTATTCTACAACTATTTATCGGCTTTATCCTCCATCCGAATGGGCCTATCCTTCATCGTTAGCCCATATTCGACCGGTATGCGATCATTTGCAATCACTTGAGCTGGATCTTTTACAGCTTTTCGAAGCACTGATCTGTGGAACATATTGTGCAATCCACTCAATTCTACCGAAAGAGCAAGCCGATAGGCAGCTTCTCCTATTCGCTCCACCACTTCAAACGGACAAAGATATCTCAGACTTAACTTTTTCAAGCGCCGAATCCTGGACACACCTTTGAAGGGCTTGATTTTCAGATATACCCAATCGCAAACCGCAAACTCAATGTTTCGGTTCTTGGTGTTGTAATACATTGCTTGTCTGTGTTGGGCTAGCAGTAGCCTCTCCCTAATAGAGCATATCTTTGAATTAACTTCTTCTACTTCCTTATGCTTACATAGATTAGATTTGCTTATTTCCTCCCAAGCTAATGGTGTACGACATTTCCGACCACATAAAACTACAAACAATTCCATACTTATGCTAGCTTGATAACTATTTTTATAGGCAAACTCGAGCATATAAAGATTATCTTCCCACCTCTTTCCAAAATCCAAGGCGCACATTCGGAGCATGTCCTCCATTGTTCTCTTGGTCCTCTATGTTTGGCCATCAGTTTGGGGATGAAAGGCCTCACTGAACGTTAACTTTGTGCCAAATAATTGATTGATTAGACTGCACTCATTCGAAGTTAGTCGCCCGTCACGGTCACTTACGATGCTACGGAGAACACAGCACAATTGTATGATTTACTCAACATAAAGTATCGCCAAAACATCCACTGAATCATCCCTCTTGTTAGGAAGGAAGTGAGCCACATTAGTCAATCGGTCTACGATCACCCAAATCGAATCATTACCGCGTTGAGATCTAGGTAAACTGGGCACAAAATACATTGAAATATCATCAAACTTCCATTCCGGAATAGGTAACGACTTCTAGAAACCTTCGGGCTTCTGGCATTCTGCTTTCACCAAGGTATGTGTTTGACATTTAGCCATATACAAGGCCACCAGAAAAACTTTTTCATATCTTTGTACATCTTTTTGCTCCCTTGGTGAATTGAGTATTTTGTAAAGTGAGCCTCATACATCAATTCTTCTCTTATCTTACCCATACTTGGGACGCAAAAATGACCCTCTTTCTTCAAAAGGCCATCAACCCAGGAGAATTGGTCATTTGAACGCTTCCAACTCCTGGATTTGACGCTCCTCATGCATCTGCAACCAATTTATCTTTAGCGGAGTCCTACGACTCAAGGCATCTGCGACCACGTTTCCTTCCAGGGAGAGTAGTTAATATCAAAGGTGTAGTCTCCGAGGAACTCCATCTACCTTCATTGTCATATATTTAGATTCTTCTGATCTAATAGGTACTTTAGGCTTTTGTGATCCGTAAATATATCCACTTTTACGCCATATAGATAGTGACACCACAATTTATGCCCAAAAATCACCGCCGCCAACTCCAAGTCGTGGACGGGATAATTTTTCTCATGCACTTTTAACTGGCGTAAGCCATATGCGATCGCCTTTCCAAACTAAATAAGAACATAGCCCAAGACTGTAACACCCCAAAAAGTATCAAAAAATGGATTTGAGGTGCAGGTTGGTTTACACGGCCTGGGACACAGGCGTGTCCCAGGGCGTGTCGGGGGTACACGGCCTGGGACACGGGCGTGTCCCAGGGCGTGTCACTCAAATAATAGGCGATCTGAGTCAGAAGATTACACGGCCCGGAACCAAGCCTTGAACACGGCCGTGTCAGGTTGGACACGGGCGTGTCCGATGGCGTGTGCCTACCCGTGTACTGCTTGTAGCTCGATGAGGCAGGGGTGATACGGGCGTGTCTCATGACTGACACGGGCGTGTCAGGTTCGACACGGGCGTGTCGATGCCCGTGTTCTGGTAAATATCAGTCGGTACGAATACCGCGTGTGCCTCTTAAGGGTACACGGCCTGTGATACGGGCGTGTCACAGGCCGTGTCAGCCAAAAAAGTGGGTTTTTGGGAAAATCGTGACCGTTTATTTTCTCTCTTTGGATCCAAGGGCTCAGGTGATTCCTGGCTGGATTTAATCAGCAGAGGCTTGATGAAGAAAGTCATTTTTCATTTGGTTAAGGAAGAGAGAAAGAGAGAGGAGGAAGAAGAAGGAGGAGGAGAGCAAGCCACCGGTGGAGCTCCCGTGGTCCGATTCGTGATCCGAGGCCAGCATTGTGAAGGCAAAGCTGCTGCGGTTCTTTCTCACCGGCTAGTTTTCGATGGCTCCCAAGAGATCGACAAGGGTAACGATCTCCCTTCTTGGACATGTGAAGTCCTTCTTTTCTGCATTGCATAGGGAAAACCCTTCCCCGCGAGTGTGCGGTGGGTTGCGGTGTCCCTTGGGGTAGATATGTGAAGTCCCCCTTGTTAGAGTCCGGAATTGGAGTACAGATCTAGGCATGCTGTGTGAAGCCCCTCTGGACATGCTAGTCTGGATTGGTGATGCTTGTTTGTATATCGGAGAAGGCTCCGTGATTATGGCTTGTGTTGCCTTGTGCCTACCTGTTGCTTGGTGCAGCAGGAAGTACTGGATGATGTCCAGGAAATGAAGAGGGTTGGATGCAACACTTGTGGCAGTGCGTTGCCACTTTGTGTGTGGTTGAGCAGTTGGGCTGCAACTCGATGAAAAGGCAGATTGTCGAACAGGAAAGGTGAAACCGACCCACACCTATAAATTGCCATGGATACTTCCGTATTCGAGGTGGCACGACGACTTGAGCAACGGGGGGGTGGCTGATCCGTACCTGCGTTAGGTTCGTCCGACTTGGAAGCCTGGTTATGGGTTTTGTTGGAGCGCCTAATGAGAGTCTTAGGCCCGCGCGTCGAAAAGACTAGAATGCTCAAATACCGTGTAGACAGTGGTGTTGACCCTGGTATTCCGGTACACCAAGAATGTGCTCTGAGTGCACGGACTGTAGGGTCGTGTGGCCGACGGTTGTGATGGCTTGAACGTGCCTGCGCGCACGTAGTTGCTATTGATGATACCATGCTGTGCAGGGAAAGATGCGACTGCCCCGAGAAAGGGGTAGGATTGTTATAATTGGGTAAGCTGAATGCTGACTGTTGCCATGTTTGCCACCGTTTAGGTGGTTTGTCCCTATGCAGGTGCTGGAGAGCCAAGTGGTAAATGAAGGGCTGAAGCCCTACTGTTGTTGCTGCTGCTGCTGCGGCTAGCGCTTGAAGGCTGAGCAAATGGTTTTGTTTGTTTTGTTTTTCCTCATGTATGGCCGGCCTGCGCTCCGAGGTTTGTAATCCATGTTGTATGGAAAGAGGAACTGTAAGGCCTTAAGGCCAAACCTTGGTTGTACATTCCGTGGTTGTATATATAACTGTGGTTTATATATATTGGACATACCTAGTTAGAGTTCAATTTACACCTTAAAGCTTCCGCTAGAATGCTCTGAGTTAGGATTCGTGTATGGTTTGGTATTATCCTGTGACCTCACCGTCTGTTTGTGGAATATAGTGTGGTCCCCGGCCGGACCTTCTACTATACGTCATGTAACGGATAGGGTCGTTATATTATGGTATCAGCTTTGTTCGGTCTTCCTCTCTCGAATTCGTGGTCGAATTCTTTTATGGGGTGGCGAGCGCTTGTTTATGCGCCCTACTGTAACGCTAATGAACTCTGGAATGTCCACTAAGGAATATACAAAATCTTGTTTGAGGAATCTGCGCGTTCCTTTTTGTGTTGATTTGCTTGCATACGATCGCTAATGTGTGTCTTGTCCACCTATAGGTGACACGTAGTGGTGCTGGGCAGTCTGAGCCCCAGCGCTCTGATGAGATTGCGACACCAGCTGAGGTGCCAACACCTCCTCCATCTGCGGAAACTGTTCGTTTAGTTGCTGAGGCTCTATTTGCCATGATTCAGCCGACCGGGCAAGCGCAGCCGGCAGTAGAACCAGTTCATATTGTTGTACGACCCGAGCCGGTTGAGGCTGTAGATCCACGAGCAGCTGACCGACAGTTGAAGCAATTCATGAGCTTCAGTCCGCCTACGTTTACGGGAATGGGATCCCCAACGCAGGCAGAGGATTGGTTATCGCGTGTCAAGCGGATAATGACAGCGATCAGGGCGGAGGAAACTCTAAAGGTCACCTTGGCCACCTTCATGCTTGAAGGAGAGGCGCGGTTGTGGTGGGACAAGGTTGAGGTACACCATTTGGCGGGCAGGCAATTAACGCAAGTATCGATTGAGGAGTTCTCTCGAATATTTCTGGCGAAGCATGTCCCAGTGGCGCAACGCATTGCCATGGAAAATGAGTTCCAACGGTTAAAGCAAGGAGATGGTAGCGTGGATATCTACTTGCATGAGTTTACTAGGTTGGGGCGGTATGCGGGAACAATCTTCGCGGATGACCAAAGGAAAACGAATAGGTTCTATGAAGGATTGCGGGATGAGTTGAGCTTCCTGCTTTCGAGTTCAGTGAACCAAGGGTTTCAGGCGTTGGTTGATACTGCATGTGCATTGGAGAAGGACATGCGGCGGGTGCAAGGGTACAAGGGCTTGATTGTGTCAAAGCCAGAGGTTCAAGCACCTCGCCCGAGCAAATCGTTCTACCAGAAGAAAGGGGGCAAGTGGTCCAAGCCGTCTGAGCAAGTGACTACGACCGTTGTGTCGGGGGCGACATCATGGCCGGATTCTCGTACATGCTATAACTGTGGCCGGGTGGGGCATATAGCTTGTGACTGTCAGGTTGTTCAGCCCAAAGGGGAAAAGAAGACGGGTGCGTCTTATGCTGAGAAGGGCAAAGCGGTGGTTGATTCCTCTGTGTCCCAGGCACAGCCCCGAATCTATCAGCTTGGCCAACATGAAGCAATTAAGCAAAGTGACGTCGTCACAGGTACGAGTGATTAGCTTAATTGCTTAAGTGCTATTGCTTTTGGTTATGTATAGCTTGTGCATGATGTGTGTGCTGCAGGCTTTGTCCTGATTCGGAATAATCTGGCGAGAGCCCTGTTTGATACGGGTGCTTCGCATTCTTTTCTGTCTGAGGACTTCATATCTCGAATTGGGGTGCCGAGTCATGTGACGGTTGATAGTACAAGGGTGCTATTGCCGAATGGCTGTGTGATGCTTGCGGATAGGGCTTGCGATGTGGATGTTCAAATAGGAAGTCGGCATTTTGGTTTGAGTGCAGCTGTGCTACCGTTATCGCAGTTTGATGTGATCTTTGGTATGGACTGGCTCTCGGAGCAGCGTGCCTTTATTGATTGCAACTCCAAGGAGATTACACTGGGCCAGAATACCGGACTTGTGACGAAGTTCGCTGGTATGCGAGGAGTTGGCGGGACTCTGTTGTCTGTGCTCCTAGTCGTCAATGCTGTTCGGAAGGGCGCAGAGTTATTCTTCACGCTAATTCAGGCTGTTGAGCCAAAGGCCAGTGTCGGTGAAGTTCTGGTTGTGTCAGAGTTTGCCGATGTGTTTCCTAAAGATCTTCCTGGGTTACCACCCCAGCGGGAGATTGACTTCTCTATTGAGTTGGTGCCAGGTGCAAAACCTGTGGCCCGCTCACCATATTGCGTCGCGCCAAAAGAGATGGCTGAATTGAAAGTCCAATTGCAAGAGTTGTTGGAGCAGGGATACATACGCCCAAGTATGTCACCTTGGAGCGCGCCTGTTTTCTTTGTGAAAAAGAAAGACGGTAGTTTGCGGTTATGTATTGACTACCGCGAATTGAATAAGCTGACGGAGAAAAACAAATATCTGATCCCACGGATTGATGACCTATTTGATCAGCTGGCAGGATCAACGGTCTATTCCAAATTGGATTTGAAATCGGGATATTATCAGCTGAGAATTCGGGAAGGTGACATTCCCAAGACGGCGTTTGGAACACGCTACGGTCATTATGAGTTCACGGTAATGCCGTTTGGCCTATGTAATGCGCCTTCGGTATTTATGGACCTAATGCATCGAACGTTCTGAGAGTACTTGGATTTGTTCGTGATTGTGTTTATCGATGATATCTTAGTATACTCTCAGTCGGAAGAGGATCATGCAAACCATTTGCGGTTGGTCTTGCATACCCTGCGGAGGAATAAGCTTTATGCCATGTTCTCAAAGTGTGAGTTCTGGCTCTCTTCAGTAGCCTTTTTAGGCCATGTGGTAAGTGGAGAAGGTATCGCGGTGGATCCGTTGAAGATAAGTGCCATTCGAGATTGGCCAGTGATGTCTTCAGTGGCGGAGGTCAGGAGCTTCCTTGGGCTTGCGGGCTACTATAGACGGTTTGTAACGACCCATCCGTTAAATGACGTATAGTAGAAGGTCCGGCCAGGGCCCCACACTATATGCCACAAACAGACGGTGAGGTCACAGGATAATACCAAACCAAACACGAATCCTAACTCAGAGCATTCTAGCGGAAGCTTTAAGTGATAATTTGAACTCTAACCAGGAATGTCCAATATATAAACCATCTTTATATATAACCACGGAATGTACAACAAATACAAGAGTTTGGCCTTAAGGCCTTACAGTTCCTCTTTTCACAACGTATGGTTTACAAACCTCGGCGCACAGGCCGGCCATACGTGAGTAAAAGAAAATAAGCAAAACATTCGCTTAGCCTTCAAGGGCTAGCCGCAGCAGCAGCAGCAACAGCAGTAGGGCTTCAGCCCATCACTTACCACTTGGCTCTCCAGCACCTGCATGGGAACAATCCACCCACCGGTGGCAAACAATGCAACGGTCAGCATTCAGCTGACCCAATTATAACAATCCTACCCCTTTCTCGGGGCATGAGCATTCTTTCTCTGCAAAGCATGGCATCATCAAATAGCAACTATGTGCGTGCAGGCACATTCAAGCCATCACAACTATCGGCCACACGGCCCGATAGTCCGTGCACTCAGGGCACATTCTTGGTGTACCGGAATACCAGGGTCAACACCACCGTCTACACGGTATTTGAGCATTCTAGTCTTTCCGGCGCGCGGTCCTAAGACTCTCATTAGGCGCTCCAACAAAACCTATAACCAGGCTTCCAAGTCGGACGGACCTAACGCAGGTACGGATCAGCCACCCCCCCGTTGCTCAAGTCGCCGTGCCACCTCGAATACGGAAGTATCCATGGCTATTTATAGGCGCGGGTCGGTTTCACCTTTCCTGTTCGGCAATCTGCCTTTTCATCGAGTTGCAGCCCAACGGCTCAACCGCTCATAAAGTGGCAACGCACGGCCACAAGAGTTGCATCCAACCCTCTTCATTTCCTGGACATCATCCAGTACTTCCTGCTGCACCAAGCAACAGGTAGGCACAAGGCAACACAAGCCATAATCACAGAGCCTTCTCCGATATGCAAACAAGCATCACCAATCCAGACCATGTCCAGATGGGCTTCACACAGCATGCCTAGAGCCGTACTCAAATTCCGGCCTCTAACAAGGGGGACTTCGCATATCTACCCCAAGGGACACCACAACCCACCGCACACTCGCGGGGAAGGGTTTTCCCTATGCAATGCAGAAAAGAAGGACTTCACATGTCCAAGGAGGGAGATCGTTACCCTTGTCGATCTCTTGGGAGCCATCACAAACTAGCCGGTGAGAAAGAACCGCAGCAGCTTTGCCTTCACAACGCCGGCTTCGGATCACGAATCGGACCACGGGAGCTCCGCCGGTGGCTTGATCTCCTCCTCCTTCTTCTTCCTCCTCTCTCTTTCTCTCTTCCTTAAGCAAAATGAAGAATGACTTCTTCATCAGCCTTCATGGATTAAATCCAGCCAGGAAATCACCTGAGCCCTTGGATCAAAAGAGAGAAATCTGAACGGCCACGATTTGCCCAAAAACTCAATTTTTGGCTGACACGGCCTGTGACACGCCCGTGTCACAGGCCGTGTACCCTTAAGCGGCACACGCGGTATTCGAACCGACTGAGATTTACCAGAACACGGGCATCGACACGCCCGTGTCGAACCTGACACGCCCGTGTCATTCCTGAGACACGCCCGTGTCATTCCTGCCTCATCGAGCTGCAATCATTACACGGGTAGGCACACGGTATCGGACACGCCCATGTCCGAGCTGACACGCCCGTGTTCACGGCTTGGTTCAAGGCCGTGTACTTCTTTGACTCGAACAGGCCATTTTCGAAATTTAATTCGGACACGCCCTGGGACATGCCCGTGTCCATGGCCGTGTCCCAGGCTCGACGATCGTCGACTATCGATCGTCGACTATCGATCGTCGACTAACCTGAACACGCCCTGGGACACGCCCGTGTCCCAGGCCGTGTACCCCCGACACGCCCTGGGACACGCCCGTGTCCCAGGCCGTGTCAAACAACCTGCACCTCAAATAAGTTTGAAAACTCATTTTGAGATTTCTGGGGTATTACAATCCTCCCCCCCTTAACAAAATTTTGTCCCGAAATTTGCACGGTAAGGAAACAAGAACCAACAATGCTATAACTTGATAACTCGGTTATAACATAAAGTACACGATCTACAGCTTATACAAACAGTTCGGGAAATTCAGCTCGCATGGTCTGCTCTCGCTCCCATGTTAGCTCTTCACGACCACAATTGTCCCATCGGACCTTGACCATCCCGATCACTTTATTCCGCAACTGTTTCTCGGCTCGATCCTCGATCCGAATGGGTCTAACTCTCGTCGTTAGCCCATACTCGACCGGTACCCGATCATTCTCCACTACTTGAGCTGGATCCTTTACCGCCTTACGAAGGACTGAGATGTGAAATACATCATGTAATCCACCCAAGTCTGCTGAAAGTGCTAGTCGATAATCAGCTTCCCCAACTCGCTCCACCACCTCAAATGGACCAAGATACCTCGGACTTAGCTTTTTCAAACGCCGAATCCTGGACACACCTTTGAAGGGTTTGATCTTCAAATATACCCAATCACCCATCGCGAACTCCATGTTCCGATGTTTGGCATTGTAGTACTTTGCTTGACGATCTTGGGCTATCAATAGCCTCTCCCGAATAGAGCGTATGAGCGAGGTAGCTTCTTCGACTTCCTTTTTCCCACTCAGCTTAGATTCGCCTGCTTTTGCCAAAGCTAACGGTGTACGGCATTTACGACCATACAACGCCTCAAATGGTGCCATACCAATACTCGCTTGGTAGCTATTATTATAGGCAAATTCGACAAGAAATATATAATCTTCCCATTTCTTACCAAAGTCTAGGGCGCACATGCGGAGCATGTCCTCCATCGTCCTGTTGGTTCGTTCAGTCTGACCATCCGTTTGGGGATGAAAGGCCGTACTAAACGCTAACTTTGTACCCAACATTTGATGAACGAGCCGCCAATCATTCGATGTGAACCGCCCATCACGGTCATTAACGATGCTCCGAGGAACACCGTGCAGTCGAACAACTTGCTCCACATAAAGCTTGGCCAAGGTTTCCACTGAATCGTCTCTTCTGTTTGGAAGGAAGTGCGCCACTTTCGTCAACCGGTCCACAATCACCCAATTTGAATCATGACCGCGTTGAGATCTTGGCAACCCGTGCACGAAATCCATCGAAATATCATCGAACTTCCACTCCGGAATAGGTAATGACTTCAGGAAACCTCCAGGCTTCTGGCATTCTGCTTTCACTAACGCACAGGTATTGCATTCAGCCACATAACGTGCGACATCTTTCTTTAGTCTGAGCCTCCAGAACAGCTTTTTCAGATCTCTGTACATCTTTGTGCTCCCTGGGTGAACTGAGTACTTTGCAAAGTGAGATTCGTACATCAACTCTTCCCTCAATTTACCCACACTTGGGACGCACACTCGACCATTTCTTCGTAACAACCCGTTATCCCAAGAGAATTGGTCATCCGGCCCATCTTTAGCATAGCGCTGGAGACTTTCATCAAGCTCCGTTGCTCGCCGAACTCTGTCCGTAAGGTCATATTGCACCTCCGTCCAGTTCAAGCACGCATCGGTCGACGAACCCTTGTCAACACAAGATATCTCCAATGTTTCCAATTCCTGGATTAAACGCTGATCATGCCTCTACAACCAGCTTGCCCGTACCGGAGTCTTTCGACTCAAAGCATCAGCGACCACATTTCCCTTCCCGGGAGTATAGTGAATCTCGAAGGTGTAGTCCCCAAGGAACTCCATCCATCTTCGTTGTCGCATATTCAGATCCTTCTGATCCAACAAATACTTTAGGCTTTTATGATCTGTATAGATATCCACTTTAACGCCATATAGATAGTGCCGCCACAACTTGAGCGCAAAGATTACCGCCGCCAACTCCAAATCATGGACGGGGTAATTCCGCTCATGCACTTTCAACTGGCGCGAGCCATAAGCAATCACTTTACCAAACAGCAGAAGAACGCAGCCTAAGCCGCTCCCGGAAGCATCACTATAGATCTCATACCCATCGGTACCACATGGAGATGTCAACACAGGCGCCGTGGTCAAACGACTCTTCAAGTCTTCAAAAGCTCGCGCGCACTCCGGCGTCCAAATGAACTTTTGATCTTTCCTCGTCAGCGTGGTCAGAGGTAAAGCAATCCGTGAGAAGTTTTCCACAAACCGTCTATAGTAGCCCGCAAGTTCAAGGAAGCTCCTGACCTCGGCCACTGAAGACATCAATGGCCAATCTCGAATGGCACTTATCTTCAACGGATCCACCGCGATACCCTCTCCGCTTACCACATGGCCTAAAAAGTCTACTGAAGAGAGCCAGAACTCGCACTTTGAGAACTTGGCAAAAAGCTTATTCCTCCGCAGAGTATGCAAGTACAACCGCAAATGGTTTGCATGATCCTCTTCCGACTGAGAGTATACTAAGATGTCATCGATAAACACAATAACAAACAAATCCAAGTACTCTCGGAACGTTCGATGCATTAGGTCCATAAATACCGAAGGCGCATTACATAGGCCAAACAGCATTACCGTGAACTCATAATGACCATAGCGTGTTCCAAATGCCATCTTGGGAATGTCACCTTCCCTAATCCACAGCTGATAATATCCTGATTTCAAATCCAATTTGGAATAGACCGTTGATCCTGCCAGCTGATCAAAGAGGTCATCAATCCGCGGGATCGGATATTTATTTTTCTCCGTCAGCTTATTCAACTCGCGGTAGTCAATACACAACCGTAAGCTACCGTCTTTCTTTTTCACAAATAGAACAGGCGCGCTCCAAGGTGACATACTTGGGCGTATGTATCCCTGCTCCAACAACTCTTGCAATTGGACTTTCAACTCAGCCATCTCTTTTGGCGCGACGCGATATGGTGAGCGGGCCACAGGTTTCGCACCTGACACCAACTCAATAGAGAAGTCAATCTCCCGCTGGGGTGGTAACCCAGGAAGATCTTTTGGAAACACATCGGCAAACTCTGACACAACTAGCACTTCACCGACACTGGCCTTTGGCTCAACAGCCTGAATTAGCGTGAAGAATAACTCCGCGCCCTTCCGAACAGCATTGACGACTTGGAGCGCAGACAACAACGTCCCGCTAACTCCTCGCATACCAGCGAACTTCGTCACAAGCCCGGTATTCTGGCCCAGTGTAATCTCTTTGGAGTTGCAATCAATAAAGGCACGCTGCTCCGAGAGCCAGTCC
Source organism: Platanthera zijinensis (assembly GCA_039513925.1). Classification (NCBI taxonomy): domain Eukaryota; kingdom Viridiplantae; phylum Streptophyta; class Magnoliopsida; order Asparagales; family Orchidaceae; genus Platanthera; species Platanthera zijinensis. Next base: position 116,898,757 of record CM077087.1, read on the forward strand.
ATACCAAAGATCATATCAAACTCCGATAACGGTAGCACAGCTGCACTCAGACCGAAATCCCGACTTCCTATTTGCACATCCACCTCGCAAGCCCTATTCGCAAGCATCACACAGCCATTCGGCAATAGCACCCTTGTACTATCCACCGTCACATGACTCGGTACCCCAATTCGAGATACGAAATCCTCAGACAGAAAAGAATGTGAAGCACCCGTATCAAACAGGGCTCTCGCCAGATTATTCCGAATCAGGACAAAGCCTGCAGCATATACATCATGCACAAGCTAAACATAACCAAAAACAATAGCACGTAAGCAAGTAAGCTATAATCAACTCGTACCTGTGACGACGTCACTTTGCTTAATCGCTTCCTGTTGGCCAAGTTGATAGATTCGGGGTTGTGCCTGGGACGTAGAGGAATCAACCACCGCTTTGCCCTTCTCAGCATAAGACGCACCCGTCTTCTTTTCCCCTTTGGGCTGCACAACCCGACAGTCATGAGCTATATGCCCCACCCGGCCACAGTTATAGCATGTACGAGAATCCGGCCTTGATGTCGCTCCCGACACAACGGTCGTAGTCACTTGCCCAGACGGCTTGGACCTCTTGCCCCCTTTCTTCTGGTAGAACGATTTGCTCGGGCGAGGTGCTTGAAACTCTAGCTTTGACACAACCTAGCCCTTGTTCCCTTGCACTCGCCTCATGTCCTTCTCCAACGCGCACGCAGTATCAACCAATGCCTGAAACCCTTGGTTCACTGAACTCGAAAGCAGGAACCTCAACTCATCCCGCAGTCCTTCATAGAACCGATTCGTTTTCCTTTGGTCATCCGCGAAGATTGTTCCCGCATACCGTCCCAACCTGGTAAACTCATGCAAGTAGATATCCACACTATCTTCACCTTGCTTTAACCGTTGGAACTCATTTTCCATAGCAATGCGTTGCGCTGCTGGGACATGTTTTGCCAGAAATATCCGAGAGAACTCCTCAATCGATACTTGCGTTAATTGCCTGCCCGCCAAATGGTGTACCTCAACCTCGTCCCACCACAACCGCGCCTCTCCTTCAAGCATGAAGGTGGCCAAGGTGACTTTGAGAGTTTCCTCCGCCCTGATCGCTGTCATTATCCGCTTGACACGCGATAACCAATACTCTGCCTGCGTTGGGGATCCATTCCCGTAAACGTAGCCGGACTGAAGCTCATAAATTGCTTCAACTGTCGGTCAGCTGCTCGTGGATCTACAGCCTCAACCGGCTCGGGTCGTACCACAACACGAACTGGGTCCACTGCCGGATGCGCTTGCCCGGTCGGCTGAATCATGGCAAATAGAGCCTCAGCAACTAATCGAACAGTTTCCGCAGATGGATGAGGTGTTGGCACCTCAGCTGGTGCCGCACTCTCATCAGAGCTCTGGGGCTCAGACTGCCCAGCACCACTACGCGTCACCTATAGGTGGACAAGACACACATTAGCGAACGTATGCATGCAAAACAACACAAAAAGGAACGCGCAGATTCCTCAAACAAGATTTTGTACATTCCTTAGTGGACATTCCAGAGTTCATTAGCGTTACAGCGGGGCGCATAAACACGCGCTCGCCACCCCATAAAAGAATTCGTCCACGAATTCGAGAGAGGAAGACCGAACGAAGCTGATACCAAAATGTAACGACCCCATCCGTTAAATGACGTATAGTAGAAGGTCCGGCCGGGGGCCCCACACTTTATGCCACAAATAGACGGTGAGGTCACAGGATAATACCAAACCAAACACGAATCCTAACTCAGAGCATTCTAGCGGAAGCTTTAAGTGATAATTTGAACTCTAACCAGGAATGTCCAATATATAAACCACCTTTATATATAACCACGGAATGTACAACAAATACAAGAGTTTGGACTTAAGGCCTTACAGTTCCTCTTTTCACAACGTATGGTTTAGAAACCTCGGCGCGCAGGCCGGCCATACGTGAGTAAAAGCAAATAAGCAAAACATTCGCTTAGCCTTCAAGGGCTAGCCGCAGTAGCAGCAGCAACAGCAGTAGGGCTTCAGACCATCACTTACCACTTGGCTCTCCAGCACCTGCATGAGAACAATCCACCCAACCGGTGGCAAACAATGCAACGGTCAGCATTCAGCTGACCCAATTATAACAATCCTACCCCTTTCTCGGGGCATGAGCATTCTTTCCCTGCAAAGCACGGCATCATCAAATAGCAACTATGTGCGCGCAGGCACATTCAAGCCATCACAACTATCGGCCACACGGCCCGATAGTCCGTGCACTCAGGGCACATTCTTGGTGTACCGGAATACCAGGGTCAACACCACCGTCTACACGGTATTTGAGCATTCTAGTCTTTCCGGCGCGCGGGCCTAAGACTCTCATTAGGCGCTCCAACAAAACCTATAACCAGGCTTCCAAGTCGGACGGACCTAACGCAGGTACGGATCAGCCACCCCCCGTTGCTCAGGTCGCCGTGCCACCTCGAATACGGAAGTATCCATGGCTATTTATAGGCGTGGGTCGGTTTCACCTTTCCTGTTCGGCAATCTGCCTTTTCATCGAGTTGCAGCCCAACGGCTCAACCGCTCATAAAGTGGCAACGCACGGCCACAAGAGTTGCATCCAACCCTCTTCATTTCCTGGACATCATCCAGTACTTCCTGCTGCACCAAGCAACAGGTAGGCACAAGGCAACATAAGCCATAATCACGGAGCCTTCTCCGATATGCAAACAAGCATCACCAATCCAGACCATGTCCAGATGGGCTTCACACAGCATGCCTAGAGCCGTACTCCAATTCCGGCCTCTAACAAGGGGGACTTCACATATCTACCCCAAGGGACACCACAACCCACCGCACACTCGCGGGGAAGGGTTTTCCCTATGCAATGCAGAAAAGAAGGACTTCATATGTCCAAGGAGGGAGATCGTTACCCTTGTCGATCTCTTGGGAGCCATCACAAACTAGCCGGTGTGAAAGAACCGCAGCAGCTTTGCCTTCACAACGCCGGCTTCGGATCACGAATCGGACCACGGGAGCTCCGCCGGTGGCTTGATCTCCTCCTCCTTCTTCTTCCTCCTCTCTCTTTCTCTCTTTCTTAAGCAAAATGAAGAATGACTTCTTCATCAGCCTTCACGGATTAAATCCAGCCAGGAAATCACCTGAGCCCTTGGATCAAAAGAGAGAAATCTGAACGGCCACGATTTGCCCAAAAACTCAATTTTTGGCTGACACAGCCTGTGACACGCCCGTGTCACAGGCCGTGTACCCTTAAGCGGCACACGCGGTATTCGAACCGACTGAGATTTACCAGAACACGGGCATCGACACGCCCGTGTCGAACCTGACACGCCCGTGTCATTCCTTAGACACGCCCTTGTCATTCCTGCCTCATCGAGCTGCAATCATTACACGGGTAGGCACACGGTATCGGACAGGCCAGTGTCCGAGCTGACATGCCCGTGTTCACAGCTTGGTTCAAGGCCGTGTACTTCTCTGACTCGAACAGGCCATTTGCGAAATTTAATTCGGACACGCCCTGGGACACGCCCGTGTCCATGGCCGTGTCCCAGGCTCGACGATCGTCGACTATCGATCATCGACTAACCTGAACACGCCCTGGGACACGCCCGTGTCCCAGGCCGTGTACCCCCGACACGCCCTGGGACACGCCCGTGTCCCAGGCCGTGTCAAACAGCCTGCACCTCAAATAAGTTTGAAAACTCATTTTGAGATTTCTGGGGTGTTACACGGTTTGTGGAAAACTTCTCACGGATTGCTTTACCTCTGACCACGCTGACGAGAAAAGATCAAAAGTTCATTTGGACGCCGGAGTGCGCGCGAGCTTTTGAAAACTTGAAGAGTCGTTTGACCACGACGCCTGTGTTTATATCGCCATGTGGTACAGATGGATATGAGATCTATAGTGATGCTTCCGGGAGCGGCTTAGGTTGCGTCCTTCTGCAGTTTGGTAAAGTGATTGCTTATGGCTCACGCCAGTTGAAAGTGCATGAGCGGAATTGCCCCGTCCATGATTTGGAGTTGGCGGCAGTAATCTTTGCACTCAAGTTGTGGCGGCACTATCTTTATGGCGTTAAAGTGGATATCTATACAGATCACAAAAGCCTAAAGTACTTGTTAGATCAGAAGGATCTCAATATGCGACAACGAAGATGGATGGAGTTCCTTGGGGACTACACCTTCGAGATTCACTATACTCCCGGGAAGGGTAATGTGGTCGCTGATGCTTTGAGTCGGAAGACTCCAGTACGGGCAAGCTGGTTGCAGAGGCATGATTAGCGTTTAATCCAAGAATTGGAAGCATTAGAGATATCTTGTGTTGACAAGGGTTCGTCGACCGATGCATGCTTGAACTGTACGGAGGTGCAATATGACCTTACGGACAGAGTTCGGCGAGCAACGGAGCTTGATGAAAGTCTCCAGCGCTATGCTAAAGATGGGCCGGATGACCAATTCTCTTGGGATAACGGTTTGTTACGAAGAAATGGTCGAGTGTGCGTCCCGAGTGTGGGTAAATTGAGGGAAGAGTTGATGTACGAAGCTCACTTTGCAAAGTACTCAGTTCACCCAGGGAGCACAAAGATGTACAGAGATCTGAAGAAGCTATTCTGGTGGCCCGGACTAAAGAAAGATGTAGCACGTTATGTGGCGGAATGCCATACTTGTGCATTGGTGAAAGCGGAATGCCAGAATCCTGGCGGTTTCCTGAAGTCGTTACCTATTCCGGAGTGGAAGTTCGATGACATTTCGATGGATTTCGTGCACGGGTTGCCGAGATCTCAATGCGGTCATGATTCAATCTGGGTGATTTTGGACCGGTTGACAAAAGTGGCGCACTTCCTTCCAAACAGAAGAGACGATTCAGTGGAAACCTTGGCCAAGCTTTATGTGGAGCAGGTTGTTCGACTGCACGGTGTTCCTCGGAGCATCGTCAGTGACCGTGATGGGCGGTTCACATCTAATGATTGGCGGCTCGTTCATCAAATGTTGGGTACAAAGTTAGTGTTTAGTATGGCCTTTCATCCCCAAACGGATGGCCAGACTGAACGAACCAACAAGACGATGGAGGACATGCTCCGCATGTGCGCCCTAGACTTTGGTAAGAGATGGGAAGATTATATTTTTCTTGTCGAATTTGCCTATAATAATAGCTACCAAGCGAGCATCGGTATGTCACCATTTGAGACTTTATATGGTTGTAAATGTCGTACACCGTTAGCTTGGGCAGAAGCAGGCGAATCTAAGCTCAGTGGGAAAAAGGAAGTCAAAGAAGCTACCTCGCTCATACGCTCTATTCGGGAGAGGCTATTGATAGCCCAAGATCGTCAAGCAAAGTACTACAATACCAAACATCGGAACGTGGAGTTCGCGGTGGGTGATTGGGTATATTTGAAGATCAAACCCTTCAAAGGCGTGTCCAGGATTCGGCGTTTGAAAAAGTTAAGTCCGAGGTATCTTGGTCCATTTGAGGTGGTGGAGTGAGTTGGGGAAGCTACTTATCGACTAGCACATTCAGCAGACTTGGGTGGATTACATGATGTATTTCACATCTCAGTACTTCGTAAGGCTATCAAGGATCCAGCTCAAGTAGTGGAGAATGATCGGGTACCGGTCGAGTATGGGCTAACGACGAGGGTTCGACCCATTCGGATCGAGGATCCAGCCGAGAAACAGTTGTGGAACAAAGTGATTGGGATGGTCAAAGTCCGATGGGACAATTGTGGCTGTGAAGAGCTAACATGGGAGCGAGAGCAGACCATGCGAGCTGAATTTCCCGAGCTGTTTGTATAAACTGTAGACCGTGTACCTTTTGTTATAACAGAGTTATCAAGTTATAGCATTGTTGGTTCTTGTTTCCTTACAGTGCAAATTTCGGGACGAAATTTTGTTAAGGGGGGGAGGATTGTAACACCCCAAAAAGTCTCAAAAAATGGATTTAAGGTGCAGGTTGGTTTACACGGCCTGGGACACGGGCGTGTCCCAGGGCGTGTCGGGGGTACACGGCCTGGGACACGGGCATGTCCTAGGGCGTGTCACTCAAATAATAGGCGATCTGAGTCAGAAGATTACACGGCCCGGAACCAAGCCTTGAACACGGCCGTGTCAGGTTGGACACGGGCGTGTCCGATGGCATGTGCCTACCTGTGTACTGCTTGTAGCTCGATGAGGCAAGGGTGACACGGGCGTGTCTCATGAGTGACACGGGCGTGTCAGGTTCGACACGGGCGTGTTGATGCCCGTGTTCTGGTAAATATCAGTCGGTACGAATACCGCGTGTGCCTCTTAAGGGTACACGGCCTGTGACACGGGCGTGTCACAGGCCATGTCAGCCAAAAGAGTGGGTTTTTGGGAAAATCATGGCCGTTTATTTTCTCTCTTTGGATCCAAGGGCTCAGGTGATTCCTGGCTGGATTTAATCAGCAGAGGCTTGATGAAGAAAGTAATTCTTCATTTGGTTAAGGAAGAGAGAAAGAGAGAGGAGGAAGAAGAAGGAGGAGGAGAGCAAGCCACCGGTGGAGCTCCCGTGGTCCGATTCGTGATCCGAGGCCAGCGTTGTGAAGGCAAAGCTGCTGCGGTTCTTTCTCACCGGCTAGTTTTCGATGGCTCCCAAGAGATCGAAAAGGGTAACGATCTCCCTTCTTGGACATGTGAAGTCCTTCTAATATGCATTGCATAGGGAAAACCCTTCCCCGCGAGTGTGCGGTGGGTTGTGGTGTCCCTTGGGGTAGATATGTGAAGTCCCCCTTGTTAGAGTCCGGAATTGGAGTACGGATCTAGGCATGCTGTGTGAAGCCCATCTGGACATGCTAGTCTGGATTGGTGATGCTTGTTTGCATATCGGAGAAGGCTCCGTGATTATGGCTTGTGTTGCCTTGTGCCTACCTGTTTCTTGGTGCAGCAGGAAGTACTGGATGATGTCCAGGAAATGAAGAGGGTTGGATGCAACTCTTGTGGCAGTGCGTTGCCACTTTGTGTGCGGTTGAGCCGTTGGGCTGCAACTCGATGAAAAGGTAGATTGCCGAACAGGAAAGGTGAAACCGACCCGTGCCTACAAATTGCCATGGATACTTCCGTATTCGAGGTGGTACGACGACTTGAGCAACGGGGGGTGGCTGATCCGTACCTGCGTTAGGTCCGTCCGACTTGGAAGCCTGGTTATGGGTTTTGTTGGAGCGCCTAATGAGAGTCTTAGGCCCGCGCGCCGAAAAGACTAGAATGCTCAAATACCGTGTAGACAGTGGTGTTGACCCTGGTATTCCGGTACACCAAGATTGTGCCCTGAGTGCACGGACTGTCGGGCCGTGTGGCCGACGGTTGTGATGGCTTGAACGTGCATGCGCGCACGTAGTTGCTATTGATGATACCATGCTGTGCAGGGAAAGATGCGACTGCCCCGAGAAAGGGGTAGGATTGTTATAATTGGGTCAGCTGAATGCTGACCTTTGCCTTGTTTGCCACCGTTTGGGTGGTTTGTCCCTATGCAGGTGCTGGAGAGCCAAGTGGTAAATGAAGGGCTGAAGCCCTACTGCTGTTGCTGCTGCTGCTGCGGCTAGCCCTTGAAGGCTGAGCAAATGGTTTTGTTTGTTTTGTTTTTCCTCATGTATGGCCGGCCTGCGTGCCGAGGTTTGTAATCCATGTTGTATGGAAAGAGGAACTGTAAGGCCTTAAGGCCAAACCTTGGTTGTACATTCCGTGGTTGTATATATAACTGTGGTTTATATATATTGGACATTCCTGGTTAGAGTTCAATTTACACCTTAAAACTTCCGCTAGAATGCTCTGAGTTAGGATTCGTGTATGGTTTGGTATTATCCTGTGACCTCACCGTCTGTTTGTGGCATATAGTGTGGGGCCCCGGCCGGACCTTCTACTTTACGTCATGTAACGGATGGGGTCGTTACAAAGACACTCCTTGAAACATCACTATAAATCTCATGGCGATGTCAAAACAGGCGACGTGATCAACCACCTCTTTAGCTCTTCAAAAGCTCGCGCGCGCTCTGGCGTCCAAACGAACTTCTGACCCTTCCTCGATAATGTGGTAAGAGGCAAAGCGATCCATTCGAAGTTTTCTCAAAAACGCAAGTAGTTTCCTGCTAGTCCAAGGAAACTCCTTTCTTTGGCCACCGAAAACAACACTGGCCACTCCCGTATGGCTTCTATATTTGACGGATCCACCGTAATGCCCTCTCAACTTACCACATGGCCCAAAAAACACTAACGAAAGCCAAAACTCACACTGTGAGAACTTGGCATAAGGCTTATTTCTCCGCAGGGTATGCAACACCATCCGTACATGCTTCGCATGATCTGCTTCAGTTTGAGAGTACACCAAGATATTATCAATGAAGACGATCAAAAACAAACCCAAGTACTCTGAGAACGTTCAGTGCAATAGAGCCATGTCCAATATGACAATGTCATGGCTCTGCTCTAGGCGATGCGAATAGGCTTCAGCCCAAGTACCCCAACCCCTCCCCTTCACTCGGGCGGGTTGTTGGTGGCTACAACCGCCCTTTTATGAGGCAAACTCGATAGTAAAATGCGCACCATGGGGAATTCCTAGGAGGTCACCGATCTAAGTACTACTCTCGCCCAAGAACGCTTAATGATGGAGTTCTATGAACACTGATGGCGCATTACATATCCCAAATGGCATTACAATGAACTCTTAACGATCGTAGCCTGTTCCAAATGCTGTCTTGGGAATGTCACATCCCAAATACTTAAAACTTTAAGTTCAGCTTAGAGTAGACAATTGATCCCACTAGCTGATCGAGCATATTATCACTCTGTGGAATCGGATACAAGTTCTTCTCCGACAACTTATAAGTTTAATACCTAGCACCACTGCAATTGTGTCATTGGTCTCCTTTGGGCTTCATCACCCATGAAGGTCATTAGGAAATACATATGTATAAGCTGACATAATAGAAGTGTCACTTAATCAGGCTTCGGCTTAATGGACTCTATAGGAATGAAGAATTACTTCGTGCATGGCCGAACAAGTTTGATGACTTGGAGAGCAGACAATAACAAACTGCTTAATCCTCTCATACAAGAAAACTTGGTCTCTCGTTCGTTGTTCTTTACTAGTATAATTTCTAAGAAGGTGTAACCTACACCAGTACGTTGCTCCAAGAGCTAGTCCATACCTATGATCACAACAACCACAACTATTGTGAGCCCAAACGCTCCTACATCCTGATATGCATCATAACGACATCTTAACATGTCACATTCTACCCATAATCACTCTTTTCACTATAGCCATTTCATTCCAATCTTATCTTTGATACCAAGATAAGTCCACAGGGCATAAAAAGCCTTAAACCAAAAACTTCTTGATTATTCATCACAACATGTTTATAAACACAAAACAAGGATTGTACACATTATTACTTACTAGGACAAAGACAGTACATAATTACAGTTAGATATGTGCATAAATCTTTCCCTTCTTATGTCATGTCATCTAAGGGCCACTTTTGCTGTCTCGGGCTTTATGTCCTTTCCAATCGAGTAGCAAATGGGTGGATTTCGCCCTGCAACTTCTCCAGCCTTAGCTTTCTTTGTCCTTAGCATAGTACCATGGCATTCTTGGGAACGATTTCCTACTTTACCATAAGAAAGAAAACATATGGACCACACCTTTTCTTTGTTCCCATGATGGTGGAAGTGGTTGATTCCAACAGATGTAACTTCTTCTTCCACTTACGAGAGTTTGATTTTGACACATTTGAAAGTTTTGCACATTGACACCGTGCCTCGCCCTTAACTGATTTAAGTCCATTTCCAATGAAATTGCTGTCATTACAAGGGCACAGAATCCAAGTAACTTAGAACCCAGCAATAAATGTCAAAGTTCATCGCGCAGACCATCATAAAATCTGTTGGCCTTAGTCTCCTCGGTTTCAAACACAAACTCTGCATGTTGTCTCAACGCAACAAATGCATGAAAGTACTCCTCAATTGTATATGGTCCTTTGATCAGACACATATTCAACGGCGGCGTCGATGCTCTTTCCCTTGCCATCTTCTCACGTACACCAACCGACATTGGATGCACCATAGGAACAAAGAGTTGTACATGTCCCTCATGGTGGGCCTTGATCATTGCGAAGACCACATCAGTGATCAACCAGACCGTCTCTACCGAAGGAGGAAGTGTTGGTGTCGTAGTTGGCTCATGAATCCCCATCAAATGTTGAGGTTCTTGTGGCCCCTCATTACCTCTAGTCGCCTACAATCGTGAAACACACAAGTAAGCAACTAAAATATTGCACATAGCAATACCAGGAACGCACAAGTACCCCATATATGTGTATTTTTATTCCTAAGTGGACATTCTGGAGTTCATTAATGTTAAGGTGGGTCGTACGTACATGTGCTTGCCACCCAACAAAAGAATTTGACCACGAATTCGAAAGAGGAAGACCAAGACAAGCTGATACCAAATTGTAACGACCCCATCTATTAAATAGCATATAATACAAGGTCCGGCCGGGGCCCCACACCATATGCAACAAACAGGCGGCGAGGTTACAAGTTAATACCAAAACATATTCGCATCTTAACTCAAAGCATGCTAACGGAAGCTTTTAATGTTAATGTTGAACTCAACAGCCACGAATGTCCACTATATATATAAATAACCACATTTATATATAACCCCAAAGAAATGTATATCAAATACACAAAGGTTTGGCCTTATGGCCTGTCAGTTAAGCTTCACAAGTGTGGATAACAAACATCGGTGCGCAGGCTGGCCACACATGAAAATAATAATGTTCTTTTCTCAGCATTCGAGCGCCAGTAACATTAGCAGTACAAGAGGCTTTACCCTCTAATTCCTGCTCGGCTGTCCAGCACTTGTACAAGTACAACACACCAAGATGGTGGCAAACAAGGCAACAGTCAGCATTCAACTGACCACTTTATAACGACCCTACCCCTTTCTCGGGGCAGTGGTATTCCTTCCCTGCATGCATAACATTTCATAAGAAGATATATCACAAGATTTGTACTCACTCACAATCAATACATCACAACCGTCGACCATGCGACCCGACGATCCGTGCAATCAGGGCACATTCATGGTGTACAGGCGAACCAGGATTCCACCACCGTTCACAGTCCGCAACCCAATAGTATTGAGCATTTAGTCTTAATGGCGCGCTTACCTATGACTCTCACTATGCCACCGACGAAAGCCCAATACCATGACGCTGTCTTATCAAGCTGATATAACGCAGGTCCAGCTCCACCATTACCCGCTGATCAAGTCGCCATATCATCTCCGAATACCGCAGTACTCATGGATAATCGCAGGCCCGGGTAATCTTTACCTTTCCTGTTTGACACTAAGCCTTCAAGAGCTCGCAGCTCATAATAGTCATACTATCCACCAAGGACTGGATTCACAATCCAAAAGGGGAGCTAATGCCAGAGTTCCTCGCTATCTCTTGGCAGGTTCAGCCGAAGCTCTCTTTCTGCACCCAAACTCAACCCAAACCCTGCAGAATCCTATAGTGCAAGAAAACTGGTCTTTTATACTATATAACACAATAATTACGAGTGTATTTTCCTAGAATTCCACTCCAGTACTTCCTTCTACTGTCCTTCACAGTATAACCCATCGACTCCACAAACTACACGTTTATATGCGGAGTCTTCTCCTGTACGTAAAATAAAACATGACTAATCCAGACCAACCTGTCCATATGGGCTTCACACAACACGCCTATTTTGTACTACACATTTTCGGATCTATATGCAAGTCTGATTGGGGATTTCAAGAATCAACCCAAGGGAAATCCCTCAAAAGCAACCTTTTGGTGGGGGAAATCCATACACATGCCAAAAAAAGGACTTCATCTGCCCAAGAAGGAAGATCGTTTACCTTGACGATCGCATTGGACCTAAGGAAAGCTAGCCAGATGAAAAGCACCGCAACAGCCTTGCCTTCACGAATCTGGACTCAGCTCGCAATTCGGAGCTCTGAAGCTCCAACGGTAGCCGGATTCCTTCTCCTCCTCCTTCCTTTCTCTCGCCACTCTCTAACTCCTAAAAAGAGAAAGGCCCAAGATGAATGAGAGTTTATCACTCAATTCTCGGCCTTAATATAGTAGGGATAGCACTGGTCAGTTGGATCCTAATTTAAGGAAATGAACGGCCACGAATCGCCATGAAACTCAATTTCCTGGGCTGAACATGGCTTGTGAAACGCCCGTGTCACAGGACGTGTGCCTTAAGCGGAAAAGAAACCGACACTGCCAGACAAGGAAATAGCCCTGTGACACGCCTGTAACGCCACCGATTTTTCTGCGATTATTTAATTCTCGTTTGGCGTTACGTCTACGCGTTTTCATGGCTTATACCATCTGTGGAGAGTGGTCTTAACTCCTTAGAACTAGGTGCCCTATTTGGTAGCCTATTTGCAAGATCTCCCTAGCAAGCCAATTCGTTTTTGGTGACCCGGTGTGGCCTCTCAGGGGGTGCTTGTGTTTTGGCTTCGAGAGGGTATAACTCGAGTTCTGTTCATCGAAAGTTAGTTTCGACTTCGCCGTTGTGTTCGTAGCGTGGATATTTAGCTACGGTGCGAATTTCGTCGAATTCCGAGGTAGCTAGGTTTTCGCGTCGTTTTGGGTGTGCTATTAGTAAAATCAAATCAGAAATTTGATTTTTAGCTGAGTGAACCGGTGGCTGGGCTGCAGTTAGGCTGAACCGCCATGGCAAAGCAGTTATAAAAGCCTTATTAGGAAGTGGCAGGACCACTTCTCCTTCCTCCTTCTTCCCGAGACCAAAAGAAAACTGTTGTTCCTATTTCGCGAAAAGCAGAGGCGGAAGCAACAGTTAGCCCTAGCCTTCGGTCGATGATTCCGGGAGTTTTCGTGGACGGATTTCGATTCCGAAAGCGGCGTTGTCTTGCTCTCGCTCAGTTCTTCGTTTCGCCGGTGCTGCTCCTTCTAGTGCAGAACGAAGAGGAGGGAAAGCCAACCAAGCTTCGCCGGAAATCGAGGCAAGTGGTATTCTTGCCCTTGTCATTGTTATTCTTTTGAATTCTGGAATATTTCCCGATTAGCCCTAGGGTAGAAACCAAGCATGTTCTCCTTTATCTTGCTAAATTTAGGGCTTATATTCTCCTATAAGCCCCCCTTCTTGTGTTGTTTGCTCAACCTACCAGTTGCGTTCACCATTTAGACTCCAGATTTGTAGTTCTTGTTGGGTGCTTTGGCGGGTGGAGCCGAGAGAGAGAGTGAGGGAGGTCGTTGTCGTAGGGCTCTGGTTAGAACAAGTCTTGGTAGACTCTCGGGTTTTGGTGTTGAGTGTGGTGCACACACTCAAATCCAAAAGCCGCCCGGGCCTTGCGTTGAGTGTTGTGGACACACTCAAAGCCATAGTTTGGTCTGTCCTTTGCGGCAGAGTGGTGGGGTGATTGAGTGAGAATTTCCGTCTAAGTCAAAATCTACGGGAATCACCAAGTGATTCCCGTCGATTTTGACGAGTAACGTCAGTGATTCCCACCGATTGGTGAGAATCAATCTGGATTCCCGCTGATCGGCTTGAATCATCCTGGATTTCCGCCGATCGGCGAGAATCATCCTAGATTCCCGCCGATTCGGCAAGAATCATCCTGGATTCCCGCTGATTCGGCGAAAATCATCTTGCATTCCCGCTGATTCGGCGAGAATCAGTCGGCATTCCCGCCGACCTCTTCTTGTTGGCGATGGATTAGGGTTTTCCTACGGGAATGAACTTTGGCGTAGAGTGAGTTGACCTCACTCAACACCAAAATTGTTTTGGCATTGAGAGAGGTGGACTCACTCAACGCCACTGTTGGGTTTTGTGGTTTTGCTGAAGGCATTGAGGGAGTGGACCTCACTCAATGTCGTAGTTGTTTTTGCGTTGAGTGAGGTTTGCTCACTCAACGCCACTGTCTCTTTTGCTGAAGGCGTTGAAGGAGTGGACCTCGCTCAACGCCATGGCTGTTTTGGCGTTGAGTGAGGATAGCTCACTCAACACCAGAGCTGCTCTTGCAGAGGGCGTTGAGTTATTGATTCTCACTCAACGACATTGCTGTTCTTGCACTGAGTGAGGCTAACTCACTCAACTCCAAGGTCTAGTTAGGCGTTGAGTGGGTCCCACTGAATGCCAAGCCGTGTTGAGTCATTTCAACACTTTTCCTCTACCTCGATTTTCGTTCTCGAGTGAATTCCTTGATTATATTTTTGAGTTTATTTGTCGGCCATGTTTTTCCTTCCTAAAGGCCGAATCGTGGGTCGTGGTTAGTAGTGATGGTTTGAAGCTCTTCATGGGGGAGGTGTTGTGTAATTTAGCCAAGGCCGCCCTTATTGTTCTATCTTTCTCCAAGTACGGGATGGGTAAGGGGGTTGAAGGTCCCTTGTGCTTACACATGTAGACCCTTGAGCTTGTTGGCTTGGAAATGGAGTTTGGGGGACTGAGTTTGCCTCCAACCCGGATAAATGTTTGTTGTTTTTGCTACTACAATCTCCCACAGCTTAGGGTGTAAGGTGTTTCTTCCTTGGTAGATTGCAGTATTTTGGGCTCTTGGTAGCCTAGTAGACCCTGCAGGATGTAGTTTCTGGGTAGGGATGATGCGGTTTCCTCACACGTAGTGCTTTCCTTGTTATCTTGCCTTGGGGCAGTTGTGACTTTTGCTGCTGTGTGTTTTCCTCTTTCACTTACCCCCCCTAGTTTACACTTTCATGCAGATTTTTCTTGTTTTGCTGGCTGAGTTATTCTTTCTTCTTTTGAATGCCTCAGGTTCTGAGCAGTAGCTAGTTTGGTGGCTAGGTTGCGGTGGTGTTGCTGGTGGTCTCTTCGACCTTGGAGATCCTGTTGCTTTGTTAGTGAGGTGGTTTTTCTGTACTTTTCTTACAGACATACATATTTTCCAGTTAGTTCATGTCAGGTTTTTGGCGCCCACTTGTAGTTTCTACCTTTGAACTAGATATATTACTTTTGCTGCTACCATTTTCTGGAGATAGTCTACTTGCTCTGTGAAGCTTTTATGCTAGGTTGTTAGTTATTCTAAAACTAAAATTATTATTATAAGTATACAACTGTATGATCAGCATGTTTTATAAAAGTAAATCACTATTTTCCAAACAGCGTATAAAGATCGCCTTCATATGTATAATATAAATTAAATGTAGAGTCTTGCATAGCATAAGTGATCCTCTTAGGGCTCTTATGCACTTCTTAGGATATCAAACATTATTAAAGTATTTTTCCGCAGCACTTATGTATAGTTTTTAACTGTGGACTAGGTGATCCAGCGAGCCGAGGGATACGGCCTCTAAGTATAACTGATTTTCTAATCATTAAACTCATGAATTTCTTTCATAAAATATAGTAGATGGTTTTGCATGAGAGTCAGCAGTTATCCCCTGCTTGATGTGGCATCATGACACGCGTTTTCTAATACTCTGATAATTCTTTAATTTGGAGAAAATGCGGGTTGTGACAGTTTGTATCAGAGGGAGGTTGCTTGACAAGTTAGTCGGGCAACCTTCCTTTGATTGCTTAGGTAGTTCAGCATCATGTCATTCACACACCGATATGTCATCAGCACGTCTTGGAAAAAGAACGAACACTACACTCATAGCATAACATGAAGTATACGGTGCATATTATGCAGTATGGGATGCATAATATGTGTTCGTATATGGATCCACCATAGGGGCAACATGTGAGGGTTATGTAGTATGGGATGCATAACCTCGCCACATGGCTTCGGCTAGCACGTTTTCTTTTTCGTTGCATGCGAATGTTATGTAGTATGAGGTGCATAACATTTTCATGTGTATGCTGCTCATAACATGCATTAGGTCCTTTTTAGAATGCATAGCACAAACATGCATAGCATAACATTGCATGAGCACAACGTGCCAAGCTAAATACTGGCAGGATGACATATGTAACACCCTTATCCGTCACATAGTACATAACAGTAGGTCCGGCCGGGGCCCGACGCCATATACTACGGACAGATCGGTTGGTTATGCGTTGAAACCATTCAACCAATCACAACGTCCTACACAACACCTAGCGGAAGCAATTTATTAGAGTTGCAAAGAATAAAGAACCCTGCCAAGCATGAATGTCCACTACTCAAACCCATAGGAATGTATAATACACAAAACGGAAATAGCCTTATGGCCTTACAATATTTTGCTTAATAAGAGCGTCTTCCAAACCTCAGCACGCAGGTCAGCCACACATGAGTACAAAAGGAAAAACACTCAAAACATGGCCTTCGAGGGCCAGTACAGCAACTTGGGCTTTAGCCCGCTAATTACCTCTCGGTTCCGCAGTACCTGCAAGCAACAATCCACCGCACGGTGGTAAACAAAGGCAACGGTCAGCTATGCTGGCCAAATTATAACGATTCCGCCCCCAAATCGGAGCGGCAAAGCTTCTTCCCTACACTTGTTAGCAAAACAAGCAACACAGTAAAACAAGCATCTCATCAAAGGTGTACGCTCTCACGGCCGTACACCCCGTGCTCTCAGGGCACTTACTCGGCGAAGCCAGTCCGAACCCCGTCCGGTCCTCGACTCCACCACCACCCCCAGGGTGGCAATCTTTGTGAGCATTTAGTCTTCTCAGCAGTAGCCTAGACACGATCTCCAAACCTCGGTAAGTCCCACGTAAAACTTTAGGTCGCTTTAACCGAGCAGGTGGAGCGGTTAGGGGTACACTAGCCCGTTGCTCACCCCGCCATTGCCATTTGGCCACTGACGCGGACTAAGCTTCCCCAGTCCCAAATAACGATCAAACATGGTATATAGCCCCGCTATGTACCCGGTTGGCTCTCAGGCCACCGATATGACAGAAATGCGTTTCCGTCCAGATTTTTGGGTGCACCTCGGGGTTAATCCCCCAGATTCCCTGATGCATTCTACCGCATAGCAACCCGAAAACAATCACAACGCTCGGAGTCTTCTCCGGCTAGAATATGCATAACAAAACATCACCGATCCGGAAAACACGTCCGGGTAGGCTTCACACACCATGCCTATGTCCGTACTACGATCCCGGACTCTAACAAGGGGGGCTTCACATATCTACCCCAAGGAATACCACGATCTCGCCGCACACTCGCGGGAGAGGGGTTTTCCCATGCAAAGGAAGAAGAGCTTCACATGCTCAAGAAGAGAATCGTTACCCTTGCGCTTTTTCTCGGCTCCATGACGATCTAGCCGGATGGAAAGCACTGTATCGGCCTCGCCTTTGCAGATCCGAACTCGGATCGTGATTTGGAGCTCCGAAGCTCCGCTGGTGACCGGATCTAGCTTCTTCTTCCTCCTCCAAGCTCTCTCCTCTCTCTAACTCTTAGAGAGAGAACTAACCAAAGGAAATGAGGGTTTCTAACCCTATTCCAGGATATAACATCCCAGCAACAACCCCCCACCATTGGATCCAAATCCAAGGAAACGAACGGCCACGATTAGGCCTAAAATACAAAATCTGGGGCCGAACACGGGTTGCAACACGGCTGTGTGCCCGACCGTGTCACCCATTCGCCGTCTGGACCGACTCGAAAACCATCACACGGATTTTGACACGGCCTCCGACACGCCCGTGTCACATGTGACACGCCAGTGTCGAGACCCGTGTCACTCCCCCCGTGTGCAATCGGCCAACAATCCTAACCCGAGAACTACACGGCCATCGACACGCCAGTGTCGACACCCGTGTCACTACCCGTGTCGGATGACACACCCGTGTCGACACCCGTGTCACTACCCGTATCGGATGATACACCCGTGTCACTACCCGTGTCGGATGACACACCCGTGTCGACACCCGTGTCACTACCCGTGTGCCAAAAATAACACAGGACCAGAAATGTACCGAGGAGGACACGACCATGTGACACGCCCGTGTCACATTCCGTGTGCCTGACACGCCCTGGGACACGCCCATGTCCCAGGCCGTGTTCCATCCTTCTACGATCGTCGACCTCGTCTCGACGACCAGAATCATGACACTCCCGGGTCCCAGGCCGTGTGCCTCCTACCAAGTCCCATACTGGGCTCAAAATGCTGTCCGTCCCTCTTTTAAGTTTTGGGGCGTTACAACTCTCTCACTCTTAAAAGAATTTCGCCCACGAAATTACTAAAGGAAAAGAAAACAGAAAACCAAGAGCGATACCTGAGCAAAATAACTCCGGGTACTCCTCCAGCATGGTCTGCTCCCGTTCCCAAGAGAGCTCCTTGCTATCGCAATAGTCCCACCGGACCACGACTATCCAAAACTTCTTAAGACAAAGTCACTCGACTTCACGGTCTCCAAAACGAACGGGTTTGACCCTAGTCGTCAACCTTTCGTCCACCAATGCTTGACAACTCACGATCAAGTTCGAAGGCTCTTGCGCCGCCTCACCAAAATGCTCTAGGAATCTCAAGTGGTCCAAGGTATACCGGGCTCAGCTTCCCCAAGCGTTGCTCCCGTGAAACACTCTTGAACGACTTTAACTTCCAACACGCCATCCGATAACTCATCAATCCGTTACGTAGCGTTAAAACACTTAGTATGCCTTTCCTGAGCGATTAGTAAAAGTTCTCATATGGTTCGCAACAAAAAGGGTAGTGTTTACCACCTCTTACTTTAAATACAACTTCGTGTCATCAGTTTCTAGCCTCGACAACGACAAGCGACGACTTCTACCAAAAAGGGCCTCGAAGGGCGCCATTTGTATGCTCGCTTGGTAGCTAGGGTTGTACACCAACTTTACCAAAATAGATGACCTTCTACTGCTTCCCGAAGTCTAGAACGCACATGCGAAGCACGCCCTCCAACGTCCTGTTGACCCACTCGGTCTGCTCATCCGTCCGCGGATGTAAGACTGGACTAAACTTCAACTTAATCTTCAGCACTTTCTGCAACCACGTCCAATCATTGGACGTAGAACGCCCACCTCGATTGCTCGCAAAGTTGCGGGGCACACCGTGCCGTCTAATGATGTTATCCATAACCATTTACCAGTTACTCCACCGAATTATCCTTCCTATGCGGAATGAAGTGCGATGTTAGTGTCAACACAACTACGATAACCCAAACGGCGTCGTTACTTCACTGTGACTGTAACATCCCATTTACCAATTAGACCCCCCCCCCTTAGGAGTGACTTGAGCATAACTAGGTCCTATGAATTAACCTAGGTGAACCCAGGAGACCAAGTAACCTAAAAACCTAATTGAGACCCTCTTGGTCTGCAAATAGTAATTTTCTAAACTCTGATTTTTGGGTGGCCTAGTAGGTTCATTTGGACTCTAAAGATCCCCTTAGACATAATATGGGCCCAAGGAGTCACCAAGGACCCACTTGGGTCAACCATAGTGGTCAATTTGACCATGTCAACCTCAACCCTAAGCCCAAATCAAGTCAAACCTAGCCTATATGGGCTAACCCAACCTCAAACCACCCTCCCCCTTAGGCTAACTCTTGCATGATTATTTTTGTATGATATTTGGCTGCCTATATCCTAGGGAATTGACCAAGTCAACCTAGTGACTAGGAGAGAGAGAGAGAGAGGCCTAAATTTAGAGAGATAAAGAGGAGAGAGAAAGTGTTTAAAGAGGCCACTTATGGTGGAAGGTGAACCACTCCCTTCATGATTTTTCCTAGGGGGATTATAAACCTTAGTGGGCTGCCAATAGGCTAGGGAGATGAGAAAATTCGTTCATAAGGGTGAAGAGAGAGAAAGCTTCATTTCCCTTTAATGGAGGAGAGAGAAAGTGAGGAAAAGGAGGATATTCATGGTGGGGAAGGTGAATCACCCCTCCATTCATCACCAATTGATTAGTATTCATCTCCCCTATCAGTTTTTAGGAGTTTCCAAATGTATTGGGACCAAGGGGAGGTGAATTTCAAGGGTTTTTAACAATGGCCGAAATTTATCTTAATGGCCATTAATGGCCATCAAGCCTACACCCTCCCTCTCCCCCATTTGATGCTTTTAAAAGCTTCCTTAGGCCAAGAGAATTCGTTTCCACCCTTTAACAGAAGAAACCGGGCTGATTGGTAGTGAGTTTGCAAACATCGGAAAGCTCCACCGCCGGCCATGGCGCACCACCACCGCACTCGCCGACAAGCTCGGTTAAAGGTCCTCCTCCTCTCCTTCTCTCATGCTTAGATCCTATGAATGTTTAGAAGTTGATTTCATGCCCAAACGAACCGGAGCCAAGTTTTGAAATTTCAGAAAATTGCCATTTTTCGGGAGCTTTTGAAGCTCTCGGCTAGGGCGGCGCCGCCACCTCCGGCCGCCCTAGCTCCGGTCGTGGATAGCCCCCACCACCGGGAACAAATGGGTGATGTTTCCCGGTGGTGGCGCCGCCTCAGGCCGCCGGAATAAGGCCCGCAAAAACCACATGTGCGGGCTCGTTTTCTGTCCAAATCGGAGAAGATGAACAGTTGCCGTCGGATGCGCTTTAAGATTCGTGCAGGATCAAATAAACACTTATAAACCCCTATTTTTCGGATTTTCTGTATTTAATAAAAACAGTTTCACTATAAATGAAATTTAGGCCCCTTCTGGGCACCTCCTGAAAAAGTTCATAGCATGAAAGTTGTAGGTCCTTTAAATACCTATAAATTTGATATGCTGTGGTAAAAAATTGGTTGAGAACCTAGGCCTGTAGGGTCATTTGATTATGGGTATGTCCTAGGTTTAAGGCAGTTTCATTATAAAAATTATTTAGGCCCTTTAGAGGCTTTTTCATCAAAATTGATCAACATGAATGTTGTAGGCTTTTTAATTATCTACAGTTTGATATATTATTGAAAATTATAGGACAAGTATTCTGACCTATAGGGCCATTATTCTAGGATAGGTCCTACAAATAGGGCAGATCTTTGAAAAATTCCCCACACCTAATCCTTGGTCCAAATGCTTTGAATTTTGGACAGGGGCTTAATAACACCTATACCTAGCTCCTGTAAAAATTTAAATCCATTTAAAGAAGTGTAACCTAGGGTTTTGCCCTAAACCTAGAAAAGCTAGGGTAAGGTAGTTGAAGGGTCAAATGACATCCAAACCCTCCCAAATTTTGGTGAGGTGTCCCTGGTATAGGTATCTAGGTATGGTTAAAATTTCAACTCATTTGGTTGAGTTTTTATTAGTAATCGTCTAAACCCTAGTTTGACCTAGTAGAAGGAAGCTTAGTGAGAAGGTTCTTTGCACTCTGGTATTATCATCTCACCTCAATAGAGGTTGAGATTTTGACCACTGGTTTATTTTGGTCCTAAGATTACCCTTAGGGAAGATGGGATGATTTAGGGTAAGTTTACCCTAGGGCCCAGGTTCAAACCCTAAATGTGGACTTTGGGGGTTTGTGAAGGACATAGGGGCAAATGCCCTTGTATGGCCTTGAGATTTAGTGGAGAGGTTGTTAATGAGTTTGTAACTCTCTGGTTGTAATGTTAGAGAATTTTGATGTAGGTAGCTACCTCAAAACTTAAACCCTAATTTTAGGGTAGAAAGGACATTAGGTCAAAACAATATCTTAAACTCTTTTAAAAGCCATAAAATTTGGGTAGTCTGTTTCTAGGGTAGCTAGGACCCTTGGATAATTTTACTAGAATTTTTGGATAGGTATTTCTAGTACTTTATTCATGAAAGTGGGTATAACCCTTTTTGATGTTTTATTTAATAAAGATTTTTAATTCAAATAAGACCCCCTTGAAACTCTGGAATTAGATGTTTTTGGTCAGTAGAAATGCCCATGAATTTTAGTTCAATTTTATGTTGATTAAACAGAATAGTTCCTTCACAAGTATTATTAAAGGGCTCTATGTTTTAAAAATATTTTATGGCATAAATAGTCTCTGGAAAATTATGAAAGTTGGTAAATGGTGTTTTTAAATCATTATGAATCAGTGGGATTTTCATCTGGATTTTTGGTGTTATGGATTTAGTACTTGATTCACAAGCTTGCTAGATTAGGGTTTTAGAAAATGATTTATTATAAAATTAATTCCCAGCAGGAAAATTATGAAACTTTTATAGTACTGTTTTCATGGTATTTCTAATATCCTGTAATTAATCCAATTTATTTGGAAAAGAATTTGATGTAGTTTATTCATTAGACATGAAGGAAATGGTTTATTGCAAAAAAAAGTTTAGGACCCTTAGACCATAGGGAAAATTGCCAAACCTTGGATATGTCATTTTTAGATACATTAATATTTGTCTTAAATTTATCATGATTTATACATGACTGAAAAATATAATCCTTGTACAAATTTGGAAGACCTTGGATTTTAGTAAAATTAATTAATTATTAGATTAATTGGAAAAATTGTTATTATCGGAAATCGATTCAATAATGTCATGATAGGCCCCCAGTAATTAACTTAGGTCGTTCGGAAGAAAACACAAAGGACATCCTATCATAGACATCACTTAGTATAAGGTGGTCTGTAGTTAGTAATTTTGGGAAATGAGTAACAAGATAAGGTTTGGGTTAGCGTAAGGACAGCTTGTGATGGTTGGATTTAAAGAAAGAGGATGGATCACCATAGGAGGTTCGAAGTGTGGTGAGGAATGAGTTGATGCGCTCTAGAAGGTGCTCGGGACCGACGAAAGATCGCCGTCCCCGTAAGAGTGAAGAGTCAAATCCACCCTAGGTTTAGATTGATGAAATTTATAGAGGGAACGGGTAAGGGAAAAAACAACCAATAACAATAAGTGCCTTGTGAAAGGGAACTTCGGGCCGTAATGCCACCGTCTTGGTTCCTAGTGCACTTTGAGAGCCCTTCACAGGGTATGCCGGGGGCAGTCCTGGGCTAACGTAAATCTTAAAACAAACGAAAGAGTAATTAGCCTAATAGGGATTCACATTGCACACACTCATTAGTTAGGGTTGGTAATGGTTAAGTCGTCCCGAGGTGTTCAAGGGGGCGCTGTCCCGTAGTGTTTAAAGGGATGAAGTCTGGAGATGAGCCGGACGTTTTAGTCCGGGGAATTTGGTCTCGGATGTGGTTTATACAGACGGTTTAGTCCGGGAGTTTGACACTTTAAAATTGTTATATATTAAACTGCTGCATGTGCATAAAAATAGGAAAGATTAAGGTGGTGGGTTTTCGATATCGGGGAGTTCGATTGCACCGACACCGATATCCTTGACTCGGCAAGGTGACTAGCACTTAGCCAAGGTTAAGTCCGGCGGACCAGTCGGCAAGAGTACGCAGGAGTCCGCCTCGTGCACCAGGCGTTGAGGGCGTACGATAGGTCAGACCAGTGGTGATTTTATGGGTTTTGAGGTGGGCGAGGCCCAACCCACCGCTTACGTTTGCCACTACGGGAGTATCCTGGGAGTTATCTCCAAAAAGGGGGAACTAAAGGTTTGTGTACACAAAGTTGGGTGTGTGAGTTGCACTGCTTGATCATCATACCCACCATATAGCTGCATGCCATAATCATTCATAACAACCTTGACACCTAAAGTATAAGTGGAATGGGACGCTTATACTTTAGGACTTGCAAAACGACCCCTTGGTCTATAAGCTTGTGTGGGCAAGTTTATAAATTAAGGTCAATTTGTTATATGTATATCTGCTGCTTGATAATCGACACCCCAACGTATAAGCGGTATGGGACGCGTTATACGATGGGAGCCTTGCAAAAGATCCCTTGGCTTATGTGTACTCACATAAGCGAAGGTTTAATTTCTTACTTACTTCCTTTCTGTTATACCTATTATAACATTTATACTGTTCACCTGTTATAACTTGCTAGTTAGGTCCACCGTCATCTGCTTTGGAATTTATCTCCACTTTCATGTCCTCCCCTTTTCTTCCTCTCTGTCTGGTGCCTTAGAGCGTGGGGGAAGGGGTGGGGGATGATAGGGCTTAGTCTTTTAGACTAACGGTTTTTGAACCATATCATATTAGGGGATCGTGGAGCCCAGTCCGGAGGAGCAGCCCAGGAGGCCGGTACGCTTGGAGATGGGGCAGTCTAGCACTGGAGCCCAGACTACAGGGACCGTGAATCCTGACCTTTAGTAGACTTTTAGTCTTGCTTCCGCATCGAGTGATTTTGTAGTGAGGACTTGATGTACCGGGCATGAGCCCTTATATTTCTAGTATCATTGTACTCTGATGTTTCTGTGGACACTCCCTTCGTGGAGATTTTATTTATATGTGATATTTTCTTCTTGTGGACTGCATTTCTCTTCCTTTACTTCGTGCTACTTGATTGTGATCGAAAAGGCCGGCAGAATCGGCGCGTTGTAGTGACGACCTTCCCGGGTGCGAAGGTGTCACTGCAAAGCGGCGGTTCTGGGCATAAGACCCCGAGTTTAAAAAAAAAGGGGTCTTATAATGACTTTGGCAAACCATGCCCACAGTCCACTCGAACTTCTATTCCGAACTAGGCAAGGATTCAAGAATCCCCCGACACTTGGCACTCTGCCTTCACTAAGGCGCAAGGCTGGCACTTTGCCACATATAGTGCCACGACCTTCTAGAGTTCTGGCCAGCAAAGCACTTCTTCAGATAACGGCACAACTTCGTGCCTCCTAAGCGAGTTGAGTACTTGATATAACATATCACAACTCCACCCATAGATTACCCATGCTTGTGTCGCACAAACAATGGTCTTTCCTTGGTATCCCATCTACAACCGTCGATTTGGGATTTTGACCCATCGAGCCTCACTCATGATTTCCTTCATGCAGCTACACAAACCATAGTATGCCAACTACGATCAGCCAGGTCATACTGGACTTCCGACCAGTTCAGCAACGCTTCGGCGCTAGTCCGCTTGTCAACACAACAGATCTCTAACGCTTCCAAATCCCGAACTAGCCTCTCAACATGTATCGACAACCATTCGGCTTGGGCGGGAGCCCTGCTACTCAACGCATCCGCAATGCATTGCCCTTGCCGGGTGCATGATGAATCTTGAACGTATAGTCCCCCAGGAACTCCATTCATCTCCGCTGCCACATGTTCAGAGCCTATTGATCCAATAGGTATTTAGGGCTCTTATGGTCGGTATGAATATCGACCTTAACGTCGTACGGGTAGTGCCTCCACAGCTTAAGCGCAAATATCACGGCCGCCAACTCCAAGTCGCGGACCGGATAATTCCTTTCTTGCACTTTTAGCTGACGCGATCCATAAGCTATCACGCTCCCATGCTGCACCAGCATGCAACCCAAACCACTACCCGAGGCATCACTATAAACCTCGAAGCCCTCGGTCCCACTCGGCGAACTAAGCACTGCCGCCGTGGTCAACCGACCCTTCAGCTCTTCAAAAGCTTGCGCACCCTCATGCGCCCACACAAAACTCTGAACTTTCCTTGTCAAAGTCATGAGAGGTAGCGCTATCTGCGAGGAGTTCTCCACGAAGTTCCTGTAATAGCTGGCAAGCCCTAGCAAACCCTGGACTTCCGCTACGGAAGACAACACAGACCACTCTCGTATTGCAACAATCTATGCCGGATCCACCGCAACACCTTCCCCACTAACTATGTGACCAAGGAACTCCACTGAGGATAACCAAAACTCACATTTGGAGAACTTTGCTTATAGTTCGTTCTTCCTCAGCTTCTCTAAAACCAAACGCAGATGCTTGAAGCGATCTTCTTTGCACTGCGAGCACACCAATAGGTTGTCAATAAAGACGATCACAACATGGTCTAAGTACTCCCTGAACGTTCTGTTCATCAGGTCCATGAACACCGATGGCGCATTAGTCAGCCCGAATGACATGACCGTAGACTCGAAATGCCCATATCTTATGTTGAACGCTATCTTTGGGATACCACTTTCCCCGATTCTCAACTGATAGTAACCAGACTTAAGATCCAACTTTAAGTACACCGATGACCCAACCAATTGATCAAACAGATCGCCAATCCTTAGGATCGGGTACTTGCTCTCTTTTGTCAACTTGTTCAGTTCTCCATAATCAATACAGAGCCGCAAACTCCCGTCCTTCTTCTAAACGAAAAGGACCGGTGTGCTCCAAGACGACAAACTTGGACGCACAAGACCTTGCTCCAGAAACTCTTCCAGTTGAACTTTTAGTTATGCCAACTCATTAGGCGTTAACCGATATGGAGAGCGTGACCCAGGTTTGGCACCTGGCGCCAGCTCACTAGTGAAATCGATCACTCGCTACGGAGGGACTCCAGGGAGCCCATCAGGGAAACACATCAGGATATTCGGATACACACGTGATACTACCTAATGTATGCTTGGGCTTCAAAGCCTCCCATGGTGGCAGTAACGACGCTTGCACGTCGAATCCCTGACCCCTAAACCGTAACCTTGCTACACAGAAACTCTCTTCGCGCGCATTGAACATTCATTACGCCACAACGCATCCAATTTGTCCTTTGCCATCGAAGAAGGTACTTCAATGCACGATATAATTCCTTTGGACAAAAAGGAGTGCGAAGCTTCCGTATCGAACAATGCTCTCGTCAGATTGCCAAAAAAATCCAAAAATAAAGCCTAGAACTTCCAGTTCTAAGTTAACACGCATAAGGTAAGAAGCAAGATTGCTAACAATTAAACCATACCTGTTGACCCGACGGTCGGCCACATGGCCTCCTGCTGGCCAAGGATGTCCATTCCCAGTTGGGCCGGAGTAAACAACGGTGTGGTGGACGCTCCCGCCTTTCCCTTCTCCTCAGATATTGCCCCCAACTTCTTTTTGGACATTGGGCGTCCACTCCAACAATCCCGGGCATAGTACCCCGGCTTTTTACAAACAAACCATGCATCCGGGCTTTGGACTGTAGTCGCTCCGGATGTGCTAGAGGAAGGGACTAGACCTGACCTCCTAGACTTCTTGTACCACCTACGGTACACGGATTTTGAGGTTGTTGACTTGACCACCGAATCCTTTGTCAGAGCATCTTCAACTGCTCCTGCCAAAACTTTCCTAGTCTTCTGAGCACTCTCCCAACACTCTCTGGCGAGATGCCCTTTCTTGCCACAAGAATAACAATTGAGGGTAGTTCGGGTAGTAGATGATCTAGCCTCTTTTCTCGGCGTCTTTTGATAGGCAGTCCTTAAAGGATCTGCAGGGTTTGGTACCCTATTATCTGGTACTTGGTGAGTTTTCCCCAACTCCACCTCCAAAGCTCTGGCCGACTCCACCAAAGCTTGGAATCCCAATAACTTTAGTCCAGTAGTAGAATACGCAACTCGCTGCGCAGACCGTTATAAAATCTATTAACTGTAGATTGCTCGCTTTCCCATTCAAAGTCTGGGTAGCGCCTTATCATAAGGAACGTCTGCAAATATTCGTCAACTGAATGCTCTCACTGCACCACAGTCATGCTCATTTGCTGCTCTAAAAGACCTCCAAATGCCCTTTGCTCCAACATACCGCCCGATGTTGGGGCCATCTCAGGGACAAAGGGTTGCACATTACTTCCATGTTGTGCGTTGGTCACAGCGAACACCGCTTCAACCACCCTTCTTATGGTTTCCCAAGACGTAGGGGTCTCAGGAACGTTACTTAGTGCATTACTTTGCTCAGCAAACGTGTGTTCTGACTACCACGCTCCACTTCCGGACACCTATAGTCGTTCAAAACACAATAAGTGACTGAACAAAATTAAAAAAAGTAATTATAGGAACACGCAGGTTCCTCAAATATGTGTATTTTCATTCCTAAGTGGACATTCATGGGTTCTTTTCATGTTATAACGATGACGCACACACATGTGCTCACCACCCCTTAAAGTGAATTCGCCCACGAATTCATTTAAGCTTGACCGAAACTAGTAGTCTGATACCAATTTATAACACCCCTATCCATCACATAGTATATAACAGTAGGTCCGGCCGGGGCCCGTTGCCATATACTACGGACAGACCAGTTGGTTACGCGTTGAAACCATTCAACCAATCACAACGTCTTACACAACACCTAGCGGAAGCAATTTATTAGAGTTGCAAAGAATAAAGAACCCTGCCAAGCATGAATGTCCACTACTCAAACCCATAGGAATGTATAATACACAAAACGGAAATAGCCTTATGGCCTTACAATAGTTTGCTTAATAAGAGCGTCTTCCAAACCTCGGCACGTAGGCCGGCCACACATGAGTACAAAAGGAAAAACACTCAAAACTTGGCCTTCGAGGGCAAGTACAGCAACTTGGGCTTTAGCCCGCTAATTACCTCTCGGCTCCGCAGTACCTGCAAGCAACAATCCACCGCACGGTGGTAAACAAAGGCAACGGTTAGCTATGCTGACCAAATTATAACGATTCCGCCCCCAAACCGGGGTGGCAAAGCTTCTTCCCTACACTTGTTAGCAAAACAAGCAACACAGTAAAACAAGTATCTCATCATAGGTGCATGCTCTCACGGCCGTACACCCCGTGCTCTCAGGGCACTTACTCGGCGAAGCCAGTCCGAACCCCGTCCGGTCCTCGACTCCACCACCACCCCCAGGGTGGCAATCTTTGTGAGCATTTAGTCTTCTCAGCCGCAGCATAGACTCGATCTCCAAACCTCGGTAAGTCCCACATAAAACTTTAGGTCGCTTTAACAGAGCAGGTGGAGTGGTTAGGGGTACACTAGCCCATTGCTCACCCCGCCATTGCCATTTGGCCACTGACACGGACTAAGCTTCCCTAGTCCCAAATAACGATCAAACATGGTACATAGCCCCTCTATGTACCCGGTTGGCTCTCAGGCCACCGATATGACAGAAATGCGTTTCCGTCCAGATTTTCGGCTGCACCTCGGGGTTAATCCCCCAGATTCCCTGATGCATTCTACCGCTTAGCAACCCGAAAACAATCACAACGCTCGGAGTCTTCTCCAGCTAGAATATGCATAGCAAAACATCACCGTTTCGGAAAACACGTCCGGGTAAGCTTCACACACCATGCCTATGTCCGTACTACGATTCCGGACTCTAACAAGGGGGACTTCACATATCTACCCTAAGGAATACCACGATCTCGCCGCACACTCGCGGGAGAGGGGTTTTCCCATGCAAAGGAAGAAGAGCGTCACATGCTCAAGAAGAGAATTGTTACCCTTGCGCTTTTCCTCGGCTCCATGACGATCTAGCCGGATGGAAAGCACCGTATCGGCCTCGCCTTTGCGGATCCGGACTCGGATCGTGATTTGGAGCTCCGAAGCTCCGCCGGTGACCGGATCTAGCTTCTTCTTCCTCCTCCAAGCTCTCTCCTCTCTCTAACTCTTAGAGAGAGAACTAACTAAAGGAAATGAGGGTTTCTAACCCTATTCTCGGATATAACATCCCAGCACCAGCCCCCCACCGTTGGATCCAAATCTAAGGAAACGAACGACCACGATTAGGCCAAAAATACAAAATCTGGGGCCGAACACGAGTTGCAACACTGCCGTGTGCCCGACCGTGTCACCCATTCGCCATCTGGACCGACTCGAAAACCAGCACACGAATTTTGACACGGCCTCCCACACGCCCGTGTCACATGTAACAAGCCCGTGTCGAGACCCGTGCCACTCCCCCCGTGTGCAATCGGCCAACAATCCTAACCCGAGAACTACACGGCCATCGACACGCCTGTGTCGACATCCGTGTCACTACCCGTGTCGGATGACACACCCGTGTCGACACCCGTGTCACTACCCGTGTCGGATGACACACCCGTGTCACTACCCATGTCGGATGACACACCCGTGTCGACACCCGTGTCACTACCCGTGTGCCAAAAATGGCACAGGACCAGAAATGTACCGAGGAGGACACGACCATGTGACACGCCCGTATCATATGCCGTGTGCCTGACACGCCCTGGGACACGCCCGTGTCCTAGGCCGTGTTCCAGCCTTCTACGATCGTCGACCTCGTCTCGACGACCAGAATCATGACACGCCCTTGGACACGCCCGGGTCCCAGGCCGTGTGCCTCCTACCAAGTCCTAGACTGGGCTCAAAATGCTGTCCGTCCCTCTTTTGAGTTTCGGGTCGTTACAACATATGTACACACATAAGTTTTCGAGTCAAAAATAATATAAAGTCATGCATTCCCGATCTAGGCGCAAGAATTAGTATGATGGTGGCTAACCATCCTAGGTTAGGACATAACATCAATTTTTGTAAAAAGAAAAACTCCCAGAGCAAGTTTAGCAGTTTTAAGTTCATATCTATATATGTATTGTATGTACTTGTAGTTAGGTCTAGCCGATGTACTAGGATCTAACTAGTGTTGCTATGACTTTAGGATAGCGAGACGTCCTTCAACTAGATCGACTCCCCTATCTGAGGGTGAGTCATCTGGAGCTCAAAATAACGCGGTAATCGAGAGCCTGCGGAAGAGTAGCGATGCCTTGAGCAGGCAGATGGTAGAGATGATGGCCCAGATTCAGTCCCTGGTGGCGGTTGTTGCAGGTCAGACTCAAGGTGTGCAAGGTCCTGCAGGGGGGTTAGCTGTCCCTCCTCCTCCTGCACCCTTAAGACCTCCAGTGGTGGTGCCGGCTGAGATGGCCTTCATCTCGCAGTTTTAGAGGCTGAGCCCTCCCACTTATGATGGGAAGGCAAATTTCATGGTGATAGACGACTGGCTGATCCAAATGGAGGAGATTTTCTCGTACTCAGGGATTGCAGACGATCAGAGGGTGATGATAGCCGCTTATAAGCTTAAAGGTTTGGCTAAGAGTTGGTGGCTGAGAGAGAAAGAGAGCTTGGTAGCTGGATGCTCTTGGGAAGTGTTCAAGGAGATGCTATTGAGGAAGTTCTTACCCTCGGTCGAGCGTGACCGCCTTATGAATGACTTCCTCCATCTGAAGCAAAGGTAGCTCACGGTGGGTGAGTATAAGATAGAGTTCAGCAAGCTGAGCCGTTTTGCCCCTGGATTGGTCAGCATTGAGGCTTATCGAGTTAAGCGATTTCTCGGTGGTTTGAGGAGTGAGGTGCAGTAGTTGACTAGTGCTTATGGGTCAGAGACTTATGCAGGAGTAGTGGAGGCTGCTCTGAAGGTGGAGGCTATTGAGACCGCGAAGAGCAGAGGACAGAAAAGTATGAAGGATAAGAGGAAGTCTGTTGAGGAGAAGAAACCCCAGGTACCCGGTACGGTTCCGGGAAAGAAGAGCAAAGTGGTGTGTAGTTTCTATGTCCGGTCAGGCCACCCTGTCGAGAGATGTTTCAAGAAGGCAGCAACTCAGAGGAAGGAGCAGGTTTATGCGATTCAGGGTGCTCCTAGGAGAGATGTCTCATGTTCTATTTGCAAGCGACCCGGGCATGATGTTGCCCAGTGCTGGTCCAAGGATAAGGTCTTTTTTCAGTGTGGGCTGAAGGGACACATCAAGTCTAGGTGTCCTCAGGTCCAGCCTGCTCTTCCTACAGTTCCTCTGTAGGCATTACCTCCACCTCAATGTGTGGACAAAGGAAAGGGAAAGCTTAACGTGATCTCTTCCGAGGAGGCTCAAGCTTCGACTCAGGTCATCTCAGGTTAGTTGTCTTTCCAACCTGAATGTTTTGTTCTTGTCTTGCTAGAATGTTTTTAGTATTGTTGTGGTAGTTCCTTAGTTATATATGTTCCTATAGGGAAGTTTAAGGTCAAGAACCGTTGGGCGCGTGTTCTGTTTGACTCCGGCGCAACCCACTCGTTCGTGGATAGAGCCTTTGTAGAGCGACATCGGTTGACTTTAGATCGAGTTTGGGATACCTTTCGTGTCAAGTTCCCCTTTAGTGAATCTGTGTTGTCAGATTTGGGCGTGTTAGATTGCCCTATTTTGTTGGGGGACTTCCTTGCGAAGGCAGACCTGAAGATGATTGATCTGGAGGACTTCGATGTTATTTTGGGCATGGACTGGCTGTCTAGGTATGATGCAATCATTCAGTGCAAAGGGAAGCGCTTGGACTTCATCAGGGACGACGGTCAGCCCGGAAGCGTGTATGCAGATCTGAGCCAGGATTCTCCTGTCATCTCTACGGTTTGTGCTCAGAAGCTTTTTCTTTCGGATTGTTTTGCTTATTTGGTCTCAGTGGTTGGGACCGCTGTTAGTGTACCGCACTTAGAGGAGATTCCAGTTGTTCGTGATTTCGCCGATGTTTTTCCTGATGACCTTCCTGGTCTTCCTCCCGAGCGAGATGTTGAGTTTGTGATCAATTTGGAGCCGGGTACGCGTCCTATTGCTACGGTACCGTATCGGATGGCCCCTCGAGAGCTAGAGGAGTTGCGAGTCGAGTTAGATGAGTTGTTGGTGAAAGGGTTTATCAGGCAGAGTTCGTCGCCTTGGGGTGCTCCTGTTCTATTTGTGAAGAAGAAAGATGGGTCAATGCGGCTTTGCATCGACTATAGGGAGTTGAACAAAGTCACAATTAAGAACAGGTACTTTCTTCCGAGGATCAATGATTTATTTGACCAGTTGCGCGGTAGCACAGTCTTCTCCAAGATTGACCTTCGTTCAGGCTATCATCAGCTTAGGATCTGTGAGGCAGATATTCCACGGACTGCGTTTAGATCGAGGAATGGACATTTTGAGTTCTTAGTGATGTCATTTGGATTGACTAATGCTCCATCAGCGTTCATGGATATGATGAACCGGGTGTTCAAGGATTTCCTAGATAAGTTCGTGGTGGTCTTCATCGATGACGTGTTGGCTTATTCTCGCAGTGCTGAGGAGCATGAGCAGCATCTGCGCTTGGTTCTATCGGAGTTGAGGAACCATAAGTTATTCGCCAAGCTGAGCAAGTGCAAATTTTGGTTGCCACAAGTCTCGTTTTTGGGCCACGTGGTGAATAAGGATGGGATCTCGGTCAAAACAGAAAAGATCGCAGCAGTGATGGATTGTAGTAGGCCAGGCACGCCTAAGGAGATCAGGAGCTTCCTAGGGTTGGCTTGCTACTACAGGAGGTTCGTGGAGGGTTTCTCTACCCTAGCTGCACCTTTGACTAAGCTGACTCAGAAGAACGTGGCTTTTGTTTGGAGCAAGAAGTGCGAAGAAGCCTTCCTGGAGTTAAAGAGGAGATTGTGCACTGCTCCCGTTCTGACCCTGCCTACTGAGGGTGTGGATTATGATGTATACGTGGATACTTCGCATGTAGGTCTGGGATGCGTATTAATGATGGTTGGTAAGGTGATTGCCTATGGGTCAAGGCAACTGAAGACTCATGAAAAGAACTATCCTACGCATGACCTCGAGTTCGCAGCGGTTATTTATGCGTTGAAGTTGTGGAGACACCTACTTTATGGGGCTCAGTGCAAGATCTTCACCGACCATAAGAGCCTGAAGTACGTGTTCACGCAGAAGGAGTTAAATCTGCGCCAGCGTCGGTGGCTAGAGTATGTGGTCGATTATGACGTAGAGATCCAGTATCATCCAGGCAAGGCCAATGTGGTGGCCGACGCCCTGAGCCGTAAGACGGGAAAGATCTTTGATCTCACCGCTGATCGTTTAGTGGAGGAGTTCCTCCTTATGGATATATTAGTTGGATGCTGTGGCTTGTAGAGTACTTTGTCAGTGGCAGAGCCATCTTGGATTTCTTTGACCAGACTGTACCAGAAAGACGACCCGGATCTTCTCCACTAATTCTCCAGGACTGAGAGAGGAGAGTTGTCGGATTACTCCATCGATGATGCGGGAAATTTGAAGTACCGCGGCAGATTTTGCATCCCCGCGGTTGGGGACATTAGGAGTATGGTTTACAGAGAGGCTCACGGATCCAGCGTTGCCTACCATCCAGGATCTACGAAGATGTATCGTGACTTAAATCAAATTGCCTGGTGGTATGGAATAAAAGGATATATAGCCCGATTTGTTGCGGAGTGCCACACTTGCAAGCTGGTGAAGGCCGATCATGGAAGGCCTGGTGGCAAGTTGACTCCGTTAGATATCCCGACTTGGAAGTGGGAAAGTATATCTATTGATTTCATCACGGGCTTACCGAAATCCCCAAGGGGGTTTGATTCCGTTTGTGTCATAGTGGATAGAGTGATGAAGTGTGCTCACTTCGTGCCATATAAGATTGATTACCCGATGAAAAAGATAGCGGAGTTGTACTTGAATGAAGTCATCCGACTGCACGGTATGCCGGTTAGCATCATTTCTAGTCGAGACTCCCGGTTTACTTCTCGTTTTTGGCAGAGTCTGTAGGAGGGTTTGGGTACGGATCTGAGGTATTCTACTGCGTACCACCCACAGACTAATGAGAAGACGGAGCGGGTGAATCAGATAGTTGAGGATATGATCTGATGCCACATTTTAGACCGCGGTGGAGTGTGGGATGAGCGGCTGCGACTTATGGAATTTGCATATAACAATAGTTATCAGGAGAGCTTGTAGATGGCTCCGTTCGAAGCCTTGTATGGGAGGCGCTGCAGAACTCCGTTATTTTGGGCTGAGGCTGGTGAGAGGCCTTTGTTGGGTCTTGATACGCTCGAGGAAATGTAAGTCGCAGTGAAGCTTGTTCGAGAGAAGCTTCGTATAGCTCATGAGAGGTACGAGAAGAACGCCAATCGGCGTAGGTCTGCCTTGGAGTTTTCTGTAGGGGACCTTATATTTCTTAAGGTTCCCCGATGGTGGGTGTAAAGAGGTTTGGTAAGAATCGTAAATTTGACCCGAGGTATGTGGGCCCGTATAAGATTTTGGAGCGGATTGGCGTGTCAGCTTACAGGTTGGATTTACAAGCAAACTTCCCAGTTGTTCATAATATTTTCAATGTTAGCCAATTGTGGAAGTGCGTGCCCAGCACTGGACAAGTCTTGGACGTTGGGCCCCAGTTGGAGACCAACCACTCTTTTGTTGAAGTGTCGGTCCGTATTTTGGATACACAGGAACGGGTGCTGTGAAAGAAGTCTATTCCGATGGTGAAAGTTCTTTGGAGGAATAAGGATTTGGAGAGCGCGACTTGGGAGTTAGAGTCGGTTATGAGGGAGGCTTATCCTCAGCTGTTTCCCTGATTTGTTTGGTTTTTTTTCTTCTTGTAATGTTTGGATTATTACTTTCCTTCTATTGTAGAAGTGTTGTTCGTAAAGTTTCGGGACGAAACTTTCTTTTAGGGGGAGTGACTGTAACGCCCCCGATTTTTCTGCGATTATTTAATTATCGTTTGGCGTTACGTCGACGCGTTATCTTGGCTTGTGCCATCTGTGGAGAGTGGTCTTAACTCCTTAGAACTGGGTGCCCTATTTGGTAGCCTATTGGCAAGATCTCCCTAGCAAGCCGAGTCGTTTTGGGTGACCCAGTGTGGCCTCTCGGGGGATGCTTGTGTTTTGGCTTCGGGAGGGTATAACTCAAGTTATGTTCATCGAAAGTTAGTTTCTACTTCGCCGTTGTGTTCGTAGCGTGGATATTTAGCTACGGTGCGAATTTCGTCGAATTCCGAGGTAGTTCTGTTTTCGCGTCATTTTTGGTGTGCTATTCGTAAAATCAAATTAAAATTTTGATTTTTAGCTGAGTGAACTGGTGGCTGGGCTGCAGTTATGCTGAACCGGCATGGCCAAGAAGTTATAAAAGCCTTATTAGGAAGTGGATGGCCCACTTCTCCTTCCTCCTTCTTCCCGAGACCAAAAGAAAACTGTTGTTCCTCTTTCGCGGAAAGTAGAGGCGGAAGCGACGGTTAGCCGTAGCCTTCGGTCGGTGATTCCGGGAGTTTTCGTGGACGGATTTCGATTCTGAAAGCGCTGTTGTCTTGCTATTGCTCAGTTATTCGTTTTGTCGGTGCTGCTCTGTCTAGTGCAGAATGAAGAGGAGGGAAAGCCGACCAAGCTTCGCCGGAAATCGAGGCAAGTGGTATTCTTGCCCTTGCCATTGTTGTTCTTTTTAATTCTGGAATATTTCCCGGTTAGCCCTAGGGTTGAAACCAAGCATGTTTTCCTTTATCTTGCTAAATTTAGGGCTTAGATTCTCCTATGAGCCCCCCTCCTTTTGCTATTTTCTAAACCTGCTAGTTGTGTTCACCATTTAGAATCTAGATTTGTAGTTCTAGTTGGGTGCTTTGGCGGGTTGAGCTGAGAGAGAGAGTAAGGGAGGTTGTTGTCATAGGGCTCTTGTTAGAACCAGTCTTGGTAGACTCTCGGGTTTTGGTGTTGAGTGTGGTGCACACACTCAAAGCCAAAAGCCGCCCGGGCTTGGCATTGAGTGTGGTGGACACAATCAAAGCCATAGTTAGTTCTGTCCTTTGCAGCGGAGTGGTGGGGTGATTGAGTGAGAATTTAAGTCTAAGTCAAAATCGAAGGGAATCACAAAGTGATTCCCGCTGATTTCGACGAGTAACGTCAGTGATTCCCACCGATCGGCGAGAATCAATCTGGATTCTCGCCGATCGGCGAGAATCATCCTGGATTTCCGCCGATTGGCAATAATCATCCTGGATTCCCGCCGATTCGGAGAGAATCATCCTGGATTCGCGCCGATTCGGTGAGAATCATCCTGCATTCCCGCCGATTCGGCGAGAATCAGTCGGCATTCCCGCCGACCTCTTCTTATTGGCGATGTATTAGGGTTTTCCTGCAGTAATGAACTTTGGCGTAGAGTGAGTTGACCTCACTCAACGCCAAAGTTGTTTTGGCGTTGAGAGAGGTGGACACACTCAACGCCACTGTTGGGTTTTGTGGTTTTGCTGAAGGAGTTGAGGGAGTTGACCTCACTCAACGTCGTAGCTGTTTTTGCGTTGAGTGAGGTTAGCTCACTCAACGCCACTGCCTCTTTTGCAGAAGGCATTGAGGGAGTGGACCTCGCTCAACGCCATGGCTGTTTTGGCGTTGAGTGAGGATAACTCACTTAATTCCAGAGCTGTTCTTGCACAGGGCGTTTAGTGAGTGATTCTCACTCAACGCCATGGCTGTTCTGGCGCTGAGTGAGGCTAACTCACTCAACGCTAAGGTCTAGTTAGGCGTTGAGTGGGTCCCACTCAATGCCAAGCCGTGTTGAGTCATTTCAACACTTTTACTCTACCTCGATTTTCATTCCCGAGTGAATTCCTTGATTATATTTTTGAGTTTCTTTGTCGGTCATGTTTTTCTTTCCTAAAGGCCGAATCGTGGGTCGTGGTTAGTAGTAGTGGTTTGAAGCTCTTCATGGGGGAGGTGTTGTGTAATTTAGCCAAGGCTGCCCTTATTCTTCTATCTTGCTCCAGGTACGAGCTGGGCAAGGGGGTGGAAGGTCCTTGTGCTTACATATGTAGACCCTTGAGCTTGTTGGCTTTGAAATGGAGGTTGGGGGACTGAGTTTCCCTCCAACCCGGATCCATGTTTGTTGTTTTTACTACTACCATCTCCCATATCTTACGGTGTTAGGTGTTTCTTCCTTGGTAGATTACAGCATTTTGGGCTCTTGGTAGCCTAGTAGACCCTGCAGGATGTAGTTTCTGGGCAGGAATGATGTTGTTTCCTTGCACGTAGTGCTTTCCTTATTATCTTTCCTTGGGGCACTTGTGACTTTTGCTGCTGTGTGTTTTCCTCTTTCACTTACCCCCCCCCCACCCTGGTTGACACTTTCATGCAGATTTTTCTTGTTTTGCTTGCTGAGTTATTCTTTCTTCTTTTGAAAGCCTCAAGTTCTCAACAGTACCCAGTTTTGTGGATATGTTGTGGTGGTGTTGCTGGTGGTCTCTTCGACATTGGAGATCCTGTTGCTTTGTTAGTGAGGTAGTTTTTTTTGTACTTTTCTTACAGACATACATATTTGCTAGTGGGTTCGTGTCAGGTTGTTGGCTCCCACTGGTAGTTTCTATCTTTGAACTAGATATATTACTTTTGTTGCTACCATTTTCTGGAGATAGTCTACTTGCTCTGTGAAGGTTTTATGCTTGGTTGCTAGTTATTCTAAAACTAAAATTATTATTATAAGTATACTGCATGATCAGCATGTTTAATAAAAGTAAAGCACTATTTTCCAAACAACGTATAAAGATCGTTTTCCTATGTATAATATAAATTAAATGTAGAGTCTTGCATAGCATAAGTGGTCCTCTTAGGGCTCTTATGCACTTCTTAGGATGTCAAACATTAATAAAGTTTTTTTCCGCAGCGCTTAGGTATAGTTTTTAATTGTGGACTAGGTGATCCACCGAGCCGAGGGATACGGCCTCTAAGTATAACTGATTTTCTAATCATTAAACTCATGAATTTCTTTCATAAAGAATAGTAGATGGTTTGCCTGAGCGTCAGCAGTTATCCCCTGCTTGACGTGGCATCATGATGTGTGTTTTCTCATACTCTTATAATTCTTTAATTCAGAGAAAAAGCGGGTTGTGACACGCCCGTATCACAGGACGTGTGTTAGACACGGCTACGGACATGCCCGTTTCCAGCCCGTGTTCAAAAGTCCTCGCAGAATTGGACACAAACAAAGAAGAACACGGCTATTGACACGCCCATGTCACAGACCGTGTGCTTAACTTGACTTGCCGCTCGAGGATTATCGTGCGCATTTCATCGATATCATTTCGTCGAACTCATAATAAATAGCCCTGGACACGCCCATGTCATAGGTAGTGTGCCCCACTCGAGCCCCACTAGAGATCCACTCTAGTACACAAAGCAAGACACGGCCTTGGACACGCCCGTATCCAAGGCCGTATGCCATAATCGAGACAACCCAGCCCCACACCCGAGATCACCCTTCCACTCGAGTCTGCCCACAGAGCAGGACACAGCATTGGACACGCCCGTGTCCCAGGATGTGTTGCTCAGCTTACACAGCCCACTCATAAATGGAGATTTTTTGGGCGTTACAGGAGAAGTCAAAAGCATGGATATTTAAAATATAACGAGAGTACGTGAAGTGAACTCACAAACACCTGGTATTTTCTGTAAAGGAAAAGTTAAAAGCAGGTATATTTTAAATATAATCCGAGTACCTGAAGTGAACTCACGAACATCTGCTAATCTTTTCAAAAGAGAAGTCAAAAGTAGGTAAATTTAAAATATAATGCGAGTACCTGAAGTTAACTCACGAACACCTATTAATATATATTAAAGAGAAGTCAAAAGAAGGTAAATTAAAAATATAATGTGAGTACCTGAATTGAATTTGTGAACACAAGCTAATCCCTTCAAAAGAGAAATAAAACGTTGGTAAATTTAAAATATAATGCAAGTACCTGAAGTGAACTCGGAAACACTTGCTAATCTCTACAAAAAATAAGTCAAAGTAGGAAAATTTAAAATAGAATATAAGTACTGAAGTGAACTCGCAAACATCTGCTAATCTCTGTAAAGTACAAGTCAAAAGTTGGTAAATTTAAAAAATAATACGAGTACCATAAGTAAACTTGCGAACACCAACAAATCTCTGCAAAGGAGAAGACAGAAGCAAGTAAATTTAAAATATGATGCGAGTACCTAAAGTTAACTCGCAAACACCTGCTAATGTCAACAATAGATAAGTCAAAAGCATGTAAATTTTAAATATAATGAGAGTACCTGGAGTGAACTCACGAACACCTGCTAATCTTTTCAAAAGATAAGTAAAAAAATTGGTAAATTTAAATTATTATGTGATTACCTTTAGTAAACACACGAACACTTTCTAATCTCTTCAAAAGAGAGGTAAAATGCAGTTAAATTTAAATTATAATACGAGTACCTGAATTAAACTCGTCAGCACCTAATAATCTCAACAAAGGAGAAGTCAAAAATAGTTAAATATAAATTCTAATGCGAGTACCTGTAGTGAACTCGCGAATAATTGTAAATCTAAATAAAGGAGAAGTCAAAAGCTGAGAAATTTAAAATATAACGATAGTACCTGAACTGAACTCGCAAACACCTAGTAATTTCTGCAAAGGAAAAGTAAAAAGTAGGTAAATTTTAAATATAATGAGAGACCTGAAGTAAACTAACGAACATCTGTTAATCTTTACAAAGGAGAAGTCAAACGAAGGTAAATTTAAAATATAACGAGCGTACCTGAAGTTAACTCGCGAACACCTGTTAATCTCTATAAAAGAGAAGTAAAAAGAAGATAAATTTAAAATATAACGCGAGTACCTGAAGTGAACTTGTGAGTACCTGCTAATCTCTACAAAAGAGAGGTCAAAAGCTGGTAAATTTAAAATATAACGCGAGTACCTGAAGTGAATTTTGGAACACCTGCTAATCTCTAGAAATAAGAGGTCAAAGGCCGTTAGTTTTATATATAACATGAGTACCTAAAGTTAGCTCACAAACACCTGCTAATCTCTGCAAAAGAGAAGTCAAAAGAAGGTAAATTTAAAATATATCTTGAGTATCTTAAGTGAACTCGTGAACTCCTGATAATCTATGCAAAGGAGATGTCAAAAGCAATAAATTTTAAATTTAATGATTGTATCTGAAGTGAACTTGCGAACACCTGTTAATCTATGCAAAAGAGAAGTCAAAAATAGGTAAATTAAAAAATAAAATGCGAGTACCTGAAGTGAATTTGCGAACACCTGTTAATCTCTTCACAATAGAAGTCAAAAGCAGGTAAATTTAAAACATAAATCATGTACCTGAAATGAACTCGTGAACTCTTGCTAATTTATGTAAAGAAGAAGTCAAAAGTAGGTAATTTAAAATATAACTCGAGTACTAGAAGTGAACTCGCGAACACCTGTTAATCTCTCCAAAATAGAAGTCAAAAGCTGGGAAATTTTAAATAAAATGCGAGTACCTGAAGTGAACTGGCGAACACCTATTAATCTCTATAAAGGATAAGTCAAAAGCAGGTAAATTTAAAATATAACAAGATTACCTGAAGTTAACTCGCAAACACTGCTAATCAAAGCAAAGGAGAAGTAAAAAACTAGTAAATTTAAAGTATAACGTGAGTTCCTAAGTTAACTCACGAATAACAGCTAATCATAACAAAAGAGATGTCAAAGAAGGTAAATTTATAATATAATGCGAGTACCAGAAGTGTACTCGCAAACACCTGCTAATCTCTACAAATGAGATGTAAAAAGATTTAAATTTAAAATAAAACACGAGTACATGAAGTGAACTCGGAAACAGCTGCTAATCTCTGTAAAGGAGAAGTCAAAAGCAAGTAAATTTATAATATAATGTGGGTACCTGAAGTGAAATTGTGAACTCCTGCTCATTTATGCAAAAGAGAAGTCCAAAGCAGGTAAATTTTAAATATTATTAGAGTATCTTAAATGAACTCGCGAACACCTACTAATCTCTGCAAAAGATAAGTCAAAAGTAGGTTAATTTAAAATACAACTCGAGTACTTGAAGTGATTTCATGAACACCTACTAATATCTTCAAAAGAGAATTCAAAAGCAGGTAAATTTAAAATATAATGCGTGTACCTGAAGTGAACTAGTTAACACCAGCTAATCTCTACAAAAGAGAAGTCAAAAGTAGTAAATTTAAAATATAATACGAGTACCTGAATTGAACACGGGAACATTTGCTAATCTCAACGAAGGAGAAGTGAAAATAAAATAAATTTAAAATAAAACACGAGCACCTGAAGTGAACTCGCGAACACCTGCAAATATCATCAAAGGAGAAGTCAAAAGCAGGAAAATTTAATAAATAATGCGAGTAACTTAAGTGAACTCGCGAACACCTACAAATCTCTTCATAGGAGAAGTCAAAAGCAGCAAAATTTTAATTATAACGTGAGTACTAGAAGTAAACTCACGTAAACCTGTTAATCTCTACAAAGGAGAAATCAAAAGTAGGTAAATTTTAAAAAGAATGTGAGTACCCGAAGTTAACTCGCGAATACCTGCTAATCTCTAGAAAGAAGAAGTCAAAAGATGGTAAATTTAAAATATTATGCGAGTACCTGAAGTGAACTCGCAGACACTTACAAATAAATGCAAAAGTGAAGTCAAAGTAGGTAAATTTGAAATATAACATGAGTACCTGAAGTGAACTAGTGAGCACCTTCTAATCTTTACAAAGGAGAATTCAAAAGCAGGTAAATTTAAAATATAATGCGAGTACCTGAAGTGAATTCGCGAACACTTGCTCATCTCTACAAAAGAGAGGTCAAAAGCAGTTAAATTTAAAGTATAACGCGAGTACCTGAATTGAATTTGCGAACACCTGCTAATCTTTACAAAAGAGAGGTCAAAAGTAGTTAAATTTAAAATATAACTTGAGTACCTAAAGTGAACTCACAAAAACCTTCTAATCTCCCCAAAATAGAAGTCAAAAGTAGGTAAATTTAAAATATAATGCGAGTAGCTGAAGTGAAGTTAGGAACACCATCTAATCTCTACAATGGAGATGTAAAAAGCATGTTAATTTAAAATAAAATGCAAGTACCAAAATTGAACTCAAAAACACCTACTAATCTCTACAAAGGAGATGTCAAAAGCGAGTACCTAAAGTTAACTCGCGAACATCTGCTAATCTCTATAAAAAAGAGGTCTTATGAAACCCGCGCAAAGACTCTTATTTGGGTGATTGGTTTGATGAGTCGACCGTCGCGGTCTGGCTATAAAGTCGAAGTTTCTAACGAAAGGAGGCAAGTGCACCTATCGCATGTAGTACTCGATATTCAGGAGAATACCGAGGTCATATTGTTCTCTGGGACGGGTTGATTATTCCTACTCCTCCAGGAGGATTATTATTTTACTGATAGTAAGGTGGAATTTTTTGTTTGTCACGTAACAATGAAAATAAAAGAAAGCTGAAAATTACTTGATTAGTTCGATGACAGGTTAACGCTCAGCATCGAATTGGATTAAGACTTAAATAATTCTTGATAATTATTAAGCTTAATTTTTAAATAAATAAAAGGAAACATGGCCATGGAGGTTCCACAAGTATGAGAGCACTTGTCTCTAGGAATATTGCTCACCTGAACGCTGAGAGTATTCAACTGAACGTTATTCCGACGAAGGATTCCTCTTAATGCCCGCTTTACGCTAAGAACCCCGTTATTGGGTGGGGAACCCAATCAGGTAGAACTACGCTTCTCTTCTATCGAGGGTATGTATGCAATTCTATTTACCCTAGGGGGATTGGTCCATACGCACGACCTCTCGGCTAGCTAGTCTATAGATAACAAAAATAGAGCCCACACATCAATTATGTGGTACTACGCGTCGTTAACCCGGGGTAAACCTAAAGTCCTAATATTAAAGTGAAAATAAAGAACTTTAATTATTTCAAATCATTTTATATGTCCCAATGCTCTTCGATGCCAAGGGCTAAAGACGATTAGCCACTCATCGGTATGGGGGCGGCTTTATGGTTTTAATGAGGCGCGAGTTCGAAATTAAACACTAAACGATTATAAGAAGAAGACATAAAATAACAAACATTTAGATAAAATTGAAAAGCTAATTGAAATGAGAACTCACGTACACTTCTATACCATAAAATTAAGTAAAGACAAGTCCTACTCGAATGAGTAGGCGGTAAATGAAAACACGCCATTTAACTCTTATCGAGTAGGTGGAAATAAATGCGTGTATAAGTTCTAGTCAAATGAGTAGACGTTAAATGACAAGTCCTACTCGAATGAGTAGGCGGTAAATGAAAACACGTCATTTAACTCTTAACGAGTAGACAGAAATAAAAGCACACACGCACACACGCACACACTCTATATGATTTGAAAGAAAGCAATAAAATTTTCTCCTACACACACACACTACATAATTTGAGGAAAGCAATAAAATTATC
This sequence comes from Platanthera zijinensis, assembly GCA_039513925.1. Classification (NCBI taxonomy): domain Eukaryota; kingdom Viridiplantae; phylum Streptophyta; class Magnoliopsida; order Asparagales; family Orchidaceae; genus Platanthera; species Platanthera zijinensis. The sequence continues at coordinate 116,942,355 of CM077087.1, forward strand.
TCCTATACACACGCACTCTACATAATTATAAAAAGCATTAAAATAAAGCATGAAAAGTTATTCTCATACACTCACACGCACAAATTAAAAACAAGATCAAAGTTACCTAAAAATTAAAACAACAACTTTTCTATGATTAGAATTTGTTAAAAATACATGAAAAGAAGAAATAAAAAAAAAGAGCAAAAATTTTTGGGAATTAAAGTTAAAATCAAAGGAGCTCAAAAATTAAAATTATAACTTTTTCATTCTTAATAGTTCATAAATGTGATGAAAAAGTAAAAAAATAAAAATTTAATAGGACAAAAAGTTTACAGCTTAAACAAAGACTAAGTTAATGAAAATAAAAATCACTTTGGAAATCACTTTTACAAGTTCATTAGGATGGAAAATTTGAAATTTTAAAGTATGACAAAGGCTTAAAAAAACCTATCCTAACACATTTGAATAAGGAAAACAGTAGAAATGAAAACATCACTCACAAACACACACACACTTTTTCATAAAGAGAAAAAACTAGGAATAACAAATGGATAAAATGAAGAAGAAAGTGGGCACACAAGTTCATTCCAAAGTTATGTAAGAAGAGAAAAGCTATCATTTTTATTACTATAATAAAACTATTACAAAGTTGTTACAAAGCTAAAGCTAATGCAAAAACAAACCTAAAAGGAAGGGGGAGAAATATCCTTACATGGATATGGAATCACAAAGGGCAGCCCACAAAAAGACACTAAAATGGCTCAAAAAAGTGAACCCTTGGACATTATAGAAAAGTTTTATTTATAGACAAAATTTTGGGTGGGACACGCCCTAGTCACGGGCGTGTCGGGGGGCGTGTCATAGTTCTTATGTTTGACTTGGTGAAATCTAGCGAGTTGGCTTGTTTCTGGAAGCTTCGAGATGGGACACATGTCCGACACGGGTGTGTCATTCTTGGACACGGGCATGACATGCTGGCATTGAGTGTCTTGTTGATGACATTAAGTGGCGTTGGGAGGTGAATAGTAAAAGCGTTGAGTGGCTGGCAGCGTTGAGTGGAGTTGAGTGGCTGACAAGGGCGTGTAAGTTAGCATGACACGGGCGTGTTTTGCTCGTGTTGATGAAGGCATTAAGTGGCGTTGAGTGTTGAGTAGATGGCGTTGAGTTGAGCTGGTGATACGGGTATGTCGGTCATGGAACATGGGCGTGTCAGGTCAATTTTTCACCACTTTCTTAAATTTTTTGGAATCAAAATTAAGCAAAGTTAGAATTATTATTCACAAAAAGGAAGCAATTTATTGAATAACACTAACTAAAAAGGCAAAAATGAACTAAAATGACTTAATAAAAAATAATATAAAATAAGTATATTTACAACTTATCAAATAGCCCATACTAAAGCTTTTGCTATTCTAGAGCAAAAGTTTTAGGTGAACTTATAAGGAATAAAATAAACACTAAGTTTATCTACCGTTTTTAATTAATTATAAGAGAGATCTAAATAAATATTTGGGTTATAAGAGTTAAGTTATAAAATTATGTAGATGATTTTAATAAGGAAAAAAGTTTGGCCAAAAGACTTCTTGATGTAATCAAATAGAAAGCAATAGTTGTAGTGGTTAGGTTAACAAGAATAGTTTGGAACTATATGAACTTTAGCTTATAGGAGTTTTATGGGAAATAATGCAATTTACAAATTATGCTCTCAAATAGATATTTTTTGAATTAATTCTAGAGTCGTGAAATTTGCTTAGGTGGTTTGGCGGTTTATGAAGTGGTTTGGATTTTTGAGGCGAGGTAATTTTTTTCTCGAACCTCCATTTCTTTTTTGGATTATTAGGAAAATAAAATCTTATTTTCCTAATGTAATTTTTTTCCTTTTTTCAACTTCATAATAAAATTAATCCAATGTATATGTGCAGGAGTAATGAATTTTATCTCTTTATTCCATAACATATAATCTTTTTTAAAATTTATTGGGTGTCTATATTTACGGAACGAAATCTTATTCCCATTGACATAGGATCTTTTAAGGTTAAAATTTTTATCATGCCAAGTTGGACATGATAAATATGGGGAAGAAAAGAAAACTAAATTTTCAATTAAAAAATTTTTGAGAGCAACCTTTATAAATTGTACGTTCTAATTTTTCAGAAAGCTAAAAGTAAGCATAATTGAATTCTATAGTGAATATTTTCTAACATGATACATGTGCTCCTATCTGTAAAAAATTAGAAGTAGTTTCTAAAACAAGTTCGCTATTTTTAACAAAGCATAATAAATTCATTAAAACTTAATCCCGTCTATTTAAATTTTTCAATCTATAATTATCAAACTAATAGTGAACAAAGAATTAATAAAATTCACGTATAAATAAACTCAAAACAAAATTTTTTAATAGCAAGATAATTAAGAATGGTATATTTAATTCATTTGTTTTATAAAATATTTTTTTTGAATTTTTAAAGTTATTTTATTTTTTTGTTTTTTTTTATTTATTTCATTAATATTTACATATTAAAGAAAGGAAAATGCGAAAATAAAATAAAATTTTTTAGATTTTTAGGTTTTGCAAATTTTTTTGTATATATTTTATTTCGAAAATTTTCATTCTATTTACAAAAATTAGGAGAAAAAGAGAAGTTATTTACAAGGATGAGAGGGAAAAGGGGAGAGGGGAAAGAGAAGAATATTTACAAAAAATATTTTTAAAAAAATTATCTACAAAAAATATTTACAAAGTAAAAAAAAATATTTTTGAAATTTTTTTGTTTTATTATTTTTTTTGTTATTGTTTTGTTTTTCTTTTTTTACTAATTTTTTGTTTTGGAAATATAAGTGGAAATAAGAGAAGTGTAGAAGAAAAAAAAAAGCAGAGAAAATACGAAAACACCCCCATACTTAGTTCCAACATTATGCCCAATGTTGTAAGATAAGTATGCTGAATGATAAAAAATAAAATCTATATATACAAAAAGAAAGACGTAGGGTAGAAACGTCCCTGATGCGTGTTCGGGGAAGCCCATTTAGAAACCATGCATTATTAGAAAAACTAACAAACATGATAAATAAACAGCGAAAAAGATAAACGTGGGGTGCCTCCAAGGAGCGCTTTGTTTATAGTCGTGTAGCTTGATTATATTTGCGGGTTCATATATCGAGGAGGGTTATGGTTTCGTTATGCTCGATCACTGGGTCGCCCGCTATATAAGAATTTAACTGATGACCGTTTACTTTAAACGAGCCTTTTTCCAGGTGGGAGACGAGTATGGTCCCATATGGAATGACTTCTTCAATTATGAAGGGACCGGACCATCTAGATTTCAGTTTTCCTGGAAAAGGTTTAAGACGTGAATTATAAAGAAGTATAAGATCGCTCGGAGAAAAAAATTTTAAGGACTTTATTTTTCGATCATGATATAACTTAGAACGCTCCTTATAGAACTTATTTCTCTCGTAAGCGTTCGCACGCCATTCATCGAGCTCGTTTAGTTGTAGTTTTCTATTCTGAACGGCTAAGTTTGTGTCGAGGTTTTAGAGTTATAAAGCCCAAAGAGCTCGATGTTCTAGTTCTACGGGGAAATGACACGCTTTGTCATAGACTAATCAAAACGGAGTACAACCGGTTACAGTTTTGCATGCCGTACGATACGCCCATAACGCATCGTCAAGTTTAACAGACCAATCTTTCCTATTTTGTGTAACGGTTATTTCTAATATACGCTTAATCTCTCAATTTACTACCTAAACTTGGCCACTTGTTTGCGGGTAGTAGGGGGTGGCAAGTTTGTGCGTGACTCCGCATTTAGCTAAAGTCTTAGCCATAAGAGCGTTACAAAATTGCGTTCCCGTATCACTAACAATTGCGCGAGGCGTGCCTAAGCGAAAAAATTGTTTTTAAAGAAAGTTAAGGACGATGCACGCATCGTTGGAGGGGAGAGCTTATGCTTCCTCCCACTTCGATACGTAGTCGATTGCCACTAAAATATACATATTTTTGAAAGAAGAAGGTAGGGGGCCAACAAAATCTATGCCCCTAAAATCGAAGACTTCGCATTCTAAAAATAAATTTTGGGGCATCTCATCGTGACGAGAGATATTACCTGACTGCTGACAGTTATCGCATGAGGGCACAAAATTTTTAGAATCTTTGAAGAGAGTGGGACAAAAGAAGCCCGCCTCTAGTGCCTTCCGAGCAGTCCGATTTTTTTGGTAATGCCCACCGGTTGGAACCTCGTGGCAGTGCCTAAGTATTTGCAAGCACACCACACCCGCAACGCATCTTCGGACCGCTTGGTCCGCGCAAATACAAAAAAGAATCGGGTCCTCCCAATAAAAATTTATCAAGTCAGAAAAGAATTTCTTCTTTTGAAGACTTGAAAATTCTTTCAAAAGTATCCGCGCGACTAAATAGTTCGCAAAATTTGCGAACCAAGGCGAAGATGACGAAGATAAATGAATGGCAAGGAGGCATTCCGCGGGGAATTTGTCATTTATTTCAGATTCGACGAGCGCTTCCGCACCTGGTTTTTCCAAACGGGAGAGGTGGTTTGCTGCTAGATTTTACGCGCCCTTCTTACCCCGGATCTCCAAATAAAACTCTTGTTGGAGGAGAATCAATCGAAGAAGGCGGGGCTTCGCATCACTTTTAGCTAATAAATATTTAAGGGCGGAGTGATCAGTATAAACGATAACTTTAGATAACGTTTAATACGAGCGAAACTTATCAAAAGCAAAAATGACGGCTAAGAGTTCCTTATCCATCGTTTTGTAATTCACTTGTGCGGAAGTGAGCATCTTGCTAGCGTAATAAATTGGATGAAACGGCACCTTAGGCAATATCACTAGCGTCGCACATGATTTCGAACGGAAGGGACCAATCAGGGGCCACTAAAATTGGTGAGGTGATAAGTTTTTTTTTATTAAATTAAAGGCAGACTCGCATTCATTACTAAAGATGAAACGCGATTCCTTTTCCAATAGGTGAGTTAGCGGCTTTGTTATTTTTGAAAAGTCTTGAATAAAATGTCTTGTAAAGCCCGCATGGCCTAAGAAACTCTTAATAGATTTTACGTTTTTTGGTGGCGGGAGTTTTTCTATGATTTATACCTTGGCCTTATCTATCTCCATCCCCTTAATCGAAATCTTATGGCCGAGGACCAAACCTCCTCAAACCATAAAGTTAAATTTTTCCCATTTAAGAACAAGGCTTGTGTCCTCGCACCGTTGGAGGACACGATCTAAATTTTTAAGGAAATCTGGAAAAGAGCATCCGAAAATAGAAAAGTCATCCATAAAGACTTCCATAATGTCTTCTACTAGATCGCCAAAGATCACTAGCATACATATTTGGAATGTAGCCAGCGCAGTACAAATTCCAAATGACATGTTTCGGTATGTGAATATGCCAAATTGACAAGTAATAGTTGTCTTCTCATGGTCATCAGGTGAAATAGGGATTTGGACAAAACCCTGATAAACCGTCAAGAAAACAATAATAAGGATGACCAGATAAACGATCTAAAATCTGGTCGAGAAACGGTAGTGGGAAATGCCATCATTAAGTTTGCAATAATCAATACACACACGCCAACCCGTAATAGTACGAGTTGGGACGAGCTCGTTGTGCTCATTTGCCACTATGGTTAGACCGCCCTTCTTGGGCATGATATGAACGGGACTAACCCATGCACTGTCCGAAATAGGGTATATAATCCCCGCATCTAATAACTTAATGATCTCTTCCTTAACGACGTCCTTCATGTTTGGGTTAAGACGTCGCTGCGGCTGAATTGTTTTGCAGCAATTATCGTTTAGAAATATCTTATCGGTGCAAAATGAAGGGTTAATCCCCTTTAATTAAGAGATTTGCCACGCAATCTTGTGGCGATGTTTAAATAACACTTCCAATAAATCGAAAGTCTCTGAATCACTCATGTCCAAAGAAATAATAACAGGAAGCATATCGCCCTTTCCCAAAAAAGCGTATTTGAGCGATTCGGTTAAGGGTTTAAGATCTAGGGTTGGCGGTTCTTCTAGGGAGGTTTTAATGCCTATGTCTTTCGAACGAATTGGTTCAAAAGGCAAGTCTATAGAGGTATCCTCATCGCAATAAAAATTTTCGAGCGCATAAATATCGTTGTTTAAAAATATGGACTCGAAAATAGGAGAATAGCAAAAATCGTCACTCGATCACAAATTGGCCATCAAGGGATTAATAGAGAAAGTAACATGATCATCTACTACCCGGAGGAGAAGATGACAATTACTAAAATCTACTAGTGCGTGGGAGGTCGCAAGAAAATGATGACCGAGTATTATTGGTAACTCGGCATCCTCTTCAATGTCTAAGATGACGATGTCTACCGAGAAGGTAAACTTATCTACTCAGACAAGGATGACCTCACTACCCCGATAGGGAACTTAACCGAGCGATCCGCTAATTGGATGCGCATATTCGGACTAGGAGTAACCAAACCTAAAAGTTGGAAGAGCGAGAATGGCATCAGATTAATGCTAGCCCCTAAATCAGCTAGGGCATATTTTACTAATATATTGCCAAAAAAGCACGGGATGGAAAACCGTCCCGGGTCATTTTGATTTGTGGGCAATTTATTGGTAAGAGCCGCCGAGCAGACAGCGTTGAGAGAGATATATGAAGTATCCTCTAATTTACGTTTATTAGAAAGTAGTTCTTTTAAAAATTTCGCATATTTGGGCATTTGCGATATAGCCTCGCAAAAAGGAACATTAATATGAATTTGTTTTAATAATAAAATATATTTTTCGTATTGCGCGTCCTTACGCTCATTTTCTAACCTAAGTGGATACGTCAAGGCCTTGTTTAAAATTGTTTTTTCGTTTGAAATCGGTAAAGGTGGCGTAATCGAAGAATGGGGAAGAGGGGTTAGAGGAGAGAAATGTACCTGAGGATCGATCCATTTTAGATCGACCACCTCCTTAGCGCTACGGAGGGTAATAACATTGAGGTTCTCACATGGGTTGGGCTCCGTATTCCCTGGCACTGCCCCCTACGTGCGTTCTGACATGAGTCGCGCCAACTGTCAAACTTGTAATTCTAAATTTTTTAGCGATCTTGAAATATTTCAGATATTGGACTCGTTTGACGCAACGTATTTGTAAATGTTTTCCTCAACCAGCGAAGGTTTCGGAGGAGGAGGCGGAAATAATGCGGGCGCAGAAGTAGTAGGGGGACGCTGCGCTTTGTTTGGGTTGCTCCATGAAAAATTCGGGTGGTTCCTCCAACCCAGATTATAGTTATTACTATAAGGGTTGTTGTTGGGGTTGAAAGAAGTGCGACCCAAATTTCACATGTAGTCCACAAACTCTTCAGCCACGCAGACGTTAGGGGGAATAAAACAAGGCGGAGTGGTTGAGGCATTAGTCATCACCGCCACCTGCTTTGTTTACCTTTCATCTTGAATGGTTAACAGAGCATTGGCATCCACTTCAAAAATGTCAGCCGCCTACTTCAAGCGTCCCCGAGGGACGTTCCATTGATAGGCATTCATAGCCATCTCTTCAAATAAAGTTTGGGAAGCCTCGAGGGTCTTATTGTTAAGGGTGCCCCTGACAGCCACGTCAATCATTTGACCCGTCTGGAAGTTAAGGCCGTTATAAAAAATTTGTACCTGCAGCCACGTTGGCAGCGCGTTGTGCGAGCACCTGTAGAGGAATTCCTTAAACCGTTCCCAAGTCTCATATAGAGACACATAATCATTTTGCACGAACGAAGAAGTGTCCACCCGCAGATTTGCAGTTTTTGCGGGAGGAAAGTATTTCGTTAGGAACCATTCCGTCAATTCAGCCCAAATGGTGATACATCCTCGCGGGAGGGAATTCAACCACGCCTTGGCTTTGGATTTGAGGGAGAAGGGAAATAAGCGCAGACGAATGGCAGTCCATCGAACTGTACGGAATTTTGGATCATTTGGATTACACTTGACTTTATTTCAAAATTGTTATTCGCAACCGTAGGGCAAATAACACTCGACCTCGTATCGTCCAAATTTTGTCGGGCGTAGTGTAACACCTCTACCCGTCAAGAAGAATATAATAGAGGGTCCGGCCGGGGCCCCACATCATATTCCACAAACAGGCGGAGACGCTACGGAATAATATCAAAACTAACGCATCCTAACACAGAGCATTCTAGCAGAAGCTTCACGGTTGAAAAACTTGAACTCAAGAGTAACAAGAACTGTCCACTAAAACATAGGAATGTATACAACCAAAGTAACTTGCCTTAAGGCCTTAAAAATTTCTCTTAACAAGGTGTGTTTTACAGACATCGGCACGCAGGCCGGCCACACATGAACAAGAAGAAATAAAACAAATCCTTCGAGGGCAGAAACGCAGCTTGGGCTTCAGCCCGCTTAGTCCCGCTCGGACCAGCACCTGCAAGAACCAATCCACCAAGCGGTGGCAAATAGGGAACCGGTCAGCATTCAGCTGACCAATTATAACGACCCTGCCCCTAGCACGGGGCAACGAAATTCCATCCCTGCATAGCATTTTCCAATATGATATATATATAGCAAACCACGCAGGACGTGCACGACCGCACAGTCAATACATATCACAAACGTCGGCACGATGACCCGATGCTCCGTGCACTCAGGGCACATTCGGGTGTACTGGAAACACCGGATCTCGCCAAGGAGAATTCTAGTCATGATCGACACGCAAGCCGTCGACTCTCGCTATGTGATCCTAACAGGGCCTTAAGCACCCAAGGTTAGACAACCATAACGCGGGTACAGATCCGCCTATCCCGTTGCTCACATCGTCAGATGCAAGGCTAGCCTGATGCGGGTACAGATTCACCTTTCCCGACCGCCACAAGTGTTGAGCCCAACTCTCACAAATTCCTGTACTTCCTCTAGTACAGGTATACGCCACAGATTGCACACAAACAATCAAATACTCGGAGGCTTCTCCGAAATGCAAACAAAGCATCACCAATCCAGACCAACACGTCCAGATGGGATTCACACAGCATGCCTAGATCCGTACTCCAATTTCGGACTCTAACAATGGGGACTTCACATATCTACCAAAGGGACACCACAACCCACCGCACACTCGCGGGGACAGATTTTCCCTATGCAAATGCAGGAAAGTATGACTTCACATGTCCAAGACGGAAATCATTACCCTTGGAATTTGCCTCGGAGCCATGGAGAGAATTGAGATGGATGAAAGCCTTCGTAGCAGCCTTGCCTTCATAAATTCGAACTCGGCTCGCAATTTGGACCACCGCAGCACCACCGGCGGTCGGATTCCTCTTCTTCTTCCTTGCATTGCTCTCCTCTCTCTCTTAACTTTAGAAAGAGAAAGATGAAACTCAAATGAGCTTTCTCCTCTTCAATCCCGGCCTTATCAACCCAGGGAAGAGGCCAGACCATTGGATCTTGTCAAAGAAAATAAACAGCTCTGATAAGCCCTGAATTTTATTTCCTGGGCCGAACACGGGTTGTGACACGCCCGTGTCACAGGCCGTGTTCCTGAAGCTGTGCATAACTGACTTAAAATAAACCAGAACACGGGCATTGACATGCATGTGTCAATCCTGACACGCCCGTGTCACACAGTACACGGCCGTGTACCCGGCCGTGTCACCCCTATAACACGATCTCTAAAATTACCAGAGCAGGACATGGCTAAGGCACACGCCCGTGTCCCTAGCCGTGTGCCAAACATGCCCCTGTGACATGCCCATGTCATAGGCCGTGTTCCACACTCGACGATCAGGGCTCGAGAACTCGTCGAGAATAGGGACACGCCCTGGGACACGCCCGTGTCCCAGGCCATGTAGACCTAACACGCCCTGAGACACGCCCGTGTCTCAGGCCGTGTTGGCAGACCTGGATCACACTTTGGCTTTTTGAGATTTCTGGGGTGTTACAATCCTCCCCTCCTTAATAAAATTTCGTCCCTAAATTTGAAGAAGCAGGTAGATAGCAACACAACACAATCAGAGACATATATGTTCCGATCACATATACAAACTAGCGAACAGGTTACGAAAATAACTCGGGAAACTCGGCTCGCATGGTCTGCTCCCGCTCACATGTTAGCTCTTCTCATCCATAATTGTCCCACTGGACTATGACCATCCCGATCGTTTTGTTTCGTAACTGTTTCTCGGCTCGATCCTCGATCCGAATGGGCCTCACCTTTGTCATTAGCCCATACTCAACCGACACCCGATCATTCTCAATCCCTTGAGTTGGATCCTTGACTGCTTTTTGTAGTACTGAGATGTGGAACACATCATGTAGTCCACCCAATTCCGATGAAAGAGCTAGCCGATAGGCAGCTTCCCCAACTCGCTCCACCACTTCAAACAGACCAAGGTATTGCAGACTTAGCTTTTTCAACCGCCGAATCAGAGATATGCCTTTGAAGGGTTTAATCTTTAAATAGACCCAGTCACCTACCGCGAACTTCACGTTCCAGTGCTTAGCATTGTAATACTTGGCTTGCCGATCCTGGGCTATTAGTAGTCTCTCTCGAATAGAGCATATTTTTGAGTTAGCATCCTCGACTGCCTTTTGTCCCAAAAGTTGGGATTTGCCAGTTTCTGCCCAAGCTAACGGTGTACGGTACTTGCGACCATACAGAGCTTCAAACGGTGCCATGCCGATGCTCGCTTGGTAGTTATTATTGTAGGACAATTCCACCATAACAAGATGATCTTCCCATTTCTTACCGAAGTCCAGGGAGCACATACGGAGCATATCCTCCATTGTTCTGTTGGTTCGTTCAGTTTGGCCATCTGTTTGCGGATGAAATGTCGTACTGAATGCTAACTTCGTGCCCAACAGCTGATGAATTAGCCTCCAATCCTTTGAAGTAAATCGCCCATCACGGTCACTGACGATGCTTCGGGGAATACCGTGCAATCGAACAATCTGCTCCACATAGAGGTTTGCAAAATTTCCACAGAATCGTCCCGCTTGTTCGGTAGAAAGTGAGCCACCTTTGTCAACCAGTCTATATCACCCAGATTGAGTAATTCCCACATTGAGATTTCGGCAATCAGTGCACGAAATCCATAGAAATATCCTCAAACTTCCACTATGGAACTGGCAATGATTTCAGGAAACCACTAGGCCGTTGACACTTGTCCTTTACCAAAGCACAAGTACGACACTTAGCCACGTACTCGGCTATGTCCTTCTTTAAACCGGGCCACCAGAACAATTTCTTTATGTCCTTGTACATCTTTGTGCTCCTAGGGTGAATTGAGTACTTTGTAAAGTGTGCTTCATATAACAATTCTTCTCGCAATTTACCCGCACAATGGACGCACAATCGGCCATCCTTCCGTAATAAACCGTAATCCCAGGAGAATATGTCACCAGACCCCTCCTTTGCATAGCTCTAGAGACTTTAATAAAACTCCATTTCCCGCCGAACCCTGTCTGCAAGGTCATATTGAACCTCCATCCTGTTGAAGCATGCATAGGCCGAAGAATCCATTTCAACACAAGATATCTCAAATGCTTCCAGCTCCTAGATAAGATGCTCATCATATATCCGCAACCAACTTGCCCGCACCAGAGTCCGACGAATCAAGGAATCAGAGACCATATTTCCCTTTCCGGGAACATAGTGACTGTCGAAGGTATAATCCCCTAGGAATTCCATCCACCTCCTTTGTCGCATATTCAAATCCTTTTGATCGAGCAGATACTTTAGGATTTTATGATCTGGATAAATATCTACCTTCGCGCCATAAAGATAGTGCCGCCACAACTTTAGCGAAAAGATCACCGCCGCCAACTCCAAGTCGTGGACGGGGTAATTACGCTCATGCACCTTTAATTGACGTGAGCCAAAAGCGATCACCTTGATAAACTCCCGGAGAACGCAGCCTAAGCCGCTCCCTAACGCATTGCTGTATATCTCAAAACCGTCTGTACCACAAGGCGACGTCAAAACAGGCACCGTGGTCAAACGACCGTTTACCTCCTCAAAAGCTCGTGCGCACTCCGCCGTCCAAACGAACTTCTTATCTTTTCTTGTCAACGTATTCAAAGGCAAAGCAATCCGGGAGAAGTTCGTCCCAAATCGTCTATAGTATCCTGCCAGTCCAAGAAAACTCCTGACTTCGGCCACCGAAGACATCAATGGCCAATCACGAATTGCACTTATCTTTGCCGGATCCACCGCTATGCCCTCTCTACTTACCACATGGCCCAGAAAAACCACCGACGAGAGCCAGAACTCATACTTAGAGAACTTGGCATACAGCTTATTTCTCCGCAAGGTATGCAATACAAACCGCAAATGGTTAGCATGATCTTCCTCCGACTGAGAGTACACGAGGATATCATCAATGAACATAATCACAAACAGATCCAAGTATTCGCGGAACGTTCGATGCATGAGATCCATGAATACTGAAGGCGCATTATATAAGACGAACGACATCACCGTGAACTCATAATGACTGTAGCGTATGCCAAACGCTGTCTTGGGAATGTCACCTTCCCTAATCCGCAATTGGTAATACTCGGATTTCAAATCCAACTTGGCATAGGCGGTTGAGCCTACTAGCTGATCGAAGAAGTCATCGATCCGAGGAATCGGATACTTGTTTTTCTCCATCAGCTTATTCAAGTCACGATAATCAATATATAGCCGCAAACTACCCTTTTTCTTTTTCACAAAAAGAACAGGCGCGATCCAAGGTGACATACTTGGGCGTATGTATCCCTGCTCCAACAGTTCTTGCAACTGAATTTTTAGTTCGGCCATCTCTTTTGGCGCTACCCGATACGTCGAACGGGCCACAGGTTTCGCACCTGGCACCAGCTTGATAGCAAAGTCGATTTCCCTTTGGGAAGGTAACCCCGGAAGGTCCTTTGGAAACTCATCAGCATACTCCGACACAATCGGCACTTCAATCACACTTGCCTTCGGCACCACCGCCTCTACGAGTGTGAAGAACAACTCCGCACCCTTTTGAACTGCCTTACCGACTTGGAGAGCAGATAACAACATTCCTCTTCATCCCTTGTATACCAATGAACTTGGTATCTTGTTCAGTATTCTTCCCGAGTGTGACCTCTTTTGAAGTGCAATCTATACAGGCACGCTGCTATGACAGCCAGTCCATACCAAAGATTATATCAAATTCCTTGATCGACAATACTAATGTTTCAACCTTGAACTCCCGACTCCCTATCTGGACCTCACGACCGCAAGATTTATCCGAGCACATTAAACATCCGTTAGGTAACAACACCTTTACACTGTTTGTCATGGTCCGGATAGGTACCCCGACACGAAAGACGAAATCTTCAGACTGAAATGAATGTGAAGCACCTGTGTCAAACAGTGCTCGCGCCGGATACTCTCGTATAAGGACAAACCCTAAAACATCACAATCAAAACAAGCACAGCACACAGTATAAAATAACATTAAAAACTGCACGCACCTGTGACGACATCCACCTGCTTAATGGCCTCCTGTTGTCCGGATTCATACATAGGGTGGAACAAGCTATACACCACTGTTTTGCTTATTCATCAACAAAACATAAATATACAGATACAAAACAAGTTTGAAAGCAAGCATAATATAAGCGGATATGTACAGTACATAGTGACATTTATTTATGTACAGTCCGTCCTTTCTCTTCTTCTTTCCACTCGTCTAAGGGCCAACTCTACAGTCTCGAGCTTCATGTCCTTTTATACCACACGAGTAGCAAATGGGTGGAACATGTCCTTCCACCGCTCCAGCCTTAACTTTCTTTATCCTTGGTGCATTACCATGGCAGTCCCGGGCAAAATGCCCTACATTTTTGCACACAAAACAAATACACCTTTCTTTTGCCCCCCTGGTGGTAGCAGAGGTTGACTCCCACATAGGTCTATTCTTTTTCCGCCTACGAGAACTTGTTGTTGGCATCTTTGTCATGGTTGGCACACTGGCACCGTACCTTGCCATAAATTGATTTAAGTACATTTCTAAAGACCGAGCTGTCGTGACCAAGGCACAAAAGCCAAGTAACTTTGGACCCACCAATAGGCTTCACAGTTCTTCGTGCAGACCATTATAAAATCTGTTAATCTTCATCTCTTCACTTTCAACCACATACGCTGCATGTTGTCTCAGCGCCACAAATGCATGAAAGTACTCCTCGACCGTATATGGTCCTTGGCTTAAATGCATATTCACCGGCGGGGCCGATGCTCGTTTCCTTGCTAACTGCTCAGGTACAACAACCAGCATGAGAGGCACCATTGGCACAGAGGTTTGTACATGTCCCTCGTGGCGGGCGTTGATCACTGCAAAAACAACATCAGTGATACAACCGGACCGTCGCTACCGAAAGAGGGAGTGTTGGCTCATTAATCCCCATTGCATGCTGGGGTTCTTGCTGTCCCTCAATACTACTAGTCACCTACAAGAGTAAAACACACAAGTAAGAAACTAAAAATGTTGCACAAAGTAGAAGCAGGAACAGCCAAGGACCCCAAACAGAGCACACATTTGCGCCCTCGCGCAAGCAAGAACAAAATTTAGGAACGCGCAGGTTCCTCAAACAAGTGTATTTGCATTCCTTAGTGGACATTCTTGAGTTCAAGTTAAGTGTTATAATGACAGCACTGACACGTGCTCGCCACCCCTCAAAAGAATTCGTCCGCGAATTCGGAAGAGATCGACCAACAAGCTGATACCAAATTGTAACACCTCTACCCGTCAATAAGAATATAATAGAGGGTCCGACCCGGGCCCCACACCATATTCCACAAACAAGCAGAGATGCTACACAATAATATCAAAACCAACGCATCCTAACACAGAGTATTCTAGCGGAAGCTTCATGGTTGAAAAACTTGAACTCAAGAGTAACAAGAACTGTCCCCTAAAATATTGGAATGTATACAACCAAAGTATCTGGCCTTAAGGCCTTACAATTTTCTCTTAACAAGGTGTGGTTTACAGACATCGGTACGAAGGCCGGCCACACATAAACAAGAAGAAATAAAACAAAGCCTTCGAGGGCAGCAACGCATCTTGGGCTTCAGCCCGCTTAGTCCCGCTCGGACCAGCACCTCCAGCACCTGCAAGAACCAATCCACCAAGCGGTGGCAAACAGGGCAACGATCAGCATTCAACTGACCAATTATAACGACCCTGCCCCTGGCACGGGGCAGCGGAATTCCATCCTTGCATAGAATTTTTCCAATATGATATATATATGGCAAACCACGCAAGACGTGCACGACCACACAGTCAATACATATCACAAATGTCGGCACGACGACCCGACGCTCCGTGCACTCAGGAAACATTCGGGTGTACCGGAAACACCAGATCTCTCCAATGAGTCATGAGCCCCCATTTCATACCGAATTCTGGATTCATCTTGGCTCCTTTCATGACTTTGCACTACCATTTAGCGCCATTAGCACTCCTTTTGGTTCGCTGCGACATTCCACGTCTTGTGCACTTTATTAGCCAATTTCTGTGCGTGTGTGTATTTCCCTCTTGCTGTGCATTTTATTGATATCTGTGACTGCCATGATCGACAACCAGTTCAGTTTTCCTGCAGGTTCGGGGATCGTATGGGCATCCGGGATAGGGCTTTCACCATTTTTGGCAAAGGAGTCAGTGGTCGTGCGTTTTTACCCACACACGACCATCGACCTCTTTGGCGCACGATCACCGATCGTGCGCAGTATGACTTCTCCTGTGAAAGTTCTGCCCTGCCATATCGCACGATCACCAGCTATACCTCGCACGATCACTGCGCGAGCGTTGCCGATCGTGCGCAGTCATGACCTCTTTTGTGCAAAGTTCTGCCGCCATATCGCACGACCACCTGCTATACCGCGCACGATCACTGATCGTGCGCTGCTGATCGTGCGCAAGCTTTGATTTCCTGGTGCAAGTTCTACAGGTTGTTTCCGAACGGGCGCTGACTTAGTTCGCGCACGACCACTGGTCGTGCGCCTGTGGTCGTTCGCTCTATTTAACTCTGCTTCTATAAATTGGCCTTATCTGCGAATTAGGGCATGACGGACTGGACTGACCTTGCTGCCACTTCACTGTTCAGCATCCAAGGAGCTCCATAGACCTCCACCTTCATCCCTACAATCGGGAGATCATTTTTCGGCGATTCTAAAGTGTGCCGCATCCTCCGGTGATCCTCCCGGCCATTAAAGACCTCTTCTCCGAGCTTTCTACCGAGGAAGATGATGAAGACAACCTAGAGAATAGACTTAAAGGCCCTCGAGATGACAGCTCGTCGGTACTGGAAGCCTCCTCGGACTACGCGTGGAAGCGGATTAACAACCCGCACCTCCGGCCAACAACCGCGGTGGATCTTTACTTTCTTGGTTTAATCTTTCCCCATCTCTCTTGTTGTATGAAGTACTTAAGCTTGCAATGAACTTCAATCTCTAGTTGTTTTAATTAGATTTCTGTTGTTTAATTTTGCTTGTGAGAAATGTGATTTGATGCGCCTCGCTCCATCTCACACCACTTCGTTCTATCGTTCCATTCGATTGCACTCCGCATTAAACACCTCATTCACTGGCTCACTGTCCATTCGCCTTACCAAAGTACGGTATCGCGGTCGTTACATCCATCTCGCCTTGTTAAGCGGTGATTGCGACCCGCATATTTTGCTTTAGTTTCTTTGTTTGCAAAACGACTTTCAAAGCATCTTATTTTTCCTTTATTTATTTAACTCTCATAACAATAATTTCGGATCGGTCGTTTTTCTACGCTAATTGCATTCCTCAAGAGACCGACACTCGGGGATTCATTCCCAAAACTTTATTACTTATGCGACCGGTGCGCTTGCCCTATTTACACGCATCAAGTTTTTGGCGCCGTT
This sequence comes from Platanthera zijinensis, assembly GCA_039513925.1. Taxonomy (NCBI): domain Eukaryota; kingdom Viridiplantae; phylum Streptophyta; class Magnoliopsida; order Asparagales; family Orchidaceae; genus Platanthera; species Platanthera zijinensis. Next base: position 116,959,226 of record CM077087.1, read on the forward strand.
GCCGGGGAATGCAACTGTAGAACGACCATGACGTACGAAAATGTTGTTGTAAGAGTTAGTATTTTTTGACCGCTATTTCTTTGTGTAGTTGCCGCAGTGAATGCAAGGACGCACTACAAGAGATCTTGTACCTTACGACCCCGAGATCGAACGAACCCTTCGTGCACAAAGACGTGCTGCTGCCATCAATCAAACCCCAATGGGGAACCAACTGAACATTGATGCCGAAAACCGTGCTGGCGGGATACTTTATGGTGACCGAAACGGGGATGAGAATGAGGTAAACCAGCCCCAGGTCCGCACCATGAGGGACTACACCACACCGACCGTTGGGAGTATTTACCCTGGATTCGGACCGGCTATCACCAACCAGCAATTTGAGATCAAACCAGCCATTCTGAACATAATCCGGAACAACGCACAGTTCTCCGGAATGGCCACTGAAGACGCCCATCTTCACTTGGCTGAATTTTCCGAGATCTGCGCCACGTTTTGCTATGCTGGGATCTCCTATGATACAGTCAAGCTCCATCTTTTTCCCTTTTCCCTCAGGGACAAAGCCAAGACATGGCTTCACTCTCTTCTGCCTTGAGCAGCTACCACCTGGGAGGCATTGACAACGAAATTCTTAGCCAAGTTTTATCTGGTGGACCGGATTGTGAGTATGCGGCGTACGATTGCCAACTTTCGGTAAAATGATCAAGAAATCCTAGCTGAGGTGTGGGAACGCTTCAACGAGTTGCTGAGGAAGTGTCCAAACCACGGATTCCAAACTTGGAATCTCGTTGAAAGCTTCTATTCTCTATTAAACCACAACACCGAGCTATGATTGATGCCGCCTCTGGTGGAATGATAATGAATCTTGCGCCTGATGATGCATTGAGAATTTTGCTGGATACCGCCATCCACATCGCATATTGGACCGCAGGAAGGAATTTACCACGAGGTACTAGTGGAGTTTTTGCTCACGAAGCATCCAAGCCCGCCGCTGCTGCTGCTCCAGTTATGGCAATCTCATGCCAGGGCTGTGGAGGTTCCGACCACCACAGCTTTGAATGCCAAGCAGGTGAGGTACGTGATGAAACTACTTTCCTTAATGAATCAATTAACTTTATTGCAAATCAAAATAGGGGAGCACCTTATGGGAACACGTACAATCCGGGGGTGAGAAATCATCCAAATTTGTCGTGGAACCAAAATGCACCAGGACAAAGATGGCAGCCGGGGCAGCATCAACATGATGCGTATGCCTCTAGAAGCCAACCGCGGCTGCCTCAACCGAATTACCCCCAAGGGCCCCCTGCTACAAAAACAAATTCTTTAGCTGAAATGTTTGAAAAGTTTGTCGAGGTCTCCCAGACTAACATGATGAACCAAGCGGCCTCAATGCGTAAGCTAGAGGCACAATTGGGCCAACTGGCCCAAATGGTCTCTGAGCGGACCCAAGGCACTTTACCGAGCAACACTGAGAAAAACCCCTATGAGCAAGGAAAAAGCCTTGGGGACGAAAATTTGAAAAAAAACTCACGAGCTTGTTGTAGCTTGTAAAATTAATAATATATAAACTACTGCATTGTGTGATTCCAGAGCATCTAGCAACATCCTCACCATGCAGGATGTTGCGAAGATGAACCTGCATGTTGATACAACAAACCAGAAGTCGCTAATTTTGGCGAATGGTATTTTGGTTGACACTGAGGGAGGTGTACAAGAAGTGGAAGTTCAGGTTAATGGGAAGTGCTTAACCACTGATTTCCAGGTCTTGGGACCCAAGGAAAAAAATTCTATTCCTATATTGGGGGTCCCATTCCTGACGGCTAGCGGCGCATCTCTTGATTTTGCCAAAGGATGCGTAACTTGGCCGGTTGCTGCTTCAACCTTGGATTTCACTTCTGTACATGACCCTCTTCTCCATAACAACAATTTCCAAAGCGCTGCAGATGTCAAGATTGGTTTAGAACTCTCCTTGGTGAGGGATTCTCCTACAGAAGAGGTGATTAAGGAAGGACCTTCTAGGGAGATGATCGAGAATAATGAGAAAGAGTTCAAAGAAGATACCGAGTGCACTGATGTAATGGTTACCTTCTCGTTTCCTGCCGCGTCAATTTTTGAGCATGGCGAAACTAGTTCTATTCGGGACAAATCCCTAGACAATGAATTGTGTAATATTATTTCAAACCTTGTCCGGCGATCAGTAACTTGGGCTGATCCGGTTGCCGTTTTGGTACCGGAAATCAAGCCGCCAACCGCAAAAATAGGACCTACCACGGACTGTAACATTTGGAAATCTCCTACGGCGGAGAAGCTGAGGAAGGCCAAATGTGTACGCGATGAGCGTTATGCTGCCCTCCGGCGCGAGGAATTGCACATTCGGAGTAAAGGGAAGGCCCTTTCTCCCAATATAAAACGATACTCTATTGTTCCCTCGCGCCCCACCGGAGAGATCTATCACAAGTCCGCATTTAGCTGATTGCTCTCCCCTTCTCCGTAATTCCCTATGCTTTTTGCTTTCTATTTTTGTTGGGAACTTTTTGTTGTTTTGCTTTATTTATCTCATAAACTGCAAGAACAATATTAAAACAGCTAATACAGGTATTTGGTCCACCTTAAGGACGGTAAACAAAAGGGCTATTCGGGAGACAACCCAAGCTTGGACCTTTTTGGTCCCTTCTTCCTGTATTTTTTTATTTTGCTCTTATATTATATTTTCTGTTATTTGTCTTTTCTTCGGTTCAACATAATTCGCAGGTCCAGCATACTTTTGTGCGATGCAACAACCTCCGCCTTCTGGTATGCTCATTCTTTGGAGCATGGGTACCCTCTCTCCTCAACCTTCTTTTTATTTTAGATGTCTATTATCGTTTCTGCCTATGTTTTCATTAAAGTCTGGGGGGAAGAGCCGCTTATGCACTCCACGAGCACATTAATAGCATGCCAGTAGTTTTATTTTATGCATCATTATTGTAGAATCCTGCTGCACACACCTTGCCACCCACACGAGCGCGCAATTAACCACGCGCTTAGCTCGAGTAATGTTGTCATTTTTTTTCAATTTGTAAATGGCGGTGCTGACTTTGAATTTTTATTCGGAGTAGTTCGAAACTCGTGCAGTGCTCCTAATCGAGTACTCACGTGGTGTAGAAATTGTATAGGTTTAATTTGTCTTTATACTTGTAAATTTATATTTTTCTGCACTCGTAAATCATGTTTGTCCTACTCAAAATTTTGAATTCGGAGCAATCAATCGGTAGCGTAGGAATGTGCGTAGGCGTCTCTAGCTTTGTATTGCTCGAGTCGGGAGGACGGATCATTTCTCTCAGTAGCTAAGAACTTGCCCCAAGCTACTTTCGAAGCATTGGTGCATGGTTAGTCTAGCGTGAGCGTGATGTAGGCCATCATGTTGGCCCGTTTGAGCTTTGTACCCTTTCCTAACATCGCCCTCGCTAGCCCCTTTTGTGACTACCCATCCTTTTGATTCAGCTCCACTATTTTCGCCAAAGCCTCATAGCCGATCCTAGTTGCACGCCCAATTCGAGTATTAGTAGTTTATATTTTATGTTGGGATGTGATGTGGTGATTCGTTTGTGTTATATGTGGATGTGCCCAAAAAGAAAAATGTGCTGATTTTGTAAAATAAGAATGTGAAAGCTTAGCAGAAAAATCTATAAAAAAGAAAAAAAATATGTGAAAAAGAAAAGTGAAAAGAAAAAGTTTATTGAAAATATTATTTGAGATGATTGTTGCTTGGAGTAGGCGGTGCACACACCCATTTGTAAAAGTAAGTATGGGGGTGTGGCGCACCTGCGTTTATTCGATGATTAGCGATTACTATTTTTTTGTTTGTTAGCTCATTTGGGTTTGGTGCACTACTCCTTTTGTTTATCCTTGTTTTCCTCACCGTAACCCAAGCCCCATTATTACACGAAGTCCTACGGACTCGCGCTAGAGTCAAACTAGTGTCGTGGAGAGAGTGCAAACGGGCAAGCATATGGTCCCCGACATTGGTGGATTCCTTTGGAGGTGATCACGAGCCCCGATCTTTGGCAATGCTTAGCCGAGCGACTTGCCTACTTTCTTCCTACACATGACCGAGCTATTCTCCGGCATTCAACTTTTGAGTAGTGACAATATATTTTTACTTTTGTCAAAAATTATAAATTTCATAGTATAATTAAAAATTTCTTCTATTATATTTTCTATACACTTGAGTCTTCGATTTCTCGTTCTACTTTAAATTAAAGTTACTTCGTCAGCTAGCTATTTTAGAGTTCACAAGATGATTGTTTGCCCGGGACGTGCAAATGCTTAAGTCTAGGGGTGTGATGAGTCCCCATTTCATACCGAATTCTCGATTCATCTTGGCTTCTTTCATGACTTTGCACTACCATTTAGCGCCATTAGCACTCCTTTTGGTTCGCTGCGACATTCCACGTCTTGTGCACTTTATTAGCCAATTTCTGTGCGTGTGTGTATTTCCCTCTTGTTGTGCATTTTATTGATATCTTTCACTGCCATTATCGATAACCCGTTCAGTTTTCCTGCAGGTTCGGGGATCGTGTGGGCGTCCGGGATAGGGCTTTCACCATTTTTGGCAAAGGAGTCAGTGGTCGTGCGTTTTTACCCACGCACGACCATCGACCTCTTTGGCGCACAATCACCAATCGTGCACAGTATGACTTCTCCTGTGAAAGTTTTGCCCTGCCATATCGCACGATCACCAGCTATACCTCGCACAATCACTGCTCGTGCGTTGCCGATCGTGCGCAGTCATGACCTCTTTTGTGCAAAGTTCTGCCGCCATATCGCATGGCCACCTGCTATACCGCGCACGATCACTGATCGTGCGCTACTGATCGTGCGCAAGCTTTGATTTCCTAGTGTAGGTTTTACAGGTTGTTTCTTCACGGGCGCTGACTTTGTTCGCGCACGACCACTGGTCGTGCACCTGTTGTCGTGCGCGCTATTTAACTCTGCTTCTATAAATTGGCCTGATCCACGAATTAGGGCATGACGGACTGGACCGACCTTGCTGCCACTTCGCCATTCTGCATCCAAGGAGCTCCATCGACCTCCACCTTCATCCCTACCATCGGGAGATCATTTTCCGGCGATTCTAAAGTGTGCCGCATCCTCCGGTGATCCTCCCGACCATTAAAGACCTCTTCTCCGAGCTTTCTACGGAGGAAGATGATGAAGACAACCTAGAGAATGGACTTAAAGGCCCTCGAGGTGACAGCTCGTCGGTACCGGAAGCCTCCTCGGACTGCACGTGGAAGCGGATTGACAACCCGCACCTCCGACCAACAACCGCGGTGGATCTTCACTTTCTTGGTTTAATCGTTCCCCATCTCTCTTGTTGTATGAAGTACATAAGCTTGCAATGAACTTCAGTCTCAAGTTGTTTTAATTAGGTTTCTATTATTTAATTTTGCTTGTGAGAATTATGATTTGATGCGCCTCGCTCCATCTCACTTCACTCTGTTCTGTCGTTCCATTCGATTGCACTCCGCACTAAACACCTCATTCACTGGCTCACCGTCCATTCGCCTTACCGAAGTACGACATCGCGGCCGTTACATCCATCTCGCCTTGTGAAGCGGTGATTGTGACCCGCATAGTTCACTTTAGTTTCTTTGTTTTCAAAACCACTTTCAAAGCCTCTTATTTTTCCTTTGTTTATTTAACTCTCATAACAATAATTTCGGATCGGTCGTTGTTCTATGCTAATTGCATTCCTCAAGAGACCGACACTCGGGAATTCATTCCCAAAACTTTATTACTTATGCGACCGGTGCGCTTGTCGTATTTACACGCATCAATGAGCATTCTAGTCATGATCGACACACAAGCCGTCGACTCTCGCTATGTGATCCTAACCGGTCCTTAAGCACCCAAGGTTAGACAACCATAACGCGGGTACAGATCTGCCTATCCCGTTGCTCACATCGTTAGACGCAAGGCTGGCCTTATGTGGGTACAGATTCACCTTTCCCGACCGCCACAAGAGTTGAACCCAACTCTCAGAAATTCCTGTACTTCCTCTAGTACAGGTATACGCCACAGATTATACCCTAACAATCAAATACTCGGAGGCTTCTCCGAAATGCAAACAAAGCATCAACAATCCAGACCAACACGTCCAGATGGGCTTCACACAGCATTCCTAGATCCGTACTCCAATTCCGGACTCTAACAAGGGGGACTTCACATATCTACCCCAAGAAACACCACAACCCACCGCACACTCGCGGGGACGGATTTAACCTATGCAAATGCAGGAAAGTAGGACTTCACATGTCCAAGACGGAAATAGTTAACCTTGGAATTTGCCTCAAAGCCATGGAGAGAATTGAGACTGATGAAAGACTTCGTAGCAGCCTTGCCTTCGTAAATCCGAACTCGGCTCGCGATTTGGACCACTGCAGCACCACCGGCGGCCGGATTCCTCTTCTTCTTCCTTGTTTTGCTCTCACCTCTGTCTTAACTTTAGAAAGAGAAAGATAAAACTCAAATGAGCTTTCTCCTCTTCAATCCCGGCCTTATCAACCCAGGGAAGAGCCCAGACAATTGGATATTGGTCAAAGAAAAAGAACGGCTATGATAAGCCCTGAATTTGATTTCCTGGGGCAAACACGGGTTGTGACACGCCCGTATCACAGGCCGTGTTCCTGAAGTGGTGAACAACTGACTTAAAATAAACCAGAACACGGGCATTGACACGCCCGTGTGAAGCCTGACATGCCCGTGTCACACAGTACACGGCCGTGTACCCGGACGTGTCACCCCTGTAATACGATCTCCAAAATTACCCGAGCAGGACACGGCTAAGGAACATGCCCATGTACCTAGCCGTGTGCCAAACACGCCCCTGTGACACACCTGTGTCACAGGCCGTGTTCCACACTCAACGATCAAGGCTCGAGAACTCGTCAAGAATATGGACACGTCCTGGGACACGGCCGTGTTCCAGGCCGTGTAGACCTGACACGCCCTGAGACACGCCCGTATCTCAGCCCGTGTCAGCCAACCTGAATCCCACTTTTGCTTTTTGATATTTTTGGGGTGTTAAATGTAGTAAGATATTGTACGCTTCGCGGCCATATTTGGAACATGGTCGGACATAAAAATAGCAGGGGGTTCTCCGATAGATACTTTGGGTTCTAAAGTTTGATCTTGGCATTTAGATCGAATGAGCGCAAGGGTGCGGTCGATCTCAGGATCAAAATCAAAAGATTCAGAATCCGAAGCTGTCCACGGGTCATACACCTAAAAAAAAGAAATAAAGATAATTAAGACGAGGGGAGAGGAATTTTTTTGCTATTTTAAGTTGTTTTAAAGTAAAAAAATATTTTATTATTCTTTTTTTTTGTTTTTATATGAAAATAAAGTAAAAGTAATAGATTCCCGGATTCGAAATAACAACGAGGTTGCTCCCCGGCAACGGCACAAAAAACTTGATGAAACCTGCGCACAGACTCTTATTTGGGTTGTTGGTTCGATGAGTCGAACGTCGGGGACTGGCTAGAAAATTGATGTTTATAACGAAAGGAGGCTAGTGCACCTATTGCATGTAGTACTCGATATTCGGGAGAATACCGAGGTCGAATTGTTCTCGGGGACGGGTTGATTATTCCTACTTCTCCAGGAGGACTATTATTTTACTGAAAGTAACGTGGAATTTTTTGTTTGTCACTTAACAAAGAAAATAAAAGAAATCTGAAAATTACTAGATTAGTTCGATGATGGGATAACGCTCGGCATCGAATAAGATTAAGACTAAAATAATTCTTGATAATTATTGAACTTAATTTTCAAATAAATAAAAGGTAACTTGGTCGTGGAGGTTCCACAAGTATGAACGCGCTTATCTCTAGGAATATTGCACAACTAAACGTTAAGACTATTCGACCGAACGTTAGTTCGATGAAGGATTCCTTTTAATGCCCGCTTTACGCTAAAAACCCCACTATTGGGTGGGGAACCCAATCCGGTAGAACTACGCTTCTTCTCTCTCGAGGGTATATACGTAATTCTATTTACCCAAGGGGGATTGGTCCATACGCACGGCCTCTCGGCTAGCTAGCGTATGGATAACGGAGATAGAGCCCACACATCGATTATGTGGTCCTACGCGTCATTAACCCGGGGTAAACCTTAAGTCCTAATATTAAAGTGAAAATAAAGAACTTTAATTATTTAAAATAATTTTACATGTCCCAAGGCTCTTCAATGTCAAGGGCTAAATACGATTAGCCACTCATCGGTATGGGAACGGCTTTATGGTTTTAATGAGGTGCGAGTTCGAAACTAAACAGTAGACGATTATAAAAGAAAACATAAAATAACAAACATTTAGGTAAAATTGAAAAGCTAATTAAAATGAGAACTCACACACACTTCGAAACCATAAAATAAAGTAAAGACAAGTCCTACTCGAATGAGTAGGCGGTAATTGAAAACATGCAATTTAACTCTTAACGAGTAGGCAAAAATAAATGCATGTACATGTTCTACTCAAATGAGTAGACGGTAAATGGCAAGTCCTACTCGATTGAGTAGGCGGTAAATGAAAACACGCCATTTAACTCTTAACGAGTAGGCAGAAATAATTCGCGCACACACACACTCTACATGAATTGAAAGAAAGCAATAAAATTATCTCCTGCACACACACACTCTACATAATTTGAGGAAAGCAATAAAATTTTTTCCTACACACACGCACTGTACATAATTTGAGGAAAGCATGAAAATAAAGCATGAGAAGTTATTCTCATACACTCACACACACAAATTAAAAATAAGATCAAAGTTACCTAAAAATTAAAACAACAACATTTCTATGCTTAGAATTTGTTAAAAATACATAAAAAGATGAAATAAAAAAAAAGAGCAAAAGTTTTTTGGAATCATAGGAGCTCAAAAATTAAAATTATAAATTTTTCATTCTTAATAGTTCATAAAAGTGATGAAAAAGTAAAAAAAAAAAATTTTAAAAGGATAAAAAGTTTACAACATAAACAAAGACTAAGTTAAAGAAAATAAAATTCACTTTTGAAATCACTTTTCCAAGTTCATTAGGATGGAAATGTTGTATTTTTAAAGTATGACAATGGCAAAAAAAAACCTATCCTAACATATTTGCATAAGGAAAATAGTAGAAATGAAAACATCACTCCAAAACACACACACAATTTTTCATAAAGAGAAAAAACTAGTAATAACAAAGGGATAAAATAAAGAAGAAAGTGGGCACACAAGTTCATTCCAAAGTTATGTAAGAAGAGAAAATCTATCATTTTTATTACTATAATAAAATTATTACAAAGTTGTTATAAAGCTAAAGCTAAAGCAAAAAACAAACATAAATGGAAGTGGGGAGAAATCTCCTTACATGGCTATGGAATCACCAAGGGACGCCCACAAAAAGACACTAAAATTTCTCAAAAAAGTGAACCCTTGGACATTACAAAAAGTTTTATTTATAGACAAAATTTTGGGTGGGACACGCCCTAGTCACGGGCGTGTCGGGGGGTGTGTCGTAGTTGCCGTGTTTGACTAGGCGAAATCTGGCAAGCTGGCTTGTTTCTGGAAGCTTCGGGACGGGACACGTGTCCTACACGGGCGTGTCATGCTTGGAAAAGAGCGTGACATGCTGGCGTTGAGTGCCAAGTTGATGTCGTTGAGTGGCATTGAGAGGTGAACAGTAAAATCGGTTAGTGGCTGCCAGCATTGAGTGGCATTGAGTGGCTGACACGGACGTGTCGGTCAGCATGATACGGGCGTGTTCTGCTTGGGTTGATGAAGGCGTTCAGTGTTGAGTATATGGCATTGAGTAAATCGGGTGATACGGGCGTGTCGGTCATGGAACACGGGCGTGTCAGGTTAATTTTTAACCATTTTTTGAAATTTTTTTGGAATAAAAATAAAGATAAGTTAGAAATAGTATTTACAAAAAGGAAGAAATTTATTGAATAAAACTAACTAAAAAGGCAAAAAAACCAAAATGACTTAATAAAAAATACTATAAAATAGGTATATTTACAACTTTATAAGGTCAAAGCTAGTGAATTTAAAATATAACGCGACTATCTGTAGTGAACTCGTGAACACGTGATAGTGTCTTCAAAAGAGAAGCCAAAAGTAGGTCAATTTAAAATAAAATGTGAGTACCTGAAGTAACTTCCGAACACCTGCTAATCTCTGCAAAGAGAGGTCAAAAGTAGTTAAATTTAAAATATGATGCGAGTACCTGAATTGAACTTGTGAAAACCTTCAAATCTCTATAAAAGAGAAGTCAAAAATAGGTTAATTTAAAATATAACTCGAGTACTAGAAGTGAACTCGCGAATACCAACAAATCTATTCAAAGGAGTAGTCAATAATTGGTAAATTTAAAATACAACTTAAGCACAAGTTGTGAAGTTGCGAACACCTAATAATCTCTTTAAAAGTGAAGTCAAAATCTAGAAAAATTAAAATATAATGCGAGTACCTGAAGTAAAATCACGAATACCCGCTAACCTCTGGAAAGAAGAAGTGAAAAGTAGGTAGATTTAAAATATAATGCGATTACCTGAAGTGAACTCACGAACACCTGCTAATCAATGCAAAAGTGAAGTCAAAAGAAGGTAAATTTAAAATATAAGGTGAGTAACTTAAGTGAATTCCTGAAAACCTTCTAATCTCTAAAAAGGAGAATTTAAAAGCAGGTAAATTTAAAATATAACGCAAGTACCTGAAGTGAACTCGTGGACACCTACTAATCTCTACAAAAGAGAAGGCAAAAGAAGGTAAATTTAAAATATAACACGAGTACCTGAAGTGAACTTGGGAACACTTGCTCATCTCAACAAAGGAAAAGTCAAAACCATGTAAATTTAAAATATAATGCGAGCACCTGAAGTAAACTCGCGATCACCTGCAAATCTCAACAAAGGGGAAGTCAAAAACAGGTAAATTTAAAAAATAATGCGAGTACCTGAAGTGAACTCGAGAACACTTGCAAATCTCTTCAAAGGAGAAGTCAAAAGTATGAAAATTTATAATATAACGCAATTACCAGAAGTGAACTCACGAAAACCTGCTAATCTCTACAAAGGAGAAGTCAAAACTATATAAATTTAAAATATAATGAGAGTACCTGAAGTTAACTCACTAATACCTGTTAATCTCTCCAAAAGAGAAGTAAAAACCAGGGAAATTTGAAATATAACTTGAGTACTTGAAGTGAACTCGTGAACATCTATTAATCTCTACAAAGGAGAAGTCAAAAGCAGGTAAATTTATAACTTTACCAATTTTCTTGAAGTTAACTCGCAAACACCTGATAATCATTGCAAAGGTGAAGTCAAAAACTAATAAATTTAATGTATAACATGAGTTCCTAAAGTTAACTCACGAACTACTGTTAATCATAAAAAAAAAGGTCAAAAAAGTTAATTTTATAATATTTCGCGGGTACTAGAAGTGAACTCGCAAACACCTACTAATCTCTACAAACGAGATGTCAAAAGATTTAAATTTAAAAAAATAACGCGAGTATAAGAAGTGAACTCACAAACACCTGCTAATCTCTGCAAATGAAAATTCAAGAAATAATGCAGGTACCTGAAGTGAAATCGCGAACTCCTAGTAATCTATGCAAAAAAGAAGTCTGAAGCAGGTAAATTTTAAATATAATGAGAGTATCTGAAATGAACTAACGAACACATGCTAATCTCCGCAAAAGAAAAGTCAAAAGTAGGTTAATTTAAATTAAACCCAAGTACCTGAAGTGATTTCGTGAACAACTACTAATCTCCGCAAAAGAGAATTCAAAAGCAGGTAAATTGAAAATATAATGTGTGTACCTGAAGTGAACTCGTGAACACCTTCTAGTCTCTACAAAAGAGATGTCAAAAGCAAGTAAATTTAAAATATAATGCGAGTACCTGAAGTGAACTCGAAAAAACTTGTTAATCTCAACGAAGGAGAAATTAAAAGCAGGTAAATTTTAAATAAAATGTGAGCACCTGAAGTAAACTCGCGAACAGCTACAAATATCAGCAAAGGAGAAGTCAAAAGCAGGAAAATTTAAAAAACATGAGTAACTGAAGTGAACTCGCGAACACCTACAAATCTTTTTAAAGGAGAAGTTAAAATAGCTAAATTTAAAATATAATGTGATTACTAGAAGTGAACTCACGAACACCTATTAATCTCTACAAAGGAGAAGAATAAAGTAGGTAAATTTAAAATATAATGTGAGTACCTGAAGTTAACTCCCAAATACCTGCTATTCTCTAGAAAGAAGATGTCAAAAGCAGGTAAATTTAAAATATTATGCGAGTACCTGAAGTGAACTCGCAGACAATTACTAATCAATGCAAAAGTGAAGTCAAAGTAGGTAAATTTTAAATATAACGCGAGTACCTGAAGTGAACTCGTGAACACCTTCTAATCTCTACAAAGGAGAATTCAAAAGTAGGTAAATTTAAAATATAACATGAGTACCTGAAGTGAATTCGAGAACACTTGCTCTTCTCTACAAAAGAGAGGTCAAAAGTAATTAAATTTAAAGTATAACGCCAGTACCTGAAGTGAATTTGCGAACACTTGCTAATCTTTACAAAAGAGTGGTCAAAAGTAGTTAAATTTAAAATATAACGTGAGTACCTAAAGTGAACTCGCAAAAACCTTCTAATCTCTCCAAAATAGAAGTGAAAGTAGGTAAATTTAAAATATAACGTGAGTAGCTGATGTGAACACGCAAACACCATCTAATCACTACAATTGAGATGTCAAAAGCCTGTAAATTTAAAATATAATACGAGTACCTAAATTGAATATGCAAACACATGCTATTCTCTACAAAGGAGATGTCAAAAGCAAGTACCTAAAGTGAACTCGCAAACATCTTCTAATCTCTATCAAAGATTGGTCAAAAGCTATTCAATTTAAAATATAACATGACTACCTGAAGTGAACTCGCGAACACGTGCTAATGTCTGCAAAAGAGAAGCAAAAATTAGGTCAATTTAAAATAAAATGTGATTACCTTAAGTGAACTTGCGAACACCTGCTAATCTCTCCAAAAGAGAGGTGAAAAGTAGTTAAATTTAAAATATGATGCAAGTGCCCGAATTGAACACGTGAAAACCTTCAAATCTCTCCAAAAGAGAAGTCAAAAACATGTTGATTTAAAATTTAAATCAAATACAAGAAGTGAACTCGCGAATAACAACCAATCTCTTAAAAGGTGCATTCAATAATAGGTAAATTTAAAATATAATGTGAGTACAAGATGCGAAGTCGCAAACACCTAATAATCTTTATAAAAGTGAAGTCAAAATGTAGAAATTTATTATATAATGTGAGTACCTGAAGTTAAATCGTGAATAACTTCTAATCTCTGGAAAGAAGAATTCAATAATAGGTAAATATATAATATAATGCGAGTACCTGAAGTGAACTCGCGAACACCTGCTAATAAATGCAAAGGTGAAGTCAAAAGAAGGTAAATTTAAAATATAATGTGAGTACCTGAAATGAACTAATGAACACCTTCTAATATCTACAAAGAAGAATTCAAAAGCAGCTAAATTTAAAATATAACGCGAGTACCTGAAGTGAACTCGTGAACTCCTACTCATCTCTACAAAAGAGAAGTAAAAAAGGGTAAATTTAAAATATAACGCGAGTACCTGAAGTGAACTCAGGAATACTTGCTAATCTCAACAAAGGAGAATTCAAAATCAAGTAATTTTAAAATATAATGCAAGTACCTGAAGTGAACTCGCGAACACCTGCAAATCTCAGGAAAGTGTAGTCAAAAGCAGGTAATTTTAAAAAATAATGTTAGTACCTGAATTCAACTCGAGATCACTTGCAAATCTACTCAAAGGAGAAGTCAAAAACATGTAAATTTATAATATAACGCGAGTACCAGAAGTGAACTCACGAACACCTACTAATCTCTACAAAGGAGAAGTCAAAAATGGGTAAATATAAAATATAATGCGAGTACCTGAAGTTAACTCGTGAATACCTGCTAATATCTAGAAAGAAGAAGTCAAAAGCAGGTAAATTTTAAATATTATGCGAGTACTTGAAATGAACTTGCGGACACCTACTAATCAATACAAAAGAGAAGTCAAATAAAGGTAAATTTAAAATATAACGAGAGTACTTGAAGTGAACTCGTGAACACCATCTAATCTCAACAAAGGAGGATTCAAACTAGTGAAATTTAAAATATAACACGAGTACCTGAAGTGAATTCGCGAACACTTGCTCATCTCTACAAAAGAGAGGTTAAAAGCAGTAAAATTAAAAGTATAACGCGAGTACCTGAATTGAATTTGCGAACACATGCTTATCTCTAGAAAAGAGAAGTCAAAAGTAGTTACATTAAAAATATAACTTGATTACCTGAAGTGAACTCGCAAAAACCTTCAAATATCTCCAAAATAGAAGCCAAATGCAGGTAAATTTAAAATATAATATGAGTAGCGTAAGTGAACTCGCAAACACCTACTAATCTCTGCAAAGGAGATGTCAAAAGCATGTAAATTTAAAATATAATACGAGTACCTGAGTTGAAGTCGTGAACAACTGTTAATCTCTTCAAAGGAGATATAAAAAGCGAGTACCTGAAGTAAACTCGCGAACATCTGCTAATCTCTATAAAAGAGAGGTTAAAAGCTTGTCAATATAAAATATAACGCGTGTACCTGAAGGGAACTCGTGAAGACATGCTAATTTCTTCAAAAGAGAAGCCAAAAGTAGGACAATTTAAAATATAACGTGAGTACCTTAAGTGAATTTGCGAACAACTACTAATCTCTACAACAGAGAAGTCAAAAGTAGTTAAATTTAAACTATAATGCAAGTACCTGAATTGAATTAGCGAAAACCTTCTAATCTCTCCAAAAGAGAAGTCAAAATAGGCTAATTTAAAATATAACGCGAGTACTTGAAGTGAACTTGCGAACACCTCCAAATCTCTTCAAAGGAGAAGTCAATAATAGGTAAATTTAAAATATAACGCAAGTATAAGAAGTGAAGTCGCGAACACCTACTAATCTCTATAAAAGGGAAGTCAAAATTTAGAAAATTTAAAATATAATGGGAGTACCAGAAATTAACATGTGAATACCTGCTAATCTCTTGAAAGAATAAGTCAAAAGCAAGTAAATTAAAAATATTACGCGAGTACCTGAACTAAACTCGCAAACACCCGCTAATCAATGTAAAGAAGAAGTCAAAAGAAGGTAAATATAAAATATAATGTAGTACCTGAAGTGAGCTCGTGAATAACTTCTAATCTATGCAAAGGCAAATTCAAAAGCTTGTAAATCTAAAATATAACACATGTACCTGAAGAGAATTCGTGAACACTTACTAATCTCTATAAAAGAGAGGTCAAAAGCAGGTAAATTTAAAATATAACGTGAGTACCTGAAGTGAATTAGCCAACTCCTGCTAATTTCTAAAAAAGAGAGATCGAAAGTAGTTAAATTAAAAATATAAAATGTGTAATTGATGTGAACTCGCAAAAACCTTCTCATCTCTCTAAAAAAAGTCAAATGTAGGAAAATTTAAAAAAATAACCCGAGTTGCTGATGTGAACTTAAGAATACGTGCTAATCTCTGCAAAGGAGATATCAAAAGCATGTAAATTTAAAAGATAACACGTGTACCTGATGTGAACTTAAGAACACCCTCTAATCTCTGCAAAGGAGAGATCAAAAGCGAGTATCTGAAGTGAACTCGTGAATATCTCTTAATCTCTACAAAAGAGAGGTACAAAGCAGGTAAATTTAAAATATATCGCTGTTGAAACCGAAAACTCGGTCTCTGTGGAGTTCGCCCTTATGGAAGGGGTGATCGCACACTTACATCTCTCTCGTGAGCCGAAAGCCTAAGGAAAGAGAATTGGGGACACACCCAAGGGATTAGCGTGGAGGACCCACCACACACAAAGAAGATCTCAGAGCGCATCCCCTCCTTATATAAATATCGGGCTAAGGTACCTCAGAAAGTGCTAGAAGACTGGGAGACAAGTCAGCATGGCTTATGAGGTACCCCTGGGGTCCTATTTATAGAATTCTGAAAATGGCCTGCAAGTAGCCAACCTCCGCTATTCTGAACAGCTATGTGCATCCCTACTAGGTCTGCCAAGAGCGTAACTCCGCTGTTCTAACTGGCTATGGGCAGGCCAGCAGGGGCAAAATGGTAAAAACACTTCACAGCAGACTGGGCGAGTAGTCCTTAAAAACACCCACTCACCCGGGGCGGTGAATGCTCGGTGGAGCTAGCACTCGCCGCTTCTTCTCGGCATTTGGCTAGTGCATGCCCCCTAGCTTACTACTTATCGAATGCCTCGGGGGTGAGTTCGAGTTGTCCTGCTTACGCAAGGAGGGAGCAAAAAGACCAAAGGGCATTGAGAGGAGAAACATCACTCAACACCAAAGCCAGGAGGGCGCTGACGAGGGAAAAATATAAATGAAGACTCATAAAATAGTTGGGCATGTGGCCCTCTGAAACCTCCTCTCGCTCGGGGCAGAGAGTGCTTGATGGGGATGGCACTCACCTCTTATTCCTAGCCCTAGGCGAGTGCGGCCCTGACTTGCCCCACTCTCCTTGTACAGGTCGATCCCCTGGGGCGAGTGCGAGCCCGCTTGACCCACTCGGCCTTCATGTGTCCCGCCTCTTGGGGATTGTGTTAAACTTGGATGTTTTAGCTCCTATCAATCCCACTTGTAAAATATGGGGTTGTACACAATCCCCGCTCTTTACGAGCTTCAAAAAAGCTCGGAAATAATCATCCAACCCCATATATTGGTTGAGTGGGTGTTGATCTGGAAAATAATATTCTGTGGGCCCCGCCATGACCATATAAATATCGAGGTATTTGTAAATGATCCCTGCCTTAAATCCTCAGTCGTCGTTCTCGCCTTTGATCGCGATGTTGCATTCCAAGAAAGCTCTAGATCGCTTCCAAGCTGTCCAAGATAAAAACAAAGCCTTGATGGGATCACTCTCCCCCTGGCTTTCCCGAAAAGCACCCGGGTCATCCCCGAAAATTAAAAAAAGCTAAAGCGGTCATGCGTGACCTAGCTAAGGATGAATTGACCTCTTAGAATCCTTTCTTACCAAAGAAATCCTTGGTATTTCCATTCTCTTAGCACTACTTATCCTTTTTTATCGCCGAGATAAAATTGTTATTCGTCGTATCCGCTTGTAGATCCCTCCAGAGGAGAAGGAAGTTATGGAGACGAAGACTAAACCGGTCTATTTTGGGAATTGGAACATTCTGGTGGATCGCGAAACCGCCTCCACTTTCCGGCTTGATGTTCCAGCGTAGGAAAAAAGTATCCCCTCTACCAACTATTAGGTTTTCATCCCTTGGTTTAATAATCCTTTTTTGGTAGTCCCCTCTTTCATAACTTTGTGGACGGGAAACCCGGCGCCGAAATCCCCCGTTCGTAGGACGCATGCGAATTTCGCCTTTGCACCTCCCCCGGCGGATGCTACCCCCAGACATTTCGCTGAGCCGGTCATCTATCATCCAGGCCTAGGGACGAGAACCATATCCATCAAAACCCTCTTTGAGGGCCGTCCTGGAACTTCTCAACGTCTTTCTTCTACACCATGTTTTCGCATGAATTCCAGCAATGTTGATGTTGATGAGGAGGATTTATCGCCCCTTCCTTCTCCAGATTCTAATTCTGACTACCTAGGTAGTCTAGAGGATGCTGTGGGGATGATGTGGCAGGTGGCCGAGATATTCGGAAAACAATTGCTGCTGTTGCGGGGGATCGCCCATCAGGTGGGGAGAATCAGGAATATGTTGAGGAGCGATTTCTTTGCCTCAAGAATAACTACACACAACTAGTTACCAATCTTTCGAGAGAGGTCAATGGCGGGACTGAATATCCCGGCCTTCACATTGCGCGGGCTGAAGATTAGCTCCACGTTGCATAGCAAGAACTTCAAAAGATTTGCTCTATTCATTATGCACGCGCTATGCCGGGAGCGGGAAGGGGAGGTTAGGGACAGTGAAGAGAGCCCTCTGGCGGGCCTACCGACACTAGCCTCCCGATCCGGTTTCATTTTATATGCCCTGTAATAATGACTGTCGGGCCTTTCTGCCGAAAGCTAACTAACTGTATGATGGTTGTATACGGTTTGATCTCGCCTTATTTCCTGTCTTTTGCGGTATATGCATTTTTGTGCTTGGGGATGCTTTTTCTTGTCGCTTCCTCCAGTTGGAAACTCAGTGCAAATGAGGCTGTGTGAGATCTCGCAAGGGGGCCAAGACGAGAGTTTGGGCGAGACATAAAAAATGTGCTATCCGTACTCCCTATAGCTTTGATCATTTCCCGCCCGAATTTTCCTAAAAATACATCGCTCACCTACCTCATTTTCTGCTTTCAATAGTTTCGCTTTCCTTGTCATTATCCTTTCTCTCTCGCTCGTATTGCTGCTTTTACTTTTCTTTCGGGCGAGATGACGGGAGAGGGTAATGACCGGAATAAGTGCGCTGACACATTTGCCGACAACCCATTTCTAAACTAAAACATTTCGGAGGAAGAGTATCATACCACAGACAATCTTTACGTCTCATAGGGTTTCACCACGCGACATCCGTCGGATAGCGAAGCCATTAATGTCTTCTCTCCTGTAGAACACACCATCCCCGTCGAGCATTTCAAAGTTGGACTCTGCCTCCTATTATGGCTCGGGATCCGTCAGGCTCTGCGCTACTTCGGCATAGTTCCCGCACAACTTAACCAAAACTACATAGCCCTGCTAGTCGCATTCGCCTGCTATATACAGTCTGAGAAAATGGAATTCAGCCTCTTAGTCTTCCACAAATTATTTTATTTCCACGCCTAAAAGGATTAGATTGTCTTCTTCTTCGGCAACAATCAAGAGGCAAAAGTGCACGCCAACAAAAACCACCACTAGGCCAAGAAGTTCATCTTCGTCTCTAGCGACTTCGGCAACCTTCCTCTCTCTCCAATTCAGCAAGATGAATCTTCCTACCGCCCTTCCAGTCTCGGCGTCCACGAGTCTAATCTACATAAATTCCTCCTTGGGAAGGATTTCGACGTTATCTTTTTGAGGTGGAACATCGACACTCTCCTTCCGATTCTCGCCGGGGAAGGTAATTTTCGCACTCGCTATTATAAGGTTTGCAGAATTCTTCTGACTTACGATATTTGCGCAGGGGTTAGAGATCTTCTCCTTAATCCTCCATTCGCTGACGGTGTCACTTCCTCATTTGAGCTGGCGCGTGCTGAGTTCGCCGTAGTGGCTTGCAGGAGCTCTTTGGAGCCGTCGCTGGGATCTTGCGGCAAAAAGCGGAAGATCATCGTGTCGGCACCTAGGCAACCTACCAAGAAAGTACAAACATTGGGATAGCCGACATCTACTGAGAAGTCAAAAGATTCCAAGAGGCCAAGAGCCGCCGAGAAAGACATGCTGCCAAGAATCCCAAGACTATCGAGAAGACAAAGCCGCCGAGAAGACAAGGACCGCTGATCTAAGCAAAGGAAAGGAGATTATCATTGAATATCCCAAAAGCGGCGTCGGTGGGGTAGTAAAGATGGCGGGAGATGCCGGCAGGGCCTCGGTACAGGAGGAGCTAGGACCCAGGGACCATAGGAATTTTGGCTTAGGTGAAGAGGTGTTGAATTACAGGGAAGATCCCCAGTTTGTGTCGGATTGAAATGCCTACAGGGCCTCTATCTCAGATGTGCTCCCCTCTTGGCAAGAGGGCGATATAGTCTTGGGCCAGGCCATTGCTCTAGCCTTTGGCATGTTCGGGCGGGACAACGCCGCCTACTATGACAGGGCGCTGACCAAATCACTCGCCTACGAGAGTTCGTGGACCTAATTCCGCACCTTTGAGATCACGCACCTGAGAGTACACCATGGCATCCACCTCGCGCGAGAACTTGCGAATGTTAGCGTAGCGCGATCCTCTCTCTACTCAGATGTATAAAAGTATGTAAATTTAAAAGATAACACGTGTACCTTATGTGAACTTATGAACACCTTCTAATCTCTGCAAAGGAGATATCAAAATCGAGTACCTGAAGTAAACTCGCGAATATCTGTTAATCTCTACAAACCAAGGGTCAAAAGCAAGTAACTTTAAAATATATCGTTGTTGAAACCGAAAATTCGGTCTATGGGGAGTTCGCCCTTGGGGAAGTGGAGATCTCACACTTACTTCTCTCTCGCGAGCCGAAATACTATGAAAAGAGAATAGGGGATAGACCCAATGTGTTGGCGCGGAGGATCCACCACACACCCAGAAGATCTCAGAGCGTTACCCCTCCTTAGATAAATGTCAGGCTAAGGTACCTCAGAAATGGCTAGAAGACTGGGAGACAAGTGAGAATGATTTATGAGTTATTCCTTGGGTTCTATTTATAGCATGTTGAAAATGGCTTGCAAGTTGCCAACCTCCGTTGTTATGAACAGCTATGTGCAAATAACCTGGGCCTACCAACAGCATTACTCCGCTGTTCTAACGGGCTATGGGTAGGCTAGCAGGGGAAAATTGTAAAAACACTTCACAACAGACTGGGTGAGTAGTCCTAAAAATCACCCACTCGCCCACGGAGCCAAGTGCTCGGGGGAACTAGCACTCGCCGCTTCTTCTCGGCCTTTGGCGATTGCAGTCCTGGCTGGCCCTACTCGCCTACTAATTACTGAATTCCTCGATGGTGAGTTCGAGCCGGCATGCTTACCCCAAGCAGGAGTCAAAAGACCAACGGGCGTTGAGTGGAGAAACATAACTCAACACCAAAGCAAAGAGGGCACTGACGGGGGAAAAATTGAAATGATGCCTCATAAAATAGCTGGGTGAGTGGCCCTCTAAAACCTCCACTTGCCCATGGCGGCGAGTACTTGATGGGGCTGGCACTCACTACTTCTTCCTATCCTTTGGCGAGTGCGGGCTTGACCCGCCACACTCGCCCAGTACCTGCCGAGCCCCTGGCGCGAGTGCGAGACTGAATGCCCCACTCGCCATTCATGTGTCCCGCCTCTTGGGGCCGGGGCTGAACTTGGCTGCTTTAGCTCCTGACAATCCCACTCGCCAAATATGGTGTTGTACACAATCCTTGCTTTTTGAGAGCTTCAATAAAGATCAGAAAGAATCATCCAACCTCACATATTGGGTGAGTGGTTAATGATCCCCCCTTAAATCCTCTGTCGTTGTTTTGGACTCTGATCGCGATCTACCTTTCCAAGGAAGCTCTAGACCGCCTCCACGCTATCCAAGATAAAAACAAATTCTTGATGTGATCATTTGCTCCCTCGCTTTCCCAAAAAGCACAGGGGTCATCCCCGAAGATGAAAAAAGCCAAAGCGGTCTGGCTCGACCTAGCCAATGATGAATTGACCTCTCAGAATCCTTTCTCTCCAAAGATATCCTTTGTATTTGCATTCGCTTAGCACTACTTATCCTTTTTATCGCCGAGATAAAATGTTGATTCGTCATATACACTTGCATATCCCGCCAGTGAGAAGGAATTTAATGAGAAGGGTGCTAAACCGGTCTCGCTGAGGAATGGGCACGGTCTGATGGACCGCGAAACCACCTCCCCACTCCGGCTTGATGTTCCCGCACAGGTGAAAAGTAACCCCTCTTCCAACTGTTAGCTTTTGATCCCTTGGTTTAACAATCCTTTTCTTGCAGTCCCCGCTTTCGGAACTTTGGGGACGGGAAACCCGGCGCCGAGATCCCCGTTCGCGGGACTCCTGCGAATCTCTCCATTGTACCTCCCCCTGTGGATCCTACCCCCAGACATTTTGCTGAGCCAGCCATCTATCCGCCAGGCCTATGGAAGAGAAGCATATTCTTAGAAACCACCTTTGAGTGGAGACCTGGAACTTCTCGCCGTCAATCTTCTACCCCAGGTTTTCGCGTAATTTCCAGCGACATTGATGTTGATGAGGAGGAGGTCTCTCCCCTTCCTTCTCTAGATTCTATTGCCAAATACCTGGGCAGTGCAGTGGAAGTTGTGGGGATGAAGTGGCGGGTGGCCGAGATATTCCAAAAACAATCACCGGTGCTACGCAGGATCGCCCATCAGGTGCGAGAGAATCAGGAATCTGCTGAGGAGCGACATCTTAGCCTGGAGAATAGCTACACAAAACTAGTTACCAATCTGTCAGGAGAGTTTAGTGGCGGGACTGAATATCCCTTCTTGCACATCGCGCGGGCCGAATACCAGCTCCACCTTGCGTAGTAAGAACTTTAGAGGATTCGCTCTCTTCATTATGCACGCGTTGTGCCGGGAGTGGGAAGGGGAGGTCGGGGAAGGTGAAGATGGTCGTCTGATGGGCCTACCGGCACTCGCCTCCTGCTCCGGTTTCATTTTATATGTCCTGTAATAATGTTTATCGGGCCTTTTTGCCGAATATTGACAATATGACGGTTGTATTCAGTTTGATCTCGCCATTTTTCCTGTCTTTTACAGTATATGCATTTCTGTGCTTGGGGATGCTTATGCTTGTCGCTTCCTCCGCTTGGAAACTTGGCGCGAATGAGGCAGCATGAGATCTCGATAGGGGGCAAAGATGGGATAGGGGCGAGACCTAAAATTGTGCTATCCGCAATCCTTAGAGCCTTGATCATTTCACGCCCGAATTTTCCTATAAATACGTCGCTCACCTACTGCATTTACCGCTATTAATAGTTTTGCTTTCCGTGTAATTTTCCTTTCTCTCGCGCTCGTCCTGCTGCTTTTACTTTTCTTTCAGGCGAGATGTCGGGAGAGGGTGATAATCAAAACAAGTGCGCTGCTGCATTCGCCGACTACCCGTTTGTAAACTGTAACATGTTAGAGGAAGAGTAGCATTCCATATTCAATCTTTACGTCTCGCCACATTTCATCGCGCGACATCAGTAGGATACCGAATCCATTAACCACTTCTCTCCTATATAACTTGCCATCCCCATTGAGCATTTCGAAGTTGGACTCTGCCTCCCGTTATGGCCCGAGATCCATCAGGCTCTGCGCTACTTTGACATAGTTCCCGTACAGCTCAACCATAACTCCATGGCCCTTCTAGTCGCATTTGCCTGCTATATGCAGTCTGAGCGAATGGAATTCAGCCTCTCGGTCTTCTGCAAATAATTTTATTTCCGTGCCAAAAAGGACTGGATTGCCTTCTATTCCGGAAACAATCTTAAGGCAAAAGGTTTCGCCAACAAAAATCACTACTGGGCCAAGAGGTTCATCTTCGTCTCTAGCGACTTCAGCAACCTCGCTCTCTCGCCAATCCAGCAAGAGGAATCTACCTACCGCCCTCCCAGTATCGGCGGCCACGAGTCCAATCTCCATCAATTCCTCTTTAGGAAGGATTTCGACGTTATCTTTCTGAGGAGGAACGTCGACAATCTTCTTTTGGTTCTCGCAGGGGAAGATAATTCTTGCACTCCCTATTTTAAGGTACGGAGAATTCTTCTGACTTACTATATTCCTCCATTCGACGATGGCATCGCACCCTCATCTGAGCTAACTAATGTTGAGGTCGCTGCAGCGGCTGGTATTAGCTCTTCGGAGCCGTCGTCGGGATATAGTGGAAAAAAGTGGAAGCTCGTTGTGTCGGAACCTCTGCATCCTACCTATAAAGTCCCAAAATCGGGCCAGCCAACAACCACTGAGAAGTCGAAATATGCCGATAGGCCAAGAGCTGTCGAGAAAGCACAAGCCTCCGAGAAGCCCAAGACTACCGAGAAGCCAAAGGCCGCCGAGAAGCCAAGAGCCGATTATCTCGGCAAAGGGCAGGGGAACATCATTGAATCTCTAGAAAGCAGCGTCGGCAACATAGTGAAGAGGGCGGGAGAGGCCGGCAGGACTTCGACACAGGGGGAGCTTGGACCTAGGGACCATAGGAATTTTGGCCTAGGTGATGAGGTGCTGATCGACAGGGAAGAGCCCCTGTTGGTGTGGGATTAAAATGCCAATAGGGCCTCTATCTTAATTGTGCTACCCTCTTGGCAAGTGGGCGACACAGTCTGGGGTCATGCCAATGCTCTAGAATTTGGACTATACGAGCAGGATACCGCATCCTACTATGATAGGGCACTGACCAAATCACTCGCCTATGAGAGCTCCGACCAAATTCCACGCCCTCTATATCACGCACATGACAACGTGTTGCAGCATCCGCCTCGCGAGATAACTTGCGGATGTTGGAGAGGCGCGATCCACTCTCTGCTTAGATATAGAACTGCTGAAGGAGGAGCTCGCAACCTCCAAGAAGGATCTCGCCCTGTGAGGGGCGGGAGTGGTAAGTTCTTACTCACTTGTATATTCGCCATATCAATTACTCTCGCCCTTATCCCTGGTCATTTGTAGGATGTCGCGACAGTCACCAAGAAGGACGTGGGAATAACCCACCTAGAGGACAAGAACGGGCGTATAAGGGCCCAGAATAAGCAGTGGATCGACTCGTTTCTCCCTCCTCGCCCGGGCGAGAAGGATTCCTCGTTGTATACTCAACACGAGATTGACTAAATGATGCGGCACCATGGTATCATGGTGGATAGGCACCGGCTCCAGATGATGTAATAGGCTAGATTCCTCAACAACGACAGCGAGAATGTGACGGCCGAGATCTTATTGCCGGAACTCTTCCAGCCTGTTCCTGAGCCCGTGCGGAGCGGAGATGAGGATTCTGGCGAGAGAAAGAGCTTGACCTCGCCGCTTTGAGGATCTCACCCCCCCCCTCTTTTTTGCTCTCGCTTGTATATTTTCTTTCGGGCCTTGTTCCCCTTTTGACAATGTAAAAACATTTAGATAAATTAAATACATTATTATAAAAAACTCACCTCTTTTTTTCTCTTCCCGATGCCGAGTGACACGGTACCTTGAAATGTATTTGATTCGCGCTCTTGCTTAGCTCAGGGCCGAAACATCTCGTTACACCTTAGGCCGACTTTTCGCATAGTATTAGACTTCACACCGATCCCCCCTTAGAGATCATGCGCGTGCAAATTCCTAGGCCTGCGAGAGCGAGCTCTCGACACTCGCATTGTTTACCCTTTTTAAGCTGGCGAGACCCCGTTACTAGGCGAGATCTTCCCGAGGACTTGCCTTTTTTTAAAATAAAGCCTTAGTATGTGGACCTGTTGTGTTGATAGGACTAGTTGAGGACTTGTTCTAGAATTTTATCCACAGAAGACCTCTACCATGCCTGCTGGATGAGAATCTCGACAGCCAAAGCAATTACAAATAACCTAGGAACAAGGGTCTTACTTTCCTTTATCCAACTTTCGGGTGCTACCACCGACCCAATTAGCTAGGTGAGAGCCTAATGGCTAGTGTTGCGCTTTCACTGTGCTCAGCCCTCCAGGGTCATAACGATGCTACTCGAGGATTGCGGCCATGTAAGCAAGGTGGAATACTGATAGCGGGAGCGTCTCGGGACGAAACCCTCGAGTGAGAAAAACATTCCTTTATCCAACTTCTGGGTGCTAACACCTGGCCAATCAGTTAGGTGAGATCATGACGGCTGGTGTTAAGCTTTCAGCGTGATCAGTCTTCTAGGGTCTTAACGACATCACTCGAGGATCCCGGCCTTGCCAGCTAGGTGGAATCATGGCAGCGGGAGCATCTCGGGACCTAACCCCAGAGCCAGAAAAACTTTCCTTAATCAAACATCCGGGAGCTACAACCGGCCCAATCAGCTAGGTGAGAGCCTGACGGGTGGTGTTGATTTTTTAACGGGCTCAGCCCTCTAGGGTCATAATGAAGTCACTAGAGGATCCCGACCCTATCTGCTAGGTGGAAGCCTGGGAGTTAAAGCATCTCAGGACCTAACCCTAGAGCAAGAAACACTTACCTTTATCCAACTTTCGGGTGCTACCATCGGACCAATCAGCTATGTGAGAGCTGAACGGCTGGTGTTGATCTTTCACCGGGCTCAGCCCTCTAGGGTCATAATGACATCACTCGAGGATCCCGGCCTTGCCAACTAGGTGGAAGCCTGGCAGTGGGAGCATTTCAGAACCTAACCCCAGAGCGAGAAAAACTTTCCTTTATCTAACTTTCGGCTGTTACCACCAGCCCAATCAGCTAGGTGAGAGCCTGACTGCTGGTGTTGAGGTTTCACAGGGCTCAGCCCTACTGGATTATAATGATGTCACTCGATGATCCCGGCCCTGCCACCTAGGTGGAAGCCTGGCAAAGGGGGCATCTCGGGACCTAACCTTAGAGCGAAAAAACTTTCCTTTATGAAACTTCAGGGTGCTACAACCAGCCCAATCAGCTAGGTGAGAGCCTGGCGGCTAGTATTGAGCTTTCACTGGACACAGCCATCCAGGGTTATAGCGACGTCACTTGAGGATCCTGGCCCTGTCAGCTAGGTTGAAGCCTTACAGCAAGAGCATCTCGGGACCTAACCCCAAAGAGAGAAAAACTTTCCTTTATCCAACTTCCGGGTGATACCACCGACCCAATCAGCTAGGTGAAAGCCTGACGGCTGGTGTTGACCTTTCACCAGACATAACCCTCCAGGTTCATAATGACATTACTCAAGGATCCCAGCACTGCCACCTAGGTGGAAGCCTGGCAGCCGTAGCATCTTGGGACCTAACACTAGATAGAGAAAAACTTTCCTTTATCCAACTTCTGGGTGCTACCACCAGCCGAATAAGCTAGGTGACAGCCTGAAGGCTTGTGTTAAGCTTTCACCAGGCTCAGCCTTCCGTGGTCATAACGACGTCACTCGAGGATTTAAACCCTTCCAGCTAGGTTGAAGCCTTGCAGCGGGAGAATCTCGGGACCTAACCCCAAAGCGAGAAAAACTTTCCTTTATAAAACTTCTGTGTGCTACCACCACCCCAATCAGTTAGGTGAAATCTAATGGCTTGTGTTGAGCATTCACCGGGCTTACCCCTCCCGGGTCATAACGACGTCAGTCGAGGATCCCGACCCTGCCATCTATGAGGAAGCCTGGCAGCGAAAGCATCTCGGGACCTAAACCTAGAGCGAGAAAAACATTCCTTTATCCAACCTGCGAGTATTAGCCCAGGTGAGGTGGAAACCTTGCAATTGGGGCATTTCAAGACATAGCTCGTTAAACGATATTTGCCACAAACTTGGTCTGTGAAAAAGTTACAACATTAAAGGATTTTGTATTCATTACAGGAATAGACATACATATTTTCATTGGTAGAAATGCTTCAGTTCATCGCCACTCAAGGTGTGACTTAGGGTCTCGACCTCCGCATTTCGGAGACGATATCCTCATTATCTCAGTGCCTCCCCAATAATGTACGGGCCTACCCAGTTGGGTTTGAGCTTTCCCTTTGCGGATGACCTTCTCGCCGCATACACTTTCTTTATGACAAGATCTCCCTCCGCGAACTGCTTGTCCCAGACGTGCTTATTGAATTACATAGCCATTCTTCTTTTCACTTCCTCCTCATGGATGGCGGAGAGGTCACGTAGCTCCTCCACCATGTCAAGGGAGATTCGTAGCCCCTACTCATTTTAAGCCTGCCATTCTTCCCTGCCTGCCTCTTCCTTAACCACCCAAGGCATCCAGACCTCAAACTCAATTTGAAGCACTGCCTCGTATCCAAGGGAGAGCTTGAAGAGGGTCTCCACCGTGGCTGTGTTGGGAGTAATTCTCATGGCCTAGAGAACCGAAGGAAGGTTCTCCACCCAGCTACCCTTCAAGTTCTCTACTTTCTTCTTTACGAGATTTATGATGAACTTGTTTTCCGCCTCTGCCTGCCCGTTGCTCCTTGGGTGATGGACCGAAGCGAATCTGAGGTCAACACCGAGCTGCTCGCAGAAGTTGATGAATTCAGCACTGGCAAACTGAGGCCCCTTATCCATGATAATGGCCCGCGGCAACCTATGCCGGCAAATGATCTCCCCCCAAATAATGTTCCTTATTACTTGGGAGGTCACCTTAGCCAGCGCCTTATTTCCAACTACTAAGAGAAATAGTCTATCATGACAAGTAAGAATCTCCTATGCCTGCTGGCCTAGGGAAAAGGCCCTACCAAGTCCATTCCCCAAATGACGAAGGTCAAGGGGGCCGTGATTCTCCTGAGGCATTAGGCCAATTATAACTTGAGGGGGAAAATAACTCGCACTTGTGAAACTTCTTTATAAACTTCATCGCATCGTGGCCCATGGTAGGCCAAAAATACCCTTGCCTGACAAACCTTCCTTCTAAGGTCTGACTCCAAGAGTGACTCCCACACTCCCCAGAGTGGACCTCCTCCAATATCCTCTAGACATCCCTCTCGGCCACGCAACGTGCCAACATCCCCTAGAGGGTCTTTCGATACAGCATCCCATCGCGGATGAGATAGTATGCCGACTTATACTTGAATTTCTTTTTATCCATCCCTTTCGAATACTAACCTGTAGAAAGAAAAGAAAGGTTACGAATGGGTCCATCCACGAAGGGAGTTGGTCCACCTCAATCAGCACTCCCTCTTCAAGCGGAATAGGATAGTAATGGTACCCCCCACCCGGGGACACTGTTTTGCTAGTTGGTCGACCTTTTTGTTCTCTTCCCTGGGCACGTGTCGGACGGAGAAGGTCTAGAAGGTGTTGATGACCCCCTTCATCTTCGTTAAGTATAACTGAAGGATAGGATCCCTTTCCTCAAACTCCCCATTGATCTAAGAATCCACCACCATGGAGTCAGTGAGGACCTCCACATCACGCACTCATAACTCCTTGGCTAGGCAGAGCCCTGCGATCACCGCCTCATACTCAGCCTTATTGTTTGTAATAGAAAATAGATAACAATTGTTTGTTCTATCTTTGTCCCTTGCCGGCTTTCCAAAATCACCCCCACCCCCATGGAATGCTTACTTAAGGCACCATTCACAATCACCTTCCAAGAAACCAGGCGGGTGAGTTATTCCTTCGCCACCTCGACCATATAGTGAGCCAGGATGTTGCTTGGGCCTTGATCGAGAGACGGGGAACAAAGGAGATATCAAACACACTTAGCTCCACCGACAACTTAGCTAACCTGCACGAATGCTCCACCCCCTTAAAGATGTTACGGAGGGGGTTGTTAGTCACCACTCGAATTGAGTATGCTTTGAAATAGGGTCGGAGCCTTCGAGCCGAGATGACTATGGAAAAGGCTAGCTTTTCCAAGATGGGGTATCAAAGCTCCGCCTTCCTCAAGAAACGACTAAAATAGTATATGGGGAGTTGCTTTTTCCCCACTTCCCGAACCAGGACGGATCTCAAGGCATCCGCTCCGATCCAAAGATACAAAGACAGGTCATCCTTGTCACAACCCATATTTTCACCGCATATAAAAACATATCAGAGTAAGGGAAAATGCGTGTCATTATGCCACGCCAGCAGGGGATAACAGCGGACGCTAAGGCAGACACCTACTTAATCATGAAGAAAAATTATTTAAGTTATTTTTTTGTAAAAAATTAGTTACATGCAATAGTTAGTCATATCCCTCAGCTTAATGGCTCATTTAGTCCACAAATCAAAATATAGTTATACGCTGCAGAAAAATACTTATTTAGATTGACTCCAATATCCTACATGAGTATAAACGCCACCAAAAGACAACTCATGTTATGCAAGACTCTAAATTTATAATAGTAGTAAGGATAGCTTTTACGGTCGCTAAATATAACAAGTTAGAGTTTTTTAAATTATGCAGTGCATGAAGTAGTAGTTATAGATTTTATGTTTTAAAATACCTAACATGCATTTCTAGCATAAATCCTCCCAGAGAGCAAGTAATCCACATCCACATAGAGAGAAATAAGCAGCTAGCAAGTATCAAACAAATAACCAAATTGTGGGCGCCAACAACTGACACGAACCCCCTTATAGTAATGTAAGTCTGAACCAGGAACTAAATAAACAAAAGTCTACCTCGTTGATACGAGGAAACAACCACGACCAACACTGCCGCTTAGAAACACCAAAACTAGCTCTGCTACCTGCTACTGCACTATACCTGGGGCATTCCGAAGACAGAGCACCTTAGTAAGAAAGTACAAATGGCGGAAGAAAAAAATATACCAAAATAAACAAAGATAAAGGGGTACCAACCCAAGACCAACAGTACTGAAATAAAATCCGAATAGGAAAAGAAAGAAATACATACGTTAATCGTGACGTACTCCAACAAATACACAAGATTTCCCAAGGAAAAAAGGGATCAAAATTAAGTAAAAACATAAGGAAGAAATTTAACTACTTTTACTAAGCACCTGTGGTCGACTCTACCCCAAAACATAGGCGAGGTGGTCAATCAACTGGACACACCCCTCACAAATAATTTGTCCGCTTAACTGTGAGGGAGTCTCATACTCTCCACCATACACCGCATATGCCCAAAAACCCGATAGACTTCCATAAGGTACAATAAAGGAGTCAGACAACATGGAGGTGATTTTATCCACTACCTCCCGCAATTTTAGAAATCCAAAGAAACTACAACACATATATATCTCGAGATTTGGCTCATCGGATTCTACTCTATATTACTAGATACATGACATGGTTGATCAACCCTTAAGAATGATTTACAGTCCTCAATAACTCTAATCCGTTCAATAACAGAATTTAAGGCGTTTAAAGCCATCAATAAGACACTTCAAGAATGATCAAACATAACCGGACAAAAATCGAGTTCACCATGACAAAATGTTACAACCTCATGTGATCATTGAGAAGGTTAATCATAACTATAATTTGGAAGAATAAGCATAGAAAATTTTAAGGAATATGAAAACATAGCCATTACCATCAAAACAGACAAGGAGAAATGAGGGGAAACAACCACTTGCCTTGATTTTTCCGGAAAAGTCCTCTGAATCACTCCACATTGTAAATCTGGGCAAAAGAACACGGGAGAAGTTGAAAACTAAACAAAAATTACCGAAAAGGGGGACAAAAACCCTAACAAGAAAAATAAAGGAAATGGGAAAAATTTACCATGATAGCGTAGCTCTAGGGGAGAGCTTTCTAGATCTATTTTCGGATGAAGATTTCGAGCACCGGAGCACCGTCGGCGACCACCGGAAGGTTCACGAAGTATTTTTTCTCTCACGCTAACGCCGCTCTGGTTCGGGAGGAAAAAATCGGAGAAGATGAAGTTCTGTTTAAACCTAGGTCCAAGAATATATATATATATATATATATATATAAGTACATATAAATTTTTTTATCTAAATACAAGAAAAACGTGTGATTTATGAGTTGCTACGGGGAAACAAAAAATAGTGATCTAAGATGGCTCCAAATCAAAGAGTTCCCAACATTAAAGTTGTATATCTCAATGGTACGAACAAATTTCATGTTGACGATTTTTTTGTACGGCATCGTTTTGACCCTCAAAACGGTGTCCGAACACAGACGGTACAGAACCACTCGAGAGGAAATAGACCTACTCGAGAGGGAGAGGTTGGCTCTCTAGAATGACATTGGTTCTCGAGAACAAAAGCTATGGTTCTCGATAGGAACATATTTTCTCGAGATGGGGAGGCTAAGGCTCTCGAGAACAACATTGGTTCTTGAAAATAAAGGCTTAGGACTTGAGAGATCAATCAAACAGACTACCTATAAGCAGTATCGAGAGAATAAAAAATAGAGGTCTAATATGGCTCCAAATCATATAGTGCCCAACATGAAAGTTGTAGATCTCATTGAAACGAACAATTTTAAGGTTGACTATTTTTCCATACAGTGCCGTTTTGATCCTCAAATATGCGCCCGAACGCAGACTATACAGGACTACTCGAGAAGAAAGGGGCTTCTCGAGAAATAGAGCAAAGTTCTTGAGAGAAACTCATAGTTCTCGAGAGAAAAGTCCTAGTTCTCGAGAAAAAAATAGTAGGACTCAAGAGAATTAAGTATTTCTCGAGAATAAGATCATAATTCTCGAGAATAAACAGTCGTTCTCGAGAACCACAAGGGTTCTCAGGTAGAAATCAATAATGCAGCTTATTTACAAGCAGTTTTGGGTAAATTGATAATAGGAGTCTAAGATGCCTTCAAATCAAAAAGTGGTCAACATGAAAGTTATAGATATCGTCGATACAAACAAATTTTATGTTTACCATTTTTTGATACGGCGCCGTTTTAACACTCTAAACGGCTCTTGAACGCAGGCCGAAATGGACTTCTTGAGAAATAGTAAAGGACTTCTCGAGAACAGCAAAGGACTTCTCGAGAACAGGGTAAGACTTCTCGAGAACTAGGAAAGATTTCTCGAGAAATAATAAAGATTTCTCGAGAACTAGAGAAAACTTCTCGAAAACATTAAGTCGAGACTTCTCGAGAACAACTGGGAGTTCTCGAGAACGAAAGGAGGGATCTCGAGTACAAGCAGGACAAATTGCAGAAGTTCCGATTTGAGTAATATTTTGGAATGAATCGCTGACTCTATGAATTAGCAGCGTAGACCACCTTAGAATCTGACATAGAGTTCTTGAGATATTAAAACACGCGCCGAGACTCCAAAAATGATCTGATTCCGACAAAACTTGACAAGCAAGTCCAAGATTATTTAACTTAAATTTCAAATGCAAAAATTTTCTCAATTACAATAAGAATTCGCCCGACTCGATCACACGGTCACAAAAATGCCTTAACAGCATTGCGCCATCAACTCGACATTAAAAGTAATTCCACGATGTCATAAATATGACGTTTCACATTTAAATAAAATCATCGAACAATCGGGGGCGTTACAGTCACTCCCCATAAAAAGAAGTTTGGTCTCGAAACTTAACAAAATCCAAAACCAAATCAAGACGATAAATCAAACATAACTGCAAACATAACGACATACCCGAAACTAAGAGAAGTAGTGCGGATGAGATTCTCTCATTGCTAATTCAAATTCCCACGTCGCGCTCTGGACGTCTTGATTTCTCCAAAGAATCAAGACCATGGGGATGGTCTTTCTTCGGAACACATGCTCTTAAGAATCAAGAATACGAATAGGTTCTTCCACATCCGTAAGGTTGGGCTAAATCTGGGGCATCGAGTCGAGGACTTGACGATCATTACGAACACACTTCTGCAACTGGCTCACATGGAACACATCTTAGATACTAGGGAAGGTCGCAGGCAAATCCAGCCTATAAGCTGACACTCTGATGCGTCAAGAAACTGGAAAGGTCACACGTATCGGGGGTCTAACTTGTGGTTCATCCAAACCTTTTAACGCTAGACATCAGAGAAACCTTCAGAAAAATAATGTCTCCAACGGTAAACTCCAAATCAACCCTTCGTTGATTGGCATACTTCTCATAGTGCTCTTGAGCCACACGAAGCTTTTCTCGAATATGAGTCACGATGCAATTCATCTCTACAAGGGCTTTCAGACCGAGCAACGGTCTCTCACCAACTTCAGCCCTAAACAATGGAGTTCTACAACTCCTCCCATATAAGGCCTCAAACGGGGCCATATGTAGACTCTCTTGATAACTATTATTATAAGCAAACTCCATTATCCTCATACTCTCATCCCACTCTCCACCGTGGTCCAAAATGTTACATCTAATCATGTCCTCCATGATCTGATTTACTCTTTTTGTTTTCCCATTCATCTGTAGATGGTAGGCGGTGGAATACCTCAAGTCGGTACCCAACCCCTCTTAGAAGCTCTTCCAAATGCGAGACGAAAATTTTGAGTCCCGATCTGATACAATGCTAACTGGCACTCCGTATAACCTGATGACCTCTTCAAGATATAGCTCAGCTATCTTCATCATCGAATACCCAATCTTAAAAAGAACAAAGTGAGCACACTTTGTCAATCTTTCGACTATCACCCGAACAGAGTCATGCCCACGAGGAGATTTTTTTAGACCTGTGAAAAAATCCGTCTAAATACTCTCCCATTTCCAACTTAGAATATCAAGCGGTGACAATTTACTACTAGGCCTTGTTTGATCAGCCTTGACACACTGGCACGTATAACATTCCGTCACAAACTTTGCGATATCTCTCTTCATCCCTTACCACCAAACAATTTGTTTTAGATCCTTATACATCTTAGTGGAACCAGTGTGATAGACTATACTGGAACTATGAGCTTCAACACAAATCTTAGCTCGAACATCGCCAAAGGCGAGGACGCAAAATCCACCCCGATACCTCATGGTATCCAACTCATCCAAGGAGAAATCCGGTAGCTCTCCCTTCACAGTACTATTTCGGAGGTGCAACAAATCAGGATCATCCATCTGGTGTGCTTGAGTAAGGGAAATCAAAGAAGGTTCTTGCGCTTCCAAACTAGCAGGCACAGCGCGACTCCTAACCTCAATATCCATCAGAAGAATTTTTCTACTAAAGACTGTACCGATAGATTAAAAATTTTAGCGGTCTTTCTACTCCAAGCATCAGCGACTACATTAGACATTCCTGGATGACAAAGAATTTCCACTTCATAATCCACCACATATTCTATCCACCGACATTGGCGTAGATTTAGTTCGTTCTGAGTGAAGACGTACTTCAAACTCTTATGGTACATATAGATCTTGCACAGCGTGCCATATAATATGTGTCGCCATAGCTTCATCGCATAAATTACGGCAGCAAACTCCAAATCGTGCATAGGATAATTTCTCTCGTGAGTCTTTAGTTGCCTCGATCCATATGCGATCACCTTACCATCTTGCATTAAAACACAACCAAGTCTGATGTGTGATGCATCGATATACACAGCATACTCAAATCCTTCAGTAGGTAAGGTTAAAATTTGGTCAGTACACAGTCTCTTCTTCAACTCTTGGAAAGCCTCTTCACATTTACCACTCCAAATGAATGCAATGTTCTTATGAGTAAGTCTATTTAGAGGAGCGGACAACACCGAAAATCCTTCCACAAATCCTCTATAATAGCAAGCCAGGCCTAAGAAGCTCCTAATCTCCTTAGTTGTAGAAGGTCTCTCCCATTCCATCACAGCAGAAATCTTGGTCGGGTCTACGAAAATACCGTCCTTGCTTACCACATGACCTAGAAAGGACACCTGAGGTATCCAGAACTCACATTTACTCAACTTCCCATATAGCTTATGGTCCCTCAGGGTCGACAAAACAAAATGCAAATGCTGAGTATGCTCCTCAACATTTCGGGAATATACCAAGACTTCATCTATGAAAATAATAACAAATCGGTACAAGAAGTCCTTAAACACCCTATTCATCAAATCCATGAAAGTAGAGGGTGCATTGGTTAAACCGAAAGACATCACCAAAAACTCTTAATGTCCATGCCGCGAACGGAAAGATGTTCGAGGAATATCTGCCTCACGAATCCTTAACTGATTGTAGCCTGAGCGAAGATCGATCTTTGAAAATACCGAGCTACCATGCAACTAATCGAACATATCATCAATCCTTGGAAGGGGATATATATTCTTAACGGTCACCTTATTCAATTCCCTATAATCGATGCAAAACCTCATCGATCCATCCTTCTTCTTTACGAACAAAATCGGAGAACCCCACGGAGAAGAACTAGTTCTAATAAAACCACACCTCAGTCCCTCGTCGAGTTGAGTACGCAACTCATCCAACTCACACGGAACCATACAGTACGGTTCCTTGGCAATAGGACGAGTACCTGGCTCGAGGTCTATCACAAAGTCTATCTCCCATTCAGGAGGAAGTCCTTGAAGACTATCAGGAAAGACATCTGGAAACTCTCGCACCACCGAGACATCCAAAAGACGTGGTGTAACAAAAGCTGTTTGTAGAGTAGAAGTAGAAACTAAAAACGCCTCGCAACGAGACTCTATAGCACGACAAGCACGTACCACAGAAACGACAGGGGAAACTCTATCCTGAAATCCATAGACGCTCATAGGTTGGCCGTCATCCCTCTTGAAATCCAATCGCTTAGCCTTGCACTGGATGACCACATCATACTTGGACAGCCAGTCCATGCCAAAAATAATGTCAAAGTTAGCCAGATCTAAATTCATCAAATCAGCGAAGGCCAAAAAATTGCCAAGATAAATAGGGCATCTCAGAACTCCTTGGCTAGATATCACCGAATCACCGGATGGAAGCTTTACATTGAAGGATTCTCTTAATTGATTCACATTCAGGCGATGTTTATCAACAAATCTCCTGGCCACAAAGGAATGGGTGGCACCTGAATCGAGAAGAACTCGCGCCCACTTATTCCGCACCTTAAACTCCCCTAAAACCGTAACATACATAACTAAACGAACGACAACTAGGGCAACAACGATAAATAATAAGGATATTTTAAACTTGGTTAACCTGATATCACTTGCGTAGAGGTTTGAGCTTCCTCGCTAGTCATCACGTTCAGCTTTCCTTTTCCTTTATCAAGGGTTAGTGGTGGCGGTAGAGGTCGAAGCGGGGCAGGCTGCAGTGGGGATTGAGCCTGGGGGCACAAAGATTTCTGGTGTCCCTTCTGCCCTCACTGGAAGCATGTCCTTACCTTCATCCAGCAATGACTCACATTATGACCCTTCCTTGCACATAAGAAGCACACAGGATCTCCCTTGGGTGTACCTTGAAAGGCATGCACCTGCTGTTGCTTCAGGGTGGTAGTCCTCTTGAAACACCTCTCGTAAGGGTGGACAGGATGACAACAGAAGCTACAAACTTCCTTACTTTTCTTTTTCAAAGAAGGGCTAGACGCCTTATAGCTACCATCCTCAACACCTTTCCTTTTCCCTTTTCTTGCTGCAGCACCACGATTCTTAGCATTTTCAATCGCCTCCAATTTCAAAGCGCCTTCCACTGCTTCAGCATAACTTTCAACTCGGAAAGCGAATGCCAACTGCTGGACATCACTTCTTAATCCTCACAAGA
Organism: Platanthera zijinensis; assembly: GCA_039513925.1. Taxonomy (NCBI): domain Eukaryota; kingdom Viridiplantae; phylum Streptophyta; class Magnoliopsida; order Asparagales; family Orchidaceae; genus Platanthera; species Platanthera zijinensis. The sequence goes on from CM077087.1 coordinate 116,996,067, forward strand.
AACGTTTCACTCGACCCTCCTCAGAAGCTACCAAATCAGGAGCAAACCTACTCAGTTTGCTAAACTCAATCTCGTACACGCTCACCGTTAGCTGTCTCTGTTTCAGATGCGGAAAGTTATTCATGAGATGGTCCTGCTCGACCAAGGGTAGAAACTTTTTCAGCAACAACTTCTTAAAAGAGTCCTAGGAGCAGCCTTCCTTCAAACTCTCCTTTTCACGAATCCACCGGCTCTTTGCCAGGCCTTTTATCTGATAGGCTGCAATCATTACCTTCTGGGCTTCTAGAATTCGAGAATACAAAAGCATCTCCTCGATAGAGATGATCCAATCATCTAAAACCATAAAGTTTGCACTCCCGTCGTAGGTGGGAGGTCCCAACCGCTTGAAATGTGAGATGAAATTCATCTCTGGTAGTAGCGTCACCGTGGGCACGAAAGGAGAAGGGGCATCAGGTATGGCTTATCCACGGCAGGATCTTGCACCAAGGGTTATTGCGTGGGAGCGGAAGACAAAAAGGTCTGAATTTGCGATTGCATCGCAACTACTTTCCTTGACAGAGCCTCGTTGCTTTAGCGTAAACTATCGTTTAACGCATCACTCTGCGCACCTGACCACTCACCCTCTGACTGGGGAGTCGACCTCGTCTCAATAAGCTTTGGCGACATTTCTAAAAAGGCAAACGAACAACCCATCAAAATCCTAGATTGCGACTAGGGCAAACAAAACTAGTTCAGACCATACTTAAAAGATAGTTGCTTAAGCTGTCACTTGCTATGGGATTATATGATGATGATATGTCCTACTAAGGATGATATCCTATCATCCTAATGACTCATGTGACTATGATATGAATGCATGTCTACTTTAAACTTATTTAAAATAATTTGTGTACATATGTCATTATGTAAATCTTTAGCTTGGCATGTTGAGCTTTTGTTATGTTATGCTATGTATGCAGTGTTATGCATCCTAAAAAGGCCTTAATGCATGTTATGAGCGGTGTACACATGAAATGTTATGAATCCCATACTACATAACATTGTATGCAACGAAAAAAAGAAAAACGTGCTAATGGGCATTCATGTGGTGAGTTTATGCTTCCCATACTACATAACCCTCAAATGTTACCACCTATGGTGGATCCATATACAAACACATATTATGCATCTCATACTACATAATATACCATGTATACTTCTAGTCATTCTTATGAGTGTAGTGTTCATGCTTAAGCCAAGACATACTGATGACACATCAGTGTGTGTATGATATGACACTAAACAACTAACACTAACAAGGGAAGGTTGCCCGACCAATTGTCAAGCAACCTCCCTCTGATACCAACTGTCACAACTCGCATTTTCATCGCTTATAAAAACATATCAGAGTAATGGAAAACGCGCTTCATGATGCCACATCAGCAGAGAATAACTGCGGATGCTCTGGCAGACACCTACTTAATCATGAAGAAAAATTGTTTAAGTTATTTTTAAGGAAAAAATTAGTTAAGTGCAATAACTAGCCGTATCCCTCGACTTAATTGCTCATTTATTATACGAATCAAAATATTGTTATACGCTGCGGAAAAATACTTATTTAGATTGACTCCAACATCATACATGAGTATAAACATCCCCGTAGGACAACTCATGCTATGCAAGACTCTAAATTTATAATAGTAGTAAGGATAGCTTTTACGGTCGCTAAATATAACAAGTTAGAGTTTTTTAAATTATGCTGTGCATGAATTAGTAGGAATAGGTTTTATTCTAAAAAATACCTAACATGCATTCCTAGCATAAATCCTCCAAAAAGAAAGTAATCCACATCCACATAGAGAGAAATAAGGGGCTAACAAGTATCAAAGAAATTACAATCTGTCGGCGCCAACAACTAACACGAACCCACTTACAGTAAAGTAAGTCTGAACCAGTAACTAAATAAACAATAGTCTACCTCGTTAAGACGAGGTAACAACCACGACCAACGCTGCCGCATAGAAACACAAAAACAAGCTCTGCTACCTGCTACTGCTCTGTACCCAGGGCATTCAAAAGACAGAACACCTCAGCAAGAAAGTACAAATGGTGGCAGAAAAAACTAAGCCAAAATAAACAAAGATCAAGGGGTACCAACCCAAGAACAACAGTGCTGAAATAAAGCATCGAACAGGAAAAGAAAGAAATATTTACGTGAATCGCGACGTACTCCAACAAATACAACAGATTTCCCAACGCAAAGAGGGAACAAAATTAAGTAAAAACATAAGGAAGAAATTTAACTACCTTTACTAAGCACCTGTAGTCGACTCTACCCCAAAAACACGGGCGAGGTGGTCACTCAACTGGACACACCCCTCATGAATAATTTATCCTCCTAACTGTGAGGGAGTCTCATACTCTCCAACATACAATGCAGATGCCCAAAAACACGATAGAGTTCCATAAGGTACAATAATGGAGCCAGACAATGCGGAGGTGGTTTTATCCACTAACTCCTGCAATTTTAGAAATCCAAAGAAACCACAACACATATATATCATGAGATTTAGCTCGTCGAATTCTACTTGACATTACTAGATACATGACATGGTTGATCAACCCTTAAGAACGATTTACAATCCTAAATAACTCTAATCCGTTCAATAACGGAATCTAAGGCGTTTAAAGCAATCAATAAGACACTTCAAGAATGATCAAACATAACTGGACCTAAATTGAGTTCACCATGACAAAACGTTACAACCTCATGTGATCATTTAGAGGTTAATCATAACTAAAATTTGGAAGAATAAGCGTAGAAAATTTTAAGGAACATGAAAACATAGTTGTTACCATCAAATCAGACAAGGAGAAATGAGGGGAAACCACCACTTGCCTTTGTTTTACCGGAAAAATCCTCTGAATTACTCCACGTTGTAGATCGGGGCAAAAGAACACGAGAGGAGTTGAAATCTAAACAAAAATGGCCAAAAAGGGGGTTAGGGCCGAAAAACCCTAACGAGAAAACTCAAGGAAAGGGGAAAAATTTACCATGATAGTGTAGCTCTCGGTGAGAGCTTTCCGTATCAATATTCGGATGAAGATTTCGAGCACCGGAGCACCGTCGGCGACCATAAAAAGGTTCATGAAGTATTTTCTCTCTCATGCTCACGCCGCTCTGGTTCGGGAGGAAAAAGAATCGTAGAAGATGATGTTTTTTTCAAACCTAAGTTCAAGAATATATATATATATATATGTAAAAGTACTTATAAAATTATTTGTCTAAATACAAGAAAACGTGTTATTTATGAGTGGCAACGGGGAAACAGAAAATAATGATCTAAGATGGCTCAAAATCGAAAAGTGCCCATCATGAAAGTTGTATATCTCGTCGAGACGAACAAATTTCATGTTGACCATTTATTTGTACAACGTTGTTTTAACCCTTAAAACGTTGTCCGAACAAAGACGGTACCGAAACACTCGAGAGGAAGGAGACCTACTCGAGAGGGAGAGGTTGGCTCTCGAGAATGACATTGGTTCTCGAGAACAAAAGCTATGGTTCTCGAGAGGAACATCATTTCTCGAGATGGAGAGACTAAGGCACTCGAGGACAACATTGGTTCTCATGAATAAAGGCTTAGGACTTGAGAGAATTATTCAAACAACCACCTATGAGCAGACTCGGGAGAATCAGAAATAGAGATCTAAGATGGCTCCAAATCAAACGGTGCCCAACATGAAAGTTGTAGCTCTCACCGAAATGAACACATTTTATGTTGACCGTTTTTCCATACAGTGCCGTTTTGACCCTTAAATATGCGCCCAAACGCAGACTATACAGGATTACTCGAGAAGAAAGGGGGCTTCTCGAGAAATAGAGCAAAGTTCTCGAGAGAAACTCATAGTTCTCGGGAGAAACATCATAGTTCTCGAGAAAAAAATAGCAGGACTCAAGAGAATTAAGTATTTCTCGAGAATAAGACCATAATTCTCGAGAATAAATAGTAGTTCTCGAGAAAAACAAGGGTTCTCAGGTAGAAATCAATAATGCAGCTTATTAACGATTAGTTTTGGAAAATATGAAAATAGGAGTCTAAGATGGATTCAAATAAAAAAGTGGTTAACATGAAAGTTGTAGATATCATTGAGACAAACAAATTTCATGTTTATCATTTTTTGATATGATGCTGTATTAACACTCAAAACGGCCCCCGAACACAGGCTAAAACGGACCACTCGAGAATAGCAAAGGACTTCTCGAGAACAGCAAAGGACTTCTCGAGAACAACATAGGACTTCTCGAGAACTAGGTCAGACTTCTCGAGAACTAGGATAGATTTCTCGAGAACTAGAGCAGACTTCTCGAAAACATTAAGTCAAGACTTCTCGAGAACAACTAGGAGTTCTCGAGAACGAAAGGGGGGATCTCGAGTACAAGCAGGAAAAATTTCAGAAGTTTCGAATTGACTAATATTTTGGAATGAATCGCTCAATCTACGAATTAGTAGCGTAGGCCACCTTAGAATCCGTCGTACCATTCTCGAGATATTAAATCATGCGCCGAGACTACAAAAAAGCTCGGATTGCGACGAAACTTGACAAGAAAGTCCAAGATTATTTAACTTTAATTTAAAAATTATAAAGTTTTCCCAATTACAACAAGATTTCAGCTGACTCGACCGCACGGTCACGAAAATTTCTTAACAGCATTACGCCGTCAACTCGATGTTAAAAGTAACGCCACGACGTCGTAAATATGACGTTTCCCATTTAAATAAAATCATTGAAAAATCGGAGGTGTTATAGTCTCAATCCTTCGGCCCTTGGAGTAGGGGGGCCTGAGTCAACTGCCTCTTCATGGCCTAAAATGCCTCCTCACATTCCTTGGTACATTCAAATTTTTGGCATCCTCTTAACATTTTGAAGAAGGGAGTGGACTTCTCCCCAGCTAGTGAAATGAAACTGCTCAATCCTGCCAGCTTCCCTGTCAACCGTTGCACCTCTTTAGCGTTCTGAGGCGATCCCAATTCCGTGATCGCCCTCACCTTGCCAGGGTTGGGATCTACACCTACTAGTGTAAGGAGATGGCCTAGAAACTGACCTCTTCTTTCCCCGAAGACACACTTCAGGGGGTTCAGCTGTATCTTATATTTTCGTAATGTAGTAAAGGTTTCTTCTAGGTCCCGGAGGTGAGAGTCCACGTCTCGACTCTGGATCATGAAGTCATCTACATACACCTGTAAGTCTCTTCCCTTCTACTCTCAGAATACCCTATCAATCATATTTTGTCATGTCGCCCCTACATTCTTTAGCAAAAAGTGCATCATTTTATAGCAGTAGCACCTATCCCCCGTGATGAAGGATACATCTTTGATGTCTGGGGGTACAACCTGATCTTGTGGTAACCTAAAAATGAATCTAGAAAACTCATTACAGGAAAACCAACGGCTAAGTCAACCAGCGCGTCGACCCAAGACAAATGATAACAGTCCTTAGGGCATGATTTATTAAGTAAAGAAAAATTGACACACATACGCCACTGACGTCCCCTTTTTTAACCATTAATATATTGGAGACCCATCCAGGGTATTGTATTTCAGATATAAAGCTGGCATTGAGGAGCTTGTCCACTACTTTCCTGATGGGATCGTCCAGCTTGTTCGTGATGGACATATTCTTTTGCTGGATGGGGTGAGCCTTCGGGTCCAGGTTGAGGCGGCGGCATGCGATGTCTGCATCGATCACAGTCATCTCTGCCGCGCACCAGATAAAGTTGTCCACATTCCTCTAGATGCACTAAAGCATCCTGCCCTTGACCTCCAGTGTCATTCCCCGACTGATGCGAACCTTCTCCACCCTGCCTCTATGGGTGAGAACCTCCATCTCCACCACCTCATCTGTAGACTCCGGACGGGACTGCTCCCCAATTCTCCAACATCCTCCCCTCTTGGGGAAAAAACTTCCTCCTCAGCTTCCTCTATGGGCACTACCTCGGCGGCTCCTCGACGTTTTCTGCCACCTCCACCCGGGTGCGGTTCTCCTCCACCTCCATCTTCATTCCTACCTCCTGCTCCGTCTCCTCCATCCTCCGATCCATCTCCTCGGCCCCCTCCTACCAAGATACGGAGCTCACCATAGTGACGTAACACTCCCTCTCCACCTTGGGGTCTCCCCGGACCAAGAATTGGATCCCTTTATCATTGCACTTCAGGAACTGATGGAAGGATGATGGGACGCAATAAAAGGCACTAATGAGAGGCCGCACGAAGATGGCGTTGTAACTGTTGAATGCAAGCACGAAGAGGAATCTGCAGTTTTGGGACTGCCCCCCTGGGTGACATATAGCCCAACTCCTCTTTTAACCTCCTTTCTCTCCCCTAAGAACCCGAACAAAGGTCCATCTAAGGCCAGTACACTCTTAGCCTCCACCTTACTTGCATCAAATGCCTTCTTGAATATGACGTTTACAGAACTCCCATTGTTGATGAGGATCTGGGAGACGGTAATGTTCTTGACGGCTGTTTGGATGACCAGTGCGTTGCAGAAGGGGTCCTCATGTTCTGGCTGGTCCTTCCTCGAGAAGGTGTTCTTTTCCTCCAGCGGTGGGGCCTGGGATGTGGATCCAATGATATGGCAGTACATGTTGTCGAGGCTTTCCCTCTGAGAATCCTCAATCCCCACCCCCAATTGATTACTCTAATCCATCCTCGGGTCCCCATATTACACTGGTCCTTATACCTATCCTCCTCTGCCCGAGGCAATACTTCCTCAATCTGCACTACCTGGCGGTCTTACTGTTGTTGTTGCTCTATATTTCCTATCATCTCGAGGAACTCCGAGCACATGGTCGTAGCATGTCCCTCTTCCTAATGGAAGTCAGAATAGGGTGGATCCACCCTAACTTCTCTTCTCCTCCTCTATTTACCCATCCTCCTCTACATGGCTATTGTCATAGACTGATGCTGATCGGGGAGGGGGTGCCTTTATCCCTACCTCCATCTTGGAGGATGAAACTGACCCTGGCCCCACTGGCGGATGTCTCCTCCATGGAAACCTCTCCACTGGCCCTAATCCTGCCACTCTTGCAGCCTCTAGCCGAGCCAATTGTTCGGCTCCTCACGCCCCTACCTTGGCTGATACTGCTGCACTAGCTACTGTTGTTCCAACTACTGGGGTTCAGCTCTCCTCTCTTCCCGATTACTGCCACCTCTGCGCTTCTCTTCCTCAGTGGCCCACCTGACCTGTTTTCGGGCAAACTACGGGTTCGATGCCTCCCTGTCGACTTCCCTTGCCGTCCTCTCCATCTATTCCTCATAGGAGATAGGCGGCACCCTTTTTCAGCTCCATTCTGAAGAAACCCTGTTGCAGCCCCAGGGTGAAGGCAATCATCAAGGTTTGATCTGGCATGTCCTGCACCTGGGTCACCTCCTTTAGGAACAGGTCGACGTAGCTTCCTAAGGTCTCGTTCACCCTTGCTTGATGTGGAACATTGAATCCCACTCCTTTTTCCTCTTCTTGGAGGTGGTGAACCACAACATGAACCCTCGGCACAGGTCCTCGAAGCAGTAGATGGAGTTGGCTGGTTGTTAGTGGAACCACACCCTCACCTTCTTCTTGATGGTAATGGCGAAGAGCCTGCACTTGAAGGCATCCGACATCTGCCTTATCGACACCACATCTTCGAACCACTGGATGTGCTGAACCGGGTCATCCATCCTGGTGTACTAGGACTTCTCTGGCTCCGTGAACCCCTCTGGAACTGGGTTAGAAGAAACCAACTAGCTAAAGGGGCTGCTCCCCATTCTGGGTGAGTCGGGGGATCTCGCACCCTAATATCGCCGAACCGACCCCCACTCGCTGACTCAGGGAAGAGTACTCGCTCATAATGATCTTGCCTACTACCTTCCTCCACTACCACCTTCCCAGATCGTTGAGCCAGGGCATCCTCTCCTAGAGATGGGGTAGCAACGATTGGTACAGCTAGTCTCAAGCACTTAGTACGCTCGCTGAGTGTGACCCTGACGAGACCGAGCACCTACTGCCTGAATTCCTCAAACATTCCTACTGTTGCAAGAGGGGGAGGGTTGGCTAGTTGGCCCTATCTGAACCTTACCCTTCTCCTCTAGCTATCTAGCTTGCTAAAGATTTTCTGTGCTGACCACGATCCACGCTCACTGCACCAAAAATGTTAAAACTGAAAACTCGGTATCTGTTGAGTTCGCCCTTTGGGAAGGGGTGATTGCACACTTACTTCTCTCTCGCAAGAGGAAAGACAAAGGAAAGAGAACAGGGGACAGACATAAGGGATCGGCGCGGAGGACCCACCACACACCCGGAAGATCTCAGAGCGCTTCACCTCCTTAGCCCAATGTCCGGCTAAGGTACCTCAGAAAGCGCTAGATGACTTGGAGAAAAGTGAACATGCCTTCTGAGGTAGCCCTTTGGTCCTATTTATAGAATTATGAAAATTGAATGCAAGTAGCCAACCTCTGCTATTCTGAACAGCTCTATGCAGCCAAACTGGGTCTCCCATCAGCGTAACTCTGCTATTCTAACTGGTTATGGGCAGGAAAGCGGGGGAAAATGGTAAAAACACATCACAGCAGACTGGGCGACTAGTCCTCAAAAACACCCAATCGCTGGGGCGGCGAGCGCTCGGTGGAGCTTGTACTCGCCGCTTCTTCTCGGCCTTTGGCGAGTGCAGGACCGACTGGCCCTACTTACCTACTACTTGTCAAATGCCTTGAGGGTGAGTTCGAGACGGCCTGCTTACCCCACACGGAAGCCAAAAGACAAAAGTGCATTGAGTTGAGAAACACCACTCAACCCCAAAGCCAGGAGGGCGCTGACGGGGAAAAAATTAAAATGAAGCCTCATAAAATAGCTGGACGAGTTTCTCTCTGATACCTCCACTCGCCCGGGGAGGCGAGTGCTTGATGCGGCTTCCACTCACCACTTCTGCCTGACCATGGGAGAGTGTGGACCTGACCCACCCACTCTCCTGGTACCTGCAGAGCCCATCGGGCGAGTGCGAGCCCGCTTTCCCCACTCACCCTTCATGTGTCCTGCCTCGTGGGTCTTGGGCTAAACTTGGCTGTTTTAGCTCATGTTTATCCCACTCACTAAATATGTGGTTATACAATCACGAGTACCTGATGTTAACTCTCAAAATGTTGGGTTTTGCTATATGATATAACAGTTATGCATAACGGAATAAGGAAATAAGGAAAACCTAAAAGTAAGGTGTGGATATTGCGATGACCATTAATCAAGAAGTAATATTACAATAAATAAATTTATACATTCACGGGATTGAGTCAATACTTAACCTAGGTGCTCTGATTGAATCCAACGAATGGTAATTTCTAGAGTTTCGAGCATAGAATAGTGTCCACACCGTTACAGGTATCCACACAAGCATAGAGAACCCTAGACACTTATCGCACAAGATCTAGGTCGGAATGAGGCTTGCCATCAACATCTCCGCGGAGCGCTAGATCCGTTTAATGAGAGGCAGCAATGACAAAGACGATGCCTTGGAAACACTCTCATGCGACGGCTAGGGACGGCGGATAGTCGGCGATGAAAAGATGCGTTCAGAGGGATCTACAACGACAGTCGTGTAAAAGGAATTGTTCCATAACGAGGAAAAGATGTTGTCGGGTTCGCGATTATAGGTCCTCAATGAATAGTTGCCTGCTCGGTTCAACATTAAAAGGATATTTATACACTGAACCGAACCGGCCAAAGAAAATAAAGTATCGTCGAACCGGACTTAGAAGAAATAAATCGTCTAGACAGAATTCGATGAGTATCAACCAGATATTCGATGAATCGGCAAGTGACCATAACGATACACGACAAATCGTGAAGGGGCTATGACGATACTAGATTAATCTGCAAGATGTCATGACGATACTCGATTAATCGGTGAGAGGTCACGACGATACTTGATGAATCCAGTCCATTCGTCGAAACCCCTTACCCATACAGGAAGAAATTTCCTTGGCTCATGCCGTCTTTATACCGGTCGATCCACATTCACAGTAAAAGTCTTGAAATGAAATTCCACCATGTCCAGATCGTCATAGGCTTTCTCCTTCACTCATATCACATATGAGCAAGGCCAACACAATCCTATCAACCTTTTAAAGAGCTCTTAAGTGCGACCCAATAGGCTCATATGACATTGGAAGTGAGGCCACATTCTTGATCACTTCCAGGTCACCATGGTAGAATCAACACAAACACCTGTTAGTCTTTGTAAAGAAGACAAAAGTTGGTAAATTAAAAATATAACGTGAGTACCAGAAGTGAATTTGCTAACACCTGCTAATCTCTACAAAAGAGAGGTTAAAAGCAGTTAAATTTAAAATATAACACGGGTACTTGAAGTTAACTCGTGAACTCCTGCTATTCTATACAATGGAGAAGTTAAAAGCAGGTAAATTTTAAATATAATGTGAGTACCTGAAGTGAACTTGCGAACACCTTCTAATCTCTCCAAAATAAAGGTCAAAAGCAGATAAATTAAAAATGTAACGCGAGTACCTGTAGTGAATACGCGAACATATGCTAACCTCAGCAAAGGAGAGTTCAAAAGCTGGTAAATTTGTAATATAACACGAGTACCTTAACTTAACTCACAAACACCTGCTAATCTCTATAAAAGAGAAGTAAAAAAGCAAGTAAATTTAAAATATAATGCAAGTAATATAAGTGAACTCGTGAATACCTGCTAACCACTATAAAAGAGATGTCAAAAGTCGGTAAATTTAAAATATAACGCGATTACAGGATGTGAACTCACGAACACTTACTAATCTTTAGAAAGAAGAATTCAAAAGCAGTTGAATTTAAAATGTAATTCGAGTACCTGAAGTGAATTTGCGAACAATTGTTAATCTCAATAAATGAGAGGTCAAAGCCCGCTAAATTTAAAATATAACGTGATTACATGAAGTGAACTCGTGAACACCTGTTAATCTCTGTAAATAAGATGCCAAAAGCAGGTAAATTTAAAATATAACCTGAGTACCCGAAGTAAACTCATGAACTCCTGCAAATCTATGTAAAAGAGAAGTCAAGAGTATGTAAATTTTAAATATAATGATAGTATCTGAAGTGAACTTGTGATTACCTGTAATCTATGCAATAGAGAAGTCCAAAGCAGGTAATTTAAAATAAAATGCCAGTACCTGAAGTGAATCCGCGAACACCTGCTAATCTCTTCGAAAGAGAAGTCAAAAGCAAGTAAATTTAAAATATAATGCCAGTAACTGAAGTGAACTGGTGAAATCTTGCTAATCAATGAAAAGGAGAAGTCAAAAGAAGGTAAATTTAAAATATAATGCAAGAACCTGAAGTGAACTTGTGAACACCTGCTTATCTATCCAAAAGAAAAGGCAAAAGTAGGTAAATTTGAAATATAACGCGAGTACCTAAATTGAACTCGCAAACACCTGCTAATCTCTTTAAAGGAGAAGTCAAAAGCAAATAAATGTAAAATAAAACACCAGTACTTTATTTTAACTCACGAAAACCTGTTAATCTTTATAAATGAGAAGTTAAAAGCAGGTAAATTTAAAATATTATGCGACTACCTAAAGTGAATTTGCGAACACCTTCTAATCTCTAAAAAAGAGAGTTCATAAGAAGGTAAATTTAAAATATAACACGAATACCGAAAGTGAACCTGTGAACTCCTGGTAATCTAGGCAAAGGAGAAGTCAAATACAGGTAAATTTACAATATAATGCGAGTACCTAAAGTGAACTCGCAAATACCTGCTAATCTCTACAAAACAGAAGTCAAAAGTAGGTAAATTTAAATTATAACTCGAGTACCTGAAGTGAACTCGCGAACATCTGCTAATCTCTTCAAAGGAGAAGTCAAAATTTAAAATATAACACAATTACCTAAAGTAAACTCGTGAACACCTCCTAATCCTAATAAAAGAGAAGTCAAAAGCAGGTAATTTAAAATATAACGCGAGTACTAAAAGTGAACTCGTGAATACCTACTAATCTATACAAAAGAGAGTTAAAATGTATGTAAATTTAAAATATAACGCGACTACCTAGAGTGAACTCTCGAACACATACTAATCTGTGGAAAAGAGAATACAATAGCAGGTAAATTTAAAATATACTGCGAGTACCTGTATTGAATTCGCGAACACTTGCTAATCTCTACAAAAGAAAGGTCAAAGGTTATTAAATTTAAAATATAGCGCAAGTACCTGAAGTAAACTCGCGAACACTTGCTAATCTCTGTAAAAGAAAAGTAAAGAGATTATAAATTTAAAAAATAACACGTGTACCTGATGTAAACTCGTGAACACCTTCTACTCTATCTAAAGTAGAAGTCAAAAGCAGGTAAATTTTAAAAATAATGAGAGTATCTGAAGTGAACTTGCAAACACCTATTATCTCTATAAAGGAGAAGTCAAGAGCAGACAAATTTAAAAAAGAATGCAAGTACCTGAAGTTAATTCACGGACACCTGCTAGTCTCTTCAAAAGTGAAGTCAAAAGGAGGTAAATTAAAAAAATAATGCGAGGAACTTAAGTGAACTCGTTAACTCATGCTAATTTATGCAAAGGAGAAGTCAAAAGAAGCAAAATTTAAAATATAATGCGAGTACCTGTAGTGAACTCATTAACACCTTCTCATCTTTCCAAAACAGAAGACAAAACCTGGTAAATTTGAAATATAATGCAAGTACCTGAAGTGAACTCGCAAACACCTGCTAATCTCTTCAAAGAATAAGCCAAAAGCAGGTAAATTTAAAATAAAACACGAGTACCTGAAGTAAACTCGCAAACACCAGCTATTTTGTACAAAAGAGAAGTAAAAAGTAGGTAAATTTAAAATTTAACGCTAGTACCCTGAAGTGAACTCGCAAACACCTGCTAATCTCTACAAAAGAGAGGTCAAAGGCAGGTAAATTTATAACATAACACGAATACCTGAAGTAAACTCGCAAACACCTGCTAATCTCTAAAAGTTAGTGTAAAAAATTATGTAAATTTATAATATAATCCGAGTACCTGAAGTCAATGTTAGAATACCAGCTAATATCTACAAAAGAGATTTCTAAAGAAGTTAAATTGAAAATATAACACAAATACCTTAAGTGAACTCACAAAAATATTCTAATCTCTCAAAAAGAAAGTAAAAGCTGGAAAATTTTAAATATAACACGAGTACCTGAAGTGAACTCGTGAACACCTGCTAATCTCTAAAAAGGAGATGTCAAAAGCTTGTAAATTTAAAATATAACGCAAGTACCACAAGTGAACTCGTGAACACCTGTTAAATGCTGCAAAAGAGAAGTTAAAAGAAAGTAAATTTAAAATATAACTATTATATCTGCAGTGAAATCGTTAACTCCTACTAATCTATGCAAAGGAGAAGTTAAAAGCGGGTAAATTTTAAATATAATGAGAGTATCTGAAGTGAACTCGAGAACACCTGCTAATCGCTACAAAATAGAAGTCAAAAGCAGGTAAATTTAAAATAAAACCCGAGTACCTGAAATGGATTGGTGAAGACATACAAATCACTGCAAAAGAGTAGTTAAAAATAGGTAAATTATAAATATTACACGAGTACCTGAAGTGAACTCGAGAACACTTGCTAATCTCTTTAAAAGAGAAGTCAAAAGATGGTAAATTTAAAATAAAACGTGAGTACCAGAAGTGAACTCACGAACACCAGCTAATCTCAACGAAAGAGAGGTCAAAAGCAGGTAAATTTAAAATATAATGTGAGTACCTGAATTTAACTCGCGAATACCTGCTAATATCTAGAATGAAGATGTCCAAAGAAGGTAAATTTAAAATATTATGCGAGTACCTGAAGTGAACTAGTGAACACTTGCTAATCAATGCAAAAGAGATGTCAAAAGTAGGTAAATTTAAAATAAAATGCGAGTACTTGAGGAGAACTCGTGAACACCTTCTAATCGCCGTAAAGGAAATTTCAAAAGCAAGTAAATTTAAAATATAATGCGAGTACCTGAAGTGAATTCACGAACACTTGCTAATCTCTACAAAGGATAGGATAAAAGCAGTTAAATTTAAAATATAACGCGAGTACCTAAAGTGAATTTCTGAACACCTACTTATCTTTATATAAGAGAGGTCAAAATTAATTTTTTTTAGAATAAAACCTAAGTACCTGAAGTGAACTCGCAAAAACATTCTAATCTCTCCAAAAGGGAAGTCAAAAGAAGGTAAATTTAAAAAATAATTGGAGTAGATGACATGAACTTACGAATACCTGTTAATCTCTACAATAGAGATCTCAAAATCTTGTAAATTTAAAATTTAATATGAGTGCCTGATGTGAACTCGGGAACACCTACTAATCTCTGCAAAGGAGATGTTAAAAGATGTTGAATTTGAACTATAATGCGATTACCTGAAGCTAACTCACGAATACCTGATAATCTTTGGAAAGAAGAAGTCCATAGTATGTAAACTTACAATATAAATCTAGTACCTGAAGTGAACTCGCAAACCTTGCTAATCTCTGGAAAGGAGATGTAAAAAGCATGTAAATTTAATATATAATGCGAGTACCTGAAGTGAACACACAAACTCCTGCTAATCTATTTAAAGGAGAAGTCAAAAGAAGGTATATTTATAATATAGCGCGAGTACCTGAAGTCAACTCGTAAACACTGGCTAATTGATAATATGTTTTGTAGTCTAAACTATTATCGTATTTTTCCAGTGTATATTATACAAATCTTGTATTTTAAGCTTAATTTTTATCTTTCTTATGTTAATTTTATTGCCCCTAACTTTTTCCTCTCTTTTTGCAGCTTTTTTGAAAATAGGTCAAAATTAACCTGACACGCACCATGTCACGCCCTCCCCGGGCGTTAGCTAGGGCGTGTCACCCTTTCCAACAGGATTCCAGAAGCCAGAGGAAAATACCAGGAAAAACGGGTGTCACACTGTAACATCCCATTTCCGGCTAGACCCCTAGGAGTCGGATGGTTGTGGTAGAATCCCAGGGAGCCCAAAACTTGAAATAAATCGACCAAGAAATCAGGTCGCGGGTCGGTCACGCCCGTGACCCGCCATGTCACGCCCGTGACATAGGGCGTGACCATGATCGTCGGTTCCAGGTCGACGGCCGTCGACCCAAAATGGACCCACGGGCCTGTCACGCCCGTGACCCGCCATGTCACGCCCGTGACATAGGGCGTGACACGCTCGACGATCGTCGATTTCAGTTCGACGTCGTCGACCCAGAATTTGGCCACACGGGCCAGTCACGCCCGTGACCCGCCATGTCACGCCCGTGACATAGGGCGTGACCACACTCGACGATTGTCGACCCCAGTTCGACGCTCGTCAACCCGGAATTGTCCACATGGGCCAGTCACGCCCGTGACCCACGATGGCACGCCCGTGACATTGGGCGTGACCACGCTCGACAATCGTCGATCTCAGTTCGACGGTCGTCGACCCAGAATTTGCCACGGACCAGTCACGCCCGTGACCCGGGTGTCACGCCCGTGACCACCCTTCGACGATCGTTGATCTCAGTTCGACGATCGTCGAACCCAGAACCGCTAACCGGGCCTGTCACGCCCGTGACCCATGTGTCACGCCCGTGACCAAGGCCGAAACGACAGCCAGGTTGGAAATTTGGTAACCGACGCCTTAATAAATTTTGGCTGTGGGGATGAAAAATCAAGAGCATTTATGGGTCGTTCCCTACTTTAATTATGTTAATAATTAAGGAAGAAATGGGTCCAATAGGAAACTGCCACCTGGCAAGCACCTCTTCATTTCCAACTTTCCAACTGCCATTCGGCATAACCGAAACGTCATAAGAATATGATTAATGGCCGCCAACGTTTCATCTCCAACGTTTCACCCTTTCCCCTCCCCATTTCCTCATCTATAAAAGATTCCTGAGTGCAAGAGGAAAAGGTTACACTCCCTCAACTGTTCAGACTTCCTCCTTGCTGTTGAAGAATTTCCGGCGACGCCACCACCGCGCAAATGGCTTCCCGACGCTCTGCACGCCTTCAACCCGCGAACAAGGTCCTCCCCTCCCTCTTCTTCTGCGGATAGATCTTAGGAATCGTTAGGAGAGATATCGGGCTCAAAAGAGCCAGATCGGGTGAGCGTAATGGTGGTTTTCCGAAAATATCATGGTGGCGGGTTCGCCGGAAACCGCCTCTCCGGCGGCCGTGCCGCCGCCCGACGTTAGCCCTCGCCTCAACGGAGGTGGTGGTGGTGGTGGCCGGCCAGGGAGATGGCTGGGTGTCCGGGAAATAGCTTGGAAAGGCTACAGGAAAAATTAGGTTTTCAGTCTCTGGTTCGGGCTGTAAAAGAAGATGAACAGTGCCTTTAATTAGATTTTATTTGTAAAATCAATTTCTGAATGAGATTTCTGTCATGTTAAATAATTTGGGAAAAATACTTAGATGCTTCTACAGGAAAAGTGGTCAACATAGAAACTGTAGCCCTTGAAGTCTAGTTTTATTCAAAATTAATTTCATTCAATTTGGATTCCTGGTTAGACCACAGCACCCTTTTTGGTGAGGTCTATCCAGAGGGCTGCCTTGACCTTAGAAAAATTCCCCACTCCAATCCAGTCGTCCAAACGACTTGAAATTCGGGATGTGGTCTAATCTTACATATATCTAGGTGCTATCCAAAAATGAGAATTTTTGGAGAATATTTTTCTATAGTTTTTAGAAAAATTCAATAATCCTAGCCGAATTTAATTAGGTGGTTAAATAATTTCCAAACCCTCCCAAATTTTGGTGAGTGGTCCCTGGGTTCACCATAAGGTTCTGTATAATTTTTCATCTCATTTGGAGATGGTTTGGTTTAGAATTGATCAACCCTAAGTTTTGCCCTAATAAGGGGTCTTAGGTTAAAAGTGCACTTTTGAAGTTTGAGTGGTGAGATCACCTCAACAGAGGCTGAGATTTTTACCACTGGCTAGTAATGTTCTCTAGCACCCCCTCATGGAGTTTGAGGTGGATCGGGGTAAGTTTACCCTAAGGACCAAGGCCAAACCCTAAGGATGGATCTTGGTGGTTTGTGAAGGTCATGTGGTCAAATGACCTTGGATTGACCCGAGGTCGGGTTATGAGAACCATAGGGCTAATATAGTTCTCTGGATGAAATTTTAGTGGATTTGGAGATCGTTGGGATATCTAAAAACCTAACCCTAGTTTAGGGCGCAAAACTTATAGAGATAGGAAATGACACCAAACCACATTGAAAAATGATGAGAATTGGGTAGAGTGGATTATAGGGGTAGTACAAGCTCTGGATATTTTTCTATGAATTTTATGCTCACTATTTTGGGTACTTCTTTAATGAATTGGTAGTTGCATGATTTGCTTAGAAAATTTATTAGAGTGTACAAACTTCCTGGAAAATTGATGAAACTTAGGCAGAGAACCTTTATTATGATTTTAAAACTCTGTGAATTTTTATGGGATTTTTAGAAGCTTAATTCTAGGGCTTGCTTCATTAAGTATTATTTATCATGGATATTGGATTAAATTTATTTTGGTGCTTAGCAAGCTGATAAAATTATGATTCTTTGCACAATGACCTTTTCTGTATCATACTATTAAGCAGTAATGTTTCCATAATTTTATGAAGAGTAATTTCAGTACTTCCTTCTTTACATGAGAATAATGGGATTTTAATGGATAAATTGATTAGAGGCTAAATATCTTTTGTAAAATCCTGCAAATTAGTATTTGATGATACCTTACTGTTATTTAGTGATCACAATTTTTGGGTGGCCATAACTTAAGAATATCATATAGTTCATGTAAAAAAATACCCATGGCCAATCTTTGAGAAAAATAAAATAAATATCAGATTAATTAGGAAAATTATAAATTCCTGGATTTAAGCTAATTAAGTCATGATAGTCCTCCAGTAAATATTGTAGGAGATTTGGAAGATAATTTGGAGTACCTCCCCTTGTGTACCACATATAGCTTAGGATGGTCTGCATTTAGTAAAACCACGGAATTCTGATAATCGAAGGTTGGTAGGGCAAATTTAGAATGAGTTCATTATTAGAAGTCAGGATAAGTAGAATGTGGGACTGGTTAGGATAAGAGAGTACGGGATCGACGAAAGATCGTCCATCCCGGGAGGAAGAGGAAGAGTCTTAATACGCTAGGGTTAGATTCATTATAACATTAAAAGGGGATTGGGTAAAGGGTAGACAACCAATAATAATAAGTGCCTTGCGAAAGGGAACTTCGGGCCGTAATGCACCGTCTTGGTTCCTAGTGCCCCTTGAGAGCCCTTCACGGGGTATACCGGGGCAGTCCTGGGCTAACGTAAACCATAGGAGTAATAAATCAAAAGAGCAACTAGTATAACTAGGATTGCACACACTCACTCCCCGGTAGTTAGGAGAGTAGAATTATAGGATTACTTGCCGTCAGACAGTAGCTCTGAAGGTAGATGCACGGGCAGTACTGTCCGGGGGGCCGCGGGCTCGAGGGTTGGAGTACGGGGAAAGGTGGTGGGTCATCGGTACTAGGCGATCGATCACACCGACAGCGGTACGATGACTCGGAGAAAAGTCTGGAGGGTACATCCAGCAGCAGTACGCGGATACTCTAGGTTGTGTTCTTCTAGGGGCGTACGGAAGGGCTAGGCCTGGTAGTGTGGTTACCCGCCTAGGAGTGGGGGGCCCGACCCACTGTCTCCGTTTGCCACTACGGAGGTTCCTGGGGGTGAAGCTAGCCTCCCGAACAGGGGGAACTAAAGGTCTGTGCGCATAGAGTCGTGTGCGTGGGTTGCACTTGCATGAATCATGGCATAGCATGTTTGCATATAACCGTCACCCCAACGTATAAATCGGTATGGGACTTTTTATACGATGGGAGCCTTGCAGAAGATCCCTTAACTTATAAGTTTGTATGGGCATTCATATAAGTTAAGTTACTTACATACTTACTTACTGTTCTCTAGTTGTTTTTTTGTATAATTGCTTCTTATTAATTGTTCTACCTATTACAACATTTATACTGCTCCCCGATATAACTTGCTAGTTAGGTCCACCGACACTTGCTTGTCTATTCTCCACTTTTGTAGCTTCCCTTTCCTCCTCTCCGCCCGGTGCTTAGGAGCCGTGGTGGGAGGGGTAGGGGATGATAGGGCTTAGTCTTTATGACTAATGGTTTTCGAACCAAACATTACAGGAGCTCCGGATGGGAGACAGGGACCAGCACCAGCGGAGTACGGTGCGCATGGAGGTGGGACAGTCTAGCACCGGTGCACCTGCGACCAGCTCCGGGAGTGATTAGCATTTTCTTAGCTTCCGCGATGAGAGACTTGTAGTGAGGACTCTGATGTACTGGGCTCGAGCCCATTTATCTATTTTCCTGTTGTTATGTACTGATGGACTTGATATGATTCTCTTTTATTTACATGTTTTCTGTGGGCTTGTTTACACTTTTGTATAAATGCTTCTCTCTCTTGTGATCGAAAAGGGCCGGCAGAATTGGCGTTTTGCAGTGGTTGCCTTCCCGAGATGTCGGTGCCACCGCAAAGCGGCAATTCTGGGCTAAGACCCCCGGTGGTTGAAAAAGAAAAAAAAAGGGGGTCTTACAAGTGGTATCAGAGGTAACCTCGATCGAAAGAGAAGTAGTCCACAAAAACCTTGGGCCACCCCCGTGCGAGCTTAGTTTGCGGACAAACTAGCAGCGGAAGCAGTAGTGGGCCCATAAGGGAAATCACATGTGAAAGTCCATTATAACTCTTCTTAAATTCCATTCATTCGCTCTCTAACAAATGGAATTTTTGCTTGTAGCCTGCGACGAACCCTACATCGCAGCAGGGGACACCTCAGGCCCCGGATGTGGTCCTGACTCCGCCAGCACCCGTTCCGTTCCAGCAGACGGAGATGGGGCAAACATTGACGGCCATCCTGGAGGCCTTCAGAGCTCAGCAAGCCCCGGCCCCACAGCCAAACCCCGGGGCCAATTGGATGACGGTCTTCCGAGGACTTTCCCCTCCATCCTACCAGGGGACGGAGTCCGCAGTACGTACGGAGGAGTAGTTGGACACCATTTATGAGATGTTGGCAGGGATTCGATGCCCCACAGAGGAGGCAGTCGCTTTGACAGTCTCCTGCTTAGAGTCACATGGAAAGAGATGGTGGAAATCTCAGCTGGACACCACCTTTGCGGGGATGGACTGTGCGGATATTACCTGGGAGGAGTTCAGAGCAGCGCTCTTGGGACATTTTGTACCTCAGTCGGCGAGAGATGACCTGGAGGATAGATTCCTGCGGTTGAGGCAGGGGAGCAGGACAGTGGTGGAGTACTATCAGGAGTTCACACACCTGGCCCGTTATGCGGATGCTTACCAGTTAGACGATGCTGGCTATGCCCGGAGGTTTTATAAGGGGCTGCAGGATGACATGAGGCAGGCCCTCCTTTTCGTTTCAGAGGGGAGTCTGGCCAGGATTCTGGAGATGGCTAAGAAGAGAGAGGCGGATCAGCTTACAGTGAGGAGCCGGAAGAGACCGGCTGATGATACAGTGATTGGAGGACGTAGAGACCGCCCTCGACGCCAAGTTATTGGAGAGAGAAGAACGGGGATCAGCCCCGTCAGGAGTTTGGGCAGGAGCAGAGGACTCAGGGGATATTGGCTCCCCAGCCTATACAGATGCTGGAAATGCCAAGGACGGCAGGGCAGCCACCGGTATGCTATCAGTGCAACCAGCCGGGGCATATCAAGCGGAACTGCCCTGTGGGGCGAGCACCCCCACCAGCACATCAGGGCGCTCCACCCCCCAGACAGTTTGGCGGACGAGGACAGGACCGAGGACGAGGATTCCAGGATCGAGGTCGTAGGCCAGAGAGAGAGCAGGTGTATGCTCTAGACCTGACACAGCCCCGGGACCCGGAGCAGGTTATCACAGGTATGGCAGCACTTTTAAATTTTCTTCATATAAACTACTATTTTAGACGTAACCTGCTTAGAAATTTAAGAGAATATGAACTGCAACAAAAATACTAAGACACTTAATTACCCCAGGCATAGTTTTCGTTAGCGGCAAGCCCGCTCACACCCTCTTTGACACCGGTGTGTCGCAATCATTCGTGTCGGAGGAGTTTGTGAAAGGACTGGCAGGAGTGCAGCCATTCACCGGGAAGATGCTGAGGGTGCGCCTACCCGATGGATCGGAGATATTGACCTCTACTCATTGTGATATGGAAGCAAGGATCGGCGGAAAGGCGTTTGAGGCACCCGCGACGGTTTTGAGGATGCCAGATTACGATCTGATTCTGGGCATGACCTGGCTGTACTGGAACCATGCTCAGATCGATTGCGTGGCAAAGAGGATCACCGTGAGGCACGGCGACTCCTTCATTGTTATCGAAGGTATTACATCAGCACCCCGTACCTTACTTTCTTCTATACAGGCCGTTAAGGCCCACCTGCAGGGGGAAGAGGTTTATCAGATCCTCTTTGAGGCGGTCGTAGCCAAGGACTCCATTGCAGATATTCCAGTGGTGCGGGACTTTGCCGACGTGTTTCCGGAGAAGCTACCAGGGTTACCCCCGCACCGAGAGAGGGACTTTCAGATTCAGCTTATACCAGGGGCTAAGCCGGTATCCAGAGCTCCCTATCGAATGGCCCCAAAGGAGTTGGTGGAATTCCGGAGTCAGCTTCAGGAGTTAGTGGAGGCCGGGTTCGTTCGGCCTAGCTCTTCACCATGGGGAGCTCCGGTGCTGTTCGTTAAGAAGAAAGACGGGACCCTCCGACTGTGCATAGATTACCGGGCTCTGAATAGGTTGACGGTCCGGAACACTTATCCCTTACCACGGATAGATGAGCTTTTTGACCAGCTGGAGGGAGCCCATTGGTTCTCAAAGCTGGATCTGAGATCAGGATACTACCAGCTTCGCATTCGGGAGGAGGACATCCCGAAGACGGCGTTCAGCAGCAGATACGGCTTGTATGAGTTTACCGTGATGCTGTTCGGGCTCACGAATGCACCCTCCGCATTCATGACTTTGATGAATCGGGTGTTCGAGGAATACCTGGATGTCTTCGTCATTGTATTCATCGACGACATCCTCATCTATTCAAGGACGGAGGAGGAGCACGCGAGACATCTAGCCTTGACCTTGGAGAAGCTGCGGGAGCACGAGATGTATGCCAAGTACAGCAAGTGCCAGTTCTGGCTAAAGGAGGTGGCATTTCTGGGTCACGTCATCAGTGGAGCGGGTCTGGCAGTGGATCCGGCAAAGATCCAGGCAGTACGGGATTGGCCACCACTAAAGTCGGCCACGGATGTTCGGAGTTTCTTGGGGCTTGCCGGTTACTACCGGAAGTTCGTAAAGGGGTTCTCTCAGATTGCCCTTCCTCTTACGTCTCTGACGAAGAAGGAGTCCCCTTTTACTTGGACGCCGCGGTGCGAATCTGCCTTCCAGGAGCTGAAGAATCGTCTCACCTCGGCCCCCATCCTTGCTCTCCCATCAGGGAGGGAGGGATTCCAGGTATATGCAGATGCTTCCTATCAGGGGATGGGTGCCGTCCTTATGCAGAATGGGCACGTAATCGCCTATGCCTCCCGTCAGTTGAAGCAGCACGAGCAGAACTACCCCGTGCACGATTTGGAGATGGGGGCAGTCATTTTTGCCCTTAAGATCTGGCGGCACTATCTCTATGGGGTACATTGTGATATCTTCTCCGACCACAAGAATCTGAAGTACGTCGACACCCAGAAGGAGTTAAACATCAGGCAGAGACGCTGGGTGGAGTTTCTTTCGGACTACCAGTATACCATGCACTACCATCCGGGGAAGGCGAACGTGGTTGCGGATGCTCTGAGCCGGAGAGCGAATACGACTGGAGTAGGCCCGCAGCTGATGGCCTTGGAGTTGATTAGATCATTCGAGGAGATGCAGATTTCGCTAGTATCTGAGGATGACCCGGAGCTGTACATGGAGTACTTGGGGTCGATGGCTACTACAGACGACATCCGAGACCGCATCAGAGATGGGCAGAAGCTGGACGAGAGAGCTGAGCCGATATTCCGGGCCTTGGAGGAAGGCACGACAGGAGATTACACTCTGAGGGATGGGCTTCTGTGTTTCCGGGGCAGAGTCTACATACCAGCAGGAGGACGGATCCGGGAGGACATTTTGGAGGAAGCTCACTGCAGTCGGTATTCGGTACACCCGGGGATCACCAAGATGGTAAAGGATTTAAAGAGGACGATGTACTGGCCGGGTATGAAGAAAGATATTACATATTTTGTGACACATTGTGAGGCCTGCCAGCTCGTGAAGGCGGAGTGTAGGAACCCGGCAGGATTGCTGCAGCCGCTTCCAGTGCCGGAGTGGAAGTTTGAGGACATAGCCATGGACTTTATACATGGGCTACCTAGATCCCGTGCGGGGAACGACTCGATCTGGGTGATAGTGGACAGGCTGACAAAGGTGGCCAGATTCATCCCAGTGGCGAAGGACACACCGGTCAGTGTTTTAGTACAGAGGTTCATCGAGCAGTTCGTGCGTTATCATGGGGTGCCCAAGACTATTGTTTCGGATCGGGATGGGCGGTTCACATCCAGGGAATGGAGGTCAGTCCAGGCCCATCTGGGTTCTCGGTTGACTTTCAGCACAGCTTTCCACCCTCAGACCGACGGACAGACAGAGCGCACAAACCGTACACTGGAGGACCTGTTACGACTGTGTATTTTGGACCGTGGCGAGCCTTGGGAGAGATTGCTGCCACTGGTCGAGTTTTCGTACAACAACGCTCATCAGTCCAGCATAGGCATGGCTCCATACGAAGCGTTGTACGGAAGGAGGTGCAGAACCCCACTATCATGGGTTCAGGATGAGGATCCGCAGGCACTGGGCTCGGAGTTTGTGGGAGATACAGATGCTCAGATTAGGTTGATCCGAGTCAGGATGTTGGAGGCCCAGAGTAGACAGGCGAAATACTACGATGCGAGGCATCGTCAAGTGGAGTTCCAGGTGGGGGACCGAGTTTTCTTGAAGATACGGCCGATGCACGGAGTCTCGCGGGTTCGCGGGCGGAGGAAGCTCAGTCCAAGATATATGGGGCCCTACAGGATCCTGGAGCGGGTCGGCCCCTTAGCCTATAGACTGGAACTACCGCCGGAGTTAGCGGATTGCATGACGTCTTCCACGTCTCCTCACTTCGGAGGGCTCTGCTACGCCCTGAGCAGCTGATTCCCTCGGCAGATGGCCCGGTGGCCTCGGATCGGTCAGTCAACGTGGAGCCTATCAGGATTGACGATACGGCAGTGCGGGTCTTGCGGAGAAAGAAGGTCCCGTTAGTCAAGGTTCTGTGGAACAATCATGGGCAGGAGGAGCATACATGGGAGCCACAGGACTTGATGCGGCAAAAATATCCTGAACTTTTTCGTCAGGTATACCTCAAAACCCCTCTGGACAATCAATTGCCTTCCTATTTTAAACCAATGGAATTGAAATTTCAAGAATAGGGGCTAATCTTTTGTTTATTGGGGCGTATATACCTAGTTAGGTGGGCGAATTAAACCTTAGATTCGAAATCGCACAAGCAAACGTAACGTAAGGGAGGTAATCATTCGGTTCTCATGGGATGTTACAAGTTTATTTTCCCGATTTGAGTCCCGTAGGCTTAACCTTGATTTCGGGGACGAAATCTTTGTTTTGTTTATTGGGATTTGTAACATCCCATTTCCGGCTAGACCCCTAGGAGTCGGATGGTTGTGGTAGAATCCCAGGGAGCCCAAAACTTGAAATAAATCGACCAAGAAATCAGGTCGCGGGTCGGTCACGCCCGTGACCCGCCATGTCACGCCCGTGACATAGGGCGTGACCATGATCGTCGGTTCCAGGTCGACGGCCGTCGACCCAAAATGGACCCACGGGCCTGTCACGCCCGTGACCCGCCATGTCACGCCCGTGACATAGGGTGTGACACGCTCGACGATCGTCGATTTCAGTTCGACGTCGTCGACCCAGAATTTGGCCACACGGGCCAGTCACGCCCGTGACCCGCCATGTCACGCCCGTGACATAGGGCGTGACCACGCTCGACGATCGTCGACCCCAGTTCGATGCTCGTCAACCCGGAATTGTCCACATGGGCCAGTCACGCCCGTGACCCACGATGGCACGCCCGTGACATTGGGCGTGACCACGCTCGACGATCGTCGATCTCAGTTCGACGGTCGTCGACCCAGAATTTGCCACGGACCAGTCACGCCCGTGACCCGGGTGTCACGCCCGTGACCACCCTTCGACGATCGTCGATCTCAGTTCGACGATCGTCGAACCCAGAACCGCTAACCGGGCCTGTCACGCCCGTGACCCATGTGTCACGCCCGTGACCAAGGCCGAAACGACAGCCAGGTTGGAAATTTTGGTAACCGACGCCTTAATAAATTTTGGCTGTGGGGATGAAAAATCAAGAGCATTTATGGGTCGTTCCCTACTTTAATTATGTTAATAATTAAGGAAGAAATGGGTCCAATAGGAAACTGCCACCTGGCAAGCACCTCTTCATTTCCAACTTTCCAACTGCCATTCGGCATAACCGAAACGTCATAAGAATATGATTAATGGCCGCCAACGTTTCATCTCCAACGTTTCACCCTTTCCCCTCCCCATTTCCTCATCTATAAAAGATTCCTGAGTGCAAGAGGAAAAGGTTACACTCCCTCAACTGTTCAGACTTCCTCCTTGCTGTTGAAGAATTTCCGGCGACGCCACCACCGCGCAAATGGCTTCCCGACGCTCTGCACGCCTTCAACCCGCGAACAAGGTCCTCCCCTCCCCCTTCTTCTGCGGATAGATCTTAGGAATCGTTAGGAGAGATATCGGGCTCAAAAGAGCCAGATCGGGTGAGCGTAATGGTGGTTTTCCGAAAATATCATGGTGGCGGGTTCGCCGGAAACCGCCTCTCCGGCGGCCGTGCCGCCGCCCGACGTTAGCCCTCGCCTCAACGGAGGTGGTGGTGGTGGTGGCTGGCCAGGGAGATGGCTGGGTGGCCGGGAAATAGCTTGGAAAGGCTACAGGAAAAATTAGGTTTTCAGTCTCTGGTTCGGGCTGTAAAAGAAGATGAACAGTGCCTTTAATTAGATTTTATTTGTAAAATCAATTTCTGAATGAGATTTCTGTCATGTTAAATAATTTGGGAAAAATACTTAGAGGCTCCTACACGAAAAGTGGTCAACATAGAAACTGTAGCCCTTGAAGTCTAGTTTTATTCAAAATTAATTTCATTCAATTTGGATTCCTGGTTAGACCACAGCACCTTTTTTGGTGAGGTCTATCCAGAGGGCTGCCTTGACCTTAGAAAAATTCCCCACTCCAATCCAGTCGTCCAACCGACTTGAAATTCGGGATGTGGTCTAATCTTACATATATCTAGGTGCTATCCAAAAATGAGAATTTTTGGAGAATATTTTTCTATAGTTTTTAGAAAAATTCAATAATCCTAGCCGAATTTAATTAGGTGGTTAAATAATTTCCAAACCCTCCCAAATTTTGGTGAGTGGTCCCTGGGTTCACCATAAGGTTCTGTATAATTTTTCATCTCATTTGGAGATGGTTTGGTTTAGAATTGATCAACCCTAAGTTTTGCCCTAATAAGGGGTCTTAGGTTAAAAGTGCACTTTTGAAGTTTGAGTGGTGAGATCACCTCAACAGAGGCTGAGATTTTTACCACTGGCTAGTAATGTTCTCTAGCACCCCCTCATGGAGTTTGAGGTGGATCGGGGTAAGTTTACCCTAAGGACCAAGGCCAAACCCTAAGGATGGATCTTGGTGGTTTGTGAAGGTCATGTGGTCAAATGACCTTGGATTGACCGAGGTCGGGTTATGAGAACCATAGGGCTAATATAGTTCTCTGGATGAAATTTTAGTGGATTTGGAGATCGTTGGGATATCTAAAAACCTAACCCTAGTTTAGGGCGCAAAACTTATAGAGATAGGAAATGACACCAAACCACATTGAAAAATGATGAGAATTGGGTAGAGTGGATTATAGGGGTAGTACAAGCTCTGGATATTTTTCTATGAATTTTATGCTCACTATTTTGGGTACTTCTTTAATGAATTGGTAGTTGCATGATTTGCTTAGAAAATTTATTAGAGTGTACAAACTTCCTGGAAAATTGATGAAACTTAGGCAGAGAACCTTTATTATGATTTTAAAACTCTGTGAATTTTTATGGGATTTTTAGAAGCTTAATTCTAGGGCTTGCTTCATTAAGTATTATTTATCATGGATATTGGATTAAATTTATTTTGGTGCTTAGCAAGCTGATAAAATTATGATTCTTTGCACAATGACCTTTTCTGTATCATACTATTAAGCAGTAATGTTTCCATAATTTTATGAAGAGTAATTTCAGTACTTCCTTCTTTACATGAGAATAATGGGATTTTAATGGATAAATTGATTAGAGGCTAAATATCTTTTGTAAAATCCTGCAAATTAGTATTTGATGATACCTTACTGTTATTTAGTGATCACAATTTTTGGGTGGCCATAACTTAAGAATATCATATAGTTCATGTAAAAAAATACCCATGGCCAATCTTTGAGAAAAATAAAATAAATATCAGATTAATTAGGAAAATTATAAATTCCTGGATTTAAGCTAATTAAGTCATGATAGTCCTCCAGTAAATATTGTAGGAGATTTGGAAGATAATTTGGAGTACCTCCCCTTGTGTACCACATATAGCTTCGGATGGTCTGCATTTAGTAAAACCACGGAATTCTGATAATCGAAGGTTGGTAGGGCAAATTTAGAATGAGTTCATTATTAGAAGTCAGGATAAGTAGAATGTGGGACTGGTTAGGATAAGAGAGTACGGGATCGACGAAAGATCGTCCATCCCGGGAGGAAGAGGAAGAGTCTTAATACGCTAGGGTTAGATTCATTATAACATTAAAAGGGGATTGGGTAAAGGGTAGACAACCAATAATAATAAGTGCCTTGCGAAAGGAACTTCGGGCCGTAATGCACCGTCTTGGTTCCTAGTGCCCCTTGAGAGCCCTTCACGGGGTATACCGGGGGCAGTCCTGGGCTAACGTAAACCATAGGAGTAATAAATCAAAAGAGCAACTAGTATAACTAGGATTGCACACACTCACTCCCCGGTAGTTAGGAGAGTAGAATTATAGGATTACTTGCCGTCAGACAGTAGCTCTGAAGGTAGATGCACGGGCAGTACTGTCCGGGGGCCGCGGGCTCGAGGGTTGGAGTACGGGGAAAGGTGTGGGTCATCGGTACTAGGCGATCGATCACACCGACAGCGGTACGATGACTCGGAGAAAAGTCTGGAGGGTACATCCAGCAGCAGTACGCGGATACTCTAGGTTGTGTTCTTCTAGGGGCGTACGGAAGGGCTAGGCCTGGTAGTGTGGTTACCCGCCTAGGAGTGGGGGGCCCGACCCACTGTCTCCGTTTGCCACTACGGAGGTTCCTGGGGGTGAAGCTAGCCTCCCGAACAGGGGGAACTAAAGGTCTGTGCGCATAGAGTCGTGTGCGTGGGTTGCACTTGCATGAATCATGGCATAGCATGTTTGCATATAACCGTCACCCCAACGTATAAATCGGTATGGGACTTTTTATACGATGGGAGCCTTGCAGAAGATCCCTTAACTTATAAGTTTGTATGGGCATTCATATAAGTTAAGGTTACTTACATACTTACTTACTGTTCTCTAGTTGTTTTTTTGTATAATTGCTTCTTATTAATTGTTCTACCTATTACAACATTTATACTGCTCCCCGATATAACTTGCTAGTTAGGTCCACCGACACTTGCTTGTCTATTCTCCACTTTTGTAGCTTCCCTTTCCTCCTCTCCGCCCGGTGCTTAGGAGCCGTGGTGGGAGGGTAGGGGATGATAGGGCTTAGTCTTTATGACTAATGGTTTTCGAACCAAACATTACAGGAGCTCCGGATGGGAGACAGGGACCAGCACCAGCGGAGTACGGTGCGCATGGAGGTGGGACAGTCTAGCACCGGTGCACCTGCGACCAGCTCCGTGAGTGATTAGCATTTTCTTAGCTTCCGCGATGAGAGACTTATAGTGAGGACTCTGATGTACTGGCTCGAGCCCATTTATCTATTTTCCTGTTGTTATGTACTGATGGACTTGATATGATTCTCTTTTATTTACATGTTTTCTGTGGGCTTGTTTACACTTTTGTATAAATGCTTCTCTCTCTTGTGATCGAAAAGGGCCGGCAGAATTGGCGTTTTGCAGTGGTTGCCTTCCCGAGATGTCGGTGCCACCGCAAAGCGGCAATTCTGGGCTAAGACCCCCGGTGGTTGAAAAAGAAAAAAAAAGGGGGTCTTACACACACCTTACTAACACGCCCTCCTCGGGAGTGTCCCCGGGAGTGACACGGGGC
Organism: Platanthera zijinensis; assembly: GCA_039513925.1. Classification (NCBI taxonomy): domain Eukaryota; kingdom Viridiplantae; phylum Streptophyta; class Magnoliopsida; order Asparagales; family Orchidaceae; genus Platanthera; species Platanthera zijinensis. Next base: position 117,025,486 of record CM077087.1, read on the forward strand.
GTGTCGCCCTCTGCCCGAAGCCTGCTGCCGCATTAAATGTCGTTTCGCCTCAACACTCCAACAGTACTATCACACCCCCTGTCACGGGCATGATACAGGGTGTGACCCCACTATTTCCGATGACTGACGGATTTCCGACCAATGATTTCGACGAGACGTGCGTGTAACGCCCCCCCACCCCCCCAACACCGGCGTGACTAAGGGCGTGTCCACCGACGTACCAAAGCAATCATACTTCCCGCAAGAATCCAGAGCCCGAGGTCAAACCTGTACTAGTCATGCCCCCTGACACGCCCCCTAGGGTGTGTCGAAGGGTGTGACCAACCAGTGAGCTTTTCCTATAATTTCAGACCCCCCTTCAAATTTCAGCAAGCTTTGGTTATGAGGGGAGTTCTTCCCCTTTATTTCTTGGTTTTTTTCATGTTCTTTTCTCTCTCCCTCATTCTCTTTTTGTAATTTTATTAACCGTTGCTTAGGTCTTAGTTGGTTTAAGCTTTTATTGTAAATTATGCACTTGTTTTTGTTGCTTAATGTAGGGCAAGAATAGGTTTTAAATTTCAAGCAATTGTAATTTCTTTTTCATGCAAGTGTAGCTATCTTTTTCATTAATATAAAAGTGCTCTTATCATCATTGAGTTCTTAATGCTTTACTACTCATACCCCCTCCGCCACTCCATTATGATTGACTAATCCTCCTTGTACTCGATCTTGATGATCCGAGGTCCGAGCGATTAAGTTATGATGTTATAAATTACCTTTTCTTTTTAGGTTTTAGGCCTTCAATTACTCTTGATTTTTCATGGGCTGGAGGTATATTATCGAAAAATACTCTCCACCTTTTCTTTCATTCTGGGCTAGCCGAGAGGACGATAGAATGAAGTGAGCATTCAAGATTAAAGGGAGTTGTACACACCCCTCGAGAGAGGCAAACATCCAAATCTCCCGGATTGGTGTAAAATCCAATAGTGGGGTTCACCACGTAAAGCGAGCTTTTGGCCTCCAATTTAGACGAAAGTCGGTCGAACCTTACTAAACTCAGTTGGGCAAGACTTCGAGAGAAGCGTGTTCAAGCTTTAGGAACCTCTACGATCAAGGACCTTTACCCTATTAAGTTTAGATTTTATCGCATTTTCTTAGTCGTCTTTAGCCGAGGTGATTCTTGATCGAGTGCATTTCCATTTCATAGTTTCAGCCCTTCATTATAATCGCTTACTTTATGTTATTTAATTAACTACAGCAGTTCTCTTTCTAGCATAGCTTTATTCCTTTAATTGAACTTAGTTTCTCAAAACCTAGCTTTTCCGTCGATAAAATAATAGCCTTCGTGTGAGTAAGTTTATTCAACAGTTCCCGGATTTCAGTACGACACTTGTGTCCCTTAGCTACAGTTCGATAGGTATACTTGCCTCATTGGATTGCTAGTTCGGTTGCTTTTATTTTCTTCGAGCCTTAGCGACCACCAAATTTTTGGCGTCGTTGCTGGGGATCAACATTCGTTGATATATTGAAAACAAAAACCTATTAATTTTATCTCTTCTCTTTCTTACCCACCTCCTAAAAAATTTTAAAAAACAAAATAAGTTATTACCGCTCTTAATAGTAACCAACATCAAAATTTTTCTATGCCACCAAATTCTCTCGAAAAGGGCAAAGCGGCTTTAAGTGTCGCTATTTTGTCTTGTACCTTGCGAACCATTCACCGGGTAGTCCTTGGGGAGTTCGGAAGTTTATCTATTAAAAAAAATCTATTTCAAAAAAAAATCTAGCTTTTCTTTCTAGTTTATTTTATTTCTCTTTCTTCTCTTCTCGTCTTTTAGTGCATCACCAGCGGGAGTCTGTCGGGTATTTTTGACTTGGACCACGAAATTGAGCATAGTCTTCGGAGAAGTTCTCTATTTCAAGGACCTACTCCCCAAATACTGGTTGAGGACTCCGAGTCATTCTCTACTCTAAGAATGGAAGAACCAAACATAGAAGAAGCCGTGCAAAGACCTATGTCTTATTATGCACGGCCGAATCTCGAGGGAACAGAATCTAGTATAGTCCACCCTACTATAGCAAATAATAACTTCGAATTAAAGCCTAGCATAATTCAAATGGTGCAGCAGTATGTGCAATTTGACGAACTTCAAGAAGAAGATCTGAACGCACATATAACAAGCTTTCTTGAAATTTGTGACACCTTCAAGATAAATGGTGTCAAAAATGATGCAATCAGGCTAAGACTCTTCCCCTTTTCTTTAAGAACTAAAGCTAAGCAGTGGCTGAACACTCTACCTAAGAATAGCATAAGCACATGGAATGAATTAACTGAAATTTTTTTGGCAAAGTATTTCCCGCTAGCTAAAACGGCAAAACTTAGGAACGACATCTCTGCCTTTGGACAAATAGACTCCGAAACCTTATATGAAACTTGTGAAAGATTTAAAGAATTATTAATACGATGCCCACATCACGTGCTTCCAGTATGGTTACAAGTGCAGACGTTCTATAACGGGATAAATCAAAGCACAAAGCAAATGATAGACGTAGGTTCTGGCGGTACTTTAAATCATAAGACCCCGGAAGCAGCTCTTGAGATTTTTGCGGACATGGCCATGAACACTTATCAGTGGAATGTGCCTAGGTACAGCCCGAACAAGCCTGCAGGTATCTTTAAAGTGGACTACATCTCCCAGCTCGCTCTACAAGTTTAAATATTAAGCAAAAAGATAACGGAGATGACTGCTGCCTACGTCCCTCAGGTTTGGGAATCTGTAACTCCTACCCCAGAACAATTAGATTTTGTTAACAATATGCCTAGAAATGCTTTTAATAAATTTTCTGCTGCAAAGTTTCATCCTCCTGATTTTAATTTTTTCAATAGTTATAATCCTGCCTTAAGAAATCATCAGAATTTTTCGTGGAGTAATTTATCAAATACTATGCGCCCTCCACCATAAAATGATTTTTCTACACCACCACCACCACCTCTTCAAAATTATCAAAAACCTCCAAGCTTGGAGGAGTTACTTTCCAAATATATCTCAACAAATGATGCTACGATAAGAACCTTAACTGGAAGCGTAAAAAGTCTAGAAAATCAAGTAGGACAGCTTGCTAAATTTATTTTTGAGCGACCCGCAGGGTCTCTTCCTTCCAATACCGAGCCCAACCCGAGAGAGCAAGAGAAAGCTATAACTCTTCGGAGTGGGAAGCAAGTTCCCGGTATGGTTATTGAAGATCCCGAGGAAAGCTCCGCCCCCGCTTTAAAAATCAAACCTCCGCCCCCGTTTTAAAAAAACCACCCTCTACTGAAGAAGTTATCACCTCTGTTTTAGAAAATGATCTCACACCACCACCCATCTATAAAAATAGTCAAAATCCTCCTTACCCTTCCGAACATTATAAACAACGTCAAGACGATCGGTACTCTCGTTTCTTAGAAATGTTCAAGCAAATCCACATAAATCTTTTTTTCCATGAAGCGATTTCATAGATGCCGAAGTACGCCAAGTACCTTAAGGACCTCCTGACCAAAAAGATGAAGTTAGAGAACTTTCGCACGTTATATTAAACGTCGACTGCTCTGCGGTTTTTACAAATGGCTTACCAAAGAAAATCAGTGACCCGGGTAGTCTTTCTATTCCGTGTGTCTTTGGAAATCTTTTTGTCAAGAATGCATTAGCTGACTTAGGTACGAGTATTAAACTGATGCTCCTCTCATTGTTTAAAATGTTAGGAATTGGTAGCCTCAACCCCAAACGCATGAGTATCCAGCTCGCCGACAGATCCGTTAAGTACCCGTTAGGAATAGTGGAGGATGTTCTAGTAAAAGTCGACAAGTTCATCTTCCCGGTGGACTTTGTCATTTTGGACATCGAAGAAGACGTCGAGGTTCCCCTTATCTTTGGCCGACCCTTCCTTGCCACCTCCCGAGCTATCATTGACGTTTGCAATGGTAAGCTCTTCCTTCGAGTAGGCGACGACGAATTCAGTTTCTCTATCACACCTTCGATTAAAAACACCTTAGCAAATGATGACTTCTGCTTTTTTGTAGATGTCGTGAGTGATGAATCCTCCTATTGCCTAGTTGATTTTGAAAAAGAATTTTCTGCTTTTGGTTCCTCCTCTTCTCTTCCAACTGAATCGTTACACCTAAGTGAAGAAAGTGTAAAATCCTCTTATCTTTTATCTGGTTTTGAAAAAGAATTTTCTGATTTTTGCTCCTCTTGTACTTTTCCAACTGATTCGCTGTAAGAAGACGCCTTGGCCACCAGCTCCACCCCTTTTAATTTTCTGTCTAATAAAATCTACGAAGATATAGTATTTGAAAAAGAAAGAATTTCTCAAACCTCTTATGAAGAAGCCCCTACCCTAGAACTTAAAGAACTTCCTGAACATCTCAAGTACGCCTTCTTAGAAAATAACTCCAAGCTGTAAGTTATTGTTTCGGCCTCCCTTATGGATGTCCAAAATGAAAAACTCCTTTTAGTTTTACGTAAACATCGCCGAGCTATTTATTGGCAGATATCTGATATCAAGGGCACAAGCCCATCCTTCTGCACTCAAAAAATTTTAATGGAATATAATTCGCGTAACTCCATTCAACCTCAGCGCCGTAATACCCGAACATGACAGAGGTAGTTAAGGGTGAGGTTATGAAATTATAAGACGCACGAATTATCTACCATATATCAGATAGTAAGTGGGTTAGCCCTATTCAGGTAGTACTAAAGAAGGGATGGATAACGGTAGTTAGTAATGAAAACAACGAATTAATCCCGACACTGATGGTGACGGGTTGGCGTATGTGTATATATTATAGAAAGCTGAATGACGCCACCCATAAGGACCACTTTCCTTTGTCGTTTATCGACCAGATTTTAGAACGATTATCCGGCCATAGCTTTTATTTTTTTGTCGATGGCTTCTCGGGGTACTTTCAAATCCCAATCTCTCCCGAGGACTAAGAGAAAACTATATTTACTTGTCCCTTCAGCACCTTCACCTATCGTAGAATGCCGTTTGGATTGTGCAATGCACCATCTATATTCGAACGATGTATGCTCGCTATCTTTGACAAGTACGCAGAAAGCATTATGGAGGTATTTATGGATGATTTCTCCGTGTTCAGCGATTCCTTTGATAGATGTTTAGAAAAACTCAAGAAAGTCTTAGAAAGATGTGAAGAGACTTATCTTGCCCTAAATTGGGAAAAATGCCATTTTATGGTGAGGGAAGGGTTAGTTTTGGGTCATAAAATTTCTGCAGGAGGTATTGAGATAGATATTGCGAAGATAGAAGTTATCGAGAAGCTGTCTGTGCCTACGAATATAAAGGCTATAAGAAGTTTCTAAGGTCACGCTATTTTCTATCGCCGCTTCATAAAGGACTTCTCCAAGATCACCAAGCCCCTTACCCATCTTCTATAAAAAGACGCCCCATTCATTTTTAATGACTCTTGTCTTTTTGCCTTCGAATTTATTAAAGAAAAGTTAATTAACGCACCGATTATGATAGCTCCGGTGTAGGACCTTCAATTTAAGATAATGTGCGATGCGAGTAGTTTCGCGATTGCAGTCGTATTTAGTCTATGCATATCTAAAAACTTCCACCCTATCTATTACGCTAGTAAAACGCTCACATCTGCACAGGAAAATTACACCACGACCAAGAAAGAGCTCCTCGCTTTAGTATTCGCATTTGATAAATTCCATCCTTACATTACGCTTTCAAAAATCATCGTTTTTACGGACCACTCGTCCCTAAAATATCTTCTTGACAAAATAGATGCCAAGTTGCGCTTGATTCGCGTGGTCTTACTCCTCTAAGAGTTTGACTTAGAGATCCGTGATAAGCAAGGAGCCGAGAACTTTGCCGCCGACCATCTCTCCAGATTAGACAATCACTTTATAGCAAAATTAAATTAAAAATCTTTTAATGATTATTTTCCTGATGAGAAGCTGCTTTCAATTAACACATCTACTTCTCCTTAGTTCGCACAAATCACCAACTATTTAGTGGGCTGGGTGCTCCCAAAAGAGTTCTCCTCTCAACAAAAGAAGAAATTATTTTCTGAGCTGAAGAACTATTTTTGGGAAGACCCGCATCTTTTCAGAATCTGTCCGGACAAAGTGATAAGGAGATGTGTTTCTTATGAAGAAGGATTTGATATTTTAAAACACTTACATGAAGGTCCGACTGGTGGGCACTCTCAAGCTGCTCGCACCGCTCACAAGGTGTTTTGTGCGGGTTTTTATTGTCCTAGCCTTTTTAAAGATGCGCAAGCCTTTTTGAGTAGGTGTGATAGTTGCCAACGGTCGGGCAACATTTCAAATAAAAATGAAATGCCGCAAAATTATTTCCTCGAGTGGGAAATTTTCGATCTCTATGGAATTTATTTGGTTGGCCCCCTTCCTTCTAGCTTCGAAAATAAGTATATTTTAGTTTTCGTTGATTATGTTTCACGTTTGGCCGAGGCCCAAGCTCTACCTACGAACGACCCCCGAGTTGTAGACATCTTTTATAAAAAATTATTTTCTAAATTCGGTACGTCGTGCGCCATCATTAGCGATAGGGGTTCCTATTTCTATTACGCAAAATTTTCAAAAATCCTTACCAAATACGGCGTTACGCATAAGATTTAACCTTCCTACCACCCCAAAACTTACGGACAAGTCGAAGTAGTAAATAGAGAAATAAAAAGAATTTTAGAAAAGACTGTTTCAACTTCTAGGAAAGACTGGTCAGCCAAATTAGACGATGCTCTATGGGCCTACCGAACTGCGTACAAAACCGCCCTCGGATGTTCGCCGTATCGGCTGGTCTATGGAAAATCATTCAATTTAACTGTAGAACACGAACACTGCGCTTTTTGGGCATTAAGATTTTTAAACTTCTATCCCCATACTGTCTGTGACCTTAGAAAAATTCAACTTAATGAATTCGATGAGTGGCGCTCTTACGCTTACGAAAATAACAAACATTATAAAGAGCGGACGAAGCGTTTACACGATAAGCACTTAAGCCATCCGAAAACCTTTAAGCCAGGCGACCATGTTCTTCTTTATAATTCTCGATTATGTTTATTTCCGGGCAAAATAAAATCTAGTTGGTCGGTGACCTTTTCTGTTATGCAAGTTTTCCCTTATGGAACTGTTTTAATTTCTCACCCAAATAAGGGTAATTACAAAGTGAATGGTCAGCATCTTAAAATTTACTTCTCTGGTGATGATGATGTAAGTCCAAACATTATTAAGTATCTGCTGTACAAAATCTAGCTTTGAACTTTTATTTTTTGTTAAAAACTATTTTATTTCTGGACAACAATATTTTGGCACAATATTATTTTTGATGCGTTGAGCTCAACGACGCTTTAAACAAAGGGCGCTCTTGGTAGGCAACCCAAATTATCTTATTATGTATTCTTTATTTTACAATTTTTGGCCCCGGACAGCTCCGACAAGTTGAAGCTTCTGCGTTCGCCTGCTCCAACGTTGCTAAATCCATCACAAAGTCCAAAGAAGACATTTGGGGGAGCGGCATCACTCAGCTTTCGCAGCAAATAAATCCGGGGAAGTACCTGTTTTTCAATTGTGTCTTTCAATTCTGTACTTTAATTTTCTCTAATTCTCCAATCCCCTTCTTTTGCCATTGAGGACAATGTCGATTTTAAGCTAGGGGAGGACTTCCTCCTTTTTGCTTAGGGTAAATATTTTATCTTTTTGTGTATATTTTTTTCAAAAAACTCAAAAAATGAAGATCTTAAATTTCCAAAAAAAAAATAAAAGAAAATATTTCGAAAATCCAAAAAAAAGAGAATATTTAAAAATTTTAAAAATATTTGTTTTTTTTGTTCTTACTTTAATAGTTTAGACATTTAGGTATCTCAATAGTACCCCTTGTTTTTGTTTTGTTTTACTCAAAATTTCCTATAAATAACTTAGTTAATTATAATATTTCTAATCGTCCTTTTAATTATCTTTCACAAGTAAAATGTTGGTCATGCTGTGTTTCTAATTCACGGTAGCATGTTAAGGTGAAATATTTTTCTAAAACTCGCATTTCTATTATGGTTTTTCCTTCTTTATTTTCTTTACTTTCTCAAAAAATTCATCATCTACTTTTTTCTTTTTCTTTTTTGGATAATTTTTGTAAGGTCAACTTTTTAATAGCGTAGTAGATGTGAATGATCCAATTCACTTATTATTTCTATTTTAGAGATAATTTCATCAATCTTCTTTTTTTATCTAGTACTTACTTTTTGAAATTTTTAAAATCTTTGTTTTAAATAAATTTAAAAATGTGAAAAAGATTTAGGATATTTTTGGTTTCGTTTGAGCTTTCCTGCCAACATAAAAATTTTGACCACTACTTAGCCGCTTTTGAAACTTTTCCAAATTCATTTGATAGCTCCTCTTTTCATATAATTTTCACCAAGGCAAAAATTTCCAACCTATCTAATCACACTAGCCTTTTTGCGTTTCATAAAATTTTTCCATCATTATGATTGGATATTTTGTGATATTTTCGGAGAAAGGATTTGAAAGAAGTATGTTCAAAAGTGATGTTTGTTTTTGTTTGGTCAATTCAAAATGAAATTAAAAATATTTATGTCCTTTGTTTTGAAAAAAGAAAAAGAAAAAAAATGAAAAAGAAAGAAAAATTTTTGTTTTTATTTTAAATAACATTTTTTGAAACTCTTTGTTTTGGGTTTAGTGTGATTTTAAGCCTTCACGTTTATCTTTGACTTCCACTCCTAATCATATTCTTAAACCAAACATTTCTGTCCTATTTATGTCCTTTCGATTCACGCCTTTTGAATTTTATTTAATAACTAAGAAAAGAAGAAAAGTAAATCAGTTTTAGTCTTGGATCTAGTAATAAATCAATGCATTTTTTTTATTTTTGTTGCTTTGCTTAAATCTATTTAAAAGAATTTTGTTAAAATTTTGGATGATTTATTTTCATTAAGTAAAGTTCATAAAAGTTAAACCGTACCTAAATAATTGTTTTAGATTTACGTTTCACCTTTTCCCTACTTAGAATTTCACATAGCACTTGTGTGGGCATAATTAGAAATTTTTGATTAGTCCTTTTTATGATTATCTAGTTTTTATATTTTTGCTTGGGGACAAGCAAAGCTTAAGCTTGGGAGATTTGATAATACGTTTTGTAGCCTAAACTATTATCATATTTTTCTAGTGTATATTGTACAAATCTTGTATTTTAAGCTTTATTTTTATCTTTATTATGTTAATTTTATTGCCCCTAACTTTTTCCTCTCTTTTTGCAGCTTTTCTGAAAATTGGTCAAAATTGACCTAACACGCCCCTTGTCACGCCCTCCCCAGGCGTGACCTAGGGTGTGTTACCCTTTCCAAGAGGATTCCAAAAGACAGGAAAATACCAGGAAAAATGGCTGTCACGCCCCACTGACACGCCCTCCCCGGCCGAGTCCCCGGGCATGACACGGGGCGTGTCGCCCTCTGCCCGAAGCCTTTCACCGCATTAAATGTCATTTCGCCTCAGCACGCCAACAGTACTGTCACGCCCCCTATCACGGGCGTGACACAGGGCGTGACCCCACCTTTTCTGATGACTGACGGATTTCTGAGCAATGATTTCGACGGAACGTGCGTGTCACGCCCCCCCTATACGGGCATGCACTAGAAAAGAAAACAAAGGAGAATGGAAATGAATACTTGAAAAAAAGAAAAGGAGAAGAAAGGATTTTTTTTTTGAAAATAAATTTTTTTATGGATTGGCGGTCGAACTTCCCAAGGGCTACCCGGTGAAGGGTTCGCAAGGTAATAGGTAAAATGGTGGCGCTTAAAGCCCCTTACCCTTTTCGAGAGAATTTTGGTTGGGTAGAAATAAGATGATTTGAGTTGATTATAATAATAAAAGAAAATAAATATTTTTTTTTTGCAGAAGTAATAGCGAAAGCGTTTTCAAAATATTGACGAAGAAAATCCCCGATAACGGCGCCAAAAACTTGATGGGCCAAAACCCGTACAGGCAAGTGTACCTGTCGAATTGTAGTATCAAGGTCATATTTAAAACTCAGGGTTGTCAAGTACTGCTACTCACGCATTAACTATTATCCTACCGGAAAACTGTTGGAATTTGAGGATTTTTTTAAAGTAAAAAAAAATGATTTTTTTGACGAAAAACTTATAATAAAGAGATAGCATTCGATCAATGAATCACAATAAAATGAAATGAGAGGGATAAAAGGATATAGTTTTAAATTTGCAAATCATACTCGACCGTGACGGATCCGATATTAGGAAATAATCTCGCTAGAGAATTAAATCCCCTGACTTATAGACGTTCTGACCGAAATCTCTTTCAAGTCAAAAGGGCCAAAAGTCGCATTATCGAGGTGACCCGCACTATTGGATTTGACTCCAATCCGGAAGATTTACGTCATCCTATCTTTAGGGTTGCGTGCAACTCCTTCCTTCTTTGAGTGATCTTTCACATTCACGAGCATCTCGGCTACTTAAATATGAGATCCAAAGCATACTACCATATACCGGAAATACGGAGTCGGCACAAAATAAATCAAAGAAGGATCGAGAATGAAATAATAAAAATAAAACTAAGAAAGAAAATAAACTCTCATCTCACTTCATGGATCCTCATGATCGAATGCTAAGGGAAATTAGCTACACATGATTAAAAAGGAAGATAAAATAAGATAAGAGAGGAACATTTTTATTACTTGCAAAAAGAAAGGGTACAAAACAAGGAAATAAAAGGGCAAAATTATTCTACTAATAAAAAGAACTATTACAACAACAAGGGAATTATAACATGGAAGAAAAAGCATGAAAATGAAAACTTTCACTAATGAAAAGCTATAACAAAAATTACAACTAACAAGCTCTCTCCACTCTCCAACTCAAAATGTAACTTAAAAACTTCACTCCAATTTTTCTTATTCTTTGCTTGAGGGATGGGGTAGCTTTTATAGGAGAGGGAGATGGTTCTAGATTATAGGAAATATGAAGGGACAAAGGGGGGTGGCCGACCATAGCTTTGAGATAGGTTCATGCATTACTTTAAATGAGGGGAGAGAGAATGGGAGGATTCATTGTATTGTATTTAAGGGAATGAAAATAAAAATATAAAATAAAGAGGGGGGATGAATGGAAGTGTGTAGAAGGGTCAAAAGAGGGGGGGACGGCCACATGCTTGGAGATATTCATGAATGTAATAATGAAGAGGAGAAAGAGAGAAAGAGGATTTAATGAAAATGGAGAGAGAGGTGGAATAGTGGCCGACCAATGCATGTAATATATTTAATGATTTGGATAATATTCAATGTTAATGGAGAGGGAGTTGGCCGGCCACATGCAAGGGGGATGTTAGTGGGCTGCTCATGAGAGGTGGGCTAGGTGAAGAGGGCCGGCCACATGTTGGAGTGTGATGGCTGCACATAGGCTCGGGCTACATGGAAAAGTCATGCAAAGGTGGCATGTTGGCTAGGGACTTCTCCAATGGGCTCGGGCTGCATGCATAAGGCTCGGGCTGCACCATATATTGCATGGGGGGCTCTGGTAGCATGCTTTGGTGGGGGCCGGGCTACTTGTAGTTGAAGGGCTGTACCATGTAGGGGGTCGGCAACCAAAGGCTTGAACCTACAAAATAAAACAAAACAAAACAAACATTAAACACATAATATTGAGCATAATAATAATAACAAATAAAACTAAACATCACATAATATAATGTAATTTAATAAGACTAAATATAACAATAATAAGACATTAAACAAAACATAAAAAAAATAACAACCATATTAAAACTAAACATAAACATAACATAACAAAAACACATAATAAAGTTAAAAATTATAAAATCCTAACATAGATGACATTTAAACGAGAAATAAAACAAATCAAACATAAAATAAAAGAAACTATAAATAAACTTAGGAACTTAGGCTACTAAATTACCCCAAAAACGATGATAAAAAGTAGTCATCAGGTAGTCGGTTCATCTGGCGGCACGGGGCATGGCGACAGCGCGACATCTTGCTAGAAACAAGCAAACATTGGGCACGGGCGTGTCTCATTGGGTCACGGGCGTGTCCATCAGTTTTCTCGATTTTCCTAAAAAATAAAAACAGAAAATAAAAGGAATTAAACAGGGCTGTCACACCCTAGGTAACGGGCGTGACCTAGGGGTGTGACCTAAGTAAAAAATGTAAAAATTCAGAAAACTTTAAAAAATAAATATAAAACTTAAAAAAATAAAACATAACAAAAATAAATAGTTATTTATTTAAAAACTAAGGTTTTATTTATAAATATTCAAAATTAATACTATAAAAATTGTATATTTTTATACTAATCAATAGTAACACCTTCATACTGTCTGTCGGGGTCCGTATAGGCACCCCGATTCGCAAAATGAAATCTTCAGATAGAAATGAATGTGAAGAACCTGTATCGAACAGTGCCCTTGCCGGATAGTCCCGTATAAAGACAAAACCTATAACACCAAACTTAAAACAAGCACATCCAAAAGCATAAAGTAAAACTATAAACTTCTCGCACCTATGACGACATCGGCCTGCTTGATGTCCTCCTGTTGTCCAACATTGTAAATTTGGAGCTGCGCTTGCGATGCAAAAGACTCCGCCACAGCCTTATGTTGGGAATATTGGAAAATGTTTACCAGATTTGGAGAAACATCACTTAACTCAATGATATTCATCAATGTGTATTTGATGGTATTTTAAGTTACTTTGTGCAAGTTAAGAAATTGCTTAGGAAATGTTCTAAGTACAAGTGTTGACACTTGTAGAAAGCTGTGTCGACACCAGAAGACAGATAGTGTCGACACACAGGACTTGTGTCGACACACATGAAAACATTCAACAATAATTATGTCGACACGCAGGACTAGTTTCGATACACATCTGGATTATGTCTACAACAATTGTGTCGACACAAAGGACTTGTGTCAAAACATTCCAGAACTCATTCAAGACTAGATTCTGTGTCGACACACAGGACATTTGTCGACACATTATACAGAAGCCCTGTCAAGAAGCTGTGTCGACACTATGGGAGTTGTGTTGACTTGACTAGGGATCTTATCGACACTTAATCTATTTGTGTCAACACATATGAAGCAATGACTATACACTTTGCTGACTGAGACAAAGACTCATGGAAAGACTAGTGACATGATAGGTGTTACGCGCTAGGGTTCAAAGAAAATAAACGCAACCAAACTGGCAACCCGATGAGGCAAGTATACCTATCGAATTGTAGCTAGGGGACACAAGTGTCGTATTGAAATCCGGGAACTGTTGGCTATGCTTACTCACACGAATGCTATTATCTTATCGACGGAAAAAACTAGGGTTTTAGAAAATCTAAGCACAAGTGAGGAAGTAAAGCTATACTAGAAAGAGAACCACCGCAATTAAGTAAAGCTATTAAGTAAAACGATTACTACGAAGGGTTGAAAATATGAAATGGAAATGCACTCGATCAAGAATCACCTCGGCTAAAGACGATTAAGAAAATGCGATAAAAATCTAAACTTAATAGGGTAAAGGTCCTTGACTGTGGAGGTTCCTAAATCTTGAACACGCTTCTCTCGAAGTCGTGCCCAACTGAGTTTAGGAAGGTCCGACCGACTCTCGTCTAAATCGGAGGCCTAAAACTCTCTTTACGCTGTGAACCCCACTATTGGATTTAACTCCAATCCGGGAGATTTGGACATCTGCCTCTCTCGAGGGGTGCGTACAACTCCCTTTACTCTTGAATGCTCACTTCATTCTTTCGGCCTCTCGGCTAATATAATAAAAGCAAAGGCGGAGAGTATATATCGATAATATACCTCCAACCCGTGATTAATCAAGAGTAATTCAAGGCCCTCACCTAAAAAGAAAAGACTAATTAAAACATCATAACTTAATCGCTCTAACCTCGGATCATCAAGATCGAGTACAAGGAGGATTAGTTAATCATTATGGAATGGAGGAGGGGGAATGAGTAGTAGAGCATAAAAAAAAGACAAGCTAAACAAAGAACAATTCTATTAATAAAAAGGGGCAAGTTACACTATTGAAAATAAAATTACAAGTTCATGAAAATGAAATCCTATTCTAGCCCTACAAGTAGCACTAAACAAGAGCAAAATTACAATAAAAGCTAAAACAAACTAAGATTAAGCTAGGGTTAAACAAAAATTACAAAGAGAGGGAGAGAGAGAGAGAGAAAGCATGAAAAAAACTCAAGAACCAAAGGGGCAGCACCTCCCCCTCTCAACCAAAACTTGCTGAAATGGAGAGGGGGGTCTCAATTAATAGATTTTTTTCTCGGGTTGGTCACGCCCTCCGACATGCCCTAGGGGGGGCGTGTCAGGGGGCGTAATAGTACTATATTGACCTCGGGCTCTGGATTCTGGCGGGAGGGATGATTGCTTCGTTACGTCGGTGGTCACGCCCTAGGTCACGCCCGTGAAGGGGGGCGTGACAGGCACGTCATGTCCAAATCATTTGTCGGAAATCCGCCAGTCACCGAAAAAGGAGGGCGTCATGCCCATGTCATGGGCGTGACATGGGGCATGACAGTACTGTTTGCGTGCTGTGGAGAGACGACATTTAATGTGGCGGCAGGCTTTGCGGCAGAGGGCGACACGCCCATGGTCACGCCTGGTGACACGGCCAGGGAGGGCGTGTCAGGGGGGCGTGACAACGGTTTTATCCGTTTTCCTGTCCCTTCCAACAAAAGTCCTCGGGATCGGGTGACACGCCCTAGGTCACACCCAGGGAGGGCGTGACAGAGGGGCGTGTCAGGTCATTTTTAACGAATTTCCTGAAAACCTACAAAATGATAAGAAAATGTTAGTGGCAATAATATTTACATAAAAAGGATAAAAATAAACTAATAATATACATGATTTGTACACTATAAAAAAAAATACGATTATAGTTTAGGCTACAAAACGTATTATAAAATTCCCTCAAGCTTAAGCTTTGCTTGTCCCCAAGCAAAAATATAAAAACTAGATATTTATAAAAAGAACTAATCAAAAAGTTCTAATTATGCCTACACAAGTACTATGCGGAATTCTAAGTAGGGAAAAGGTGAAATGTAAGTCTAAAACAATTATTTAGGTATGATAAAACTTTTATAAACTTTACTCAATAAAAACAAATCATCCAAAAGTTTAATGAGATTTTTTAAATAGACTTAAGCAAAGCAACGAAAATGAAAAACACGCATTGAGTTATTACTAGATCCATGCAACGCATTATAATTATATCAATTTAATTAACAAAAATCTAGGTTTAAATCCAAAACTAAAACTGATTTACTGTTTTTCTTTTCTTAGTTGTTAAATAAAAATCAAAAAGCGTGATTTAAAAGGACTTAAATAGGACAGAAACGTTTGGTTTAGGAATATGATTAGGAGTGGAATTCAAAGATAAACGTGAAGGTTTTAAAATCACACTAAACCAAAGCAAAGAGTTTCAAAAACTTTCATAAAAATATATACACATTTTTTCTTTTTCTTCTTTTTTTTCATTTTTTTACTTTTTTTCAAAACAAAGGCCATAAATATTTTTATTTTCCTTTTTGAATTGGCCAAACAAAAATTAACATCACTTTTGAACATACTTTTTTTTCGAAAACCTTTCTCCCACAAAAATCACAAAATACCCTATCAAAATCGTCAAAATAATTTATGAAACTCAAAAAGGCTAGTGTGATTCGATAGATTGGAAATTTTGGCTTTGGTGAAACTGAAATGAAGGGAGGAGCTATCAAATGAAATCGGAAAAAAGGCTCAAAAACGGCTAACTAGTGGTAAAAGTTTTTAGGCTGGCAGGAATGCTCAAACGAAAACAAAAACGGCCTAAATCATTTTCACGCTTTTGAATTTATTTAAAACAAAGGTTTGAAAAATTTCAAAAAGCGAGTCCTAGATCATAAAAGTCGATTGATGAAATTAACTTGAAAATAGAAATAATAGGTGACTTGGATCGTTCACATCTACTACGTTATTCAAAAGTTGACTTTACAAAAATTATTCAAAAACGAAAAAGAAAATAGTGGATGATGAATTTTTGAGAAAGTAAAGGAAATAAAAAAAAACAAAAAACCATAATAGAAATGCGAGTTTTAGAAAAATATTTCACCTTAACATGCTACCGTGAATTAGAAACACAGCATGGCAAACATTTTACTTGTGAAACATAATTAAAAAGGACGATTAGAAATATTATAATTAACTAAGTTGTTTATAGAAAATTTTGAGTAAAATAAAAACAAAAACTAGGGGTACTATTGAAATACCAAAATATTTAAACTATTCAAAAACACATATTTGTTTTTAAATTTTGAGAAATATTCTCTTTTTTTTTTATTTTGGAATTTTTTTCTCTTTTTTTTTGGAATTTTAAGATATTCATTTTTTATTTATTTTGGAAATATTTAAAATATGTACAAAAAGAGAAATATTTACACTAAGTAAAAATGAAGGAGGAAGTCCTCCCCCAAGCTTAAAATAGACATTGTCCTCAATGGCTAAAGAAGGGGATTGGAGAAGGAGAGAAAATAAAGTACAGAATTGAAAGACAGAATTGAAATACAGGTACTTCCCCGGAATTATTTGCTGCGAAAGCTGAGTGATGTCGCTCCCCGAATGTCTTCTTTGGACTTCGTGATGGATTCAGCAATGTTGGAGCAGGCGATCGCAGAAGCTTCATCTTGTCGGAGCCGTCCGAGGCAAAAATTATAAAATAAAGAAAACAGAAAAAGATAACTTGGGTTGCCTCCCAAGAGCGCCCTTTGGTTAAAGCGTCGTTGAGCTCGACGCATCAAAAAAATAATATTGTCCAAAAATATTGTTGTCCAGAAATAAAATTGTTTCTTAACAAAAATTAAGAGTTCAAAGTTAGAGTTCGTGAAGCAGAAACTTAATAATGTTTGGACTGACATCATCATCACCAGAGAAATACAATTTAAGACGCTGACCATTCACTTTGAAATTACCCTTATCAGGGTGAGAAATTAAAACAGTTCCATAAGGAAATACTTCTAAAATAGAAAACGGGCCAGACCAGCGAGATTTTAATTTGCCCGGAAATAAACGTAAACAAGAATTATATAAAAGGACTTGGTCACCCGGCTTAAAGTTTTTATGGTGCCTTAAGTGTTTATCGTGTAAACGCTTCGTACGCTCTTTATTAAGTTTATTATTTTCATAAGCATAAGAGCGCCACTCATCGAGTTCATTTAGCTGAAATTTTTGAAGGTCACCGACTGAGTGGGGATCGAAGTTTAAAAATTTTAGGGCCCAAAAGGCGCGGTGTTCTAACTCTACGGGCAGATGGCAAGATTTTCCATAGACCAGCCGATACGGCGTACATCCGAGGGCAGTTTTGTACGCTGTTCGGTAGGCCCATAGAGCATCGTCAAATTTGGATGACCAGTCTTTCCTAGAAGTTGAAACAGTCTTTTCTAATATTCTTTTTATTTCTCTATTAACTACTTCGACTTGTCCGTTAGTTTGTGGGTGGTAGGCAGTGGAAAGCTTATGCGTAACGCCGTTTTTGGTAAGAATTTTTGAAAATTGTGCGTTACAGAAATGGGAACCCCTATCGCTAACGATCGCGCGTGGTGTACCGAATCTAGAAAATTATCTTTTTAGAAACGTGACTACAACTCGGAAGTCGTTCGTAGGAAGAGCTTGGGCCTCAGCCCATCGTGAAACATAATCAACAACAACTAAAATAAATTTGTTTCCGAAGCTAGAAGGAAGGGGGCCAACAAAATCAATTCCCCAGAGGTCGAAAATTTCGCACTCTAAGAAATAATTTTACGGCATTTCATTTTTATTAGAGATGTTGCCCGACCGTTGGCAACCATCACACCTGCTCACAAAGGCTTGCGCGTCTTTAAACAGGCTAGGCCAGTAAAAACCCGCGCAAAGCACCTTATGAGCGGTACGATCAGCTTGATAGTGCCCATCTGTCGGACCTTCATGTAAATGCTTTAGAATATTAATTCCTTCATCCTAAGAAACACATCTCCTTATCACTTGATCCGCACAAATTTTGAAAAGATGTGGGTCTTCCCAAAAGTAGTTCTTCAGCTCAGAAAAGAATTTCTTCTTTTGCTGAGATGAGAACTCTTTTGGGAGCACCCGGGCCACTAGATAGTTGGCGATGTGCGCGAACCAAGGAGAAGTAGATGTATTAACTAAAAGCAGCTTCTCATCAGGAAAATAGTCATTAAAAGATTTTTCATTTAATTTTTCTATAAAGGGGTTATCTAATCTGGATAAATGGTCGGCGGCCAAGTTCTCGGCTCCTTGCTTATCACGGATCTCTAAGTCAAACTCCTGGAGGAGTAAGACCCAGCGAATCAAGCGAGGCTTGGCATCCTTTTTGGCAAGAAGGTACTTGAGGGTTGAGTGGTTCGTAAAAACAATGATTTTTGAAAGTGTAATATAAGGGCGGAATTTATCAAACGCAAATACTACAGCTAAGAGCTCCTTCTCGGTAGTGGTGTAATTTTCTTGTGCAGATGTGAGGGTTTTACTAGCGTAATAAATGGCGTGGAAGTTTGTAGATATGCGTTGACCTAATACGACCCCCACCTCAAAACTACTCGCATCGCACATAATCTCGAAAGGAAGGTCCCACACCGGAGCTATCATAATCAGTGCGTTAATTAACATTTCTTTAATTGATTCAAAGGCAGAAATACAAGATTCATCAAAAATGAATGGAGCGTCTTTTTCTAAGAGATGGGTGAGGGGCTTTGTGATTTTGGAAAAGTCCTTTATAAAACGACGATAAAAGCCAGCGTGGCCTAGAAAACTTCTTATAGCTTTTATGTTTGTAGGCGGCGGCAACTTCTCAATAACTTCTATCTTGGCAACGTCTACCTCAATACCTTTAGCAGAAATTTTATGACCCAAAACTAACCCTTCCCTCACCATAAAATGGCATTTTTCCCAACTTAGGGCAAGGTTAGTTTCTTCGCATAGTTCTAAGACTTTTTCGAGGTTTTCTAAACATCTATCGAAGGAATCGCCGAACACGGAGAAATCGTCCATGAATACCTCCATAATGCTTTCTACGTACTTGTCAAATATTGCGAGCATACATCGCTGGAATGTAGGTGGCGCATTGCACAATCCAAACGACATTCTTGGGTAAGCGAAGGTGCCGAAGGGACAAGTAAACGTACTATTCTCTTGGTCCTCGGGAGAGATGGGTATTTGAAAGTACCCCGAGAGGCCATTGAGAAAACAATAAAAGCTATGGCCAGAGAGACGTTCTAAAATCTGGTCGATAAACGGTAAAGGAAAGTGGTCCTTGCGGGTGGCGTCATTCAACTTATGATAATCTATATACATACGCCAACCCGGCACCGTCCGTGTCGGGATTAATTCATTATTCTCATTACTAACTACGGTTATCCCTCCCTTCTTTGGAACTACCTGAACGGGGCTAACCCACTTACTGTCCGATATAGGGTAGATAATTCCTGCATCTAATAGTTTCATAACCTCGCCCTTAACTACTTCTTTCATATTCGGGTTTATACGGCGCTGAGGTTGGATAGAGTTACGCGAATTATCTTCCATTAAAATTTTATGGGTACAGAAAGATGGGCTTATGCCCTTGATATCAGAAATTTGCCAAGCAATAGCCCGGCGATGCTTACGTAGAACTAGAAGAAGTTTATCATTTTGCATATCCGTGAGGTAGGCCGAAATGATAACTGGTAACTTGGAATCTTTTTCTAAGAAAGCATACTTAAGGTGTTCGGGGAGTTCTTTAAGTTCTAGGGTAGGGGTTCTTCATAAGAGGATTTTGAGATTCTTTCTTTTTCAAAAATAACATCTTCATAAATTTGTTTATAAGGAACGTAATAAGGGGTGGGGCTAGCAGCCAAGACGGCTTCTTGTAGCGATTCAGTGGGAAGAAAAGAGGAAGAACAAAAATCAGAATATTCTTTTTCAAACTCAGAAAGACAATAAGAAGATTCATCACTTCCTTGCAGTGATTCAGTTGTAAGAGAAGAGGAGCAAAAAGTTGAAAATTCTTTTTCAAAGTCGGAGAGGCAGTAGGAAGAATCATCACTCACGGCGTCTAGGAAAAAGCATGAGTCATCGTTTGCTAAGGTGTTCTTCATCGAAGGGGTGATAGAAAATTTGACTTCGTCGTCGCCTACTCGAAGAAAGAGCTTACCATTGCTTACGTCAATGATGGATCGGGAGGTGGCAAGGAAGGGTCGGCCAAGGATCAGGGGAACCTCGACGTCTTCTTCGATGTCCAAAATGACAAAGTCCACCGGGAAGATGAACTTGTCGACTTTAACTAGAACGTCCTCCACTATTCCTAACGGGTACTTGACTGATCTATCAGCTAGCTGGATACTCATACGCGTGGGGTTAAGGCTACCAATCCCTAACTTTTTAAACAACGAAAAGGGCATCAGGTTTATACTCGCGCCTAAGTCGGCTAACGCGTGTTTAACAAAAAGATCACCGAATACACACGGGATAGAGAAACTACCCGGGTCACTGATTTTCTTCGGCAAACCGTTTGTTAAAACGGCGGAGCACTCGGCATTTAGCGTGACGTGCAAAAGATTCTCTAACTTCTTCTTGTTTGTGGTGAGGTCTTTAAGATACTTGGCGTATTTCAATATCTGCGAAATAGCCTCGTGGAAGGGAAGATTAATGTGGATTTGTTTGAAGATCTCTAAGAAGCGGGAGTACTGATCTTCTTGACGTTGTCTATTAAGTTCAGAGGGGTATGGAGGATTTGAATTATTTTTGAAGATGGGTGGTGGAGTGGGATTATTTTCTAAAATAGGGGTGATAACTTCTTCAGCAGAGGGTGAAAGCGGAGCGGAGCTTCGATTTTTAAAAATAGGAGCGGAGCTTTGATTTTTAAAAGCGGGAGCGGAGCTTGCCACGGGCTCTTCACTTACCATACCGGAGACTTGCTTCCCACTCCGAAGAGTTATATCTTTCGCTTGCTCTCTCGAGTTGGGTTCGGTATTGGAAGGAAGAGACCCTGCGGGTCGCTCAGAAAATATTTTCGCGAGCTGTCCTACCTGATTTTCTAGACTCTTTACGCTTCCGATTAAAGTTCTTATAGTGGCGTCATTTGTGGTGATATATTTAGAAAGTAATTCCTCCAAGCTTGGAGGTTTTGGGTAATTTTGAAGAGGTGGTGGTGGTGGTGGTGGTGCAGAAAAATCATTTTGCGGGGGTGGGTGCATCGCATTCGATGGATTACTCAATGAAAAGTTTGGGTGATTTCTTAAAGCGGGGTTATAACTATTCGAAAAATTAAAACCAGGCGGATAAAAATTCGCAGCAGAAAAATTATTATAAGCAGTTCTAGGCATATTATTAACATAATCTAAATGTTCTGGAGTAGGGGTTGCAGATTCCCATACCTGAGGGGCAGAGGAAGCAGTCATCTCCGAGATTTTTTTGCTTAGGATTTCTACTTGCAGAACGAGCTGGGAGACGTTGTCCACTTCATAGATACCTGCAGGCTTGTTTGGGAGGGACCTAGGCACATTCCACTGGTATGTGTTCATGGCCATGTCCTCAAAAAGATCAAGAGCTGCTTCCGGGGTCTTATGATTTAAAGTACCGCCAGAGGCTGTATCTATCATTTGCTTTGTATTTTTATTTAGCCCGTTATAGAACGTCTGCACTTGTAACCATACAGGCAGCGCGTGATGTGGGCATCGTCTTAATAATTCTTTAAATCTCTCCCAAGTTTCATATAGGGTTTCAAAGTCTATTTGTCTGAAGGCAGAGATGTCGTTCCTAAGTTTTGCAGTTTTAGCTGGCGGAAAATACTTCGCCAAAAATTTTTCAGTTAATTCATTCCAAGTGGTTATGCTATTTTTCGGAAGTGTGTTCAGCCGCTGCTTAGCTTTAGTTCTTAGAGAGAAGGGGAAGAGTCTCAGCCTGATTGCATCATTTGTGACACCATTTATCTTGAAGGTGTCACAAATTTCAAGAAAGCTAGCTATATGTGCGTTTGGATCTTCATCTTGAAGTCCGTCAAATTGCACATATTGCTGCACCATTTGAATTATGCTAGGCTTTAATTCGAAGTTATTATTTGCTATAGCAGGGCGGACTATACTTGATTCTGTTCCCTCGAGGTTCGGTCGTGCATAATAGGACATAGTCCTTTGCACGGCCTCATCTACGTTGGGTTCTTCCATTCTTAAAGTAGCAAATGACTCGGAGTCCTCAACCGACACTTGGATAGTAGGACCTTGAAATCGCGATCTTCTCCGAAGAGTACGCTCAATTTCGTGGTCCAAGTACAAAATGACCGACGGACTCCCGCGGGTCATGCACTAAAAGAACAGAAAAGAAGAAGAGGAAGAGAAAAAGGATAAACTAGAAAAAAGATTAAAATTTTTTTCTTTTTGAAATAGATTTTTTTTTATAGATTAACTCCCGAACTTCCCAAGGACTACCCCGTGAAGGGTTTGCAAGGTACTAGACAAGACAGTGGTGCTTAAAGCCCTTTTCCCATTTCGAGAGAATTAGGTGGGGTAGAAAAATTGTGAGGTTGGTTACTATTAAGAGCGGTGATAAAATTTTTTCTAGATTTTTAAAATTTTAAAGAAAGAGGATGAGAAAGAGACGAGATAAAATTAATAGGTTCGTGTTTTCAAAATATCAAAGGAAGTTGGTTCCCTGGCAACAGCGCCAAAAACTTGTTGCGCACTAGGGTTCGAAGAAAATAAACGCAACCGAACTAGCAACACGATGAGGCAAGTATACCTATCGAATTGTATCTAGGGGACACAAGTGTCGTATTGAAATCTAGGAGATGTTGGCTATGCTTACTCACACGAACGCTATTATCTTATCGACAGAAAAAACTAGGGTTTTAGAAAATCTAAGCACAAGGGAGGAAGTAAAGCTATACTAGAAAGAGAACCACCGCAATTAAGTAAAGCTATTAAGTAAAATGATTACTACGAAGGGTTGAAAATATGAAATGGAAATGCACTCGATCAAGAATCACCTCGGCTAAAGACGATTAAGAAAATGCGATAAAAATCTAAACTTAATAGGGTAAAGGTCCTTGACCGTGGAGGTTCCTAAAGCTTGAACACGCTTCTCTCGAAGTCGTGCCCAACTGAGTTTAGGAAGGTCCGACCGACTCTCGTCTAAATCGGAGGCCTAAAACTCGCTTTACGCGGTGAACCCCACTATTGGATTTTACTCCAATCCAGGAGATTTGGACGTCTGCCTCTCTCGAGGGGTGCGTACAACTCCCTTTAGTCTTGAATGCTCACTTCATTCTTTCGGCCTCTCGGCTAGCCCAGAATGAAAGAAAAGGCGGAGAGTAAATATCGATAATATACCTCCAACCCGTGATTAATCAAGAGTAATTCAAGGCCCTAACCTAAAAAGAAAAGACTAATTAAAACATCATAACTTAATCGCTCTAACCTCGGATCATCACGATCGAGTACAAGGAGGATTAGTTAATCATTATGGAATGGAGGAGGGGGAATGAGTAGTAGAGCATAAAAAAAAGATAAGCTAAACAAAGAACAATTCTATTAATAAAAAGGGGCAAGTTAAACTATTGAAAATAAAATTACAAGTTCATGAAAATGAAATCCTATTCTAGCCCTACAAGTAGCACTAAGCAAGAGCAAAATTACAATAAAAGCTAGAACAAACTAAGATTAAGCTAGGGTTAAACAAAAATTACAAAGAGAGGGAGAGAGAGAGAGAAAGCATGAAAAAAACTCAAGAACCAAAGGGGCAGCACCTCCCCCTCTCAACCAAAACTTGCCGAAATGGAGAGGGGGGTCTCAATTTATAGATTTTTTTCTCGGGTTGGTCACGCCCTCCGACACGCCCCCCCTAGGGCGTGTCAGGGGGCGTGACAGTACTATGTTGACCTCGGGCTCTGGATTCAAGCGGGAGGGATGATTGCTTCGGTACGTCAGTGGTCACGCCCTAGGTCACGCCCGTGTAGGGGGGGCGTGACAGGCACGTCATGTCCAAATCATTGGTCGGAAATCCGTCAGTCACCGAAAAAGGAGGGCGTCACGCCCATGTCACAAGCGTGACATGGGGCGTGACAGTACTGTTTGCGTGCTATGGAGAGATGACATTTAATGCGGTGGCAGGCTTTGCGGCAGAGGGCGACACGCCCATGGTCACGCCTGGTGACACACTCAGGGAGGGCGTGTCAGGGGGGGCGTGATAGTGGTTTTATCCATTTTCCTGTCCCTTCCAACAAAAGTCCTCGGGATCGTGTGACACGCCCTAGGTCACGCCCAGGGAGGGCATGACAGGGGGGCGTGTCAGGTCATTTTTGACGAATTTCCTAAAAACCTGCAAAATGACAAGAAAATGTTAGTGGCAATAATATTTACATAAAAAGGATAAAAATAAACTAATAATATACATGATTTGTACACTATAAAAAAGAAAATACGATAATAGTTTAGGCTACAAAACGTATTATCAATAGGTGCCATGATCAACAAAGCTATTGCAAGTATAAGAGTTGTTAGAAGTTTGTTATAAATCGGATCAGTCGGTAACTTTGGAGAATGTCTATATAAAGACATATTCTATCATCTGACAGAGAGAACTTTTTGGGAAACAAAAAAAGGGTCAGAGAGCTGGTAGTCTCCAAGTGAAGAAAGAGATAATCATCAGCAAGTCTATAAGACAAATCAAGATCAAGTTTGCAAGGTGAATTCAGATTAAATTCTGAATAGTAGAAGGAAGCCGATTGAAGATCATCTTCAAGAAGATCAACCTTACTTTGTTCAAATTAAAGAATTTTTTAAGAAAGCTAAGACAGGTTGAAACTAAAAGTTGTTAGATCTATCAAGAACTGACCAAGAAATCTTCTACCCTTTCTCTCTCTACTTGGGTGCAGGTTTCATACATCTTATTATCATTTTACTCAAGGGTCTTTTATAGATCTGAGTTGTAGGCCTGGGCTAATGCTGAGGTAAGGCTGCGTGCCTGAGGTAGGAGAGTTGTCTCTCTGAGTTGTGAGACTAAATCTATAAAGGCTGAGGTACGCCAAGGGCCTGAGGTAGGAGTGTGGATTCACTCTGAGTTGTAGGAACCATCTTAGGGTTCTGAGCTGTAAGAACTGAGGATCTTAGAAAGAAAACAGGAGTTTGGCCGAATCTAGTTCACTGCTAGATAGGAGAAGGGGAAAGTGGATGTACCCATCATTTGGGGAACCACTATAAATCTGTGTGCATTCTGTGATTGGCTGTGGTAGTATAAATGATGTGCTGTGATAGTTACTGATGATATTGTCTAACTTGCATTAGTTATCTACCTAAGTATTAAAAAGAATTAAACCTATTCACCCCCCCCCCCCTCAAGGTGTTTAGGACATCTTGAAAACAAATTCTTTCAAGTGGTATCAGAGGGAGGTTGCTCAAAAATTAGACTTAATAGTCTGAGCTTATTTTCAAGGCAGAAATAAGTTAGTCAAAATTGGTTCAGGAGAAAATCACAAAGAACTTGGATCCATGAAGCTACCTATTTGCAGGAAAGAATTTTTTTGTATTTGGAAGGAGAGGATCAGATTATTTATGGAAGCATCTGATCCAAGAATCTATATTACAGTTTTAGAAGGGCCATTTATTCCAATGAAAATCTCAGTTCTTGATGCAAATCTCAGGACACCAAAAGATTATTCTAAAATGACCAACGATGAAATCATCTTAGCTACCATGGATAAAAGAGCACATAATATAATAGTCAGTCCTATAGATGACTCAACATTCCAAAACTTGATTCCCTATAAAACCTCCAAAGAGATGTGGGACAACTTGATTCTCTACATAGAGGGATCAGAAGAAGTTAGACAAGACAAGAAATCAATGCTTAATAAGGAATATGAAAGTTTTAGACAAGGCAAAACTGACAGCATTACTGAGTGCAATAAGAAGTTCTTCAGAATTGTCAATGAACTGATGTCATATGGAAGAGTTTTCAGCACATATGAACTAAATGATAAATTTCTTAGATCCCTAACTAAGGACTGGGACAACAAGATATGTGCAATCAGGGAGGTGGCCAGACATGAAGAAATTTCTCCTCCTATTCTATTTGGAAAACTGTTAAAATATGAAATACAGCTGATGGTCAGAAAAGAGGAAGAGAAAAATAGTTAGGTTTAACACAGAGAAAATTCTTTGGCCTTCAAGGCTGAAGCCACAAGGAAAGTCTGGAGGATGTCTCCATCTTCTCCTAAGAAAGCTGCTGAAGTTGTTTCGAAAAGTTCTGACAATCACACATCAGACAGCCATAATTCTGATGAGGACTTTGCTGCCTTCACAAGGCAATTTCAAAGATTCTTACAGAAAAAACAATGGAGATCCAATCCATCCTCCTCACAGTCCAAGGATGATTATTATCAGAACAGGAAATCATCTAGAAAGGACAGGTATGACACTAAACCTAGCAAATCAACTTCAACAAAGATTGTTTGCTATTATTACAACAGACCTGGACATATAGTTGCTGAGTGTCCTAAAAAAGAAAGGAATCTTCTGACAAAAAGAAACCTCAATACAAGAGCAAGAAGGAGAAATCCTTTGTTGCTAAGAAACAAAAAAAGCTGGATAGATTCCTCAACATCAGATTCTGATACTGAAGCATACATTGGTCTGTTTACAACTAAAGAGGATTCAGAAAAGACTGAGTTTTTACAGATGTTGGATTCAATAAATAAGAATGAAGATAATCATTGCAAAGGGCGGATGGCCATGACTGATGAAGATCACTGCCAGGATCAGCCTTGCCCCAATAAGGTAAACATCATATCTACAGATTCTGATTATTACACTGGATCAGAATCAGAAGGATCTGTATCAAAAGATGTGGATGGATCTAAATCTGAAGGATATGTTCATTAACTCATTGACGAATATGGTGACTTGTTGTATGCACTTAAGAGAAGCAGAAAACTTGTAAAAAGTGTGACTATGGAAATTATTATACTTAAGTTGACTGTATCTGATTCAGAAAAATTGCTGGATCAAAAGATAAATGAGATTGCCAAGCTGAAAAATATAACATTTATTCAGATGGGTACAATTACATTCATGAATGATCAAATCAAATGTATTGAAGTAAGACTTCAGAAAGAGAAGGATCTGCTGGCTAGATTCTTTAAGAAAAAATCAGTCTTACCCGTGATTGATAACCTCATTCTTCAAAAGGGTAAGACAGGTTTGGGCTTTATGGGAAATGCAAGGGCTGCAAATTCCAAAAGAAAAGTCAAAGCCCCAGTTCAGTCTTTTGTCTTCAAACCCCCTATTTCATTCAGGAAAGTTGTGAAGCCAACAAATAGATTTGATCAAGATATCACACATGGTCATCATGAGTCATTAGTGGTTGATTCTCCAGCCCCTGCTCTCAAGAAAAGGACCACTCAACCTATAATTTTAAAGACTGCTGACAGTAATGCTGTTAAAACTGTATTGAAAAGAAGATATAATAGATATGAGTGCTGGTGTTGTGGCAAGGTGTGCAATTATGCCATAGACTGTTGGTACAACACAACTGTCAGGAAGAATGTCAGCTTACCTGTCAGTAAGGCTGCTGGTAAGTTTGACAGGTTTCAGTCTAACCTGAACCTAGAACCCAATAGTTATTGGGGTTCTAAGGTTAATTAATTTTATTTGATGCAGGTAAGTCCAAGTAGCCATACTCCTATACGGTACTTGGATAGTGGATGTTCCAGGCACATCACTGGAACCAAGAGAATGTTGAATGACTACTCTCCAATAGAGAATATACCCATAGTAATCTTTGGTGGATCTGAAAAAGGAGTTATTAAAGGGATTGGTAATATTTCTAACAGTTCTATTACTATCACCCAAGTAGCTTATGTGAAGGGTCTGAAACATAACCTGATAAGCATAAGCCAATTGAGTTATCTTGGTTATGACACTTCATTTATTAAGAATGGGTGTCAGATAAAAAGAACAAGTAATCAACAGGTCAACTTGTCTCGTTATAGAAAAGGAAATGTTTATTGCCTATACATAGTAAGTATAAAGAATGATTCTCCTGTTTGTCTTGTTGCTAATGAGAAAGCCTCTCATTGTGTCAAATGGAACAAGAGGCTAGCTCATTTTAACTACAAGACTATTGGACAGCTCTTTAGTAAAGAGTTGGTGAGGAATGGTCCTCAAATTAAGTATATTAAGGGTGGCATATGCTCAGCTTGTCAAAAAGGCAAGCAGATAAAATCCTCCTTTCACAGTCTTGATACCAAAGACTCAGTGAGGTGTCTGTACCTTTTGCATATGGATCTGTTTGGTCCTATGTCAGTTCATAGTCTAGGTTGGAAATTCTATACATTTGTGGTTGTGGATGACTATTCTAAGTTTACATGGGTTTTCTTCTTGAGGCAGAAATCTGAAACTCCAACCATCTTCAATAATTTTGTTAAACAAATTCAGAATGAAATTAATAATTCAGTGGTCAAAATCAGAAGTCACCAAGGAACCGAATTTCAGTCTGAAAGTATGACAAACTTGTGTGAAGAATTTGGTATTCTTCTAGAATTCTCCTCACCTAGAACTCCTCAGCAAAATTGTATTGCTGAAAAAAGAATAGAACACTCATTGAGGCTAGAATAACATTACTAAGTGACACTTCTCTCCCAGAATATTTCTGGGCTTAGGCAGTAAATACTGCATGTCATGTTTTCAATAGAGCATCCATAACCAAAAGCCTGAAGAAAACACCCTATGAGATTATGAAAGGCAGAAAACCAAATATATCCTATTTTAGGATCTTTGGTAGCAAGTGTTATGTACTTAACAATGGCAAGACTTACCTAACTAAGTTTTCTGTCAAATCCCAAGATGAGATATTTGTTGGGTACAACAACATGAGTAAGGCATACAGGGCCTACAACTTAACTACACAAGTTGTAAAAGAGTCTGTTCATGTAGTGTTTTATGAATCTAAGCTTATTAACTATGAGTTGTCTAACAATTCTTGTAGTTCTATAGGTTTATTAGAAAAGCTGGACATGTTAACTATTAGAGAAGACCAGACAGCAAGGCAGAATGAAGAGAATGGTGGCTGCTATCCAGGGGGAGTACAAGACCCACTTGATGCTGATGAAGACAATGAAGAACATCATGATGGGGAGATTGAAGATGCTCAACCTGTAGATAGATTGCCTCCAGCAATTAGACATCTAAAGGATCATCCAGCACATCAAATAATTGGTGATCCTAGACATGGTGTTCAAACCAGAAGCAGGAACATGAATACAGTTCTATGTTCAAGCTTCATGTCTCAGTTGGAACCCAAGAAATTTGAAGAAGCCATACAGGATTCAAACTGGATTAATGCAATGCAGGAGGAGCTGAATCAGTTAAGGAGATGTAAAGTATGGAAGCTGGTTCCAAAACCAAAGGATCACAATGTGATTGAGACTAAGTGGATCTACAGGAATAAACTAGATGAAAATGGAATCATAGTCAAGAACAAAGCTAGACTTGTTGCCAAAGAATATAGGCAGGTAAAAGGAATAGACTATGATCAGACCTTTTCTCTAGTGGCAAGATTGGAAGCAATAAGGCTATTCCTTGCCTATGCAGCTTATCAAGGGTTTAACGTATTTCAAATGGATGTAAGGTCAGCATTTCTAAATGGTGGCTTAAAAGAGGAAGTCTATGTTGAAATGCCCTAAGGTTTTGTAGATCCTCTTTATCCTAAGTATGTTTATAGGTTGAAGAAAGCCCTATATGGACTAAAACAAGCCCCCAGGGCATTGTATGAAACATTGTCTACTTTCCTCATTGATAATAAATTTTCAAGGGGAAAATAGACAAGACTCTATTTCTTAGGGAATCTAAAGGCAAGATAGTCGTAGTACAGATATATGTTGATGATATTATATTTTGATCAACAACAAATAACCTTTGTAGGAAGTTTGCAAAACTTATACAAGGGAAGTTTGAGATGAGCAGTATGGGTGAACTGAAATTCTTCTTGGGACTCCATGTAAGACAGACTGATGATGGCTTGTCCATATCCCTGTCTATGTTCACTAAGGAGTTAATTAAGAAGTTGGTATGGAGTCATCCTCCACCATGAGAACTCCAATGGGGACAAGTATGCCTATAGGCAAGGATGATGCAAGAAAACCTATAAATGAGTCTTTGTCTAGAGGGATAATTGGCTCCCTTTTATACTTAACTGCTAGTAGACAAGACATCATGTATGGTACATGTGTCTTTGCTAGGTATCAAGCAAGCCCTAAAGAATCTCATTATGCTGCAGTTAAAAGTATTTTGAGATATCTTAAGGGAACACCTAATCTTTGGCTTTGGTACCCTAAGAATAGAGACTTTCTACTAACAGGGTATTCAGATGCAGATTTTGTAGATTGCAAAGAAGACAGGAAAAGCACTACTGGCACATGTCAGTTTCTAGGTAGAAGATTGATGTCATGGAGAAGTGAAAAGCAGGCTAGTGTGGCAAATTTCAACGGTTGAGTCAGAATATGTTGTTGTAGGCAGCTGTTGTGCTCAACTATTATGGATTCAACATCAACTTGAAGACTATGGTCTCAAGGTAAGTAGAACTCCAATATTTTGTGATTCTACAAGTGCTATTTCTATTACAAAAGATCCTGTTTCACATAGCAGAACTAAGCATATAGAAATTAGACATCACTTCATCAGAAATCATGTTGAAAAAGAAGATATATGTTTAGAATTTGTCAATACAAATTATCAATATGCTAACATATTAACAAAACCCCTAGATGAAACAAAATTCAAAAATTTAGAAATTGAATTAGGAATGCTGAACATAGAATAGAATGTCAAAATTGACAAAGTAATTCTGTGTCGACACACAAAGTAATCTGTGTCGACACATAGTAGTCTGTGTCGATACATAGTAGTCTGTGTCATCACATAGTAATCTGTATCGATACATAGTAGTTTGGTGTCGACACCATCTAAAATGTATAGATACATTACTTTTCTTTTAGTCCGCCTTTTCACCTTCCGTGTTTTAGAAACATATAAATAGGTCGCAAACAAACCCTGTCGACACGCTCTCCATATTCTCGAGACCAAATCCCTGTATCGACAAGCTCTTGTTCTTCCTAATCTCAACCTTCTTTAAATCCCAATGGCTCCCAAACATGACGATAACACTAACGAGGGTTATGAACTCGTACGTACTGCCTTTGATAATGCAGATCAAGAAATCCAAACTGTGATTACCCTAATCACCGAAAATGGATTAGAATTCCTTGTTTCAGAACCAACAAAAATTTGGAAGAAGGAAGTTCTGCAGTTCTATGCTGCCGCGACACTAGATTTGACTGCACTAAAGATATAATCCTCGGTTCAAGAAACAAAGGTCAAACTCACCTTGAAGAGTGTACGAAAGACTCTACACCTGCCGAGAGTTCTACAAGAAGATGAAGTCCAATCTTCTAATACTAGGGAAGCTTTCCAATGGTGTGGATTGGATCCCACCACTAAGATTGGATCTTCCATAAACAGGAAAGGGATAATTTCCAAAGGAAAATTTCTTTCAGAATTAATAGGAAAGGTAATATTGTGCAAAACTGGGGGACATTATAGGATCTCTGCCTACATGTTAAGCCTTATGACCAGAGTCATCTTCAAGATCAACACCAACTAGTCTACAGTTATCTTTAAAAAGATAAAAGAAAGCATCAAGAAACAAAACCTAGGTGGAATACTAAGTCTCAATTTCGTTGAGACCATACCTGAAGTGATACACAAGAGTGCAGGATCAAAAATCAATCACATGAGAAGGATGGACTTAAGAATTCTCTCAAGATGGGAAAGGGTTTTAATAATAGACATTTCTACATCTCCAAAGCAACTGCCCAAGCAAAAGAAGAAACCAACACCAAAAATACCTGAATCTTCTAGTGATTCAGAAGAACAAGTAATCTTCAGCTCAGATAAAGTACATACAGAGACTGCTCAAGAAAATACAGATGGTGTTCAGCTGTAGGGGGACAAAATACCTGAAATCACCATCCTCATGGATCAATTTTAGGGGGAGCCTCATCCTGTGCAAGAGCCCACTCTGCTAGAGAGTGAAGTGGCTACTGTGACAATTCTTGAGCTATTGCATGATCTTAATCAAGAAGCTATACATACTGAGTCTAATACACTATCTGTGCATTTAATTGATGTTGAACAGACAAACCAAGACAACATCCAAGCACAGGATCTAGAAATGAAAAACACATCAGCACGTGATGTTGTTCCATCCACTACTCTAGAAACTGGTGCTCCATCTATCCACACTCAAAGAGAATTCAATCTTGAAGTGTCGTTTCCTGAGGTTAAGGAAGTTAGGACTGAGGGGGAGCTTCCTAGGACTGAGAAGGAGCTGCCCTCTAGTCCTAAAGAGACAGTTGATATAGCAAGATCCTCGGCATCTAATGATGAAGAAGCATCTAATGATAAAAGAAGGAAATTGATGGTTGCTAAGAAAATAAACCTAAGCTATAAGAAGGCCTTGAAGAGAATTACTCCTCCAAAAGCCCCAAGAGTTGACTACAGCTCACTGTTGGTGGCCTTGCAGGTTAAATTGGATGAATAGAGAAGTGCAATGGAGAAATACATGGATGAAAGCCAAAATGAACATCAGTTCACCTTGGCTCAAGACATCAAATCCATCAGATTTTAAGTCAATCAGAATAAAAAGGAAATGATAGATTGCTTCCATAAGAGAGGAAATGTTGTAGTCTATCTAGCACAGCAGCAATTGGAGGCCAGGACACAGATAGATGATCTCTGGTCAAGAAAGGATATGTTCTGGAAAATCTACTAATGATGAATGATAATCTAACTAAATCACATCATGTGATACTTACTGAATTATAGAAGACATCCATAACATTAACTTAAGAAATGGCTAAAGAGAAATCAGAATTTGATCAAAAATATAAGGAAATTTTAGCCTCCTTCAAGAATGCTCTTCAAACATCTCAAAGTATAATATCTGATGAGCTAACAAAGTTCAAGGCTTACTATAAAGAGGGCACTAATTACATGGCTGATCAAGTTAGATTTCAGAAAAATGATCTTAGGGATCATATGGAGAGAAATTTCCTAAAGGGGGAGAGGTTATTAGTCAATGAAAACTCTGATCATGCTAAATGGATCACTAATGCCATCAAAGCCACTCTTGGCTATCCTCCATTATGTGATGATAATAATACAGCTGCATTTGACATCTAAGCTGCAGGTTATGAAGGGGGTCAGCAAGAGGTTGCTCAAATCATATACCCCCCTTCTAACTTGGAGGTATTCAACAAATGGTACAACAGATGTATAGCCCTCAATCAGATGCTCAGAATGTAATTATTGAGACATTGGAAATGTATGAGGCTGATTTGAAGAAAGGACAAGAAGCCCAGCTTTCCAAGAAAAGATTTAGAGAGCAGGCTGAGTCAAAGCTATATTTTGAAAGATAGAGTCCTACATCAAGGAACATTATACTTACTTCCTGGCAAGCTCTCAAAGACAATATGCATGATAGAGGCAAGTGGTATTCTGAACAAGAATGGACTAAGTATCAATAGAGACAAGAGGCTATATATTAGTTCAGGAAGAATCACAAAGCTTAGAAGGTACCTACTACTGCTGTTGAGCCAAGCAAATACTTTCCTAAGCCTTATCACTATTTTGAAGGACAAAAGATTAAGGCTGAAGAGCTCAAGAAAAGAGATCTGAAAGGAAAGAAGCCAGCCCAAGACACTGAACCAAGTGTACAAGCTAAAATTCTATCTGATAAAGGAATAGTTATCAAGGAGCATGACATGCCTTAGAATAGTTTTACTAGATTTTAAATCTGTTTAAATCTATGTAATGTCTTGAACTAAATCTTTGTAATTCTGAACATTGATTGACTTAGTCTTAAATCTCTTTTTGTATACTTAGAATCTGTTGATGCATGTTAATTATGTTTTAATATATTCTGTGAGATTAATGTTACATGCAATGTTTTTATTATTACTCTAATCTCTGAAATTATGTTAACATCATAATCTTTGTTTTTTATTATAAGTGATTTATATCATTGACTAAGGGTTATGAATTCTCCAAATTGGGGGAACTTGTTGGGTACATTGGAAAATGTGTACTATATTTGGAGAAGCCTCACTTAACTCAATGATATTCATCAATTTGTATTTGATGGTATTTTAAGTTACTTTGTGCAGGTAAAGAAATTGCAAAGAAAATGTTCTATGTACAAGTGTCGACACTTGTAAAAAACTGTGTAGACACCAGAAGACAGATAGTGTCGACACATAGGACTTGTGTCAACACATAGAAAATCTGTCAACAATAATTGTGTCGACACACAGGACAAGTGTCGACACAAATCTAGATTATGTCTACAACAATTGTGTCGACACACAGGACTTGGGTCGACACATTCCAGAACTCAATAAAGACTAGAAGCTGTGTCGACACACAGGACTTGTGTCGACACATTATACAGAAGCCATGCCAAGAAGCTGTGTCGACACTATGGGAGTTGTGTCGACTTGACCAGGGATTGTGTCGACACTTAATCTATTTATGTCGAAACATATGAAGCAATTACTCGACACTTTGCTGACAGAGACAAAAACTCAAGGAATTACTGGTGACTTGACAGGTGTCATGATCAACAAGGCTATTGCAAGTATAAGAGTTTTTAGAGGTTTGTTATAAACCGGATAAGCCGGTAACCTTGGAGAAAGTCTATATAAAGACATATTCTATCATCTGATAGAGAGAACTTTTTGGGAAACAAAAAAAAGGGTCAGAGAGCTGGAAGTATCCAAGTGAAGAAAGAGACAATCATCAGCAAGTCTCTAAGAGCAAATCAAGATCAAGTTTGCAAGGAGAATTAAGATTAAATTCTGAAGAGTAGAAGAAAGCCGATTGAAGATCAACTTCAAGAAGATCAACCTTACTTTGTTCATATTTAAGAAGCTTTGAAGAAAGCTAAGACAGGTTGAAACAAAAAGTTGTCAGATCTATCAAGAACTGACCAAGAAATCTTCTACCCTTTCTCTCTCTACTTGGGTGAAGGTTTCATACATCTTATTATCATTTTACTTTAGTGTCTTTTATAGATCTAAGTTGTAGGCCTTAGTAAGAGCTGAGGTAGGGCTGCATGCCTGAGGTAGGAGAGTTGTCTCTCTGTGTTGTAAGCCTAAATCTATAAAGGCTGAGGTAGGGCAAGGGCCTGAAGTAGGAGTGTGGATTCACTTTGAGTTGTAGGAACCATCTTAGGGTTCTGAGCTGTATGATCTAAGGATCTGAGAATGAAAAAGGGATTTAGGCCGAATCTACTTCACTACTAGATATGCGAAGGGGGAATGTGGATGTACTCATCATTTGGGGAACCACTATAAATCAAGATCAAGTTTACTTTATTTTTGTCCTTTTTTGTTTGTTTTATTTAATAAATTGTTTCTTTTTTGTAATTTTTATTTTCTAACTTAGCTTTTTTTGTTTTTCTAATTTTTTGTAGAAAAATATTTTTTCGGCCCCTGTCACGCCCGTGTCACCCCCGACACGGGCGTGTCAGGCTCTCAATGAAACCAGCCGGTCAAACTCAACAATTCCACTGTCCCGAGCCCGACACGCCCAACGTCATGCCCGTGTCAAGGCTTGTCACGCCCGTGTCGAGGCCGACCCGCAAGATTAGTCAACTTGTCAACGCTGCCGACATCGAACTGCCAGCTCCCCCGGTCACGCCCCCCTGTCACGCCCGTGACCTGGGGCGTGACCGCCAGGTTTTCACCCCAAAGTCAAAGCTCCAGTCAAGTCAACCGGTCAGCTCATGAATAGTAGTGACACGCCCCCCTGTCACACCCGTGACCTAGGGCGTGACCAACCCGAAAATTTGCCTATAAATAAGAGCTTCCAGGAAGCTTATTTTGTCCACTTTTTTGACCACTTTGCTTAGGGGAGGTGCTGCCCAATTGGATTCCATACCTATGTAAGGAGAATTTCTCCCCCCTCTCTCTCTCTTAGTTTGTATTAGGGTTTTTACTTTAATGAAATATGTATTTTTCTCTCTTAACTAGTATGAATAATCCATTTGAATGCGCCTACTTAAGCAATTTTTCGTTCATCTTTTTGTATTTCTTTTATGTTTTCATCTTTTTTGCTTTCATAACTTAGTTAGATTTAGGATTTATCGGCATTTCTAGCCGTTGTGCCGTCCATTTAAATTTCATTTTCTGCACTTTTTTACATTTAGCTTTTCTCCTTTTTCCTATTTTTTCATTCATAAGGCTTTATAAAAACTCATCTAAAAGTGTTATTTTCATTTTTCTTTAACTTAGGCTCTTTAGGATTGTAAAACTTTTTGTCCTTTTTGTTTTATTTTCACTTTTTAGGAATTTTTATAAAAATATAAGAATGAAAATATAGTCGTTATAATTTTTCGCTCACTTTGTTTTAACTTTTTATTGGCAAAACTTTTAGTCCCTTTAATTTTTATTTCATCTTTTTATGCATTTCTACCGCATTCTAGCGGTAGAAATGCAGTTGTATTAATTTTTCGAGTACTCCCATTTTGCGTTTATTTGCAAAAATTTTCGCTCCGGTTAATTTTTATTTTCACTTTTTATGCATTTCTACCGCATTCTAGCGGTAGAAATGCAGTCGTTTTAATAGTCTGAGCTCTTTGTTTTTCTCATTTTTGCAAGTGTGTGTGCGTGTATGAGTTAGGTTTTACTGCTTTATTTCACTTCTGTAGAGTGCGTGTGTGCGTATGCATTTATTTCCGCCTACTCGTTAAGAGTTAAATGGCGGTTTGCTTTCATTTCCCGCCCACTCGTTTGAGTGGGACTTGTCTTTTTACTGCTTTCATTTTCTTCCTACTCACTTGAGTAGGAAAACTTTGTGTGGGTGCGTGTGTTTTCATTTCTATAGAGTGTGTGTGTGTGTTTTAATTTCAAGTAGAGTACGTGCGTGTATGAGATAGATTTACTCCCGCCCACTCATTTGAGCCGGGACTTGCAATTTTATCGCTTTCTCAATTATGTAGAGTGCGTGCGTGTAGGAGATAATTTTACCGCTTTATTTATCTCTTTCTTCAATTAAGAAGAGTGTGTGCATGTGTGCATTTATTTCCGCCTACTCATTTGAGTAGGTCTTGCTTTATTTAATTTTCTTTATGGTTTTGAAGTGTGCGTGAGTGCCTGCATCAATTAGCCTTAAATTTATCTAATTGTCCTATTTTTCGTGTTTTCTCTTATAATTGTTCAGTGCTTAATTTAACACTCACGCTTCACCTAAAAACATAAAGCCGTTCCCATACCGATGAGTGGCTAATCTCTTTTAGCCTTCGGCATCGAAGAGCATTGGGACATAAAAAATGATTTGAAATAATTAAAAAACTTTATTTTTACTTTAATTTAAGGACTTAAGGTTTACCCCGGGTTAACGACGCATAGGACCACATAATCGATGTGTGGGCTCTATTTCCGTTATCCATACGCGACGCCGAGAGGCTGCACGTATGGACCGAACCCCCTTGGGTAAAGAGAACTGCGTACGCCCCCTCGAAAGAGGAGAAACGTAGTTCTGCTGGATTGGGTCCCCCACCCAATAGCGGGGTTCTTAGCGTAATGTGGGCGTTAAGGGGAATCCTTCGTCGGACTAACGTTCGGTCGAATAGCCTTAGCGCCCAGGTGAGCGATATCCCTAGACCAAGGTGAGCTCATGTTCTTGGAACCTCCACGGCCAAGTGCCTTTTATTAAATTAAAACAAAGTTTAATAATTGTTAAGAATTATTTTAGTCTTAATCCGATTCGATGCCGAGCGTTAACCCGTCATCGAACTAATTTAGCAAAATTCCGCTTTCTTTCTTTCCGCTTTAATTAAACTAAAAAAATCCCACCTTACTGTTAGTAAGATAATAGTGTTCCTGGAAGAGTAGATATAATCAACGCGTCCCCGAGAATAATACGACCTCGGTATTTTCCCGAATACTGAGTACTACTTGCGATAGGTGCGCTTGCCTCCTTTCGTTAGAAAACTCGATCTTCTAACCGGCCCGCGGAATCTGACCAGTTCGAACCAACCACAGTAGGTCTCTGTTCCGCGGCCATCACTGTGCTGTGATAGTTACATATGATATAATCTAACTTGCATGAGTTATCTGCCTAAGTATTAAAAGAATTAAACCTATTCACCCCCCCCCCCCTCTAGGTGTTTAGGACATCTTGAAAACAAATTCTTTCACTTCCCTTTTTCTGCATAGGATGCTCCCGACTTCTTCTCGCGTTTTGGAGGGACAACTAGGTAATCCTGAGCATAGTGTCCCAGCTTGCGACAGGTGAAGCAAGTACAAGGACCATAACCAGAAGATTCCTCCAAAACAACCACTGAAGGAGTTTGTCCAGCAGATTTTAACTTCTTACCCCATCTCTTTCGGTACCCAGAATTCTCCGGACACGGTTTCTTGAACTCCGGCTTTGTAACGGCCAAGTTCCCCTTGCCCTTACCTCTTGCCATGTCCTTCTCCAAAGACCGAGTCGTACAGACCAATGCTTTACACCCCTGGTTCACAGAACTCGAAAGCAGATACCGTATATCATCCTGTAGTCCCCCATAGTACAAACTGGACTTACTCTCCTCTTCAGCAAAGATAGAACTTGCATACAATCCCAAATGCATAAACTTATTAAGGTAGTCATCCACACTATATTCTCCTTGAGTCAACCATTGGAACTCTAACTCCATAGTAATTCTTTGCTGCATCAGGAGATGTTTTGCTAAGAACAACCTAGAGAACTCTTCAATCGAGACGTCCGCTAACTGTCTGCCTGCTATATGATGCAGTTCCACCTCATCCAACAATAACCGAGCCTCTCCCTCAAGTAGGAAAGTGGTTAAAGATACTTTTTGTTCCTCCTCAACTCTGAGAGCTGTCAATATTCTCTTAATCCTTGGGAGACAATCCTCCGCTTGGGCTGGGGAACCCGCGGATCAACCACTACTTCTACCGGTTCTCGCCTTCCCCAGCATGCATTAGCACCAGTGCAGGGTGAGCCTTCCCAGCCTGCTGAGCATTCATAACAGTAAGTACTGTCTCTGTAATCAAACAAATAGTTTCAGCAGATGGAGGAGGTGTGGGCACCTAAGCTTATGCCACACTTTCAACAGAACGTTGAGATTCCGACTGACCAGCAACACTTCTAGTCACCTATATATGTAGAAATACAATATAGCGACACATCCAACGAAAAACATACAAAAAGGAACACAAAGTTTCATCAAATAAGTGTATTTTCATTCCTAAGAGGACATTTTGAGTTCATTTTATGTGTTATAACGACAGCACTTACACGTACTCTCCACCACTTAAAAGAATTCGACCACGAATTCGTAAGAGATAGACAACCATGCAGATAACAAATTGTAACACATCTACCCATCATGTGTAATATAATAGAGGGTTCGGTCGGGGCCCCACACCATATTCAACAAACAGACGGAGAAATTACTAAATAATATCAAAACAATCGAACCCTAATACAGAGCATTCTAGTCGAAGCTTCATGGTTGAAAACTTTAACTCATTAAGAACAGAAATGCCCACAACTACCACTTAGGAATGTATACAACCTAACACACAAGGTACATGGCCTTATAGCCATACATGTTTCTCTTAACAAAGGTGTGGTTTACAAACATCGGCGTGCATGCCGGCCACATATGAACAAGTGTAAACATAACAAGCCTTCGAGGGCAGCATCGCAACTTGGGATTCAGCCCGCTATTTCCCGCTTGGGCCAGCACCACCTGAAAAGAACAATCCACCAAGCAGTGGATAATAGGGCAACAATCATCATTCAGCTGACCAATTATAACAACCCTGCCCCTGGCACGGGGCAGCTGAATTCCTTCCCTGCAAAGCATTTTATTCACACATCATATATATATAACAATCCACCAAGGACATGCACAACCGCACAACTCAATACATATCACAAACACCGGCACGACGACCCGACGTTTCGTGCACTCAGGGTATATTATTGGTGTACCGGAAAACTAGGGTCACACCACCATTAAGAGGTCCCAGACATGACGGTTCATTATGAGCATTCCTAGTCTTTATGGCACGCAGGACAAAGACTCTCGCTATGTGATCCTAACAGGGACTTAATCACCCACAATTAGACAACCATAATACGGGTATAGATCCACCTTTCCCATTGCTCAAATTCGTCAGACTCAAGACTGGACTGATGTGGTTATGGCTTCACCTTTCTTGTTCGCCACAAAGGAATTGCACAGTTGCATCCCAACAGCTCAACTTCATACAGAATGACAGTCACGACCACAAGAGTTGAACACCAAGTACCAACCCTCAAAGCTTTTTCCAGGATTTCCTCCAGTACTTCCTATTGCACTATGCCACAGGTATTCCATCAAGGATTCCATACAAACGATCAATTTACTCAGAGTTTTCTCCGATTTACAAAGAAAGCTTACCAAAATTAGACCAACTAGTCCAAATGGGCTTCACACAGCATGCATAACTGTACTACTCACTTCCGGTTCTAATGCAACATAACATGTGATGAAACACAATATACCAAGGGAATCACTTTGATTTCTACCTTTTGGTGGAGGATTCCATGTAGATGCAGGAAAGAAGGACTTCACTTATACAAGAAGGAAATCATTACCCTTGGA
Source organism: Platanthera zijinensis (assembly GCA_039513925.1). NCBI lineage: Eukaryota > Viridiplantae > Streptophyta > Magnoliopsida > Asparagales > Orchidaceae > Platanthera > Platanthera zijinensis. The sequence goes on from CM077087.1 coordinate 117,066,267, forward strand.
ATACGTTTTGGCGCCATGGAGAAAACTAAACGGTTGGAAAGCACCGCAACGCTATAGCCTCCGTAGATCTGAGCTCGGCTCGCGATTTGGACCACCGTAACACCACCGGCGGACAGATTTCTCCTCTTATTCCTTCCCTTGCTCTCCTCTCTCTCTTCTTCTTAGAAAGATAATGGTAAAAATAGAATGAGAAATAACTCATCCATTCCCACACTCATCCCTTCAGGAAACACCCAGGGCCGTTAGATCTTCAAAAAAGAAAATGAATGACGCATATTTTCTTTGAAAAGCATCTTCCCTGGGCTGACACGGCTTGTGACACTCCCGTATTACAGGCCGTTTACCTTAAGCGACACACAACAAACTCAAAACCGACCAGGATACAGGCGTAAACTCGCCCGTGTCAAGCTATTGACACGCCTGTGTCACCTAGTACAAGCCCGTGTTGAGGGGCGTGTCCCTCAATCGACCAAGGACCAACAATCCTGAAAGGGACAAGGGTCCCCAACATGCCCGTATCAACTATGATACGCCAGTGTCACCAAGAACACGTATGGGATCAAGGTCGTGTTCCTCACCTGAAAGACTTTGTTTCAAGAGCCTAAACACCTAGAGGGGGGGGGGTGAATAGGTTCTAATATTTTTGAGTCTTTTTATTTTATTTTAAGTAAAACAGATATTTGTAACTTCTTTTAGCACATAATAATTCAATCTACAAAAATTAAAAAAAAAACAGCAGACACCAGATCTATAGTTGTTCCCCAAGATATGGGTACATCCACTTTCCCACTTCTCCTATCCAGCAGATAACTGGATTTAGCCGAACTTACTTCGACTGGCTCGGAACCGCAGATCTTACAAACTCAGAACTCCAAAATGGTTTCTACACCTCAGACATTATACAAGTCCTACCTCAGATTCTTCCCTTAATCCTACCACAGGCCTCAACCCTACCTCAGCCTTTATAATTAGGCTTACAACTTAGACTTTCCACAAGTCCTACCTAAGGCACACATCCCTACCTCAGCCTTTATATTTTTAGGCTTACAATCTCAGATCTAATAATAGATCCTACAGGAATTTGTGAGTAATAAGTTTCAGAAAACTTCACCAGCTAGATTTCTTTGTTGATGTTGTCTTCTTGATCAGTTCTTGAATTGACTGATCTTTCTGATCCAACCTAACTTAGCTTTTAAAATCTTCTTGATTAGGACAACAAAAGGTGGATCTCCTCTTGAAGTTGAATTTGATCTTCAGTCAGCTTCTTCCTTAGATTCAGATTGAACTCTGAATCTTTCTTGTAGACAGCCCTTGATCTGTCAGAATTCTTCTTATTGATGCCTCACATTATTGTTGTCTTTCATTTCCGATCTGTATCTTATATAGAGCTTTCTTCATGGTTATCGGCTGATCCGGTTCATAACAGACTTCTGACAGTTCTAACAGTGGTGTCAGACCGGTTAGTTATGACAGCTGTCATGTCACCGGTCACGTCACTAGGTTCTTCAATGTCTTTACAACTCAGCACACAACACTATGCAGAATGCTTCACATGTGTCAACACCTATAGGCTAAGTGTTAATACAAGTCTTCAAGGTGTCGAAACAAATACTCCAAGTGTCGACATAGTCATACTTCTTCTTCTCAACACTTCTTATATTGTATGTGTCGACACAAGTCCTGTGTGTCGACACAGCAACTTCTTGTCTCGACATTTCAATTGCAGACAGATGGCATTGAGTGTTTTTCAAATGGCGTTGAGTGTGTGTCGACACAAGTCCTGTGTGTCGACACAATTACTTCTGAACTCGACACAACCTCTTGAGAGTAGGTGTGTCGACACAAGTCCTGTATGTCGATACAATTGCTTTAGGTGTCGACATAGATCCTGAGTGTTGAATCATCTTCTATTTTAAGTTGTCGACACAATTCTGTTTTAAGTTGTCGACATAATTCTGAATGTAGACACACTTCTTCTTCTTTAGGTGTCGACTTAGCTTTGAGTGTCATCATAACTTCTTTAGAAGTGTCGACACATTTTGCTAGTGTGTCGACAAAACTTCCCTAATTGTCGACATAGCAGCTGGGTGTCGACATAGCTTCTTTATAAGTGTCGACACATTTTGTCTGTGTGTCGACACAGCTTCCCTGAGTGTCGACACAGTCTCCTTGTGTGTCGACACAGTTTCTTCACAAGTGTCGACACTTGTACTTACAAAATTTTCCTTCAAATTTATAACCTGCACAGTGAAAGTCAAACTTCTATCAAATACACATTGATGCATATCATTGACTAAGTTGTGGCTTCTCCAAATCTAGTACACATTTTCCAATGTACCCAATGATCTCCCCCTTTTTGGAGAAGTCATAACCCTTAGTCAAAGATATATATCTCTTAAGATAAAACAAAATTGTAATAGAAGTAAAAATATTTCAGAGCAGGTTATTACATAATCATTGTAAAAAACAAACACTTAATACTGAACTAGATTTCATTAATCAGAAAAAATACTTTGGTTTACATGAATTTCTTATAGAACAAAAGAAACAAAATAGTACATTGTTCTATTACATAAACCAAGCAGTCCTATTACTGACTACGCTCCTTAATAATTATTCCTTTGCCAGACTTGATTTTAGCCTGCACAGAAGGTTCAGCATCTTCAGTTAGCTTTTTCCCTTTGAGAGCTTTCTTCTTTAATGCTTCAACCTTGATCTTCTGTCTTTCAAAATAGTGGAAAGGTTTGGGGAAGTACTTGCTTGGCTCTTGAGCATTAGCAGGTAGCTTCCCAGCCTTAGCACTTCTTCTATGTTGAAGAAATGTTTCTTGCCCAGCTTAATATTTATTCCACTGTTGCTAAGAATACCACTTACCCCTGTCATGGGTTTTATTCTTTATAACTTACTAGGCAGTAAGTATGATGTTTCTAGAAGTTGGGGTACACTGCTTAAAATCTGGCTTCAGCTCATCCTGCTCTCTGAATCTCTTCTTGGAAAGTTGAGCTTCTTTCTGAGCTTCTAATGCAGCTTCTAACATTTCAACCTTTTCCAGAATTACATTTTGTACCTCTGGTGGAGGATTATACATTTTTAGCACTTCTTCTTCAACCATCTCAAAATCAGCTGGGTGGTAGATAACCTGAGCAACTTCAGGCAGATCTCCTTCAAAATATTTAGGTTGTATCCCAGACTCAGCTACATTAGCATCATCACAAAGAGGAGGATATCCAAGAGTAGCTCTGATTCAATTGGTAGTCAATTTAGCATGGTCAGATCAGGCTTTGACTAGTAATCTCTCCCCTTTTATGACTTCTCTTGCAACATGATCTCTTATATCTTCTTTCTGGAATCTGACTTGATCAGTTATATATAAAGTTCCCTCTTTAAAATAAGCTCTGAATTTTGTCAGGAAAGTTTTAATTTTCTCCTGAGATTCTTGAAATGTGGCTTTGATAGCAGATATATCTTCCTGGATTTTCTTCGAGATTTAAGACTTCAGAGTAGTACTAGAATCAGTGAGCTTTGTCAATATTTCATGATGTGAATCCTTGAGATTTTCATTCATCCTTAACTGATTCTCCAGGACATATCCCAACTTTACTTCAATTTCATCCACTTTTGCTTGGATATCTTATTGTTGCTTTGACAGGAACACCACAACATTACCTCCTTTATGGAAGCAATCGGTCATCTCCTTCTTATTTTGATTCACTTCAAATCTAATATATTTGATGTCCTGGGCAAACTTAAACTGTAACTCCTTATGAGTTTCATCCAGATATTTTTCTATAGTCTGTCTTTGATTATCCAGTTTTATTTGCATATGGACCAGTAAAGAACTTAAGTCCATGCTTGTTGTAGATAGTGTAGTTCCCAATTATAAAGCTTTCTTATATTTAGAACTCTTCTTCTTTAACACAGACAGCTTTCTTTTCTTAACCAATGTGGCTTCTTCATCTTCAGATGATGCAGATGTACTTTTAATATCAACAGTTTCCTTTTCAGCTGGGGTATCCTTGGATAACTCCCCCTCAGTCCTTGGAATTTCCTTTTCTTTTTCAATTTCCTCCCCCTCAGTCCTATCAGTAAGAGGATAAGGAAACAATTCTTCCATTGTAAATTCCTATTATATCTGTTCAGAAGGAATAAATTAGGTTTTTTAAAAAACTTGAAAGACTAATATAACTTGAAAGACCTCTTTTGTTGTGTAAACAAAAGTTTCCCTTTGAACAATTTTTGAGGAGAATACTATAATACATCACTACTCTGTGGAGAAGATACTTACTTGCTCATTTTGAGCATCATTCTTATCAGTTACTTCAGCTGCAGTGTTGATTTCAGATACAACATCCATTATTGTGCTTGCAGCTAAGTCACTATCCAGGAAAACATCATCAATACCTCCCCTTTGGGACGGCAACTCAGTTTCTTTTTCTAGGTTTTCTCCCCCTAGAGTAGAGTCTTTGATGCTCTTGGGGTTCACATTTCTTTTCTTGAGCATGAACATCTTGTTGTTTCTAGTCTTCATAAGAACTGAAGACCACTTCCTCCTCAGAATCATTTGAGGAGTCAGACTGTACAACCACCTTATTTTTCTTCTTGTCTTTGTTAGTTTGCTCCTTAGGAGCAGGGACTTCCTTGGTTAGAACTCTGTCCCACCTTGACAATATCCTTACATCCATTTTTCTCATATGATTTATCTTAGAGACATTTGATTGTTTAAGAACATCTAGAATTACTGATGTTAAGCATAGGCTGAGGATCCTTCCTAGGTTAGGTTTCTTTATTCCTTCTTGTAGTTTATCAAACACTACTACTGCCCAGTCATTGTTTATCTTGAATATGATTCTCACCATCAGATTGAACATGTGGGCAGAAATCTGATCATGTCTACTTGTCTTGCAGATAATCACTTTGCCCACTACATCTGATAGAAATTTTCATTGGGAATTCATCCCTTTTCTATTGATAGATGAACCAATCTTAATACTGGGATTCAGTCCACACCAGCTTAATGCTTCAGTTATTTGGGATGGAGTAATTTCGTCTGTATCCTTAATCAATGGCAGATGTAGTGCATTCCTGATTGATTTCAAAGTGAGCTTCACTTGGGTATCTTAAATAGACGCCTTGATTTTTTGTCCTTTAGTGTCCAACGAAGTGGTTGTGTAGAACTCCATGACTTCCTTCTTCAAAATTTTGGTCGGTTCTGAGACCAAAAATTCTAGTCCATTTCCAGAAATTAGGGCAATAACTCCCTGAATTTTGTCAGAAGCAGTTGTGAAACTTACGCGAACCAGTTCATAACCTTCATTAACCTTATCTTCTTTGTTTGGCGCCATTGACGTAAGTGCTAGAGTAGAAGAGAAGAGAAGGTCTATGTTTACAGAAGGTGTAGAGTGAAAAATTCTGATAGCGTAGTCGACCAGATTTTGGATTCACCTTTTTATAGTACTTGACAAGGGCAGATCAAAAGTCGGGCTTAAGTCGACAAATCAGTTTTTGTGATGAAAAAAATGACCTAGGTCTTGACAAAACTTAAGTTAATTCGACATGACTATGTGTCGACATACTAATTTCTAAGTTGACAAAACGTATTTTAAGTCGACACATCTATGTATCGACATACTTCAGTCTGTATCGACATACTTCCGTCTGTGTCGATACTGACAACTTAAGTATCGACAGAGTTGTGTCGACACCAACTTTTTGTGTTGACACAAATATCCTCACGACTTATAGTCTCGACAAGGTTGTGTCGACACCTATTTTCCTGTCGACACAGATTCTGTTTCTATGTCGACACATCCTTTTCCTATGTCGACACAACATACTGAGTGTGTCGACACAACTTGCTTGTCTCGACACAAACTTTGTACTTAGACAAATTTCAATATAAATTTGGTGCTTACTGATGCTACTCATAGAAACTTATGTAAACCTATTTTAGGTTCAACATACCTAATTCAATTTTGAAATTATTGAATTTAGTTTCATGCAGTGGTTTTGTGAAAATATTAGCTATTTGATTATCTGTTTTTACAAACTCTAGACTAATATTTTCCTTTTAAACATGTTCTCTGATAAAATAAAACTTTATTTCTATATGCTTGGTCCTACTGTGTGATACATGATTATTAGCAATATAAATAGCACTTGTAGAATCACAAAATAGTGAAATTCTACTTTCCTAGATGTCATAATCTTCTAGTTGATGCTTCATCCACATCAATTGTGCACAGCATCTACCTGCAGCTATATATTCTGATTCAGCTGTTGAGATAGCTATACTGGTTTGCTTCTTGCTTCTCAATGACACCAGCCTCCCACCAAGGAACTGACAGGTTCCTGTGGTACTTTTTTTGTCTTCTTTGCATCCAGCAAAATCTGTATCTGAGAAACCTGTTAATAGAAAATCTCTATTCTTAGGGTACCAAAGGCCTAGATTAGGTGTGCCCTTAAGATATCTCAAAATTCTTTTAGCCGCAGTATAATGAGATTCCTTAGGGGATGCTTGATACCTAACACAGACACATGTTGCATACATGATGTCAGGTCTACTAGTAGTCAAGTATAGTAGGGAGCCAATTATCCCTTTATACAAAGACTCATCAACATGTTTTCCTGCTTCATCTTTGCATATAGGCAAACTTGTTCCCATTGGAGTATTTATTATAGAAGATGAGTACAAACCATACTTCTTAATCAACTCCTTTGTGAACTTAGACTGGGATATGGACAACCTACTCTCAGTCTGTCTAACTTGAAGTCCCAAGAAGAACTTCAACTCACCCATATTACTCATCTCAAACTTCCTTTGCATAAGTTTGGCAAACTTCCTACAAAGGCTCTTTTCAGTAGAACCAAAGATAATGTCATCCACATATATCTGGACTAGTATTGACTTGCCTTTTGATTCTCTATAGAATAAAGTTTTGTCTATCTTTCCTCTAGAGAATTTATTCTCAATGAGGAAGGCAGACAAGGTTTTATACCAAGCCCTTGGAGCTTGTTTCAAACCATATAGAGCTTTCCTAAGCCTATATACATAATCAGGAAAGTGAGTCTACAAAACCTGAGGGTTTGTTCTACATGAACTTCTTCTTTTAAATCATCATTCAGAAATGCTGATTTCACATCCAGTTGATATAGTTTGAATCATTGATAGGCAGCATAGGCTAAGAACATCCTTATTGCCTCCATCCTTATCACTAGAGCAAAGGTTTGATCCAAATAAATACCTTCCTCTTGCTTGTAGCCTTTTGCTACCAGTCTAGCCTTATTCTTTACTATAGTGCCATTCTCATCAAACTTGTTCCTGTAGATCCACTTAGTTCCTATTATGTTGTGATCCTTAGGTTTTGGAACAAGTTCTCAGACCTTACACCTTTTGAACTGACTGAGCTCTTCTTGCATTGCATCAATCTAGTTGGTGTCTTGCATGGCCTCTTCAATCTTCCTAGGTTCTATCTGAGACAGGAAGCTAGAACATAAAACTGTGTTCATGCTCTTGCTCATTGTTAGAACACCCTGACTTGCATCACTAATGATCTGGTGAGCTGGATGATCCTTCAAGTGTCTTCTTGCTAGAGGAATTCTGTCAGCATTATGGTTATCTCCAATTTCCTCATCTTGATGCTCCACATTTTCTTATTTACCCAGAGGGACTTGATCTCCCCCTGGATAGCTGGCATCTTTATCCTCATCCAGTTTAGCAGGAACATCTTCATTGATGGTCAGCTTGTCTAGCTTATCTGTTAGACCTGTAGAACTAACAGATGAACTAGACAATTCACTGTTAATAAACATTGACTCATCAAATACAACATGCACAGATTCTTCTACCACTTGAGTAGTCAAGCTGTAGATCTTGTATGCTCTACTATGGTTGTTGTTCCAAACAAATATCCCTTCTAGGGATTTGGCAGCAAACTTAGTTTGGTAGTGTTTACCATTGACTAGTACAAAACACTTATTACCAAAGATTTTGATATAAGATATGATTGGTTTTCTGCCTTTTAGAATCTGGTAGGGAGTCATCTTGTATTTGTTGTTTATGGAGGCCCTATTGAGCACATTACATGCAGTATTTACTGTCTCAGCCCAGAAGTATTCAGGGAGAGTAGTGTCATTCAGTAGAGTTCTACTGTCTTCAATTAGAGTTATATTCTTTCTTTCAGCAACACCATTTTGCTGAGGAGTTCTAGGTGAAGAGAATTCCTGATGAATCCCAAGTTCTTCACAGAATTTTGTCATATATTCAGACAAAAATTCAGTTCCATGGTCACTTCTGATTTTGACCACTGAGCTATTGTATTCATTATGTATTTGTCTGACAAAAGTTTGGAAAATTGTTGGGGTTTCAGATTTCTGCCTCAAGAAGAAAACTCATGTAAACCTAGAATAGTCATCCACAATAACAAGTGTGTATGCTTTCCTACCAAGACTATGGACTGGCACAGGACCAAACAAATCCATATGCATGAGATACAAACATCTCTTCTAATCTTTGATGTCAAGTGACTGAAAAGAGGACTTAGTCTGCTTGCCTTTTTGGCAAGCAGAGAACACACCCTCTTTTATGTAATAAACTTGAGGACCATTCGTCACTTATCCCATGTTGAATAGCAGTCCAATTGACTAATAGTTCAGATGAGCAAGCCTCTTGGTCCATTTGACACATAGAGAAGCTTTCTCTCCTACAACCAAATAAATAGGTGTGTTGTTAGACTCACAATCAAGGTTAAGGCATACACATTTCCTTTCCTAGTGCCAGTCAAAATGATCTCTTGATCACTTGACCTTTTTGCTAGGCACTCTCCTTTATGGAAAGAAATATCATAACCTAGATCACTAAATTGACTTATTCTAATTAGGTTATGTTTTAAACCCTTTACATAAGCCACTTTAGTGATAGTAATTGAATCACAAGATATGTTACCAAATCCTTTGATGATTCCCTTTTCTGATCCACCAAAGATAACTTTGGGTCCATTCTTTATGAGCACATAGTCCCTCAACATACTCCTTATTCCAGTCATATGTCTGGAACAGCCACTATCCAAGTACCATATAGGGGTATGGTCACATGGATTTACCTGCAATAAATAATGAATCACTTACCCTTAGAACCCAATTTTCTAGTGGGTCCTAGTTTCTTGTTAGTTTAAAACCCTGTGACTAATCTAATAGAAATCCTACTTTTTGTTTTAACACTTAAGTTAAACCTGCAATCCATGGCAAAGTGCCCCACCTTGCCACAACACTAACACTCAAACCTATTATACCTCTTCTTAGGTACATGCCTTCTTACTTTGTTGTCAGTAGACTTATTAAGCGTTGGTGCTGGAACAACATTCTTCAAGAAGTCCTCTTGAATATGATGGGCATGCCCACAGATTGGTATATTGACATTTAAAACCTTGCACATGAGATTTTCATTCTCACAGTGACCATGTGTAATGTCATGATCATACCTGTTAGTAGTATTCACTACCTTCTTAAAGAAAATAGGGGGACAAACATCTTGAGGCTGAACTGGGACTTTACCTATTCTATGAGAATTGGTAGCCCTAGTTCTTCCCTTGAAGCCAAGACTAGTCTTCCCTTTTTGTGAAATAAAATTATCTATCAAAGGTAAGACTGATTTTAGCTTGGAGAAATTAACCACTTGCTCTCTCTCTTGCTGGAGTTTTACCTCCAGTTTCTTGATGTGATTTTCTTTGAATGAGATTGTACCCATCTGAATAACTGTAATGTTTTTCAATTTGGCAACCTCATTCAATTTTTGATCCAGCAGTTTTGCTAAATCTACTGCAGCCAGCTTAAGAGACTCAATATCTTATGCCTGCTCTTTAACAAGAAACTTGCTCTTCTTTAGAGCATGAAACAACCCACCATACTGATTAATGAGTTGGTGAACATCCCCCTCAGACTAAGATCCATCCACTTCTTTTGAAGAAGATGCTTCTGATTCTGATCCAGTAAAGTACTCTGAGACTAGGGGTGAATTGTTTACCGGCACTTGTCTTCTTCAGATTGAGCCATCAGCCCTTTACATCAATATTCTTCCACTCCATTTATGGAGTCCAGCATCTGTAGGAATTCTAGTTCCCTAGAATACTCTTCTGTTGAGAAGAGTTCAACATATGATTCTTCCTCTTCTTCATATTCTGACGATGAAGAGTCTGTCCAACTCTTCTCTTTCTGATCTACTAGAGACTTCTCCTTCTTGCCTTTGACCAGCTGCTTCTTCTTGTCCTTTGACTCCTTTCTTTGGTCAGGACAATCAACTATGACATGCCCAGACCTGTCTCAGTAATAACACACAATCTTAGAATTAGATTGTTTACCAGGTTTAGAAGCATACCTGCCCTCCTTAGGTGTTTTCTTCTTCCTATAGTATTCATCCTTGGGATAGGATGTAGATGAAGGCCTGGTTATCCAATTCTTTTTCTTTATGAACCTTTGAAATTGTCTAATGAAGGCAACAAAGTCTTCATACGATGTATGACTATCTGATGTACTTGTTTCAGGAACACCTTCTTCTTCTTCAGTATGCTTTCTAGGTGGAGAAGGAGATTTTCTCCTACCCTTCCTTGAGCCCTCAGCCTTGAAGGCTACTGACTTTTCTTTATGTTCAGATCTGCTGCCCTTCTCTTCCTCTTTCCTAGCAGTAAGCTGTGTTTCATATGAAAGCAGTTTTCCAAAAAGTATAGGTGGAGGTGTGTCAGCCAGTTTGGCCACTTCCCTGATGGCACATATCTTAGTGTCTCAATCCTTTGTTAGGGACCTAAGAAACTTGTCATTCAATTCATAACTACTGAAGACTCTTCCATATGTCATCAGCTCATTCACTATTCTGAAAAACTTTTTATAGCATTCAGCTACGCTGTCAGTTTTATTCTGCCTAAAGCTCTTATATTCCTGATTTAGCATAGACTTTCTGTCCTCTCTGACTTCTTCTGTGCCTTCCATATAGACATTCAATGTATCCCTCATTTCTTTGGAAGTTTTATAGTGCACAAGATTCTGGAATGTTGCATCATCTATGGTACTTACAATTATATTATGAGCTCATTTATCTAATGTAGCCAAGATGATTTCATCCTTAGTCATCTCTGAATAACTCTTTGGAGTTTGAATGTTTGCATCAAGAACTGAAACCTTCATTTGGATGATGGGGCCTTCCTATACTGTGATATAAATTCTTGGATTAGATGCTTCCATAAATAGCCTGACCCTTTCTTTCCAAATGCAAAAGGATTCTTTCCTTCATATGGGTAATTTCATAGAACCAAACTCCTTTTTGATTTTCACTTGAACCCATTCTTGTTGTCTGTTATTAGCCTTGGATAAATCCTCTGACTGTTAGGTCAAACTTTGAGTAACCTCCCTCTGATACGACTTGAAAGACTTTGTTTCAAGAGCATAAACACCTAGGGAAAGGGGTGAATAGGTTCTAATCTTTTTTAGTCTTTTTGATTTTAAGGAAAAAAGATATTTGTAACTTCTTTTAGCATAGAATAATTCTATCTACAAAAATTAAAAAACAATACAGCAGACACCAGATCTATTGTGGTTCCCCAAGATATGGGTACATCCACTTTCCCACTTCGCCTATCCAGCAGATAACTGGATTCAGCCTAACTTCCTTCCATTGGCTCGGATCCGCAGATATTACAAACTCAGAACCCCAAAATGGTTCCTACACCTCAGACTTTACACAAGTCCTACATCAGATTCTTCCCTGAATCCTACCTCAGGCCTCAGCCCTACCTCAGCCTTTATAATTAGGCTTACAACTCAGACTTTCAACAAGTCCTATCTTAGGAACACAGCCCTTCCTCAGCCTTTATATTTTGTCTTACAATCTCAGATCTAACAATAGATCCTACAAGAATTTGTGAGTAATAAGTATCAGAAAACTTCACCAGCTTGATTTCTCTGTTGATGTTGTCTTCTTGATCAGTTCTTGAATTGACTGATCCTTCTGATCCAACCTAACTTAGCTTTTCAAAGCTTCTTGATTAGGACAAATAAGGTGGATCTCTTCTTGAAGTTGAAGTTGATCTTCAGTCAGCTTCTTCGTTAAATTCAGATTGAACTCTAAATCTTTCTTGCAGACAACCCTTCATCTGTCAGAATTCTTCGTATTGATGCCTAACGTTGTTTTTTTTCTTCCGTTTCCGATCTGTCTCTTATATAGAGCTTGCTTCATGGTTACCGGCTGATCCGTTTCATAATAGACTTCTGACAATTCTTACAGTGGTGTCAGACTGGTTAGTTATGACAGCTGTCAAGTCACCAGTCACATCACCAGGTTCTTCAATGTCTTTCCAACTCAGCACACAACACTCAGCAGACTGCTTCACATGTGTCGACACATATAGGCTAAGTGTCAACACAAGTCTTCAAGGTGTCAACACAAATACTCCAAGTGTCGATACTATCATACTTCTGCTTCTCGACACTGCTTATGTTGTATATGTTGACACAAGTCCTGTGTGTCGACACAACAGCTTCTTGTCTCGACATTTCTTTTGCAGATATGTGGCGTTGAGTGTTTGTCAAATGGCGTTGAGTGTGTGTCGACACTAGTCCTGTGTGTCGACACAATTACTTCTGAACTTAACAAAGACTCTTGAGAGTTGGTGTATCGACACAAGTCCTGTGTGTCGACACAATTGCTTCAGGTGTCGACATATCTCCTGAGTGTCGATTCATCTTCTGTTTTAAGTTGTCGACACAATTCTGTTTTAAGTTGTCGACAAAATTCTGAATGTTGACACAATTCTGCCTCTTTAGGTGTCGACTTAGCTTTGAGTGTCGACACAACTTCTTTATAAGTGTCGACACATTTTGCTAGTGTGTCGACACAGCTTCCCTGAGTGTCGACATAGCAGCTGGGTGTTGACATAGATTCTTCATAAGTGTCGATACATTTTGCTTGTGTGTCGACAAAGCTTCCCTGAGTGTCGACACAGTCTCCTTGAGCGTGGACACAGTTTCTTCACAAGTGTCGACACTTGTACTAAGAAAATTTTTCTTCAAATGTTTTAACCTGCACAATGAAACTTAAACTTCTATCAAATACACATTGATGCATATCATTGACTAAGTCGTGGCTTCTCCAAATCTAGTACACATTTTCCAGTATACCAACCATCACCCAACATAGCCCAACTACCAACCCGAGCAGGAAACGCCCTGGGACACGCCCGTGTCCCTAGCCGTGTCGCCTCTCGAAGATCATCGACTGCACTTCGTCGATAACTCGCTACACATAATGAAGGATATTTCTTGGCACACGCCCGTATCCTAGGCGATTTGCCTCACTCGAGACACACTCGAGGCCCACTCGAGTACACAGAGCTGGACACGGCCAGGGATATGCCTATATCACAGGTTGTGTTACCCAGTCTGAACTAAATATCGGGATTTGGGGTATTACATTTTGTGTAAAAAAGAAGTTAAAAGCAGGTAAATTTAAAAAATAACGCAATTACTGGAAGAGAACTTGCAATAACTAGCGAATCTCTACAAAAGAGAAGTCAAAATAAGGTAAATTTAAAATATAATGCGAGTACATAAACTTAACTCGCGAACACCTGCTAATCTCCACAACAGAAAAGTCAGAATTACTAAAATTTAAAATGAAATACAAGTACATAAAGTGAACTCATGAGCACCTACTAATCTATTCAAAAGATAAGTTAATATCACGTATATTTAAAATATAGTGCGAGTACTTGAAGTGAACTCGCAAACATCTTCTAATCCTTACAAAAGAGTAGTCAAAAGTAGTTAACTTTAAAATATAAGGCGAGTACCTGAAGTGAACTCGCGAACACCTGCTAATCTCTGCAAAGGAGAAGTCAAAAGCAAGTAAATTTAAAATATAACGCGAGTACTTGTATTGAACTCGCGAACACCTTCTAATCTCTACAAAAGAGAGATCAAAAGCTGTTAAATTTTAAGTATACCTCGAGTAATAGAAGTGAACTCGCGAACACCTGCTAATCTCTATAAAGGAGATTTCAAAAACATGTAAATTTAAAATATATTGCGAGTACCAGAAGTGAACTCGCGAACTCCTGTTAATCTCTTCAAAGGAGATTTCAACAGCAGGTATTTTAAAAATATAATGTGAGTACCTGAAGTGAACTCGCGAACACCTACAAATCTCTATAAACGAGAATTCATAAGCAGGTAAATTTTGAAAATAACGTGAGTACTAAAAGTTAGCTCATGAACACCTACTAATCTCTAGAAAGGAGAAGAAAAAAGCAGGTAAATTTAAAATATAATGCCAGTACTTGAAGTGAACTCGCGAACACATGCTAATATTTGCATAGGAGAAGTCAAAAGATGGTAAATTTAAAATATAATGCAAGTACCCTAAGTGACCTCCTGAACACTTGCTAATCTTTACAAAGGAGTAGAAAAAATAAGTAAATTTAAAATATACCCCGAGTACATGAAGTGAACTCGCGAACACCTGCTAATCTCTGCAAAGGTGAAGTCAAAAGTATGTAAATTAAAAATATAACCCGACTACCTAAAGTGAATTCGCAAACACGTGCTAATCTATGCAAAAGAGTAGTCAAAAGCAGGTAAATTTAAAATATGACACGTGTACCAGAATTGAACTTGCAAACACTTGCTAATCTCTGAAAAAAAAGGTTAAAGGCATGCAAATTAGTAATATAATGTGTGTACCTGAAGTGAATTCCTAAACAGTTGCTAATGTCAGCAAAAGAGAAGTGAAAAGAAGGTAGTTTTAAATATAATACTAGTTTTTGAAGTGATTTCGCAAACACCGGCTAATCTCTACAAAAGGGAAGTCAAAAGCAGGAAAATTTAAAATATAACCCGAGTACTTGAAGTGAACTCGTGAACACCTGCTAATATCTACAAAAGTGAAGTCAAAAGCAAGTAAATTTAAAATATAACGCGAGTATCTGAAGTGAACTTACGAACACAAGCAAATCTCTACAAAAGAGAGGTCAAAAGCAGTCAAATTTAAAATATATCACGAGTACCTTAAGTGAACTCGCGAACACCTGCTAATCTATATAAATGACAAGTCAAAAGTAGGTAAATTAAAAAAAACGAGTACCTGAAGTAAACTCGCAACCACATGCTAATCTTTGGAAAGGAAAAGTAAAAACCAGTTAAATTAAAAATATTATGCGAGAACATAAAGTGGAGTCGTGAACACCTGCTAATATCCGCAAAGGATAAGTCAAAATAAGGTAAATTTTGAATATAACGTGAGTACCTTAAGTCAACTAGCGAACACCTTCTAATATATCAAAAGGAGAATTCTAAAGCAGGAAAATTTAAAATATATCTTCAGTACCTAAAATGAATTCTTAAACACTTGCTATTCTCTACAAAATAGAGGTGAAAACAGTTAAATTTAAAGTTTAACGCGAGTACCTGAAGTGAATTTGTGAACACCTGCTAATCTCTACAAAAGAGAAGTCAAAAGTTGTTAAATTTATTATATAACTTGAGTACCTGAAGTGAACTCGGAAAAACCTTCTAATCTCTCCAAAATAGAAGTCAAAGGTAGGTAATTTTAAAAAATAATGCGAGTAGCTGACGTGAACTCGCAAACACCTAGTAATCTCTGCATTGGAGATGTTAAAAGAATGTAAATTTATAATATAAAGCGAGTACCTGAATTAAACTTACAAATACCAGCTAATCTCTACAAAGGAGATGTCAAAAGCGAGTACCTAAAGGACCTAAAGTGAACTCACAAACACCTACTAATCTCTTCAAAAGATAAGTCAATAGTAGGTATATTTAAAATATAGCACGAGTACCTGAAGTGAACTCGCGAACTCCTGCTAATCTCTAAAAAAGAGAAGTCATAAGAAGGTAAATTTAAAATATTACGCAAGTACCTGAAGTGAACTCGCGAACACGTTCTAATCTCCGAAAAGGAGACGTCAAAAGCAAGTAAATTTAAAATATAACAGGAGTACTTGTTGTGAATTCGCGAACACCTGCTAATCTCTACAAAAGAGGCATAAAAAATAGTTAAATTTAAAATATAACATGAGTACCTGACGTGAACTCGTAAAAACCTGCTAATCTCTCCAAATAAGAAGTCAAAATCTGGAAAATTTAAAGTATACCGTGAGTAATAGAAGTGAACTCCCGAACACCTACTAATCTCTACAAAGGAGATGTCAAAAGCATGTAAATTTAAAATATATTTTCAGTACTAGAAGTGAACTCGCGAACACCTGCTAATCTCTTAAAAGTAAATGTCAACAGCAGGTAAATTTAAAATATAATGCGAGTACCAGAAGTGAACTAGTGAATACCTCCAAATCTCTATAAAAGACAATTCATAAGCAGATAAATTTAAAAAATAACACGAGTACCAGAATTTATCTCATGAAACTCTACTAATCTTTGGAAAGGAGAAGACAAAAGAAGGTGAATTTAAAATATAATGCCAGTACCTCAAGTGAACTCGCGAACACATGCTACTATTTGCAAAGGAGAAAACTCAAGATGGAAAATTTAAAATATAATGCGAGTGCCTGAAGTGACCTCCCGAACACTTGTTATTCTCTGTACAGGAGTTGTAAAAATAAGTAAATTTAAAATATAACCCGAGTACATTAAGTGAACTCACAAACACCTGCTAATCTCTGCAATTGTTAAGTTAAATGTATGTTAATTTAAAATATAATATGAGTACATGAAGTGAATTCTCACACATGTGCTAATCTCGGCAAAAGAGAAGTCAAAAGCAGGTAAATTTAAAATATAACACGAGTACCTTAATTGAACTCGTAAATACCTGCTAATCTCTACAAAAGAAAAGTTAAAGGCTTGTAAATAAAAAATATAATGTGTGTACCTGAAGTGAACTCAAAAACATTTGCAAATGTCTGCAAAAGAGAAGTGAAACGTAGGTAATTTTTAAATATAATGCGAGTTTCTAAAGTGAATTCGGAAACACCTACTAATCTCTACAAAAGGGAAGTCAGAAGCATGTAAAATTAAAATATAATGCGATTACTTAAAGTGAACTCGCGAACACCTACAAATCTCTATAAAAGAGAATTCAAAAGCAAGTAAATTTAAAATATAACGTGAGTACCAGAAGTGAACTCCCGAACACAAGCTAATCTCTACAAAAGAGAGGTAAAAAGAAGCTAAATTTAAAATATAACAAGAGTACCTTAAGTGAACTCATGAATACCTGCTAATCTATAAAAATGAGAAGTCAAAAGTAGGTAAATTGAAAATATAACACGAGTACCTGAAGTAAACTTGCAACCACCTGCTAACCTTTGGAAAGGAGAAGTCAAAATAAGGTAAATTTAAAATTTTATGTGAGAACCTAAAGTTTACTGGAGAACACCTGTTAATCTACGCAAGGATAAGTGAAAATCAGGTAAATTTTGAATATAACACGAGCACCTAAAGTTAACTAGCAAACACCTTCTAATATTGCGAAATGAGAATTCAAAAGCAGGTAAATTTATAATATATCATGAGTACCTAAAGTTAATTCACAAACACTTGCTAATATCTACAAAATAGAGGTTAAAATCAGTTAAATTTAAAGTATAACGCGAGTACCTGATGTTAATTTTTGATCACCTGCTAATCTCTACAAAAGAGAAGTCAAATATAGTTAAATTTAAAATATAACTTGAGTACCTGAAGTGAACTCGCAAAAACCTTCTAATCACTCAAAAATAGAAGTCAAAGGTATGTAAATTTAAAATATAACTCGAGTAGATCAAGTGAACTCGCGAATACCTACTAATCTCAACAAAGGAGTGGTTAAAAGAATATAAATTAAAAATATAATGCTAGTACCTGAATTGAACACCTACTAATATATGCAAAGGAGATGTCAAAACCTAGTACCTGTAGTACCTAAAGTGAACTAATGGAGAACTACTAATCTCATCAAAAGATAAGTCAATAGCAGGTATATTTAAAATATAGCACGAGTACATGAAGTGAACTCTCAAACTCCTGCTAATCTCTACAAAAGAGAAGTCAAAAGTAGGTAAATTTAAAATATTACGCGAGTACCTGAAGTGAACTCGCGAACACCTTCTAATCTCCGCAAAGGGGACATCAAAAGCAAGTAAATTTAAAATATAATGTGAGTACCGATAGTTAATTTGCGAACACCTGCTAAAGTCAAGAGAGGCCAAAAGGAGTTAAATTTAAAATATAACATGAGTACCTAAGGTGAACTCGCAAAAACCGTCTAATCTCTTCAAAAGATAAGTTATAAGCAGGCAAATTTAAAGTATACTTAGAGTAACAGAAGTGAACTCGTGAACACCTGCTAATCTCTACAAAGCAGAGGTCAAAAGCACGTTAATTTATAATATAATCCATGTACCAGAAGTGAACTCGCGAACACCTACTAGTCCCTTAAAAGGATATGTCAAAAGCAGGTAAATTTAAAATATAACGCGAGTACCTGAAGTGAACTCGCAAATACCTACAAATCTGTATAAAAGGAATTCATAAGTTGGTAAATTTTTAAAAAAATGTGAGTACCAGAAGTTAGCTCATAAACACATATTAATCTATGGAAAGGAGAAGACAAAAGCAGGTAAATTTAAAATATAATGCCAGTACCTGAAGTGAACACGCGAACAAATGCTAATATTTGCAAAGGAGAAGTCAAAAGATGGTAAATTTAAAATTTAATATGAGTACCTAAAGTGAACTCCCAAACACTTGCTAATCTCTGCAAAGGAGTAGTAAAAATAAGTAAATTTAAAATATAACCGGAGTACATGAAGTTAACACGCGAACATCTGCTAATCTCTGCAAAGGAGAAGTAAAAAGTATGTAAATTTAAAATATAATGTGAGTACCTGAAGTGAATTCGCAAACACGTGTTAATCTCCTCAAAAGAGAAGTCAAAAGTAGGTAAATTTAAAATATAACACGAGTACCTTAATTGAACTCGCAAACACCTGCAAATCTCTGAAAAAGAGATGTTAAAGGAATGTAAAATTAAAATATAATGTGTATACCTGAAGTTAACTCACAAACAGTTATTAATATCGGCAAAAAAGAAGTGAAGAGAAGGTAGTTTAAAAAAATAACGCGAGTTCCTGAAGTGAATTCGCAAACACCTGCTAATCTCTACAAAAGGGAAGTCAAAAGCAGGTCAATTTAAAATATAATGCGAGAACCTAACGTGAACTCGCGAACCAGCTAATCTCTAAAATAGAGAAGTCAAAATCAAGTAAATTTAAAATATAACGTGAGTACCTGAAGTGAACTCCCAAACACAAGCTAATCTCTACAAAAGAGAGGTAAAAAGCGGTTAAATTTAAAATATAACACGAGTACCTTAAGTCAACACGTGAATAACTACTAATCTATATAAATGAGAAGTCAAAAGTAGTTAAATTTCAAATATAACACATGTACCTAAAGTAAACTCTCAAACAACTGCTAATCTCTTGAAAGTAGAAGTCAAAAGCAGGTAAATTTAAATAATTATGCGAGAACCTGATGTGGACTCGCGAACAACTGCTAATGTATGCAAAAGATAAGTCAAAAGTAGGTAAATTTTGAATATAACGCGAGTACATAAAGTGAACTAGCGAATGACTTCTAATATCGACAAAAGAGAATTCAAAAGTATGTAAATTTAAAATATAATGTTACTACCTAAAGTGAATTCGCGAACACAAGCTAATCTCTACAAAATATAGTTTAAAAGTAGTTAAATTTAAAATATAACACGAGTACCTGAAGTGAACTCACAAAAACATTCGAATCACTACAAAAGAGAAGTCAAAAGAAGGTAAATTTAAAATATTATGCGTGTACCTGAAGTGAACTTGCAAACACCTGCTAATCTCTCCAAAGGAGATGTCCAAAGCTTATAAATTTAAAATATAATACGAGTACCTAAAGTGAACTTACGAACACCTGCTATTCTCTTCAAAGGAGATGTCCAAAGCAAGTAAATTTGAAATATAACGCGAATACCTAATGTGAACTCGCGAACACCTGTTAATCTCTGCAAAGGAGAAATCAAAAGCAGGTATATTTAAAATATAACGCGAGTACCTGAAGTGAATATGTGAACACCAACTAGTCTTTACAAAAGTGAAATTAAAAGAAGGTAAATTTAAATTATAACGCGAGTACCTGAAGTGAACTCGTGAACACCGCTAATCTCTGCAAAACTTTAGTTAAATTCAGGTAAATTTAAAATATAACACGAGTAATAGAAGTGAACTCATGAACTCCTGCTAATCCATGCAAAGGTGAAGTCAAAAGCAGGTAAATAATAAATATAATGAGATTATCTGAAGTGAACTTGCGAACACATGTTATTCTCTACAAAAGATAAGTCAAAAGCAAGTAAATTTAAAATAAAATGTAAGTACCTGAAGTGGATTCTGGAACACCTACTAATATCTGCAAAAGAGAATTCAAAAGAAGGTAAATTTAAAATATATCGCGAGTCCTGATATTAACTTGTGAACAACTACTATTCTCTACAAAAGAGAAGTCAAAAATAGGTAAATTAAATATATAATGCGAGTAACTGAAATCACCTCAGGAATACCTGTTAATCTATGCAATGGAGAAGTCAAAAGAAGGTAAATTTAAAATATAACGTTAGTACCTGAAGTGAACTCGCGGAAACCTTCAAATCTCTTCAAAGGAGAAGACAAAAGAAGGTAAATTTAAAAATATAATACGAGTACCGGAAGTGAACACGTGAATACCTGCTAATTTCTTCAAAGGAGATGTTAAAAGTAGGTATATTTAAATTATAACGCGAGTTCCTGAAGTGAACTCGCGAACACCTACTAATCTCAATAAAAGAGAAGTCATAACCAGTTAAATTAAAAAAATAACGTGAGTACCAGAAGTTAACTCAAAAACACCAACTTATCTCTGGAAAGGAGAAGTCAAGCGGAGGTAACTTTAAAATATATTGATAATACATGAAGTGAACTTGCGAACACCTTCTAATCTTGGCTAAGGAGAAGCCCTGAAGAAGGAAAATTTATAATATAATGCAATTACCAGAAGTGAACATGTGAATGCCAACTAATCCTAAAAAGGTGATGTCCAAAGAAGGTATATTTAAAATATAATATGATTACCTGATGTGAACTCATGAACACCTGCTAATATCGGCAAAAGAGAAGTCAAATGCAGCAAAATATAAAATATAATCCAAGCACCTGAAGTGAACTAGCGAACACTTGATAATCTCTACAAAGGAGAAGTCAAAAGTAGGTAAATTTAAAATATAACTCGAGAACCTGAAGTGAATTTGCAAACACCTGCTAATCTCTATGGTTATGGATTTCCGCTTAAGAAAAGAGAGTCAAGCTTGGAATCGAATTAGGCAAGTATACCTATCGAACTGTAATTAGGGTACACAAGTGTCGTATTGAAATTCGGGAACTGTTGAGTACACTTACTCACACGAATACTATTATTTTATCGACAAAAATCTTTAGGGTTGAAGAAAAATTTAAATGCACTAAAGAAAGGAAATATTACATAAAAAAGCGAACTAATGAAGTTAAATAGAAAGCATAAAAGAAGAGATTACGATAAAGGATTAGAATGATGAAATGGAAATGCAATCGATCGATAATCACCTCGGCTAAAGTCGATTAAAAACACGAAAAAAATAAACCTAAGCTTAATAGGGTAAAGGTCCTTGACCGTGGAGGTTCCTAAAGCTAAAACACACTTCTCTCAAAGTCGTTCCAAACAATGTTTAGGAAGGTCCGACCGACTCTCGTCTAAATCGGAGGCCTAAAGCTCGTTTTACGCGGAGAACCCCATTATTGGATTTTACTCCAATCCGGGAGATTTGGACGTCTGCCTCTCTTGAGGGCTGCGTACAACTCTATTTACTCTTGAATGCTCACTTCAAACCATCGGCCTCTCGGCTAGCCCAGAATGAAAGCTATATTGGAAATTATATATCGATAATATAATTCCAAACGAGAAAAATCAAGAGTAATTCAAGGCCTAAACCCTAAAAAGAAAAGGTAAATTAAATGCATCATAACTTAATCACTCGAACCTCGGATCATCAAGAACTAGTAAAAGGAGGATTAGTTACTCATGGTGAAGTGGAGGAGGGTGGATGAGTAGTAAAGCAATAAGAACACGAATATTAGAAAAGAGCACTTTTATTAATAATGAAAGAGAGCTACACTACTAAAAATTTAAATTACACTTTCACAAAATTTAAACCGAAGCTAGCATAACATAAAGCTACTTAAAGAAATACAAGTTCTAGTGTAAAATCTTAAACTAAACAAGAATTAAGGTAAAACATAAAATGAGAAAGAGAGAGAGAGAGGGAAGAACATGAAAAAGACAAGAAACCAAAGGGGCAGCACCTCCCTCTCTCAACCCAAGCCTCTATTAAAATGCAGGTGGATCATCTGAATTTATAGAATTTTCCACAGGTTGGTCACGCCCTAGGTCAAGCCCGAGGAGGGCGTGTCAGGGGGCATGACATGTACGGGTTTGACCCCGGGCTCTGGATTCTGGCGGGAAGGATGATTACTTCTATACGATGGCTGACACGCCCTTGGTCGCGCCTGTGTAGGGGGGGGGGGGCGTGACACGTACGTCAAGTCTCAATCATTGGTCAAAAATCCGTCAGTCTTAGAAAAGGGGGTGAACACTCTCTGGGACACGCTCATGACGGGGGGCGTGATAGTACTGTTGGCATGCGCAGGCTAAAATGCATTTAATGCGGCGGTAGACTTCGTGCAGAGGGCGACATGCCCCGTGTCACGACCGAGGACATGCCCGGGGAGGGCGTGTTAGGGGGGCATGACAGCCATTTTTCCTGTTATTTTACCTCTATCAGCAAGCTTCCTCTGGATCGGATGACATGCCCTGTGACACACCCATGGAGGGCGTGACAGGGGAGCGTGTTAGGTCATTTTTGGCCAAAATTCTGGAAACCTGCAAAAAGACAAGAAAATATTAGTGGCAATAATATTTACATAAGAAAGATAAAAATTAAGCTAATAAGGTAACATTAGCGCCTTCAAAACTAGAAAGTACGATAATAGTTTAGGCTACAAAACGTATTATCAAACTCCCCCAAGCTTAAGCTTTTCTTATCCCCAAGCAAAAATATAAAAACTATGATAATCATTAAAAGGACTAATCAAAAAAGTTCTAATTATGCCCACACAAGTACTATGCAAAATTCTAAGTAAGGAAAAGGTGAAACGTAAATCTAAAACAATTATTTAGTTATGGTTTTACTTTTATAAACTTTACTTAACGAAAATAAATCATCCAAAATTCAAAAGCATGAATTAAAAGGACTTAATAGAACCGAAGAACTTGGTTAAGGATTATGATTAGGAGTGGAATTCAAAGATAATAGGGAGGCTTAAAATCACACTAAACCAAACTAAAGAGTTTCAAAAAATTTCATTTTAAACAAAATATTTTTTTTCTTTCTTTTTTTTTTCCATTTTTTTTTCTTTTTCAAAACAAAGGCCATAAATATTTTTATTTTCATTTTGAATTGGCATAACAAAAACAAACATTTCTTTTGAGCATACTTTTTTCAAAAAATTCTCCCCAAATATATCACCAAATAACCTATCATAATCATAAAAATTCTTAATGAAACTCAAAAAGTCTAGTGTGATTTGATAGGTTTAAAATTTTGACTTTGGTGAAAATGATATGAAAAGAGGAGCAATCAAAATATATTGGAAAAAAGGCTGAAAAACAGCTAACTAGCGGTGAAAGTGTTTAGGTTGGCAGGAAAGCTAAATCGAAAACAAATATGTCCTAAATCATATTCATGCTTTTAAATTTATTTAAAACATAGATTTGAAAATTTTCAAAAAACACAATAATAGAAATGCGAGTTTTAGAAGATTGATGAAATTATCTTGAAAATAGAAATAATAGGTGACTTGGATCATTCACATCTACTACACTATTCAAAAGTTGACCTTATAAAAATTATCAAAAAATGAAAAGAAAAATAGTGGATGATGAATTTTTGAGAAAGTAAAGAAAATAAAGGATGAAAACCATAATGGAAATGCAAGTTTCAGAAAAAACGTTTTATTTTAACATGCTACCGCGAATTAGAAACATAGTGTAACAAGCATTTTACTTGTGAAACATAATTAAAAAAGGTGATTAGAAATATTATAATTAATTAAGTTGTTTAATGAGATTTTGAGAAAAACAAAAAAAAACAAGCGGTACTATTGAAATACCAAAGCATCTAAACAATTAAAGTAATGACAAAAAGCATATATATTTTTTAAATTTTGAAATATTTTCTATTTTTTTGGATTTTTGAAAAAATATTCACAAAAAGCAAAATATTTACATATAGCAAAAAGAAGGAGGATGTCCTCCCCTAAGCTTAAAATGGACATTATCCTAAATGGAGAGAGGAGATTAGAGAAGGACAAAAAATGAAATTACAGAATTGAAAGTATAGAATTGAAAAACAGGTACTTCCCGGATTTATTCGCTGCAAATATTGATTAATGCCACTCCACCATGCTTGCGCTTTTGGATTTTATGAAATGTCTTCTTTGGACTTGGTGATGGATTCAACAACGTTGGAGCAGGCGATCGCAGAAGCTTCAGCTTATCTCAGACTCATCTGGGCTTGTTTTCCCATTCGTGCACTGCATTTTATTCGGTACTCGGTTATATTTTCATTGTCCGGTCTTTGACCTCATTGTGCACTATTTTCGGCCCGAGGGTGTGCAATTGCGCATTCTTTTGTTGGGTGTAAGCACTTGGTGATCCCCATATTTCATTTGGTTGTTATTGTTTCCATTTTGTTGTTGGGAGCCTATGCTCCAATTTGTTTTTATTTCTATACAGCTAGTCGGAATGTCTCGAATTCCATTTTCAATTCTATGTAAAATGAACGGTCGTGCATATTTCTTCGCGCATGGTTTCAGTGCAATCGTGTGTTTCACCCAGCATTCCTAGGGGCATCTATTTCTACCTGTGCGATTTGTTCCCGCACGGTTTCGGCCAAATTGTGCGAGAAGGAATCGCACTGCCTGCACCTTTTGCCAAGCTTTCTACTTATCTATGGTTAATCGTTTGTTTTGTTCATGCACGGGTGGCAGCGCCTGTGCACGAGTAAAACACACAGTTCCCCTGCTTGCCTTGATTTCCAACTCTGTTTGTACCCGTGCGATTTCCTTCACGCACGGCGAAATCGCCCGTGCATGAGTAAAATGCACGGGTCAATGCCTCTCTTCTGCAAGTCATTTTCTGCACTCGAATATCGCACGGTTCATGCACAGTCGTGTGCAAGACCGTGCGTGATAATTTTTTTTGACTTTTCTATTTAAGCGCAGATTTCTCTCCGTTTTGGGAAGACTTTTTTTCCCGCCACTTCCTCCACATTTTTATGGAGAACTCCGTTCTTCCACCAAGGGGAGGATATCCGGGCAAGCATTCAACGCCAAACTCAATTCGAAGCTTCCTCTTCGCCACCTCCTTCATCTTTGAGCTTCAAGAAGATTTTTGACCTAGCTTTCCCAATCAAGCAAGGAGAATTTTGTGACATCCTCCGCGGGCTTGTTACACGAAGTAGATGGGCCCATTAGGAGTGAGCGATAGCCTCCTCTACCCTAAACGCAGTTGAGGACTGAGCTAGGACCCAGATTGACAACCCGGTGATTCCTTTCGTGAACCCTCAGGAAGACTTCGTATCTGGTCGATTTCGCAGACTTTTCTTCTCTTGTTGATGATAGTTTAGTTGATCTCTTGTATATGATGAAGTTGTTCTTATTTTGATAAACATATGTAAACAATCATGTATATGTGATTTAATATTATGTTTTTTTCTTA
Source organism: Platanthera zijinensis (assembly GCA_039513925.1). NCBI lineage: Eukaryota > Viridiplantae > Streptophyta > Magnoliopsida > Asparagales > Orchidaceae > Platanthera > Platanthera zijinensis. The sequence goes on from CM077087.1 coordinate 117,092,154, forward strand.
AGGTGCGCCTTTATTTTCCCTCCCCCACCACATCGTGCAACATTAGCAATTACTAGTGGCGTGCGTAGAGAATAGGTGCTTATGACCCTCAAATTTCGATGTTCTTTTGGTTATTACACTTGCCTACTCGTCCATCCACCTAGCAATTCAGTGCATAGCGGCCCGCGTATTCTTCATTCCGCCTGGCGAAGCATCCCATAGCAGCGTTGCATAGGAGTAGTTTCTTGTATTTTACTTTATTTATCCACAACCCACCAATGTCCCCTTTTCGTAGCTTAAGCCTGAGGACTTCAATCTCAAGTCCCCCTAGAAGAAAACTCCACCTTGCGGTGTTACTTGATAGATCGATACTTGGGAAAGCGACCCATTTTATATTACTTGTGTGATCGGTATACTTGCTGTGACCGCATCAGTAAGTACCTAAAGTGAACATACGAACACTTGCTAATCTATGCAAATAGATATAAAAAGTAGGTAAATTTAAAATATGATGTGAATAACTGAAGTGAACTTACAAAAACTTGCTATTCTATGCAAAGGAGAAGTCAAAAGAAGGTAAATTTAAAATATAATGCGAGTACCTGAAGTGAACTCGCGAACACTTGCAAATCTCTTCAAAGGATAAGTCAAAAACTGGTAAATTTTAAATATAACACGAGTACAAGAAGTGAACCCGCAAACACCTACTATTTTCAACAAAGAAGAAGTCAAAAGCAGGAAAATTTAAAAATATAACACGTGTACCTGACCTGAACTCGTGAATACCTACTCATCTCGACAAAGGAGATGTCAAATACAAGAAAATTTAAAATATTACGTGAATACCTGAAGTGAACTCGCGAACACCAACTAATGTCTACAAAGGAGAAGTAAAAAGCAGGTAAATATAAAAGATAACATGAGTTCCAGAAGTGAACTGGCGAAAACATTCTAATCTCTACAAAGGAGAATTAAAAAGAAGGTAGATTAAAAATATAATGCGAGTAGCTGAAGTTAATTCGCGAAATCTTGCTAATATTCACAAAAGAGAGGTCAAAAGAAGTTAAATTTAAAAATAATGCTAGTATAAAAAGTTAAATCGTGAAAACCTTCTATTCTCTCCAAAAATGAATTTAAAATTATGTAAATTTAAAATATAATGCGAGTACCTAAAGTGAACTCACAAACACTACCTAATTTATGCAAAGGAGAAGTCAAAAGTAGGTAAATTTATAATATAAAGCGAGTACCATAAGTGAACATGCGAACACCTACCAATCTCCTCAAAAGAGAGTTCATAAGCATGTAAATTTAAAAAATATTTTGAGCACAAGAAGTTAACTTGTGAACAACTACTAATCTTTGTAAAGGAGAAGGAAAAATAAGGTAAATTTAAAATATAATGCCAGTACTAGAAGTGAACTCGCGAAAACATGTTAATATTTTCAAAGAAGAAGTCAAGAGTTTGCAAATTTAAAATATAATGCGAGTACCTAAAGTGAACTCATGAACACCTTCTAATCTCTACTAAGGAGTAGTAAAAAATATGTAAATTTAAAATATAATGTGAGTACATGAAGTGAACTCGCGAACACCTGCTAATATTTTCAAAGGAGAAGTCAAAAACATGTAAATTTAAAATATAATGTGAGTACCTAAGGTGAATTCGCAAGCAGATGCTAATCTCGGGAAAAGAGAAGTAAAATGCATGTAAATTTAAAATATAACACGTATACCTGAATTTAACTCGCAAACACCTGCTAATCTTTGCAAAAGAAAAGTTAAAGGCATGTAAATTAAAAATATAATATGTGTTCTTGAAGTGAACTCGCAAACAATTGCTAATGTCTAAAAAAGAGAAGAAAAAAGAAAGTAATTTTAAAATATAACGCGAGTTCCTGATGTGAATTCACAAACACCTGTTAATCTCTATAAAAGGGATGTCAAAAGCAGGTAAATTTAAAATATAATGCGAGTACCTGAAGTGACCTCGCGAAAACCTGCTAATATCTACAAAAGAGAAGTCAAAAGCAAGTAAATTTAAAATATAACTCGAGTACCTGAAGTGAACTCGCGAACACCTGCAAATCTCAACAAAAGAGATGTCAAAAGCAGTTAAATTTAAAATATAATGCGAGTACCTGAAGGGAACTCATGAACACATGCTAATATCTATAAATGAGAAGTCAAACGTAGGTAAATTTAAAATATAATGCGATTACCTGACGTAAACTCATGAAAAACTGCTAATCATTAAAAAGGAGAAGTCAAAAGTAGGTATATTTAAAATATTATACGAGTACTTGAAGTGGACTCCTGAACACCTGCTAGTCTCTACAAAGGAGAAGTCAAAAGCAGTTAAATTTTGAATATAATGCGAGTACCTAAAGTGAACTAGCGAACACCTTCTAATATCTGCAAAGGAGAATTCAAGACCAGGTAAATTTAAAATATAACATGAGTACCTGAATTTAATTCCCAAACAATTGCTAATCTCTACAAAAGAGAGTTCAAAAGCAGTTAAATTTAAAATATAACGTGAGTACCTGAAGTAAACTTGCAAAAACATTCTAATCTCTCCAAAAGAGAAGTCAAAGCAAGTAAATTTAAAATATTCCACGAGTACCTGAAGTGAACTCGCAAACACCTTCTAATCTCAACAAATGAGATGTCAAAAGAATGTAAATCTAAAATATAACGGAAGTACCTAGAGTGAACTTGCGAACAACTGCTAATCTATTCCAAGATATATCAAATGTATATAAATTTAAAATATGATGCGAATAACTGAAGTGAACTCGTGAACACCTATTATACTTTGCAAAGTAGAAGTCAAAAGTCGGTAAATTTAAAATATAATGCGAGTACTTGTAGTGAACAAGTGAACACCAACTAATCTCTATAAAAGAGAAGTCAAAAGCAGGTAAATTTAAAATATAATAAGAGTACCTAAATTTAACTCGCCAATAGCTGCTAATCTCTGCAAAACAGAAGTCAAATGCGGGTAAATTTAAAATATAACGTGAGTACTTGAAGGGAACTCGTGAAATACTGCTAATATACATAAAGGTGAAGTAAAAAGTAGGTAAATTATAAATATAATGAGAGTATCTGAGGTGAACTCTCGAACAACTACTATTCTCTACATAAGATAAGACAAAAGAAGGTAAATTTAAAAAAATGCAAGTACTTGAAGTAAATTCGTGAACAACTGCTAATCTCTGCAAAAGAGAAGTCAAAAGCAGGTAAATTTTAAATATACCGCGAGTACTTGAAGTGAAATCGTGAACACCTCATAATCTTTACAAAAGAGAAGTTAAAAGCAGCTAAATTTAAAATATTACGCGATTAGCTGAAGTGAACTCAAGAACATTGCTAATCTATGCAAAGGAGAAGTAAAAAAAAGGAAAATTTAAAATATAACGCGAGTAGCTGAAGTGAACTCGCGAACACCTGCAAAAATTTCCAAGGAGAAGTCAAAAAATGGTAAATTTAAAATATAATGCGAGTACCATAAGTGAACCTACAAACGCCTACTAATTTCTACAAAGAAGAAATCAAAAGTAGGTAAATTAAAAAATATAACACGTGTACCTGAAGTGAACTCGTGAATACATGCTCATCTCGACAAAGGAGATGTCAAAAGCATGTAAATTTAAAATATAACTTGAGTACCTGAAGTGAACTCGTGAACACCTGCTAATATGTATAAAGGAGAAGTCAAAAGCAGGTAAATTTAAAATATAACGCGAGTTCCGAAAGTGAAATTGCAAAAACACTATAATCTCTACAAAGGAGAATTCAAAAGAAGGTAGATTTAAAATATAACACGAGTACCTGAAGTAAATTCGCGAAAACTTGGTAATATTCACAAAAGAGAGGTCAAAAGAAGTTAAATTCAAAATATAATGCCAGTACAAAAAATGAACTTGCGAAAACCTTCTAATCTCTCCAAAAAAGAAATCAAAAGCTGTTAAATTTAAAATATAATACAAGTACCTGAAGTGAACTCACGAACACTTGCTAATGTCTGCAATGGAGTAGTCAAAAGCAGGTAAATTTAAAATATAATGCGAGTACCTGAAGTGAACATGCGAATACCTACTAATCTCTATAAAAGAATATTCATAAGCAGGTAAATTTAAAAAATAACGTGAGTACCAGAAGTTAACTTGTGAACACTATTAATCTCTGAAAAGGAGAAAACAAAAGCAGGTAAATTTAAAGTAAAATGACAGTACTTGATGTGAACTCACGAACACATGCTAATATTTGTAAAGGAGAATTTAAAAGTTGGCAAATTTAAAATATAATCCGAGTACCAAAAGTGAACTCACGAACACCTGCTAATCTCTCCAAAGGAGTAGTAAAAAATAAGTAAATTTAAAATACAACGTGAGTACAATAAGTGAATTCGTGAACTCCTGTTAATCTATAAAAAGGAGAAGTCAAAAACATAGAAATTTAAAATATAATGTGAGTACCTGAAGTGAATTCGCAAACACGTGCTAATCTTGGCAAAAGAGAAGTCAAAAGCAGGTAAATTTAAAATATAACACGAGTACCCTACTTGAACTCGCAAACACATGCTAATCTCTGCAAAAGAGAAGTTAAAGGCATGCAAATTAAAATATAACTGAATACCTAAAGTGAACTCGCAAACAGTTGCTAAAGTTCGCAAAAGAGAAGTGAAAAGAAGTTAATTTTAAAATATAACGCAAGTTATTGAAGAAATTTCACAAACACCTGCTAATTTCTACAAAAGTGGTCAAAAGCATGTAAATTTAAAATATAATGTGAGTTCCGGAAGTGAACTCGTAAACACCTTCTAATCTCTACAAAAGAAAAGTCAAAATCAAGTAAATTTAAAATATAACGTGAATAATTGAAGTGAACTCGCGAACACCTGCTAATCTCTACAAAAGTGAGTTCAAAAGAAGTTAAAATTAAAATATAACTTGAGTACATGTAGTGAACTTATGAACACTTGCTAATCTCGATAAATGAGAAGTGAAAAGTAGGTAAATTTAAAATATAACCCGAGTACCTGAAGTAAACTCGCGATCACCTGCTAATATCTGGAAAGGAGATGTTAAAAGCAGTTAAATTTAAAATATTATACGAGTACCTAAAGTGGACTAACAAACACCTGCTAATCACTGCAAACGAGAAGTCAAAAGCAGGTAAATTTTGAATATAACGCGAGTACCTAAAGTGAATTAGCGATTTAAGATCCCACCCCCTTTTTCTTTTTAAAACACGGGTTCTTAGGCCCAGAACCGCCACTTTGTGGTAACACCTTCATTCCCGGGAAGGTCGTCACCGCAAAATGCTTATCCTGTCGGTCATATCGATCACAGAAAAGTAGCAAGAGCATAGATTACATGAAAAGAGAAACTCTTACACATGTCCACAATAATAACATATAAAATAATAAATCACCATGAAGGGAGAGTCCACAGCAATAAAAATAAAGTAATGAAAATAGGGGCATGCCCGATACATCAGGTCCTACCCACAGTTCACTCATCGCGGAAGCAAAACAAAAACATCTACTAATGATCGGGACTCACTGTCCCAGCTGTCTGAACTCTGGTATTAGACTGTCCCGTCTCCAAGCATGCCGTCCTACGGGGCTGCACCTCCATGCTACCCTCCACGATGCTTTAAAATAATGTGGTCCAAAAACCGTTAGTCTAAAAGACTAAGTCCTATCATCCCCTACCCCTCCCCCCATGGCTCATAGGTACCGAGGGGGAGAAGGAAAGGAGAGGTAATGAAGGTGGAGAATAAGCAAAGTAGTAGGTAATGGCAGAACTAATCTAGCAGTTCTATGAGAATAAGTAGCAGTAATAAAAGTATGTAAGACAATATGAAATAAGTAACCTTAACTTATATGAAAACACATAAGCTAAAGGATCTTCTGCAAGGATCCTATCGTATAAAAAGTGCAATACAAATTTATAAGATAAGGTGTCGGTTTTCATGCAAGCAATTGTATAAATCCATAGAATAATAACCTTAACTTAGATGCTCGCTCACGGAAGCTTATAAACCAAGGGATTATTTTGCAATGCCTATTGTATAAAGAGTCACATACCAATTTATACAATATGTGGCAAGTTTTATATGTAATGGTTGGCTATGTCATTCAAGTATGCTATGATGTGAGTCATGCAAATGCAACACACCCACCCAACTCTGTGTATACAGACCTTTAGTTCCCCCTTTCTGGAGCCTAACCTCCCAGGATACCTTTGTAGTTGCAAACAGAATCGGTGGGTTGGGCCTCTCCCACCTCTAAACATGTAATTGCACTAACAGTCAGACCTATCATACGCATATATGATGGTGCACAAAGCGAAGCTCTTGCGTACTCTTTGCCGGAAGGTCCACCGAACTTAATTTCGAGAAGTGCAAAACCAAACTTGCCGAGTCAACGTATTGGCGTCGGAGCATCGACCCTCCAATATCTAAGACCAACCACCTTATAATTTATGCACATGCAAACTTGATGTTTCAACCACCTAACCAAAGCTCCCCGGACAAACCCATCCATCACAACCAACAACCTAGCCAATGATCCCAAGTCTAAGCCGTCTGTCACAATTATCTACCGATCCATCGGCTCGCCGGGCGAACCTGCCCATCACAAAAATCAACGAGCCTACAGCCCGTGTGACTCAACCTAACTTCCCGATACACTAGGGTGTGTGAAAGTGAACACCTAGTTATACTAGTTACTCTTAAACATTGATTACTCTTATGTCTTACCTTAACCTTGGACTGCCCAGGGCATTCCCCGTAAAGGGCTCTCGAGGGCACTAAGAACTATGATGGGCCGAAGCCCAAAGCTACCATTCACAAAGCAATTACTATTATTTGTTAATACCCGATTCTCGATCCCTTTTAAATTATTCTGAATCTAACCCTAGTGTGTTTTAACCCTCTCTCTCCCTCCATAGGAAAGACGATATTTTGTCAATCGCGAGCACCACCTAATCCTAGTCAAACCAACTTTTTACCCATCCCAACTTCCATGGATGTACTTAATTTCACTTTAGCCTAACCACCAAACCACTAAACCCAATCCATATGCCCAATTCAACTACTATCGGATTTTCTACAGATTTACTGCATGCAGACCACCCTATGCTATATGATGTACATGATAGGTTGTACCACAAATCTTCCTCCAATAACCCTAAGATTATTAATCGGTGCCTATCATGATATATTTAGTATAAATCGAGAAACTTAGAATTTTCCTAATTAAAATGATATTTTATTTATTTCCCCTAAAATCAAAATGCCCTATTTTTGAATATAAAGTGGATTTTATAGTCATGCAAAATGCTCCACAAAATTATGATAAATAGTAGGCAGCTAATAGACAGTAAATTCAATTCTCCCATTTTTCTTGAACGTTTAGGCCTCTGATCAAAAATTTTAAATGTCAACACATATTTATCAATTAAAGAAATGTGCTACAAATAGAAATCCAAAAATTATGAGAAAATTCTAGCATGACTGAAATGTACTAAAAACACTCCTGACCAAGTTTCCAAATTTTCCAGTGAATAATGAACTCTATGTTTAATTTTGAACAATATCCCTCTTTCATAAATTAATGAAATAACTACAGAAATAATACACCTAAAAATTATGATAAAAGTTCTTCATGATCATATTGACCTAAGAACACCACTGAATAGGTTTCAAAATTTTCTAGCAAGCATTGAGCTCTGAATCTATTATTTAACATATTGGCATATTTATAAGCTTGTGAGGTAAGTAATGAAAATATACATCTAAAAATTATAATAAAATTAAGGTATGAGCATAATTACCTAAAACTTCCTCTTCCTAATTTTCAAAATTTTCCAATGAATAGTGAGGTCATAGCAAGAAATTGATCATCAAGTGCTAATCCATGTATTACAAAGGAGGTACTTAAATTATTGTTCCAAAATTTCCAATAAAATTCCCAGAGTCTCTTATTAACCCTATGACTCCACTACCGAAGTTGCATAACTTGTCACAGAGTTTTGATGACCAAACTTACATGTATAATATTTGTAACACCCCAGAAATCTCAAAAAATCAAAGTGGGATTCAGGTTGGTTGACACGGCCTGAGATACGAGCGTGTCTCAGGGCGTGTCAGGTGTATACAGCCTGGGACACAGGAGTGTCCCACGGTGTGTCCCTATTCTCGACGGTACTCGAGCCCTGATCGTCGAGTGTGGAACACGGCCTGTGACACGGGCGTGTCACAGGGGCGTGATTGGGACACGGCTAGGGACACGGGCGTGTGCCTTAGCCGTATCCTGCTCGGGTAATTTTGGAGATCGTGTTACAGGGGACACGGCCAGGTACACGGCTGTGTACTGTGTGACACGAGCGTGTCAGGCTTGACACGGGCGTGTCAATTCCCGTGTTCTTGTTTATTTTCAGTCGGTTGTGCACCGCTTCAGGAACACGGCCTGTGACACGGCGTGTCACAACCCGTGTTCGGCCCAGGAAATCAAATTCAGGGCATATAAGAGCCGTTCATTTTCTTTGACCAAGATCCAATGGTCTGGGCTCTTCCCTGGGTTTATAAGGCCGGGATTGAAGAAGAGAAAGCTCATTTGAGTTTCATCTTTCTCTTTCTAAAGTTAAGAGAGAGGGGAGAGCAAGGCAAGGAAGAAGAAGAGGAATCCGGCCGCCGGTGGTGCTGCGGTGGTCCAAATCGCGAGCCGAGTTCGGATTTACGAAGGAAAGGCTGATATGAAGCCTTTCATCCATCTGAATTCTCTCCATGGCTCCGAGGCAAATTCCAAGGGTAACGATTTCCGTCTTGGACATGTGAAGTCCTAATTTCCAGCATTTGCATAAGGAAAATCCGTCCCCGCGAGTGTACGGTGGATTGTGGTGTCCCTTGGGTAGATATGTTAAGTCCCCCTTATTAGAATCCGGAATTAGAGTACGGATCAAGGCATGCTGTGTGAAGCCCATCTGGACATGTTGGTCTGGATTGGTGATGCTTTGTTTGTATTTCGGAGAAGCCTCTGAGTATTTGATTATTTGTGTGCAATCTGTGGAGTATACATGTACTAGAGGAAGTACAAGAAATTGTGAGAGTTGGGTTCAACTCTTGTGGTGGTCGGGAAAGGTTAAGCTATACCTGCGTCAGGCCAGCCTTACATCTGACGATGTGAGCAACGGGATAGGCGGATCTGTACCCTTGTTATGGTTGTTTAACCTTGGGTGATTAAGGCCCTGTTAGGATCACATAGCGAGAGTCGACGGCTTGCGTGCTGATCAAGACTAGAATGCTCATTGGTGGGATCCGGTGTTTCCGGTACACCCGAATGTGCCCTGAGTGCACGGAGCGTCGGGCCGTCGTGCCGACGTTTGTGATATATATTGACTGTGCATGTAACGACCCCATCCGTTAAATGACGTATAGTAGAAGGTCCGGCCGGGGCCCCACACTATATGCCACAAACAGACGGTGAGGTCACAGGGTAATATCAAACCACACGAGTCCTAACTCAGAGCATTCCAGCGGAAGCTTATTAAGTGCAAGAACTCATACCATTGAATGTCCACTAATATATAAATATCACATTTATATATATAACCAGGAATGTTTACAAAACCACACCGCACACGGCCTTAAGGCCTTAGAAGTTACTCTTTACAACACATATAATTTCATACATCGGCACGCAGGCCGGCCACACATGAAATCCAACACTTCGCACGGCCTTCAAGGGCCTACCAGCAGCATGGGCTCTTGCCCGCTCAATCCATCAACCCGCAACACCTGCATATGGACGTCCACCCCATGGGTGATAAACAAAGCAACGGTCAGCATTCAGCTGACCAATTATAACGACCCCACCCCTTACCCGGGGCGGTGGTTCCTTCCCTGCATGTATAGCAATTTCAACATATAAAGCACATACACCCAACATCACCAACGCCGGCCTCAATGTCAGGCGCTCCGTGCACTCAGGGCACCTTTTATGGTTTGTACTTGGTAGGCGGGCATAAGCCTCCAAACCCTTGTTGAAGACCTCACGCACCCGTCTCACTCAGAGGTACGCACCACACCAAAACCCGTGAGCACTATCAGTCGACCTACCCACGTAGTGTAACAAGCCTAGGGAATTCGCCCTGCTGCTTTGCTACCAATCGACCGCTCACCCGATCTTAACATTGCCACTTGGTGGAATGGGCATAAGCCTCCAAACCCCTGTTGAAGACCTCTCGCACCCACCCACTCAGAGGTGTTCATCGCCACTTGGTAGAATGGGCATAAGCCTCCAAACCCCTGTTGAAGACCTCACGCACCCACCCACTCAGAGGTGTCCGCACTCCATCAACCAGCTCTTACAAGCATGCAACCAAAGGAGCTATACAAAGCATCCTCACCAAACACATCGTCCTCACCATCTCCGCAGGCTAAACGATGAATACACGGAGTCTTTTCCGGATCGCAATATAAACATCACCAATCCCGACATACGTCTGGATGTGCTTCACACAGCATGCCTATGCCGTACTACAGACTTCCGGCTCTAGATGCAGACTCAACTGCTGGAATCACTTCCGCATTTCCATCTCTTGATGGAGGATCCCATGCACATGCAAAACAAAGGGCTTCACCTGCCCAAGGAAGAAAGATCGTTACCCTTGACGATCGCTTCGGCGCCATAGAAAACTAGCCGGATGGAAAATCACCGCAGCGGCCTTGCCTCCGCAACGCTGCACTCGGCTCTCTATTCGGCTCGACGAAGCTCCACCGGCGGCCGGAAAGCTCCTCCTCCTCCTCCTCCAAGCTCTCCTCTCTTTCTTCTCTTTAGAGAGAGAAAGGCTAAGTGGAAATGAGCTTTCAACTCAATCTACGGCCTTAAAGAGGCTGGGAAAGCTTTGGACAACAAGATCCAATTAGAAGAAAATGAACGGCCGAGATCTGCCCAAAACCCCAATTTTTGCCTGACACGGCCTGTGACACGCCCGTGTCACAGGCCGTGTACCCTTAAGCGGCACACGCGATTTGGAACCGACTGAACAACACGGGGATCGACACGCCCGTGTCAAACCTGACACGCCCGTGTCATTCTTGAGACACGCCCGTGTCCCCTGCTACACGGCACCCACCGACTTCCAAAACCAGTACACGGGTCGGAACACGGCAGCCGACACGCCCGTGTCCAGCCTGACACGCCCGTGTTCATGGCCGTGTTCACGGCCGTGTACGGCTCTGACTCGAATAGGCCAACTTTGAGATTTAATTCGAACACGCCCTGGGACACGCCCGTGTCCCAGGCCGTGTACCCCCGACACGCCCTGGGACACGGGCGTGTCCCAGGCCGTGTCTAACAGCCTGCTACTCAAAATTGTGTACAAACATATTTTGAGTTCTGGGGTGTTACAACCCTCCCCTCCTAATAGAAATTTCGTCCTGAAATTTAGCGCAACGCACAAGTATCAACACAACCACGCTGTTGCGATACAAACCAAAACGATCCAGGTGTAGAGCTCAGAGGCCACAGCTTGGCTCGCCCCATGGAATCGTACCACCACACTGTTTGTCCCAAACAGAAAACATACATACATACAATAGACAACAAAATAAAGTGCACACTCCACTTTATTTCGGCTTCTCCGCATCTCGCAGAATCCGTTTAGCGGCCTCCATTAAGTCCAAAGCACGGATTTGCTGTTCTGCTTGATTTGAGCTTTGCGGCTCCTGCATCTCAAGAGTGTATATTCGCGGTTGCGCCCGCGATGCAGACGACTCTGCCACAGCTTTACCCTTCTCGTCATAACACACACCTGTCTTTCTTTCACCCTTGGACGCACCATTCCAGCAAAATCGCGCGATATGTCCTGGCCTCCCACAAATGAAACATGTACGCGGCTCAACCCGTTCTTGCCCAAACGTTGCTCCTGACGCAACATCTGAAGAAGTTTGTTCAGCAGGCCTGAACCGCTTCTTATCACGCTTCCTGAAATCTGATTGCTCTGATGGCGGAACTTTGAAGTCGGACTTTTCCACCGCTCCGTTCTTCTTCTCCCGTACCCGCCTCAAATCCTTCTCCAGCGCACTAGCGGTATGCACCAATGCTTGGAATCCTTGGTTCACTGAACTCGGGAGAGCCAACCTCAGCTCATCACACAGCCCTTCATAGAACCTATTTGTCATCCGCGCCTGGTCCGCAAACGTCGACCCCGCATAACGACCGAGCTTGGTAAACTCATGCAGGTAATCGTCCACGGTCTTATCGCCCTGTACCAGACGTTGAAATTCATTTTCCATTGCAATTCTCTGCGCCATTGGCAAATATTTCGCCCAAAATAATCTAGAGAATTCGTCCATCGATATGTCGCCCAGATCTCTACCGCCCAACTGGTGCAACTCGATCTCATCCCACCAAAGCCTCGCCTCTCCTTCCAGGAGAAAAGTGGCTTACGGAACTTTCTGCTCCTCACTAATCCTGAGCGCAGCCAGGATTCTTTTCACTCTAGAGAGCCAATCCTCGGCCTCTGTTGGAGACGTTGCCCCGACAAACGTAGGCAGATTAAATTCCATAAAGTGCTTAAGTTGCTCGTCCGCTGCTTGCACAGCAACCGGAACCTCAACATGCTCTTGCCTCGCACCAACCTCAACATGCTCTTGCCTCGCACCAACCTGCACTGGCGCCACAACGGGTCTCGCTTGCCCAAAAGGTTGTGCCTGAAGCATAGCAAAGATCATCTCCGCAACTAAGCGCACCGTTTCCGCAGAAGGGAGAGGTGTAGGCACCTCAGGTGGTGCCGCACTCTCATCCGAACGTTGGGGCTCCGACTGCCCCGCTCCACTCCTCGTCACCTATAGGTGAACAAGATAGCATTACTTTCCATGGTAATACGGCAAACTCACCGAATAGACACACACACACATTCCTAGTGGACATTCTTGAGTTCATTAGCATTATAGCAGGTCGCACAAACACGTGCTCGCCACCCACAAAAGAATTCGACCACGAATTCGGAAGGGAAGACCGACAAAAGCGCTGATACCAAAATTGTAACGACCCCATCAGTAAAATGACGTATAGTAGAAGGTCCGGCCGGGGCCCCACACTATATGCCACAAACAGACGGTGAGGTCACAGGGTAATATCAAACCACACGAGTCCTAACTCAGAGCATTCTAGCGGAAGCTTATTAAGTGCAAGAACTCATACCATTGAATGTCCACTAATATATAAATATCACATTTATATATATAACCAGGAATGTTTACAAAACCACACCGCACACGGCCTTAAGGCCTTACAAGTTACTCTTTACAACACATATAATTTCATACATCGGCACGCAGGCCGGCCACACATGAAATCCAACACTTCGCACGGCCTTCAAGGGCCTACCAGCAGCATGGGCTCTTGCCCGCTCAATCCATCAACCCGCAACACCTGCATATGGACGTCCACCCCATGGGTGATAAACAAAGCAACGGTCAGCATTCAGCTGACCAATTATAACGACCCCACCCCTTACCCGGGGCGGTGGTTCCTTCCCTGCATGTATAGCAATTTCAACATATAAAGCACATACACCCAACATCACAAACGCCGGCCTCAATGCCAGGCGCTCCGTGCACTCAGGGCACCTTTTATGGTTTGTACTTGGTAGGCGGGCATAAGCCTCCAAACCCTTGTTGAAGACCTCACGCACCCGTCTCACTCAGAGGTACGCACCACACCAAAACCCGTGAGCACTATCAGTCGACCTACCCACGTAGTGTAACAAGCCTAGGGAATTCGCCCTGCTGCTTTGCTACCAATCGACCGCTCACCCGATCTTTGGTGGAATGGGCATAAGCCTCCAAACCCCTGTTGAAGACCTCTCGCACCCACCCACTCAGAGGTGTTCATCGCCACTTGGTAGAATGGGCATAAGCCTCCAAACCCCTGTTGAAGACCTCACGCACCCACCCACTCAGAGGTGTCCGCACTCCATCAACCAGCTCTTACAAGCATGCAACCAAAGGAGCTATACAAAGCATCCTCACCAAACACATCGTCCTCACCATCTCCGCAGGCTAAACGATGAATACACAGAGTCTTCTCCGGATCGCAATATAAACATCACCAATCCCGACATACGTCTGGATGGGCTTCACACAGCATGCCTATGCCGTACTACAGACTTCCGGCTCTAGATGCAGACTCAACTGCTGGAATCACTTCCGCGTTTCCATCTCTTGATGGAGGATCCCATGCACATGCAAAACAAAGGGCTTCACCTGCCCAAGGAAGAAAGATCGTTACCCTTGACGATCGCTTCGGCGCCATAGAAAACTAGCCGGATGGAAAATCACCGCAGCGGCCTTGCCTCCGCAACGCTGCACTCGGCTCTCTATTCGGCTCGACGAAGCTCCACCGGCGGCCGGAAAGCTCCTCCTCCTCCTCCTCCAAGCTCTCCTCTCTTTCTTCTCTTTAGAGAGAGAAAGGCTAAGTAGAAATGAGCTTTCAACTCAATCCACGGCCTTAAAGAGGTTGGGAAAGCTTTGGACCACAAGATCCAATTAGAAGAAAACGAACGGCCGAGATCTGCCCAAAACCCCAATTTTTGCCTGACACGGCCTGTGACACGCCCGTGTCACAGGCCGTGTACCCTTAAGCGGCACACGCGGTTTGGAACCGACTGAACAACACGGGGATCGACACGCCCGTGTCGAACCTGACACGCCCGTGTCATTCTTGAGACACGCCCGTGTCCCCTGCTACACGGCACCCACCGACTTCCAAAACCAGTACACTGGTCGGAACACGGCAGCCGACACGCCCGTGTCCAGCCTGACACGCCCGTGTTCATGGCCGTGTTCACGGCTGTGTACGGCTCTGACTCGAATAGGCCAACTTTGAGATTTAATTCGAACACGCCCTGGGACACGCCCGTGTCCCAGGCCGTGTACCCCCGACACGCCCTGGGACACGGGCGTGTCCCAGGCCGTGTCTAACAGCCTGCTACTCAAAATTGTGTACAAACATATTTTGAGTTCTGGGGTGTTACAGTGCGGTCATGCACGTCTTGCGTAGTTTGCTATATATATATATACATTTGGAAAATGCTATGTAGGGATGGAATTCCGCTTCCCCGTACCAGGGGCAGGGTCATTATAATTGGTCAGCTGAATGCTTACCGTTGCCCGGTTTGCCACTGCTTGGTGGATTGGTTCTTGCAGGTGCTGGAGGTGCTGGTCCGAGCGGGACTTAGCGCGCTGAAGCCCAAGCTGCGTTGCTGCCCTTGAAGGCTTTGTTTTGTTTCTTCTTGTTCATGTGTGGCCGGCCTGCGTGCCGATGTCTGTAAACCACACCTTATTAAGAGAAATTTGTAAGGCCTTAAGGCCAGATACTTTGGTTGTATACATTCCTATATTTTAGTGGATAGTTCTTGTTTTGCTTGAGTTCAAGATTTCAACCGTGAAGCTTCCGCTAGAATTCTCTTTGTTAGGATGCGTTGGTTTTGATATTATTTCGTAGTGTATCCGCCTGTTTGTGGAATATAGTGTGGGCCCCCGGCCGGACCCTCTATTATATTCTTCTTGACGGGTAGAGGTGTTACAATTTTGTATCAGCTTGTTGGTCAATCTCTTCCGAATTCGCGGACGAATTATTTTGAGAGGTGGCGAGCACATGTCCGTGCTGTCATTATAACACTAAACTTGAACTCAAGAATGTCCACTAAGGAATGCAAATACACTTGTTTGAAGAACCTGCGCATTCCTAAATTTTGTTCTTGCTTGCGCGAGGGCGCGAATGTGTGCTCTGTTTGGGGTCCTTTGGTATTCCTGCTTCTACTTTGTGTAATATTTTTAGTTGCTTACTTGTGTGTTTTACGCTTGTAGGCGACTAGTAGTAATGAGAGACAGCAAGAACCCCAGCATGAAATGGGGATTAATGAGCAGACACTCTCTCTTTCAGTAGCGACGGTCCGGTTCATCACTGATGTTGTTTTTGTAGTGATCAACGCCCTCTATGAGGGACATGTACAACCCTCTGTGCCAATGGTGCCTCTCATGCCAGTTGGTGTACCTGAGCAGCTAGCAAGGAAACGAGCATCCGCCCCGCCGGTGAATATGCATTTAAGCCAAAGACCATATACGGTCGAGGAGTACTTACATTCATTTGTGGCGCTGAGACAACATGCAGCGTGTGTGGTTGAAACTGAGGAGATGAAGATTAACAGTTTTTATAATGGTCTGCGCGAAGAACTGCGAAGTCTATTGGTGGGTTCAAAGTTACATTGCTTTTGTGCCTTGGTCATGACAGCTCGGTCTTTGGAAATGGTCTTAAATTAGTTCAGGGCAAGGTACGGTGCCAGGTTGCCCACCATGACAAAGATGCCAACAGCAAGTTCTCGTAGGCGGAAGAAGAACAGACCTATGTGGGAGTCGACCTCTGCTACCACCAGGGAGGCAAAAGAAAGGCGTGTTTGTTTTGTGTGCGGAAAAGTTGGGCATTTTGCCCGGGACTGCAATGGAAATGCACCAAGGATAAAGAATGCTAAGGCTGGAGCGGTGGAAGAACAAGTTCCACCCATTTGCTACTCGTGTGGTATAGAAGGACATAAAGCTCGAGACTGTAGAGTTGGACCTTAGATGAGTGGAAAGAAGAAGAGAAAGGATGGACTGTACATAAATAAATGTCACTATGTACTGTACATATCCACGTATGTTATTCTTGATTTAAAACTTGTTTTGTGTCTGTATATTATGTTTTGTTGATGAATAAGCAAAACGGTGGTGTATAGCTTGTTCCACCCTATGTATGAATCTGGACAACAGGAGGCCATTAAGCAGGCGGATGTCGTCACAGGTGCGCACAGTTTTTAATGTTATTTTATACTGTGTGTTGTGCTTGTTTTGATTGTAATGTTTTAGGGTTTGTCCTTATACGAGAGTATCCGGCGCGAGCACTGTTTGACACAGGTGCTTCAAATTCGTTTCTGTCTGAAGAGTTTGTCTTTCGTGTCGGGGTACCTATTCTGACCACGACAGACAGTGTATAGGTGTTGTTACCTTATAGATGTTTGATGTGCGCGGATAAATTATTCGGTCTTGAGGTCAAGATAGGGAGTCGGGAGTTCAAGGTGGAAACATTACTATTACCGATCAAGGAATTTGATATAATCTTTGGTATGGACTGGCTATCAGAGCAGTGTGCCTTTATAGATTGCACTTCAAAAGAGGTCACACTCGGGCAGAATACCGAACAAGAGACCAAGTTCATTGGTATACAAGGGATGAGTGGGATGTTTTTATCTGCTCTCCAAGTCGTTAAGGAAGTTTGGAAGGGTGCGGAGTGGTTCTTCACACTCGTAGAGGAGGTGGCGCCATAGGCCAGTGTGAGTGAAGTGCGGATTGTGTCGGAGTATGCTGATGTGTTTCCAAAGGACCTTCCGGGGTTACCTACCCAAAGGGAAATCGACTTCGCTATCGAGCTAGTGTTGGGTGCGAAACCTGTGGCCCGTTCTCCGTATCGAGTAGCACCAAAAGAGATGGCCGAACTAAAAGTTCAGTTGCAAGAACTGTTGGAGCAAGGATACATACGCCCAAGTATGTCACCTTGGAGCGCGCCTGTTCTTTTTGTGAAAAAGAAAGACAGTAGTTTGCGGCTATGTATTGATTATCGCGAACTGAATAAGCTGACGGAGAAAAACAGGTATCCGATTCCACGGATCGATGACTTGTTTGATCAGCTAGCAGGCTCAACCGTCTATTCCAAGTTAGATTTGAAATTCGGGAATTACCAATTGCGGATTAGGGAAGATGACATTCCCATGACAGCATTTGGCACACGCTACGTTCATTATGAGTTCACAGTGATGTCGTTCGGCTTATGTAATGCGCCTTCGGTATTCATGGATCTCATGCATCGAACATCTCGCGAATACTTGGATCTGTTTGTGATTGTGTTCATTGATGATATCCTCGTGTACTCTCAGTCGGAGGAAGATCATGCAAACCATTTGCGGTTGGTATTGCATACCTTGCGTAGAAATAAGCTGTATGCCAAGTTCTCTAAGTATGAGTTCTGGCTCTCGTCGGTGGTTTTTCTGGGCCATGTGGTAAGTGGAGAGGGCATAGCGGTGGATCCGGCAAAGATAAGTGCAATTCGTGATTGGCCATTGATGTCTTCGGTGGCCGAAGTCAGAAGTTTTCTTGGACTGGCAGGCTACTATAGATGATTTGGGGCGAACTTATCCCGGATTGCTTTGTATTTGACTACGTTAATGAGAAAAGATCATAAGTTCGTTTGGACGCCGGAGTGCGCGCGATCTTTTGAGGAACTAAAGAGTCGTTTGACCACGACACCTATTTTGACGTCACCATGTGGTACAGACGGTTTTTAGATATACAACGATGCGTCAGACAGCGGCTTAGGCTGCGTTCTCCTGCAGTTTGGCAAGGTGATCGCTTATGGCTCACGTCAATCGAAAGTGCATGAACGTAATTACCCCATCCATGACTTGGATTTGGCGGCGGTGATCTTTTCGCTAAAGTTGTGGCGGCACTATCTTTTTGGCGTTAAGGTAGATATTTATACAGATCATAAAAGCCTGAAGTATCTGCCCGATCAAAAGGATTTGAATATGCGACAAAGGAGTTGGATGGAATTCCTAGGGGATTATACCTTTGACATTCACTATGTTCACAGAAAGGGAAATGTGGTCGCCGGACTCCGGTGCGGGAAAGTTGGTTGCGGATACATGACGAGCGTCTAATCCGAGAGTTTGAAGCGTTGGAGATATCTTGTGTTGAGAGGGATTCTTCGGCAGATGCACGCTTGAACTGGATGGAGGTTCAATATGACCTTGCAATCAGAGTTCGGCGGGCAATGGAGTTGGATGAAAGTCTCCAGCGCTATGCAAAGGAAGAGTCTGGTGACCAATTCTTCTGGGCTGACGTTTAATTACGGAAGGATGGTCGATTGTGCGTCCCTTGTGCGGAGAAATTGCGAGAAGAATTGTTATATGAAGCGCACTTTACAAATTACTCAATTTACCCTGGGAGCACAAAGATGTACAAGGACATGAAGAAATTGTTCTTGTGGCCCAGTTTAAAGAAGGACATAGCCGAGTATGTGGCTAAGTGTCGTACTTGTGCTTTGGTAAAGGCAGAGTGTCAATGGCCTAGTGGTTTCCTGAAATCATTGCCAGTTTTGTAGAGGAAGTTTGAGGATATTTCTATGGATTTCGTGCACGGATTGCCGAAATCTCAACGTGGGAATGACTCAATCTGGGTGATTGTAGACCGGTTGACAAAGGTGGCTCACTTTCTACCGAACAAGCGGGACGATTCTGTGGAAATGTTGGCAAAGCTCTATGTGGAGAAGATTGTTCGATTGCACGGTATTCACCAAAGAATCGTTAGTGACCGTGATGGGCGATTTACTTCAAAGGATTGGAGGCTAATTCATCAGCTGTTGGGCACGAAGTTAGCATTCAGTACGGCCTTTCATCCGCAAACGGATGGCCAAACTGAACAAACCAACAGAACAATGGAGGATATGCTCTGTATGTGCGCCCTGGACTTCGGTAAGAAATGGGAAGATCATCTTGTTATTGTGGAATTTGCCTATAATAATAACTACCAAGCGAGTATCGGCATGGCACCGTTTGAATCTCTATATAGTCGCAAGTACCGTACACCGCTAGATTGGGCAGAATCTGGCGAATCCAAACTTTTGAGACAAAAGGCAGTCGAGGATGCTAACTCAACCATACGCTCTATAATAGCCCAGGATCGGCAAGCCAAGTATTACAATGCTAAACCCCGGAACATGGAGTTCGCGGTGGGTACTGGGTCTATTTAAAGATTAAACCCTTCAAAGGCGTATCTCAGATTCGGCGGTTGAAAAAGCTAAGTCCGCGATACCTTGGTCCGTTGGAAGTTGTGGAGCGAGTTGGGGAAGCTGCCTATCGGCTAGCTCTTTCATCGGAATTGGGTGGACTGCATGTTGTGTTCCACATCTCGGTACTACAAAAAGCAGTCAAGGATCCAGCTCAAGTGATTGAGAATGATCGGGTGCCGGTTGAGTATAGGCTAACGACAAAGGTGAGGCCCATTCGGATCGAGGATCGAGCCGAGAAACAGTTGCGGAACAAAACGATCGGGATGGTCAAAGTCCGGTGGGACAATTGTGGTCGAGAAGAGCAAACATGTGAGCGAGAGCAGACCATGCGAGCCGAGTTTCCCGAGTAATTTTCGTAACCTGTTCGCTCGTTTGTATATATGATAGAAACATATATGTCTCTGATTGTGTTATGTTGTTATCTCCCTACTATCTTAAAATTTCGGGACGAAATTTTATTAAGGATGGGAGGATTGTAACACCCAGAAATCTCAAAAAGCCAAAGTGGGAATCAGGTTGGCTGACACGGACTGAGACACGGGCGTGTCTCAGGGCGTGTCAGGTGTACACGGCCTGGGACACGGCCATGTCCCAGGGCGAGTCCCTAGTCTCGACAGTACTCGAGCCTTGATCGTCGAGTGTGGAAATGGCCTGTGACACGGGCGTGTCACAGGGGCGTGTTTGGCACACAGCTAGGGACACGGGCGTGTGCCTTAGGCGTGTCCTTCTCGGGTAATTTTGGAGATCGTGTTACAGAGGTGATACGGCCAGGTACACGGTCATGTACTGTGTGACACGGGCGTGTCAGGCTTGACACGGGCGTGTCAATGCACGTGTTCTGGTTTATTTTTAGTCGGTTGTGCACCGCTTCAGGAACACGGCCTGTGACACGGGCGTGTCATAACCCGTGTTCGGCCACGGAAATCAAATTCAGGGCTGATCAGAGCCGTTAATTTTCTTTGACCAAGATCCAATGGTCTTGGCTCTTCCCTGGGTTGATAAGGCCGGGATTGAAGAAGAGAAAGCTCATTTGAGTTTCATCTTTCTCTTTCTAAAGTTAAGAGAGAGGGGAGAGCAAGGCAAGGAAGAAGAAGAGGAATCCAGCCGCCGGTGGTGCTGCGGTGGTCCAAATTGCAAGCCGAGTTCGGATTTACAAAGGCAAGGCTGATACGAAGGCTTTCATTCATTTCAATTCTTTCCATGGCTCCGAGGCAAATACCAAGGGTAACGATTTCCATCTTGGACATGTGAAGTCCTAATTTCCTGCATTTGAATAGGGAAAATCCATCCCCGCGAGTGTTCGGTGGGTTGTGGTGTCCCTTGGGGTAGATATGTGAAGTCCCCCTTATTAGAATCCAGAATTTGAGTACGGATCTAGGCATGTTGTGTGAAGCCCATCTGGACGTGTTGGTCTGGATTGGTGATGCTTTGTTTTCATTTCGGAGAATCCTCCAAGTATTTGATTGTTTGTGTGCAATCTGTGGCGTATACCTGTACTAGAGGAAGTATAGGAAATTGTGAGAGTTGGGTTCAACTCTTGTGGCGGTCGGGAAAGGTGAAGCTGTACCCGTGTTAGGCCAGCCTTGCGTCTGACGATGTTAGCAATGGGATAGGCGGATCTGTACCCGCGTTATGGTTGTCTAACATTGGGTGCTTAAGGCCCTGTTTGGATCACATAGCGAGAGTCGACGGCTTGCGTGCCGATCAAGACTAGAATGCTCATTGGTAGGATCCGGTGTTTCCGGTACACCCAAATGTGCCCTGAGTGCATGGAGCGTCGGGCCGTCGTGCCGACGTTTGTGATATGTATTGACTGTGCGGTTGTTCACATCTTGCATGGTTTGCTATATATATATCATATATGAAAATGCTATGCAGGGATGGAATCCTGCTACCCCGTGCAAGGGGCAGGGTCGTTATAATTGGTCAACTGAATGCTGACCGTTGCCCGGTTTGCCACCGCTTGGTCGATTGGTTCTTATAGGTGCTGGAGGTGCTGGTCCGAGCGGGACTTAGTGGGCTTAAGTCCAAGCTGTGTTGCTTCCCTCGAAGGATTTGTTTTGTTTCTTCTTGTTCATGTGTGGCCAGCCTGCGTGCCGATGTCTGTAAACCACACCTTATTAAGAGAAATTTTTAAGGCCTTAAGGCCAGATACTTTGGTTGTATACATTCCTATATTTTAGTGGACAGTTCTTGTTTTGCTTGAGTTCAAGATTTCAACCATGAAGCTTCCGCTAGAATGCTATTTGTTAGGACATGTTGGTTTTGATATTATTTCATAGCGTCTCCGCCTGTTTGAGGAATATATTGTGGGTCCCCGGCCGGACCCTCTATTATATTCTTCTTGACGGCTAGAGGTGTTATAATATTTGTGCCATAAACTAGGGTTAGGGTTTTGGGAAGTTTAACAACATTCAGATCAAATAATATTTTTACCTTAGGACCTTGACTACCCTAAAGTCCTCTCCACCAAGTTTCAAGTCATTTCAAGGTCAGATGACGCATTGACCTTCAAACCCTTGATTTGCACACCTAGCACCTACCCTAGAGTTCTAGGGCTCCACCCTTCAACTTCAAACCAATATCAGTCGAGGGGGTATTTTATGTGTTAAAAAGTCTTTGTGCTATGGTACATCACCTTTAGATGAGGTTGGCAAACTCAAGAGCACTTATGGCACTTAGCCCTAATTTGAGGTAAAAGGGTCAATCTTTACCTACACAAATACCCTATCAAATTAAACCCAAAAGGGGTGAAATTTTTACCAGAGGCTTATAATATCCTCCAAGATCACCCACCAAAGTTTTGGTGGTTTTAAGGAGTTTAAGACACCTAATTAATTTGTACATGATTTATTAAATTTTCCAAACACTATAAAAAAGGATCTCCAAAAATTTCCGGTCATTTGGACAAGAGATGAAGTGTGGGCACTCATTTTAGTCTCTGACTAACCCTAGGTATATAGCCCACCCAAATGAGTGCCCTGGTCAAACTAAACATGCAAATTAGTTCAAACCAATTTTAAATGAAAGTACACCCCAAGGGTTACAACTTTGATGTTTTCCATTTTTACACTTGGGGTTTCTAGGTATTTTTAATAATTAAAAACATTAATATCATTTCCTGTGACAATAATCCAATAAAACGAAATATTAAACCTAAGATTAAAATGATGCATCGCGAATCTTAACGCATGGATGGACGACATCTGGTCAACTTCTCCAACGTGCCAACGGTCTAGATTGCATCTTCCTGGGCCATCTTCAAGCCGCTTCCGCCGGCCACCTAGCCACCTCCCTGGGCGGTCACCACCTCCACCACATCTAACGAGGTGGTCGCTGTTGATTGGCGGCATAACGACCACTGAAGGGGCCATCACCGACAATCTCGTATGATGGATTTTTCAAGGAAAAATCAGTAAAATGCCTTTCCCGATCGAGCTCAATTGATCCTGATTCTCATCCTTAATGATCTATACGATCTACCCGTAGAGAGAGGAGAAGGGGAGGACCTTATTGGAGGCTTGAAGTCATGTTGATTGTCTGGTTGCCATGGTGGTGGTGCCGCTGATCGGGTTCTTGCAACAGCATAGTGGAAAGCCTCGTCTCCTTCAGGTGAAGTGTGTAAACGACTCCTGATGAGTTGTAAATATACCTATATTTTTGTATTTTATTTAAGTCATTTTTGTTTATTTTTGTCTTTTTTAGTTTATTTTCTTTAATAAAATTTCTTCTTTTTTGTAAATATTTTCTAACATAGTTTATTTTTGTTTTTCTGAAAAATTTCAGAAAAAGTAAAAATTTGACCTGTCACGCCCATGTCACGTCCGTCACGCCCGTGAAAGGCACTCAACGCCTTCCGCCAGTCAACACTCAATGATTTCACTGTTAAACACTCAACACCGTCCAAACACGCCCCAGTCACGCCCGTGTCCAGGATTGTCATGCCCGTGTCGATGCCGACACTCAACGCTTTTCAACACTCAACGCTGCCGACATGAGAACTGCCAGTTGTCACAGTCACGCCCCCAGACACGCCCGTGACCAAGCCTGTCACGCCCGTGACCGCTACGTGTTCCTTCTAGAAGCTTCCAGATCATCGATCAGCGCTCGAAGATCGTCGACCACTTCTTGACACGCCCTCCGTCACGCCCGTGACCATGCCTGTCAAGCCCGTGACCGACACGTGTCACTTCCCGACCCTTCCAGAACGAAGCCAGCCAGCCAAAGTCGCCAAGTCAAACACGTCTTTTACTGACATGCCCCCTGTCACGCCCGTGACCTAGGGCGTGTCACACCCGAAATTTTTTCTATAAATAAAAGCTTTCAGAAAGCTTTTCTTATTCTTTTTTGGACCATTGTACTAAGGGGAAGTGCTGCCTAGATGAACTTCAAGCCTTGTAATGGAATTCTCTCCCCCTCTCTCTTTTATTTTTCTTAACTTTGTAACCATTTGTTTTAAGAAATAAAAATTGTAGATTTTCTTCCTTACTTGGTTTTGGATTTCATTTATGTGCCCTCTCTTATGCAATCTTATTTATCCCTTGTTTTATTTTTATTCTTCTTGTCATTAAAATGTGTGTGTGTGTGTATGAGAATTGGTTTTACCTTTTGTTATTTTGTTATTTCTTTTTACTTTACTCGTTTAGCTTAGGATTTTATCGTATTTTCTAGCCGTTATGCCGTCCGTTTGTTTTTCATGCACCTTAGTTTTATTAAAATAGGATTTTATTAGCTTTTTATGCATTCCTATAAATCTGTAAAAGCGTTTTCAAAGTGGTTTTCATTTCTCACTAACTTAGATTTTCCTTTTTAGGTCGTAAAACTTTTTATTCTTTTTTCTTTATTTCCACTTTTATGCACTTTTACAGAGTTATAAGAATGAAAATATAATTGTTTTAATTTTTCGAGCACTTTCATTCTGCATTTATTTGCAAAACTTTTTTCTCGGTTTATTTTTATTTTCTCTTTTTATGCATTTCTACCGCATTCTAGCGGTAGAAATGCAGTTGTTTTAATAATTAGAGCACTATGTTTTTCTTATTTTTGAAAGTGTGCGTGCGTGTATGAGTTAGTTTAATAGCTTTATTTCATTTCTGTAGAGTGTGTGCGTATGCATTTATTTCCGCCTACTCGTTAAGAGTTAAACGGCGCTCCGCTTTCATTTCCCTCCCACTCGTTTGAGTAGGACTTGTCTTTTTTGCTTTCATTTTCTCCTACTCACTTGAGTAGGAAAACTTTGTGTGTGTGTGTGTGTTTCAATTTATGTAGAGTGCGTGTGTGCGTTTTACTTTCAAGTAGAGTGTGTGCGTGTATGAGATAAATTTACCCCCGCCTACTCATTTGAGCCGGGATTTGCATTTAATGCTTTCTTCAGCCCTGCTCCTTTGAGTAGGACTCACAATTTTCTGATTTCCTTTACTTCTTCATTTCCTGCTTTCTTTACAGCTTTATTTTCAGCTTTCTAGCCTAAGTGTCCTCATTCCGATGAGTGGCTAACCTCCCTTAGCCCTCAATATCAAAGAGCATCGGGACAGATAAAATAGCTTTAAATAATTGAAGGTCCTGTTTTTTAGTTTAATTAAATTTCTTAAGGTTTTCCCCGGGTTAACGACGCGTAGGACCGCGTATCGATGTGCGGGGTCTATTTCCGTTATCCATACGCAACGTCGAGAGGCCGTGCGTATGGACCGATCACCCTTGGTTAAAGAGAGCTCCGCGATAACCCTCGAGAGTGGAGGCGCGTGACTCTACCGGATCGGGTTCCCAACCCAATAACGGGGTTCTTGCGTAATGCGGGCGTTAAGAGGAACCCTTCATCGGTATAGCGATCGGTCAAATAGTATTAGTGTTTAGGTGAGCGATATTACCTAGAGATAGGTGTGATAGTTTTTTTGTAACCTCCACGGCCGAGTCTCCGCCTTCTTTAATTTGAAATTTAGGATCTCTTTTTATTAAAAGTTATTTTAGTTCAATTCTCTTTTTGATATCATCGCGCTGAGTTTTTCATCGGCTTTCATCATTTTATATCTCCTGCTTTTATTATTATGTTTTATTATTATTATGCATTTTTTATATTTTTAGGTCATCTTCTTTTTAAACAAACTAAAATATTATCGGTAAAATAACAAGCATTCAGGGAAAGAGTAGAAATAGCTAACCCGACCCCGAGAACAATACGACCCCGATATTCCTCAACACAGGAATATCATGTACTACACGCGATAGGTGCACTTGCCTCCCTCTCGTTAAAACTCGGTTTAAAACAAAATAAAACCCCGCCTTTTTTATAAAATAAATAAAACCACTTTCATTTCATTAATAAGAAACCATAAGTTTTAACCATCAAGTTTTTGGCGTCGTTGCCGAGGAAAATTTCGTTTTACTTTTTTGAATTTCTGAAACCTATTAATTTTACCTTTTATTTCTATAAAATTTTTTGGCCAACAAAAACAACAAAAAAAAATATAATAATAATAATAACTTTTTAAAAAAAATCAAAAAAACTTAAAAATCTAAAAAATCAAAAACTAAAAAAAAAACTTAAAACTTAAAAAACAAAAAATTCAACACACCTAAAAATAAAAAAAAAATGATGATGAAATTTTTTTGATTTTCACCAAAAATTAAAAATTCAAAAAAAAAATAAATTAATATATTTTTCATAATTTTTATTTTATTTTTCCTTTAACTTATTTTCAATTTATTTTTTATTTTCAAAAAAATCAAAACTAAAAAAAAAAACATAAAACATAAACTTAAAAATCTAAAAAAAATTCAAAAAATAAACAAAAAATATATAAAACAAAAAAAATTAATTATATATTTATTTTGTCGCTTCGGCGCGCTTCACTATTGTGAGCGCTAGGGGAACGCATATCAGTCACGCTCATATAGCTAAGACATTAGTTTACGAGTCACAATCACTCGCGCCCCCTACCACCCGCACATTCTTGCCGAATTTATCATTTTCTTTTTTTTATATTATATTTTTTTGTTATTTTCTTATAACTTTTGCAGGTCTTAATTTAACCGGCCTCCCCAAACACGTTTTCAGGGAAACTTCTTTAACTCTTGTTATTTTTTGTACGTAACTGCTTATATTTTTGCATATATATAACGTTCCTCATACTTAGTGCAACTTTAGGGACAATGTTGGACTTAAGTATGGGGGTGTTTCCTATTTTCTGCCCTTTTATTTCCTATACTTAAAAAAAAATCCAAAACATAAAAAAATTGCAAAAATTAAAAACTTCAAAAAATGATATATTTTCATGCTTTAATGATAATAAATAAATAGAAAAATTTTTTAAAAAAATGAAACATCGCTCCGCGACATTCGACTCATCGAACCAACCATAAATAAGAGTCTGTTCGCGGGCGATCCCTTTTTTGCTTTGTAAATAATTTTTGTAAATATTCTCGTCTCTTTCCCCTTCTCTTTCCTATCTTGTAAAAATTCTCTCTCTTCTTGTAAATATTTCCAAAAATCAAAAAATTTGAATAACTCAAAACAAAAAATTGCATAACCTTTAAAAAAATTTTCCAAAAATATAAAAATAACCCCAAAATATCAAAAAAAATTAGAAAAACTCATAAAAATCAAAAAATATTTATCTTGAATTAAATAATTCGAATACCTCATTTCTTAACCTCTTTGCTCTCCACAATAATCGTTTCGAGTTTATTTATAAGCGAATTTCAATTAATTCTTTATTTACTATTCGTTTATTAATTGTAGCTCGATAGACTTAGATTTCTGGGGTTAAGATTTTAAAGAAATTTTTGTCTTTTCCTTATTATAGGGAACTCATGTTTCTCATTTCACTTTTTATTTTTTTGAAATAAAGCACATTTTTATGTTAGAAAATAACATTTATGGATTTTATATTATTTCTAGTTATGCTTTTAGAAACGTAGGACCGTTCAAATTAACGATGTTGCTCTCAAATTTTTTTATTAAACTATAGGTTTGTTTTAGAAATTAAACCATCCACCTTTTTTTCATGCCTTAATTGGTATGATTCCCCACTCACCCTTAAAAGATCTTATGTCAATGGGGATAACATTTCGTCCTATAAACATAGGCACCCAATAATTAAAAAGATTATATGTTATGGAGTAAGAGGATAAAATTCATTACTCCTATACATATACATTAGGTTTATTTATTTATTTTTGAAGAAAAGAAAAAAATATAATATGTTAGGAAAATAAGATTTCATTTTCCTAATTTTCCAAAAAAATATATGTGGAGGTTCAAGAAAAAATTGCCTCGCCTAAAAAATCAAAGCCCTTTTCATAACCGACAAACCACTTATCCTATTTCATGATTCTAGAATTAATCTAAATCTTTTTGAGAGCATAATTTTTAAATTGAATTATTTCCTATCAATTTCTGTTTAGCTAAAGTTTTTTTTCTATAATTTCAATCCATTTTTGTTAAACTAACAAAAATAATTTTCGCTTTCTATTTTTTCCATTTAGAAGTATTTTTTGAAACAGTTCCTCTATTTATAACATTTTCATAATTTAGGATTTAATTCCGAAACCCCGGAAATTTATTTCGATCTTTCTTACAATTAACTTAAGCGTTAGTTAAATTTAGGATTCTTTTTTATTCCTTATTGGTTCATCTCCAACTTTTGCTCTGGAATAGCAAAGGCTTAAGTATTGTATTTGATGAGTTGTAAATATACCTATATTTTTGTATTTTATTTAAGTCATTTTTGTTTATTTTTGTCTTTTTTAGTTTATTTTCTTTAATAAAATTTCTTCTTTTTTGTAAATATTTTCTAATTTAGTTTATTTTTGTTTTTTTGAAAAATTTCAGAAAAAGTCAAAATTTGACCTGTCACGCCCGTGTCACGCCCGTCACGCCCGTGACAGGCACTCAACGCCTTCCTCCAGTCGACACTCAACGATTTCACTGTTCAACACTCAACGTCGTCCAGACACGCCCCAATCACGCCCGTGTCCAGGATCGTCATGCCCGTGTCGATGCTGACACTCAACGCTTTTCAACACTCAACGCTGCCAACATCAGAACTGCCAGCTGTCCAAATCACGCCCCCAGACATGCCCGTTACCAAGCATGTCATGCCCGTGACCGCCACGAGTTCCTTCCAGAAGCTTCCAGATCGTCGATCAGCGCTCGAAGATCGTCGACCACTGCTTGACACGCCCTCTGTCATGCCCGTGACCATGCCTGTCATGCCTGTGACCGACACGTATCACTTCCCAACCCTTCCAGAATGAAGCCAGCCAGCCAAAGTCGCCAAGTCAAACACGTCTTTTTCTGATACGCCCCCTGTCACGCCCGTGACTTAGGGCGTGTCACACCCGAAATTTTGTCTATAAATAAAAGTTTTCAGAAAGCTTTTCTTGTTCTTTTTTTGGACCATTTTGCTAAGGGGAGGTGCTGCCTAGATGAACTTCAAGCCTTGTAATGGAATTTTCTCCACCTCTCTCTTTTATTTTTCTTAGCTTTGTAACCTTTTGTTTTAAGTAATACAAATTGTAGATTTTCTCCCTTACTTGGTTTTAAATTTCATCTATGTGCCCTCTCTTATGCAATCTTATTTATGCCTTGTTTTATTTTTAGTCTTCTTGTCTTTAAAATGTGTGTGTGTGTGTATGAGAAAAGGTTTTAGCTTTTGTTATTTTGTTATTTCTATTTACTTAACTCGTTTAGCTTAGGATTTTATCGTATTTTCTAGCCGTTATGCCGTCCGTTTGTTTTTCATGCACCTTAGTTTTATTAGACTAGGATTTTATTAGCTTTTTATGCATTCCCATAAATCTATAAAAGCGTTTTCAAAGTGATTTTCATTTCTCACTCACTTAGATTTTCCTTTTTAGGTAGTAAAACTTTTTCTTCTTTTTACTTTATTTCCACATTTTACGCACTTTTACGGAGTTATAAGAATGAAAATATAATCATTTTAATTTTACGAGCACTTTCATTCTGCATTTATTTGCAAAACTTTTCACTCGGTTAATATTTATTTTCTCTTTTTATGCATTTCTACTGCATTCTAGCGGTATAAATGCAGTTGTTTTAATTTTTAGAGCACTTTGTTTTTCTTATTTTTGCAAGTGTGCGTGCTTGTATGAGTTAGTTTTATAGCTTTATTTTATTTCCGTAGAGTGTGTGCATATGCATTTATTTATGACTACTCGTTAAGAGTTAAATGGCGCTCCACTTTCATTTCCCGCCCACTCGTTTGCGTTGGACTTGTCTTTTTTGATTTCATTTTCTTCTACTCACTTCAGTAGGAAAACATTGTGTGTGTGTGTGTGTTTAAATTTATGTAGAGTGTGTGTGTGCGTTTTACTTTCAAGTAGAGTGTGTGCGTGTATGAGATAAATTTACCCCCGCCCACTCATTTTAGCTGGGATTCGCATTTACTGCTTTCTTCAACCCTGCTCGTTTGAGTAGGACTCGCAATTTTCTTCTTTCCTTTACTGCTTTATTTCCTGCTATCTTTACAGCTTTATTTTCAGCTTTCTAGCGTAAGTGTCCCCATTCCAATGAGTGGCTAACCGCCCTTAGCCCTCAATATCGAAGAGCATCGAGACAGATAAAGTAGCTTTAAATAATTGAAGGTCCTGTTTTTCAGTTTAATTAAATTTCTTAAGGTTTTCCCCGGGTTAATGACGCGTAGGACCGCATATCGATGTGCAGAGTCTATTTCCGTTTTCTATACGCAATGCCGAGAGGACTTGCGTATGGACCGATCACCCTTGGGTAAAGAGAGCTCCGTACTAACCCTCGAGAGAGGAGGCGCGTGACCCTACCGGATTGGGTTCCCCACCCAATAGCGGGGTTTTTAGCGTAATGCAGACGTTAAGAGGAATCCTTCGTCGATCTAGCGATCGGTCGAATAATCTTAGCGTTCAGGTGAGCGATATTACCTAGAGATAGGTGTGCTCATTTTTGTGGAACCTCCACAGTCGAGTCTCCGCCTTAATTAATTTTAAATTTAGGATCTCTTTTTATTAAAAGTTATTTTAGTTCAATTCTCTTTTTGATATCGTCGCTCTTAGTTTTTCATCGGCTTTCTGCACTTTATATGTAACACCCTTGAAACTCAAAAGAGGGGCCGGTGACGTTTTAAGCCAAATCTGGGTTTTGGAGCAGGTATCACGGGCGTGACACGGGCGTATCACGGGCGTGACACGGGCGTATCACAGGCATGTCACGGGCGTGTTCGGCCACGGGTCATGTGGTCGACGTTTGGATGATCGGCGATCGTCGAGTTGAGGCAAACTGCCTGGGACACGGGCGTGTCTCAGGGTGTGTCACGCTAGGGAGTTTTTTGAGTCATGCATACGGGCCATGACACAGGCACAGACACGGGCGTGTCACATGTGACACGGGCATGTCGGGTGCCGTGTCGCAGGCCGTGTCCTCCTCGGGAAGCAAGTATTAGCAGTTGCACACGGGGCGTGACACGGGTCATGACACGGCCGTGCCGCATGCGACACGGGCGTGTTGGAGGCCGTGTCAAATGCCGTGTGCTTGTTATCGCGTCGGTCGATACGGCGAATGAGCGACATGGCCCTGGACACGGGCGTGTCGCAGGCCGTGTTCGGCCCAGATTTTGTAAAATTTGGCTGAATCGCAGCCATTCGATTTCCTTGTCTTTAGATCCGACGGCTGGGGGTGGATGCTGGCGGTTTAAACCCGAAAATAGGGTTTGCAATCCCACATTTCATCCCCTTGGTTCTCTTTCTAAAGTCTTGAGAGAGGGGAGAGCAAGGAGGAGGAGGAAGGCCAAGATCCGGCCGCCGGTGGAGCTTTGGAACTCCGAATCGCGATCCGAGTCCAGATCCGCGAAGGCGACGCCGTTGCGGTGCTTTCCAACCGTGTAGTTTTTCATGGCGCCACGGAAGAACGTAAGGGTAATGATTCTCTTCTTGAGCTTGTGAATCTCTTCTCCTTTTGCTTGGGAAAACCCTTCTCCCGCGAGTGAGCGGCGAGATTGCGGTATTCCTTGGGGTAGATATGTAAAGTCCCCCTTGTTAGCGTTCGGAATCGTAGTACGTACATAGGCATGATGTGTGAAGCCTATCCGGATGTGTTGGTCTGGATCGGTGATGATTTGTTATGCATTGTCGGCTGGAGAAGACTCTGAGCGTCGTGTTGTTTTCCGGTTGCTATGCGGTAGTATGCATCAAGGAATCTTGGGGATTAACCTCGAGGTGCACCCGGAAATCTTGACAAAAACGCATTTCTGTCATACCGGTGGCCTGGGAGCCAACCGGGTACATAGCGGGGCTATGTACCATGTTTGATCGTTATTTGGGACTGGGGAAGCTTTGTCCGCGTCAAAGGCCTAATGGAAATGGCGGGGTGAGCAACGGGCTGGTGTACCCCTAACCGCTCCACCTGCTCGGTTAAAGCGACCTAAAGTTTTACGTGGGACTTATCGAGTTTTGGAGATCGAGTCTAGGATGTGGCTGAGAAGACTAAATGCTCACAAGATTGCCACCCTGGGGGTGGTGTTGGAGTCGAGGACCGGACGGGGTTCGGACTGGCTTCGCCGAGTAAGTACCCTGAGAGCACGGGGTGTACGCCCGTGTGAGCGTGCATCTGTGATGTTATGCTTATTTTGCTACGTTGCTTATTTTGCAAACATGTGAAGGGAAGAAGCTTTGCCGCCCTGGTTTGGGGGCGGAGTCGTTATAATTTGGTCAGCATAGCTGACCGTTGCCTTTGTTTACCACCGTGCGGTAGATTGTTGCTTGCAGGTACTGCAGAGCTGAGAGGTAAATAGCGGGCTAAAGCCCAAGTTGCTGTGCCGGCCCTCGAAGGCCAAGTTTTGAGTGTTTTCCTTTTTGTACTCATGTGTGACCGGCCTGCGTGTCGAGGTTTGGAAGACACTTTTTATTAAGCAAACTCTTGTAAGGCTTTAAGGACAATATCCGTGTATTAAACATTCCTTTTTTTTAGTTGCGTGGACATTCATGTTGGCAGGGTTCTTAATTGTGCAACTTAATAATTTCTTCCGCTAGGTGCTGTGTAGGACGTTGTGATTGGTTGAATGGTTTCAATGCGTAACCAACCTGTCTGTCCATAGTATATGGCGTCGGGCCCAGGCCGGACCTACTGTTATATACTATGTGACGGATATGGGTGTTATAAATTGGTATCAGACTACTGGTTTCGTTCAAGCTTAAATGAATTCATGGGCGAATTCAATTTAAGGGGTGGTGAGCACATGTGCGTGCGTCATCGTAATAACATGAAAAAAAACCCTTGAGTGTCAACTTAGGAATGAAAATACACATGTTTGAGGAACCTGCCTGTTCCTATAATTGCTTTTTGCAATTTTGTTCAGTCACTTATGGTGTTTTTAACGGCTATAGGTGTCCAGAAGTGGAGCGTGGCAGTCGGAACATACGTTTGCTGAGCAAAGTGCTGCACCAAGTAACATTCCTAAGACCCCTATGTCTTTGGAAACCATAAGAAGGGTGGTTGAAGCAAAATTCGTTGTGACCAACGCACAACATGGGAGTAATGTGCAACCCTTCGTCCCTGAGATGTCCCCAACATCGGGCGGTATGTTGGAGCAAAGGGCATTTGGAGGTCATTTTGAGCAGCAGATGAGCATGACTGTGGTGCAGGGGGTGCATTCAGTTGATGCATATTTGCAGATGTTCCTTATGTTAAGGCGCTACACAGGTTTTGAATGGGAATGCGAGCAATCTATAGTTGATGGATTTTATAATGGTCTGCGCAGCGAATTGCGTATTCTACTGCTAGGACCAAAGTTATTGGGATTCCGAGCTTTGGTGGAGTCGGCTAGAGCTTTGGAGGTGGAGTTGAGGAAAACTCACCAAGTACTAGTGGATAGGGTACCAAACCCTACAGATCCTATAAGGACTGTCTATCAAAAGATGACGAGAAAAGAGGCTGGGTCATCCACTACCCGAACTACCCTCAATTGTTATTCTTGTGGCAAGAAAGGGCATCTTGCCAGAGAGTGTTGGGAGAGTGCTCAAAAGACAAGGAAAGTTTTGGCAGGAGCAGTCAAAGATGCTATGGCAAAGGATTCGGTGGTCAAGTTAACAACCTCAAAATCTGTGTACCGTATGTGGTACAAGAAGGCTAGGAGGTCGGGTCTAGTCCCTTCCTCTATCACATCCGTAGCGACAACAGTCCAAACCCCGGATGCATGCTTTGTTTGTAGAAAGCTGGGGCACTATGCCCGGGATTGTTGGAGTGGACGCCCAATGTCCAAAAAGAAGTCGGGGTCAATATCTGAAGAGAAAGGAAGGGCGGTGGCGTCCACCGCATCACTGTTTACTCCAGCCTAACCGGGAGTGAACATCCTTGGCCAGTAGGAGGCCATGTGGCCGACCATCGTGTCGTAAGGTATGGTTTAATTGTTAACAATCTTGCTTCTTGCCTTATGCGTGTCAACTTAGAACTTGAAGTTCTAGGCTTTATTTTGGAATCTTGGTAACTCCGGAGAGAGCATAGTTTCAATACGGGAACTTCGCATTCCTGTTATCTGAAGAATCTGTATTGTGCATTGGAGTCTTCCCTTTGATGGTAAAGTGAGCAATCCGGATGGGTTATTACCCAGTAGTCGTCCAGTGCGCACGTAGATACAGTCTGTGCGGTAAAAGTCTTTTTGAAAGTCAAGGATTCGACTTGCTAGCGTCGCTGTTGCCGTTAGTAGAGTTTGACGTCATCTTTGTTATGGAAAAGCTTTCTGGGAAGAAGGCTTTTATCATTTGCAATCGCAAAGAGACCTAGCTGGGTGTTGGGCAGGAGACAACGTTTGCGGAACTGAAGGGATAGAGCAGGACACTGACGTCTGCCCTACCGGTGGTCAAGACAGTTCGTGCTGGCATAGAGCTGTTTTTCACGTTAGTGGAGGCTATTGTTGCGTGCTAGGGTTCGAAGAAAAAAACGCAACCGAACTAGCAACCCGAAGAGGCAAGTATATCTATCAAATTGTAGCAAGGGGACACAAGTGTCGTATTGAAATCCGGGAACTGTTGGCTATGCTTACTCACACGAACGCTATTATCTTATCGACGGAAAAAACTAGGGTTTTAGAAAATCTAAGTGCAGGGGAGATAGTAAAGCTATACTAGAAAGAGAAACACTGCAATTAAGTAAAGCTATTAAGTAAAACGATTACTACGAAGGGTAGAAAAATATGAAATGGAAATGCACTCGATCAAGATTCACCTCGGCTAAAGACGATTAAGAAAATGCGATAAAAATCTAAACTTAATAGGATAAAGGTCCTTGACCGTGGAGGTTCCTAAAGCTTGAACACGCTTCTCTCGAAGTCGTGCCCGACTGAGTTTAGGAAGGTCCGACCGACTCTCGTCTAAATCGGAGGCCTAAAACTCGCTTTACGCGGTGAACCCCACTATTGGATTTTACTCCAATTAGGGAGATTTGGACGTCTGCCTCTCGCGAGGGGTGCGTACAACTCCCTTTACTCTTGAATGCTCACTTCATTCTTTCGGCCTCTCGGCTAGCCCAGAATGAAAGCAAAGGCGGAGAGTATATATCAAAAATATACCTCCAACCCGTGATTAATCAAGAGTAATTCAAGGCCCTAACCTAAAAAAAAATGATTAATTAAAACATCATAACATAATCACTCTAACCTCGGATCATCAAGATCGAGTACAAGGAGGATTAGTTAATCATAATGGAGTGGAGGAGGGGAGATGAGTAGAAAAGCATATAAAGGAACAAAAGTAAAGGAAGAACACTTTTATTAATAAAAAGGGGCAAGTAACACTATTGAAATTAAAATTACAAGTGCATGAAATTGAAATCCTATTCTAGCCCTACAAGTAGCACTAAGCAAGAGCAAAATTACAATAAAAGCTAGAACAAACTAAGATTAAGCTAGGGTTAAACAAGAATTACAAAGAGAGGGAGAGAGAGAGAGAGAAAGCATGAAAAAACTCAAGAACCAAAGGGGCAGCACCTCCCCCTCTCAACCAAAGCTTTTTGAAATGGAGAGGGGGGGTCTCAATTTATAGAATTTTTCTCGGGTTGGTCACGCCCTCCGACACGCCCTAGGGGGGGCGTGTCACGGGGCGTGACAGTACTATGTTGACCGCGGGCTCTAGATTCTGGCGGGAGGGATAATTGCTTCGGTACGTCGGTGGTCACGCCCTAGGTCACGCCCGTGACATGGGGCGTGACAGGCACGTCATGTCCAAATCATTGGTCAGAAATCCGTCAGTCGTCGAAAAGTTGATGTCACGCCACAGGTCACTCCCGTGACGGGGGGCGTGACGGTACTGTTTGCGTGCTGTGGCGGAACGGCATTTAATGCGGCGGCAGGCTTTGCGGCAGAGGGCGACACGCCCATGGTCACGCCTGGACACACGCCCGGGGAGGGCGTGTTAGGGGGCATGACAGTGGTTTTGACCGTTTTTCTGTCCCTTCCAGCAGGAGTCCTCGGGATCGAGTGACACGCCCTAGGTCACGCCCAGGGAGGGCGTGACAGGGGGCGTGACAGGTCATTTTGGCCAATTTTCTGGAAACTTGCAAAAAGACAAGAAAAAGTCAGTGGCAATAATATTTACATAAAGATGATAAAAATAAACTAATAATAGACATAATTTGTACAATATAAAATAGAAAATACGATAATAGTTTAGGCTCTAAAACGTATTATCAAATTCCTCCAAGCTTAAGCTTTGCTTGTCCCCAAGCAAAAATATAAAAACTAGATATTTATAAAAAGGACTAATCAAAAAGTTCTAATTATGCCTACACAAGTACTATGCGAAATTCTTAGTAGGGAAAAGGTGAAATGTAAGTCTAAAACAATTATTTAGGTATGGTAAAACTTTTATAAACTTTACTCAAAAAAAACAAATCATCCAAAATTTTAACGAGATTTTTTAAATGGACTTAAGCAAAGCAACGAAAATGAAAAACACGCATTGAGTTGTTACTAGATCCAAGCAACGCATTATAATTATATCAATTTAATTAACAAAAGTGTAGGTTTAAATCCAAAACTAAAACGAATTTACTGTTTTTCTTTTCTTAGTTATTAAATAAAAATCAAAAAGCGTGAATCAAAAGGACTTAAATAGGACAGAAACATTTGGTTTAGGAAAATGATCAGGAGTGGAATTCAAAGATAAACGTGAAGGTTTTAAAATCACACTAAACCAAAGCAAAGAGTTTCAAAAACTTTCATAAAAATATATACACATTTTTTTTTTCTTTTTCTTCTTTTTTTTTCATTTTTTTTCTTTTTTCAAAACAAAGGCCATAAATATTTTTATTTTCCTTTTTGAGTTGGCCAAACAAAAATAAACATCACTTTCGAACATAATTTTTTTTTAAAACCTTCTCTCACAAAAATCACAAAATACCCAATCAAAATCGTCAAAATAATTTATGAAACTCAAAAAGGCTAGTGTGATTCGATAGGTTGGAAATTTTGGCTTTGGTGAAACTGAAATGAAGGGAGGAGCTATCAAATGAAATCGGAAAAAGGCTCAAAAACGGCTAACTAGTGGTAAAAGTTTTTAGGTTGGCAAGAAAGCTCAAACGAAAACAAAAACGGCCTAAATCATTTTCACGCTTTTGAATTTATTTAAAACAAAGGTTTGAAAAATTTTCAAAAAGCGAGTCCTAGATAATAAAAGAAGATTGATGAAATTAACTTGAAAATAGAAATAATAGGTGACTTGGATCGTTCACATCTACTACGTTATTCAAAAGTTGACTTTACATAAATTATTCAAAAACGAAAAAGAAAATAGTGGATGATGAATTTTTGAGAAAGTAAAGGAAATAAACAAAAAAAAACCATAATAGAAATGCGAGTTTTAGAAAAATATTTCACCTTAACATGCTACCGTGAATTAGAAACACAGCATG
This sequence comes from Platanthera zijinensis, assembly GCA_039513925.1. NCBI lineage: Eukaryota > Viridiplantae > Streptophyta > Magnoliopsida > Asparagales > Orchidaceae > Platanthera > Platanthera zijinensis. The sequence continues at coordinate 117,129,926 of CM077087.1, forward strand.
GCCAACATTTTACTTGTGAAACATAATTAAAAAGGACGATTAGAGATATTATAATTAACTAAGTTGTTTATAGGAGATTTTGAGTAAAACAAAACTAAAAACTAGGGGTATTATTGAAATACCAAAATGTCTAAACTATTCAAAAACACATATATTTTTTTTTAATTTAATTTTTGTGAAATATTCTCTTTTTTTGGATTTTGGATTTTTTTCTCTTTTTTTTTGGAATTTTAAGATATTCATTTTTTTTTGGAAATATTTACAATATATACAAAAAGAAAATTATTTACACTAAGCAAAAATGAAGGAGGAAATCCTCCCCCAAGCTTAAAACAGACATTGCCCTCAATGGCTAAAGAAGGGGATTGGAGAAGGAGAGAAAAATAAAGTACAGAATTGAAAGACAGAATTGAAATACAGGTACTTCCCCGGATTTATTTGCTGCGAAAGCTGAGTGATGCCGCTCCTCCGAATGTCTTCCTTGGACTTTGTGATAGATTCAGCAATGTTGGAGCAGGCGATCGCAGAAGCTTCAGCTTGTCAGAGCCGTCCGAGGAAAAAATTGTAAAATAAAGAAAACAAAAAATGATAACTTGGGTTGCCTCCCAAGAGCGCCCTTTTGTTAAAGCGTCGTTGAGCTCGACGCATCAAAAAAATAATTTTGTCCAAAAATATTGTTGTCCCGAAATAAAATTGTCTTTAGCAAAAAATTAAAAGTTTCAGATTACAGTTTGTGAAGCAGAAACTTAATAATGTTTGGACTGACATCATCATCACCAGAAAAGTAGAGTTTAAGACACTGACCATTCACTTTGAAATTTCCCTTATCAGGGTGAGAAATTAAAACAGTTCCATAAGGAAATACTTCTAAAACAAAAAACGGGCTAGACAAGCGAGATTTTAATTTGCCCGGAAATAAACGTAAACGAGAATTATATAAAAGGACTTGGTCGCCCGGCTTAAAGTTTTTAGGGTGCCTTAAGTGTTTATCGTGTAAACGCTTCGTCCGCTCTTTATAAAGTTTATTATTTTCATAAGCATAAGAGCGCCACTCATCGAGTTCATTTAGTTGAAATTTTCAAAGGTCACCGACTGAGTGGGGATCGAAGTTTAAAAATTTTAAGGCCCAAAAGGCGCGGTGTTCTAACTCTATGGGCAGTTGACACGATTTTCCATAAACTAGCCGATACGGCGTACATCCGAGGGAGGTTTTGTACGCTGTTCGGTAGGCCCATAAGGCATCGTCAAGTTTGGCTGACCAGTCTTTTCTAGAAGTTGAAACAGTCTTTTCTAGTATTCTTTTTATTTCTCTATTAACTAATTCGACTTGTCCGTTAGTTTGGGGGTGGTAGGCAGTGGACAGCTTATGCGTAACGCCGTATTTGGTAAGGATTTTTGAAAATTGTGCGTTACAGAAATGGGAACCCTTATCGCTAACGATTGCGCGAGGCGTACCGAATCTAGAAAATAATTTTTTTAAAAACGTGACTACAACTCGGGAGTCGTTCGTAGGAAGAGCTTGGGCCTCAGCCCATCGTGAAACATAATCAACAGCAACTAAAATATATTTGATTCCGAAGCTAGAAGGAAGTGGGCCAACAAAATCAATTCCCCAAAGGTCGAAAATTTCGCACTCTAAGAAATTATTTTGCGGCATTTCATTTTTATTTGAGATGTTGCCCGACCGTTGGCAACTATTACACCTGCTCACAAAGGCTTGCGCGTCCTTAAACAGGCTAGGCCAGTAAAAACCCGCGTAAAGCACCTTATGAGCGGTGCGAGCAGCTTGATAGTGCCCACCTGTCGGACCTTCATGCAAATGTTTTAGAATATCAATTCCTTCATCAAAAGAAACACATCTCCTTATCACTTGATCCGCACAAATTTTGAAAAGATGCGGGTCTTCCCAAAAGTAGTTCTTCAGCTCAGAAAAGAATTTCTTCTTTTGCTGAGAGGAGAACTCTTTTGGGAGCACCCGGGCCACTAGATAGTTGGCGATATGCGCGAACCAAGGAGAAGTAGATGTATTAACTAAAAGCAGCTTCTCATCTGGAAAATAGTCATTAAAAGATTTTTCATTTAATTTTTCTATAAAGGGGTTATCTAATCTGGATAGATGGTCAGCGGCCAAGTTCTCGGCTCCTCGCTTATCACGGATCTCTAAGTCAAACCCCGGGAGGAGTAAGACCCAGTGAATCAAGCGAGGCTTGGCATCCGTTTTGGCAAGAAGGTACTTGAGGGCCGAGTGGTCCGTAAAAACAATGATTTTTGAAAGAGTAATGTAAGGGCGGAATTTATCAAACGCAAAAACTACAGCTAAGAGCTCCTTCTCGGTTGTGGTGTAATTTTCTTGTGCAGATGTGAGGGTTTTATTCGCATAATAGATGGGGTGGAAGTTCTTAGATATGCGTTGACCTAATACGGCCCCACCGCAAAACTACTCGCATCGCACATAATCTCGAAAGGAAGGTCCCACACCGGTGCTATCATAATCGGTGCGCTAATTAACTTTTCTTTAATTGATTCAAAGGCAGAAATACAAGAGTCATCAAAAATGAATGGAGCGTCTTTTTCTAAGAGATGGGCGAGGGGCTTTGTGATCTTGGAGAAGTCCTTTATAAAATGACGATAAAAACCAGCGTGGCCTAGGAAACTTCTTATAGCTTTTATGTTTGTAGGCGGCGGCAACTTCTCAATAACTTCTATCTTGGCAACGTCTACCTCAATACCTTTAGCAGAAATTTTATGACCCAAAACTAACCCTTCCCTCACCATAAAATGGCATTTTTCCCAATTTATGGCAAGGTTAGTTTCTTCGCATCGTTCTAAGACTTTTTTGAGGTTTTCTAAACATCTATCGAAGGAATCGCCGAACACGGAGAAATCGTCCATGAATACCTCCATAATGCTTTCTACGTACTTGTCAAATATTGCGAGCATACATCGCTGGAATGTAGCTTGCGAATTGCATAATCCAAACGGCATTCTTCAGTACGTGAAGGTGCCGAAGGGACAAGTTAACGTAGTTTTCTCTTGGTCCTCGGGAGAGATGGGTATTTGAAAGTACCCCGAGAGGCCATCGAGAAAACAATAAAAGCTATGGCCGGAGAGACGTTCTAAAATCTGGTCGATAAACGGTAAAGGAAAGTGGTCCTTGCGGGTGGCGTCATTTAACTTACGGTAATCTATGCACATACGCCAACCCATCACCGTCCGTGTCGGCATTAATTCATTATTCTCATTACTAACTACGGTTATCCCTCCCTTCTTTGGAACTACCTGAACGGGGCTAACCCACTTACTGTCTGAAATAGGGTAGATAATTCCTGCGTCTAATAGTTTCATAACCTCGCCCTTAACTACTTCTTTTATATTTGGGTTTATACGGCGCTGAGGTTGGATAGAGTTACGCGAATTATCTTCCATTAAAATTTTAGGGGTACAGAAAGATGGGCTTATGCCCTTGATATCAGAAATTTGCCAAGCAATAGCCCGGCGATGCTTACGTAGAACTAGAAGAAGTTTATCGTTCTGCGTATCCGTGAGGTAGGCCAAAACGATAACTGGTAACTTGGAGTCTTTTTCTAAGAAAGCATACTGAAGGTGTTCGGGAAGTTCTTTAAGTTCTAGGGTAGGGGGTTCTTCATAAGAGGATTTTGAGATTCTTTCTTTTCCAAAAATAATATCTTCATAAACTTTTTTATAAGGAACGTAATAAGGGGTGGGGCTAGCAGCCAAGACGGCTTCTTGTAGCGATTCAGTGGGAAGAATAGAGGAAGAACAAAAATCAGAAAATTCTTTTTTAAACTCAGAAAGACAATAAGAAGATTCATCACTTCCTTGCAGTGATTCCGTTGTAAGAGAAGAGGAGCAAAAAGTAGAAAATTCTTTTTCAAAGTCGGAGAGGCAGTAGGAAGAATCATCACTCACGGCGTCTACGAAAAAACATGAGTCATCGTTCGCTAAGGTGTTCTTCATCGAAGGGGTGATAGAAAATGTGACTTCGTCGTCGCCTACTCGAAGAAAGAGCTTACCATTGCTTACGTCAATGATGGCTCGGGAGGTGGCAAGGAAGGGTCGGCCAAGGATCAGGGGAACCTCGACGTCTTCTTCGATGTCCAAAATGACAAAGTCCACCGGGAAGATGAACTTGTCGACTTTCACTAGAACATCCTCCCCTATTCCTAACGGGTACTTGACGGATCTATCGGCTAGCTGGATACTCATACGCGTGGGGTTAAGGCTACCAATCCCTAACTTTTTGAACAACAAAAAGGGCATCAGATTTATACTCGCGCCTAAGTCGGCTAACGCGTGTTTAACAAAAAGATCACCGAAGACACACGGGATAGAGAAACTACCCGGGTCACTGATTTTCTTCGGCAAACCGTTTGTTAAAACGGCGGAGAACTCGGCGTTTAGCGTGACGTGCAAAAGATTCTCTAACTTATTCTTGTTTGTGAGGAGGTCTTTAAGATATTTGGCATATTTCGGCATCTGCGAAATAGCCTCGTGGAAGGGAAGATTAATGTGGATTTGTTTGAAGATTTCTAAGAAGCGGGAGTACTGATCATCTTGACGTTGTCTATTAAGTTCAGAGGGGTATGGAGGAGTTGAATTATTTTTGAAGATGGGTGATGGAGTGGGATTATTTTCTAAAATAGTGGTGATTACTTCTTCAGCAGATGGCGGAATTTTTAAAACGGGAGCGGAGCTTTGATTTTTAAAAACGGGAGCGGAACTTTGATTTTTAAAAGCGGAAGCGGAGCTTGCCTCGGGCTCTTCACTTACCATACCGGAGACTTGCTTCCCACTCCGAAGAGTTATAGCTTTCGCTTGCTCTCTCGGGTTGGGTTCGGTATTGGAAGGAAGAGAACCCTACGGGTCGCTCAGAAATTATTTTCGCGAGCTGTCCTACCTGATTTTCTAAACTTTTTACGCTTCCGGTTAAAGTTTTATGGTAGCGTCATTTGTGGTGATATATTTAGAAAATAATTCCTCTAAGCTTAGAGGTTTTGGGTAATTTTGAAGAAGTGTTGATGCTGGTGGTGGTGCAGAAAAATCATTTTGCGGGGGTGGGCGCATCGCATTCGATGGATTACTCCATGAAAAGTTCGGATGATTTCTCAAAGCAGGGTTATAACAATTCGGAAAATTAAAACCAGGCGGATGAAAATTCGCAGTAGAAAAATTATTAAAAGCAGTTATAGGCATATTATTAACATAATCTAAATGTTCTGGAGTAGGGGTTGCAGATTCCCATACCTGAGGGGCGGAGGCAGCAGTCATCTCCGTGATTTTTTTGCTTAGGATTTCTACTTGCAGAGCGAGCTAGGAGACGTTGTCCACTTCATAGATACCTGCAGGCTTGTTCGGGCGGGACTTAGGCACATTCCATTGATAAGTGTTCATGGCCATGTCCTCAAAAAGCTCAAGAGCGGCTTCCGGGGTCTTATGATTTAAAGTACCGCCAGAAGCTGCGTCTATTATTTGCTTCGTGCTTTGATTTAGACCGTTATAAAACGTCTGCACTTGTAACCATATAGGCAGCGCGTGATGTGGGCATCGTCTTAATAATTCTTTAAATCTCTCCTAGGTTTCGTATAGGGTTTCAGAGTCTATTTGTCCAAAGGCAGAGATGTCGTTCCTAAGTTTTGCAGTTTTAGCTGGCGGAAAATACTTCGCCAAAATTTTTTCAGTTAATTCATTCCAAGTGGTTATGCTATTTTTCGGAAGTGTGTTCAGCCACTGCTTAGCTTTAGTTCTTAGAGAGAAGGGGAAGAGTCTCAGCCTAATCGCATCATTTGTGACACCATTTATCTTGAAGGTGTCGCAAATTTCAAGAAAGCTAGCTATATGTGCGTTCGGATCTTCATCTTGAAGTCCGTCAGATTGCACATATTGCTGCACCATTTGAATTATGATAGGCTTTAGTTCGAAGTTATTATTTGCTATAGCAGGGCGGACTATACTTGATTCTGTTCCCTTGAGGTTCGGTCGTGCATAATAGGACATAGTCTTTTGCACGGCCTCATCTACGTTGGGTTCTTCCATTCTTAAAGTAGCAAATGACTTGGAGTCCTCAACCGGCACTTGGATAGTAGGACCTTGAATTCGCGATCTTCTCCGAAGAGTACGCTCAATTTTGTGGTCCAAGTCCAAAATAACCGACGGACTCCCGCGGGTCATGCACTAAAAGAACAGAAAAGAAGAAGAGGAAGAGAAAAAGGATAAACTAGAAAAAAGATTAGAAATTTTTTTTCTTTTTGAAATAGATTTTTTTTATAGATTAACTCCCGAACTTCCAAAGGACTACCCCGTGAAGGGTTCGCAAGGTACTAGACAAGATAGTGGCGCTTAAAGCCCATTGCCCTTTTCGAGAGAATTAGGTGGCGTAGAAAAATTGTGAGGTTGGTTTCTATTAAGAGCGGTGATAAAATTTTTCTGATTTTTAAAATTTTAAAGAAAGAGGATGAGAAAGAGAAGAGATAAAATTAATAGGTTCGTGTTTTCAAAATATCAACGGAAGTTGGTTCCCCGGCAACGGCGCCAAAAACTTGTTGCGCGCAAGGGTTCGAAGAAAATAAACGCAACTGAACTAGCAACCCGAAGAGGCAAGTATACCTATCGAATTGTAGCAAGGGGACACAAGTGTCGTATTGAAATCGGGGAACTGTTGGCTATGCTTACTCACACGAATGCTATTATCTTATCGACGGAAAAAACTAGGGTTTTAGAAAATCTAAGTGCAGGGGAGAAAGTAAAGCTATACTAGAAAGAGAAACACTGCAATTAACTAAAGCTATTAAGTAAAACGATTACTACGAAGGGTAGAAAAATATGAAATAGAAATGCACTCGATCAAGATTCACCTGGCCTAAAGACGATTAAGAAAATGCGATAAAAATCTAAACTTAATAGGATAAAGGTCCTTCACCGTGGAGGTTCTTAAAGCTTGAACACGCTTCTCTCGAAGTCGTGCCCAACTGAGTTTAGGAAGGTCCGACCGACTCTCGTCTAAATCGGAGGCCTAAAACTCGCTTTATGCGGTGAAACCCACTATTGGATTTTACTCCAATCCGGGAGATTTGGACGTCTGCCTCTCGCGAGGGGTGCGTACAACTCCCTTTACTCTTGAATGCTCACTTCGTTCTTTCGGCCTCTCGGCTAGCCCAGAATGAAAGCAAAGGCGGAGAGTATATATCAAAAATATACCTCCAACCCGTGATTAATCAAGAGTAATTCAAGGCCCTAACCTAAAAAGAAAAGATTAATTAAAACATCATAACATAATCGCTCTAACCTCGGATCATCAAGATCGAGTACAAGGAGGATTAGTTAATCATAATGGAGTGGAGGAGGGGAGATGAGTAGAAAAGCATATAAAGGAACACAAGTAAAGGAAGAACACTTTTATTAATAAAAAGGGGCAAGTTACACTATTGAAATTAAAATTACAAGTGCATGAAATTGAAATCCTATTCTAGCCCTACAAGTAGCATTAAGCAAGAGCAAAATTACAATAAAAGCTAGAACAAACTAAGATTAAGCTAGGGTTAAACAAGAATTACAAAGAGAGGGAGAGAGAGAGAGAGAGAAAGCATGAAAAAACTCAAGAACCAAAGGGGCAGCACCTCCCCCTCTCAACCAAAGCTTTCTGAAATGGAGAGGGGGTGTCTCAATTTATAGAATTTTTCTCGGGTTGGTCACGCCCTCCGACACGCCATAGGGGGGGCGTGTCAGGGGGCGTGATAGTACTATGTTGACCTCGGGCTCTAGATTCTGGCGGGAGGGATGATTGCTTCGGTACGTCGGTGGTCACGCCCTAGGTCACGCCCGTGACAGGGGGGCGTGACAGGCACGTCATGTCCAAATCATTGGTCGGAAATCCGTTAGTCGTCGAAAAGTTGATGTCACGCCCCAGTTCACGCCCGTGACGGGGGGCGTGACGGTACTATTTGCGTGCTGTGGCGGAACGGCATTTAATGCGGTGGCAGGCTCTGCGGCAGAGGGCGACATGCACATGGTCACGCCTGGAGACACGCCCGGGGAGGGCGTGTCAGGGGGCGTGACAGCCGTTTTGACCATTTTTCTGTCCCTTCCAGCAGGAGTCCTCGGGATCAGGTGACACGCCCTAGGTCAAGCCCAGGGAGGGCGTGACAGGGGGCGTGACAGGTCATTTTGGCCAATTTTCTGGAAACCTGCAAAAAGACAAGAAAAAGTCAGTGGCAATAATATTTACATAAAAATGATAAAAATAAACTAATAATAGACATAATTTGTACAATATAAAATAGAAAATACGATAATAGTTTAGGCTACAAAACATATTATCAGCTATAACGCCAAAGACCACTCTGGGTAATATCCCAGTGGTTTGTGAGTATCCCGATGTGTTCCCGAACAATCTTCCTGGAGCCCCACCATAGCGAGAGATCGATTTCACGATTGAGTTATGCCAGGTGCTAAACTTGTGTCACGCTCTCCTTATAGGCTGATGCCTAGGGTGATAGCGGAGTTAAAGGTTCAACTAAAAAAGTTGATGGAGCAAGGGTAGGTGCGTCCAAGCTCGTTTCCTTGGAGCGCACCGGTCCTCTTTACTCAGAAGAAGGACGGGAGCTTGTAATTTTGTATCCGTTGCAGAGAGCTATGTAAGTTTGTAGAAATAGGACAAGTAATCGTCCAAATGATCGATGATCTTCTGATCAGTGTGTCGGGTCTTCGGTGGACTCAGTAGTAGATCGTAAGTCCGGTTACCCTCATCTGAGAATAAGGGTAAGTGTTATCGCAAATGCGGTATTAAGCACGAGTGATGAGGAATCCGAGCCTACGATCGTGCTGTCTTGGCAGTCAAGTGTGGCATCATTGTTCATAGACCGGATGAGCGGAACGTTCATGGAGTACCTAGTCCAGTTTGTGATCGTCTTCATCGATGACACATTTGGGGAATTTTAGTGCGAATGGTATCACTTCTGAATATCTACTCTTGGTTTTGTAGACGCTAAAAAGGAACCATGTATATACCAAGTTCTCCGAACTCGAGTCTTGGGTTATCATCGTAGCGCTTCTCAGTCCTTTCGTTGGTAGAGTGAGAGCGTGTGGTTCCAGCGTTGTTAGTCGCATTACGAGGGTTGTCTGTGTTGTCTCGGTAGCAGAAGTCCAGAGTTTCTGGTGTGGTCGACTACAAAAGGCGCTTCGTAGAGGACTTCCCGCGAATAGTATTACCCCGCGCATCGTTGTCATGGAAAAGCTTAAAAGGATTGCTTAGATGCACGAGTACGCCCAAGCTGTGAAGGGTTAAAGAGTTGGTCAACCACGGCGCCTGTGTTAAGTTCACCGAGTGGAACCAAAATTTGTGAGATCTACGGTACTTCCTTAGGCAGTGGATTAGACTGCGTGCTGCTGCAGCGTGGTAATGTTGTGGCTTATGGCTCGCATTAGTTGCAAGAGCACGAGGGGAATTTCCAGTCCGTCATCTGGAGTTGGTGGCCGTGTGTTTTGCACAAAAATTAGGGAGGCTTTATCTGTATGGTGCAAAAGTCGGTGTCTGTACTGATACTATGAGCCAGATATATCGGTGGGATCGAAAGGATCTGAAATTAAGGTAGCAAAAATGGATGGAGTTCTTGGGGGACTATACGTTCGAAAGTTATTTTGTGCTCGTTGTAAGGCAATGTGTTGCGGATGCGTTGAGACGCAGGGCTTCCGCCAAAGCCAACTAGTTGTAGGTTCATGTTGAGGGTTTGACCCGGGAGTTGGAGATGTTAGCTTTCTCTTGCGTTGACAAGCAGACTAGCGTCGAAGCATAACTGAACTGGTCGGAAGTCCAGTATGACCTGGCTGATCGTAGTTGGCAGACAATGGTTTGTGTAGCTGCATGAAGGAAATCATGGGTGTGGCTCGGTGGGTCAAAATCCCAAGTCGATGGATGTGGGTAGGCTACCAAGGAAAGACAATCGTTTATGCAGCCCAAGCATGGGTAATTTATGGGTTGAGTTGTGATACGTCATACCAAGTACTCAACTCGCTTAGGAGGCACAAGTTGTTCTGATATCTAAAGAAATTGCTTTGGTGGCCGGGGCTCAAGAGAGTCGTAGCGTTGTTTGTGGCTAAGTGTCAGCCTTGCGCCTTAGTGAAGGCAAAGTTCCAAGTTCCAGGGAATTCTTGAATCCTTGCCTAGTTCGGAATAGAAGTTCGACTGGACTGTGTGCATGGTTAGCCAAAGTCTCAGTGGGGTAGCGACGCCGTGTGGGTGATCGTAATTGTGTTAACTTTAGTGTCGCACTTCATTCCGCATAGGAAGGATAATTCGGCGGAGTAACTGGCAAATGTTTTTGGATATCATAGTTAGACTGCATGGTGTGCCCCGTAACATCGTGAGCAATCAAGGTGGGCATTCTACGTACAATGATTGGAGGTGGTTACAGAAAGTGCTGGAGACTAAGTTGTAGTTTAGTCCAGTCTTACATCCGCGGACAGATGAGCAGACCGAGTGGGTCAACAGGACGTTGGAGGACGTGCTTCGCATGTGCGTTCTGGACTTCGGGAAGCAGTGGGAAGGCCATCTGTTTTGGTAAAGTTTGCGTACAACTTTATCTACCAAGCGAGCATACAAATGGCGCCCTTCGAGGCCCTATGAGGTTGAAGTTTTCGCATGCCATTGTCGAGGCAAGAAACGGATGACACGAAGTTGTATTTAAAGCAGGAGATGGTAAACACTACCCCTTTGGTGCGAACCATATGTGAACTATTGCTAATCGCTCAGGGGAGGAAGGTTAAGTACTTTAACGCCACGTATCGGAATATGGAGTTATCAGATGGCGTATAAGAAGTTATAGTCGTTCAAGAGTGTTTCACGGGAGCGACGCTTGGGGAAGCTGAGCCCGTTATACCTTGGACCACTTGAGATTTCTAGAGCGGTTTGGTGAGGCGGCGCAATAGCCTTCGAACTTGATCGTGAGTGATACGTTTTGGTGGACGAAAGGTTGACGTCTAGGGTCAAACCTGATCATTTTGGAGACCGTGAAGTTGAGCGACTTTGTCTCAAGGAAATCAAGATATTCGTGGTCCGGTGGGGCAATTGCGATAGCAAGGAGCTCTCTTAGGAATGAGAGCAACCTATGCAGGGTGTGTACCCGGAGCTGTTCCGCCTGGGTACCGTTGAGAGTTTCTGTTTTCTCTCCTTTAGTAATTTCGTGGACGAAATTCTTTTATGGGGGGGGGGGGAGATTTGTAACACCCCCGAAACTCAAAAGAGGGGTCGGTGACGTTTTAAGCCAAGTCTGAGTTTTGGAGTAGGTGTCACGGGCGTGACACAAGCGTGTCACGGGCGTGACACGGGCGTGTCACGGGCATATCACGGGCGTGTTCGGCCACGGGTCATGTGGTCGACGTTTTGACGATCAGCGATCGTCGAGTTGAGGCACACGTCCTGGGACACGGGCGTATCCCAGGGCGTGTCATGCTAGGGAGTTTTCTGATTCATGTACACGGGCCATGACACGGTCACAGACACGGGCATGTCACATGTGACACGGGCGTGTCGGGTGCCGTGTCGCAAGCCGTGTCCTCCTCGGGAAGCAAGTGTTAGCAGTTGCACACGGGGCGTGACACGGGTCGTGATACAACCGTGCCGCATGCGACACAGGCGTGTCGGAGGCCGTGTCGAATGCCGTGTACTTGTTATCGCGTCGATCGAGACGACAAATGAGCGACACGGCCCTGGACACGGGCGTATTGCAGGCCGTGTTCGGCCAAAATTTTGTAAAATTTGGCTGAATCGCAGCCGTTCGATTTCATTGGCTTGGGATCCGACGGCTGGGGGTGGATGCTGATGGTTTAAACCCAGAAAAAGGGTTTGCAATCCCTCATTTCATCCCCTTGGTTCTCTTTCTAAAGTCTCGAGAGAGGGGAGAGCAAGGAGGAGGAGGAAGGCCAAGATCCGGCCGCCGGTGGAGCTTCGGAGCTCAGAATCGCGATCCGAGTCCAGATCCGCGAAGGCGACGCCGTTGCGGTGCTTTCCAACCACGTAGTTATTCATGGCACCACGGAATAACGCAAGGGTAAAGATTCTCTTCTTGAGCATGTGAAGCTCTTCTCCTTTTGCATGGGAAAACCCTTCTCCCGCGAGTGAGCGGAGAGATTGCGGTATTCCTTGGGTTAGATATGTAAAGTCCCCCTTGTTAGCGTCTAGAATCGTAGTACGGACATAGGCATGATGTGTGAAGCCTACCCGGACGTGTTGGTCCGGATCGGTGATGATTTGCTATGCATTGTTGGCCGGAGAAGACTCCGAGCGTCGTGTTTGTTTTCGGGTTGTTATGCGGTAGTATGCATCAGGGAATCTAGGGGATTAACCCCGAGGTTCACCCGGAAATCTGGACAGAAACGCATTTCTGTCATATCGGTGGCCTGGGAGCCAACCGGGTACATAGCGGGGCTATGTACCATGTTTGATCGTTATTTGGGACTAGGGAAGCTTAGTCCGCATCAAAGGCCTAATGGCAATGACAGGGTGAGCAATGGGCTGGTGTACCCCTAACCGCTCCACCAGCTAAGTTAAAGCGACCTAAAGTTTTACGTGGGACTTACCGAGGTTTGGAGATCGAGTCTGGGATGCGGCTAAGAAGACTAAATGCTCGCAAGATTTCCACCCTGGGGGTGGTGGTGGAGTCGAGGACCGAACGGGGTTCGGACTGGCTTCGCCAAGTAAGTGCCCTGAGAGCACGGGGTGTACGGCCGTGTGAGCGTGAACCTGTGATGTGATGCTTATTTTGATATGTTGCTTGTTTTGCTAACAAGTGCAGGGAAGAAGCTTTGCCTCCCCGGTTTGGGGGCGGAGTCGTTATAATTTGGTCAGCATAGCTGACCGTTGCCTTTGTTTACCACCGTGCGGTGGATTGTTGCTTGCAGGTGCTGCGAAGCCGATAGGTAAATAGCGGGCTAAAGCCCAAGTTGCTGTGCCGGCCCTCGAAGGCCATGTTTTGAGTGTTTTCCTTTTTGTAATCATGTGTGACCGGCCTGCGTGCCGAGGTTTGGAAGACACTTTTTATTAAGCAAACTCTTGTAAGGCTTTAAGGCCAATATCCGTGTATTAAACATTCCTTATTTTTTTTAGTTGCGTGGACATTCATGTTGGCAGGGTTCTTAATTATGCAACTTAATAATTGCTTCTGCTAGGTGTTGTGTAGGACGTTGTGATTGGTTAAATGGTTTCAATGCGTAACCAACCGGTCTGTCCGTAGTATATGGCGTCGGGCCCCGGCCGGACCTACTGTTATATACTATATGACGGATAGGGGTGTTACATTATATCTCCTGCTTTTATTATTATGCTTTATTATTATTATGCATTTTTTATATTTTTAGGTCATCTTCTTTTTTTTAAAAAACTAAAATATTATCGGTAAAATAATAGGCATTCAGGGAAAGAGTAGAAATAGCTAAGCCGACCCCGAGAACAATATGACCCCGATATTCCTCCACACGGGAATATCCTGTACTACACGCGATAGGTGCACTTGTCTCCCTCTTGTTAAAACTCGGTTTAAAACAAAATAAAACCCCGCCTTTTTATAAAATAAATAAAACCACTTTCATTTCATTAATAAGAAACCTTAAGTTTTAACCATCAAGTTTTTGGCGCCGTTGCCCGGGAAAATTTCGTTTTACTATTTTGAATTCCTAAAACCTATTAATTTTACCTTTTATTTCTATAAAATTTTTTGACCAACAAAAAAAAATATCATATTAATAATAATAATAATAACTTTAAAAATAAAAAAATAAAAAAACAAAAAAACTTAAAAATCTAAAAAATCAAAAACTAAAAAAAAAACTAAAAACTAAAAACTTAAAAAACAAAAAAATTAACAAACCTAAAAAAAATGATGATGAAATTTTTTTTTATTTTCATCAAAAATTAAAAATTCAAAATATATATATATATATATATCTCATAATTTTTATTTTATTTTGCCTTTAACTTATTTTCATTTTAATTTATATTTTCAAAAAAAATAGAAACTAAAAACATAAACTTAAAAATCTAAAAAAAATTCAAAAAACAAACAAAAAATATATAAAACAAACAAAAATTACATATATATTTATTTTGTCGCTTCAGCGCGCTTCACTATTGTGAGCGCTAGGGGAACGCATATCGGTCACGCTCATATAGCTAAGACGTTAGCTTATGAGTCACACTCACTCGCGCCCCTACCACCCACACATTCTTGCCGAATTTATCTTTTTCATTTTTTATATTATATTTTTTTTGCTATTTTCTTATAACTTTTGCAGGTCTTAATTTAACGGGCCTCCCTGAACACGTTTTCAAGGAATCTTCTTTAACTGTTGTTTTAATTTTTTTTGTGTACATAACTGCTTAGATTTTTGCATATATATATCGTTCCTCATACTTAGTGCAACATTGGGGTCAATGTTGGACTTAAGTATGGGGGTGTTTCCTATTTTCTGCCCTTTTATTTCCTGCACTTAAAAAAAAATTTCCAAAACAAAAAAAATTGCAAAACTTAAAAACTTCAAAAAAAAAGATATATTTTCATGCTTTAATGATAATAAATAAATAAATAAAAATTTCAAAAAAAAATTAAACATCGCTCCGCGACGTTCGACTCATCAAACCAACCACAAATAAGAGTCTGTTCGCAGGCGATCCCTTTTTTATTTTGTAAATATTTTTGGTAAATATTCTCGTCTCTTTCCACTTCTTTTTCCTATCTTGTAAAAATTCTCTCTCTTCTTATAAATATTTCAAAAAATCAAAAATTCAAAAAATTTGTATAACTCAAAAAAAAATTGCATAACCTTTAAAAAAAATTCCAAAAAAATGAAAATAACCCCAAAATATAAAAAAAAAATTTAAAAAGCTGATAAAAATAAAAAAACTTTATCTTGAATTAAATAATTCGAATACCTCATTTCTTAACCTCTTTACTCTCCAAAATTATCGTTTCGAGTTTATTTATAAGCGAATTTTAATTAATTTTTTATTTGCTATTCGTTTATTAATTGTAGCTCGATACACTTATATTTCTGTGGTTAAGATTTAAAAAAAAAATTATGTCTTTTTCTTATTATAGGGAACTCATGTTTCTCATTTAACTTCTGATTTTTTTAGATAAAGCACATTTTTATGTTTGAAAATAATATTTATGGATTTTATATTATTTCTTCTTATGCTTTTAGATATGTAGGAACGTTCAAATTAAAGAAGTTGCTCCCAAAATTTTTAATTAAACTATAGTTTTCTTTTAGAAATTAAACCATCCACCTTTTTTTTCATGCCTTAATTGGTATGATTCCCCACTCACCCTTAAAAAATCTTATGTCAATGAGGATAAGATTTCGTCCCGTAAACATAGGCACCCAATAATTAAAAAGATTATATGTTACGGAGTAAGAGGATAAAATTCATTACTCCTATACATATACATTAAGTTTATTTATTTATTTATGAAGAAAAGAAAAAAATATAAAATTTTAGGAAAATAAGATTTCATTTTCCTAATTTTCCAAAAAATAATATGTGGAGGTTCGAGAAAAAATTTCCTCGCCTCAAAAATCAAAGCCCTCTTCATAACCGCCAAACCACTTATCCTATTTCATGATTCTAGAATAAATCTAAATCTTTTTGAGAGCATAATTTTTAAATTGAATTATTTACTATCAATTTCTTTTTAGCTAAAGTTTTTTTTCTATAATTTCAATCCATTTTTGTTAAACTAACAAAAATAATTTTGGCTTTCTATTTTTTTCCATTTAGAAGTATTTTTTGAAACAGTTCATCTATTTATAATATTTTCAAATTTTAGGATTTAATTCTGAAACCCCGGAAATTTATTTCGATCTTTCTTATAATTAACTTAAGCGTTAGTTAAATTAAGGATTCTTTTTTATTCCTTATAGGTTCGTCTCCAACTTTTGCTCTGGAATAGCAAAAGCTTAAGTATGGGTGTATTTGATGAGTTTTAAATATACCTATATTTTTGTATTTTATTTAAGACATTTTTGTTTATTTTTGTCTTTTTTAGTTTTTTTTTTCTTTAATAAAATTGCTTTTTTTTGTAAATATTTTCTAACTTAGTTTATTTTTGTTTTTCTGAAAAATTTTAGAAAAAGTCAAAATTTGACCTGTCACACCCGTATCACGCCCGTCACGCCCGTGACAGACACTCAACGCCTTCCGCCAGTCGACACTCAACGATTTCACTATTCAACACTCAACGCTGTCCAGACACGCCCCAGTAATGCCCGTGTCCAGGATCGTCACGCCCGTGTTGATGCCGACACTCAACGCTTTTCAACACTCAATGCTGCCGACATCAGAACTGTCAGCTGTCAAAGTCACGCCCCCAAACACGCCTGTGACCAAGCCTGTCACGCCCGTGACCGCTACGTGTTCCTTCCAGAAGATTCCAGATCGTCGATCAGCGCTCGAAGATCGTCGACCACTGCTTGACACGCCCTCTGTCAGGCCCGTGACCATGCCTATCATGCCCGTTACCGACACGTGTCACTTCCCGACCCTTCCAGAACAAAGCCACCCAGCCAAAGTCGCCAAGTCAATCACGTCATTGACTGATATGCCCCCTATCACGCCCGAGACCTAGAGCGTGTCACTCCCAAAATTTTGTCTATAAATAAAAGCTTTTAGAAAGCTTTTCTTGTTATTTTTTTTGACCATTTTGCTAAGGGGACGTGCTGCATAGATGTACTTTAAGCCTTGTAATGGAATTTTCTCCCCCTCTCTCTTTTATTTTTCTTAGCTTTGTAACCTTTTGTTTTAAGTAATAAAAATTATAGATTTTCTCCCTTACATGGTTTTGGATTTCATCTATGTGCCCTCTCTTATGCAATCTTATTTATGCCTTGTTTTATTTTTAGTCTTCTTGTCTTTAAAATGTGTGTTTGTGTGTATGAGAATAGGTTTTAGCTTTTGTTATTTTGTTATTTCTTTTTACAAAACTCGTTTAGCTTAGGATTATATCGTATTTTCTATCCGTTATGCCGTCCGTTTGTTTTTCATGGACTTTAGTTTTATTAGACTAGGATTTTATTAGCTTTTTATGCATTCCGATAAATCTGTAAAAGCGTTTTCAAAGTGGTTTTCATTTTTCACTAACTTAGATTTTCCTTTTTAGGTCGTAAAACTTTTTGTTCTTTTTACTTTATTTCCACTTTTTACGCACTTTTACGAAGTTATATGAATGAAAATATAATCGTTTTAATTTTTCGAGAACTTTAATTCTGCGTTTATTTGCAAAAAATTTTGCTCGGTTAATTTTTATTTTCTCTTTTTATGCACTTCTACCGCATTCTAGCTGTAAAAATGAAGTTGTTTTAATTTTTATAGCACTTTGTTTTTCTTATTTTTGCAAGTGTGTGTGTGTGTATGAGTTAGTTTTATTGCTTTATTTCATTTCCGTAGAGTGTGTGCGTATGCATTTATTTCTGCCTACTCGTTAAGAGTTAAAAGGCACTCCGCTTTCATTTCCCGCCCACTCGTTTGAGTGGGACTTGTCTTTTTTGCTTTCATTTTCTTCTACTCACTTGAGTAGGAAAACATTGTTTGCGTGTGTGTGTTTCAATTTATGTAGAGTGCGTGTGTGCATTTTACTTTCAAGTAGAGTGTGTGCGTGTTTGAGATAAATTTACCCCTGCCCACTCATTTTAGCCGGGATTCGCATTTACTGCTTTCTTCAGCCCTGCTCGTTTGAGTAGGACTCGCAATTTTCTGCTTTCCTTTACTTCTTTATTTCCTGCTTTTTTTACAGCTTTATTTTCAGCTTTCTAGCGTAAGTGTCCCCATTCCGATGAGTGGCTAACCGCCCTTAGCCCTAAATATCGAAGAGCATCGGGAAAGATAAAGTAGCTTTAAATAATTGAAGGTCCTGTTTTTCAGTTTAATTAAATTTCTTAAGGTTTTCCCCGGGTTAACGACGCGTAGGAGCGCATATCGATGTGTGGGGTCAATTTCTGTTATCCATATGCAACGCCGAGAGGCCGTGCGTATGGACCGATAACCCTTTGGTAAAGAGAGCTCCACGCTAACCCTCGAGAGCGGAGGCGCGTGACTCTACCTGAGTGCGTTCCCCACCCAATAGCGGGGTTCTTAGCGTAATGCGGGCGTTAAGAGGAATCCTTTGTCGGTCTAGCGATCGGTCGAATAGTCTTATCATTCAGGTGAGCGATATCACCTAGAGATAAGTGTGCTCATTTTTGTGGAACCTCCACGGCCGAGTCTCCGCCTTAATTAATTTGAAATTTAGGATCTCTTTTTATTAAAAGTTATTTTAGTTCAATTCCCTTTTTGATATCGTCGCGCTGAGTTTTCCATCGGCTTTCTGCACTTTATATCTCCTGCTTTTATTATTATGCTTTATTATTATTATTATTATGCATTTTTTATATTTTTAGGTCATCTTCTTTTTAAACAAACTAAAATATTATCGGTAAAATAATAGGCATTCAGGGAAAGAGTAGAAATAGCTAAGTCGACCCCGAGAACAATACGACCCCGATATTCCTCCACACGGGAATATCCTGTACTACACGCGATAGGTGCACTTGCCTCCCTCTCGTTAAAACTTGGTTTAAAACAAAATAAAACCCCGCCTTTTTTATAAAATAAAAAAACCACTTTCATTTCATTAATAAGAAACCTTATGTTTTAACCATCAACTCCCCTGATTCTAGTGGTTCTTTTAAGATCACTAAAGGGGGAAGAGGAAGGGCCAAGCACCAAAGGCCATTAATGGCCTTCAATGGAGCTTTCGGCCAAGTGGTGGGGTTGGGGGGGGGGGGGGTGAACCTAGCTTGGAGTGGCCGGAATATGCTTGGAAACTCCTCTTCCCTAGAGGAGTTGAATCGAGCCATCAAAAGTGTCCCTTGGCCTCCCAATGCAATGAATGGCTTCTTCCTCCCCCTTTCTCTATCCCCAATTAAAGGGTAAGGTGAGCTATATCTCTCTCTCCTAGTCACCAAGGCTGAGTTTGTAATGTCTTGATTCGCGCTAGGCCCCCTGTGCGCGCTTTTGAGTCAGGAGAGCTGATTTAGGCTCAAAGAGTGCATGCGATCAGGCGCGCACTCGTGGGGAAAAACAAAGTTTGCCCTGTGTAGGACACGAGTAGAGACACGAGCATGTACCTACCCGTGTTCCGTGGCTTTGAGTGGCATGGTGTTGAGTGATAAGAAAATAGTATTGAGTTAATTGTCCCAAGAAGGACACGGGTAGAGACACGGGTGTGTCCCTACCTGTGTGTCGTGGCTTTGAGTGGCATGGTGTTGATTTATAAGAAAATGGCGTTGAGTGAATTGTCCAGAGAATGACATGGGTAGAGACACGGGCATGTCCCTACCCGTGTGCCATGACGTTGAGTGTCATGGCGGTGAGTGTCTGTTCTGGGTATAACACGGGTAGAGACACGAGCGTATCACTAGCCGTATGACGTGGCATTGAGTGGTATGACGTTGAGTGGCATGGCATTGAGAGTTAAGTAGTCATTGTTCTGAGAAGGACACGAGTAGACACACGGGCGTGTCCCTTCCCGTGTTCGTCATGTCAAGCTCGACGAAATATGTCTAGAGCAGGATACGGGTATAGACACGGGAAGAACTACGGTCGTGTCACCTTGATACGGGTACAGACACGGGCGTGTCAGTACCTGTGTATGTGCATGAAGCGGCAGTCGAACCGTTGACGTCGTTTCGCTCGAGCAGGACATAGGTAAGGACACGGGCGTGTCCCTACACGTGTAACCTCTGAATAAAAAGTGAAAAATGAAACCCTAGCCAATTAAATTCTCTTCCAAGCTATATCTTCTGGAGAAAACTTTTGGAGGATGGAAGAACTTGCTTAAGCCAACCCACCCTCATGAGGAATCGCCACCGCTGCTAAGGAAAAGGGATGCCGATGAGAAGAATGACAAGATCCATGGCCGGAGATGGCGGAACTGCTGGAAATGATGTGAGCATCCTCCCCTCTACCTTGGTGCTAGATCTGTAGTTATCCTTAGGTGAGATATCGACTCAAAAGTGTCTTGATGTGTGAGATGAAGATTTCTAGGAGGGCCATGTTATAACTTGTGTTCTAAGGTTTAGTCATCTTCAACCTTTGCTTCCATCAAAGTGATGATGGGGGTTGTTTCGTGAAGAGGAATGGCCTTAA
Source organism: Platanthera zijinensis (assembly GCA_039513925.1). Classification (NCBI taxonomy): domain Eukaryota; kingdom Viridiplantae; phylum Streptophyta; class Magnoliopsida; order Asparagales; family Orchidaceae; genus Platanthera; species Platanthera zijinensis. The sequence goes on from CM077087.1 coordinate 117,150,117, forward strand.
GAGGGTGAATATGGGTAGATGAACTTCTGTTTGTTATTTGGGAGGATCGGCTTAAGGAGGAAGATGAACCGATGTTGTTCATCTCACCTCAAGATGCGTGCAGAAATCTGTGTTCTGCATGCAGTGACATTCTTGGCTCTTTTCAGGCAAGAAATGGCCATATATAGGCTTCCGACTAAACCAGAGAGGCGTAGACCTTGGAATTACCTTTCTGACGAGTGGTTACATGCCTTCGGGTGAAGTTTGTAGCCACGGGAATGTCCGATCTAAGTAGAGGGTTGTCATACAAAGCATGCAGAAATTGTATTTTGTACGCAGTAGGCTTTGGAGCCAATTTCATGTATGATACACTCTGACTTAGGTTGCAGACTGAACATTAAAGTTGTAGCCCATGGAATGAACTTTCCATCGAGGGGTTACACGCACTCATTGGATTCCTGTATACGCGGGAATCTTCGGTTGAAATTTCTGTCCAGCAGGTGTTCCGCTCCTGAAATTCCCTAGTAAGTGTAAAGTTGGGTTTGGACTCGGAAGAGATTTTGTAACAATTCCACATTAAGTTATAGGCGATTCATAATATGCATAATTGTGATGATTCAACACATGATGAAATTACCAGATAGACCCCACGTAAACAAATAGTGAAATGGTATGTGGTTGAACGAAACGACTTGGTGGCGGTTAGTGAACGAAGGGTAATCATAACAAGATTTACTAGAATTTGGGTAATTGTTCGATGTTGGTTGTTATGAATATGTGATGTGTTTGATAAATGGATAACTCATGTGTACACAAATGATTGATTTTGGTGAAGGCATTGTAAGAGGTGATGTTAAAGTTATGTGACCATAGCATAAGACACAATCATGGTCTTGAGGCTTGTCATATAAGGGAGTCTAAGATGGTCCACTGTATGAGGTGGTTCACCACCTATGTTTGTGGTAAACCCCTATGGTGCCTTGGGGACCGGATTGTGAAAGGGGTGAGTGCGGATATCCGATCGCACTTGTTGGTAACATTGGGAAGAATCATAAATGGACGGTTGGGCTTTGTTCTCGGTGTTCATGTCTCGAGGCTCCTTCCATGCCAAGTGGTCAGTTGGGCTTTGTCCTCGTGCTCATTTCCGAGACTCCTTCCATGCCACGATGTGGTTGTATTTCATGCGGTGTGAGTTGACATGCGGTATCATAATTCCGGGTTAAGGATAGTGTGGCAGGTCTACGAGCTCGCAAATCGTTACACCGATAGGAGTTGACGGATAGACCTTAGGCGGTTGGGCTTGGTCCTCAGTTTTCACATCCCAGGGCTCCTTTCGTGATAAGTGAAACGTTGGGCCTTGTCCTCGTGTTCATTTTTGAGACTCCTTCTGTATCATACCTTAGGCAAGTTCGGGGCTAGGATCTCGGTGCACATCTACCCGAGACACCCGCTGAGTCGTAGTACGCATGTGAGCTCCGTTGTTGTGTTCTTAGCATTGAGGCGCATGAAGTCCTTGGACAGGTAGTGTGGAGACCAGCCTAGTAGTGGAGATGCCCGCTCCACTGTAACTATCTGGCCATGACGGATGACGCCTGAGAGGTTAGATACTTGCTCGAAAAGTGGAAACTTAAGGTCTATGTCGACATAGCGATTGCATGCGCTTTATCATGGGTGAGTCATTGCATTACATACATGTCATTGCACTTCATTGCATACACAAAGATCCTCATCGTATAAGTTTGTATGAGCACACCTATACGATGAGTTACTTACTACTGAACGATCCTCAACTTATATGTTTTGTATGGGCATTCATATAAGTTGAGTTACTTACTGTTATAATATTATTCTCTCATGCTGTTGTAGATGATAGAATTGCTAGAATAAGTTGTTGCTCATTTATTACACTGCTTTACACATATATTGATATACCACATTCTTGTACCTATGTTTATTTATATTTTACCTTGTTCCTTTCTCTGCCTGATGCCGAGGAGTCGCTGGGGGAGCGGATGTGAAGCCACATAGTCTTTATGACTAACGGTTGCTAAGTCTTCCTTTTTAGGAGGAAACCCCGCAGGTGGAGCAGTAGGTTATGCAGCTAGACAGCCAGGCCTGGACGAAAGGGCCTGATGGGACGGTACCGTCGCTATCATCGGTTACTGATGTAAGTTTGAGAGTTTTTTATTGTACCCTTTTTGGGAAAACTATTTACGTACTCTGATATTAGAAGCTTGTTGTAGCTTCTTAACATATGTATTTTATGGACTATATGCTTGGTGTGGATTTGAATTCTGTGTTATATTATGGTTGGGTTGGAAATGTGTAATATTAGTTATGAGTTTGATGATAGAGGATACGCAAAACGATTCTACAAAGGCTTGCGAGACCCCCTGAGGCAAGCCCTTTTGTTAATAGAAGACTCCAGTCTTGCTGAGATAATTGATATGGCGAAGAGGTTGGAAGCGGACCACTTGGGAATTGGTAAGAGGCCAGCTGAAGGCATGATGGAAGCCGACCCCAGCAATAGAAGGAGATTTGATAATAGTGGAGGAAGAGGATATCGAAGAGGTGGCGGACGTTTCACCCAGAATTTTAGAATGGAGCGCTTGGTTCCGCAACCTCTAGCATTACCTCGACCTCAACAATTTCAGCAACCTGGTGGGTGGCAGGAGCGAGTGTACTTCGAAAGCAACCAACCGGGCCACATTCGACTCGACCGCCTGCAACTATTTGGAAATGCGCCTCTCACTTTCCCTCTAATACCTCCTCGAGGGCGGGGGCACATGCGTGGTTGAGGACGAGGACCATGAAGAGGAAACCTCGAGCCCACTCGGGATCAGATGTATGCATTGGACATGACTCAAGAGCGGAACCCTCAGGAGGTGATTGAAGGTATGATTACAGTTAATCATTTTATTTTCATTAATACCCTCAAGTTGCTTAAGATATACTAGACGCCAAGCTTGAGAACTATTATTGACACTAGGCACCGTAATGGTCGGCGGGAAACCGGCCTATACGTTATTCGACACCCGTGCCTCGCACTCTTTTATGTCTGTAGACTTCATCAAATATATAGATGGAGTGTAATACTTCATTGGTATTACTCGAAGGGTGCGCCTTCTAGATGGATCGGAGATGACGACAACAGCGAAGTGCGAGTTTGAGGTTCTCCTTGAAGGAAAGCTCTTCGACACCACCGCCATAGTCTTGGGAATGCCAGAGTTCGACCTCATTTTGGGCATGATATGGCTGGATAAGCACTATGCGAAGATTTACTGCGCGCAGAAGAGGATCTCGTTGAGACATGGATATTCGGAGGTAATCTTTCAAGGTACTAACTTCGCGCCCCGTATGATGCTATCTTCAGTCAAGGCTTTAAAAGCCCACATTAAGGAGGATGAAGTTTTCATATTTACTTCGAGCTGAAGGAGTTGGCGTTGGATATCAAGGATGTGCGGGTGGTGCGCGATTTTCCCAAAGTATTTCTGGAGAAATTGTCAGGATTACCCCCACACAGAGAAGTAGATTTTCAAATCAAGTTAGTACCGGGTGCCAAGCATGTCTCCAGGAATCCTTATCAAATGGACCCGAAGGAACTCGCTGAGTATAGAGTTCAGCTGCAAGAGTTGGTAGAATCAGGAATGTTCGCCCAAGCTCATCACCATGGGGAGCACCTATTCTATTCGTTAAGAAGAAAGATGGAACCCTGCGATTATGCATAGACTATCAGGAGCTCAACCGACTAACGGTTCTGAACACCTATCCGTTACCTCGGATCGATGAGTTATTCGATCAACTAGTGGGAGCGCATTGGTTTTTCAAGCTAGATTTGCGCTCGAGGTAATATCAATTGAGAATACAAGAGGATGATATTCAGAAAATGGCTTTCAGCTCAAGGTACGGCTTGTATGAGTTCACAGTGATGATGTTTGGACTCACAAATACCCCATCCGCTTTCATGAGCTCGATGAACAAAGTGTTCGAGACCTATCTAGATGTCTTCGTCATTTATTCATCGACGACATCTTGGTCTACTCCAAGATGGAGTAAGAACATGTCGGGCATCTGGCATTAGTACTGAAGAAGTTAAAAGAGCATACCCTGTTCGCCAAGTTCACCAAGTGCAAATTCTAGCTTAAGGAGGTTTCTTTATTGGGTCATGTGATTAGTGGGGCTGGCCTAGCTGTGGATCCGACCAAAGTGCGTGCCGTGAAGGAGTGGTCGCCTTTGAAGTTAGCGGCCGACGTATGAAGTTTCTTTGGACTTACCGGGTAATACCGCAAGTTTGTAAAGGGATTCTCAAAGGTTGCTCTTCCTCTTACTTCCCTAACAAAGAAAGGTGTGTCGTATGAGTGGACACCCAAATATGAAGCTGCGTTCCAAGAATTAAAGGACAGACTTACATCCGCACCGATCCTAGCCCTTCCATCCGCGAAGGAAGAATTTAAAGTTTACACGGACGCATCATTTCAAGGAATAGGAGTGGCATTGATGCAGCACGATCATGTGATCGCATATGCTTCAAGACAGTTGAAGAAGCATGAAATCAACTATCCAGTACATGATTTGGAGTTGGGAGTAGTGGTGTTCTCCTTGAAGATTTCGAGGCACTACCTATACGGCGTACACTTCGAAATCTTCTCGGATCATAAGAACTTAAACTACGTCCATACTCGGAAGGAATTGAATCTAAGACAGCGGTAATGGTTGGAGTTTTTGTGCGACTATGAATACACCCTGAACTACCACCCCAGAAAAGTAAATTCCGTAGCCGATGCTTTGAGCAGGAAGGTACCGGAAACAAGCCCCGAGTCCCAGTTGATGCATATGGAGTTAGCTCGGATGCTTGAGGAGATGGAGATCACTTTGGTGTATAAGGATCAACCAGACGGGTTTATGAAGTACTTGACCACGATGAGCATAGTGTACGATGTTCGAGACAGGATCCGGCTGGAGCAATGAAGGGATGAGGCTATGTCCCCGACAATAAAGTGAATTGAAGATGGGACAACCAACGAGTACTCTCTAAAGGACGGCCTTGTTCATTTCTGTGGCCGGCTTTACATTCCCAAGGACGGTAAAATTCGGGAAGATATCTTGAGAAAGGAACACTGCTCACAGAATTCTGTGCACCCTGGGATTACTAAGATGTACGCCAACTTGCGGAAGACCATGTGTTGGCCGGGAATGAAGAAAGACGTCAGACATTTTGTTACGCATTGCGAGGCTTGTCAAAGGGTGAAGATAGAATGCAAGAGGCCCGATGGATTTTTGCATTTATTTCCCATCCCCGAGTGGATGTTCGAGGATATCTCCATGGAATTCTTCCACGGTTTTCCTCGCTCCCGCTCAGGGAATGATTCGATATGGGTAATCGTTGATCGCTTGACGAAGGTTTCCCGGTTCATACCTATGAAGAAAGAAGCACACGTGGATGTTTTGGTACGCCTTTTTATGGAACAATTCGTACTGTATCATGGCTTGCCGAAGACAATCGTTTCAAACTGGGATGGTCGGTTTACCTCTTGGTAATCGAAGGGTGTGAAGGAATATTTGGGTTCGCGCCTTACCTACAGCACAGCGTTTCACCCTCAGACCGACGGGCAATATCAAAGGACCATCAGGACATTGGAAGATTTATTGAGGTTGTGTGTGTTGGATAGAGGAGAGTCGTGGGAAAGGCTCCTACCCTTGGTAGAATTCTCATACAACAACAGCTATCAGGCTAGCATCGGGATGGAGCCCCATGAAGCCCGATAAGGAAGAAGGTATAGAACACCCTTGTCATGGGTGCAGGATGAAGATCCGAAGGCTTTGGGAATTGAATACATAGATGATACTGATGCGACCGTTATGCTAATACGGGACCGCATGCTCGAGGCTCAAAGTCTCCAAGCAAAATATTATAATGCAAAACACCGGATGGAGGAATTTCTAGTGAGAGACAAGGTATTCTTAAAGATAAGGCCGATGCATGGAGTATCTCGGGTACGTGGTGTGAAGAAGCTCAGCCTAAGGTACATTGGGCCCTACGTTATATTGGAAAGGATTGGCCCGTTGGCATATCGGTTGGAGTTACTGCCGGAGCTAGAGAATATTTATGACATATTCTATGTGTCGTCACTCCGAAAGTCATTGTTGCAGCCCAAACAATATGTCCCAACCACTGACGGAGCAGTTGTAACTGATAGGTCGGTGCGACTAGAGCCTGTGCGGATCGTGGACAGTGAGACAAGGATTTTGCTTCGCAAAAGTGTTCCTCTGGTAAAAGTGTTGTGGTCCAGTCATGGGAAAGTGGAGTACACGTGAGAGCCGGTGGACTTGATGCAAAAGCGCTACCCGGAACTGTTTCATCAAGGTAACCTTGTAAAGGATATTTTATTTTATGTCTAATTTATGCTTTTCTCCCCCGTAGCCTTAACGTTATTTCGAGGACGAAATATTTTATTTTGTTTATGGGAATTGTAACGTCCCGATTCGCGCTAGGCCCCTTGTGCGCGCTTTTGAGTCAGGAGAGCTAATTTAAGCTCAGAGAGTGCAGACGATCAGGCGCGCTCTCATGGGGAAAAATGAAGTTGGCCATGTGTAGGACACAGGTAGAGACACAGGTGTGACCCTACCCATGTGTCGTGGCTTTGAATGGCATGGTGTTGAGTTATAAGAAAATGGTGTTGAGTGAATTGTCCCGAGAAGGACACGGGTAGAGACACGGGCGTGTCCCTACCCGTGTGTCGTGGCTTTGAGTTGCATGGTGTTGAGTGATAAGAAAATAGTGTTGAGTTAATTGTCCCGAGAAGGACACAGGTAGAGACACTATCATGTTCCTACCCGTGTGTCGTGGAGTTGAGTTTGCATGGCGTTGAGTGTCTATTCTGGGTATGACATGGGTAGAGACACGGGCATGTCACAACCCATGCGCTGTGGCGTTGAGTGGCATGGCGATGAGTGGCGTGGCATTGAGAGTTAAGCAGACATTGTTCCGAGAAGGACACGGGTAGAGACACGGGCGTGTCGATAACCGTGTTCGTCAAGTCAAGCTCGACGAAATATGTCCAGAACAGGACACAGGTATAGACACGGGAAGAACTACGGACGTGTCACCTTGACACGGGTACAAACACGGGTGTGTCAGTACCCGTGTATGTGCACGAAGCGACAGTCGAACCGTTGACACCGTTTCGCCCGAGCAGGACACGGGTAAGGACACGGGCATGTCCCTACCCGTATCACCTCTGAATAAAAAGGGCAAAATGAAACCCTAGCTGTTTTCATTCTCTTCCAAGCCACATCTTCTCGAGAAAACTTCTGGAGGAGTGAAGAACTTGTTGGAGCCAACCAAATTTCATAAGGAATCGCCACCGCCGCCAAGGAAAAGGGATGCTAACGAGAAAAATCACAAGATCCATGGTCGGAGATGGCAGAACCGTTGTAAATGATGTGATCTTCCTCCCTTATCACTTAGTGCTAGATCTGTAGTTATCCTTAGGCGATATATCGACTCAAAAGAGTCTTTATGTGTGAGATGAAGATTTCTAGGTGGGCCATGCTAGAACTTGTGTTCTAATGTTTAGTCATCTTCAACCTCCCATTCCTTCAAAGTGATGATGGGGGTGGTTTTGTGAAGAGGAATGGCCTTAAGAGGGTGAATAATGGTGGAGGAACTTCTGGTTGTTATTTGGGAGGATCGGCATGAGGAGGAAGATGAGCTGATGTCATTCATTTCGCCACAAGCTGCGTGCAGAAATCTGTGTTCTACACGCATCGACCTTCTTGTCTATTTTCAGGCAAGATATGGCCAGATCTGGGCCTTCGAATAAACACGAGAAGCGTAGCCCATGGAAATACCTTTATGAAGAGTAGTTACACGCCTTAGGGTGATGTTTGTAGCCACGGGAATGTCTGATCGAAGTACATGGCTGTCAGACTAATCGTGCATAAATGGTATTTTGTACGCAGCAGGCTTTGGAGTCAACTTCATGTATGATACAGTCTGACCTGGGTTGCAAACTGAACATGAAAGTTGTATCCCATGGAAAGACCTTTCCATCGAGGAGTTACATGCACACACTGGATTCCTGTAGCCATGGGAATCTCCGGTTGAAGTTGCTGTCCAGCAGGTGTTCCGCACCTAAAATTCCTGGGTAAGTGTAAAGTTGGGTTTAGACTCGGAAGAGATTTTGTAACAATTCGACGTTAAGTTGTAGTCGATTCATAATATACCTAATTGTGATGATAAAAAACATGATGAAATTACCGTATAGACCCCACGTAAACAAATGGTGAAATGGTATGTGGTTGAACGAAACGACTTCGTGGGGGTTAGTGAACGAAGGGTAATCATAATAAGATTTACTAGAATTTGGGTAATTGTTCGGTGTTGGTTGTTATGAATATATGATGTGTTTGATAATTGGTAAACTCAAGTGTACACAAATAATTCATTTTTGTGAAGGAGTTGTAAGAGGTGATGTTAAAGTTATGTTAACATAGCATTAGACGCAATCATGGTCTTGAGGCTTGTCATATAAGGGAGTCTAAGATGGTCCACTGTATGAGGTGGTTCACCACATGTGCTTGTGGTAAAACCTTATGGTGCTTTGGGCACCGGATTATGAAAGGTGTGAGTGCGGATATTCGATTGCACTGGTTGGTAAAATTGGGAAGAATCATAAATGGACGGTTGGGCATTGTTCTCGGTGTTCATGTCCCAAGGCTCCTTCCATGCCAAGTGGTCGGTTGGGCTTGGTCCTCGTGCTCATTTCCAAGGCTCCTTCCATACCACGATGTGGTTGTATTGCAAGCGGTGTGAGTCAACACGCGGTGTCGTAATCCTCGGTTAAGGATATTGTGACAGGTCTACGGGCTCGCCAATCGTCACACCAATGGGAGTTGACGGATAGACCTTGGGTGGTTGGGCTTGGTACTCGGTGTTCAAGTCCCGAGGCTCCTTCCGTGCCAAGTGAATGGTTAGGCTTGGTCCTCATGCTCATTTCCGAGGCTCTTTCCGTATCACTACTTAGGCCAGTTCCGGGCTAGGATCTCGGTGCACATCTACCTGAGACACCCACTGAGTCATAGTACGCATGTGAGCTTTGCTATTGTGTTCTCAACATTGAGGCATATGAAGGACTAGGCCAGGTAGTGTGGAGACCAACCTAGTAGTGGAGATTACCGCACCACTGTCACCATCTGTCCACGACGGATGACGCCTGACAGGTTAGCTACCTGCCTAAAAAGTGGGAACTTCAAGTCTGTGTCGACATAGCGACTGCATGTGCGTGATCATGGGTGAGTCATTGCATTACATACATGTCATTACACTTAGTTACATACACAAAGATCCTCATCGTATATGTTTTTATGGGCACTCCTATAAGATGAGTTACTTACGGCTGAACGATCCTCAACTTATACGCTTTTAAGGGAATTCATATAAGTTGAGTTACTAAATATTATAATATTATACTCTCATGTAGCTTTAGATGATAGAATTGCTAGAATAATCTATTGCTCATTTATTAAACTGCTTTACACACATAGTGATATACCACCTGCTTGTACCTATGTTTATATAGATTATACCTTGTTCCTTTCTCCGCTTGGTGCCGAGGAGCCGCCGAGGGAGCTGATGTGAAGCCACATAGTCTTTATGACTAATGGTTGCTACGTCTTCTTATTTAGGACGAAACCCTGAAGGTAAAGCAACAGGTTATGCAGCCGGACAGCAAGGCCAGGACGAAAGGGCCTAAGTGGACGGTACCGTCTCTACTGTCGGTTACTGATGTGAGTGTGAGAGGTTTTTGTTGTACCCTTTTTGGGAAAACTATTTACGTACTCTGATATTAGAAGCTTGTTTTAGCTTCTTAACATATGTATTTTATGGACTATATGCTTGGTGTGGATTTGATTTTTGTGTTATATTATGGTTGGTTTAGCAATGTGTGATATTGGTTGTGGTCGGCATAATAGGTGTAACAACCCGACCCGTTAAATAACATATAATAGAAGGTCCGGCCAGGACCCCACATTATATGCCACAAACAGACGGCGAGGTCACAAGTTAATAACAAAATACCATTGCACCTTAACCCAGTGCATTCTAGCGGTAATTTATAAGTTGCACGAACTCAATCCATGAAATTCCACTACTATATAAATAACACATTTATATACAAGACCAGGAATGTATACAAGCACACCGCTCACGACATTAAGGCCTTACAAGTTACACTTTACAAACATATGACTTCATACATCGGCACGCAGGCCGGCCACACATGAAATCCAAATCTTCGAATGACATTCAAGGGCCTAATAGCAGCAGCAAGGGCTTCAGCCCGCTCAATCCATTTTTGAATCGACAATGGCATCACCTGCATATTGACATCCACCCCACGGGTGATAAATAAAGCAACGGTCAGCATTCAGCTGACCAATTATAATTACCCAACCCCTTACCCGGGGCAGTTGTTCCTTCCCTCCATGCACAACATATAAATATATATCAAACACATCTTCAAAATGCCGGCCTCAGAGCCATGCGCTCTGTGCACTGAGGGAACGATTATAGTGTACCGAACTCCTCAACATACCACCACCTATTCAAGGTGTGTACATGTTAGCCGGGCATAAGCCTCAAAACCCCTATTAAAGACCTCACACACCCGTCTCACTCAGAGGCACGCACCTCACGGCAACCGTGAGCACTATCAGTCGACCTACCGATGTAGTGTAACAAGCCTTGGTAAATCACCCCGCTGCATTGCTACCAATCGACCGCTCACCCAATCCTACAACTAAACTTGTTGGGTGGCCCACCCACTCAGAGGTTCTCAACTTGTTGGCTATGGGCTTCAGCCGCAAAAGCCATGTTGGAGGCTTCTCGTACCCATCCACTCAGAGGTGCTCCCAATCCATCTCATACACAGACACACGGTGCCACTTTCTATTCCAACAACTAGCTTGTGCCGAGCATCCAACCAAAGGAGCTATTCAAAGCTTCCTTCTCACAATTCACAAGCGTCCTTACCTTCTCCGCAGGCTAACCGATTTATATACGGATTCTTCTCCGGATCGCAGCATCACCAATCAAGACTATACGTCTAGATGGGATTCACACAGCATGCCTATTCCGTACTACACACTTCCGGATCTAAATAAAGACTCAACCACTGGAATCACTTACGCTCTTCCATCTTTTGATGGAGGACTCCATAAATATACATGAATAAACAAAGGGTTCACCTGCCAAGGGAAGAAAGACCGTTACCATTGACGATTGCTTTGGCTCCATGAAAGAACTAGCCGGATGGAAATCACCGCAGCGGCCTTGCCTCTGCAAAGCTGAACTCGGCTCTCGATTCGGACCGCTGAAGCTGCACCAGCGGTCAGAAATCATCTCCTTCTTCATTCCTTGATCTCCTCTCTCTCTTCTCATTAGGAAGAGAATGGCCAACATAAGAATGAGATATTCATCTCCATTCTCGGCCTTATAATAGCAGGGAGGAACTTGGACCACAGGATCCAAATAGAATGGAACGGATGGCCTCGATCTGCTTTGAAAAGCATCTACAGAGAGCTGACATGGCTTGTGATACGCCCGTGTCACAAGCTGTGTTCCTTGAGCGGTTACAGAACCGACTCAATTCGGATAAGAAAACGGGCTACGACATGCCCGTGTCATTTCCTGACATGCCCTTGTCAACCAGTACACGACCATGTGACTGGCCGTGTCACCCCATTAACACATGGCCGAAACACCCGAGAAGAACACGGCTAAGGCACACGCTCGTATCCTTGGCCGTGTGCACAACACTACCCTATGACACGCCCGTGTCACAGGCAATATGCCACACTCAATACCACTCCACTAAATGCCACTCAATGCCTCCCGGTTACCAACCCGAGTAGGACATGCCCTGGGACACGCCCGTGTCCCAAGTCATGTCACCTCTCGACGATCGTCGACCGTGCTATCTCGAGAACTCAACTCGATGCACACCATAAATTACATGCCCTGGGACACGCCCATGTCCCAGGCCGTATGCACGGGACATGCATTGGGACATGCCCGTGTCCCAGGCCGTGTCACCCAATTTTGGGACTTAGGGTTTTTGGGGTGTTACAATCCTCCTGTCCTTAGGGAAATTTCGTCCCAAAATTTAGCGCAACGTAGATACTAACACAACCACTCCTTTGTTGCAAATATACATGATGATCTGGGGTTACTCTCCCCATGGCCTCGCATCAACACAAGTGTTTTCACAAACACATATACATACAATATATATAAAGTACAACATAAAAGAAATAAAGTGCACACTCAACTTTATTTCCGCTCATCTACGTCTCTAAGCAGCTTCTTGACCGCCTCCTACAACTCCAGGTTAAACACTCGAGGCTGTTGTACTACATGATGTGAGCTTTGCGGCTCCTACACTCCGAGATTGTACACTCGTGGTTGCGCCCGGGATGCAGATGATTCCACCACTGCCTTACCCTTTTCCTCATAGGACGCACCAGACTTTTTATCACTCTTTGAGGCGCCACTCCAACAATCTCGAGCGATATGCCCCTGCCTCCCACATTTAAAACACGTACGTGTCTCAGCACGTCCTTGCCCGTACGTTGCTTCCAAAGTAACATTCGACTGAGCTTGTTCAGCAGGCCTGAACCGCTTCTTATCACATTTCCTAAACTCCGATTGATCGGACTGCGGAACTTTGAACTCCGACTTTTCTGCCACCAAGTTTTTCTTGTCCTGCACCCGTTTCAAATCTTTCTCCAACACACAAGCTGTATCTACTAAGGCTTTGAAGCCTTGGTTCACTAAACTCGGAAGCGCCAATCTCAACTCATCTTGGAGCCCCTCATAGAATCTATTCGTCTTCTGCACTTCTTCCGCGAAAGTCGACCCCACATAACGCCCAAACCTGGTAAATTCATACAGGTAATCATCCACAGACTTCTCCCCCTGCAGCAGATGTTCGAATTTGTTCTCCATAGTAATTCTCCGCGATACTGGAAAATACTTTTCCCAAAACGATCTGGAGAATTCGTCCATTGAAATCGCTCCCAGGCCTCTGCCTCCTAACTGGTGTATCTCGACTTCATCCCACCATAGTCTCGCCTCTCCTTCCAGTAGGAAAGTGGCTAATGTCACTCTCTGCCCCTCATCAATCATGAGCTCTGTCAGGATCCACTTCACTCTAGAAAGCCAATCTTCCGCCTGTGTTGGGGAATTCGCCCCGACAAATGTAGATGGATTAAAATCCATAAACCGCTTCAACTACTCGTCAGTCGCTCGCTCGTGCTCCCAAGCTTCAACACGCTCTTGCCTTGCACCAAACCGAATTGGATCCACTATAGGCCTTTCCTGCCCAACAGGTTGTGCTTGAATCATGGCAAATAACGCCTCCGCAACTAGGCGTACAGTTTCCGCAGAAGGAGGACGTGTAGGCACCTCAGCTGGTGCCGCACTATCATCCGAATACTGGGGCTCAGACTGCCCAACACAACTCCTTGTCACCTATATGTGAACAAGATATCAATAACCAACCTCCAATACAAATGGAAAACATACCGAATACACCCGCGCACATTCCTAGTGGACATTCTTGAGTTCAATTATGTTAAAATGGTTCGCATGTACACGTGCTCGCCACCCGACAAAAGAATTCGGCCACGAATTCGAAAGCGGAAAACCGAGGGGCCTCTGATACCAAAATGTAACAACCCGACCCGTTAAATAACATATAATAGAAGGTCCGGTCGGGGCCCCACATTATATGCCACACACAGACGGCGAGGTCACAGGTTAATACAAAAATACCATCGCACCCGAACCTAGAGCATTCTATCAGAAGTTTTTAAGTTGCACGAACTCAATCCATGAATATCCACTACTATATAAATAACACATTTATATACAAGACCAGGAATGTATACAAGCACACCGCTCATGGCCTTAAGGCCTTACAAGTTTCTCTTTACAAACATATGACCTTATACATCGGCACGTAGGCTGGCCACACATGAAATCCAAATCTTTGCACGCCCTTCTAGGGCTTAATAGCAGTAGTAAGGGCTTCAGCCCGCTCAATCATTTTCAGCATCAATAAGGGCAGCACATTCATATGGACATCCACCTCACAGGTGATAAACAAAGCAACGGTCAGCATTCAGCTGACCAATTATAACGACCCTACCCCTTACCCAGGGCAGTGATTCCTTTCCTGCATGCACAACACATTAATATATATCACACACATCTTCACAAATGCCGTCCTCAGAGCCATGCGCTCCGTGCACTCAGGGCACGATTATGGTGTACCGTACTCCTCAACGTACAACCACCTATTCGAGGTGTGTACTTATTTGTCGGGCATAAGCCTCCAAACCCCTGTTGAAGACCTCATGCACCCGTATTACTCAGAGGCACGCACGTCATGGAAACCATGAGCACTATCAGTCGACCTACCCATGTAGTGAAACAAGCCTAGGGAAATCGCCCCGCTGCATTGCTACTAATCAACTGCTCACCCGATCGTACCACTGAACTTGTTGGGTGGACCATCCACTCAGAGGTTCTCAACTTGATGGCTATGGGCATCAGCCGCCAAATCCATGTTGGAGGCTTATCGTACCCATCCACTCAGAGGTGCTCGCAATCCATCTCATAACAGAGGTACACGGGTCTACTTTCCATTCCAACAACCAGCTCGTGCTGAGCAACCAACCAATGGAGCTATGCAAAGCGTCCTTCTCGCAATTCACAAGCGTCCTTACCTTCTCCACAGGAAAATCGATTTATAAAATGAGTCTTTTTCGGATCGCAGCATCACAAATCCAGACTATACATCAAGATGGGCTTCACACATCATGCCTATTTCATACTACACACTTCCGGATCTAAATGCAGACTCAACCACTGGAAGAACTTATGCTCTTCCATCTTTTAATGGAGGACTCCATAGATATACATGCATAAACAAATGGCTTCACCTGCCCAAGGAAGAAAGACCGTTACCCTTGACGATCGCTTTAGCGCCATGAAAGAACTAGCCGGATGGAAATCACCACAGCGGTCTTGCCTCCACAAAGCTGAACTCGGCTCTCGATTCGGACCGCTGAAGCTCCACCGGCGTTCGAAAAGCTTCTCCTTCTTCTTTCCTTACTCTCCTCTCTCTCTTCTCTTTAGAAAGAGAATGGCCAACGTAAGAATGAGATATTCATCTCCATTCAAAGCCTTATAATAGCAGGGAGGAACTTTGACCACATGATCCAAATAGAATGGAATGAACGGCCTCGATCTGCTTTGAAAAGAATATACACAGAGCTGACATGGCTTGTTACACGCCCGTGTCATAGGACGTATTCCTTAAGCGGTTACAGAACCGACTCAATCTGGATCAGAACACGGGCTACAACATGCCCGTCTCATTTCCTAACATGCCCGTGTAAACAAGTACACGACTATGTAACCCCATCAACATAGGGTCGAACCACCCGAGAAGAAAATGGCTAAGGCACACGCCCGTGTCCTTGGTCGTGTGCCCAACACGCCCCTGTGACACGCCCGTGCCACAGGCCGTCTCTCACACTCAACGCCACTCCACTCAACGCCACTCAACGCCGTCCGGTTACCAATTCGAGTAGGACACGCCCTGGGACACGCCCGTGTACCACACCGTGTCGCCTCTCGACGATCGTCAACCGTGCTATATCTAGAACTCAACTCGACGCACACCGTAAAGGACATGCCCGTATCCCAGGCCGTGTAACCCCATTTTGGGACTTAGGGTTTTTTGGGTGTTACAATAGGCGTCTTGTGGTACAGTCTAACCCGAGTGGTAGTGCTACCGCAAGGCGGCTATTCTGGGCATAAGACCAATCTCGTGTCATGTTCTGTGTTCTGGGAGGGGGGTCTTTCAGACTTTCTCATCCCTTTAGCCTATTTACAGCCAAATGAATCATACCATCATATAATTAGGAGGTGGTTAGCCCAAGTAGAAAAGGGCTTGAGCTTGGGTTAGCCCATTTAAGCTAAGTTTGACATATCCTAGACTAGGGTTGACCATGAAAATTTTGACCTTTTAGGTTTACCCCAATGGGTCCTTGGTGACCCATTGGCCTCCCCTAAGGTTTAGGTAGGGCTGGGTAGAGTTGAATTGAAACTTTGGGGGTCACTTGAACCTTAGTAAGGGTACTTCGACCAAGATAGGGCTATAATTGACTTTGGTCAATATGACCATTTGGGTTGCCCCAAGGGGTCCTTAGTGACCCATTAACTTCACCTTAGGTCTAGGAAGACCTAGGTAGGGTTGGTTCGGCTCGATAGGGCCACATTTCCCTTAGTTAAGGTACTTTGCCCAATTTAGGACTAGGATGATCCTAGGTCAAACTGGCCTCCCATAGTTGACTCCAATGGACCCTTAGGGCTCTAATGGACCTTCCAATATGTTGGTGAGGTTGTGCTGAGGTATTGGAGTCATGGTGAAGCCCCATGATAATCCCAACCTAGTGTTTAAAAATTTACTATTTGTAGACCATTGTGATCTCACCTACATTCCTTGGTCCACTTGGTCTTCCAAGGGTTTTTTCATGACCTAGTCATGACAAAACCACTCCTAGGGGTGTAGTTGTTTGAGGGATGTTACAAATCCCAATACATATACAAAAAATTTCGTCCTCGATATTCTAGTAAGGACAACGGGTTTCAAGTATGAAAAAAATGTAACATCGCGAGAGGTTGTAAGGAATACCTGACTGAAAAGCTCCAGTAACCTTTGTTGCATCAAGTCCTATGGCTCCCATGTGTGCTCCTCCTGCCTATTATTTCTCTACACGACCTTGACCAATGGAACCTTCTTGCATCGCAAGACCCTAATGAGTCCCCTTTATATCGTTATTTTCGGACCCATCTATGCTAGTTTTCTTACCCAAGCACTTCAATTTTAGTTCATTATAGTTTATATTTCATCTTTTCTTCATTTCCATAGGAAGTGCACTCTTTAGCCCGTGGTTGTGAATTTTTGTACTTTTATATTTTGTACTCCTTATTATGATTGCCTTTAATGTTTGCACATATCAGTGATTTGTTTTTCCTATTTGTACAGGGGTCCTATGTGTGTTCCTAGAGTGTTTGGAAACAGGAATATTGTGCACGATCATCAGATCGATTGCGTATGACCACTGGTCAAGCACATCTGATCGTGCACATTATTCTATGGTTTTCCAAGTTCTGCCGGGGCAAATGCACGACAACTGGACTAAGTGCGCAACACCACCGGTCGTGCACCATTGATCGTGTGCATTGATTCCATTTTTCCTGGAGTTCTGTCTGGGGTAATCGCACAACCACTGGACATAGTGTGCACGACCATCGATCGTGCGCCAATGCTCGTGCACGTTATCCCTGTTCTTCTTTTGATTTTGTCATGCCAGTACGCACGATCACTGGCCATACGGCACACGACCACCAGTTGTGCGCCCGTGATCATGCACATTGTCATATTATGTTGTCTAAAAATATGCAGGTTCAGCCCTAATCCGGGGATCGACATTTTTCTCCGCCGTTATCATCTCCAAGGAGGGATTCCGATATCCTCCTTAATCTTCCACCATAAGGAGGTGCTCCGGGAAAGCTTTCACCGCCAAATCTAAGTCGGATCTTCCTCTCGGCCTCCACCTTCATCCTTGTTCTTCAAGAGAGGTTTTGACGTTGTATCCAACAAGTAAAGGGAAGCTTACAACATTCTTTCGAAATCGTGACACAAAGAAGACGGGTCAATTGGATGGTAGTGGCAACCCTTCTCTACCCCGGACGCAATTGAGGACCGTGCTAGGATGCAGAATGACAACCCGGCGATTCCTTCTGTGAACCCTCGGCAAGACTTTGGATTCGATCGATCTCTTGACTTGTACTTGGTTTCTTATTTAATATTTGTGTTAAAACTTCATTTATAGAAGTTGTTACACTATAGTTGAATGCTTTATTAGATTCATGTCTATGTGAACTTGTAGGGTTTTACGCTTTAGTTACTTGAGGTGTGGTATCTAATAATCATGAAGAGAATAATAGTCGAACAAGCAATCCAGATAAGTCAAGTGTACCTATCGAATTGTAGCTAGGGGGCACAAGTGTCGTATTTAAACCCGGGAACCGTTGAGTAATCTTACTCACACGAAGACAATTATCTTATCGGAAGATTGTTTATGTTTTGCTAACTAAATCATAAGAAGAGATTACTTGCATTAAGAAAAACACCATCACTTAAATAGAGAGAGAGCACAACTAGTTATTAAAATGAGGTGTTAAACAATAATAAAGAAAAGCACCCGATCGAGAATCACCTCGGCAAGAGTTGACTAAAAATGCAATAACACATTTTAACTTAATAAAGACAAGGACCTTGGCCGTGGAGGTTCCTAAATCACGAACACGCTTCTCTCGAAGTCGTGCCCACCTGAGTTTAGGAAGGTCCAACCAAACTCTCTCCCAAGTTGGAGGCCTAAAGCTCACTTTACGCTGCGAACCCCGCTATTAAATTTTACTCTAATCCAGGAGATTTAGCGTATGCTTCTCTCTACGAGTGCATGCGACTCTCTTTACTCTTGAATGTTCACTCAGAACTACAAGCCTCTCGACTAGCTAAGAGCGGAAACAAAGATGGAAAACGTACGTCGATAATATTTCTCCAAACACGATTAATCAAGAATAAATCAAGGTCTAAGCTTTGCAAAAAAAAGAAAAACTATAATATCATCACTTAATAAACTCAAACCTCGGATCATCAGGATCAAGTACAAGGAGGATTTAGTTACTCATGGGGTAGAAAAAGAAGATTATATTAAGAATATGAAAACTAAGACCGAGCAGAAAAGAAAGAGAATAACGAGCTATTTTATTTCTTAATGAAAATGAGTCAAAACAAGGGCACACATATAGTATAAGGAAAGCTTCCACGATGATTACAAGTGCGATGTAAAAGTAGTACAGGAACGCTACAAGGATTTGCATGAAAACTAAAAATAAAAAGACTTGAAATTAGGAGGAGGGAGAGAAGAGCTTAAAATAAGAACTACTCTAAATTAGCGGCACCTCTCCTCCCAAAATCTGAATGCCCAACCCTTGGAGATGATCACTATTTATAGAAATTTTTCTATCTGGGTCACGCCCTCTAACACGCCCGGGGAGGGCATTTCAAGGGGGCGTGTCACCTTTCGTGTTACATTGGAGCGTTGGAATTAAAGTCTGGCGAGGTAACTGGGTTACACGCCCCTCTGAATGCCCTGGGAGGGCGTTACCAGGGGGCGTGTTGGATTCATCGCGACTTTGGAGCATTGAAATTAAGCGTCGTACTGACTTCTCGGGACTTTGTGGGACACGCCTGGACGACAAGCCCGTGTCAGCAGTACACGGGCGTGTCTATGGGCGTGTGAGTTGATTTTAGCTGGAGACTGACTTCGGACTGACGACTTCATTCCACTAGGTTACACGCCCTAGGTACACGCCTGGGGAGGGCGTGACTAGGGGGCGTGTCACAGCAAAATTTTACAAAAACCTGGAAAAAGAAAGAAACATGTTAGTGACAATATTATATACAAAAACGAGGCCAACATATAAGCATACAAGACATGAGTTTTATATTAAAAACTAGAAAATACCCTACTAGTTTAGACTACAAAATGAACTATCAAATTCCTCCAAGCTTAAGCTTTGCATGTCCTCAAGCAAAAATATAAAAAATAGCTATCATAAAAAGTATTTAATCAAAAATTTCTAATTATGCTTACACAAGTACTATGTGAAATTCTAAGTAGGGAGAAGGAGAAACGTAAAACTAAAATAATTACTTAAACATGGTTTCAACATTTATAAGCTTAACTAAGAAAAAATTATAATCCAAAATTTTAACAAAATTCTTTAGATAAACTTATGCAAAGCAACAAAATTAAAAATGCACTGAGTTGTTACTAGATCCTAAGAGGCATTTTATACACAAATTGAATAAAGAACAAAATCTCAATAAAAAATCCAAGACTTAACTCGTCTATTATTTTTCTTTACGTAGCTAAAAGGAAACCTAGGAGCATGAATCAACAAGACTTAATAGGACTGAAATGTTTGGTTTAGGCATATAATTAGGAATGTAATTCAAAGATAAACATGAAAGTTTAAAATCACGCTAAAACAAAAATAAAGAGCTTCAAAATTTACAACAACAAAAAAAATAACATATATTTTTTTTTCTTTTTCCCTTTTTTTATAAATATATTTCTTTTTCAAAACAAAGGCCATCAACATTTTGAAATTGGCCACAAAAAGAAGCATAACGTTTGAGCATACTTTTTCCAAAAGTTTTCCAAAAAAACAAAACAATCCAATCACAACATTAAATTTATAAAGCTCAAAAAGTTTAGTGTGATAAGAAGGGGTTGAAGAATTTGGCTTCGGTGGAAAAAAATGATAAGTGAAGCTATAAAATGGAAATCGGAAGAAGGCTCAAAAGTGGCTAACTAGGAAAAAAGTTTTTTTTATTGGTTGGCTAGAAGGCTCAAACGAAAAAAATGGCCTACATCATTTTCATGCTCCTAAAGTTTTGCTTAAAGCATTAGTTTTTAAAAATTTCAAAAAGTAGGTCTTAGAAATTAAATAGAGATTAATTGACTTAATTTCAAAATAAGGATAATATGAGTCTAGAATTGTTCACATTTACTACGCTAATCAAAAGTTGACTTTACTAAAATTTCCCAAAAACAAAAAGAAAAATAGTGGATGAAAGATTTTTATGAAAGTAAAGGGAATAAAAAACGAGAAACCATAATAAAAATGTGAGTTTTAGAAAAATATTTCACCTTAACATGCTACCGTGAATTAGAAACACAACAAGGTCAACATTTTACTTGTGAAGTATAATTAAAAAGATAGATTAGAAAATTTATAATTAGCTAAGTTGTTTATATGGAATTTTAAGAAAAATAAAACAAAAGCTAGGGGTACTATTGAAAGATCAAAATTCATATTAACAAAAAAAAACATATATTTTTTGTATTTTTTTTAAGATATTCATTTTTTTAGATTTGTGAAAATATTCACAGAATTTACAAATAGAAAAAAGAAGGAGGAAGTCCTCCCCCAAACTTAAAATGGGCATTGTCCTCAATGGAGAAAGGAGGTTAGAGAAGGAGAGAAAACGAAAGTACATAATTGAAAAACAGGTACTTCCCCGGATTTATTTGCTGCGAAAGCTGAGTGATGCCGCTTCCCTGTGCTTGAGCTTTGGATCTTCATTAATTGTCTTACTTGGTCTTCGTGATGGATTCAACAACGTTTGAGCAGGCGATCGCAGAAGCATCAGCTTGCCGGGGCCTTCCAAGGAAAAAATTGCAAAATAAAGAAAAATGAAAAATATAACTTGGGTTGCCTCCTAAGAGCGCCCTTTGTTTAAAGCATCATTTGAGCTCGACGCATCAAAAATACTATCCAAAAATATTATCCCAAAAAAATATTGTTCAAAGTTCTAATAATAATAAAACATAGTTTTAAATTATTCAAAAGTCAAATCATGGAGGAGAGATTTAACACAGTTAGGACTGACATCACCACAGAAATACAGTTTAAGACGCTGACCATTAACTTTGAAACTGCCCTTATCAAGGTGTGAAATCAAAATAGTTCCATATGGAAAAACTTCTAAAATAGTAAAGGGCCCAGTCCAGTGCGATTTTAACTTGCCAGGAAATAAACGTAAACGAGAATTATAAAGAAAAACTTGGTCGCCCAGATTAAATGTTTTTGGATGCCTTAAGTGTTTATCGTGCAAACTCTTCGTCCACTCTTTATAAAGTTTGTTATTTTCGTATGAGTAAGAGCGCCACTCGTCGAGTTCATTGAGTTGAAATTTTCTCAGGTCGTTAACAGAGTAGGGATAGAAGTTTAAAAATCTTATTGCCAAAAAAGCATGGTGTTCTAGTTCTACAGGTAGATGACACGATTTTCCATAGACCAACCGATACGACATACATCTAAGGGATGTTTTGTATGTGGTTCAGTAGGCCCATAGAGCATCGTTTAATTTGTCTTACAAGTGTTTCCTAGAAGTTGAAACAGTCTTTTCTAATATTCTTTTTATTTCTCTATTCACTACTTCGACTTGTCCATTATTTTGGGGGTGGTAGGCAGTTGAAATCTTATGTGTAACGCCGTATTTAATAAGAATTTTAGAAAATAGTGCGTTACAGAAATGAGAACCCTTGTCACTAACGATGGCTCGCGACATACCAAATCTAGAAAATAATTTTTTTCAAAAAGATAACTACAACTCGGGAGTCATTCGTCGGAAGAGCATGGGCTTCGGCCAATCGAGAAACATAATCTACGATAACTAAAATATATTTTTTTCTGAAGCTAGAAGGAAGGGGGCAAACAAAATCGATCCCCTAGAGGTCGAAAATTTCGCAATCGAGAAAATAATTTTTTTGCATTTCATTTTTATTAGAAATGTTGTCCGACCGTTGGCAACTATCACACCTACTCACAAAGGCTATCACATCTTTAAACAGGCTAGGCCAGTAAAAATCCGCGCAAAGCACCTTGTGAGCGGTGCGAGCAGCTTGATAGTTCCCACCAGTTGGACCTTCTTGAAAGTGTTTTAAAATATCAACTCCTTCTTCATAAGAAACACATCTCCTTATTACTTGGTCCGCACAGATCCTGAAAATATGTGGGTCCTCCCAAAAGTAGTTCTTAAACTCAGAAAAGAATTTCTTCTTTTTCTAAGAAGAGAACTCTTTTGGGAGCACACGAGCCACTAAATAATTGGCAATGTGTGCAAACCAAGGAGAAGGGGAAGTGGTAATTAAAGCAGCTTCTCATCAGGAAAATAATCATTAAAAGATTTTTCACCTAGATTTTCAATATAAGGGTTATCTAGGCGTGAGAGTTGATCGGCAACCAAATTCTCAGCTCCTCGCTTATGACGGATCTCTAACTCAAACTCCTGGAGGAGTAAGACCAAGCAAATAAGGTGCAGCTTGGCATCCGTTTTGGCAAGAAGATATTTGATAGCCGAGTGGTTCGTAAAAACGATAATTTTTGAAAGAGTAATATAAGGGCGTAATTTATCAAAAGTGAAACTACAGCTAGCAGCTCCTTCTCGGTGGTGGTGTAATTTTCCTGTGTAGATGTGAGAATTTTACTTGCATAATAGATGGGGTAGAAGTTTTTAGATATGCGTTGACCTAATACGGCTCCCACCACGGAACTACTCGCATCGCACATTATCTCAAATGGAAGGTCCAATACTGGAGCTATCATATTGGGTGCGTTAATTAATTTATCTTTTATTAATTTGAAGGCAGAAAGGCTAGAGTCATCAAAAATGAATGGGGCGTCTTTTTCTAAGATATGGATAAGGGGTTTGGTGACCTTGGAGAAGTCCTTAATGAAATGACGGTAAAAGCCAGAATGTCCTAGGAAACTTCTTATAGCTTTGATTTTCGTAGGCGTAGGCAGCTTCTCGATATCTTCTATTTTAGCAACGTCTACTTCAATACCTCTCGCAGTAATTTTATGACCCAAAACTAACCATTCCCTCGCCATAAAATGACATTTTTCCCAATTAAGGGCAAGGTTAGTTTCTTCGCATCGCTCTAAAACTTTTTCGAGGTTTTCTAAACAACTTTCAAATGTGTCACCGAACACGGAGAAATCAACCATGAATTCCTCCATAATGCTTTCTACGTACTTGTCAAAGATAGCGAGAATAAATCGCTGGAATGTAGCTGGTGAATTGCACAATTCAAACGGCATTCTTCAGTAGGCGAAGGTGCTGATGGGACAAGTAAAAGTAGTTTTATCTTGGTCCTTGGGGGAGATGGGGATTTGAAAATACCCCGCGAAGCCATCGAGAATACAAAAAAAGCTATGACCGGATAGTCGCTCTAAAATCTGATTGATAAACAGCAAGGGAAAGTGGTCCTTGCGGGTGACGTCATTTAACTTACGATAATCTATACACATTCGCCACCCGGTCACCGTCTGTGTCGGGATTAATTCATTATTCTCATTACGAACTAATGTTATCCCTCCCTTCTTTGCAACTACCTTAATAGGTCTAACCCACTTACTATCGGAAAGTGGATAGATAATTCCTGTGTCTAAGAGTTTCATAACCTCACCCTTAACTACTTCTTTCATGTTCGGGTTTATACGACGTTGAGGTTGTATTGAATAATGTGATTATATTCCATTAAAATTTTGTGAGTGCAGAAAGATGGGCTTCTTCCCTAGATATCAGATATTTGCTAGTCAATAGCTCGGCGATGCTTACGTAGAACTAAATGAAGTTTATAATTTTGTGCATCCGTGAGATAAGCTGAAACTATTACTGGCAGTTTGGAATTTTTTTCAAAGAAGGAATACTTGAGATGTTCGGGAAGTTATTTAATTTCTACGGTAGGGGGTTATTCATAAGAGATTTTAGAAATTCTTTCATTTTCAAATACTATATCATAGTAGATCTTTTTAGACGAAAAATTAAAAAGGGTGGAGCTGGTGGCCAAGGCGGCTCCTTACAGCGATTCAATAAGACAAGTCGAGGCGGAATAGTGGTATTGAGGCTACCAATTCCTAACTTCTTAAACAACGAGATGGGCATCAGGTTTACACTCACACCGAAATCGGTTAATGCGTGCTTGACAAAAAGATCACCGAATACACACGGAATAGAAAAACTACCTGGATCACTGATCTTCTTCGGCAACCCATTTGTCAAAACAGCAAAGCACTCGGCATTTAGTATGACATGCGATAGGTCCTCTAACTTCTCATTGTTAGTGAGGAGGTCCTTAATATACTTAGCGTACTTTGGCATCTGGGAAATCGCTTCGTGGAAAGGCAGATTTATGTGGATTTGCTTAAACATCTGTAAGAAGCGGGTATACTGATCATCTAGACGTTGTTTGTTAAGTTGGGAACGGTATGGTGGAGAGATATCATTTTAAAAATAAGAGGTGGAGCGAGATATCTAGACGTTGCGTGCTTGGAGGTTTTATAAATTTTTTAAGAGGTGGCGGTGGCACAGAAAAATCATTTTGTGGTGGCGAGCGCATTGCGTTCGATGGATTACTCCATAAAAAATTCGGATGATTTCTTAAAGAAGGATTATTACAATTCGGAAAATTAAAACCCGGTGTAGGAAAATTCGTAGCAGAAAAATTATTAAAAGCATTTCTAGGCATATTATTGACATAGTCCAAATGTTCGGGAGTAGGAGTTGCAGATTCCCATACCAGAGGGGCAGAGGCAGCAGTCATCTCCGTAATTTTTTTGCTGAATATTTCTACTTGCAGAGTTAGCTGGGAGACGTTGTCCACTTCAAAGATACCTGCAGGTTTGTTTGGGGGAGACCTAGGCACATTCCACTAATAAGTGTTCATGGCCATGTCCTCAAAAAGCTCTAGAGCTGCTTCTGGGGTTTTGTTGTTTAAAGTACCACCGGAAGCAGCGTCTATCATTTGCTTTGTAGTTTGATTGAGCCCGTTATAAAATGTCTGCACTTGTAACCATACAGGCACCGCATGATGTGGGCATCATCTTAAGAATTATTTAAATCGTTCCTAGGTTTCATATAAAGTTTCAGAGTCTATTTTTCCAAAAGCAGAAATGTCGTTCCTAAGTTTTGCAGTTTTAGTTGGCGAAAAATACTTCGCCAAAATTTTTTCAGTTAGTTGATTCCAGGTTGTGATGTTGTTCTTAGGTAGAGTGCTCATCCACTGCTTGGCCTTAGTTCTTAGAGAGAAGGGGAAAAGTCTTATCCTAATAGCATCATTGGTGACACCATTAATTTTGAAGGTGTAGCAAATCTCAAGAAAGCTTGATATATGTGCGTTCGGATCTTCATCATGAAGTTCGTCAAATTGCACATACTGCTGCACCATTTTAATTATGCTTGTCTTTAGTTCAAAGTTATTATTAGCTATAGCAGGGCGCTCTATACTAGATTCATTTCCCTCCAGATTCGGCCATGGATAATAGGACATAGGCCGATGCACGACTTCCTCAACGTTGGCTTCTTCCATTCTTAGAGTAGAAAATGTCTCAGAGTCCTCACTCGGTACTTGGAGAGTAGGGCCTTTAAATCGTGATCTTCTCCGAAGAGTACACTCAATTTTGTGGTCCAAGTCCAAAATAACCGACGAACTTCCGCGGGTCATGCACTAGAAGAAGAGAAGAGAAGAAAGAAAATAAGAAAAACAAGCAAGAGGCTAGATTTTTTTTTTAGATAGAAATTTTTTGTTAATAGCTTAGCTCCCGAACTTCCCAAGGGCAACCCCGCAAAGGGTTCGCAAGGTACTAGACATGATAGCGGCACTTAAAACCGCCTTGCCCTTTTCGAGAGATTTAGATGGCATATAAAATTGTGATGTGGGTTCTATTAAGAGCGTTACAATTTTTTTATTTTTAAGTTTTAAGAAAGAGGGTAATAAAGAGAAGATATACAAGTAATAGGTTCATTATTTCATATTATCAACAAAAGTTGCTTTCCCGGCAATGGCGCAAAAAACATAGTGTCTACTAATCGTGAAGAGAATAATAGCCGAACTAGTAATCAAGATAAGGAAAGTGTACCTATCGAACTGTAGCCAGGGGACACAAGTGTCGTATTTAAACCCCGGGAACTGTTGAGTAATCTTACTCACATGAAGACTATTATCTTATCGGGAGATTGTTTATGTTTTGCTAACTAAATCATAAGAAAAGATTACTTGCATAAAGAAAAATACTAACACTTAAACCGAGAGAGAGCACAACTAGTTATTAAAATGAGGTGTTAAACAATGATAAAGAAAAGCACCCAATCGAGAATCACCTCGGCAAGAGTTAACTAAAAATGCAATAATACATTTTAACTTAATAAAGCTAAGGACCTTAATCGTGGAGGTTCCTAAAGCACGATCACGCTTCTCTTGAAGTCGTGCCCAACTGAGTTTAGGAAGGTTCGACCGAACTCTCACCCAAGTTGGAGGCCTAAAGCTCGCTTTACACTGTGAACCCAGCTATTATATTTTACTTTAATCCAGGAGATTTAACGTCTACCTCTCTTGAGGAGTGCGTGCAACTCTCTTTACTCTTGAATGTTCACTCCGAACTATGATCCTCTCGACTAGCAAACAGAGGAATCAAAGATGGAAAACATACATCGATAATACATCTCCAAACACGATTAATCAAGAATAAATTAAGGTCTAAGCTTCACAAAGAAAAAAATGAAAACTAGAGCATCATAACTCAATCAAATCAAACCTCGGATCATCAGGATCGAGTACATGGAGGATTTAGTTACTCATTGTATAAAAAAAGAAGATTATATTAAGAATATGAAAATTAAGACAGAGAAGAAGAGAAAGAGAATAACGAGCTATTTTATTTCTTAGTGAAAATGAGTCACAACAACGACACACATATAGTATAAAGAAAGCTTCCACGATGATTACAAGTGCGATGAAAAAGTAGTACAGGAACGCTACAAGGATTTGCATGAAAACTAAAAATAAAATGACTTGAAATGAGGAGGAGGGAGAGAAGAGCTTCAAAAAAGAACTACTTTAAAATAGTAGCACCTCTCCTCCCAAAATCCGAATGCCCAACCCTTTGAGATGATCACTATTTATAGAAATTTTTCTGTCTGGGTCGCGCCCTCTAACACGCCCGAGGAGGGAATGTTAAGGGGGCGTGTCACCGTCGGTGCCACATTCAAGCGTTGGAATTAAAGTCTGGTACGGTAACTGGGTTACACGCCCCTCTGACATGCCCTGGGATGGCGTGACCAGGGGGCATGTCGGATTCGGCGCGACTTTGGATTGTTGAAATTAAGAGCTGTACTAACTTCTCGGGACTTGGCGGGACACGCCTGGCTGACACGCCCATGTCGGCGTTACACGGGCATGTCTATGGGTGCGTGAGCTGATTTTAGCTAGAGACTGACTTCGGACCGATGACTTCATTCCACTAGGTTACACACCCAAGGTACCGCCCGGGGAGGTCGTGACTAGGGGGCGTGTCACAGTAAAATTTGACAAAAACCTGAAAAAAGAAAGAAACATGTTAGTGATAATATTATATACCCAAAGAGGACAACATATAAGCATACAAGACATGATTTTTCTATTAAAAACTAGAAAATACCCTAGTAGTTTAGTCTACAAAAAGAACTATCAAGATGCGCCTTTATTATCCATCCTACACCACCTTGGCGCACTAGCAATTGCTATTGGCGTGCATAGAGAAAAGGTGCTCACAAAACTCATTCTGCAGTTCTTAAAACCTCATCCACAAGCCTACTCATCAATCCTCCCAGCAATTCGGTGCATATCGGCTTATGTAGTCAACCATCCCGCCCGACGAAGCGATGCATAGCGTCATTACATAGGAGTAGTTGATAGTGATTTAATTTCCTTTTCCGTAAATATCAAAACCCCCCTTCGTTAGCTCCGACCGAAGGACTTCAATCTCAAGTCCTCCTCGAAATTAACTCCACCTTGCTGTGTTCCCTTGAGATCGATACTTGGGAAAATTCGCGCATTTTATATTACTTATGCGACCGGTACACTTGCCATTCAAACGCATCAAGTTTTTTGCCCTGTTGGCGGGGAACACAGTCGTGTGAGTTTTTGGAGAGGGAGATATTAGATTGAAGCCCTTTTCCATTTGCGCATATCATTTTTCTGTTTGCTTTAGTTTTAAAATTTTTATTTTGCTTATTTCATTTTGCCCTTTTTATGATTTTTGATTTAGATAGCAGATTCGCTTTATTTTTATTCTAGATGTGTAGCACTTTTCAGAAATTATTTTTGTTCGTGATGTATTCTGTAGCTGAGTTTCATCCACTTGACGCTTTGTGCTGACGCATCGACGACATGGATACTAAGAATGCCGAGCACTGTATTCGGTGTTTGCTATGCCAAGGTGTGGGCCATATGTCTAAGGATTGCCCTCGTTTGTGCGAGCCTTCTCCCTCTATGGGCGTATGCGCGACAACCTCCCATTCGCGGAAGACTATTGTGGACAAGCCTACTGGGGTGTTGCCCGGCCCAAACACTGATATAGCACACCTTGATCGTTATTTACCCGTTTAGAATACCGAACAATATCTCGCTGCATACAGAACCTTCATGGGTCCCTCTCTACCTTTGTACGAGCTTCCCTTGAGTGATAACGATCACTCTTGTGTTTGCCAGCAGAAAAAGGATAAGGAATCCATGGGCGCTCCTGTATGGGACGCAGAGATTGTTTTCATCGATGGGGTGGCATCTGCGGACGAAGTTGTGATGGGGCCTGCTCATTCAGCGATTGATTTTAGACCAGTTACACCACTCCGCAATTTTTTCCTAATGGTTCTACGCCATTTTTGTGTGAGTCGGCTGATGATGCCATATTCGTGGATTATTTGGTGCATGAGGATACACCAATATGGGATGAGGAATATTTATTTTCTTGATGCGGAGGGTTGCACCTCTATATTGGATGAGGCCGTTCCCCTTACCACTAAGGACCTTGAGTTCTCGGATTATCCATGATATGACTCATATGACACCGACGATGATCTATGTTTAGATCCTGCTGAGAGTGAAATCGGAATCACTCTCCTATTTTCTTATTATTTTACTTCTTCATCTCTTTTTATACTTTATCCGCCATCTTTATCCGAGCCTGTGCAAGATGAGTCTCCATGGGTTTGTTGGGATGACGATGTGCCTTGCGCTCATGTAGTTGCCATCGCCTCCTGCGGACCTGTGGTAGACGATACCTTGTTGGGCAAGGATATATTTTGTTGTGAGATGAGTGAGGACAAGTGCTCCTCCTCTTCTTACTTCCTATTTCCTCTACCTGCGTTGGTAAGGTATTATTATTTTCGTAGAGGAGTAAATATTTTATCGTTGTATCGGTACCCATTACCAAACGGATAATGGAATAAGTACTTGTGCACTTTTATTTTCATAGACAAATTAGCTAGAAATGTATAGAATTTAATAAGTCGTACATGGATGACAATAACCCCAGTAGTTATCTTTCATTTCCTGCAATTTTTTTTTATTTTCATGTCTATCTTAGTTTTAGTTTTTCTTTATATTTTGTCTATTATTTTCTTTTGTTTTTACGAAGCTCACCCCTGCAGGAAGTCTTGGCAAATTCGTATTGGCGGGGTTGTGATTCTTTGTATGGCGGACCTGCCTTTGTTTTTCAAGCGTCTTCTGGTATGCTCACTAGCTTAGCATTGGGTAACCTCTTCCCTTATCTTTATCTGATATAAATTTTTATAGCATATGCTATAGAGTTTAGTTAAAGTCTGGGGTAGAGCCATTATTTGTTACCTTTTGCACGAGCACAATTCATGAGCATACTAGAAGCTTTTAAAGTTTAATTTTGATTAGTTCAATTCATCGCACACCAGTGCACCCACATGAGTGCGTGCTTAGCTGTTAGCATGTTGTGAGTTAAAGTCGTTTCTTTTGTATGATTTGGGAAAATTATTGTGCTGGTATAGGATTGTGAGACAGAGTAAAATGTTGACTCCTGTAGTGCTCCTAATCGACTGCTCTCATCTCGTGTAGAAATTCGAGTATATTTAAATTTTCTGTATGCTTATAGTTTTATATTTTTTTCTATTTGCATAAATATTTTTATTCTACTCAAAATTGGGGAATCCGGTGTGAATCAAACGGTAGTGTAGGGATGTGTGTAGCCGTCACTAGACTCATTTTGTTCGAGTCGGGAGGAAGAAATATCTTTCTCAGTAGCTAAGAACTTGCACCAAGCTACTCTCTAAGTGTGCATGGTTAGTCGAGCATGAGCGTGATGTATGCCATCATTTTTTCCCGATTGAGCCTTGTACCGTTCCAAACATCTTATTCTCGCAAAGTACCATTGTGCCTACCCCTTCTTTTGCTTCAGCCCCACCATTATTTCACCAAATCCTCAAAGCCGATCCTAGTCGAACACCCAAGTCGAGCTTTAGTGTTTTACATTTTTCATGTTGGGGTGTTGTTGTGGTGATATTACATGTGAATATGTGAATGTGCTCCAAGGTTTATATTTGCTGAAATTGTGAAAATAAAAAGTTGATAAAAGAAAAAAAATTATGTAAAAAAAAGTGAAAGAAAAAGTATAATTGAAAATCCTATTGGTGATATGATTGTAATTGGAGTTGGTGGTTCCACACACCCATATGTTAAAAGTTAAGTCTGGGGGTGTGGTGTACCCGTATATATTATGGTTAGCATTGGATTCTTTTTATGATAGATCATTTGGGTTAGGTGCATAGCCTTCGTGTTTTTCTTTGTTTACCTCACCGTAACCCAAGCCCCACGATTATCCTAAAGTCCTACAGATTCACGCTTGAGTCGAACTAGTGTCGCGCAGAGAGTGTGAACGGGAAAGTGTATGGTCCCCGACTTTGGTGGATTACTTTGGAGGTGATCTTGAGCCCTGATCTTTGGCAAAGCTCACCTTAGTGGCTTGCCTACTTTCTCCCTACACGTGACCAGAAGATTCACCGTGATTCCATTTTTGAGTAGTAAAAAAATGTTTATATGCATTGTGAAAAGTATAAATTATTTTGAATAATTAGAAATTTCCTCTATTATATTTTTATGTACGCGAGCATGCGACTTCGCATGGTACTTCGTATCTTAATTTCTTTGTTTGCTAGTTTATTTTCCCTATCTACATAGATTTTGTTTGCTCGGGACGTGCAAATAGGTAAGTTTGGGGGTGTGATCAGTCCTCTTTATATAGTGATTTTCGGACTCATCTGGGCTAGTTTTCTTATGCAAGCACTTCACTTATAGTTCGTTATCGTTTATATTTCATCTTATCTTCATTTCCATAGGAAGTGCACTCTTTGGCCCGTGGTTGTGTATTTTTGTACTTTTATAGTTTGTACTCCTTATTGTGATTGCCTGGAATGTCTGCACATATCAGTGATTTGTTTTTCCTATTGGTACAGGGGTCCTGTGCGTGTTATGGGAGTGTTTGGAAATAGGAATACTACGCACGATCAACAAATCTATTGCGCACGACCACTGGTCGTGTGCCACTGATCGTGCGCATTATTCTCCATTTTTTCCAAGTTCTGTCGGGGCAAACGCATGACCACTTGACACAGTGCGCACGACCACCGGTCCTGCGCTACTGATCGTGTGCAATGATTCCAATTTCCCTTGAGTCCAGTCTGGCGTAATCACACGACCACTGGACATAGTGCGCACGACCACAGGTCGTGCGCCACTGCTCGTGCGCATTATCCATGTTCTTCTTTTGATTCGGTCATGCCAGTACGCACGATCACTGGACATAGTGCGCACGACCACTTATTGTGCGCCCTTTCTCGTGTGCATTGTTATATCTTGTTGTATATAAATATTCAGGTTCCGCCCTAATCCGCGGATCGAAATTTTTCCCCGTCGTTTTTGTCTCCGAGGAGGGATTCTGCCATCCTCCTTCATATTCCATCGTAAGGAGGTGCTCCGGGAAAGCATTCACCGCCAAATCTATGCCGGAGCTTCCTCTCCGCCTCCTCCTTCATCCTTGAGCTTCAATAGAGGTTTTGACGTTGTATCCAACAAGCAAAGGGAAGCTTGCAACATTCTACCGCAATCGTGACACGAAGAAGATGGGTCAATTAGAAGGTAGTGACAGCCCTTCTCTACCCCAGACACAGTTTAGGACAGTGCTAGGACATGGATTGACAACCCGATGATTCCATCTGTGAACCATTAGGAAGACTTCGGATTTGGTCGATCTCTTGACTTGTACTTGCTTTCTTGTTGTATATTTGTGTTAAAAATTCATTTATCGATATTGTTGCACTATAGTTGTATGCTTTATTAGATTCATGTCTATGTGAACTTGTAATGTTTTACGCTTTAGTTGCTTGAGATGTGCCTTTATTATGCATCCTCCACCACCTTTCTGCACTAGAAATTTCTAGTGGAATACGTAGCGAAGATGTGCTCACGACCCTCATTCCTCCATTCTAACCACCTCATCCGCAAGCGTACTCGTCCATCCGCTTAGCAATTCGGTGCATAGCAGCCCGTGTAGTCTTCCATCCCACCTGACAAAGCGATGCATAGCGGATTTGCATATGAGTTGTTGATAATGTTTTAATTTATTTTTCCGCAACTATCAAAACCCCCTTTCGTTAGCTCTGACCTAAGGACTTCAATCTCAAGTCCTCAACGAAATTAACTCCATCTTATTGTGTTCCCTCGAGATCGATATTTTGGAAAATTTGCCGATTTTATATTACTTGTGCGACTGGTACACTTGCCGTTCAAATGCATTAGACCTGCATCCCAGTATCCTCTATCCAGATCGGCTCCAGGTGCACCGATCGATCGAGAGCTATATGCCCATCTGTAGTCGGCCGAAGTAGAGCTCTCCTCAGGGAGGAGGCATGGAAAACGTCGTGCAAACCCGCTAGCTCTAGCGGCAGCTCTAGTCTATAAGCCAAGGGGCCGATACGCTCTAGGATCCTAAATGGCCCTATATATCTTGGGATGAGCTTCTTCTTTTGACCACGCACCCGTGAAACTCCGTTCATCGGTCGGATCTTCAAAAATACCCGGTCTCCAACCTGGAACTGTACCTGACGATGTCTTTAAATCCAGCATCTGATCCCGTATCAGCCTCACCTGAGCCTCGGTGTCCTCAAAAAACTCTAAGCCCAAGACCTTTGGGTCCTCATCTTGTATCCATGACAGCCGAGTTCTACACCTTCTCTCGTATAGGTCCTCTTAAGGGTCCTTACCTATGCTGGACTAGTAGGTGTTATTATATGAGAACTCGACCAGTGACAACAACTTCTCCCAAGGCTCTCTGTAGTCCAGAATGAATAGGCGAAGTAGATCCTCCAAAGTCCGATTGGTGCGCTCCGTCTTCCCGTCTGTCTGAGGGTGGAAGGTTGTACTGAATGTAAACCGAGTGACCACATAAGTCGGAACTAATCGCCACTCCCTGCACATAAACCATCCATCTTGATCCGACATGATCTTCCTAGGCACGTCATGATAACGAACGAACTGCTCCATAAACTTTCGCACCAGCACACCAACCGAGTCATCCTTCCTGATCGGAATAAATTTGGCTACATTCGTCAGTCGGTCAACAATTACCTAGATCGAATCATTCCCCTTCCGGGATCAGGGAAGCCAATGTATGAAGTCCATCGCGATATCATCGAACTTCCACTCCGGAACCTGGAGTGGTTGCAACAATCCTGCAGGGTTCCTGCACTCCGACTTCACCAGCTGGCATTTCTCGCAGTGGTTCATGAAGTAGGTGATATCCTTCTTCATGCCTGGCCAGTACATTGTTTTCTTCAGATCTGCAGTCATCTTCGTAACTCCCGGGTGAACCAAATACCAGATGCAATGGGCCTCCGTCATGATATCCTCCCGGACCTGGCCTCACTCTGGTATATAAACCCATCCTATAAATTATACCAGATTATCCCCCAATGTGTAATCTACAACAGTTCCTGCCTTCAAGGCCCCTAATATCTGCTCCAGCTTGCCATCCTTCCTCTACCCATCTCTGACTCAGTCTGGAATGTCATCTCTCGCGCTCATCGCGGCTAAATACTCCTCATAAAGCACTAGGTCATCAGAAGACACAAACGTGATTTGCATATCTTCTAGTTTCTGCACCAGATCCATGGACATAATCTAGGGCTCCGCTCTGTAAGTGGAGGATCTCTGACTCAGCGTATTGGCTACAACGTTCGCCATCCCTGGGTGGTAGTGCATCTTGTACTGGTAATCTGCTAGAAACTCCACCCATCGCCTCTGCCTGATATTCAGCTCCTTCTGTGTGTCCACGTACTTCAAATTTTTGTGATGAGCTTATATGTCATAGTGGACACCGTAGAGGTATTGCCGCAATTCCTTCCGAGCAAACACCACTGTTCCCATCTCCAAGTCATGAACAAGGTAGTTTTTCTCATGCTTCTTCAGCTGGCGGGAATCATAAACAATCAGGTGGCTTTTCTGCATCAGCACTGCACTCATGCCCAGGTAGGAAGCGTCGGTGTAGACCTGGAATACTTCTTTACCCGAAGGACGGGAAAGGATAGGAGCAGAGGTGAGTCGATCCTTCATCTCCTGGAAAGCCGTCTCGCACTGCGGGGTCTAGAAAAAGGGCACATCCTTCCTCGTCAAGGATGTGAGTGGTAGGGAAATTCGAGAGAATCCCTCCACGAACTTCCGGTAATAACTGACAAGTGTGTTGGGTACACTAAAAAATAATACACCACCTTCTTTTCGGGGGATACTGGCTCACCCCTAACTTCTTTCATAGGCACCAATTTGGTAATTCTAATATAGGGCCCTTTTGAAGTATATAAAGTCGTACGTCTAGTCCTACCAGTAAAGATTTACTGTTTCTAAGGAAAGAATACTATGAACTAATTGCGGCGAGTGTATAAAAATAATTTAAGCATTTACTATCGAATTTCTCATAAGCGAGGAGTAGTGGCTACTGAATATAGCAGATATTAATCAAAATACATTGCAAGGCATTTAGCAATTCATAATGATTTCCTTCCCATTTTCAATCTTTTTGTACTATGATAAATATGATGAATGAAGAGGTTTTAAGTAAATAACGATTCTTAGTGCGAGTAAATAAATTGGTGATAAAGGAGAGCGTTTCTGATAAGCGATACGTTAGAAATCTTTCTTCCGATAAGGCATAAAGCCATGTATTCAAAATATATATTTATTTACATATTTTGTAGTGGTTTTAATATAGGTAGAGAAATAGCTTAGGTATTTTTATAATTAGAATATTTTAAGTAAGGGGATTAGGGTAAAATGGTCAAAGATATAATAAAATTGTGGGGGTGCATTTTGAAAATAGGTATAGGGTAACACCTAGTAAATTTAAGTGTTTTTGAGGTCATGAGAGGTTTTTTACTTTTTTCAATTCATAGAATTTAAATAATAAAGGGGGAAACTTTGAAATAAGATTTCGGGAGTTCTACTTAACCCCTGAAAACGTGCAACTTGTTTTTAAAATTCGCAGACCGAGCCCTAGAACTATCATATTGGTCGGTAGGTCTGGTTCAACCTCTAAGGTGCTTAATTTTGCTCTTAAAGGTTTTTGCATATGGGATGCAAATATCTAATATTTAAATTTTATTTAAAACGATTTAAAAGGCGAGGCACGAATCTTGGCTTAGATCCGACGCTCCAGAAACACGGCAGACAGAAATTGACTTTCTCCCATAGCAGATCTGCTATTCGATCTGCTGTGTGGATTAGCCAATCATTGTCGAGGTTTATCCAATGGCAATGATTTCGTCTTCTTCGATCAATAATGGCTGATATTGTTCCCGGCAGGGAAAAGCTTACAAGGTTTCTCCACCGCCGTCTGGCGATCGCTGCCCACTTCTGGTTCACTGAAAAAGTTTCCAGGGGGGCAGGGCAACACTTTGGAGGTGGTGGGGTCGCCGAAAACTATTGTCGGCGGCGGGACTCAAGTTGGATTTTTACTTAAAATCCGTCGCTGGACTATGCCAAAACAGTGCCCAATTGGGCTCGTTTTCGATTTATTTTTTCATGCAAATGAGGGGAAGAAGAAAGATGAGGAATCCGACCTCATAGGGTCGAGCTCGCAAGGATCGTGGTCGGTTGTCCATGGCTTTCAAGGGTTGAGTAGGGGGGGTTGTAGAGTGCTTCAGCTAGGTTGCTCTGCAAAGTAGTATAACTGGTGGATGGTGTAAGCTAACTCAGTGGCTTTGGGCTCCTCTTTATAGATCGGGGGTGAGCTTAGCTTTGAGCTTTTTACCTCACCATGTCCGGTCATGGCTATGGTGTAGGGGTCCTTTCCAGCCACATTGCAACCTATAATATTTCAGGATAAGCATGCTTAGGTGTTGGGTCAGCCTTCCTAAAGGGCAAGGGGGGTTTAGGTTTAGGGGATTTGGTTTTACCTCTTTAGGCTAATCCTCTTAAGTTAGGTTTAGCTTAGGTTTAGGCCTAATTTTTGGGTTTGACCAAAATTAATATTTTTGCGATATGGTTGGCAATGGTCTTGGTGATGTGGTCTCAAATCTTTAGATGAAAAGAACAAGGGGAGGGTGTTTTGTGTAACACCCCAAATCCCAATTTGGATTTCAGGCTGTGTGACACGGCCTATGATACGGGCATGTCTTGGGGTGTGTCCAGCTCTATGTACTTAAGTGGCTCTCGAGTATGACCCGAGTGGGCCTCAAGTGTGCCTCGAGTTAGGCACACGACCTGGGATACGGGCATGTCCCAGGGTGTGTCCTTCACTGTGTTGTCGGGAGTTCTCGATGAAAATACAGTCAATGATCTTCGAGAGGCGACATTGCCAGGGACACGGGCGTGTCCCAGGTCATGTCCGGCTCTGGTTATTAGCCAGGCTGTGTTGGGTGAGGAACAAGGCCTGGGTCCCAGAAATGTTATGGATGACACGAGCGTGTCAAATGTGACACGGGCGTGTTGGGAACCCGTGTCCCTTTTGCGATTGTTTGTCCTGTGTCGATTGAGGGACACGTCCCTCAACACGGGCATGTTCTGGTTGATACAGGTGTGTCACGAGCTAACACGGGCATGTCTAAGCACGTGTACTAGTCTAGATTAAGTCGATTGTGTGCCTCCTAAGGTACACGGCTTGTGATACGGGGCTGTCACATGCCATGTCAGCCCAGGGAAGATTCTTTTCCAAGCGAATCTTAGTCGTTCGTTTCCTTTTATTTGGATCCTGTGGTCCAAGCTCCATCGTGCTATTATAAGGCCGAGGAGTGAGAGATAAACTCTTATTTTATTTTGTCCATTCTCTTTCTAAAGAGAAGAGAGAGAGGAGAGCAAGGAAGGAAGAAGGAGAAGGATTTAGGCCGCCGGTGGAGCTTCAACGATGCGAATCGAGAGCCGAGTTCAGCATTGTGGAGGCAAAGCCACCACGGTGATTACCACCTGGCTAGATTTACATGGCTCCAAAGCGATCGTCAAGGTAAACAATCTCCTTTTTATACAAGTGAAGTCCTCCTTTATGCATGTGCATGGAATCCTCCACTAAGAGTTGGAAAGCGTAAGTGATTTCAACAGGTTTATAGTTGATATCCCCGGTTGAGTCTGCATCTAGATCCGAAAATGAGTAGTACGGAATAAGCATGCAGTGTGAAGCCCATCCAGACGGTTAGTGTAACATCCCATTTCCGGCTAGACCCCTAGGATTCGGTCTGTCGTGACAGAACCCTAGAAGCCCAAGAATTGAAATACATCGGCCAAAATTTAGTGTCACAGTTTGGTCACGCCCGTGACCTATGTGTCACGCCCGTGACCTAGGGTGTGACTCCTTCGACGATCGTCGATCCCCGGGAGACGATCGTCGAGCGTGGAAATTGTGACCCAGGCCTGTCACGCCCGTGACCTGTGTGTCACACCCGTGACCTAGGGTGTAACCCCTTCGACGATCGTTGATCTCAGCGAGACGATCGTCAAAGCGCAGAATTTGCGTCATGTCCCTGTCACGCCCATGACCCAGGTATCATGCCCGTGATCAAAGGCGTGACCCCCTTCGGAGATCGTCGATCTCAGTAAGACGATCGTCGAGCGCAGAATTTGTAACCCGGGCCTGTCACGCCCGTAACTCATGTGTCACGCCCGTGACCTTGGGCGTGACCACTCTTCGACGATCGACGATTTGAGTTCGACGATCGTCGAACCAAGAATTTGTCACCAAGCCCTGTCACGCCCGTGACC
This sequence comes from Platanthera zijinensis, assembly GCA_039513925.1. NCBI lineage: Eukaryota > Viridiplantae > Streptophyta > Magnoliopsida > Asparagales > Orchidaceae > Platanthera > Platanthera zijinensis. Next base: position 117,188,898 of record CM077087.1, read on the forward strand.
CACATGTCACGCCCGTGCAAAGGCCGAAACGTCAGCCAGACTGGAAATTTCGGAAACCGAAGTCATAATCAATTCTGGGTATGGGAATTTACAGCAGGAGTATTTATGAGCCGTTTCTTTCTTTAATTACTTAATAAGAAAGAGGGATTGAGGTCCAATAGGAAATCGCCACCTAGTAAACGCCTCTTCTTAATCCAACATTTCCTTCTCTCCACCATAACCGAAAAGCCATTGGTTAAGGGAGCTTTTTTTGCCATGAATGATTCACCCTTTTCCCTCCCCACTTGGAGATCTATAATAGCCTCCTTAGAGCCAGAGAAGAAGGTTACACTCTAGACCAAATGAATTCAGATTTCTGCTCTTGCTGTTGAAGAAGTTCGGGAACGCCACCACTGCGCCATGACAATCCGACGTTCATCTCGCCTTCAAATCGCGAACAAGGTCCTCCTCTACTTCTTCTCTTATGGGTAGATCTTAGGATCTTAGAAATTAAGTTCGTGCTCAAAGGAGCCGGACCTATCCTGCGTTTTCATGGAAAACCATGAAAAATATATTTTTCGGGTACGCCAGAAACCGCCACCTCCGACGGCCAAACCACCGCCGACCGCTAGCCATCGCCTCGACGGAGGTGGTGGTTGGGGTGGCTGGCCAGGGAAGTGACCGGACGGCCGGCAACGGACCATGGAAGAGCTACAGGAAATATATTTTTCTGAGTTCAGTTTACGGGTTCTTTCTGGAAGGGAAGATGTACAGTAAAATCAATTACTTTTCATTTATTAATTATAAGGAATTATTATCTCCTTTTTGACACGCCTTTTGACATTACAAAACGAGGCATTTAGAGGCCTATTTAGGAAAAATGTCCAGTCACAAAAGTTGTAGCCCTTCAAGTCTAGGTTAATTTAAACCTAATTTCAACTCGTTTGGCTAAGCGGTTTAACCGAAGAACCCGTTTTAGTGGGGGCTATACCTAGTGTTGGGCAGAAATTAAAATGGATGCCCATGCTTCGTCCTTTTCCCAAATGACCTGAAATTTGGGAAGGGGGTTATCCTTATCCATATCTAGAGGCTGTCAAAAAATGAGAATTTTTGGAGATACTTTGTCCAAAGTTTTTGTTTTAATTTAATTAAGTTAGAGGAATTTATTTAAGTGGTCAAATGACCTCCAAACCCTCCCAAATTTTGGTGAGTGGTCCCTGGCTATAAAACTTAGCTCTGTACAAATTTTCAACTCACTTGGATTAGTTTTGGTTAGGGAGTCACCTATTCTTAACTAGGCAATAGTGAGGCATTTTTGAGTAAAAATAGCACTAGAGGTTAGAATGGTCATATCACCTCAACAGAGACTGATATCTTGACCACTGACTTGTAGGGATTATTAATACCCACTTGGATAAAATGGTGTGGTTTAGGGTTGATTTACCCTAGGATCCATGCTCAAACCCTAAATGGAGGGTTTTGAGGGTTCAGAAGGACATAGGGCAATTGCTCTCGTATTGCCTTGAAACTCTGTGGAGTTGACATTGGCATGATAAGAATCATCTGAATGGAATCTTGGAGAATTTGGAGACAAGTAGATACCTCAAAACCTTAATCTTAGCTTTAGGGTAAAATACTAATTAAGCACAATCCGTCACTAAACTTTATCTAAAGGCTGTAAAATTTGGGTAGAGTAAGTTTTGGAGTAGCTAGAAGGTATAGAGATTTTACTAGAATTTTATGATGTTTATTTCTAGCACTTCATTTGTAAAGTTTATTATAGCCCTAATTGATGTTTTAATTATTTGGATCCTTCTGTTCATTAAAACCCCGTGCAATCTTGGAAATAAATGTTTTAGAACAGAATGGTTACTCTTAAATTTTACTATTCTTTTTAGTTGAGTAAATCCAATACTTCCTTCACAAATGTTAAAGAAGAATTTTATGCTTTAAAAATTAATTAGGGATGATAGTATTACTGAAAAATTATGAAATTGGGCCAATGCTATTTTTAAGGCTTTATCTGCATGTTATAATTTATTTATAATTTTTGGAAGAATATTATCTGTACTTGGTTCATAAATAATGGAAGATAGTAAATATTGCTAAAATAGTTTTAGTGTCCGTTTGATGATAGAAAATTATGATACTTTGGATTTACCCTATTGAGATAACCTACTATTTATTATAGATTTGCTGGACATCTTGCATGAGAACTTAGGGTAGTTCATGTTCAAACTACAAGCCCTTGGAATTTTTGAGGAAATTAATTAAATGCTAGATAAATTAGGAAAATTACCACATTCTGGATTTAGGCTATTTATATCATGATAAGTCTCCAGTAAATAGTTTAGGACATTTGGATGAGTTTTGGGATCATTGCATAACCGGTTCAACATATAGTCTAGGTTGGTCTGCACATAGCAAATTTGTGAATTGCAATAGGACATGATCTGAGAAAGTCGTTTGAGTTAGTCATTTTGTCTGGGTGGACAATTGTGGATGATATCACAATAGGATGATATGAAGGGTAGAGAGAAGTAGTGATAGCTAGGGTTAAGAGGTGCTAGGGTTCGATGAAAGATCGTCTTTCCCGAAGAGAGGAAGGTTAAAAATCACCCTAGGATAGACTATCATAATATGAGAAGGGAATGGGTAAAGGGGATCAACCAACAACAATAAGTGCCTTGCGAAAGTGAATGATGGGCTTCAGCTACCATCATAGTTCCTAGTGCCCTTTGAGAGCCCTTCACGGGGAATACCGGGGGCAGCCCTGGGTTAACGTAAACTGCAATAACAAACTGAAAAGAGTAACTAGTAATTAGGGTTGCACCTTTCACAAACACTGTTAGCACAGGAAGATTTATGGGAGCTTCGACTCGATGGGTTAAGAGACGGACGGAATGGTCCGGGGAGCTTCGGCTCGGTTTGTTAAGAGACGGACAGAATGGTCCGGGGAGCTTCGGCTCGGTTGGTTAAGAGACGGACGTTTTAGTCCGGGGGTCTTCGGCTCGGTTTTTGTGTGTTTACGATTAAATTTGCATATGCTTAAAAGGAATGAAAATTACGGTGGTGGGTCTTCGGTATTGGAGGGTCGATGCACCGATGCCAATACGCTGACTCGGCAAGTGTGGTTAGCACTTCGCCAACAGAAGTCCGGTACGCCAGCCGGCAAATGTACGCAGGCGTCCGCATAGAGCACCAAGCGTTGAGGCATACAATAGGTCTGACCGGTAGTTCTTTACTGGTTTAGAGGTGGGCGAGACCCAAGCCACCGCTTCCGTCTGCCACTACGGAGGTATCCTGGGAGGTAACGGCTCCGAAAGGGGGAACTAAAGGTCTGTGTGCACAGAGTCGGGTGTGTGAGGTGCACTTGCATGTCTCTTCATTCCCACTTGCATGTCATAGCATAATCGATTCATTTAACCCTGACACCTAAAGTATAAGTGGTATGGGACGCTTATACATTAGGACCTGCAAAATGACCCCTTGGTCTATAAGCTTGTGTGGGCAAGTTTATAAATTAAGGTTAAATTCTATATATATATATATATGCTGCTGTTTTATAACCGACACCCCAACGTATAAGTGGTATGGGACACTCTATACGATGGGAGCCTTGTAGAAGATCCCTTGGCTTATGCGCTTTCGCACATAAGTAAAGGTTACTTTTCCTACTTTCTGTTATTGACATATTTATTATAGAATTGCTAGATTAGTTCCGTTGCCACCTATTTCTTTCATTAAATCTCCACCTTCATGTCCTTCCCTTTCTTCCTCTCCGCTCAGTACCTAGGGGCCATGGGGGAAGGGTTAAGGGATGATAGGTCTTAGTCTTTATGACTAACGGTTTTCGAACCGCATCATTTTTGGGGAACGTGGAGCCCAGCACAGGGGAGTAGCCCCAAAGACCGGTGCTCTTGGAGATGGGGCAATCTAGCTCCGGAGTTCATACAGCCGAGGCCGTGAGTCTCGACCTTGAGTAGTTTTGTTTTTGCTTCCGCATGAGCATTTTGTTGTGAGGATATGATGTACCGGGCATAAGCCCGTATTTTTAGTACTCTGATGTATTATTCTGTGGACACTCCCTTCGTGCAGATTTTATTCTATATATGTGATTTACTTTCAGTGGACTTGCTCTTACTTCCATTATTGTGCTACATTTCTGTGATCGAATTAGCCGGCAGAATCGGCGCCTTGTGGTGATGACCCTTCAGGACGTCAAGGTGTCACCGCAAAGCGGCGATTCTTGGGCCTAAGACCCCGGGTTTTAAAAATAAAAAAAGGGGGGGTCTTACAAGTGGTATCAGAGGAAATCATCGATCTAAAAAAGGTAGCAGTCCACTATCCCTGGGCCCCACCGCTCGAGTTTAGTTTGGGTACAAACTAAGCAGCGGAAGCAGTGGTGTGCCCATATGGGGATCACATATAAATTGTCCACTTTTATTAAAGATTGAACATTTTCTTAGTATGGGTTTTTTTTACGCAGCCTCCAGCACAGCCTACGCCACAAGGTGGAGTTCAACAGGCTCAGGATGTTGCACCACCTCCACCGGTCCCCACTCCTTTCCTTCAGTCAGACATGGGACAGACTCTGACTTCCATCCTCGAGGCTTTTAAGGCCCAGCAGGTTCCGGTCCCGCAGCCAAATCCGGGGGCCAACTTGTTGAGCATCTTCCGAGGACTGTCTCCCCCGTCCTACTTGGGGATAGAGTCGGAGGTTCGGACGGAAGAGTGGCTGGATATTATGTACGAGATGTTGACCGAGATACGGTGTCCTTGGGAGGAGAGGGTGGCTCTAGTTGTCTCTTGCCTGGAGTCCCATGCCAAGAGGTGGTGGAAGACGATGTTGGGCACGACATTTGCCGATAGGGAGGTCGCACAGGTTACCTGGGAAGAGTTCAGGGCCGCACTGCTGGAGCATTTCGTTCCGCAGTCGGCCAGGGATGAGTGGGAGGAGCGGTTCTTACAGCTGAAGCAGGGCACCCGGACGGTGGTGGAGTACCATCATGAGTTCGACCACCTGGCTCGATATGTAGATTCTTACCAGCTGGACGAAGCAGGTACATCAAGAGGTTCTTTAAGGGCCTGTGGGAAGACTTGAGGGAGGCTTTGTTGTTTGTATCTGACGAGCCTATCTCCCGGATCTTGGAGATGGCAATAAGGAGTGAGGCTGATTGGCACACCACCCGGTCCCGGAAGCGGCCAGCAGAGGATCAGGGACGGAGAGTCAGAAATTACCAGCGGCGAGGTGTTATACCAAAGGGGAGAAGGACAGAGGACCAACATTTTCAGGAGGTGAGGCAGGAGCCGAGGGAGCAGGTGATATTGGCCCCTCAACCTCTTCGGATGCAGGAGATGCCGAGACCCGGGGGAATGGAGTATCCCCCACCAGAGTGCTTCCTTTGTCATCATATTGGGCACATCTGGAGGAACTGCCCGATGAGGGGGGCACCACCTCCAGCACCACAGGCTGGCCCACCAGCTCAGCATTACGGAGGCTGAGGATGCGGCCGCGGTCGTGGATATCAGGAGGGAGATCGTAGGCAGGGAAGGGAGCAGGTATATGCTTTGAACCTTGCACAGCCTCGGAATCCGGAGCAGGTCATAGCAGGTACGCTGCAATGCTTCTTAATTTTCATAGAATTTCCCTTTTAGTTGTTAAAACTTAGAACCGCACTAGATATATTAACAAGGAAAGAAAATTCTTTATAGAACCCTAAGACATCTAATCACCCCAAGTATAGTCTTCATCAGCGGCAAGCCTGCCCGCACGCTTTTCCATACTAGAGCTACTCACTCCTTTGTGTCGGAGATGTTCGTAGAAGGACTGCAAGGCGTGGAGCGATTCACGAGCTCGAAGATAAGGGTGCGACTACCGGATGGTTCTGAGCTCCTTACCACGGACCACTGCAATATGGAGGCTGAAATTGGTGGAAAAGCGTTCGAGGCTCCGGCGACAATTTTGAAGCTGACCGACTACGACCTGATCCTGGGCATGGTATGGCTACACTGGAACCATGCCCAGATTGATTGCCAAGCAAAGAGGATCACCATGAGACACGGGGACTCTTTCATTGTCATCGAAGGTATAAGACCTGCCTCTCGTATACTCTTATCTTTGGTACAGGCCGTCAAGGCCCATCTGCAGGGAGACGTGGTATATCAGGTGCTGTTCGAAATGACCGAGGAGAAGGATCGAATTGCCAATATACCGGTGGTTTGTGATTACGCCGATGTGTTTCCAGAGAAGCTGCCAGGATTGCCTCCGCACATGGAGAAGGATTTTCAGATTCAGTTAGTGCCAGGGGCTAAGCCGATATCCAGGGCTCCCTATCGGTTGGCCTCAAAGGAGTTGGCGGAGTTTAAGACTCAGTTGCAAGAGTTGGTGGAGGCGGGATTTGTTAGACCGAGTTCCTCTCCATAGGGAGCCCCGGTCCTATTCGTGAAGAAGAAGGATGGGACACTTCGCCTGTGCATCGATTATCGTGCACAAAACAGGCTGACTGTCCGGAATACCTATCTGCTCCCACGGATAGACGAATTGTTCGACCAGCTGGAGGGAGCCCATTATTTCTCGAAGCTGTACTTGAGGTCAGGATACTACCAGCTGCAGATCAAGGAGGAGGATATCCCGAAGACGGCCTTCAGTAGCAGATATGGCCTGTATGAGTTCACCGTGATGCCCTTCGGGCTCACGAATGCACCGTCGGCGTTCATGAGCCTCATGAACCGGGTTTTCGAGGCCTACCTGGATGTGTTCGTCATAGTATTCATAGACGATATCCTGATCTACTCTAGGACGGAGAAGGAGTACACTCGACATCTGGCACTGACTCTGGAGAGGTTGCAGGAGCATCGCCTTTACACGAAATTCAGCAATTGTCAGTTTTGGTTGAAGGAGGTGGCTTTCCTAGGCCACATTATCAGCGGAGCTGGGTTGGCAGTGGATCCGGCAAAGATTCAGGCAGTTCGAGATTGGCCGCAGTTAAAGACAGCCACCGATGTACGAAGTTTCTTGGGACTTGCCGGTTATTACCGGAAGTTCGTGGAGGGGTTCTATCAAATTGCCCTCCCGCTCACATCTTTGACAAAGAAGGAGGCACCTTTCGTTTGGACCCCGCAGTGCCAGGCGTCTTTCCAGGAGCTGAAGGACCGACTCATCTCAGCCCCTATTCTGGCCCTTCCTTCTGGAAAGGAAGGATTCCAGGTGTATACTGACGCATCATATATGGGGATGGGAGCGGTGCTGATACAGAACGGACACGTCATAGCATATGCCTCCCGCCAGCTGAAGACCCATGAGAAGAACTACCCGATGCATGACCTTGAGATGGGAGCGGTCGTTTTTTCTCTGAAGGTTTGGCGCCATTATCTTTATGGAGTCCACTGCGACATCTTCTCCGACCACAAGAACTTGAATCACGTGGACACGCAGAAGGAGCTGAATATCAGGAAGAGGCGCTGGGTGGAGTTCTTAGCAGACAATCAGTATGAGATGCATTACCATCCAGGGAAGGCAAACGTGGTGGCCGACGCGTTGAGTCGGAGAGCTGCCACTTCCGAAGACGGTCCCCAGGTTATGTCCATGGAGCTAGTCCGGTCATTCAGAGATATGCAGATATCCCTAGTGTCCGAGGATGATCCAGAGTTGTATAGGGAGTATCTGGCATCGATGGTGGTCATAGATGATATTCGGGATCGCATTCGGGACGGACAGAGGACAGATGCATGGGCAGAGCCGATATTCCGAGCCTTGGAGGAGGGTTCGACATGAGATTATTCCCTGAGAGATGGATTGTTAAATTTCAGAGGTAGAGTATATTTACCCGCAGGAGGCCAGATCCGAGAGGATATTATGACGGAGGCGCATTGCAGCTGGTACTCTGTGCACCCGGGGATCACAAAGATGACCGCTGATCTGAAGAAGATGATGTTTTGGCCGGGCATGAAGAAGGACATTACGTACTTCGTGACCCATTGCGAGGCGTGTCAGTTTGTAAAGGCGGAGTGCAGGAACCCCGCAGGACTGTTGCAGCCACTCCCGTTGCCGGAGTGGAAGTTTAATGATATAGCTATGGATTTTATACATGGGCTTCCCCGGTCTCGGACGGGGAATGACTCGATCTGGGTGATTGTTGATCGATTGACGAAGGTGGCCCGCTTTATACCAATCAGGAATGATGACTCGGTGGGAGTGCTGGTACGGATGTTCGTGGAGCAGTATGTCCGATATCATGGCATGTCACAGACGATAGTGTCGGACCGCGATAGACGGTTTACATCCAGGGAGTAGCGGTCAGTGCAGGCATACCTGGGCACCCGATTGACTTTTAGTATGGCCTTCCACCCTCAGACGGACGGGCAGACAGAGCGCACAAATAGTGTAACACCCTGAAACTCAAAAGAAGGGACGGGTGATGTTTTAAGCCCAGTCTGAATTTTGGAGCAGGAGTGACGAGCGTGATACGGGCGTGTCACGGGCGTGACACAGGCGTGTTCGGCCACGGGTCATGTGGTCGACGTTTTGACGGTCAGAGATCGTCAAGTTGAGAACACGGCCTGGGACCCAGGCGTGTCCCAGGGCGTGTCACTTTGGGCTATTTTCTGAGGAAGGCACACGGGCCATGACACGGGCCCTGACACGGGCGTGTCAAATTCGACACGGGCGTGTCGGGTGCCGTGTCGCAGGCTGTGTCCTTCTCGGGTTGGGAAAGCTGTCCGATTGCATACGGGGGGCGTGACACGGGTCTCGACACGGGCGTGTCACAGGTGACACGGGCGTGTCGAAGGCTATGTCAAAGGCCGTGTGCTGGTTTTTCGAATCGGTCGAGACGGCGAATGGGTGACACGGCCAGGCACACGGCCGTGTTGCAACCCGTGTTCGGCCCAGATTTTATGATTTCAGATCTAATCTTGGCCATTCGTTTCCTTGACTTTGAATCCAACGGTGGGGGGCTGTTCCTGGGTGGTTTTAGCCGGAATTTAGTGTTGGGAATCCTCATTTCCTTTAGCCATTCTTTCTCTAAGAGTTTAGAGAGAAGGGAGAGCAAGGAGGAAGGAGGAGTCCAAGATCCGGCCGCCGGAGGAGCTTCGGAGCTCCGAATCGCGATCTGAGTCCAGATCCGCGGAGGTGACGGCGTTACGGTGCTTTCCAACTGCATAGTTTTCGATGGCGCCGTTGAAAAACGCAAGGGTAATGATTTCTCATCTTTGGGCATGTGAAGCCCTTTTTCCCTTTGCATATGAAGCCCTCTCTCGCGAGTGAGCGAAGAGTTGGAGCGTTCCTTGGGGTAGATATGTAAAGTCCCCCTTGTGTAGAGTCCGTATGCGAAAACGGACATAGGCATTGTGTGTGAAGCCTATCCGGACAAGTAGAGCCGGATCGGTGATGTTGCATTGCATAAGAACCGGGGAAGACCCCGGGTGTTTGGGCGTTTTTTGGGTTTTCTACGTGGTAGATTGCAATAGGGAGCCTTGGAGATTAACTCCAAGGTGCACCCGGAAAACTGGGCAAAAGCGAGTATTGCCAACACGATCGCCGGGGAGCCAACGTGAACATAACCGGGTTATGTGATTGTTGTGGCGAAACAGGACTCGGTGAGTCTTGACCTGCACATATGGCTTAAATTGCCGTTGCGATATTAGCACGGGTCAGGCGGAACCGTACCCGGTCTATGTCGTTCGGTAGGACCGTTGGCATGGATGAGGGTCTTCGGCGGTCTATGGCTAAAATTGCCGTGACCAAGGCCAGGAAGGCAAAATGCTCATATGGTTGGCCGTCCAAGAGGCGGTGGTGGAACGGTAACGTCTATGGCTTGATTTGATGTGATGTTGGCCGGTTCGCCGTGAATGTGCCCTGAGTGCATGGGGTGTGTGGCCGTGCGAGCCTATACCTGTGTTGAAGTGTGTTTACACTATTGTTGTTGCCTACTAATAAAATGCAGGAAAAGAGCATCGCCGCCCCGATTTTGGGGGCGGGATCGTTATAATTTGGTCAGCATAGCTGACCGTTATTTTGTTTACCACCGGACGGTGGATTGTAGCTTGCAGGTGCTGCGGAGCCGAGCGGGAAATAGCGGGCTAAAGCCCTTGAAGCTGTGATGGCCCTCGAAGGCCTAAATGTTTATGTTTTTCCCGTTTATCATGTATAGCCGGCCTGCGTGTCGAGGTTTGGAAAACACTTTATTTAAAGCAAACTGTTGTAAGGCCTTAAGGCCCGTACTCGTGTATTGTACATTCCTATTTGGTTTGTGTAGTGGACATTCATGCGTGTGGCTGGGTTCTTTCCTTTCTTGCAACTTAATAATTGCTTTCGCTAGGTGTTCTGTAGGACGTTATGATTGGTTGATTGGTTTCAACGCGTAACCAACCGGTCTGTCCGTAGTATATAGCGTCGGGCCCCGGCCGGACCTACTGCTATATGCTATACGACGGATAGGGGTGTTACAAATTGGTATCAGACTACTGGTTTCGGTCAAACTTAAATGAATTCGTGGACGAATTCACTTTAAGGGGTGGTGAGCACATGTGTGCGTCATCGTTATAACATGAAAAGAACCCATGAATGTCCACTTAGGAATGAAAATACACATGTCTTAGGAACCTGCGTGTTCCTATAATTGCTGTTTGCAGTAATATTTGGTCGCTTATCGGTGTTTTGCACGATTATAGGTGACCAGGAGTGGTGCTGGGCCGTCAGAACGGCCAGGTTCTGAGGCAAGCAGTGCGCCAAGTGAAGCGCCAGCAACACCTCCGTCTGCCGAGACCATTAGATTGGTGGCAGAAGCTGTCTTCGCTATGATTAATGCGCAACCTGCAAGACAGGTACAACAGCCTGCTCCTGCGGGAGAGCAAGTGCCGCTCCAAGCGGCGGAGCCTAGAAGGGTTGAGCAGGTGGCAGTGGAGCCGGAGTTGCCTCGGAGAGCAACTGAATGACAGTTGAAGCATGTGATGGGCTTCCACCCACCGATGTTCTCAGGAACGGGAACCCCGACCCAGGCTGAAGATTGGCTCTCAAGAGTCAATAGGGTGATGACAGCGACTGAAATGGAAGAGTGGCAGAAGACCACGATAGCGACGTTCCTTTTGGATGGGGACGCAAGGTTATGGTGGGAAGGCCTAGAGCTACACTAGTTGAGGGGAAGGCTGTTGGCCGAAGTTTCTATGGCGGAGTTTTCGAGGTTGTTCATGGCTCGATACCTCCCCTCAGAGTAGAGGATAGCTTTGGAGAATGAGTTCCAAAAGTTGGTGCAAGGAGATAGCACTGTAGACGAGTACCTCCACGAGTTTACTCGGTTGGGGAGATATGTTAGCGCTATCTTTGCCGACGAGGAGCGAAAGACTAACTGCTTCTATAAAGGGTTAAGAGATGAGCTGAGGTTACTACTGTCAGGGCCCATGGCGTAGGGTTTCCTAACCTTGGTCAACTCGGCCCGGTCCTTGGAGAAGGACATGAGAAATGTGCAAGCTAAGAAGGATTCTGGCGGGAAGAAATCGGAGTTCAAAGCGCCGACTACGTCGAAGTGGGCTATCGAAAATTCTTCAAGAAGACTAGGACGTCAGGTCCAGCTTCTTCTACAGGTGCCTCGGGGGCAACTACCAACCGAACCCCGGGCGCTTGTTTCACGTGTGGAAAGACGGGGCACTTTGCCCGTTACTGCTGGAGTGGAAGCTCAAAGTCTGAAAGGAAGCAAGGAGCTACTTACGAAGAGAAGGGCAAGGCGGTGGAGTCAACCGCGTCCCACTATGCTCCGACTCAGCCTAGAGTCTACAACTTGGGGCAGCAAGAGGCCATTAAACAAGCGGATGTGGTGACAAGTACGAGTTAATTTACAACAAGTTAACTTTATATACCGTTGTCTATTGCTTGTTAGCATAATATTGTTAGTATAGGCTTTGTTTTGATTAGCGATAGTCCGACACGGGCACTGTTCGACACGGGAGCTTCGCACTCCTTCTTGTCCGAAAATTTTATATCGCACATTGGAGTCCCTTCTTCGATGGCGAAGGACAAGTTGGATGTGCTGCTATCGAATGGGTGCTCGATGCATGCGGACAGAGTGTGCGCCGTAAAGGTTCACATAGGGAGCCAAGAGTTTGACTTGCTAGCATCATTGCTGCCGCTAGTAGAGTTCGACGTTATCTTTGGGATGGATTGGCTTTCGGAGCAGAAAGCTTGGATTGACTACGACCGGAAGGAGGTCAAGCTGGGTGTTGGGCGGGGGACAACATTCGAGGGACTCAAGGGGTCGAGCAAGACGCTGATGTCTACTCTTCAGGTGATAAAGGCAGTTCGTGCTGGTGCAGAGCTGTTCTTCGCAATAGTGGGGGCTGTGGAGCCAAAGTCCACGTTGGATAGCATCCCCGTGGTTTGTGAATACCCCGATGTTTTCCCGGATAGTCTTCCCGGATCCCCACCGCAGCGGGAGATTGATTTCACCATCGAGCTCGTACCGGGGGCCAAACCGGTGTCACGTGCTCCGTATAGGTTGGCGCCTAAGGAGATGGCAGAGTTGAAAGTTCAGCTAGAGGAGCTGATGGAACAAGGTTATGTGCGTCCAAGCTCGTCGCCTTGGAGCGCACCGGTCCTCTTCGTTAAGAAGAAGGATGGTAGTATGCGGTTGTGTATCGACTACAGAGAGTTGAACAAGCTGACGGAAGAGAACAAGTACCCGATCCCGAGGATTGATGATCTCTTTGATCAGTTAGTCGGATCGTCGGTATATTCTAAGTTGGACTTGAAGTCGGGGTACTATCAGTTGAGGATAAGGGAATGTGATATCCCGAAGACGGCGTTCAACACAAGATATGGGCATTTCGAGTTCACAGTCATGCCGTTTGGACTGACGAATGCGCCATCATTGTTTGTGGACTTGATGAACAGGACGTTTCGAGATTTCCTGGATCGCTTTGTGATCGTCTTTATTGACGATATATTGGTGTACTCACAGTGTGAAGAAGATCACTTCAAGAACTTGCATCTGGTGTTGGAGACTTTGAGGAGGAATGAGCTTTATGCGAAATTCTCCAAGTGCGAGTTCTGGCTACCCTCAGTAGAGTTCCTTGGTCACATTGTTAGTGGGGAAGGTATAGCGGTGGATCCGGCGAAGATCGTTGCGATACGGGAGTGGCCTGCGTTGTCTTCTGTCGCGGAAGTCCGTAGTTTTCTCGGGCTTGCCGGATATTACAGGCGCTTCGTAGAGAACTTCTTGCGGATAGCGCTACCTCTCACGAAGTTGACAAGGAAAGATCAGAGATTTTTGTGGATGCAGGAGTGCGTGCAAGCATTTGAGGAGCTGAAGAGACGGTTGACCACGGCGCCAGTGCTTAGTTCGCCGAGTGGGACTGAGGGCTTCGAGGTGTATAGTGATGCCTCAGGTAGTGGTTTGGGCTGCGTGTTGTTGTAGTATGGGAGCGTGATAGCTTATTGATCGCGTCAGCTGAAAGTGCATGAAAGGAACTATCCGGTCCACGACTTGGAGTTGGCGGCCGTGATATTTGCACTTAAGCTATGGAGGCACTACCTATACGGCGTAAGGGTCGATATATATACCGATCACAAGAGCCTGAAGTACCTATTGGATCAGAAGGATCTTAACATGAGGCAGAGGAGGTGGATGGAGTTCCTGGGGGACTACACCTTCAAAATACATTATGTACTTGGGAAGGGCAACGCAGTTGCGGATGCGCTGAGTCGCAGGGCTCCCGCCCAAGCCAACTGGTTGTCGGTGCATGATGAGCGGCTGATATGGGAGTGGAGGAGCTTGAGATCTGTTGCGTTGACAAGAAGATGAGCGCCAAAGCAATGTTGAACTAGACAGATGTCCAGTATGACCTGGCTGATCGGGTTCGGCAGGCATTGGAGTTAGATGACTCCATGAAGGAGCTTATGGAGGCAGCGTTGGATGGGTCAAATTCCCAGTTTTCAGTGGAAGATGGGTTGCTAAGGAAGGATCATCGGTTGTGCATCCCAAGCGGGAGTAACCTCCGGGCGGAGTTGATGTACAAGGCTCATCATACCAAGTACTCAATCCACCCAAGGAGCACGAAGATGTAACGTGATCTCAAAAAGTTGTTTTGGTGGCCGGGGCTCAAGAAAGATATGGCGTTGTTTGTGGCTAAGTGCCAAACATGCGCCTTGGTGAAGGCGGAGTGCCAAAAGCCGGGAGGATTTCTAAAGTCCTTGCCTATACCAGTGTGGAAGTTCGACGACATATCTATGGACTTTGTGCATGGGTTGCTAAGGTCGCAGAAAGGGAAAGACGCCATCTGGGTGATCGTAGATCGGTTAACTAAAGTGTCGCATTTCATTTCGCATAGGAAGGATGACTCGGTGGAGAAGTTGGCGAAGCTTTATGTGGATAATATAGTTAGATTGCACGGTGTGCCTCGCAGCATTGTGAGTGATCGCGATGGGCGTTTCACGTCCAATAATTGGAGGTTGGTGCAGCAGATGCTAGGGACAAATTTAAAGTTCAGCACAGCCTTCCATCCGCAGACGGATGGGCAGACCGAGAGAGTCAATAGAACGATGGAGGACATGTTACGCATGTGTGTTCTGGACTTCGGTAAGCATTGGGAGGACCACCTGTATTTGGTGGAGTTCGCGTACAACAACAGCTACCAGGCGAGTATCCAGATGGCGCCCTTTGAGGCCCTATATGGTAGGAAGTGTCGCACGCCGTTATCGTGGCTTGAAGCGGGTGAGGCAAGGTTGTACAAGAAGCAGGAGGTGGAGAGTGCTACTTCGTTGGTGCGGATCATTCAGGAGCGCTTGTTGATCGCTCAGGACAGACAGGCTAAGTATTACAATGCCAAGCACCGGAACGTGGAGTTCGCGGTAGGCGATTGGGTACACATGAAAGTGAAGCCGTTCAAGGGGGTTTCGCGGGTGAGATGCTTGAAGAAGCTGAGCCCAAGGTACCTTGGACCTTTTGAGATTCTGGAGCGGGTCGGCGAAGCGGCTTATCGTTTGAGGCTATCAGTGGAGTTGAGTGGTCTACACGATGTATTCCACATTTCAGTGTTGCGGAAGGTGGTGCAGGAGCCTTCGCAGGTGATCGGAATTGATCAAGTGCCGGTGGACGAAGGGTTGACATCTAGGGTCAAGCCCGTTTGTATCGAAGATGCAGAGGTCAAGAGGCTCCGTAACAAGGAGATCCGGATGGTTAAGGTCCGGTGGGATAATTGCCGTCGGGAGGAGCTCTCTTGGGAAAGGGAGCAAACCATGCAGGAGGAGTACCTGGAGTTATTCCGCTCAGGTACCGTTTTAAGTTCCTATGGTTTTCCTTTAGTAAATTTCGTGGGCGAAATTCTTTTATGGGGGAGAGAGTTGTAACACCCCGAAACTCAAAAGAGGGACGGGTGATGTTTTAAGCCCAGTCTGAGTTTTGGAGCAGGTGTCACGGGCGTGACATGGGCGTGACACAGGCATGTTCGGCCACGGGTCATGTGGTCGACGTTTTGACGGTCGGAGATCGTCGAGTTGAGAACACGGCCTGGGACACGGGCGTGTCCTAGGGCGTGTCACTTTGGGTTGTTTTCTGAGGAAGGCACACGAGCCATGACACGGGCCCTGACACGGGCGTGTCAAATTCGACACGGGTGTATCGGGTGCCGTGTCGCAGGCCGTGTCCTTCTCGGGTTGGGAAAGCTGGCCGATTGCACACGGGGGGGGGGGGGGGGGAGGGCATGACAAGGGTCTCGACACAGGTGTGTCACAGGTGACACGGGCGTGTCGAAGGCCGTGTCAAAGGCCGTGTGCTGGATTTTCGAATCGGTCGAGACGGCGAATGGGTGACACGGCCAGGCACACGGCCGTGTTGCAACCCGTGTTCGGCCTAGATTTTATGATTTCAGATCTAATCTTGGCCGTTCGTTTCCTTGACTTTGAATCCGACGGTGGGGGCTGTTCCTGGGTGGTTTTAGCCGGGATTTAGGGTTGGGAATCCTCATTTCCTTTAGCCATTCTCTCCCTAAGAGTTTAGAGAGAAGGTAGAGCAAGGAGGAAGGAGGAGTCCAAGATCCGGCCGCCGGAGGAGCTTCGGAGCTCCGAATCGCGATCCGAGTCCAGATCCGCGGAGGTGACGCCGTTGCGGTGCTTTCCAACTGCATAGTTTTCGATGGCGCCGCAAAAAAACGCAAGGGTAACGATTTCTCATATTTGGGCATGTGAAGCCCTTTTTCCCTTTGCATAGGAAGCCCTCTCTCGCGAGTGAGCGAAGAGTTGGAGCGTTCCTTGGGGTAGATATGTAAAGTCCCCCTTGTGTAGAGTCCGTATGCGAAAACGGACATAGGTATTGTGTGTGAAGCCTATCCGGACAAGTAGAGCCGGATCGGTGATGTTGCATTGCATATGAACCGGGGAAGACTCCGGGTGTTTGGGCGTTTTTTGGGTTTTCTACGTGGTAGATTGCAACAGGAAGCCTTGGAGATTAACTCCAAGGTGCACCCGGAAAACTGGGCAAAAGCGAGTTTTGCCAACACGATGGCCGGGGAGCCAACGTGAACATAACCGGGTTATGTGATTGTTGTGGCGGAAACGGGACTCGGTGAGTCTTGACCTGCGCATATGGCTTAAATTGCCGTTGCGATATGAGCACGGGTCAGGCGGAACCGTGCCCGGTCTATGTCGTTCGGTAGGACCGTTGGCATGGATGAGGGTCTTCGGCGGTCTATGGCTTAAATTGTCGTGACCAAGGCCAGGAAGGCAAAATGCTCATATGGTTGGCCGTCCAAGAGGCGGTGGTGGAACGGGAACGTCTATGGCTTGAATTTACGTGATGTTGGTCGGTTCGCCGTGAATGTGCCCTGAGTGCATGGGGTGTGTGGCCGTGCGAGCCTACGCCTGTGATGAAGTGTGTTTACACTATTGTTGTTGCCTACTAATAAAATGCAGGGAAAGAGCATCGCCGCCCCGATTTTGGGGGCGGGATCGTTATAATTTGGTCAGCATAGCTGACCGTTATTTTGTTTACCACCGTGCGGTGGATTGTTGCTTGCAGGTGCTGCGGAGCCGAGCGGGAAATAGCGGGCTAAAGCCCTTATAGCTGTGCCGGCCCTCGAAGGCCTAAATGTTTATGTTTTTCCCGTTTATCATGTATGGCCTGCCTGCGTGCCGAGGTTTGGAAAACACTTTATTTAAAGCAAACTGTTGTAAGGCCTTAAGGCCCGTACTCGTGTATTGTACATTCCTATTTGGTTTGTGTAGTGGACATTTATGCGTGTGGCTGGGTTCTTTCCTTTCTTGCAACTTAATAATTGCTTCCGCTAGGTGTTGTGTAGGACGTTATGATTGGTTGATTGGTTTCAACGCGTAACCAATCGGTCTGTCCGTAGTATATGGCGTCGTGCCTCGGCCGGACCTACTGCTATATGCTGTACGACGGATAGGGGTGTTACAAACAGTACGTTGGAGGATCTACTACGACTGTGTATACTGGACCGAGGGGAGCCGTAGGAGAAGATGTTACCGTTGGTCGAGTTCTCCTATAACAACAGCTACCAGTCCAGCATAAGGATGGCGCCTTATGAAGCCTTATATGGAAGAAAATGTAGGACCCCGGTTTCTTGGGTTCAGGAAGAGGATCTGAAGGTGTTGGGATCGGATTTTGTTAAACACACCGAGGCACAGGTGAGACTTATCAGAGATAGGATGTTGGAGGCGCAGAGCAGACAAGCTAAGTATTATGATGCCCGGCATCGTCAGGTTGAGTTTCAGGTGGGGGACCGAGTGTTTTTGAAGATCCGGCCCATGCATGGAGTTTCACGGGTGCGTGGTCAGAAGAAGAAGCTCAGCCCTAGGTATATGGGCCCTTACCGGATCCTGGAGCGGATCGGGCCCTAGCTTACCGGCTGGAGTTGCCACCAGATCTTGTAGCTCTACACGACGTCTTCCATATTTCTTCGCTGAGAAGGGCTCTACTACGCCCGGAGCAGCAGATTTTGACCACCGAAGGGCCGGTAGCTTCAGACCGATCTGTTCACTTGGAGGCGGTTCGGATCGACGACAAAGGAGTACGGATCTTGTGCCGCAAGAAGATCCCCTTAGTCAAGGTTCTGTGGAGAAACCACGGTCAGGGGGAGCACACCTGGGAACCGCAGGACCTGACGAGGCAAAAATACCCGGAGTTGTTCAGTCAGGAATACATCACCACCTCTCAGTATACTATAAATTACTTTCTTATACTGAACCAGTAGGATTAGATAAGGAAAAATTGAGAACCTAGGCATGCGCAGGAAAGTAGGGGCTAATCTTTTGTTTATTGGGGAGATTGACTTCGTTTATCAAACAAGTAGTCGCTTGAACCCAATAGAAAAACCGTATGGGATGTTACAAGTTTAATTTATTTCGATAGAAATCCCCGTAGGCTCAACCTCAATTTCGGGGACGAAATTTTTGTTTTGTTTATTGGGATTTGTAACATCCCATTTCCGGCTAGACCCCTAGGAGTCGGTCTGTCGTGACAGAACCCTAGAAGCCCAAGAATTGAAATACATCAGCCAAGATTTAGTGTCACGGGTTGGTCACGCCCGTGACCTATGTGTCACGCCCGTGACATAGGGCGTGACTCCTTCGATGATCGTCGATCCCCGGGAGACGATCGTAGAGCGTGGAAATTACGTCCCAGGCCTGTCACGCCCGTGACCTGTGTGTCACGCCCGTGACCTAGGGCGTGACCCCTTCGACGATCATCGATCTCAGCGAGACGATCGTCGAAGCGCAGAATTTGCATCATGGCCCTGTCACGCCCGTGACCCAGGTGTCTCGCTCGTGACCAAGGGTGCAACCCCTTCTGCGATCGTCGATCTCAGTAAGACAATTGTCGAGCGCAGAATTTGCAACCCGGGCCTGTCACGCCCGTGACTCATGTGTCACGCCCGTGACCTACGGCGTGACCACCCTTCGACGATCGACGATCTCAGTTCGACGATCGTCGAACCCAGAATTTGTCACCAAGCCCTGTCACACCCGTGGCCCATGTGTCACGCCCGTGACAAAGGCCGAAACGTCAGCCAGACTGGAAATTTCGGAAACCGAAGTCATAATCATATCTTGGTATGGGAATTTATAGTAGGAGTATTTATGAGCCGTTTCTTTCTTTAATTACTTAATAAGAAAGAGGGATTGAGGTCCAATAGGAAATCGCCACCTGGTAAACGCCTCTTCTTATTCCAACGTTTCCTTCTCTCCACCATAACCGAAAAACCATTCGTTAAGGGAGCTTTTATTGCCATGAACAATTCACCCTTTCCCCTCCCCACTTGGAGATCTATAACAGACTCCTTAGAGCCAGAGGATAAGGTTACACTCTAGAACAAACGAATTCAGATTTCTGCTCTTACTGTTGAAGAAGTTCGGGAACGCCACCACCGCGCTATGACAATCCGACGTTCATCTCGCCTTTAAACCGCGAACAAGGTCCTCCTCTACTTCTTCTCTTATGGGTAGATCTTAGGATCTTAGAAATGAGGTTCGTGCTCAAAGGAGCCGGACCTATCCTGCGTTTTCATGGAAAACCAGGAAAAAGATATTTTTCGGGTACGCCGGAAACCGCCACCTCTGGCGGCCAAACCACCGCCGACCGCTAGCCATCGCCTCGACGGAGGTGGTGGTGAGGGTGGCTGGCCAGGGAAGTGACCTGACGGCCGGGAATGGACCATGGAAGAGCTACAGGAAATATATTTTTCTGAGTTCAGTTTACGGGTTCTGTCTGGAAGAGAAGATGAACAGTAAAATCAATTACTATTCATTTATCAATTATACGGAATTATTATCTCCTTTTTGACACGCCTTTTGACATTACAAAACGAGGCATTTAGAGGCCTATTTAGGAAAAATATCCAGTCACGAAAGTTGTATCCCTTCGAGTCTATGTTAATTTAAAACTGATTTCAACTCGTTTGGCTAAGCGGTTTAACCGCAGAACCCGTTTTAGTGGGGGCTATACCTAGTGTTGGGTAGAAATTAAAATGGATGCCCACGCTTCGTCCTTTGCCCAAATGACCTGAAATTTGGGTAGGTGGTTTTCCTTAGACATATCTAGAGCCTGTCCAAAAATGAGAATTTTTGGAGATACTTTGTCCAATGTTTCTGTTTTAATTTAATTAAGTTAGAGGAATTTATTTAAGTGGTCAAATGACCTCCAAACCATCCCAAATTTTGGTGAGTGGTCCCTGGCTAAAAAACTTAGCTCTGTACAAATTTTCAACTCACTTGGATTAGTTTTGGTTAAGGAGTCACCTATTCTTAACTAGGCAATAGTGAGGCATTTTTGAGTAAAAAGTGCACTAGAGGTTAGAATGGTCATATCACCTCAACAGAGACTGATATCTTGATCACTGACTTGTAGGGGTTTTTATAACCCACTTGGAGAAAATGGTGTGGTTTAGGGTTGATTTACCCTTGGATCCAAGCTCAATCCCAAAATGGAGGGTTTTGAGGGTTGAGAAGGACATGGGGGCAATTGCTCTCGTATTGCCTTGAAAATCTGTGGAGTTGACATTAGCATGATAAGAATCATCTGAATGTAATCTTGGAGAATTTGGAGACAAGTAGATACCTAAAAACCTTAATCTTAGCTTTAGGGTAAAATACTAATTAAGCACAATCAGTCACTAAACTTTATCTAAATGCTGTGAAATTTGGGTAGAGTATGTTTTGGAGCGGGTAGAAGCTATAGAGATTTTACTGGAATTTTATGATGTTTATTTCCAGCACTTCATTTGTAAAGTTTATTATAGCCCTAATTGATGTTTTTATTATTTGGATCCTTCTGTTCATTAAAACCCCGTGTAATCTTGGAAATAAATGTTTTAGGATAGAGTGGTTACCCTTGAATTTTTGTATAATTTTTAGTTGAGTAAATCCAGTACTTCCTTCACAAATGTTAGAGAAGGATTTTATGCTTTGAAAATTAATTAGGGATGATATTATTACTGAAAAATTATAAAATTGGGCCAATGCTATTTTTAAGGCTTTATCTGCATGTTATAATTTATTTATAATTTTTGGAATAATATTCTCTGTACTTGGTTCATAAATAATGGAAGATAGTAAATATTGCTAAAATAGTTTTTGTGCCAGTTTGATGATCGAAAATTATGATACTTTGGATTTACCCTATTGAGATAACCTACTATTTATTATAAATTTGCTGGACATCTTCCATGAGAACTTAGGGTAGTTCATGTTCAAACCGGTAGCCCTTGGAATTTTTGAGGAAATTAATTAAATGCCAGATAAATTAGGAAAATTACCACATTCTGGATTTAGGCTATTTATATTATGATAAGTCTCCAGTAAATAGTTTAGGGCATTTGGATGAGTTTTGGGATCATTGCATAACCGGTTCGACATATAGTCTAGGTTGGTCTACACATAGCAAATTTGTGAATTACAATACGACATGATCTGAGAGAAAGTCGTTGGAGTTAGTCATTTTATCTGGGTGGATAATTGTGGATGATATCACAATAGGATGATATGAAGAGTAGAGAGAAGTAGTGATAGCTAGGGTTAATAGGTGCTCGGGTTCGACGAAAGATCGTCTTTCCCGAAGAGAGGAAGGTTAAAAATCACCCGAGGTAAAAATATAGTAATATGAGAAGGGAATGGATAAAGGGGATCAACCAATAACAATAAGTGCCTTGTGAAAGGGAACGATGGGCTTCAGCTACCATCATAGTTCCTAGTGCCCTTTGAGAGCCCTTCATGGGGAATACCGGGGGCAGTCCTGGGTTAACGTAAACTATAATAACAAACTGACATGAGTAACTTAGTAATTAGGGTTGAACCTTTCACATACATTGTTAGCACAGGAAGATTTATGGGAGCTTTGGCTCGATGGGTTAAGAGCTGGACGGAATTGTCCGGGGAGCTTCGGCTCGGTTTGTTAAGAGACGGACAGAATGGTCCGGGGAGCTTCGGCTCGGTTGGTTAAGAGATAGACGTTTTAGTCCGGGGGGCTTCGGCTCTATTTTTGTGTGTTTACGATTAAATTTGCATGTGCATAAAAGGAATTAAAATTAAGGTGGTGGGTCTTCGGTATTGGAGGGTCGATGCACCGACGCCAATACGCTGACTCGGCAAGTGTGGTTAGCACTTCACCAACAGAAGTCCGGTGCACCAGCCGGCAAGAGTAAGCAGGCGTCCTCTTCGTGCACCAAGCATTGAGGCGTACGATAGGTCTGACCGGTAGTGCTTTACTGGTTTAGAGGTGGGCGAGGCCCAACCCACCGCTTCCGTCTGCCACTACGGAGGTATCCTGGGAGGTAACGGCTCCAAAAGGGGGAACTAAAGGTCTGTGTGCACAGAGTCGGGTGTGTGAGTTGCACTTGCATGTTTCATCGTACCCACTTGTATGTCATAGCATAATCGATTCATTTAACCATGACACCTAAAGTATAAGTGGTATGGGACGCTTATACATTAGGACCTACAAAATGACCCCTTGGTGTATAAGCTTGTGTGGGAAAGTTATAAATTAAGGTTAAATTCTATATATATATATATGCTGTTATTTGAAAACCGACACCCCAACGTATAAGTGGTATGGGACACTCTATACTATGGGAGCCTTGCAGAAGATCCCTTGGCTTATGCGCTTTCACACATAAGTTAAGGTTACTTTTCCTACTTTCTATTATTGACATATTTATTATAGAATTGCTAGATTAGTTCCGCTGCCACGTGTTTCTTTCATTAAATCTCCACCTTCATGTCCTTCCCTTTCTTCTCTCCGCTCGGTACCTAGGGGCCATAGGGGAAGGGGTAAGGGATGATAGGGCTTAGTCTTTATGACTAACAGTTTTTGAACCGCATCATTTTATGGGATCGTGGAGCCCACCACAGGGGAGCAGCCCCAGAGACCGGTGCGCTTGGAGATGGGGCTATCTAGCTCCGGAGTTCATACAGCCGGACCGTGAGTCTCAACCTTGAGTAGTTTTGTTTTTTGCTTCTGCATGAGCGTTTTGTAGTGAGGATATGATGTACCGGGTATAAGCCCGTATTTTTAGTACTCTGATGTATTATTCTGTGGACACTTCCTTCGTGGAGATTTTATTCTATATATGTGATTTACTTTCAGTGGACTTGCTCTTACTTCAATTATTGTGCTACCTTTTTATGATCGAATTGGTCGGCAGAATCGGCGCCTTGTGGTGATGACCCTTCAGGACTTGTAGGTGTCACCGCAAAGCGGCGATTCTGGGCCTAAGACCCCTGGTTTTAAAAATAAAAAAGGGGGGGGGGGGGTCTTACAGTTAGTCTGGATTGGTTATGTTTATATTGCGAACTGGAGAAGACATCATGTACGTAACGAGTAGGTTACGAATTTTGTGAGGATGCTTGTGAGCTTCTTGTGTTGTATGCTCTGCATGAGTTGTATGCGATGTGATTGGGATTGTGGAGACTTTGTGGTATTGGAATTATACGCTCTGTGTGAGCTATCAGTTTAACCGAAAAAAGGTACTGTGTTATGAGAGATCCATTGGTAGCAATGAAGAGGGGGATTTCCCCGGCTTATTTCACTACTGTGGTAGGTCGATCTAGAGGTACTATATATCGACGTTGTGAGCAGTCGATTGGTGGAAACTCAGTGGGGGGATTACACAGCTTGTTACACTACGGGTGTAGGTCGATCTATAGTACTCATTTGTTGGCGTGAGGTGAACGCCTCTGAGTGGTATGGGAGAGGATGTCTCCAACACGCGTGTTGTAGTAGACTAGTGCCCGGCTAAAAAGCTAATAACCTCTAATCAGTGGTGGGACCTTGACTGATTTGGTACACCGTAAGCGTGCCCTGAGTGCACAGAGCGTCTGACACGAAGGCCGGCATTTGCGATGATGTTTTGCGTGAGTGCACTTATTGTGATATATATATTGTGATTGCAATGCATGTAGGGAAGGAAACACTGCCCCAGGTAAGGGGTATGGTCGTTATAATTGGTCAGCAAAATGCTGACCATTGCTTTGTTTATCACCCTTGGGGTGGACGTCCATATGAAGGTGTTGCGGGCTGAACTGGATTGAGCGGGCTGAAGCCCTTGCTGCTTCTTGTAGGCCCTTGAAGGTCGTGTGAAGAATTGGATTTCATGTGTGGCCGGCCTGCGTGCCGATGTATGAAACCACCTCTTATAAAGAGAAATACATGGACTGAATACTAGGCTGGAAATAACTGTAAACTACAAAAAAAATTATAAGAACTATTACGAAAGAGTAGAAGTAAAACATAATTAAAATGGCTAAAAATGAAAAAGGGTGAGAGGAAGAACACTAAAGAAAGAGCTGAAAATGGCAGCACTTCCCCTCTCAAAAATTTCTCTGTTTAAAACACAAGGGGTGGGTCTCAATTTATAGAAGTTTCAAAGATAAGGACATGCCCACGGCTCCTGTCATGCATGGAGCTTGACCTCGGTACGAAATCTAGTGGGAAATAATTATTGCCTCGGTACTGGCGACGTGCATTAATGCCGGCAGTAGGCTTTATGGAAGAGTGGGACTTGTTCTCTAGCAGCAGGCTTTATGCAGGGTGGGCTCAACGAACGGCGAAGAGTTCGTCGAACGTCGAAGAGTAGGAGCAGGATGAGTTCTACGAAGAAGGAAATAATTCGTCGAACGGAGAAGAGGCGTTCGACGAATAGGGAAGAATTCGTCGAACAGAGAAGAGGCGTTTGACGAATAGGGAAGAATTCATCGAACGGAGAAAGGAGAAAGGGCGTTTGACGAATTGTGAAGAATTCATCGAACGAAGAAGAAGAAGGGGCATTCGACGAATTGGGTAGATTTCGTCGAAAGAAGAATGAAGCTTGATGAATTTGGATGAGTTCGACGAACTGGAAATAATTCGTCGAATGGAAAAGAAGGAGGGGCATTCGACGAATTGGGAAGAATTTGTCGAACGGAGATTGATGCTCTAGAATTTGGGATGAGTTCGACGAACTGGGAAGAATTCGTCGAACGATGAATGATGGGGGAGCTCGACGAATTCCTCAACGATAAATTCTGGCTTAAAAACTTCAAACCTGCAAAGAAAAGATAAAATATTAGTGTCATTAATTTATATACAAAATGAGGTCAAAATAAAGCTTTCAAACATGTTTTAATTAAAAAAGAACTAAAAATTCCTAATAATTTAGACTACAAAATGCACTATCAAATTCCCCCAACCTTAAGCATTGCTTGTCCCCAAGCAAAGATTTAAAAATTAGCTAACATAAAAAGTTACTAATCAAAAAGTTATAATTATGCTAACACAAGTACTATGCGAAATTCTAAGTAGGGAGAAGGTGAAACGTAAACCTAAAATAGTTAGTTAGGCATGGTTTAATAATTTATAAACTTTACTAACTAAAATAAATCATCCACAATTTTCTCAAAATTCTTTAAATAAATTTATGCAAAGCAACAAAATGAAAAAATGCATTGAGTTGTTACTAGATCAAAGACACACTATAACTATATCAATCAAATAACAAAAATCTAAATTTAAATCCAAAACTTAGCTAATTTACTTTCCTTCTTTACTCATCTAAAAATAAAATTCAAAAGCATGAATCAAATGGACTTATTAGGACCGAAACATTTGGTTTAGGATTATGATTAGGAGTGGAATTCAAAGATAAACATGGAGGTTTTAAAATCACACTAAACAAAAATAAAGAGTTTTTAAAAATTTCATCATAAATAAAATATTTTTTCTTTCTTTTTCTTTTCATTTTTCTTTTCTTTTCTTTTTCTTTTTTATAAAACAAAGGCCATAAATAATTTTTCTTTTCATTTTGAAATTGGCTAAACAAAAGTAAACATTTCTTTTGAGCATACTTTTTCAAAAAGTTCTCCAAATACACCACAAAACAACCCTATAATAATCATGAAATTTTTTAATGAAACTCAAAAGGTTTGTGTGATTAGATAGGTTGGAAAATTTTAGTTTGGTGAAAATGAAATGATAAGTGGAGCTATCAATTGAAATCGGAGAAAGGATCAAAAGCGGCTTACTAGGGATAAAAATTTTTAGGTAGGCAAGAAGGCTAAAACAAAAACAAAAATGGCCTAAATCATTTTTATGCTCCAAAATTTTTCTAAATCGTTAGTTTTCAAATATTTCAAAAAGTAAATCCTATATAATAAATGACTACTAATGAAATTATCTTGAAAATATAAATAGTAGGCGACTTGGATCATTCATATCTACAACGTAAATCAAATGTTAACATTACGAAAATTATCCAAAAATAAAAAGAAAAATAGTAGATGAAAGATTTATAAGAAAGTAAAGAAAATAAAGAACAAAAATCATAATAAAAATGCGAGTTTTAGAAAAATGTTTCACATTAACATGCTACCGTGAATTAGAAACACAATATGACCAACATTTTACATGTGAAACATAAATAAAAAGAACAATTAAAAAGATCATAATTTGCTCAGTTGTTATAGGGAATATTGAGAAAAAAAAAACAAAAAGCAAGGGGTACTATTGAAATACCAAAATTCGTTTAAACTATTTAAGTAAAAACAAATAACATAAAATTTTTATTTGGGTTTGAAATATTCTCTTTTTTGGATTTTAAAGATATTAACTTTTTTTTGATATTTAAGATATATATTTAAGAATTTTTATTTTTATTTTATTTTTATTTTTTAAAGGAAACAAAATAAAGATAAGAGAAAGAAGGTGATGGCGTGCCCCCTCCTCCACCATTTGAAGATGATGCTGACGATGCTGATGATGATCCGGTTGATAAGGCTATACAACTCAAGGATGTGAGGCGGCACTATGACGCTAACGGTAGGCTACACTACAACTTCCGCCCGCGGCGTGCTACATCCACTACAAAGAATTAGCCTTATTTATTTCATTTTTTGAACTCTATTTTATATTTGGAATATAAAATTATCCTATGTTTAAGTGATAATTTTATATTCATTGCATGTTTTGTTATTCTTAATTTTGAACAATTTTAATGTTGGTGTGCATTTAGCCATTCGGATGGATTAGATTACATCTCCATCATGAAAGGTTAAGGCTCTTTTGTAACTCCTATATAAGGAGGCTTCCTTATGAGATAATTAGACAAGAGTTAAACCTAATTTATCCTTGAGAATTTCGGCCAAGAGGAGACCTCTCCAAGCCGCCGCCCCCCTTTCTTGTGGTGTAAAGCCACCGCCCCCCTTGCTCCATCCATCCGTTCGGTGCGACTCCGGCGTGGCTTCCTTCGGTGCGACTCCTTGGAAGAAGGTTGAAAACCCTTCGGTGTGACGCCGGTTGATCCGTGGAGAGATTTATTCTCCCACAGTAATCTTGTGTGAAAAGCTTTCTGGTTGGGTAATCTCTTCCCTCTCCCTTGCGTGATTCTCTTCTTTAGTTGTGGTGGTTTCACACTCCTTTTCTCCGGAAAATTAATTTAATCACTGCAAGTTTTGGATCAAAATCGCCATTGCTAGGTTTTTTAATTCCGGATCGGGTGGATCTCATTTGCCTGAGTGGATCTTGGCCTATAGCTTTGGTCTTGATCTCAAAAGAAGTGGCAACCTTTGTGTTTTTCTTGGGGAATATTCCGACTCAAATTTCCGATCGTTGTTTTCGAGTCGACCATTCTTCCTTTGTTATTTGTGCTGCATTCTTGCGACGAGAAACTATTGTGGGCGATAGGTATTGTGTAGGTGCGGTAGATCTGCGACGTGTAGTGCGTAGATAGAGCGTTAGCTTCATGGAGATCTCTGATTCCGGACGCCCCCTACTTCAATTTGGTATCAGAGGAGGTCGTCTTAATTTCCTAATTGAAACGACCTCGCTTGATGCTCCATCAAAATGGAGATAATAATAATAAATTTTTTGTTGGTCTGCCAATAGCGGGTTAAAATCTGCATTTTTCAGCGAAATTTCAAAAAAAAAATTTAACGTTCTACGTATTACTCACGTCAAGCTTTTATAAAAATATTTTATTTTCAGTCTAGCTACAGCCCTAGGGAAAATCGTCTGTCATAATTTTTTGGTTCTTGCATGGGCATTAGGCTAGGCACGGAGTATTCGTCGCCGTCTACGTTTAGGATGGCTGAGAACGGGCATGAGCTTAATAACACTGAAGAGATTGTAGGTCTACGTAATTATATGACGTAGCTTAGGGCTACATTAGCACAGATTTTACAAAATCAAGCTAGGCCACCCCCACCTCCTGCCCATGTTGAGTTTCCCCACCGGCGCCAACACATCTCCGATTCGGACTATGATAGGGACTCCCCACGAGTGCCCCCTCGAGGCCATCGCCACGAGCGAGAGTTTGACATTATGAGGGCCATCAAGATTGATGCCCCCACTTTCGACGGTATGGGAGATCCACAGAACATCCTTACATGGATAGTGGACATGGAATGTTACTATGACTGGCACCATCTCACGGACCCCTAAAAGGTCCAAGTTGCCAGGATGAAGCTGACAGGTGATATAACATCCCATTTTCAAATTGGACCCCCCTAGGAGTGACTTGAGCATGACTAGGTCCTATGAGTTAACCTAGGTGAGCCCAGGAGACCAAGTGACCTAAAAACCTAGTTGAGACTCACTTGGTCTGCAAATAGAAATTTTCAAAACTCTGATTTTGGGTGGCCTAGTAGGTTCATTTTGACTCTAAAAATCCCCTTAGACCTAATGTGGGCTCAATAAGTCACCAAGGACCCCTTGGTGTCAACCCAAATGGTCATGTTGACCAAAGTCAACTCTAGCACTAAAATGGTCAAAGTGCCCTTACTAAGGGGCAAGTGACCTCCAAGATGCCATGGCAACCCCAACTAACCCTACCTAGGCCTTAGGGGAGCCCAATGGGTCACTAAGGACCCATTAGTGTTGACCCAAAAGGTCAAAGTCACCAAGTCAACCCCAAGCCCAAATCAAGTCAAACCTAGTCTTTATGGGTTAACCCAACCTCAAGCCACCATCCCCTTAGGCTAATCTCTTGCATGATTATTATGTATTAATTTGGTTGCCCATATCCTAGAGGATTGACCAAGTCAACCTAGTGACTAGGAGAGAGAGAGAGAGAAGCCTAAATTTAGAGAGATAAAGAGGAGAGAGAAAGTGAGAAGAAAGAGGGTCATTCATGGTGGGGAGGTGAATCACCCCTCTATTCTTCATCATTTAATTAATAATATGTTTTTGAGGGTTGCATTTAGGCTGGTGCCATGAATAATTTCGGCCATAGGGTGGCAGGAGAGAGAAAGCTTCAATTTCTCCTTAATGGAGGAGAGAGAAAGAGGAAAAGAGAGAGGGGAGTTATGGAGGGACACCATGAGCCACCCCATTCATCTCCCCAAGCCTCCATTCATTCCTCCTGACCTTTGGGAAGAGATTCCCATCGTTTTCCCATCAGCCACCATCAATGGAGAAGCCCAACCACCATGGCCAAACACCCCTTCATCTCCCCTCCCATGAAAAAATTATAAAACCCCCTATGCAGCCCCCTATTCTGAATTTTGACTATTCCATCTCCCTCAAAACGTCCATGGCAGTCAAAATAACATATAAGATCAATAGTTTTGGTGGAGGAACGAGGGATCGGGAAGTTCGCCGGAGAGGAAAAACGCCATGGCGAACCGCCGTCGCCGTCGTCGTCGAACCCCCCAAATAAGGTCCTCCTCCTCTCCTTCTCTCATGCTTAGATCCTAGGAATGTTTAAAAGTTGATTTCATGCCCAAACGAACCGGAGCCAAGCTTCAAAATTTCAGAAATTTGCCATTTTCATGGACTTTTGGAGCTCTCGGGTAGGGCGGCGCTGCCACCTCCGGCCACCCTAGCTCCGACCATGGATAGCCCCCACCACCGGGAACAAATGGGTGATGTTTCCCGGTTGTGGCGCCGCCTCAGGCCGCCGGGAAATGGGCCGCAAAAACCACCTGCGCGGGTCTATTTTCGGCCCATCGGAGAAGATGAACAGGAGCCACCCGATGGCGCTTCAAGATTCGTGCTGGATCAGTTTTAATACTTTTAAATCCTTTTTTTGATTTTCTGAAACTGTTTTCACTGTAAATGGATTTTAGGCCTCTTAGGGGCATCTGTTGAAAAAGTTTTTAGCATGAAAGTTGTAGGCCATTTCAATACCTACAATTTGATATGCTGTGGTGAAAATTTGGTAGAGTACCTAGACCTGTAGGGCCATTTGATTATGGGTATGTCCTAGGATTAGGGCAGATTTCCTATAAAAATTATTTAGGCCCTTTAGAGGCTTGTCCATCAAATTTGATCAACATGAATGTTGTAGGCTTTTTAATTATCTACAGTTAGATATGTTATGGAAAATATTAGGACAAGTATTCTGACCTGTAGGGTCATTTTTCTAGGGTAGGTCCTACAAATAGGCCAAATCTTTGAAAAATTCCCCACACCTAACCCTTGGTCCAAATGCTTTGAATTTTGGACAGGGGCTTAATCTCACCTAGACCTAGCTCCTGTAAAAATTGGAACCCATTTAAAGAAGTATAACCTAGTGTTTTGCCCTAATCCTAGAGAAGCTAGGGTAAGGTAGTTGAAGGGTCAAATCACCTCCAAAGTCTCCAAAATTTTGGAGGCATGTTTTTAGGGTTATCATTTAGCTCTGATAAAAATTTCAGCCCAATTGGGTTTGAAATGATTGGGTTTTGATGTGATCAAAGATTGGTCCTTAAAGGGGAAAATTAGGGCAAGGGGTTGTTGGGGCATGGTGGGTCCAATTCTCACCCAAATGGGTTGCAATTTTGGCCAGAGCCCCATGGACAGAGAAAACACCCCCTCATGGAATTTGAGATGGTTTGGGGTGGGTTTGCCCTAGGATCCAAGTTCAAACCTTAAGGGTTGATCTATGGGGTTTGTGAAGGACATAGGGTTTTATGACTTTGTATGGATCTAGAGTTTAGTCCATGATGTTCTAGGGGTGGAATTATGCCCTAGGAAGGAGTTGCATGGTATGGGTACTTAGTCACATCACTTAATTCTAATTATACAAAATTAGGTCTATATTTTATGAAATGGATGATGAGTCAAAGGATTTTAAGTTCATGTAAAATTATGATAGAGGATGTTAATTTTGATATATTGAACAGTAGTTGTTGTTTCATGAAATTTAAATAAGTTTTCATATGGGTATCTTAACAAAAGTACATAATCGTAGAATCTTGGGAGAAATAATTTATGTGGTAGTATGATTTAGATTTTAATGAAATTGTGTACATCATGTTTTTAGTATATATTAAACCTCTGGAAATTTTATCATGATTTATGGGGTAATAATTAGAGTACTTCCTTCACAACTTAGCAAATAGAGATTTTTACTTAGGAATTATTTATGAAGTAACCAGTCATTTAAAGTTTGTGAAATTTAGTCAGAGGAGTTTTAATATCATATTACATCTCAGTGAATTTTTATGGAATTATTTGAATTATAAATTTAGGGGTTGCTTCATTAAATGTTATTGCCCATAAAAATTTTGATAAATTCAATTTGCTTATCTTCTAGTAGTTATGTCTCGTAGTTACTCCTCATTATTACCATGACATCATTCGAGTGGCGTCGAATAAGACAAACCTCAACATTACTGTGTTTGGGGAAACACACTTTCTAAATTAGGTCTAGAAGGTGTAACGACCCCATCAGTTAAATGACGTATAGTAGAAGGTCCGGCCGGGGCCCCACACTATATGCCACAAACAGACGGTGATGTCACAGGATAATATCAAACCAAACGAGTCCTAACTCAGAGCATTCTAGCGGAAGCTTATTAAGTGCAAGAACTCATAACAATGAATGTCCACTACGATATAAATATCACATTTATATGTATAACCAGGAATGTTTACAAGACCACACCGCACACGGCCTTAAGGCCTTACAAGTTACTCTTTACAACCCATATAATTTCATACATCGGCACGCAGGCCGGCCACACATGAAATCCTACACTTTGCACGGCCTTCAAGGGCCTACCAGCAGCATGGACTTTTGCCCGCTCAATCCATCAGCCCGCAACACCTGCATATGGACGTCCACCCCATGGGTGATAAACAAAGCAACGGTCAGCATTCAGCTGACCAATTATAACGACCCCACCCCTTACCCGGGGTAGTGGTTCCTTCCCTGCATGTATAGCAATTGTAACATATAACATACACACAACATCACAAACGCCGGCCTCAATGCCAGGCGCTCCGTGCACTCAGGGCACCTTTTATGGTTTGTACTTGGTAGGCGGGCATAAGCCTCCAAACCCTTGTTGAAGACCTCACGCACCCGTCTCACTCAGAGGTACGCACCACACCAAAACCCGTGAGCACTATCAGTCGACCTACCCACGTAGTGTAACAAGCCTAGGGAATTCGCCATGCTGCTTTGCTACCAATCGACCGCTCATCCGATCTTAACATTGCCACTTGGTGGAATGGGCATAAGCCTCCAAAACCCCTGTTGAAGACCTCTCGCACCCACCCACTCAGAGGTGTCCATCGCCACTTGGTGGAATGGGCATAAGCCTCCAAACCCTTGTTGAAGACCTCACGCGCCCACCCACTCAGAGGTGTCCGCACTCCATCAACCAGCTCTTACAAGCATGCAACCAAAGGAGCTATACAAAGCATCCTATACACCACGCACATCGTCCTCACCATCTCCGCAGGCTAAACGAAGAATACACGGAGTCTTCTCCGGTTCGCAATATAAACATCACCAATCCTGACATACGTCTGGATGGGCTTCACACAACATGCCTATGCCGTACTACATACTTCCGGCTCTAGATGCAGACTCAACTGCTGGAATCACTTACGCGTTTCCATCTCTTGATGGAGGATCCCATGCACATGCAAAACAAAGGGCTTCACCTGCCCAAGGAAGAAAGATCATTACCCTTGACGATCGCTTCGGCGCCATAGAAAAACTAGCCGGATGGAAATCACCGCAGCGGCCTTGCCTCCGCAACGCTGCACTCGGCTCTCTATTCGGCTCGACGAAGCTCCACCGGCGGCCGGAAAGCTCCTCCTCCTCTTCCTCTAAGCTCTCCTCTCTTTCTTCTCTTTAGAGAGAGAAAGGCTAAGTGGAAATGAGATTTCATCTCAATCCATGGCCTTAAAGAGGCTGAAAATGCTTTGGACCACAAGATCCAAATAGAAGGAAACGAACGGCCGAGATCTGCCCAAAAACCCAATTTTTGGCTGACACGGCCTGTGACACGCCCGTGTCACAGGCCGTGTACCCTTAAGCGGCACACGCGGTTTGGAACCGACTGAACAACACGGGCATCGACACGCCCGTGTCGGACCTGACACGCCCGTGTCATTCTTGAGACACGCCCGTGTCCCACTACTACACGGCACTCATCGACTTCCAAAACCAGTACACGGGTCGGAACACGGCAGCCGACACGCCCGTGTCCAGCCTGACACGCCCGTGTTCATGGCCGTGTTCACGGCCGTGTACGGCTCTGACTCGAATAGGACAATTTCCAAATTTAATTCGAACACGCCCTGGGACACACCCGTGTCCCAGGCCATGTACCCCCGACACGCCCTGGGACACGCCCGTGTCCCAGGCCGTGTCTAACAGCCTGCTACTCAAAATTGTGTACCAACATATTTTGAGATTCTGGGGTGTTACAACCCTCCCCTCCTTATAGAAATTTCGTCCCGAAATTTAGCGCAACGCACAAGTATCAACACAACCACGCTGTTGCGATACAAACCAAAACGATCCAGGTTTAGAGCTCAGAGGCCACAGCTTGGCTCGCCCCATGGAATCGTACCACCACAACTGTTTGTCCCAAACAGAAATACATACATACATACATACAATAAACAACAAAATAAAGTGCACACTCCACTTTATTTCGGCTTCTCCGCATCTCGCAGAATCCGTTTAGCGGCCTCCATTAAGTCTAAAGCACGGATTTGTTGTTCTGCTTGATTTGAGCTTTGCAGCTCCTGCATCTCAAGAGTGTATATTCATGGTTGCGCCCGCGATGCAGACGACTCTGCCACAGCTTTACCCTTCTCGTCATAAGACACACCTGTCTTTCTTTCACCCCTTGATGCACCATTCCAGCAAAATCGCGCGATATGCCCTGGCTTCCCACAAATGAAACATGTACGCGGCTCAACCCGTTCTTGCCCAAACGTTGCTCCTGATGCAACATCTGAAGAAGTTTGTTCAGCAGGCCTGAACCGCTTCTTATCACGTTTCCTGAAATCTGACTGCTCTGATGGCGGAACTTTGAAGTCGGACTTTTCCACCGCTCCGTTCTTCTTCTCCCGTACCCGCTTCAAATCCTTCTCCAGCGCACTAGCGGTATGCACCAATGCTTGGAATCCTTGGTTCACTGAACTCGGGAGAGCCAACCTCAGCTCATCACGCAGCCCTTCATAGAACCTATTTGTCTTCCGCGCCTGGTCCGCAAACGTCGACCCCGCATAACGACCGAGCTTGGTAAACTCATGCAGGTAATCGTCCACGGTCTTATCACCCTGTACCAGACGTTGAAATTCATTTTCCATTGCAATTCTCTGCGCCATTGGCAAATATTTCGCCCAAAATAATCTAGAGAATTTGTCCATCGATATGTCCCCCAGATCTCTACCTCCCAACTGGTGCAACTCGATCTCATCCCACCAAAGCCTCGCCTCTCCTTCCAGGAGGAAAGTGGCTAACTGGACTTTCTGCTCCTCACTAATCCTGAGCACAGCCAGGATTCTTTTCACTCTAGAGAGCCAATCCTCGGCCTCTGTTGGAGACGTTGCCCCGACAAACGTAGGCGGATTAAACTCCATAAAGTGCTTAAGTTGCTCGTCCGCTGCTTGCACAGCAACCGGAACCTCAACATGCTCTTGCCTCGCACCAACCTCAACATGCTCTTGCCTCGCACCAACCTGCACTGGCGCCACAGCGGGCCTCGCTTGCCCAAAAGGTTGTGCCTGAAGCATAGCAAAGATCACCTCCGCAACTAAGCGCACCGTTTCCGCAGAAGGGGGAGGTGTAGGCACCTCAGGTGGTGTCGCACTCTCATCCGAACGCTGGGGCTCCGACTGCCCAGCTCCACTCCTCGTCACCTATAGGTGAACAAGATAGCATTACTTTCCATGGTAATACGGCAAACTCACACACACACACACATTCCTAGTGGACATTCCAGAGTTCATTATCATTACAGCAGGTCGCACAAACACGTGCTCGCCACCCCACAAAAGAATTCGACCACGAATTCGAAAGAGGAAGACCGACAAAAGCTCTGATACCAAAACCCACAGGTCGGAGGATCGAAACCTCCCTCTGATACCAAAATGTAACGACCCCATCCATTAAATGACGTATAGTAGAAGGTCCGGCCGGGGCCCCACACTATATGCCACAAACAGACGGTGATGTCACAGGATAATATCAAACCAAACGAGTCCTAACTCAGAGCATTCTAGCGGAAGCTTATTAAGTGCAAGAACTCATAACAATGAATGTCCACTACGATATAAATATCACATTTATATGTATAACCAGGAATGTTTACAAGACCACACCGCACACGGCCTTAAGGCCTTACAAGTTACTCTTTACAACCCATATAATTTCATACATCGACACGCAGGCCGGCCACACATGAAATCCTACACTTCGCACGGCCTTCAAGGGCCTACCAGCAGCATGGGCTTTTGCCCGCTCAATCCATCAGCCCGCAACACCTGCATATGGACGTCCACCCCATGGGTGATAAACAAAGCAACGGTCAGCATTCAGCTGACCAATTATAACGACCCCACCCCTTACCCGGGGTAGTGGTTCCTTCCCTGCATGTATAGCAATTGCAACATATAACATACACACAACATCACAAACGCCGGCCTCAATGCCAGGCGCTCCGTGCACTCAGGGCACCTTTTATGGTTTGTACTTGGTAGGCGGGCATAAGCCTCCAAACCCTTGTTGAAGACCTCACGCACCCGTCTCACTCAGAGGTACGCACCACACCAAAACCCGTGAGCACTATCAGTCGACCTACCCACGTAGTGTAACAAACCTAGGGAATTCGCCCTGCTGCTTTGCTACCAATCGACCGCTCATCCGATCTTAACATTGCCACTTGGTGGAATGGGCATAAGCCTCCAAAACCCCTGCTGAAGACCTCTCGCACCCACCCACTCAGAGGTGTCCATCGCCACTTGGTGGAATGGGCATAAGCCTCCAAACCCTTGTTGAAGACCTCACGCGCCCACCCACTCAGAGGTGTCCGCACTCCATCAACCAGCTCTTACAAGCATGCAACCAAAGGAGCTATACAAAGCATCCTATACACCACGCACATTGTCCTCACCATCTCCGCAGGCTAAACGATGAATACACGGAGTCTTCTCCGGTTCGCAATATAAACATCACCAATCCCGACATACGTCTGGATGGGCTTCACACAACATGCCTATGCCGTACTACATACTTCCGGCTCTAGATGCAGACTCAACTGCTGGAATCACTTACGCGTTTCCATCTCTTGATGGAGGATCCCATGCACATGCAAAACAAAGGGCTTCACCTGCCCAAGGAAGAAAGATCGTTACCCTTGACGATCGCTTCGGCGCCATAGAAAAACTAGCCGGATGGAAATCACCGCAGCGGCCTTGCCTCCGCAACGCTGCACTCGGCTCTCTATTCGGCTCGACGAAGCTCCACTGGCGGCCGGAAAGCTCCTCCTCCTCTTCCTCCAAGCTCTCCTCTCTTTCTTCTCTTTAGAGAGAGAAAGGCTAAGTGGAAATGAGATTTCATCTCAATCCACGGCCTTAAAGAGGCTGAAAATGCTTTGGACCACAAGATCCAAATAGAAGGAAACGAACGGCCGAGATCTGCCCAAAAACCCAATTTTTGGCTGACACGGCCTGTGACACGCCCGTGTCACAGGCCGTGTACCCTTAAGCGGCACACGCGGTTTGGAACCGACTGAACAACACGGGCATCGACACGCCCGTGTCGGACCTGACACGCCCGTGTCATTCTTGAGACACGCCCGTGTCCCACTACTACACGGCACTCATCGACTTCCAAAACCAGTACACGGGTCGGAACACGGCAGCCGACACGCCCGTGTCCAGCCTGACACGCCCGTGTTCATGGCCGTGTTCACGGCCGTGTACGGCTCTGACTCGAATAGGCCAATTTCCAAATTTAATTCGAACACGCCCTGGGACACACCCGTGTCCCAGGCCGTGTACCCCCGACACGCCCTGGGACACGCCCGTGTCCCAGGCCGTGTCTAACAGCCTGCTACTCAAAATTGTGTACCAACATATTTTGAGATTCTGGGGTGTTACAACCCTCCCCTCCTTATAGAAATTTCGTCCCGAAATTTAGCGCAACGCACAAGTATCAACACAACCACGCTGTTGCGATACAAACCAAAACGATCCAGGTTTAGAGCTCAGAGGCCACAGCTTGGCTCGCCCCATGGAATCGTACCACCACAACTGTTTGTCCCAAACAGAAATACATACATACATACATACATACAATAAACAACAAAATAAAGTGCACACTCCACTTTATTTCGGCTTCTCCGCATCTCGCAGAATCCGTTTAGCGGCCTCCATTAAGTCTAAAGCACGGATTTGTTGTTCTGCTTGATTTGAGCTTTGCAGCTCCTGCATCTCAAGAGTGTATATTCGTGGTTGCGCCCGCGATGCAGACGACTCTGCCACAGCTTTACCCTTCTCGTCATAAGACGCACCTGTCTTTCTTTCACCCCTTGATGCACCATTCCAGCAAAATCGCGCGATATGCCCTGGCTTCCCACAAATGAAACATGTACGCGGCTCAACCCGTTCTTGCCCAAACGTTGCTCCTGATGCAACATCTGAAGAAGTTTGTTCAGCAGGCCTGAACCGCTTCTTATCACGTTTCCTGAAATCTGACTGCTCTGATGGCGGAACTTTGAAGTCGGACTTTTCCACCGCTCCGTTCTTCTTCTCCCGTACCCGCTTCAAATCCTTCTCCAGCGCACTAGCGGTATGCACCAATGCTTGGAATCCTTGGTTCACTGAACTCGGGAGAGCCAACCTCAGCTCATCACGCAGCCCTTCATAGAACCTATTTGTCTTCCGCGCTTGGTCCGCAAACGTCGACCCCGCATAACGACCGAGCTTGGTAAACTCATGCAGGTAATCGTCCACGGTCTTATCACCCTGTACCAGACGTTGAAATTCATTTTCCATTGCAATTCTCTGCGCCATTGGCAAATATTTCGCCCAAAATAATCTAGAGAATTTGTCCATCGATATGTCCCCCAGATCTCTACCTCCCAACTGGTGCAACTCGATCTCATCCCACCAAAGCCTCGCCTCTCCTTCCAGGAGGAAAGTGGCTAACGGGACTTTCTGCTCCTCACTAATCCTGAGCACAGCCAGGATTCTTTTCACTCTAGAGAGCCAATCCTCGGCCTCTGTTGGAGACGTTGCCCCGACAAACGTAGGCGGATTAAACTCCATAAAGTGCTTAAGTTGCTCGTCCGCTGCTTGCACAGCAACCGGAACCTCAACATGCTCTTGCCTCGCACCAACCTCAACATGCTCTTGCCTCGCACCAACCTGCACTGGCGCCACAGCGGGCCTCGCTTGCCCAAAAGGTTGTGCCTGAAGCATAGCAAAGATCACCTCCGCAACTAAGCGCACCGTTTCCGCAGAAGGGGGAGGTGTAGGCACCTCAGGTGGTGTCGCACTCTCATCCGAACGCTGGGGCTCCGACTGCCCAGCTCCACTCCTCGTCACCTATAGGTGAACAAGATAGCATTACTTTCCATGGTAATACGGCAAACTCACACACACACACATTCCTAGTGGACATTCCAGAGTTCATTATCATTACAGCAGGTCGCACAAACACGTGCTCGCCACCCCACAAAAGAATTCGACCACGAATTCGAAAGAGGAAGACCGACAAAAGCTCTGATACCAAAACCCACAGGTCGGAGGATCGAAACCTCCCTCTGATACCAAAATGTAACGACCCCATCCATTAAATGACGTATAGTAGAAGGTCCGGCCGGGGCCCCACACTATATGCCACAAACAGACGGTGATGTCACAGGATAATATAAAACCAAACGAGTCCTAACTCAGAGCATTCTAGCGGAAGCTTATTAAGTGCAAGAACTCATAACCATGAATGTCCACTACGATATAAATATCACATTTATATGTATAACCAGGAATGTTTACAAGACCACACCGCACACGGCCTTAAGGCCTTACAAGTTACTCTTTACAACCCATATAATTTCATACATCGGCACGCAGGCCGGCCACACATGAAATCCTACACTTCGCACGGCCTTCAAGGGCCTACCAGCAGCATGGGCTTTTGCCCGCTCAATCCATCAGCCCGTAACACCTGCATATGGACGTCCACCCCATGGGTGATAAACAAAGCAACGGTCAGCATTCAGCTGACCAATTATAACGACCCCACCCCTTACCCGGGGTAGTGGTTCCTTCCCTGCATGTATAGCAATTGCAACATATAACATACACACAACATCACAAACGCCGGCCTCAATGCCAGGCGCTCCGTGCACTCAGGGCACCTTTTATGGTTTGTACTTGGTAGGCGGGCATAAGCCTCCAAACCCTTGTTGAAGACCTCACGCACCCGTCTCACTCAGAGGTACGCACCACACCAAAACCCGTGAGCACTATCAGTCGACCTACCCACGTAGTGTAACAAACCTAGGGAATTCGCCCTGCTGCTTTGCTACCAATCGACCGCTCATCCGATCTTAACATTGCCACTTGGTGGAATGGGCATAAGCCTCCAAAACCCCTGTTGAAGACCTCTCGCACCCACCCACTCAGAGGTGTCCATCGCCACTTGGTGGAATGGGCATAAGCCTCCAAACCCTTGTTGAAGACCTCACGCGCCCACCCACTCAGAGGTGTCCGCACTCCATAAACCAGCTCTTACAAGCATGCAACCAAAGGAGCTATACAAAGCATCCTATACACCACGCACATCGTCCTCACCATCTCCGCAGGCTAAACGATGAATACACGGAGTCTTCTCCGGTTCGCAATATAAACATCACCAATCCCGACATACGTCTGGATGGGCTTCACACAGCATGCCTATGCCGTACTACATACTTCCGGCTCTAGATGCAGACTCAACTGCTGGAATCACTTACGCGTTTCCATCTCTTGATGGAGGATCCCATGCACATGCAAAACAAAGGGCTTCACCTGCCCAAGGAAGAAAGATCGTTACCCTTGACGATCGCTTCGGCGCCATAGAAAAACTAGCCGGATGGAAATCACCGCAGCGGCCTTGCCTCCGCAACGCTGCACTCGGCTCTCTATTCGGCTCGACGAAGCTCCACCGGCGGCCGGAAAGCTCCTCCTCCTCCTCCTCCAAGCTCTCCTCTCTTTCTTCTCTTTAGAGAGAGAAAGGCTAAGTGGAAATGAGATTTCATCTCAATCCACGACCTTAAAGAGGCTGGAACAGCTATGGACCACACGATCCAAATAGAAGGAAACGAACGGCCGAGATCTGCCCAAAAAACCCAACTTTTGACTGACACGGCCTGTGACACGCCCGTGTCACAGGCCGTGTACCCTTAAGCGGCACACGCGGTTTGGAACCGACTGAACAACACGGGCATCGACACGCCCGTGTCAAACCTGACATGCCCGTGTCATTCTTGAGACACGCCCGTGTCCCCTACTACACGGCACTCATCGACTTCCAAAACCAGTACACGGGTCGGAACACGGCAGCCGACACGCCCGTGTCCAGCCTGACACGCCCGTGTTCATGGCCGTGTTCACGGCCGTGTACGGCTCTGACTCAAATAGGCCAAATGCGAAATTTAAATCGAACACGCCCTGGGACACGCCCGTGTCCCAGGCCGTGTACCCCCGACACGCCCTGGGACACGCCCGTGTCCCAGGCCGTGTCTAACAGCCTGCTACTCAAAATTGTGTACCAACATATTTTGAGATTCTGGGGTGTTACAGAAGGCCTAAGCCATTAACTCACATGCCCAATAAACAAAAGATAAGCCCCCAATAAACAAACGATAAGCCCATATCTTCCTTGGGCTAATTTTCTTTTATCTTACCATGTTATATCCGTCCTAGCTGAGTGTATAATCCCTAGGGCATCAATCTATGACTTGGGGTTCCAAACTGACACTTGTAGATATACTCCATACTTTAAACCCTTCGAGTCAAATTTACGACACGCTTATCAGGGTTGTTCCCACTCCCAATTGAGTTTGTTTCGAACTCGAATTCCTACCTGACCTTCAGTGTTTATCTTGTAGTTGTCCCTGAGAAATCTTGTTACTGGTACGGGGGTTAATACTACGTGTCTTCTACCATTCTGATAATGGATTATTGGTCTCAATTCCCTTAAGTCAGTCCCAATAGATTGAGTAA
The DNA here is from genome assembly GCA_039513925.1 of Platanthera zijinensis. Lineage (NCBI taxonomy): Eukaryota > Viridiplantae > Streptophyta > Magnoliopsida > Asparagales > Orchidaceae > Platanthera > Platanthera zijinensis. The sequence continues at coordinate 117,230,297 of CM077087.1, forward strand.
TCCTTGTTAGGGACCATAGGGACACCAGAGTTTATGTCTTAGGAATCCATTCACCTATTAAACTCCTCCTTTAATCTCTTTAGGTATTTCCTTACCTAACCAAATTCATACTTAAGGTCTGTTTCGGACTAGGGCACAGTATAAGTTGTCGGGTTAGTCACGTATCCTAGCGGTTGAGTCTAACCTATTGACTAGAGAATTACAAGAAGAGGTCTTTGCAACCAGAGGTGCTCCCTGCTGGGGACAGGGTTTGCCGCAGGCTACAAAGAAGAATTCCAATTGTTAGCTAATGTACAAATGGAATGGATGGAAAGTGGACAATTTACATGTGATTCTCCATATGGGCACACCACTGCTTCCGCTGCTTAGTTTGTCCGCAAACTAAACTCGCGCGGAGGTGACCCAGGGATTTGTGGACTGCTACTAATCCGACGATGTTTCCTCTGATACCACTTTGTATGACCCCATTTTTTTTTTTGAAAACCCGGGGTCTTATGCCCAGAACCGCCGCTTTGCGGTGACACCTTCGCACCCGAGAAGGTCGTCACTACAACGCGCCGATTCTGCCGGCCTTTTCGATCACAATAAGTAGCAAGCAAGAGAGAAGCAAGTCCACCAAAAGAGAATATCGCATAAAATAAAACTCCACGAAGGGTGTTGATGCGTGTAGAATACGGCAAGCGCACCGGTCGCACAAGTAATAAAGTTTGGGAATAAATCCCCGAGTGTCGGTCTCTTGAGGAACACAGTAAGGGATGAGTTAATGTCGAGGCGGACTTGAGATTGAAGTCCTCGGGGTGAAGGTAACGATGGGGGTTTTGATGGTTGCGGAAATAAAGTAAAAATCTAACAACTACTCCTATGCAACGCCGCTATGCGAGGCTTCGCCAGGAGGGATGGAGGACTAGTCGGGCCGCAATGCACCGAATCGCTAGGCGGATGGGCGAGTAGGCAAGCGTATGAGGTGGAGAGAACGGCGGAAATCCTACTATGCAGGCCGCTATGCACTGCTTCGCCAGGCGGGATGGAAACTACACGGGCCGCTATGCACCGAATCGCTTGGCGGATGGAAGAGTAGGCTAGCGGATGAGGTGGTGAGAAAGGCGGAATGAGGGTCGTGGGCACCTCTTCGCAACGCACGCCACTAGCAATTGCTAGTGCGGCAAGGGTGGATGGATGGTGGAATAATAAGGCGCACCTCAAGCAATAATAACAAAATCACACAAATCACATAGACATGAAAAAGTGCAAGATCATTAACTACAATAAAGTATACTTCATCAATACAAAGAGTTAAACTAAGCTATCAAATACAAGAGGAAGAGGTGTGCGAATCGACCGAATCTGAAGCCTTATTGAGGGTTCACGGTTGGAATCCCGGGTTGTCAATCCGAATCCAAGCCCGGTCCTCAACTGCGTCTGGGGTAGAGGAGGCCGTCACTCACTCCCAATGGACCCGTCTTCTTCGTTGAAATGACCCGTAGATTGCGGCTCCAGCTCCTCCTAGCTTGATGGAGAAAGCTAGGTCAAAACTCCGCTTGAAGCTCTAGGATGAAGGAGGAGGCCGAGAGGATGCTCCGGCGTTGATTTGGCATTGAAAGCTTGCCCGGAGACCCTCCCTAAGGTGGAGGATGAAGGGGGACGGAGGAAAAACTCGTCGGGGACGAAATACGGCGGAAAGTGTCGAGCGATCCGGAATAGGGCGAAACCTGCGCTATTTATAGAAAACAGAATTAAACAGCGCGCACGATCACTGGCGCACGACCAGTGGTCGTGCGCGATATGGTCAGTGATCGTGCGATATGGAGGCAGAAAAGTGGAAGAAGATGTAATGACTGCGCACGACCGGCAGCGCACGAGCAGTGATCGTGCGCGGTAAGGCTGGTGATCGTGCGATATGCCGGGACAGAACTTTCAAAGGAGAGGTCATGACTGCGCACGACCGATGATCGTGCGCCAAAGAGGTCGATGGTCGTGCGTGGGTAAAAACGCACGACCATTGACTCCTTTGCCAAAAAATGGTGAAAGTCCGATGCCGGACGCCCACACGATCCCAGAACCTGCAGGAAAACTGGACGGGATGTCGATCATGGCAATCACAGACATTAATAATATGCAAGCAAAAAGGGAAAATACACACACGCACAGAAATAGGCTAAAAGAAGTGCACAAGACGTGGAAAACCGTAGCGAACCGAAAGGAGTGCAAACGACGCTAAACGGTGTGCAAAGACAAGAAAATAAGCCTAGATGAGTCCGAAAATAGGTATATAAAGAGGACTCATCACACCCCCAGACTTAACCGTTTGCGCGTCCCGAGCAAACAAAACCTAAGCAGACGGGGAAAATGAACTAGCTAACAAAGAAATTGCAAAACGGAGTACCATGCGAAGTCGCATGCTCGCGTGCATAAAAATAAAGTAAAGGAAATTTTTAAGTATACAAAATATTTTATATTTTTCACAATGCGTAACAAAAATTTATTATTACTCAAAAGTAGAATCACGGTGAATCATCCGGTCCTACGCAGGAAGAAAGTAGACAGGCCACTAAGGTGAGCATTGCCGAAGACCGGGGCTCAAGATTACCCCCAAAGGAATCCACCAATGTCGGAGACCATAAGCTTGCCCGTTCGCACTCTCTCCACGGCACTAGTCAACTCAAGCGCAAGTCCGTAGGACTTCGGGTAATAATGGGGCTTGGGTTACGGTGAGGAAAACAAGGATAAACATGAAGGGTATGCACCTAACCCAAATGAGCTAACGTACCAAACTTGCACCCGCTGCCCACAAAATAAACATGGGTGCACCACACCCCCAGACTTAACTTTTGCAACATGGGTGTGTGCACCGCCTACTCCAAATCCAAATCATTTTAAATAAAGATTTTCAATCAAATTTTTTTCTTTTCACTTTTTTCTTTTCTCTTTTTGTTTTTTTCTTTTTCAAATATTTTTCTTTGTCAACTTTTTCTTTTAACAATATACAATTTCAGCAAATAAAACTTGGGCGCGCTTCCACATTTTCACGAATAAGAATCACCACATCACAACCCAACATGAAAATACAAACCTTAAGCTCGACTTGGGTGTGCGACTAGGATAGGCTATAAGGCTTTGGCGAATATAGTGGAGCTGAATCAAAAGGAAGGGTAGGCACAAAGGGGCTAGCAAGGGCGATGTTAGGAATGGGTACAAAGCTCAACCGGGCCAAAAGGTGGCCTACATCACTCTTACGCTAGACTAACCGTGTACCAATGCTTCAAGAATAGCTTGGGGCAAGTTCTTAGCAACCGAGAAAGATAACCCTTTCTCCCGACTCAAGCAATACGAGTGTAGCGGCGGCTACACACATTCCTACGCTACTGTTTGATTCACACCGGATTCACCAACTTTTGAGTAGAATTAGAAATATTTACACAAATAGAAAAAAATAGAACTATGAGCATACAGAAAAATTAAATCTACACAAATTTCTATGCAAAACGAGAGCAGTTGACTAGAAACACAGCAAGGCCAACATTTTACTCCGTCACACAATCCAAAACTAGCATAGAAATTTTCCAAATCTAACAAAGATACAAATTTAACTCGCGGCACGGTAACAGCTAAGCACGCGCTCATAAGGGTGTAGTGGTGTGCGATGCAATGAACATAAACAAAATAAAATACGAAAAGCTTCTAGTATGCAAAAGAAATGTGCACATGCAAAAGGTAAACATGCTCTCCCCCAGACTTAAACTAAACAACACATCAAATGATAGAGAAATTAAAATCAGAATGAGCTAAGGGAAGAGGTTACCCAATGCTCAGCTAGTGAGCATACCAGAAGACGCATGGAAAGTAGCAGCAGGCCTGCCGAACGAAGAATCACAACCCCGCCAGAATGAATTCGCAATAGAAACCTGCAGGGGTGAGCTCCGCAAAAACAAAAGAAAAATACACATAAAGAAATACTAAGCCAGACAAAAGAAAAATGCAGATAATAAAAGATAAGCACTTGGGTTATTGTCATCCCAGCACGACTTATTCAGCAAAAGAAAAGTTCTAGCTAATGGGCCTATGAAAAGAAAAGTGCACAGGCAACTGTCCTAATATCCATGTCGGTAATGGGTACCGATACGGTGATAGAACAGTTACCCCTCTACCTGAATAATAGTACCTGCGACGCACAGGTAGAGGGAATAGGAAGTAAGATGAGGAGGAGCACTGGTCCTCACTCATCTCACCACAAAATAAATCCTTGCCTAGCAAGGTATCGTCCACCACAAGCTCGTTGGGGGCGAAGGTGAAGGTAGAGGCTTCAACTGCAAAAGGAGTAGGAAACTCCTCGTGCAAGCTGGGGCACTCGCCGACAACCTGAGCACAAGGCTCAATGTCAACCCAACTCACCTGCAGGGAGTCAACCCGCACAGGCGCAGAAGGAGAAGGGGGGTCAAGGAATAAAGGAGAAGAAAAACTAAAAGAAGCGGAAATAGGGAGAGTGATCCCGGAATCACTCTCAGCAGGATCCAAACATAGATCACTGTCGGTGTCATGCGAGTCATGGCGAGGGGAAACTGAGACCATGAGGTCCTCGGTGGTGGTTTGGACCCCCTCATCCAACAAGGAAGTAGAAAACTCCTCGCCGGCAAGGATTTCCTCATCACACCTCGGTACGTCACGGTGTTCCAAGACATAGTACTCACAATTGATGAGAATAATGTCCTCGTCACACCACGACGCATCCTCATGTTCCCAATTTCCAAAGGGCATAACATCATCGACCGACTCACTAGAAAGGGGAGTAGGTAATTCATGCAAAGAAAGCGGAGGAGCAACATCATCAGAGATAATATGCGCAGGTTCCTCCGGGGGTGAATCAAAAATAGGGGAAGAAAGCACAAGGAGAGAAGGCGCCGCAATGTCGTCGCACTGACCAGTAGAAAGTCTGATGGGTGTATCCACAGCAGTCCCCCATAGACAAGGTGGTACTGCGGATACATCATCAGAATCAGAAGGAGCGGCCATTTGAGAGGTGGATGAGACAATCCGGATATCCGGTTCATCATCCGCCTCCAACTGGCGCTGAAATTCTGCGCAATCTTTCAACACATGGTCGGTGCTATGACAACACAAACACCGTTTTCCATTACCCCTCGGTCCAGAAGGGACCGGGGAGGAATATGAAAAAGGTGGAGGCGGAGAAGAGTAGTGACCATAAGACTGGGGTACGGTGTATGAAGTACCATAAGACAACGGTGCTCCATACACTGAACCACGAGAATTATGCTCCCATTCTTCAGTGGGGCACTCATCACTATTATGCCTATAATCCCCGCACCGACGACAACGAATATTCGCATAAGAATACATGGTGCAGCAAGAAAGAATTCACCACAAGAATTTTCTAAGCAAAAATTAAATACTCGCAAGCAAATAAAGAGTGGAACAGCCTGCTATAGCAAAATAAAAACTAGAAAGGGAATAAAATAAAATAAAAAAAATAACAACTAAAAACCAAAACAAAAATAAAACATGAAATATACAAATGGAAAAGGCATCTATCTCAAATCTTCCTCTCCAAAAAACTCAAACGACTGTGTTCCCCGGCAACGGCACCAAAAACTTGATGCGTGTAGAATACGGCAAGCGCACCGGTCGCACAAGTAATAAAGTTTGGGAATAAATCCCCGAGTGTCGGTCTCTTGAGGAACACAGTAAGGGATGAGATAATGTCGAGGCGGACTTGAGATTGAAGTCCTCGGGGTGAAGGTAACGATGGGGGTTTTGATGGTTGCGGAAATAAAGTAAAAATCTAACAACTACTCCGATGCAACGCCGCTATGCGAGGCTTCGCCAGGCGGGATGGAGGACTAGTCGGGACGCAATGCACCGAATTGCTAGGCGGATGGGCGAGTAGGCAAGCGTATGAGGTGGAGAGAACGGAGGAAATCCTACTATGCAGGCCGCTATGCACTGCTTCGCCAGGCGGGATGGAAACTACACGGGCCGCTATGCACCGAATCGCTTGGCGGATGGAAGAGTAAGCTAGCGGATGAGGTGGTGAGAATGGCGGAATGAGGGTCGTGGGCACCTCTTCGCAACGCACGCCACTAGCAATTGCTAGTGCGGCAAGGGTGGATGGATGGTGGAATAATAAGGCGCACCTCAAGCAATAATAACAAAATCACACAAATCACATAGACATGAAAAAGTGCAAGATCATTAACTACAATAAAGTATACTTCATCAATACAAAGAGTTAAACTAAGCTATCAAATACAAGAGGAAGAGGTGTGCGAATCGACCGAATCCGAAGCCTTATTGAGGGTTCACGGTTGGAATCCCGGGTTGTCAATCCGAATCCAAGCCCGGTCCTCAACTGCGTCCGGGGTAGAGGAGGCTGTCACTCACTCCCAATGGACCCGTCTTCTTCGTTGAAATGACCCGTAGATTGCGGCTCCAGCTCCTCCTAGCTTGATGGAGAAAGCTAGGTCAAAACTCCGCTTGAAGCTCTAGGATGAAGGAGGACGCCGAGAGGATGCTCCGGCGTTGATTTGGCATTGAAAGCTTGCCCGGAGACCCTCCCTAAGGTGGAGGATGAAGGGGACGGAGGAAAAACTCGTCGGGGACGAAATACGGCGGAAAGTGTCGAGCGATCCGGAATAGGGCGAAACCTGCGCTATTTATAGAAAACAGAATTAAACAGCGCGCACGATCACTGGCGCACGACCAGTGGTCGTGCGCGATATGGTCAGTGATCGTGCGATATGGAGGCAGAAAAGTGGAAGAAGATGTAATGACTGCGCACGACCGGCAGCGCACGAGCAGTGATCGTGCGCGGTATGGCTGGTGATCGTGCGATATGCCGGGACAGAACTTTCAAAGGAGAGGTCATGACTGCGCACGACCGATGATCGTGCGCCAAAGAGGTCGATGGTCGTGCGTGGGTAAAAACGCACGACCATTGACTCCTTTGCCAAAAAATGGTGAAAGTCCGATGCCGGACGCCCACACGATCCCAGAACCTGCAGGAAAACTGGACGGGATGTCGATCATGGCAGTCACAGACATTAATAATATGCAAGCAAAAAGGGAAAATACACACACGCACAGAAATAGGCTAAAAGAAGTGCACAAGACGTGGAAAACCGTAGCGAACCGAAAGGAGTGCAAACGACGCTAAACGGTGTGCAAAGACAAGAAAATAAGCCTAGATGAGTCCGAAAATAGGTATATAAAGAGGACTCATCAGGTGTGTCCACAGAAAACATCAGAGTACGATGATACTAGAAATAAAAGGGCTCATGCCCGGTACATCAAGTCCTCACTACAAAATCACTCAATGCGGAAGCAAAACTAAATCTCTACTAAAGGGCCGGGACTCACAGTCCCCGTAGTCTGGACTCCCGTGCTAGACTGTCCCATCTCCAAGCGTACCGGCCTCCTGGGCTGCTCCTCCATGTTGGGCTCCGCGATCCCCTAAAATGATATGGTTCAAAAACCGTTAGTCTAAAAGACTAAGTCCTATCATCCCCCACCCCTTCTCCCACGCTCTAAGGCACCGGGCGGAGAGGAAGAAAGGGGAGGACATGAAAGTGGAGAGTAGTCAAAAGCAGATGACGGTGAACCTAACTAGCAAGTTATGACATGAGAGCAATATAAATGTTGTAATAGGTATAACAGAAAGGAAGTAAGTAAGAAATTAAACATTTGCTTATGTGAGTACACATAGGCCAAGGGGTCTTTTGCAAGGCTCCCATCGTATAAAGTGTCCCATACCACTTATACATTGGGGGTGTCGGTTATCAAACAGCAGCATATATATATATTGAAATTAACCTTTGATTTATAAACTTGCCCACACAAGCTTATAGGCCAAGGGGTCGTTTTGCAAGTCCTAAAGTATAAGCGTCCCATTCCACTTATACTTTAGGTGTCAAGGTTGTTATGAATGATTATGATATGCAACTATATGGTGGGTATATTATGTCATGCAGTGCAACTCACCCACCCAACTTTGTGTACACAAACCTTTAGTTCCCCCTTTCTGAAGATAACTCCCAGGATACTCCCGTAGTGGCAGACGGAAGCGGTGGGTTGGGCCTCGCCCACCTCAAAACCAGTAAAAGCACTACTGGTCTGACCTATCGTACGCCCTCAACGCCTGGTGCACGAGGCGGACTCCTGCGTACTCTTGCCGATTGGTCCGCCTGACTTAACCTTGGCTTAGTGCTAGTCACCTTGCCGAGTCAACGATATCAGTGTCGGTGCAATCGAACTCCCCGATATCGAGAACCCACCACCTTAATCTTTCCTATTTTTATGCACATGCAGCAGTTTAATATATAACAATTTTTAAAGTGTCGAACTCCCGGACTAAACCGTCCGTATAAACAACTTCCGAGACCAAATTCCCCGGACTAAACCGTCCGGCTCATCTCCAGAATTCATCCCTTAGAACACCACGGGACGGCGCCCCCTTGAACACCTCGGGACGACTTAACCATTACCAACCCTAACTAATGAGTGTGTGCAATGTGAATCCCTATTAGGCTAATTACTCTTTCGTTTGTTTTAGGATTTACGTTAGCCCAGGACTGCCCCCGGCATACCCCATGAAGGGCTCTTAAGGGGCACTAGGAACCAAGACGGCGGCATTACGGCCCGAAGTTCCCTTTCGCAAGGCACTTATTGTTATTGGTTGTTTTTCCCTTACCCGTTCTCTCTATAAATTGCATCAAACTAACCCTAGGGTGGATTTGACTCTTCACTCCTAGGGCAAGACGATCTTTCGTCTACCCCGAGCACCTCCTATGCTAGCCAAACACATCTTTACTCATCATAATCTCCAATGATGAATTCCATGCTCATTTTCCCAAGCCTATAAGGTACAAAACTCCACCCTTATATCCAAGTCCCACACTAACACTGTTCATGCCTTTTTCACACCAGACATACCCTTCTACCCTATACGTTGCCCATGATAGAACTTCCATTAAATTCTCTTCCAAAACCCTTGTAATAATTACTGGGAATCTACCATGTCATAATATGCCTAAATCCAGAAAATTATAATTTTTCCTAATTAAATTGATAATTAATTAATTTTCCAAATAATTGACCATGGGTGATAATTGTCCATTAAATTCTCTTTACCATAGCTCTCATCACCAACTGAACTGCAGCTCAGTTGGTGATGAGAGCTGTGGTAAAGAGTCTCTTATCAAGGTCCTGGGTTCGATCCCCAGTGGCAACAACCTACCGCTGCTGAAAAACAGGCGCGGAGAGGGGTTGGGGTGCATGGTCTGCAGACCTTGTTAGGCTGAACCCTTCGAGCTGGATGCTGGGGGTGCCGGCGGCCGTCCTTGCGAGCGTGGTGCTGGGGAGGCCGTTACAGGTGATGAGTCCCAATTTCATACCAAATTCTGGACTCATCTAGGATTCATTTCATGACTTTGCACTACCATTTAGCGTCATTATCACTCCTTTTGGTTCGCTACGACATTCCACGTCTTGTGCACTTTATTAGCCTATTTCTGTGCGTGTGTGTATTTCCCTCTTGCTTTGCATTTTATTAATATCTGTGACTGCCATGATCGATAACCCGTCCAATTTTCCTGCAGGTTCGGGGATCGTGTGGGTGTCCGGGATAGGGCTTTCACCATTATTTGGCAAAGGAGTCAATGGTCGCGCGTTTTTACCCATGCATGACCATCGACCTCTTTGGCACACGATCATCGGTCGTGCGCAGTCTGGCTTCTCTTGTGAAAGTTCTGCCACTCCATATCGCACGGTCACCATCTATACCGCGCACGATCACTGCTCGTTCGTTGTCAGTCGTGCGCAGTCATGCCCTCTTTTGAAAAGTTTTGTCTCGCCATTTCGCACGATCACTAATCGTGCGCTGCTGATCGTGTGTGAGCTTTGATTTCCTGGTGCAAGTTCTACAGGTTGTTGCCGCACGGGCGCTTACTTTGTTCGCACACGACCACTGATCGTGCGCCAGTGGTCGTGCGCGCTATTTAACTCTGCTTTTATAAATCGGCATATTCCGCGAATTAGGGCATGGACCCTGTATCGATCTTTGCTGCCACTTCGCTGTTCCGTATCCCAGGAGTTCCATCCATCTCCACCTTCATCCCTACCATCGGGAGGTCATTTTTCGGCGATTCTAAAGCGTTCCGCATCCTCCGGTGATCCTCCCGGCCATTTAAGACCTCTTCTCCGAGCTTTACACCGAAGAAGATGATGAAGACAAACTAGAGAATGTACTTAAAGGCCCTCGAGGTGACAGCTCGTCGGTACAGGAAGCCTCCTCGGACTGCGCATGGAAGCAGATTGAAAACCCGCACCTCCGGCCAACAACCGCGGTGGATCTTCACTTTCTTTGTTTAGTCTTTCTCCCTCTCTCTTGTTGTATGAAATAACTTAAGCTTGTAATGAACTTCGATTTCTAGTTGTTTTAATTAGATTATTGTTGGTTAATCTTGCTCGTGAGATTTGTGATTTGATGCGCCTCGCCCCATCTCACTTATCTCCATTCTTTCATTCCATTCGATTGCACTCCGCACTAAACACCTCACTCACTGGCTCAACGTCCATTTGCCTTACCGAAGTACGGCATCGCGGCCATTACATCCATCTCACCTTGTGAAGCGGTAACTGCGACCCGCATATTTCGCTTTAGTTTATTTGTTTGCAAAACCACCTTCAAAGCCCTTTATTTTTCCTTTATTTCATTAACTCTCATAACGATAATTTCGGATCGTTCGTTGTTCTACGCTAATTCCATTCCTCAAGAGACCGACACTCGGGGATTCATTCCCAAAACATTATTTCTTGTTCGACCGGTGTGCTTGCCGTTTTTACACGCATCAATTTTTTGGCGCCGTTTCCGGGGACTGCAACTGTAGAACGATCCATGATTCCGATAATTTTGTTATTAAAGTTATTTCGTTTTGTTTTATTTTTATCCCTTTTCCCCTATGTTGTTATTTCATTGTTGGAGTTGTTAGCTTTACTCGAAGAATTTATGCAAAGTTGTTTTACCCGCTATTTTTTATATTTCTTGCAATGTGGGCCAATTTTAAAATTCGTTGCCCTCATTGTGGAGACATTTCTCATGCTAGCGATAGATGTCCTCAGAAGTATAGTACCAAGGAAATTCACGACTCTACATTACGTAGATATAAGCATGTTATCCACCGACCCGCGGAGCCATTACCGCACTACTTCTTTTCGGCTTCAGCTGTCGCTGCACCGCTAAAGCCGGCCAAGCAATGCATTTTTTGTCGAAGCTGGGATCATGCATTGAAGGATTGCACTGCTTATCTAGCTGAATTGGAAGTGGATGATGAGCCGGATTTTCGGATTATTCCCACATCAACCTTGAGCAGCACCCCTTCAGCCTCGGTATATGCACCATTGCTATCTCTATGTTTCGGAGAAAGCATTTCTGGTACATGCACCGATGCTTGTGTTGATCCCCATACCTGCATGGATATCTATACTTCTGATGAACTTTCATTACCTAGCATTGAGTCTGGTTGCGAAGAGCCAATTATTGACTGCCTGTCGAGTTCTGTACCTTCACCTTCTTCTTTGCATAATATTCTGTCTTTTTTTGATATTTCTATTGAGGTTGATTCGCAGGTGGAAACTAGCATTTCCAGCTTTCTGTTTGATCCTGTTGTGGAGGACAATTCCATGGTTGAGGTTGCTGCTTTTACCCCATGTGAGGATGTTCAATGCACAGACGAGGTGGAGGCTGCGCTAGGAACTTCTTGTACCATCCTGGACAGTGGTGTTCAGTTTTCTGCAATTCCACCAATGGGGGATGATTCCGGAATCATCTCCAAGATTGGGGATCCTTTATGTTATTCTTCTAATTTATTTCTTGACCCCGTTCTTGTTTCCACATCCCTGCAGGACCCCATCGTGGAACAGGTTCGATCAGTACAAGGGCCTGTAATGCGGCCTACGAGTGCTAGCGACCATATGCAGGTGGAGTTGGAAATGACGAGCTTCACAAGTTATGTCTTGCCCATGCCAGTCATTCATGACAGGTATACTTATACAGGTAGTGGGGCGTTTGTTTTGTCTCCATACCGGTACCCACTACCAAAATGCGAGCATGAACAATTGCCTGAGCATTTCTATTTTCATACGCCAATAAGCTAAGAAATGTTTAGAATTTGAATAAGTCTTGTTGGGAGACAGAAAACCCAATAGTTATCTAGGTAGCTTGTTCTTTTCTTTTCTTGTAAGATTTTAGCAATTTGCCTTTTCTTTTCCAATCTCATCTTTTATTTTCTTGCCTCTTTAGTCTCATGAGTGTTTTGTTTTTTTTTATTTTTTTTATTTATCTTATAAACTGCAAGAATAATATATAAACTGCTAATACAGTTATTTGGTCCACCTTAAGGACGGTAAACAAAAGGGCTATTCGGGAGACAACCCAAGCTTGGACCTTTTTGGTCCCTCTTTTTTGTGCTTTTCTACTTTGCTCTTCTATTATATTTTCTGTTATTTGTCTTTTCTTTTGTTCAACCTAATTCGCAGGTCCAACATACTTTTGTGTGATGCAGCAACCTCCGCCTTCAGGTATGCTCATTCTTTGGATCTTTGGAACCCTTTCTCCTCAGCCCTCGTTTTATTTTAGATGTCTATTTTCATTTCTGCCTATGTTTTCATTAAAGTCTGGGGGGAAGAGCCGCTTATGCACTCCGTGAGCACATTGATAGCATGCTAGTAGTTTTATTTTATGCTTCATTATTGTAGAATCCTGCTGCACACACCTTGCCACCAACACGAGCGCGCACTTAACCACACGCGCGGCTCGAGTCAATGTTGTCATTTTGAGTCAATTTTAAAATGGCGGTGCTGACTTTGGATTTTAATTTAGAGTAGTTCGAAACTCGTGCAATGCTCCTAATCAAGTACTCACGTGGTGTAGAAATTGTATAGGTTTAATTTTTATTTATGCTTGTATATTTATATTTTTTCTGCACTCGTAAATCATATTTGTCCTACTAAAAATTGTGAATCCAGAGCAATCTATCGGTAGCGTAGGAATGTGTGTATGTGTCTCTCGCTTTGTATTGCTCGAGTCGGGAGGACGGATCTTTTCTCTCAGTAGCTAAGAACTTGCCCCAAGCTACTTTCGAAGCATTGATGCATGGTTACTCTAGCATAAGAGTGATGTAGGCCATCATGTTGGCCCGGTTGAGATTTGTACCCTTTCCTAACGTTGCCCTCGCTAGCCCCTTTGTGCCTACCCTTCCTTTTGATTCAGCTCCACTATATTCGCCAAAGCCTCATAGCCGATCCTAGTCGCACGCCCAATTCGAGCATTAGTAGTTTACATTTTACGTTGGGTTGTGATTTGGTGATTCGTTTTCGTTATATGTGGATGTGCCCAACAGAAAAATGTGCTGATTTTGTAAAATAAAAATGTGAAAGCCTAAAAGAAAAATCTATAAAAAAAAGAATAAAAAAAGAGGAAAAGAAAAGAAATAAGAAAAAGTTTAAATGAACAATCTTTTTTAGATGGGATTGTTGTTTGGAGTAGGCGGTGCACACACCCATTTATAAAAGTAAGTCTGGGGATGTGGTGCACCTGCGTTTATTTGGTGGTTAGCGGTTACTATTTTTTGTACGTTAGCTCATTTGGGTTTGATGCATTACCCTTCTTGTTTATCCTTGTTTTCCTCTCCGGAACCCAAGCCCCATTATTACCCGAAGTCCTACAGACTCACGCTAGAGTCAAACTAGTGTCGTGGAGAGAGTGCGAACGGGCAAGCATATGGTCCCCGACATTGGTGGATTCCTTTGGAGGTGATCACGAGCCCCGATCTTTGGCAACACTTAGCCAAGCGACTTGCCTATTTTCTTCCCACACATGACCGAGCGATTCTCCGGCATTCAATTTTTTATTAGTGACAATATCTATTTACGTTTGTGTAAAGTTATAAATTTCATAGTATAATTAAAAATTCCTTCTATTATATTGTTGATGGTTAAAACTCGCGGCGCCCCGCGGGTATGGGGTTTTGTTTATTTATTAAAAGGAAAAGCGGTGGTTATGTTTATTTGAAAGAAAGGCGGGGCGTGCTGATTTATTTTATATAAAAAAGGGTTTTAGACCGAGTTTTAAAGAAAGGTAGGCAAGTGCACCTATCGCGTGTAGTACAGGATATTCTCGTGTGGAGGAATATCGGGGTCGTATTGTTCTCGGGTCCGGCTTAGCAATTTCTACTCTTTCCCTGAAAGCCTATTATTTTACCGATAATAATTGAATTTGGTTTAAAAGAAAATATGACCTAAAAATATTACAAATGCATAATAATAATAAAGTGCAGAAGGCCGATGAAGAACTCAGCGCGACGCTATCAAAAAGAGAACTGAACTAAAATAACTTTTAATAAAAAGAGATCCTAAATTTCAAATTAATTACGGTGGAGACTCGGCCGTGGAGGTTCCAAAGGAATGAGCTCACTTATCTCTAGGACTATCGCTCACCTGAACGCTAAGATTATTCGACCGATCGTTAGACCGACGAAGGATTCCTCTTAATGCCCGTATTACGCTAAGAACCCTGCTATTGGGTGGGGAACCCAATCCAATAAAGTCATGTGCCTCCTCTCTCGAGGGTTAATGCAGAGCTCTCTTTACCCAAGAGTGATCGTTCCATACGGACGGCCTCTCGGCCTTGCGTATGGATAATAGAAATAGGGCCAGCACATCGATATGCGGTCCTACGCGTCGTTAACCCGGGGCAAACCTTAAGAAATTTAATTAAATAGAAAAACAGGACCTTCAATTATTTAAAGCTACTCTATCTGTCCCAATGTTCTTCGATATCGAGGGCTAAGGGCGGTTAGCCACTCATCGGAATGGGGACACTTACGCTAGAAAGCGAGAAAGAAAGCTGTAAAGAAAGCAAGAAATAAAGCAGTAAATGAAAGCTGAAAATTGCAAGTCCTAGTCAAACGAGTAGGACTGAAGAAAGCAGTAAATGCGAATCCCGGCTCAAATGAGTGGGCGGGGGTAAATTAATCTCATACACGCACACACTCTACAGAAATTAAAATCACACACACGCACTCTACAGAAAAGTAAACACGCACACGCACTCTACTTAAAAGTAAACACACGCACACACTCTACAGAAAAGTAAACACACACACGCACTCTACATGAAAGTAAACACACACACGCTCGCAAAGTTTTCCTACTCAAGTGAGTAGGAAGAAAATGAAAGCAGTAAAAAGACAAGTCTCACTCAAACGAGTGGGCGGGAAATGAAAGCAGAGCGCCATTTAACTCTTAACGAGTAGGCAAAAATAAATGCATACGCACACACTCTATAGAAATTAAAATAAAGCTTTAAATTCTAACTCGTATACGCACGCACACTTGCAAAAAAATAAGAAAAACAAAGTGACTGAAAAATTAAAACAACTGCATTTCTACCGCTAGAATGCGGTAGAAATGCATAAAAAGAGAAAATAAAAATTAACCGGACAAAAAGTTTTGCAAATAAATGCAAAATGAAAGTTGGCGAAAAATTAAAACATAGCGGTAGAAATGCATAAAAAGTGAAAATAAAAATTAAAGGGACTAAAAAGTTTTGAAATTAAAGTTAAAAACAAAGTGAGCGAAAAATTATAACGACAATATTTTCATTCTTATGTTTTTATAAGACCTCCAAAAAATGAGAATAAAACTAAAAAAAGAACGAAAAGTTTTACAATCCTAAGAGCCTAAGTTAAAGAAAAAAAAAACAACACATTTTTTAGGTGATTTTATAAAGCTTTAAGAATGAAAATAGGATAAAAAAAGGAAAAGCTAAAGCTAAAAAGGTGCGGAATATGAAAATAAAACGGGCATTACAACGACTAGAAAGTGCGATAAAATCCTAAACTAAACGAGTTAAAAAGCTTTAAAGATGAAAATATTAAATGAAAAGATAAGATAAGAAATAAGATTGTTAAAGGGAGAGTTGCTTAGATCCATTCCAAACACGTATAAAGAGAAGAAAAACACGTTTCATTAATTAAAGGAACAAGTTAAAAGACATAAAAAATAGTAAAAGCTAAGGAGAGGGGGAGAAATTTCCCTTACATAGCATTTGGAATATATTTGGGCAACATAACCCCTTAGCAAAATGGACCAAAAAGGTGGACAAAAAAACCATTCTGGAAGCTTTTATTTATAGGCAAAATTTCGGGCGGGACTAGGGCGTGACGGGGAGGTGGATCTGGGGATTTGACGGGAGCTTTGACTTCGGGGAAGTCCACGTGGCAGACACAGGCGTGACACAATTATCACTGGCGTGTAAGGGGGGCGTGACCTGGACAGCTGGCAGCACGATGTCGGCAACGTTGACAGTTGACGAAGCATTGAGTGTCGGCATCGACACGGGCGTGACTGGTCTTAGACACTAGCGTGACTAAGGGCGTTGAGTGATGAATTTTGAAATCGTTGAGTGTCGACTACCTGAAGGCGTTGAGTTCCTGACACGCCCGTGTCGGGCATGGTCAAGGGCGTGACAGGTCAAATTTTGACTTTTTCTGAAAAATTTCAGAAAACAAAAATAAATTAAGTTAGTATAAAATTTACAAAAAAGAAGCATTTTATTAAAGAAAATAAACTAAAAAGGACAAAATTAAATAAAAATGACTTAAATAAAATACAAATATATAGGTATATTTACAACTCATCAAATACCCCCATACTTAATCTTTTGTTATTCCAGAGCAAAAGTTGGAGATGAACCTATAAGGAATAAAAAAGAATCCTAAATTTAACTAACGCTTAATTAATTATAAGAAAGATCGAAATGAATTTCCGGGGTTTCGGAATTAAATCTTAACTTATGAAAATGTTAAAATAGAGGAACTGTTTCAAAAAAATACTTCTAAATGGAAAAAAATAGAAAGAAAAAATTATTTTTGTTAGTTTTACAAAAATGGATTGGAATTATCAAAAAAACTTTAGCTAAAAAGAAATTGATAGGAAATAATTCAATTTAAAAATTATGCTCTCAAAAAGTTTTAGATTAATTTTAGAATCATGAAAATTGGCTAAGTGGATTGGCGGAAATGAAGAAGGCTTTTATTTTTGAGGCGAGTTAATTTTTTCTCGAACCTTCATAATAATTTTTTTTTTTAATAATTAGGAAAATGAAATCTTATTTTCCTAACATTAAAATTTTTTCTTCTTCATAAATAAAATAGACCCAATGTATATGTATAGGAGTAATAAATTTTATCCTCTTACTCCATAACATATAAACTTTTTAAAATATTGGGTGCCTATGTTTACGGGATGAAATCTTATCCCCATTGACATAAGATCTTTTTTAGGGTGAGTGGAGAATCATGCCAATTAAGGTATGAAAAAAAGTGGAAGGGATGAATTTCTAAAAGAAATCTAGAGTTTAATAAAAAATTTCGAGAGCAACCTTTTTAATTTAAACGTTCCTACGTTTCTAAAAGCATAAGTAGAAATAATGTAAAATCCATAAATGTTATTTTCTAACATAAAAACATGCTTTTATTTAAAAAATTAGAAGTGATAGTGAGAAAATAAGTTCCCTATAATAAGAAAAAGCCATAAAAAATTCTTTAAAATCTTAACCCTAGAAATTTAAGTCTATCGAGCTACAATTAATAAACGAATAGTAAATAAAGAATTAATTAAAAATCGCTTATAAATAAACTCGAAACGATTATTTTGGAGAGCAAAGAGGTTAAGAAATGAGGGATTCGAATTATTTAATTCAAGATAATTTATTTTATTGATTTTTGGAGTTTTTCTAAATTTTTTTGATATTTTGGGGTTATTTTCATTTTTTTGGATTTTTATTTAAAAGTTATACTAAATTTTGTGTTTTTTTGTGAGTTATACTAATTTTGTTTTGAATTTTTGATTTACAGAATTATTTACAGGAAGAGAGAGTTTATTTTTGCAAGATAGGAAAGAAAAGGGGAAAGAGACGAGAATATTTATAAAATATTTACAAAGTCAAAAATGAAACATCATTGCCCGCGAACAGACTCTTATTTGTGGTTGGTTCGATGAGTCGAACGTCGCGGAGCGATGTTTCAATTTTTTGGGGCTTTTTAATTTTTTATAAATAAAAACATGAGAAAAAAATTTTTAGTTTTAAATTTTTTCATTTTTTTTGGATTTTTGTTACGTGCAGGAAATAAAAGGACAGAAAATAGGAAACACCCCCAAACTTAAGTCCAACATTGTCCCCAATGTTGCACTAAGTATGAGAAATGATATATATAAAAACAGATATGTACAAAAAGTAAAAACAGGGGTTTAGAAATCTGCCCTAAACTGCGTTCGGGGAAGCCCGTTAAATTATTGACCCATCAAAAATTAAAGTAAAAGCAAAAAAAATAAAACAGAAAAATGAAAAATATAAGTTCAGCGAAAAATGTGCGGGTGATAGGGGGCGCGAGGGGTAAGTGAGTGTAATAAATGTGCGACGGATACGCGATCCCCAGCGCTCACAATTGTGAAGCGCGCCGAAACGTCAAAAAATATATATAATTTATTTCTTGGTTTTTTTTAAATTTTTTTTTTTTAAGTTATATATTTTTTAGTTTTTTTTTAGTTTTTCATTTCATTTTTTTTTAGTTTTAGTTTTTAAGTTTTTAAATTTTTTAGTATTTTTTTTTGAAAATATTCAAAATAAAGAAAATAAAATCAAAATAGGATAAAGGCATAGAAAAATAAGAAAGATATTTTTTTTTTTGAATGTAGAATTTTAGGATGAAAAATAAGATAGAATTTTTTTTCAATTTTTTTTTTAGTTTTAACTTTTTTAAATAATTTTTTAGTTTTTTAAGTTTTTTAAGTTTTTTAGTTTTTAAGTTTTTGATGATGATGATTTTTTTTTTAGTTTTTGACTTTTCTGATTTTTTAAAGTTTTAAAGTTTTTAAATTTTTGATTTTTTTATTTTAAGTATTATTATTATTATTATTGATATTATTATTATTATTATTAATATGAATATAATTTTTTGGTGGCTATTTTGGATTTTTTTATATAGAAATAAAAGGTAAAATTAATAGGTTTCAGGAATTCAAAATAGTAAAACGAATTTTTCCCCGGCAACGGCTCCAAAAACTTGATGGTTAAAACTCGCGGCGCCCTGCGAGTATGGGGTTTTGTTTATTTATTAAAAGGAAAAGCGGTGGTTGTATTTATTTGAAAGAAAGGCGGGGCGCGCGGATTTATTTTATATAAAAAAGGGTTTTAGACCGAGTTTTAACGAAAAGTAGGCAAGTGCACCTATCGCGTGTAGTACAGGATATTCCCGTGTGGAGGAATATCGGGGTCGTATTGTTCTCGGGGCTGGCTTAGCTATTTTTACTCTTTCCCTGAAAGCCTATTATTTTATCGATAATATTTGAATTGGGTTTAAAAGATAATATGACCTAAAAATATTACAAATTCATAATAATAATAAAGTGCAGAAGGCCGATGAAGAACTCAGCGCGACGCTATCAAAAAGAGAACTGAACTAAAATAACTTTTAACAAAAAGAGATCCTAAATTTCAAATTAATTAAGGTGGAGACTCTGCCGTGGAGTTTCCAAAGGAATGAGCTCACTTATCTCTAGGACAATCGCTCACCTGAACGCTAAGACTATTCGACCGATCGTTAGACCGACGAAGGATTCCTCTTAACGCCCGCATTACGCTAAGAACCCCGCTATTGGGTGGGGAACCCAATCCGGTAGAGTCACGCGCCTCCTCTCTCGAGGGTTAGCATGGAGCTCTCTTTACCCAAGAGTGATCGGTCCATACGCACGGCCTCTCGGCGTTGCGTATGGATAACGGAAATAGGGCCCGCACATCGATATGCGGTCCTACGCGTCGTTAACCCGGGGCAAACCTTAAGAAATTTAATTAAATAGAAAAATAGGACCTTCAATTATTTAAAGCTACTTTATCTGTCCCAATGCTCTTCGATATCGAGGGCTAAGGGCGGTTAGCCACTCATCGGAATGAGGACACTTACCCTAGAAAGCGATAAAGAAAGCTGTAAAGAAAGCAGGAAATAAAGCAGTAAATGAAAGGCTAAAATTGCAAGTCCTACTCAAATGAGTAGGACTGAAGAAAGCAGTAAATGCGAATCCTGGCTCAAATGAGTGTGCGGGGGTAAATTAATCTCATACACGGACACACTCTACAGAAATTAAAATCACACACACGCACTCTACAGAAAAGTATACACACACACGTACTCTACTTGAAAGTAAACACACACACGCACTCTACAGAAAAGTAAACACACGCACGCACTCTACTTGATAGTAAACACACACATGCTCGCAAAGTTTCCCTACTCAAGTGAGTAGGAAGAAAATGAAAGCAGTAAAAAGACAAGTCCCACTCAAACGAGTCGGCGGGAATTGAAAGCAGAGCGTCATTTAACTCTTAACGAGTAGGCGAAAATAATTGCATACGCACACACTCTACAGAAATTAAAATAAAGCTATAAATTCTAACTCGTACACGCATGCACACTTGCAAAAAATTAAGAAAAACAAAGTGACTGCAAAATTAAAACAACTGTATTTCTACCGCTAGAATGCGGTAAAAATGCATAAAAAGAGAAAATAAAAATTAACCGGACAAAAAGTTTTGCAAATAAACGCAAAATGAAAGTTGGCAAAAAATTAAAACAACTGCATTTCTACCGCTAAAATGCGGTAGAAATGCATAAAAAGTGAAAATAAAAATTAAAGGGACTAAAGAGTTTTGAAATTAAAGTTAAAAACAAAGTGAGCGAAAAATTATAACGACAATATTTTCATTCTTATGTTTTTATAAGACCTCCAAAAAAATGAGAATAAAACTAAAAAAATAACGAAAAGTTTTACAATCCTAAGAGCCTAAGTTAAAGAAAAATAAAAACAACACATTTTTTAGGTGATTTTATAAAGCTTTAAGAATGAAAATAGGATAAAAAAAAGAAAAGCTAAAGCTAAACAGGTGCGGAATATGAAAATAAAACGGGCATTACAACGACTAGAAAGTGCGATAAAATCCTAAACTAAACGAGTTAAAAAGCTTTAAAGATGTAAATATAAAATGTAAAAGATAAGATAAGAAATAAGATTGCTAAAGGGAGAGGTTCTTAGATCCATTCCAAACACGTATAAAGAGAAGAAAAACACATTTCATTAATTAAAGGAACAAGTTACAAGACACAAAAAAATAGTAAAAACTAAGGAGAGGGGGAGAAATTTCCCTTACATAGCATTTGGAATATATTTGGGCAACATAACCCCTTAGCAAAATGGACCAAAAAGGTGGACAAGAAAAGCTTCCTGGAAGCTTTTATTTATCGGCAAAAATTCGGTTGTGACATGCCCTAGGTCACGGGCGTGACATTGGGGCGTGTCACTACTGTACATGAGCTGATCGGGTGATTTGACTGGGAAGTTGACTTCAGCTGAAAACGTGGCGGTCACGCCCAAGGTCATGGGCGTGATAGGTGTCAGTCACGGGCGGGACTAGGGTTTGACGGGGAGGTGGATCTGGGGATTTGACGGGAGCTTTGACTTCGGGGCGGTCCACGTGGCGGACACGGGCGTGACACAATTGTCACGGGCGTGTAAGGGGGGCGTGACCTGGACAGCTGGCAGCTCGATGTCGGCAACATTGACAGTTGACGAAGCGTTGAGTGTCGGCATCGACACGGGCGTGACTGGTCTTGGACACGGGCGTGACTGATGGCGTTGAGTGATGAAAAGTGAAATCGATGAGTGTCGACTACCTGAAGGCGTTGAGTGCTTGACACACCCGTGTCGGGCATGGTCACGGGCGTGACAGGTCAAATTTTGACTTTTTCTGAAAAATTTTAGAAAACAAAAATAAATTAAGTTAGTATAAAATTTACAAAAAAGAAGCATTTTATTAAAGAAAATAAACTAAAAAGGACAAAAATAAATAAAAATGACTTAAATAAAATACAAAAATATAGGTATATTTACAACTCATCAATTTTCTATACACTTGAGTTTTCGATTTCTCGTTCTACTTTAAATTGAAGTTACTTCGTTAGCTAGCTATTTTGGAGTTCACGAGATGATTATTTGCCCTGGACGTGCAAATGGTTAAGTCTTGTGGTGTGATGAGTCCCCATTTCATACCGAATTCTGGACTCATATAGGCTTCATTTCATGACTTTGCACTGCCATTTAGCGCCATTAGCACTCTTTTTGGTTCGCTACGACATTCCACGTCTTGTGCACTTTATTAGCCTATTTCTGTGTGTGTGTGTATTTCCCTCTTGCTTTGCATTTTATTAATATCTGTGACTTCCATGATCGATAACATGTCAATTTTTCTTTCAGGTTCGGGGATCGTGTGGGCATCCGGGATAGGGCTTTCACCATTTTTTGGCAAAAAAGTCAATGTTCGTGTGTTTTTAGCCACGCACGACCATCGACCTCTTTGGCGCACGATTATCGGTCGTGCGCAGTCTGGCTTCTCTTGTAAAAGTTCTACCCCGCCATATCGCACGGTCACCAACTATACGCGCACGATCACTGCTCGTGCGTTGCCGGTCGTGCGCAGTCATGCCCTCTTTTGAAAAGTTCTGTCTTGCCATTTCGCACGATCACTGATCGTGCAATGCTGATCGTGCGCGAGCTTTGATTTCCTGGTGTAGGTTCTACAGGTTGTTGCTGCACGGGCGTGACCTGTTCCGCATCCTCCGGTGATCCTCCCGGCCATTAAAGACCTCTTCTTCGAGCTTTCCACCGAAGAAGATCATGAAGACAACCTAGAGAACGGACTTAAAGGCCCTCGAGGTGACAGCTCGTCGGTACCGGAAGCCTCCTCGGACTGCGCGTGGAAGTGGATTGACAACCCGCACCTCCGGCAAATAACCGCGGTGTATCTTCACTTTCTTGGTTTAGTCTTTCTCCATTTCCCTTATTGTATGAAATGACTTAAGCTTGTAATGAACTTCGATTTCTAGTTGTTTAATTAGAATATTGTTGGTTAATCTTGCTCGTGAGATTTGTGATTTAATGCGCCTTGCCCCATCTCACTTCACTCCATTCCTTCGTTCCATTCGATTGCACTCCGCAATAAACACCTCACTCACTAGCTCACCGTCCATTCGCCTTACCAAAGTACGGCTTCGCGGCCGTTACATCCATCTGACCTTATGAAGCGGTGATTGCAACCCACAAATTTCGCTTTAGTTTATTTGTTTGCAAAACCACCTTGAAAGCCCTTTATTTTTCCTTTATTTAATTAACTCTCATAACGATAATTTCGGATTGTTCGTTGTTCTACGCTAATTGCATTCCTCGAGAGACCGACACTCGGGGATTCATTCCCAAAACTTAATTACTTGTGTGACCGGTGCTCTTGCCATATTTACACGCATCAATAGGCCGTTCCAAAACTTATTGGATGAATGAAGAGCGTAGGCTAGGATTTGGGGACGGAGACCCAATTATTGGGTGGACTGTAATGAAGAATTTTTTGACCGATCAGTACGTCCCCGCGTACCATCGGACACAAATGTTTGACGAGCTTGCCACCCTGCGGTAGGGTTCAATTTTAGTAGCGGAGTATATGGGAGAACTGAAGGACCCAATGGTACGTTGTGATCTGAAGGAAATCACCGAGGTCACCCTTTCTAGATTCCGTAAGGGGCTTCAACCCGATATTCAGCGGAAGCTCTTACGATTTGGCCACACGGATCTAAACATGACATTCAATGCCTCCCTCGACATTAAGAAACACTTAGCTTCTAAGGCTCACTCCCGTTATTCCCATATGAAGGGAAAATCAACTACCGGACCATTTTCCTCCACATATCAGGACAAAGGGAAGTTCCGGTCTGTCGAGTAAAAGTCTATCGTGATCACTGCTAGGAACACTAAGAACCCTACGAGCGAATGTATTCCCATCAGAAAGGTTAGCAAGACTAACGCTACATGTGAATCATGCGGCATTCAAGGTCACTACGCCTTCGAATGCCCAACGAAAACTAAAGCCATAGCCTTGTTAGAGTCAACGAACGATCTTACGGATTACGTTCATGAGGCTACTGAGGAGAGTGACCCAGAAGGGGTCCCAAGCTACTTAGAGGACGATCACCCCTTATGGTGATGCGTTGTATCTTGACCACTCCTCGTCCATTAGATGATTGGAAGAGGACGAGTATATTTTCTCTGATTTTTAAGAGTGGCGAGAAGTTTTGTAAGCTGATTGTTGATAGTGGTAGCTGTGTGAATGTCGTATCTTAGAACACCGTTGCACGTATGTCCTTGACCACGGAAGCACACCAGACCCCATATCAGGTCGCTTGGATCAACAAGATCTCCGTACCCGTTACCAAGCGATGTCTGGTCCCACTCTCATTCAAATCCTACATTGATGAGGTGTGGTGGAATGTTCTACCGATAGACGCTTGTCATGTGTTGTTAGGCCGCCCTTGGCTATACGACTGTGATGTTACACATTTTGGTAGAGCCAACACTTATGAATTCAAATTCAATGGAAAAACCATCACTTTGAGGCTGACCATCCCAAAGGAGCCCGTAGTCTTGCCTAAGGACACCACTATTCCGGTAGAACGGAAAACGTTGAATCTAGTTGGTAGGAAAGAGTTTGAGAGAGATCCGTTCTTTGATGGAATTATGTATGCGCTAGTCCTCCTAAGTGTGAAGCCCGATTCTAGCATTTTGGATGAGTTACCTAGTCAGTTATGGGTACTGTTAGACGAGTATAGGGACGTGTACCCAGATGAGTTGCCGCCTACGTTACCCCCACTTAGGAATATCCAGCATGCGATAAATCTCATCCCGGGGTCTTCCTTGCCAAATCAGCCCCATTATCGACTCCACCCAGCAGCTCACCTTGAGTTGCAGTCCCAGATAGAGGGTTTGCTAGAGAAAGGTTTAATTAGGACTAGTATGAGTCCATATGTTGTACCAGCCCTACTTGCCCCCAAGAAGGATGGTACATGGAGGATCTGCGTTGATAGCCGGGATATCAACAAAATCACCATCAAGTATAGGTTCCCCATTCCCCGCCTAGAAGATTTGTTGGATGTCTTGTCTGGAGCCACCGTATTCTCCAAATTAGATCTTCGGAGTGGCTATCACCAGATTAGGATACGAGAGTGCGATGAGTGGAAGACGGCATTTAAGTAGAAGTATGGTCTGTACGAATGGCTTGTAATGCCCTTTGGGTTATCCAATTCCCCTAGTACCTTCTTCCAGATGATGACACATGTCTTTCAACCATTCATGGGGAAGTTTGTTGTCATCTACTTTGACGATATTCTTATTTATAGCACCTCTACTACTGAGCACATCTCCCACATGAGATTGATCCTTTCCACCCTGCGGAAGGAGACTTTATTTCTAAATCTTAAGAAATGCACTTTCTATGCCTCGGAGGTAGAGTTATTAGGCTATATAGTCGGCTCTAAGGGTATTCGAGTTGATCCGGGAAAGGTTCAGGTCATTAAGGACTGTCCCGTGCCAACCACCCTATATGAGGAGCGTAGTTTCCATGGGTTAGCCATGTTTTATCGTCGTTTCATACGAGACTTCAGTAGTATTATGCCGCCTATCACATACTATATGAAGAAGGGAGAGTTTACGTGGACGAAGTCCGCCACCTATGCTTTTGAACGAATAAAGGAGCTTATGACTGAAGCAACTGTCTTATGTCTACTTAACTTTGGTAATGTCTTTGAGCTCACATGT
The DNA here is from genome assembly GCA_039513925.1 of Platanthera zijinensis. NCBI lineage: Eukaryota > Viridiplantae > Streptophyta > Magnoliopsida > Asparagales > Orchidaceae > Platanthera > Platanthera zijinensis. The sequence continues at coordinate 117,256,055 of CM077087.1, forward strand.
CATGCATCTGGGGTAGGGATTGGAGGTGTCTTGAGCCAAGAGGGCCATCCCGTTATTTATTTTAGCGAGAAGTTGTCCGGCCCTAAGCTGAACTATTCAAATTACGATAGGGAATTTTATGCTGTAGTCTGATGTCTACACCATTGGAGGCACTATCTCCTCTCCAAGGAGTTTGTGATCCTCTCCGATCATGAGGCTTTACGTTTCATCAATGGCCAGCATAAGATCAGCCCATGACACGCTAAGTGGGTAGCTTTCTTACAAGGTTACACGTTTAATCTCAAGCACCTTAAGGGAGCTGATAACCGAGTCGCAGACGCCCTTGGTCGTCTTACTATTTTACTCACCTTTATGGAAGTACATTTTGTAGGATTTGAGCGGGTTAAGGAATAGTACGCCACGTGTCCTGACTTCCAGGACTTCTATTTATCTACCCAGGATAGCTCCCCCACAACGATATCTTCATACGTCATCAAGGACGGTTACCTGTTTAGGAATGGGAAGCTATGTATTCCGCAGTCATCGTTACGACTACATATCATATGGGAGTTGCATAGCGGAGGGTTTAGTGGCCACTTCGGTAGAGATAAGACAATTTTATTAGTCGAGGACAAATTTTATTGGCCAAAACTTAAGGTTATGTTGGGATAGGTAGTGAGTAGCTGCCGCACGTATAAGGTGTCTAAGGGTAGAAAAACCAACGTAGGATTATATACACCCTTGCCTATTCCCTCCATGCCTTGGGTTGACGTTAGTATGGATTTTGTACTAGGCCTCCCCATTACCCTATGCCGTCACGACTCAGTTTTTGTCGTTGTGGATAGGTTTTCAAAGATGGCTTATTTCATCTCGTGCACTAGGACAAACGATGTGTCTCACGTCGCTAAATTATATTTTAAAGAAGTCATTAGTCACCGTGGAGTGCCAAAGACCATAGTATCGGATTGGGACGTAAAATTCACTAGTTATTTTTGGAAAACTCTTTGGATATTAATGGGAACAAAATTATTATTTTCCTCCGCCTATCATCCCCAAACTGATGGGCAGACGGAAGTGGTTAATCAGAGCTTAGGAAATTTGTTATGATGCCTTGTGAGTGATCACAATAGCACTTGGGATCTTCTCCTTCCCCATGCCCAATTAGCCTACAATAATTCCAAGAATAGGTCTACAAGTTTGTCTCTGAATGAGATTGCCCACGGGTATAAGGCTCCTATGTCTCTTGACTTGGTGCCTTTGCCCCCAACATACAAGGCAAGTCAATTTGCACAATCCTTCACCCAGCTCATCCATGATTTACACGCACGTATACGAGCCACCTTGACTACGCAATACGACTCTTATCAAGCACACGCTAATTTACATAGGAGAGTATCAAACTTAAAAATTGGAAATCTAGTTTTAGTCCGTTTGGTTCCCGAACGCTTGCCAACTGGAACTGTTAAAAAGTTACCACCAAAGCGCGCCAGCCCTTTTCTTTTGTTTAAGAAGTTAGATGACAACGCTTTCGTTTTGGACTTGCTTGCTGATTGGGGTATCTCCCCCATTTTTTACGTTTAGGATTTAACGATGTTTGTCTCACCACCACAACAGTTGATTTCTTTGTCATCTTCTTCTCCCACTCTAAATTCTCATGGGTTGGGGAGTGGTAGTACGGACGATCTCTCTCTTTCGGTCCCCATAGGTATATCATCGGTTGGTAAGTTGCCTTCCTTCTTGCCTACTGCTAATATGTTTCCCAGGTTTCCACGAACGTTTTCCACTCCATAGATGATACTTGTTGCTGAGCCTATTACCACTTCTGATGGCGACACCCACCGCTTTATCATCCGTTGGCATGATCGGCCCTCCTCGGATGACTCTTGGGTACTCGAGATGCAGCTGCAAAGTATGGATGCTGCTCTCCTTCACCACTATCGCTTGGACCACGCAACGGAGATGCGTGCATTTGAGCGGGGTAGGATTAATGGCGTGCCCCATCCTCCACCATTTGAAGATGATGCTGACGATGCTGATGATGATTCGGTTGATAAGGCAATAAAACTCAAGGACGTGAGATGGCACAATGACGCTAACGGAAGGCTACGCTACAACTTCCACCCGCGGCGTGCTACATCCATTGTAAAGAATTAGCCTTATTTATTTCATTTTCTTGAACTCTATTTTATATTTGGAATATAAAATTATCCTATGTTTAACTGATAATTTTATATTCATTGTATGTTTTGTTATTTTTCATTTTTAACAATTTTAATGTTGGTGTGCATTTAGCCATTCGGATGGATGAGATTACATCTCCATCATGAATTGTTAAGGCTTGTTTGTAACTCTTATATAAGGAGGCTTCCTTATGAGATTATTAGACAAGAGTTAAACCTAATTTCTCCTTGAGAATTTCGGCTAAGAGGAGACCTCTCCAAGCCGCCGCCCCCTTGCTTGTGGTGTGAAGCCGCCGCCCCCTTGCTCCCTCCATCCGTTCGGTGTGACTCTAGCGCGGCTTCCTTCGGTGCGACTCCTTTGAAGAAGGTTGCAAACCCTTCGGTGTGATGCCGGTGGATCCGTGGATAGAGTTATTCTCCTACAGTTATCTTGTGTGAAAAGCCTTCCGGTTGTGTAATCTCTTCCCTCTCCCTTGTGTGATTCTCTTCTTTAGTTGTGGTGGTTTCACACTCGATTTCTCCGGAGAATTAATTTAATCGCTGCAAGTTTTGGATCGAAATCGCCGTTGCTAGGAATTTTAATTCTGGATCGGGTGGATCCTATTTGCCTGTGCGGATCTTGGCCTATAGCCTTGGTCTTGCTCTCAAAAGGAGTGGCAACCTTTGTGTTTTTCTTGGGGAATATTCTGACTCAAATTTCTGATCGTTGTTTTCGAGTCGACCATTCTTCTTTTGTTATTTGTGTCACGGTCTTGCGACGAGAAATTATTGTGGGCGATAGGTGTTGTGTAGATGCGGTAAATCTACGGCGTGTAGTGTGTAGATAGAGCGTTAGCTTCGTGGAGATCTCTGATTTCGGACGCCCCCTACTTCAGGAGGAAATTCACCCCCAAGTTTAAAATGGGCATTGTCCTCAATGGAGAAATGAGGGGAAGGAGAGAGATAAAGTATAATAGAAATGAAAGTATAGAATTGAAAAATAGGTACTTCCCCGGATTTATGAATGACGAATGTTGAGTGATGTCGCTCCCCCATGCCTGCGCTTTGGAACTTCTTGAAATGTCTTCTTTGGACTTCGTGATGGATACAGAAGCATTTGAGAAGGTGATCGTAGAAGCTTCAGCATGTCGGAGCTGTCCGGGGCAAAAAGTGTAAAATAAAGAAAACATAAAAAAAACTAGGTTGCCTCCCATGAGTGCCCTTTGTTTAAAACGTTATTTGAGCTCGACGTAACAAAATAATATTGTCCAAAAATAATATTTAAAGTTTTTAACAAAAATAAAAAGTCTTAAGTTAGTTAATGTTCGTGCAGAAGAAACATAATATTGTTTGGACTGACATCATCATCACCTAAAAAATAGAGTTTAAGACGATGCTCATTTACTTTGAATTCACACTTATCAGGGTGTGAAATTAACACAGTGCCATACTGAAAAACTTCTTTAACAGAAAACAGCCAGACCATCGTGAGTTTAGTTTGCCAGGAAATAAACATAAATGTGAATTGTATAAAAGAACTTGGTCACCAGGTTTAAAGGTTTTTTGGTTCCTTAAGTGTTTGTCGTGAAAACATTTCGTCTGCTCTTTAAAAAATTTGTTGTTTTCGAATGTGTAACAGCGCCACTCGTCGAGTTCGTTAAGTTGAAATTTTCGAAAATCGCCAACAGAGTGGGGATCGAGATTTAAAAACCTCAGGGCCCAAAAAGAACAGTGTTATAATTCTACGGATACATGGCACGATTTTCCATAAACCAATCGATACGGCATAAAATCGATGTCAGTTTGTACGCAGTTCGGTAGGCCCATAGATCATCGTCTAATTTGGTTATCCAGTCTTTTCTAAAGGTGGAAACAGTTTTTTCTAAAATTCTTTTAATCTCTCTGTTCACTACTTCGACTTGCCCGTTAGTTTAGGGGTGGTAGGCAGTTGAAATCTTATGTATAACACCGTATTTTATAAGAGTTTTGGAAAACTGCAAGTTACAAAAAAGTGAACCCTTATAGCTAACGTTGGCTCGTGGCATACTGAATCGAGAAAATAATTTTTTTAAGAAAGTAATTACGACTCGGGAGTCGTTATTAGGAAGAGCTTAGGCCGTAGCCCATAATAAAACATAATCTACAACAACTAAAATAAACTTGTTCCCGAAGCTAGAAGAAGAGGGCCAACAAAATCAATTCCCTAGAGGTCAAAAACGTTAGACTCAAGGAAATAATTTTGCGGCATTTCATTTTTATTAGAAATGTTTCCCAACCGTTGGAAACTATCACACTTACTCACAAAAGTTTGGGCGTCTTTAAAGAGACTAGGCCAGTAAAAGCTTGTGCAAAGCACTTTTTGAGCGGTGTGTGCAGCTTGATAGTGACCACCAGTCGGTCCTTCATGTAAGTATTTTAGAATATCTTGTCCTTCTCCAAAAGAAACAAATCTCCTTATCACCTGATCCGCACAAACTCGGAAAAGATGCGGGTCCTCCCAAAAATAGTTCTTCAACTCAGAAAAAATTTCTTCGTTTGCTGAGAGGAGAACTCCTTCAAGAGGACACGGGACACTAAATAGTTGGCAATGTTTGCAAACAAGTGGGCAGGAGAAGTGTTAATTAAAAGCAGCTTCTCGGCACCTCGCTTATCACGTATTTCTATGTCAAACTCATGGAGGAGTATGACCCAGCGAATCAGGCACGACTTGGCATCCATCTTAGCAAGAAGATACTTGAGGGTCGATTGGTCCATGAAAACTATAATTTTTGAAAGAGTAATATATGGTTGAAATTTATCGAAGGAGAAGACAACAACTAGGATCTCCTTCCCGTTCATGGTGTAATTCTCTTGCGCATATGTGAGTGTTTTACTTGCGTAATAGATGGGGTGGAAGTTCATAGATATGCGATGACCTAATATGGCTCCCACTGCGAAACTACACGCATCATACATAATCTTAAAGGGAAGGTCCCACAACAGAGCTATCATAATTGGGGCATTTATTATCTTTTCTTTTATTAATTCAAAGGTAGATAGGCAAGGTTCGTAAAAAATAAATAGGGCGTCTTTTTCCAGAAGATGAGTAAGGGGTTTGGGGATTTTGGAGAATTCTTTAATGAAACAGTGGTGGTCGCAAAGGATCAAAGAAAATAAAAGCAACCAAACTAGCAATCCAATGAGGCAAGTATACCTATCGACTTGTATGTAGGGGACACAAGTGTCGTATTAAAATCTGGGAACTGTTGAATAAACTTACTCACACGAAGGCTATTATTTTATCGACGAAAAAACAAGGGTTTGAGAAACTAAGTGCAATTAAAGAAATAAAGATATGCTAGAAAGAGAACAACTACAGTTAATTAAATAGCATAAAGTAAGCGATTATAACGAAGGGCTGAAACTATGTAATGGAAATGCACTCGATCAAGAATCACCTCGGCTAAAGGCGACTAAGAAAATGTGAAAAAAACCTAAACTTAATAGGGTAAAGGTATTGACCGTGGAGGTTCATAAAGCTTGAACACGCTTCTCTCGAAGTCATGCCCAACTGAGTTTAGGAAGGTCCGACCGACTCTCGTCTAAATTGTAGGCCTAAAGCTCGCTTTACGGGGTGAACCCCACTATTGGATTTTTCTCAATCTGAGAGATTTTGACGTCTACGTCTCTCGACGGGTACGAACAACTCCATTTACTTTTGATGGCTCACTTCATTCTATATGCCTCTCGGCTAGCCCAGAATGAAAGCAAAGGTGGAGAGTATATATCAATAATATACCTCCAGCCCATGAAAAATCAAGAGTAATTCAAGGCCAAAAACCTAAAAAGAAAAGGTAATTTAAAACATCATTACTTAATTGCTCGAACCTCAGATCATCAAGATCGAGTACAAGGAGTATTAGTTAATCATAATGGAGTGGAGGAGGGAGGATGAGTAGTAAAGCATTAAGAACACAATGAAGAAAAGAGCACTTTTATATTAATGAAAAAGAGAGCTACACTTGCATGAAAATGAAATTACAATTGCATGAAATTTAGAAACCTATTCTAGACCTACATTAAGAAACTAAAACAAGTGCTTAAATTACAATAAAAGCTTAAACAAACTAAGACCTAAGGTAGGGTTAAGAAAATTACAAAAAGAGAAAGAGAAAGAGAGAGAAGAACATGAAAAATACCAAGAAATAAAGGGGCAGCACCTCCCCCTCACATCCAAAGCTTCCTGAAATGGAAGGGGGGTCTGAATTTATAGGAAAAGTTCACGGGTTGGTCACGCACTTCGACACGCCCAGGGAGGGCGTGTCAGGGGGCGTGACAAGTACGGGTTTGACCTCAGGCTCTAGATTTTTGCAGGAAGGATGATTGCTTCTGTACGTCGGTGGACACGCCCTGGGTCACACACGTGTAAGGGGGCGTGACACGCACGTCGCGTCGAAATCATTGGTCGAAAATCCGTCAGTCACTGAAAAAGAAGGGGTCACACCTTATGTCATGCCCGTGACAGGGGGCGTGACAGTACTGTTGGCGTACTAATTCAAAACGGCATTTAATGCGGCGGCAGGCTTCGAGCAGAGGGAGACACGCCCTGGGTCACGCCTGGGGACACGCTCGGGGAGGGCGTGTCAGGGGGGCGTGACAACCATTTTTCCTGTTATTTTCCTCTATCTTCTAGAATCCTCTCGAAAGGGTGACACACCCTTGGTCACTCCCGGGGATGGTGTGACTGGGGGCATGTCAGGTCAATTTTGACTAATTTTCAGACAAGCTGCAAAAAGAGAGGAAAAAGTTAGGGGCAATAAAATTAACATAAGAAAGATAAAAATAAAGCATAAAATACAAGAATTATACATTATAAACTAGAAAAATACGATAATAGTTTAGGCTACAAAACATATTATCAAACAGTGGTAGAAGCCAGCATGACCTAGGAAACTTCTTATAGCTTTTACGTTCGTAGGCGGCGGTATTTTCTCGATAACTTCTATCTTAACTATATCTACTTCAATCCTTTGCATCTTTCTAAGACTTTTTCTAAGTTTTCTAAACAACTATCGAATGCATTGCCGAACATGGAGAAATCATCCATAAAAACCTCCATTATGCTTTCTACGTACTTGTCAAAGATAGTGATCATACATCGTTGGAATGTAGCTGGCATATTGCACAACCCAAAATGATATTCTTCGGTAAGCGAAGGTGTCGAAGGGAAATTAAATGCAGTTTTCTTTTGTTCCATGGGAGAGATGGGGATTTGAAAATACCCCGAGAGGCCATCGAGAAAACAGTAAAAGCTATGGCCGAAAAGTCACTATAAGATTTGATCGATGAACGACAAGGGAAAATGGTCCTTGCGGGTGGCATCGTTTATGTTAAGATAGTCAATAAACATTCTCCACACCATCATTGTCCGTGTCGGGATTAATTCATTATTTTCATTACTAACTACAATTATCCCTGCCTTTTTTGGCACTACCTGAACCAGGCTGACCCACTTACTATCAGAAATAGAATAAATAATTCCTGTGTCTAACAGCTTCATAACCTCACCCTTAACTACTTCTTTCATATTGGGATTTATGCGGCACTGAGGTTGGATAGAATTACGCGAATTATCTTCCATTAGGATTTTATGGAAACAAAAAGACGGGCTTATGCCCTTGATATCAGAAATATGCCAAGCAATAGCTCGGCGATGTTTACGTAAAATTAGAAGAAGTTTGTCATTTTGCACTTCAGTTAGGTAGGCTGAAACTATTACTGGTATTCTAGAATCTATTTCTTAGAACACATACTTAAGATGTTCAGACAGTTTGAAAGTGAAGGGATAGATAATACTCTAGAGGGGGGTGAATAGAGTTATCAAATTTTGCACTAGACAAAACTTAATAGTCTACCCAACTCCCTTGGAGTGAAATGCGGAATGAAAAGATTATAGATATAGAAATAACCCTAAAGCCTAACACAAGTGTTGTGCACAAACTCAAGCTAACTGTAATTATAGTTAAGGCTTGGAAAACCTAATCAGCAACTAGTAAACCAAGTTATATCTAATCACAGCCACAATGCAAGTAATTAAACAAGGCAATCCAGACGACACAAGGAATTTAAGTGGTTCCCCAAACAACTTGGGTACGTCCACTCTTCTACCAACAAGGTAGGAATCCACTCAGGTTTTTGATCAGGTGCCCTGCTACCAACAGGATCTGCTTCAAGTAGATCCAGAAACCCTTTAGACTTTTGATCAGGTGTCTAAAAACCGAACACAGGTTTTTGATCAGGTGCCCTGCCACCAAGGGATACTTTTGAAGGGAGTAATAACCCTGTACAGGAGGGGGAAAGAAGGTTAAGATGTCTTTTCTATTTTACAATAGATTAGAGAAGCACAAAGACTTGCACTGAGCTAGAAAGCTCAAGGAATCAAGGCTCCCCCTGGCTCAAAGAATGTCCAGGTGAAGTCTTGCTTTAGTGCAGAAACTCTTCAAAAAGTTCTGAAGGAAAAACTACAAGAAGATATAAAATGTAAAAGAAAATCTTCTAGCAGCTATCTTCTTCTTCTTCTTCTTCAAAATAACTCTGAGTCTGAACTTCCTGGAGGCAAGAGAACTCAGGTTGAAGAAGAGCAGAAGAGCTTAACACTTCTCAGTTGAAATGAATATTGCTGAGAGCAGTGAATTTGGTCTTGATGAAAGCTTGAATGCTTAAATGAATAACTGGTTAGCTCGCTGAAATCCTTCTCCAAAGGATTCCTTTTATAGCATCAACAAGCAACGACTCTTTTCAATTTGAACTGTTTGTCTTCTTCTGAGACTTGAAACCTAGGCTGCAAATATCACAAAGACAAACAAACTCTGCAGCAAAATATTCTATAAAAGGGATAAACCTTTTTCTAGGAAGCTGCAGGAAGCAATCTGATAATACAGGTACTAAATAAAATCACATCAGCGACAAACTCTTTATAACAGAAAGAAGACTTTTCAGTCTATCGGCTATAAAGGACTGACAGTAGATAAAGTAAAATACACTGTCAACTAATAAGACAAACAACTTTATCTGAAAAGATTTGACTCAGGCAAAAGGGATGGAGCAGATATTGTCTGGAAATATTATCATAAAACAACTGAAATAACATGCCAGATAATGTATTAATTAATTAAATATAATAAATAAATACAAAATAAAAAGGCAGACAGAAAACGTCGAACGAACCTCGGAGATCGTCGATCGACGCACGGAGATCGTCGACCTATCGGGCAGATAGTCGAACGATCCAGATAGTCGAACTATCAAAGGAGATAGTCGAACCATCACAACAGATAGTCGATCTATCAGAAGATAGTCGAGCTAACAGATAGTCGACCTATCAACAGATAGTCGAACTATCAAAGCAAAACAGATAGTCGACCTATCAACAGATAGTCGAACTATCAACGCAGAATAGATAGTCGAACTATCAACAGATAGTCGAGCTATCAGATAGTTGAACTATCAAGGAAGATAGTCGAACTACCAAGGGAAAACATATAGTCGATCTATCAGCAGATAGTCGAACTATCAAAGAACGACAGATAGTCGAACTATCAACAGATAGTCGAGCTATCAGATAGTTGAACTATCAAAGCAGATAGTCGAACTACCAAGGGAAAACAGATAGTCGACCTATCAGCAGATAGTCGAACTATTAGAAGAAAGCAGATAGTCGACCAATCAACAGATAGTCGAGCTATCAAATAACGCAGATAGTCGACCTATCAAACAGATAGTCGAGCTATCAGATAGTTGAACTATCCAAGCAGATAGTCGAACTATCAAACAAACAGATAGTCGAACTATCAACAGATAGTCGAACTATCACAGCACACAGATAGTCGAACTATCAACAGATAGTTGAACTATCTTCGCAGACAGAACGTCGAGCAACTGATAGACGATCGTTGAATAGTTAGTCGACGATAGTCGAGCGGCGTTCGACTATAGTCGAACGAAAAACTACTTAACCAAATTCTTCATCTGGAAAAGCGGGGAATCTACAGCAAGACCACTAACCATTGACCATAGATATTTCTTGGGTCAAGGGACAAAAGGAGAAGACTAAACTCAAATCAAACTAGGGTTCCAACAATCTCCCCCTATTTGAGTTAAGTCTCTCAAAAACTAAAACACAGAACTAGCTATAGAGCAATAAATCAATACAGGAAATAGATAATAATTAACTAGCAATTATCAAATAATCAGATAAAAAACAGTCAAACAAAATTAAGAGCCTACAGAATCTGGTTTAGGGTCAGAAGAGCTAGGAACAAAAGAAACTTTCCGCAAGGGATCAATAGCTTCTTTCTTGGACAGCTTCAAATCTTGCACACCAATAATCTTCAGTTCTGCAGCCCTTGGAACAACTGCTTCTGGATGTTTTTCCATATATATAGAAGGATCAAATACTTCAGGGCAAACCTGGATCTTATCGAGTTCCTTCATTCTGAATTTTGACATTGTTGTAAATCCTGTAGAGTCCTTTCCTTCAGCTTTCGCTTTCTTTATCTGAGCTGATCCAACAAGTTCTAGAAATCGAGCCATAATGAAATCAAGATCTAACTCTTGGCTTTCATACACATTTTCAGATGATGGATCAATTGGCTTCACAGTTTTAAATTTAACAGATAAATCTAATAAACTTTCAGCTGTACCTTTAACTTCTTGAACAACTAAAGATGGAGGAGGAGCAAATTCAGCAAACTTTTTACTGGATTTTTCAGAGAAAACAGTTCTTTTACCTTTTGCAACATCCTTAGCAACATGAACTGGTATAGCAGGAGAAACCTTTTTCTTGGGAGAAGGAGGAGGTGAAAAAGTTGGCTTTTGATATACAACCTCCTTTACTTGATCTTTAATCTCAGTATCATGCCTTTGAGTACCAGTAAATGATTTGCCTTGGTGGCTTTGAGAACTTTTCCTTGAATGAGGCTGAGAAGGAGCAGATTTTACAGATGGAGCAGATGGATTAGCAGATAAATTGCCAGAGGCTCCTGCACCGGGAGGTGGAGGAGGAGGACCTCTGGGTGTCCATCTGGGAGCAGGACTATCATATCTCTTAGATTTCTTTCTCTCCTTTTGCTGGTTCTTGGAAAACCACATCCAATGTTGGAAGTCTTTCGACTTAGGGTCAATCCCTTTCAATATGTAATAGGGAGTATCATTGTCTCGATTGGGAGGAGGAGGAGCAACATCTTTCCTTTTTCTCTTTGCAGCTTTCCTTTTCTTAGAGTCCTCAGACATATCTGAATCATCTTCATCTTCAGAATAAGATGAGGGAGGATGATCATAAGGGTCATAGGCTTCAGATACAGCCTTTTCCTTTGCTTTCAGATCAGCTTTCTCTTTTTCTTCTTCTATGGCATCCTGAGCCAGAAGAGAATCCAGATCAGGTCCTGGAGAGTCATCCCATACAGTAGATTTTTCATCTTGCAAAACTTTTTCTTTCTCTTTCAAAATATCTTGTACTCTTTGCTGCCAGGCAGCTCTTGCTTTCTCTTCTTCTAAACTCAGTACTAGAGTCTTTTCTTCTTGACTCTTAAATTCAACCTCTTCTATATCTTCTTGAACAACTAAAACATCTGCAACAGATTCTCGAACAACTACTTCTACTTGAGCAGCTATATCTTTTTTAATATAATCTGTAGATTCATGAACACAAATCTGCTATATAAGCTAAAAGCATTCCTTCTAGGTATTCACGAACTAGCAAATCAATTGACTCGTCAATAAAACAGATGAGTGAATTACCTTCATACTTTACCAACTCCTAGGATTCATCTAGATAGGATGTAATAATGCCTTCTAGGAAACGGGCAACCAAAGGAGTGGTGAGATCTTCTAAACAGACTTTTACAGCAAATTCAGATAACATAACTGCATCAGATATTTCTTTTTTAGATAACGCTGAAACTGATTCTTCTTGAGCTGGAGCAGTCTCTTCTTGAACTGTCATCACTATATCTGTCACCGCTGAAGGATCTGCTGGAGGATCTGCTGGAGGGGAGGCTAGAAGCTCTGAGGCTGGAAGCTCTGAGACATCTTCATAGAACATCTCCCCCTACCTGATTTCAGTGGGAACTGAAACCAGGCCCCTGGAAGAAGAGGGCTCAGCAGATTTAGAGAGGGATTGGATGGTAGCAGTCAAAGTAGCAATGGAGGAGGCAAGTGGAGCAATTGCCTCTTCAATCATGATTTTTATTGAAGGGGTAATCAACTCCAAAATGCTGGATATGAATGCTGGGGTGACTTCAAAAGAATGTGGGGGAACTGCAGATGATGGAAGATCAGCAGGAGGAATGTATTCCTGTTGAACTGGAAAGTGAACTGGAGATGGATGGGTGGAAGCAGGAAGATCAATATGATCTGAAGATTGAACTGGAGAATGAATAGGGGACTGACGAGGTGTTGGAGTCCTCTCATATCCTAACAAATCAAAACTAGGATCAGATATCCTAGCCAGATGAGAAGGAATAGGAGATGTAGGAGGAGAAGGAATAACAACCGTGGTTGTATCTCGAACAGGAGAAGCAGGAAGTCGTACTTCAGCTGAAGTTGATGGAACTTCAACTGAGGTATACGGAACTGAAGAGGATGGAACTACTTCAGTAGAAGTTGATGGTAAGGCAGAAGAAGATGATGGAAGAGAAGGATGAGCTGAGCCAGCTTCTAGAGGGTGAGGAGTGACTGAATCAGTCCTTGTGCTCTCGGATGTCGCTGGAGCAACCCCTGTGAGAGCGGGCTTCAAGAAGGTCCTCTTCCACTTGGAGAACAAGTTCGGATCCATCTTCTTGCTTGCATTAATGGCTGTAGTAGTTGAAATCAGCAGCTGGGGATACTTCTCTTTCAGAAAAATTCCAATAACCCTGCCTAGGGTAACCTCTTTCTTACTGTTCTTCTTCCTTATCAAATCGAACAAAACTCCTACCCAATTAATCCTTTTCTGATTTACAATTGCACACATCAGTGCAAATTGTTGTCTAGTAATGTTGTCATGGGCGGAGTGCTTTCCTAGAAGCACTTTTCCAACTAACTCAGCAAGAAATTTGATCTTGAAGGGGAAATTTACCTTGAGCAGCTTCGTGGGAATGCCCTCCGCATGTCCCAGCTCAATCAGCATTCTTCCAAACTCTGGAGCATCTTGCTCAAATTCTTCTTCACCATTTATCAATCCAAATACATCAGTCAGAATGGCGGGAGATAAAATAACCTCTTCTCCGCCAATAGAGCCGGTCATCGATTCGTCAGTGGAGGACGAAGTAAATGCCCATTCCTTAATCTCGGGAATATTTTACTTAATCCTTATAGACATTAGTCTTTCTAACCCTTGATCTCTGCATAACTGGAGGATTTCCACAATCCCTGATTCACAACAGCTGAAGGCATCGAAGTCGACACTGAATCCTGCGTCGAACTTCACAACTGCGAGCAATGCTGGAGAAATCGCCATTGAAGTGCTGGAGAATGCGCGAGAAAGACGGAGAAGACGAATCGGCAGAAAATCGCAAGAAGAGGAGCAAGCGGGAAGACGGAATGCGAAAGGACGCTCTCCGTCGACGATAAAAGCAAAGATCTTTTAACCTAGGTCGACTATCGGCTTTATATTAGACCGGAGATAGTCGATCTATTTAAAAGATACTGGACACGATGGTCGAACGGTCATTTGATGATCGGTCCAGAAGCAGAGTATTCTAGTAATCGTTCGACTATTTCTGGCTTCTCAAACAACAAGCTGTCGTCATCCAGAGATCGACGATGAGCTCGACTTGTTCGACGATGGTCGAACGCCGGTCGACGATCTTCAACCAGACAAGCTTTCATCAACCATAGGTCGATGATGGGCTTGACCCGATCGACTATCTTCGAACGCCGTTCGACTATCTTCAAACAAGTTTCAACATTGGCAGATATAGTCACACTTAGTCTCTTCCATTGATCATGCCTAGTTGAACCAAAAAGAATAGATGCTTCTGTTCATCTAAGGGCTTGCTGAATATATCACCTCTCTGAAACTCAGTGGATATGAACTCAAGACAAATCTTGTTCTTTTCCACACAATCTCTCAGGAAATGGTGCCGAATCTCAATGTGCTTCATTCTAGAGTGGTGCACTGGATTTTGTGCAATTGAGATAGCACTGGTACTATCACACATGATTTTGGTGTTCTTGTGTGAGTAACCATAATCCACAAGCTGGTTTTGAATCCACAGGATCTGTGAACAACAACTGGCAGCTGCTATATATTCAGCCTCTGTAGTTGAAGTTGAGATAGAAGCCTGCTTCTTACAGAACCAAGAGACCAATCTCTCTCCTAGGAACTGACAAGTTCCTGAGGTGCTCTTCCTATCAACTCTGCAACCAGCATAATCAGAGTCAGAGTATCCAATTAACTCAAATTCTGATTCTGCTGGGTACCAAAGTTCTAGATTTGGACATCCCTTCAGGTATCTCAAGATTCTCTTTAGAAGAATCAGATGAGATTCCTTGGGGTTGACTTGGAATCTAGCACAGAGGCATGTAGCAAACATTATATCTGGCCTACTTGCAGTTAAATATAATAGGGAACCAACAATGGCCCTATAATTCTTTTGATCAACTGGCTTGCCGTGATCATCAGAATCAATAACTACATTAGTAGCCATAGGTGTAGGCATTGCTGAAGCATCAGCCATCCGAAATTTCTTTACCAATTCCTTGGCATATTTGGATTGGGAGATGAAGATACCATCAGCATCTTGCTTAACTTGGAGACCAAGAAAGTAAGACAGCACACCCATACTACTCATCTCAAACTTAGAGTGCATCAGGTCAAAGAACCTTTTGCAAAGTTTGGGATCAGTGGAGCCAAATATAATATCATCCACATACACTTGAACTAACAGGATTGTGTCCTTGTGGTGCTTGACGAAAAGGGTTCTATCAACTACTCCCCTAGTAAAGTTGTGCTCTAAAAGGAAACTAGCTAGAGTATCATACCAGGCTCTGGGTGCTTGCTTTAGTCCATATAGAGCTTTCTGCATATTGAACACATGTGAGGGCTGAGTTGAAGAAACAAACCCTGGTGGTTGTTCAACAAACACCTCTTCCTTAAGCTCACCATTCAGGAATGCACTTTTGACATCCATTTGAAAGACCTTAAACTTCATGTAGGCTGCATAGGCCAAGAAGATCCTTATTGCTTCTAGCCTTGCAATAGGAGCAAAGGTTTGGTCATAATCTATACCTTCCTCCTGTCTGTAGCCCTGAGCTACAACCCTAGCTTTATTCCTTATAATAATTCCATTTGCATCCAACTTGTTTCTATACACCCACTTGGTGCCTATGATCAGTTGGCCTTTAGGTCTTGGAACCAAAGTCCAAACTTTACATCTCTCAAACTGATTGAGTTCCTCTTGCATAGCAATGATCCAGTGGGGATCTAGCTCTGCATCTTTAAAGGTGAGGGGCTCAACCTGTGAGAGGAAACAAGCATGCATCACATCCTGTCTTAATTGTTGTCTTGTTTGCACACCAGCTGATATGTCTCCAATCACTTGAGATGTAGGGTGATCTCTAAGTGTGACAATATCAGCAGGTGGGATGTGATCTTCAGCAACTGTTGGGATTAATTCCTCAGGAGGAATTTGATCTACTGTTGGTGGTACAATAACAGCTTCTGCAATGTCTTCATCACTGTCTGATTCAGTGATCTGAAGAGTTGATAGTTGAAGAATTTCTTGAGTAGCATCAAGTACCTGCAATGAACTAGAGGAAGGAGAATTTTCCTTCTCCTTGTAAAACATCTGAGACTCATCAAAAGATACATGCACAGATTCTTCAATTTTACAGGTTGATTTGTTATAAACCCTATAAACTTTGCTTACTTGGGAATATCCAAGCATGATTCCCATTGAAGCTTTTGCTTCAAACTTTCTAAGGTATTCTTTATTGTTATTATGAATGTACACTACACAACCAAATACTCTAAAATAATTAATTTTAGGTTTCTTTCCTTTAAGCAACTCATAAGGAGTTTTACACTTAAGCTTGTGTATCAGACTTCTATTCAAGACATAATTGGCTGTACTAACAGCTTCTGCCCAATAGGAGAGAGGCATATTAGCATCTGCCAACAATGTGCTAGCAGCTTCAATGAGTGTTCTGTTCTTCCTTTCAACTACCCCATTTTGTTGGGGAGTTCTAGGAGCTGAGAAGCTATGTTTGATACCTTCTCTCTCACAGAATTCTTGCATGAGAAGAGAGTCAAACTCAGTACCATGATCACTTCTGATCAAGGCCACATGAGTAGAGTACTCAGTCTGCACACATAATAGAAAGTCTGTAAGGGCTTTGAAGTTATCAGCCTTAGTTCTCAAAAAGAAAACCCAACTGAACCTAGAGAAGTCATCTACAATTACTAAGGTGTAATACTTCCCTCCTAAACTCTGTACATTTATTGGGCCAAAAGGTCCAAATGTAATAAATATAGGATTCTAGGTGAATCACTTTTATTTACTGATTTAAAAGAATTCTTGGTTTGCTTGCCTAGCTGACAAGCCTTGCAAAGGCTCTCCTTCTTATAGGGGCAAGAAGGTAAACCTCTAACAAGGTTGTGTTTAGATAACCTAGATATATTTTTAAGGTTAACATGACTAAGCCCCTTATGCCACAAAGAATTATTATTAATTGTTACTTCATTAAATAAACAGATTTCAGAATGAGTTGAATTGAAATCTACTAAATAAATATTACCTATTCTAATGCCTACTAAAACAACATTATTATTTAAAGTAATATTACAAGAAGAGTTAGAAAATGAAACCTGGTAGCCAGCATCACATAGCTGGCTGACTGAGATCAAATTGTGCTTCAGTCCTGTCACATATGCAACTCTCTTGAAAGTAACATCTCCAATTGTGATCCTGCCATAGCCTTCTGTCTGACCATAGCTTGAATCTCCAAAGATAACCTTTGGGCCGAGCTTAGCTTTGAATTTTGACAGATGATTTTTATTTCCTGTCATATGCTTGGAGCATCCACTATCCAAATACAACTTATTTTGAGTGATAGGATAGGCCTTCACCTGCATGAAATTCATTTAGACATTGTGGACCCAGGTAACCTTGGGTCCCTTGTTTTTCACATAAGAAAATCTAGAAATAAATGAAAATGCAGGCTGAGGGTGATAACCTAATGGGTGAGATCTCCTAGGTGGGATTCTCCATGCAGATGATGGGTCAACAAACCTAGGGTTTCTATTTTCATTTAGGTTTCTACGGGTTTGATTATGATTTTGAAAATCATATTGAAAACGTTGATCGACGTTCGACGATGGGCGCTCAGATCGTCGAGCTTCGTTCGACCATTGCGCTTCCGATCGTCGAGCAGCGTTCGACGCTCTTTGTATTTCTTTAAAAAATTTCTTCCTCTTTTCTCTCTTAGCTTTATTTAAAGTTTTATTAACTTGGTTTACTTACTCAGTGTTCTTCATTCCACTAGCTGAAATGAAGTTCACTAGAGTTGAAAGATTATTTTTAAGAATAACTGGGGGTTCACTGGGAGAAGCTCCTAAGCCTAGTTTGTTATTGCCTGACCTAGTGTTAGTCATGCTGGTTATTTCTAATAACTTAAGGCTTCTACCATTTAGAGATTCTTCTAACCTCTTAGACTTAGCTAACTCAATTTTAAGAAACTTAATTTCTTCACTACAAGTAGTGAGATCTTCCTTTAACTTAATATTTTCTGTAGCAATTAATTCTGAGTCAGCTAACTTATTTCTAAGTTCTTTAATCTCCCTTTCTGAACTAATTAAGTCTAAGCACAAGGATTTAAAATCTAATTTAAATTCTTCAGAAGTGAAGTCATAAGAAGATAGTACCTCATCTTCTGTTGGCATTTCTTCTTCTGAATCTGAACTCTCTGCAGCTGAGTGATTGCTGTAGGCATCTATTGCCATCAGGCAAACTTCCTTTGCCTTCTTCTCTTCCTCATCCTCACTGGAGCTGGAGGAGGAAGATTCTTCATCAGAATCACTCCAGGTTTCAGCAATGAAACCTCTCTCCTTCTTCTTGTTCTTGTAGGAGGATGGCTTGGAGTGCTTCCTGTGCTATTCCTTTTCTTTTCTCTTATCTTTGTTCATCTCCTCTGGACAATCTGGTAAGATATGTCCAGGTTTCCTGCAACCATAACATATAATTTCTTTAGCAGGTGAATGGTCATACCTTGGTTTGTCTTCATCGCGTGAAGACTTCTTTCTTAATTCCTTTCTCCCCATCTTGAGAAACCTCTTGGCAAATAATGTCATTAGTTCCTCATTGGATTGGCTGCCTTCAGAAGCATCAGCAGCCTTAAGAGCTAGAGATTGCTCTTTTCTTGTTGGAGTAGGGGTCTTTGCTTCAGCTTCTGCTTCCCTTGTCTTCAGCACTTGCTCAAAAGACTTGAGCTTGCCGAGAAGGGCTTCAGTTGAAATCTCATTTGTACTTCTGGCTTCCTTGATGGGCCAGATCCTTAGATCCCATGTGCTAGGGAAGCACATAAGAATCTTATCATTGACCTCTGTCAATGATATGTCCTTGTCAAGGGTCCTCAGCTCATTGATGATTGAGCTGAGCCTTGTATACATGGCTTCAACTGATTCAGCATCAATTTTCTTGAAGTTCTCATATTGTGAGATAAGGTTGGACCTTCTGTCCTTCCTTTCATCAGCTGAACCAGCTACAATCTGGTTCAGTGTATCCCACATAGCTTTTGCTGAAGAGCATTCAGCAACCTTCTGGAATACCTTATCAGACATTGTCTGAGCAAAAATGTTCATCGCCTTAGCATCTGCTATCTTTGCCTTCTTGTACTCATCATTGTAATCTGGAGGAGGCACTACACTCATATCAATTGATGATGAGGCAGTGGCAGCAGCAGGTGCTCTTGGGGGTCCTGACAAAATAGAAGCAAAGATACTTTCATCAATAGAATTCATATATAATTTTATCCTTGCCTTCCAGATGCCAAACTTAGCTAAGTTGCATGCTGGAGGTCTGGTGCTAGAATAATCCTTGGACTGGGCCATGATAGTGATAGTGAATATCTATAAACGTTGGTATCTATCAGGATCTTGTGACTTAGGTGTTAGCCTATTCAGTCAGTCAATCTCCCTCTGAAACCAATTGAAAGTGAAGGGATAGATACTACTCTAGAGGGGGGGGGTGAATAGAGTTATCTGTCACAACCCGCATTTTCTCCGAATTAAGAATTATCAGAGTAAGAGAAAACACGCGTCATGATGCCACGTCAAGCAGGGGATAACTGCTGACGCTCAGGCAAATCCAACTACAATCTTTATGCAAGAAAAATCATGTGCTTAATGAATAGAAAATCAGTAATGTTTAGAGTCCGTATCCCTCGGCTCAGTGGATCATCTAGTCCACAAAAGAAAACTATATTTAAACGCTGCGGAAAAATACTTTAATTAGGTTTTACACCCTAAAGAGCGCATAAGGGTCCCAAGAGAACCACTCATGCTATGCAAGACACTACACTTAGTTTATATAGTATATATAAGAAAACGGTTTTCGTACGTGATTTGGAAAATAGTGATTAAGTTTACAAAACATGCTGATCATGAGCTTCATTTATAATAATAATTATAGTTTAAAAATAACTAGCAACCTAGCATAAAACCTTCTCAAAGCAAGTAGACTATCTTCAGAAAAATAAATGGTAGCAGCAATAGTATATATCTAGTACAAGGTAAAAACTACTAGTGGGCGCCAACAACCTGACACGAACCCACCAGCACACATATATGTCTGTAAGAAAGTACTGAAAACAACCTCACTAACAAGGTAAACCAAACTCCAAAGTCCGGGAGTCCACCAACAACAACACCTCCAACTAGCCACCAGACTGGCTACAGCTCAGAACCTGAGGCATTCCAAAAGAAAACAGAATACCTCAGCAAGCAAAAATCAAGGTAAAACTGCATGAAAGAGTCAACCAAAAGGACGAAATAACAGAAAACATGCAGTAGAAAGAGTCACAACTGTCCAAAACAGGACAACAAGAATTGCACAACGTGCAAAGAAACAGCAACGACCCAGCCCAGGAACAACATCCTGCAGGGCCTACTAGACTACCAAGAGCCATAATGCTGCAAACTACCAAAGAAGAAACTTCTAACACCCTAAACTGCGGGAAGTGATAGTAGCAAAAACAACAACGAGGAACCGGATCGAAGGCAAACGCAGTCCCCCAATCCACCATGTCCAAGTCAAAAGCTCGAGGGTCAACACGTGAAAACACAAGGGACCTTCCACCCGACATGCCCAGCCCGTACCTGGAGCAAGAAATCCATGGGTGGCCTTGGCTATATCACACAACTCCACCCCCATAAAGAGCTACAACCACCACTACTATCCACGACCCACGATTCGGCCTTTAGGAAAATAAAGAAAACGGCCGACAAGGAAAACCTAGAAATACAACTGGAAATCCACTCGGAAATGAAACACAAGGTAAAGGAAGAGTGTTGAAATAAATCAACACGACTAGGCGTTGAGTGAAACCCACTCAGTGCCTACCTAAACTTTGGCGTTGAGTGAGCAAGCCTCACTCGCCGCCAAAATAATGATACTACCCACAAACCCACTAAAGAATACAGAGCTCGACGACAGTCGAACGACCAAGGCAGAAGATCCAGAACTCGAGTAGTTGCTTGCCACTTGACTATCTAAACTCCCGCACTCGAAACCATCTAAATTCGCCTATCAAAAGAAAATATACAAAGCGCACGATCAGTGACGCACGATCAGTGGTCGTGCGCACTCATCGGCTGATGATCGTGCGAAACGAACCTGGAAAACCTGACAGAAAACCTAGCAACTGCGCACGATCAGTGTCGCACGATCAGTGGTCGTGCGCACTGTTGTCAGCGCTCGTGCGATTGCCCGAGACAGAACTTTGGAAACTGAAATTTATACGCGCACGAACAGAGGCACACGACCAGTGGTCGTGCGCCCTAAAGGTTGATGACCGTGCGCGGTCAACCTACACCGTTTGGAATTTCCCGAACGACACTGGAACGCGCACACGACTCACGCCACTGCAGTAGCAGTAGACAACTATCACGTCGCACGCTACTACCATTCAAACTATGCCTAACCATTCGAATAATACCTTAACGAAGGAAATTTGGAACCACACCCCCCCCCCTCCTAACTCTCCCTCTCGGCTACGCCCGAACCAGAGCAACAATCAGAGCAAGGGAAACAACGGCTTCACGCCGACAATTTGGATTCCAAACATCACAACATAGGGGGGGTTTCAGTAGGAAGAACTAAGCCCTATAGTTAGCAAGAAAATGAGAACAACAAGGCCTCTAATCTGGGCTAACCGGGATTTCAATTTCAGCAAATAAAATCAAAGAAAACACTTGGCAAGGGCAAGAATACCACTTGCCTCAAATCTCAGCGAAGCTTTGGACTGCTTTCCTCCTCTTCGCACGGATCAAAACGGCCGCAACACCTAGAACAAAGACTCGGCCATTAATGGCGGAAAACTTCCAAAGCCGAAAATTCCAATCCTTCCAAAACTCCACGAAAATCGAATTTCTTACCGCAGGAATGAAGGTCTCGACGAGAGCAATCCGAATCCACTCTCGGAATCGAATTCCGTCCACAAACGCTCCGGGAATCGGCGTCCGAAGGCAAGGTAGGCAGTTTCTCCGTTTCTCTCGTACAAGGGGCCGGCGGTTTCTATCGGGGAAGATGAAGATGGCGGTTCCTTCTCATTCCATAAATGTATATATATATATATATAATTATATAATTATATTATTAATTACAAAATTACATAAAGCACCAAATCGACGCGAAAACCGAACTACCTCGGAATTCGACGAAATTCACACAGTAGCTAAATACCCATGCTACGAACACAACGGCGAAGTCGAAATTAAGTTTCGACGAACAGAACTCGAGTTATACCCAAACTAAGCCAAACACAAACATCCCCCCGAGAGGCCACACCGGGTCACCAAAACGACTCGGTTTGCTAGGGGGATCTTGCCAACAGGCTACCAAACAGGGCACTCAGTTCTAAGGAGCTAAACCGTACTCCACACATGGAACAAGCCACGGAAACGCGTCATCATAACGCCAAACGAGAATAAAAATAATCGCTGAAAAAACGGGGCGTTACATTATCAAATTTTGCACTAGACAAAACTTAATAGTCTACCCAACTCCCTTGGAGTGAAATGCGGAATGAAAAGATTATAGATATAGAAATAACCCTAAAGCCTAACACAAGTGTTGTGCACAAACTCAAGCTAACTGTAATTACAGTTAAGGCTTGGAAAACCTAATCAGCAACTAGCAAACCTAGTTATATCTAATCACAGCCACAATGCAAGTAATTAAACAAGGCAATCCAGACGACACAAGGAATTTAAGTGGTTCCCCAAATAACTTGGGTACGTCCACTCTTCTACCAACAAGGTAGGAATCCACTCAGGTTTTTGATCTGGTGCCCTGCCACCAACAGGATCTGCTTCAGGTAGATCCAGAAACCCTTTAGACTTTTGATTAGGTGTCTAAAAACCGAACACAGGTTTTTGATCAGGTGCCCTGCCACCAAGGGATACTTTTGAAGGGAGTAATAACCCTGTACAGGAGGGGGAAAGAAGGTTAAGATGTCTTCTCTATTTTACAATAGATTAGAGAAGCACAAAGACTTGCACTGAGCTACAAAGCTCAAGGAATCAAGGCTCCCCCTGGCTCAAAGAATGTCCAGGTGAAGTCTTGCTTCAGTGCAGAAACACTTCAGAAATTTCTGAAGGAAAAACTACAAGAAGATATAAAATGTAAAAGAAAATCTTCTAGCAGCTATCTTCTTCTTCTTCTTCAATATAACTCTGAGTCTGAACTTCCTGGAGGCAGGAGAACTCAGGTTGAAGAAGAGCAGAAGAGCTTAACACTTCTCAGTTGAAATGAATATTGCTGAGAGCAGTGAACTTGGTCTTGATGAAAGCTTGAATGCTTAAATGAATAACTGGTTAGCTCGCTGAAATCCTTCTCCAAAGGATTCCTTTTATAGCAGCAATAAGCAACGGCTCTTTTCAATTTGAACTGTTTGTCTTCTTCTGAGACTTGAAACCTGGGCTGCAAATATCACAAAGACAAATAAACTCTGCAGCAAAATATTCTATAAAAGGGATAAACCTTTTTCTAGGAAGCTGCAGGAAGCAATCTGATAATACAGGTACTAAATAAAATCACATCAGCGACAAACTCTTTATAATAGAAAGAAGACTTTTCAGTCTAACGGCTATAAAGGACTGACAGCAGATAAAGTAAAATATACTGTCAACTAATAAGACAAACAACTTTATCTGAAAAGATTTGACTCAGGCAAAAGGGATGGAGCAGATATTGCCTGGAAATATTATCATAAAACAACTGAAATAACATGCCAGATAATGTATTAATTAATTAAATATAATAAATAAATACAAAATAAAAAGGCAGACAGAAAACGTCGAACGACCCTCGGAGATCGTTGATCGACGCACGGAGATCGTCGACCTATCGGGCAGATAGTCGAACGATCCAGATAGTCGAACTATCAAAGGAGATAGTCGAACCATCACAATAGATAGTCGATCTATCAGAAGATAGTCGAGCTATCAGATAGTCGACCTATCAACAGATAGTCGAACTATCAAAGCAAAACCGATAGTCGACCTATCAACAGATAGTCGAACTATCAACACAGAACAGATAGTCGAACTATCAACAGATAGTCGAGCTATCAGATAGTTGAACTATCAAGGCAGATAGTCGAACTACCAAGGGAAAACAGATAGTCGATCTATCAGCAGATAGTCGAACTATTAAAGAACGACAGATAGTCGAACTATCAACAGATAGTCGAGCTATCAGATAGTTGAACTATCAAAGCAGATAGTCGAACTAGCAAGGGAAAATAGATAGTCGACCTATCAGCAGATAGTCGAACTATCAGAAGAAAGCAGATAGTCGACCTATCAACAGATAGTCGAGCTATCAAACAACGCAGATAGTCGACCTATCAAACAGATAGTCGAGCTATCAGATAGTTGAACTATCCAAGCAGATAGTCGAACTATCAAACAAACAGATAGTCGAACTATCAACAGATAGTCGAACTATCACAGCACACAGATAGTCGAACTATCAATAGATAATCGAACTATCCTCGCAGACAGAACGTTGAGCAACTGATAGACGATCGTCGAATAGTTAGTCGACGATAGTCGAGCGGCGTTCGACTATAGTCGAACGAAAAACTACTTAACCAAATTCTTTATCTGGAAAAGCGGGGACTCTACAGCTAGACCACTAACCATTGACCATTGATATTTCTTGGGTCAAGGGACAAAAGGAGAAGACTAAACTCAAATCAAACTAGGGTACCAACATAGTTATTTTAATTCTAGGGTAGGGGGTTCTTCATATGATGATTTGGAAGTTCTTTCCTTTTCAAAAATAATATCTTCGTAGACTTTAACTTTATATAGAAATTAGAAAGGGTGGAGTCCGCGACCATGCACGTTTCTTGCTGAAATTCATTTGGAAGAGTTGAAGAAATACAAAAATCAAAAATCTTACTTTCACTTTCAGAAAGGTAGTAGGAAGATTCTTCACCTAAGGCATCTAAGAAAAAACATGAGTCATCATTCTCTAAGGTGTTCTTCATCGAATGGGTGATAGAGAATGTTACTTTATCGTGTCCTACTCAAACGAAGAGCTTGTTATTGCATACATCAATGATAGATCAGGAAGTGGTAGGAAGGGTTGGTCAAGGATCAGGGGAACCTCGACATCTTCTTCGATGTCCAATATGACAAAATCCACCGGGAAGATGAATTTGTCGACTTTGACTAGAACATCCTGCACTATTCCTAATGGGTATTTTACTGATCTATCAGCGAGTTTGAAACTCATACGCGTGGGGTTGAGGCTACAAATTCCTAACTTCTTGAATAACGAGTGGGGCATCAGGTTGATACTCACACATAAGTCGGCTAATGCGTGCTTGACAAAAAGATTACCCAAGACACACGGAATAGAAAAACTACCCGGATCACTTATCTTCTTTTGCAAACTATTTTTTCAGAACCATAGAGCACTCAACATTTAGTGTGACATACGATAAGTTTTCTAACTTCTTTTAATTAGTTAGGAGGTCCTTTATGTTGAAGCCAGAAACCCGACTTCACCTATAGTTTGGATCTAGAGTTGCAGCTCACACCCACTCTTACTAAATTCCTTCCTTGACGTGAGTATCGGGAACTAGAAAAAGACCATGGGCTTCAGCTTGGAGGTCCCACCTCTTAACCGAAAGAACTATGAATCCTACCCCTCCCTAGCCAGTGCTGAGCTAGGTGCCTTAGAGGAAGAAGAAGATAGGGGTTCAACAACCTCTTCAAGGTACCTTATCAATCTATTTATAGGCCTTTGAGTTTGACCTGCCAATAACCAAACTGAACCGACCTAAAATTACAAAAATACCCTCGTCTGGGTCTACCAATAGCATAACTCCATTGTTCTAAAGGGTTATACGCACACCACAAAGGGCAAAAGGGTAAAATTACCTGGGGTAAAAGAGTAAACCCACCCCCCCTTGCGGGTAAGAAAGTAGAAAACATCTTTTCCCATATGGCGAGTGAGAAACTAATCGGTGGGCGAAGGGAACCTATCTACTCGTCTCGTGAGTCCCCCGCCTTTCGAGATGCATCTTGCCACAAATGGTCAGTACGCGCTACATGAGCCGTCTCGCCTACTACAATGTTATCGTCTCGCCCATTATAGTTTGCTTCTATAAAGTACCGGTGAGTTAAGCCTATGGGCCTACTCGCTCCTGCAGTCCTCTCGCACCTAACTCAACACTCTTCCTTGAGTTGCCTTCTGCGAGCCCGAGGTTGGACACAATCCCCGCACTTTTCGAGGTTTCAACAAGCTTAGAAAGAAAGTACAACCAAGGGTCGAGACATTAAAATTCGTTTATGAGAGAATCTTTTGTGCGGCCCTCCTCTGGGGCCTATAAATATGTGACACTTATCCCAACATGGAGAGTGCCCCCCTCTCTCATCTCTTCCTTCACTTCTTCCACCGTCGCCATGTCTCATAGTCAGAGTTTTCGCGAACGTCTCGCGAAGGTCCGTAAATATAACAAGGCTAACGTGGCTGCTCTAGCCCCCGTTTTGGTTCACACCTCTGCTCCTTTACTGTCATCGTTCCGCTTGAAGAAGGTGAAAACTGTTGGACCCCCTTTCTCAGCTGATGGGATCATTCCGGTAACCTTGGAAGTCAATGTAGATTTTTCCTGCATCCCTCGAGGAGAGACAGGTGAAACTTTGGCTCTTGCCCCTACTCTCTCTCCTTTTTTTCTTTCTTCTCTCCTATTAATTCCATACTTGTTTAGAGAGGTCCTGCCTATTCTCCCTGGCCTTTGAATCCACCTATTTTTACCGACATCCATCATCAAGACTCTGACTCGCCTCATCATTCCACCCCTCCAACTGTGAAGAATGACGATCCCTCGTAACTCGCTGGGAAAACTCGCAACCCAGTTAATTAAACTAGACTTGTCCTATCGCTTCGTATAGAATTTCATTCCCCTACCTTGTGTGTTCAAGACCATAGGAATAAACCTTCAATCTGATCCCTGGCTTGTTCCTACACAGGTACCAAGGTCGACATGGGAGCAAAGGAATTCTATGAGCAGCCATCTTTCTCGCATCCTCCTCACCCAGATGAGATAGAAGAATATCTGGGCGATCCCATGGATCCTATGAGTATGAATTATAGGACGTCCGAGATGTTTAAAAAGCACATACATATCATCCGCAAGATGGAACTAGAAAAGTAGCCTGCCGACAGGCGCATTGACAGGCTAAAAATTGAATGCGCTCGTCTCTCCTCTGAGGTCAATGTTTGCATCGAGATAGATGAGACCGAACCTTAGTCCATCATAAATGAGGTCGACCAACACCTCTGTCTTGCGCGTCGCAGTCTTGAAGCTGTTCACATCTTTCATGTTCCCGGTCGTCCACCGTGTGTGAGGTCTCGCGATGGATGGTGTTGGAAATTTCACAAGAACTGAAGACCCTCCAACTCGTCTCGCCGGTTTAATAGTCTCTCATATATAATTATACCTTGTAATTATGTTATTTCTATTAATTTGCTATCTCGCTTGTTTAATTTAAACTTGTTATTTATTCCTCGCGGACATGATGTCTCCCTCGTGCGGAATGAAATAATTAATAATGCAATCTTGTTGACTTCTTTCATGCTGGGCTCTCTAATTATAGCTACGTTAATTGATTTTTCATAAATTTTGGCCCGTTGGAAAAATCCTCGTCAGGCGCCGCGCCTCGAGGTCAGGTGAGAGAGGAAACGAACCGTCATCCAACCTCTTCAAATTCCCCCTTCATATTTTCCCGCCCATCTTTCTGCTTTAACTATCTGCTATAAATACCTCCCCCCCCTACACCGATATGACTTACACCTGTGCTGCCCCCTCCAATTGCATCTTAGATCAAGATTTTAGCCTCCTTTCTCTCGCGGCTTACTCTCGCCACTCTTTTTTCACCTCCTCTCGCTCTAATCATCACGCCTATCATGTGAAAGAAAAACACTGAAGAGGGTGAAGGACATGGCCAGTGCGGCAGAACATTCTCTGACCCCAACTTCCCTCCTAAAAGGATCTCTAAGGAGGACTAACCGCTTCACCCGCGATTATCTAGAGGAGGGGTTCGAGTCGTGGCCTCCGAAGGTCGGCGAGTCGATCAACACTTTCTACCCCAACGAACTCGCCTTTCTCGTCTCGCACTTGGAGTCGGGGTTGAGACTTCCCCTCTGGCCAAGGTTAACAGGTTTTGAAATATTTTGGAGCCATCCCCGCACAACTAAACTCGAACACCATCTCAGTTTTAGTTGCATTCGGCAGCTACATGCGTCGCGAGATCATTGAGTTCAGCCTGAATGCCTTCTGCAAGCAATTCATCTACCACGCCAACAACGACGTCATCTAGTACTTCACAGGACAGGGTATAAAAGTGTGCTAGACCCCTAACAAGAATCATCATTTTCTCACCCTCTTCGTCTTCATCCATGGGAATCTATGAGGCATTCCACTCACCCTAGTGTCGCCCAGTGAAATATACTACGCGACTCCCATGGTTGGAGGCACGAATATAGATCTCTGCGATTTCTTTGCATGGAAAAATTTCGAGGTCAACTTCTTAAGGAGAGACATCGACTCGCTCCCTCCTGTATTTCCCGGCGAAGGTACACTCGCGCTCCCTTAGTCTTATATTTACCATCCCCTTATTTTGCTATTTCTAACCATTTACTTGTTCAGGAGAGAGGAATATGCAGCTCATCCCCCTTACATGAGCAGCGCGGGGCTATCAAAAGTTCTCGGCCTCGCCAGCATGGCGGCCAAGGCGGCGAAAGATTTGTTGGCCCCCGCCCAAAAGAAGAGACCTGGAGATGATGCCGCTCCATCTCAGCACAGTCTTAAGAAGAAGATTAAGAAGGTTGTGACATTCTCGAAGGTGAAAAAGGAGATAGCCCGGAAAGATAAGAAAGAGATGTCGGGATCCCTTAGCCCCATCTCTGTAAGAGACTTGCAATCGCCTTGCCCACAAGCCGTCTTGCCGTCTTACAAGGCGTCACTATTTGACTGGCCGGCCAACACTTCGTCCCAATCCGATGAGCTTCCATTTCATGAAACTGGTGCCTTTAGCAGCCCAACCCCCTCATCGTATCAGAATTATAACATGGGGCCTGTGGTACATGATGTTGTCGGTGATCCAGTCCTTTTTTGGGAAAAGGACTCGAATCGGGTATCGATGTTCAACCTCCTTCCCTAACGGATGGAGCAGGACCCTCCTACCAGCCACGCCTTCTCCCTTAGCTACGCCTTTTACCGTGTTTTGGAGACAGATCCTTTCAACAAGGACTCTTCGCGAGACCTTGTCCTGAAGAACGCTCAAGTTCAGTTTCGCGCCCTAGAGCTCTAGCACCGAGTCTCGCGCCGCCTTGTTTTTAACAACAAGAAATGGAAGGAGGTAGAGGACGGCCTCACGGCGGAGCGACAGAAGTAAGATGGCTTCGAGGAGAGGTTGGCAATTGCTGATAATCTCCTCGCAAAGATTCAGGGCGGCGTGGTAAGCCTTTTAATTTTATATTTGGCCAATTTCTCTCTCGCGTATGCTTCTTGTTGATTGATGTTCTTCTTATTGTATGCCGAGATGGCGGATCGGATGTGCTCGCACATAGCAGCTTTGGAAGAGGAGAACAAAAACTTAACGGCCCAGAATGCTCATCTCCTAGACAGTGTTCTTCCTACCTTTTGCCCGGAACCACTCAAAGCTCCCCTGCCCTCTCCTTACTCATTTGACGAGGTCGAAGAGATCTGCCGAGATGACAACATCAAGAGGGACGAGCTTATTTTGAATATGATGAAGGAGCTACGGGTTGTTAAGGAAGATGTCGAGTCCATCCATGCCCGCGACCTAGTACCACACCTCTATGGTGAGGCGGACAAGGATTTAGCTTCCAGCGAAGATGATTGAAGAAGCACAGACGAGACCCGAGACTTCTCCTTTTTTCCCTTCCTTTACTTATACTCTTTATTTATTTTCTGCGGTATTTAAGTACTTCATCATTTGAGAATACTCCCCTTTTTTTCTTTTGTAATGGACATGGGAATTTTTGTTATATCTGCTCGCTCTATGTTCCTTTTTTTATTTTGTCTTGCTTTATTTACTACGGACGCACTTTTACTCTGTTTCTACTTATGAGGTAGAGCTACTTGCCATCTCGCATGCGAATTGGCCTAGGATTTGAGTCATTAGACCCCTCTTCACCACTTTCGTGCGCGAGACCGTTCGGCTTCCCTCCCGCATCTCGCCTCGAGACTAAACCAGCCCGAGTAGATCCCGGAATTTAACCCACTCTTTAATTAGGATCCACTCGCCTTCAGCTTTTTAGGCGAGACATCTCTTTTGTCAGCGCGTGCCCGCTCGCTATGGGCGAGACCCTCCTCTCCGAGTACTGGTTTGAGGTACAAATCTTTATTTGTACTACACCAATCTCTTCTTCCTACAGAAGCTTCTTATTTTTCAGAAACTTTCTTTTTCTAATAAGTATAGATATTTTCCATTGAAGGATCTCACCATTTATCTTGCCACCGAGTGAACCTACAACACTGCCAGCTTGATGAGAGCCTGGTCAGCGGGTCTTCCTAGGGCTTTGCCAATCTTCCTTCCAACGAGTGAGTCTACATTCCTTCCATCTTGATGAGATCCTTTTCAGCAGGTCTTCTCGGTGCCTTGCCAATCATCCTACCATCGAGTGAGCCTACAGTCCTGCCAGCTTGATGAGAGCCTGGTCGGCGGGACTTCTCGAGGCCATGCCAATCATCCTGCCACCGGGTGAGCCTACAGTCACGCTAGCTTTATGAGAACCTGGTCAGCAGGTCTTCTCGGGGCCTTGCCAATAATCCTGCCACAATGTTAGCCTACTGTCCTGCCAGCTTAATGAGATACTGGTCAGCAAGTCTTCTCGGGGCCTTGCCAATCATCCTACCTCCGAGTGAGACTACAATCCTACCAGCTTAATGATAGCCTGGTCAGCGGGTCTTCTCCAGGCCTTGCCAATCATCCTGCCACCAAGTGAGCTTTCAGTCCTGCCAGCTTGATGAGAGCCTGGTCAACGGGTCTTCTCGGTGCCTTGCCAATCATCCTACCACCGAGTTAGCCTATAGTCCTGCCAGCTTGATGAGAGCCTAGTCAGTGGGTCTTCTCGGGGCATTGCCAATCATCCTGCCACCGAGTGAGCCTATAGTCCTGCAAGATAGATGAGATCCTGGTCACCAAGTCTTCTTGGGGCCTCGCTAATCATCCTGCCACCGAGTAATCCTATAGTCCTGCCAACTTGATAAGAGCTTGGTCAGCAGGTCTTCTCAGGGCCTTGCCAATCATCCTACCACCGAGTGAGCCTACAGTCCTGTCGGCTTGATGAGAGCCAGGTCAGCGGGTCTTCTCGGGGCCTTGCTAATCATCCTGCCACCGAGTGAGCGTACAATCCTTCTAGCTTGACGAGAGCCTTGTTAGCGGGTCTTCTCGGGGCCATGCCAATCATCCTGCAATCGAGTGAGCCTACAATCCTGCCAGCTTGATTAGAGCCTAGTCAGCAGGTCTTCTTGGGGCCTTGCCAATCATCCTGCCACTGAGTGAACCTACATTCATGCCAGCATGATGAGAGCCTGGTCAGCGGTTCTTCTCAGGGCCTTGCTAATCAAACAGCCACATACTCAGCCTACAGGCCTGTCATCTTGATGAGATCCTGGTTAGCGGGTCTTCTTAGGGCCTTGTCAACCATCCTATTCATCCTCATGCCATGAAAGAAGACACATGGGATTCCATTATATCAAAATGTCACAACGGACTTACAATTTTTGAAAAACGAAAAACATGTTAAGGATATAATCTCTTTAAGTCGTCGTCATTTCGGGCCCGATCGATGTTTACATGGTCCAAATCAGGGAGGTGGAACCCTCCTAACTTCAGGAACACATTTACCGCAAAGGGGCCTTCCCAGTTGGGATTGAGTTTTCATACCGAGGCTCCTCTGCCTGCTGCATCTACTTTTTTGAGGACTAAGTCGCCTTTCTGGAACTGCCTGACCCTTATATTCTTATATTCTTATCAAAATATCCCATCATCCGGTGCTTAACTTCTTCGTCCCAAATCAATGACAATTCCTTGAGCTAATCTACCAGGTCAAGAAAGGGATTCTGCTCCTCCTCAATCCCTACCCTCCATCCTTCGCTTCCTGTCTTCGCAGCATCTACTATCGGAGATTCGACCTCAAACTCTATAGGTATAACAACCTCCGAGCCTTGGGAGATTTTAAATGGGGTCTCACTCAGGGCGGTGTTTTGCGTGGTCCTCAAAGCCCAGAGAACTGAAGGGAGCTATTCAACCCAAGTTCCCCTTAAGTTCACCACCTTCTTCTTTAAAAGATTAACAATAATCTTATTTTCCGCTTCCACTTGTCAATTGCTTCGAGGATGATGAACTGAGGCGAAGCAGAGTTCTATGCCCAGCTGGACACAGAAGTCTACGAATTCCTACTAGCGAATTATGGTCCATTATTAGTGACGATGGCCAACATAAGCCCATGCTGGCAGATGATCTCTCCCCATATGAAATTTTTTACCACTTGTGACATCACCTTAGCCAACTCCTTTACCTCTAACCCTTTTTAAAAGTAATCAACCATGACCAGTAGAAACTTCCTTTGGCCACTGGCTTGGGGAAAAGGGCCCACCAAATCTAGTCCCCATATTGCGAAGAGACAGGGAGTCGTGATTGTGCGTAATCTTTGGGAGGGAAGGAGTTGGAGAGGAGCGAACTCCTGGCACTTTTTACATCTCTTCGCGAATTCTTCCTAAAAGTCAAGGGATAGATCTGATTTACTATAATTAAATATATATGTTATATAAAAGATTAAACATAGCACAAAAAAAAGAGAAAGCAATATAGAAAACACAAGGATTATAGTGGTTCCCAAAAACTGGGTACATCCACTCTTCTACCACCCTGGTAGGAATCCACTACAGGTTTTTGATCTGGTGTCATGTAACCAATAGTTTTTTGCTCAGGTGCCCTGTCACCACAATATCTATTTTCTAAGGTAGATATAGCAACTCTTTGAGCTGTTGATCAGGTGCCCAAAAACAAAACCAAGTCTTTTGATCAGGAGACTTTACAAGCAAAAGCTAACTTTTAAAGGGAATTAAAACACTTTTTACAATAGGAAAGGAAAATGAGGATGATGTATTTCTCTGTCTCAAACAACTGAGAGATGACTAGTGGATCTTGATATTATCAAAGCTCCCCCTGAGATGTAGAATAGTCCAGGAGTGGATGCTTTGCTTCGGTGTGTAGGCCTTTAGAGGATGTTGATCTTCAAAAGCTTTTTGGATTGATATTGAATGGTTGTCCATTGAAAGCCCTGAATCTGATGAAGAACTCTGTCAATATCTTAATTGATGCAGAGTATCTTCTTCTCTGTAAATAAAAAGCCTTCTGAATATTTCTATTCTTCTTCTTGTCTTTTCTATTATTCTTTTGTATCGAATTCAAACATTTGAATTCATTTATCTTGACAATCGCTGAAGCATTCCCGAGAGAGTAGAAGAGGCCTTGGGAATTATTCTGAATTAACTTCTAAAACAGCCCACATTAATGTTGCCCTTGAACGACTATTTCCATTAAGTATGAGAGTTATAATCGCCTTAATTAATTCTGCCAACTGCAAAACATCTGCCTGAAAATTGCATAGAATTCGTCGATTTTGGCTCGCAGATCGTCAAGCCCAGCTTCCATTTCATCGAGCTGGGAATCTGTCTTGAGTTCAGCGATCGTCGACCTAAGCTCGAAGATCATAGAGCTCAGCTCATAGAAGGAACCATGAGTTCGTCGACCGGAGTTCGACTTTCGTCAAACTGATTTTCTGATCGTACAAAACTTATTTTCTAGAATTCTTTCAGCATTTCTGTAGAGTCCTTCTAAGGTAAACATGGAAAAACCTATGACACTTATTATATAATGTGGGTCAATCTAAGCAATCCTAATAGTGATCTTTGCCCAAATCAGAACTAGGGTTCCAACAATCTCCTCCTATTTTGGTGATGACACTATTTACACAAAAACAAATAAAAAAACAAAGCAAAACAATCTGCCTGAATTATAAATTTTTCAGCAGATGTACAACGGTGCTTTGAGAAAATAAAATAAATAACATAGAGCTACTTCTGCAACCTCTAAAGCAAATTCTATTTATAAAATAAAAAGTCTCCCACTATACAGCAATTGATGTATCATTTGTAAAGACTGAGACTATAGCTTTTGATCACCATCAAATACCATTGTTCCTTTATGGTAAGATAGGTCTTTTCCTGAAAAGATATGTTAGGAGTTCTGGACCAAGATTACCTAGAGTTTTGGTTCTCTTCCATGATAATTAGATATAAAAGAATATTTAGGTTGATCCTTGTATCCAAGTTGATGATATTTCCTAGGAGGAATTATAAACTTTGTAAAAGGATTTATAAGATGTTGAGATTGATTATGATTTTGAAATAAGTTAAAAATTCTGCTTTGAAATTTTGGGTTCGACAAAAAATATTTTCATCGATCTGAGTTCGACGATTGGTATTGAGTTCGTCGACCTCTATTCATAGAATGATAATAGTTGTTTTCTGTGTTCCACGATCGTCGATCTCGATTCGACGAAGTGTATTTATTTCATCGAGCATAAATTCCTGAATAGTTAAAAATAATATCTTTGTTCATAGTTCGTCGATCTGAGTTCGACGAATACTGTTGTTTTTGTCGAGCTTGGTTCGACGAATTATATTGAACAAAAATTTTCTGAAAATTTTAGTTTGATTTGGTAAAACTTCAGTTATTTTATCTAAATCTATTAACTTTTTTTTGGCTTTAACTAATTCTAAAGAGGCTATTTGTTCAGAAATATTTTTTAAATCTTCTTTGAGTTTTATGTTTTCAAAAGATAAATTATTTACTTTCTCTCTGAGAAGTTTTATTTCTTTCTCAGATTGAATTAAATCTTTACATAGGATTTTAGAATCTTCTTTAATTTGATCTGAAGAAAAATCAAAAGAAGAAATTACCTGATCTTCTTCTGATTCACATTTTGATTCTTCATCAGATTTGCTATAAGAAGAATTTATTGCCTTCAAGAAAACCTCTTTTTCTCTTGACTCTTCTTTATCTTCAGTTGTACATGATGAAGCTTCAGAGTCACTCCATGCGTCAACATCAAGGATTCTCTTTTTAGCTGATTTAGCAACCATTGATGTGAGGGAGTCCAATATATCTTTTGCTGATGAACCTTCAGCAATTTCCTGAAAAATATCATCAAACATTGATTTTGCAAGAATGTTCATTGCTTGTGCATCAGCAATTTTTAGCATTTTCTTGGCTTCTGTCCATTGAGGTGATGGAACAACATTGATGCTTGTAGTTTCTACTGATTGATAAGGACCTGTCAAAATGGAATTATAAATGGCTTCATCAATAGAGTTCATAAAAAGCCTTATCCTTGCCTTTAATAGTGCAAGGTTATCTAGATTGCATATAGGTGGTCTGGTGCTTGAAAATTCTTCATTTTGTGCCATGATAAACTCTTAAGAAATATAAGATCTATCATATATTTTTGGTTCAGGTATTAGCCTATACAACAAAAGAAACACCGCTCTGAAACTAAATGAAAGTCAAGGGATAGATTTGATTTACTGTAATTTAATATATATGTTATATAAAAGAGTAATCATAACACAAAAAATAAAGAAAAGAGACCAAGCAACACAAAATACACAAGGATTATAGTGGTTCCCCAAAACTAGGTACATCAACTCTTCTACCACCCTGGGAGGAATCCACTATAGGTTTCTGATCTGGTGCCTTGTCACCAACAGGTTTTTTCTCAGGTGCCCTATCACCACAATATCTATTTTCTAAGGGAGATATAGCAACAGATTGAGCTTTTGATCAGTTACCCAAAAACAAAATCAAGTCTTTTGATCAGGAGACTTGACAAATAAAAGCAAACTTTTGAAGGGAGTTAAAACCCTTTTTACTGTAGGAAAGGAAAATGAGGATGATGTTCTTCTCTATCTCAAACAACTGAGAGAAGACTAGTG
Source organism: Platanthera zijinensis (assembly GCA_039513925.1). Lineage (NCBI taxonomy): Eukaryota > Viridiplantae > Streptophyta > Magnoliopsida > Asparagales > Orchidaceae > Platanthera > Platanthera zijinensis. The sequence goes on from CM077087.1 coordinate 117,291,979, forward strand.
GATCTTGATGTTGTCAAAGCTCCCCCTGAGATGTAGAGTAGTTCATGAGTGGAAGCTTTGCTTCAGGGTGTAGGACTTCAGATGATGTTGATCTTAAGAATCTTTTGGGATAGATATTGAATGGCTATCCCTTGAAATCCCTGAATCTGATGAAGAACTATGTGAATATCTAAATAGATGTAGAGTTTCTTCTTCTCTGTAAATGGAAAGCCTTCTGAATTTTTCTGTTCTTCTTTCAGTCTTTTCTATTATTCTTTCGTATCGAATTCAAACATTTGAATTCATTTATCTTGACAATCGCTGAAGCATTCCCGAAAGAGTAGAAGATGCCTTGGGATTTTATTCTGAATTAACTTCTGAAATGGCCCACATTAATGTTGCCTTTGAACGACTATTTCCATTAAATTTGAGAGATATAATTGCCGTAATTAATTCCGCCAACTGTAAAACATCTGCCTGAAAACTGCACAGAATTCATCGATCTGGGCTCGCCGATCGTCGAGCTCAACTTCCATTTCATCGAGCGGAGAATTTGTCTTAAGTTCAGCGATCGTCGACCTGAGCTCGGAGTTCATTGAGCTCATCTCAGAGAAGGAACTCTGAGTTCGTCGACCGGAGTTCGACTTTCGACGACCTGAGTTCGACTATCGTTGAACTGATTTTCTGACTATACAAAACTGATTGGCTGGAATTCTTTCAACATTTCTAGAGAGTTCTTCTGAGGCAAACCTGGAAATAAACCTATGACCCTTACTATACAATGTGGGTCAATCTAAGCAATCCTAATTGTGATCCTTGCCCAAATCAGAACTAAGGTTCAAACACTTCTGCTTCATTTCTGAGGGTAGGCTAAAAGTTGCCTTTCCTCAACACTCTCCCCTCCAAGGTCCAACTTCCTAAGTGACCCCAACATTCTCTCGAATGAATTTCTTCTAGAACTCTTGAAACCTCTCCCTCTGACACACACCGAGGAAATTAACTTGATAGTGTATTTCGGTATAACATCCCATCCTTCAGTAGGTAGTATGTCGATTTATACCTGATCCGCTTCTTGTTGAGGCCCCTCTCGGGAAGACGTCCAAAGGTCCAAAAGATGATGAAGGGATCCATCCACGATCCTTGCTGGTCTACCTCCATCAATTCTCCTTCTTTTACGGATGGCCTGAATAATTCCTTTTCCGTTCCTCTAGCTCGAGGGTCGTACTTGGCGAGCAGGTCAGCCTTGGAACTTCCTTCTCTCGGGACGTGCTTAATTGAAAAGCTACGAAACCTCCCAATGATGCCTTTTACCTTCATCAGATACAACTGGAGGGTGGGTTCCCTTGCTTCAAACTCTCCTTTGATTTTCCCTATCTACCACTATAGAGTCTGTGGAGACTTTAATGTCCTGTATACCCAATTACAGAGCTAGCTTGAGCCCTGCGATAATCGCCTCATATTCTGCCTAATTTTTAGTGATGGTGAAGTGAATCTTCAGGGCCTTCTCAATTCTAATCCCTTTGGGACTCACTAAGATCATCCCTCCTCCAAAAGAACTTTTTCCAGATGCTCCATCTACTAGCATCTCACAAGCAGCAAGAAGAGGTGTTTCAGCTTCTCCGACCTCGACCATGTAATCTGCCAGGAAATCATCAATCGCTTGCGCTTTGATGGCCAACCAAGGAGTAAAAGCAAGTTCAAACTCTCTGAGTTCTATCGACAATTTTGCCAACCTCCCAGAAGTCTCCACCCCCTCCAAGATGGGGCGGAGAGGATGATCTGTCACCACCTGAATTTAGTAGGCCTGGAAGTATGGTTAGAGATTCCTAGCTTATTTGATGAGAGCGAAAGCCAGCTTTTCAATGATAGGGTATCTGAGTTCTGTCTTCTTTAGGACCCTACTCACGTAATAGATCGGGAACTGCCTTTTTCCTTCTTCTCGTACAAGAACTTAACTCACTGCTCCGACCCCCACTCCTTGGTATAAGAACAAACCCTCTCCTTCTTTTAGCCCTTAGAGTAGCGGTTCCATGCTGAGTTGTTGTTTTAGAGTTCGAAAGGCTTCATCGCATTCAGTAGTCCATTCAAATTTCATACCCCCTCTTAGTGCTCCGAAGAAAACCGAGCACTTCTCCCTAGCCCGGGAGAGGAACCTGCTTAATCGGACTAGCTTGTCGGTGATACGTTGAACTTCTTTGGTGTTCTTCGGAGATTTTAATTCTAGGATTGCCCTCACCTTATCAGTATTGGGCTCCACTCTTGATGTGGTAAGGAAATGTCCTTAGAATTTTTTTGGTGTTGGCCCCGAAGACACACTTCAGGGGATTGAGCCCCATCTTGTATTTCCTTATGGTTTCAAAAGTTTCCTCTAGATCTAGGACGTGGGATCCGAGGTCTCGGCTCTTGATCATCAGGTCATCTACATAAACATCGAGGATTCGCCCCTTTAGCTCTTGGAAGATTCAATCTATCATTCTTTGGTAAGTTGCCCCCGCATTCCTTAATCCAAAGGGCATCATGTTGAAGCAGAATCACCCATACTCTGTGACAAAGGTGACATCCTTGACATCTGGCAGGTGCATATAAATTTGATGTACAAAGAAAATGCATATAGAAAACTCATTAGTGAAAAACCGATGGCTGAGTCAAACAGCGCGTCGATTCGAGGCAGAGGATAACAATCCTCAGGGCATTATTTATTTAAAAGGGAAAAGTATACACACATCCTATTTCCCCACTCCCTTTTTACCATTACAACATTACTCACCAACCCTAGATACTTGCTTGCAGATATGAATCTCGCCTTATGCAGCTTCTCCACATCTTCTCTGATCGCCCCCCCCCCCCATCCTTGTGGCGATGGCTCTATTCTTTTTTTTGAATCAGACTAGCATTGGGGTCGAGGTTGAGTTGGTGGCATGCCACATCCCCGTCAACACCCGGCATATAAGCTGCGCTCTAGGAAAATATGTCGACGTTCCTCTACACACACGCCCTAATCTCCTCTTGATCCTCAATGCTAAGCTCCCCACTGACTTTTATCTTCTACTTTCTCCCTTCCTTTGTGAGAATCTACATCTCCAGCACCTCTACTGCTGCCTTCAGTCTTTATGCTCCACCTCTTTCTCTTGCTCCCACAACATCTCCTCCTGTTCCCAGGTTATATGATCTACGGCCTCGTGCTCCGCAACGGCCACAACTACCTCCCTCAGATACTTCTCCACGTCTTCATCGATTTGAATTATTTCTTCTAATAACGAACCCCCTCTCTTTTATGGCCGAACTTCCACCCTAGATGACCCCCTCACTTCCTTTATCTTTCTTTTCACTTTCCTCTCTCCTTCATTTCCTTCTGCACCTTCCCCTTCCATCTCTCCTTCCTTCTATCCTTCCGTTTCCAGCTCCACCGTAATGCCTCTCTCAATCCCCACTTCTTTTTTCTCCTCCTCTGCCTCCATCTCTCATTCCTTCTCTCCTGCCATTTCTCCGACCTCTTGCACCTATCGTTCCATCCTCTTATCCATTTCCTCGGCATATCCTTGACAAGAAATAGTATTCACTGCCGTAACATAGCACTCCCTGTCTACTTTTGGATCTAATCGTACTCGAATTTGGGTCCTCCTGGAATTTAGCTTCAGGTATTGGTGAAAAGATGATGGGACGCACCTAAAGTCACTGATCAAAGGGCATCCGAAAAAAGCATTATAACTGCCGGGGGAGTCAACTATGACAAAACGACAATTCCTTGATAGCCCCCTTAGAGTTACCTAGAGTCTTATGCTTCCCTCGACTTATTTTCTCCAAAGAATTCAAAAAACGGCGCCTCTACTGCCAACACCCTTCGAGCCTCCACCCTCATCTCATTGAATTCCCTCTTGAAGATGACATTCACCGAACTCCCATTATTGACTAGGATCCGCAACACCGTGAAGTTTTCAATGGCAAACCCGATCACCAGCGCATCACAAAAAGGATCTTCGTGGTCTGTCATGTCTTTCAGAGATAAGGTTATTTTCTCGTCTGGGCGAGGGGTTTGTGACGTTGAGGCAACGCTCCGACGGTACATGGTATGAAGTCTCGCCTTACGGGTGTCCTCAATCCCCACTCCCCCCATGGAATACTCTTATCCCACCCCGATCTCTTACATCAGCTCGATCCACACACCAGTCCACCTCCCCAGTCATAGTCATCTCTACTATTTGTACTGGTAGCTGTTGTTCCCCCTATCCTCTATCTCTCTTCATCTCAAGAAACTCCGGGCCGGTATTCGTTGCATGACCTTCCTCCTTATGGAAGTCATAATATGGCAACACTACCTCCTCCCCTGTATCCCCTCCTGGTGATCCCTCCTTCTTCGAGCTCTAGATCCTGCTCTCCCTCTTTCTCTTCTCATTCCTCTCCCTCGGTCGATGTCATAGCTTGCTGAGGCGAGGTTAGTGGTGATTTAGGACCATATAACCACCCCTGCTGGTTGAATCTTACTGGTCCTCCTTAATAGTTCCTTCCCACTTGTGGAAAACCTCTTCCTTGCCCTTGAGTTGGGCATCCTGGTTGCCTCCAACCTAACTCCTGATATGTCGATGCAATCAGCTTCTCCCTCCTTCTTCCTTCCTATTGTCTTTCCCCTCCCGGCTCACTTGACTCATTCTCCATCATCCTTGCCAGTTGTCTGGCAAATGCCGGGTTTGCTGCCTCCATCGATATCTCTTTTGCTGACTTCTTCATCAATCCTTCAAATGATAGTGGTGCCTTTTTAGTAAGGCTCATCATGAAGAAACCTTCCCACACTCCATATGTGAAAGCCATTTCGAGATCAAATCCTAGCACCTCCTGAATATCCAGGATTTCTTCCTAGAATCTATCCATGTACTGGGACAAGGATTCATCTGCCTTCTGCCGGATAAGAAAAATTGACTCGGGGTTCTTCTTCCTTTTCTTTGAGGTTAACAAACACAATTAGAAGCTTCTACTAAGGTCTTCGAAGCAATATATTGATCCTGTTGGGAGTTGATTAAACCAGTCCCTAGCTTTATCTTTAAAGGTGATGGCGAAAAGATGGCACTTGAACACGTCCGTCATTAGCCTGATGGAGACCGCATCATCGATCCATTGCAAGTTCTAGAGAGGGTAATCTTTTCCCACATAGTAGGTCATTTCGGGATCCCTGAACCCCACTGAGACTTGAGCTGAAAGGATCAAATCACAGAATGTGGACCCTCTCACCACGGGTCTCTCTGCCTCCACTCGCGCAACGATGTCTTCCGGCAAGATGGCACTCGCAGGGCTATTGAACAACTCCCTGCCCGCTAGGTCTCGCTCGCTTCCTTCCACCATATTTTCCTTTCCAAGTTGCTCCCCCCCCGGGACGTCCTCTCCAACCCATGTCAAGATGAGCTCGTCTTGATTTGTAAGAGCGGATGCCTAAGGAAGAGGAGTCGAGCAGTCGCCTCGCTGTGGTATTTCTTATAACATGTCCATAATGCCTTTAATGGACGCCACGAATTCTGCTCTTCCTATATATCCTCCCGAGTTTTGGGACCCGTCCCCTTCTATTTCACCAAGATCTCCCGTCATAAAGTAGCTCAAGATTCTTCTGTGTAGGCTGCGATCCACGCTCACCGCACTAAAAATGTTGAAGTTAGAAACCCGACCTCAACAAGAGTTCGGATCTAGAGTTGCAGCTCACACCTACTCTTCCTAAATTCCTTCCTTAATATGACTCTCGGGAACTAGAAACATACTGTGGTCTTCAGCTTGGAGGTACCACCTCTTACCCGGAAGAAATAGAAATCATTTCCCTTTCTAGCTAGTATAGAGCTAGGTGCCTTAGAGGAAGAACATGAAAGGAGTTCAACATCCTCTTCAAGGCACCTTATCGGTCTATTTATAGGCCTCTTAGTTTGACCTGTCAATAACGAAACTGAACCGACCTGAAATTACAAAAATAACCTCGGGTGGGTCTGCCAACTGCCAAACTCCACTGTTCTGAAAGGTTATATGCAGACCACAAAGGGAAAAATGGTAAAATTACCTGGGGTAAAATAGTAAACCCCCCTTGGGGATAAGAAAGTATAAAAAATCTTTTCCCACATGGCGAGTGAGATAATAACTGACGGGTGAGGGGAGCATATCTGCTTGTCTCGTGAGTCCCTCGCCTTGCGAGATGCGTCTCGCCACAAAAGGCCAGTACGCTTTATGGGAGCCATCTCGCCTACTATGCTGTTCCCATCTTGCCATTATATTTTTCCTCTTTAAATTACCGGAGAGTTGACCCTATGGTCCTACTCGCCCCTGTAGTCCTCTCTCCCATCTCTCCCCTAACTCAGCACTATTCCTTAAGTTGCCTCCTGTGAGCATAAGGTTGTACACTTGAAGTACTTAACATACTTCGAGATCTGGGAGATTGCTTCATGGAAGGGTAGATTTATGCGGATTTGCTTAAATATTTCTAGGAAGCAGGATTATTGATCATCCTGATGTTTCTTGTTAAGTTCGGAAGGATATGGTGGAGTTGGATCATTTTTAAACATGGGTGGTGGAGTGAGATCTTTCTCTACAACAAAGAGAGGGGTGATAATATCTTTTTCAATAGAGGGTGGAATTTTTAAAATGGTGGCGGAGCTTGCCTCGGGCTCTTCGCTCACCATACCAGAATCTTGCTTCCCAATCCAAAGAGTTATAGGTTTCGTTTTCTCTCTCGGGTTGGGCTCGGTATTGGCAGGAAGAGACTAGGCGGGTCGCTCAGATATAATTTTTGCCTGGTATCAAACTTGATTCTCTAGACTTTTAACACTTCCAGCTAGGGTTCTTATAGTAGCATCATTTGTGTTTATAAATTTATAAAGTAACTCCTCCAAGCTTAGAGGTTTTTGATAATTTTGAAGAGGTGGAGGTGGTGCAAAAAAAATCATTTTGTGGTGGCGGGCGCATCGTGTTCGAAAGGTTTTTCCACGAGAAATTTTTGTGGTTTCGTAAAGAGGGATTATAACTATTCCGAAAAACAAAGCCTGACACAGGAAAACTAGCAGTAAGAAAATTATGAAAAGCATTTCTCGACATATTATTAACATAATCTAATTGTTCGAGGGCAGCAGTTGCATATTCTCATACCTAAGGGGCGGAGGCAGTAGTCATCTTTGTTATCTTCTTGCTTAAAACTTCCACTTGCAAAGCTAGATTGGAGACATTGACCACTTCAAATATACCTGTAGGTTTGTTTGGGCGGGACCTAGGCACATTCCATTTATATGTGTTCATGGCCATGTCCTCGAAAAGCACAAGGGCTACTTACAGGGTTTTGTGGCTTAAGGTACTACTGGAAGCTACGTCTATAATTTGCTTTGTGCTTTGATTTAGTTCATTGTAAAATGTCTGCAATTGCAACCATACATGCAGCGTGTGATGGGGGCATCATCTTAAGAGTTCTTTAAATCATTCTCAGGTTTCATAGTAAGTTTCAGAATCTATTTGTCCAAAGGCAGAAATATCGATCGTAAGTTTTGCGGTTTTAGCTGGAGGATAATACTTCGCCAGAAATTTTTCAGTTAGTTGATCTGAGGTGGTGATGCTATTATTTGGTAGAGTGTTCAACCATTTCTTATCCTTGGTTCTTAGGGAGAAAGGGAAGAGTCTTAGCCTAATAGCATCATTTGTTACACCATTGAACTTGAAGGTGTCAAAAATCTAAAGAAAGCTAGCTATATGCGCGTTCGGATCTTTATCTTAAAGTCCATCATATTGCACATACTGCAACACCATTTGAATTATGGTAGGATTTAGTTCAGAATATTTATTAGCTATAGCACCGCAAACTATGCTTGATTTTGTACCCTCTAGATTCGGCCGTGCATAATAGGGCATAGTCCTTTGCAGGGCTTCCTCTACGATGGGCTCTTCCATTCTTGGGGTAGAAAATGACTCGGAATCCTCAACCGGTATATGGATTATATGGCCTTGAAATCGTGATCTTCTCCGAAGAGTACGCTCAATTTCGTGGTCCAAGTCCAAAATAACCGACGGATTTCTGCAGTTCATGCACTAGCAAAAAGAAGATAAAGAAAGAGAAAAAAATAAACTAGAAAAAGAGTTACTATTTTTTGAATTTTTTTTTATGTTTTAACTCCCGAACTTCCCAAGGGCTACCTGATAAAGGATTATCAAGGTACAAGACAAGATAGTGGTATTTAAGCCATATTGCCCTTTTCGAGAGAGTAAGGTGGTGTAGGAAAATTCTGATGTTGGTTTCTATTAAGAGCGTTAATATGATTTTTGAATTTTCAATTTTTAAGAAAGAGGATGAGAAAGAGAAGTGATAAAATTAATAGGTTCGTGTTTTCGAATTATCAACAAAAGTTGCTCCCCCACAACGGCGCAAAAAACTTGGTGTCTACTAATCATGAAGAGAATAAAACCGAACTATCAATCAAACTAGGCAAATATACTTATCAAATTGTAGCAAGGGGACACAAGTGTCATATTAAAATCCGGGAACTGTTGAGTAACCTTACTCACACGAAGACTATTATCTTATCGAAAGAACGTTTTTTAGGGTTGTTTAACTAAAAGGCTAACTGAAGAAAAGTACTTGCGATTATGTAAAGAGCTACTAAAAGTGATTACAACGAGGGGTTGAAATGATGATAAAGATAAGAATTAGATCGAGAATCGCCTTGGCAAAAGTTTATTAAAGATGCAATAATAAACCTAAGCTTAATAGGGCAAAGGTCCTTGACCGTGGAGGTTCCCAAAGATTGAACACGCTTCTCTCGAACTCGTGACCAACTCAGTTTAGGAAGGTCCGACCGAACACTCGTCCAAATTAGAGACCTAAAGCTCACTTTATGCTGTGAACCCCGCTATTGGATTTCACTCCAATCCCAGATATTTAACGTCTGCCTCTCTCGAGGGATGTGTGCAACTCTCTTTACACTTGAGTGTTCACTCCAAACTACGACCCTCTCGACTAGCTAAGAGTGGGAAAAAATGGAAAATATATATCGATGATATATTTCCAAACAAGATTATTCATTAGTAAATCTAAGGCCTAAACACTAAAAAGAAAAAGTAAACCAAAGCACATAACTTAATCAACATGAGCCTTGGATCATTAAGATCCAGTACTAGGAGGATTAGTTACTCATGTTGAAGTGGAGGAAGAGAGATGAGTAGGAGTGCATGGAGACAAAATGGAGACAAATAAAAATAAACACACTTTATATTAATTCAAAGAGAGCTTACAACTTGAAATAAAAGACTTTTAGACTTGCATGGACTGAAAACTATGCTAGCATTAACAGTAAACTACTAAAGAAATTACAAGAATGATTACAAAAGAGTAGAACTAAAAAAAGATTAAAAAAGGCTAAAAATGAGAAAGGGAGAGAGGAAGAACACTAAAGAAAGAGCTGAAAATGGCAGCACTTCCCCTCTCCAAAATTTCTCTGTTTAAAACACAAGGGGTGGGGCTCAATTTATAGAAGTTTCAAAGATCATGACATGCCCACGCCTCTTGTCATGCACAGACGTTGACCTTGGTACAAAATTTTGAAGTAAATGATGATTGCCTCGGTACGGGCGAAGTGCATTAATGGCTTTAGCAGGCTTTGTGGAAAAGTGGGACTTGTTCTCTAGCTGTAGGCTTTATGCAGGGAGGGCTCGATGAATGGCGAAGAGTTTGTCAAACGGTGAAGAGAAGGAGCCGGAGGAGTTCGATGAAGAAGTGAAGGATTCATCGAACGGAGATGAGGCATTCGACGAATAGGGAAGAATTCGTCGAACGGAGAAAGGAGAAGGGGCGTTCGACAAATTTGGAAGAATTTGTCAAATGGAGAAGAAGAAGGGGCGTTCGACGAATTGGGAATAATTTTTCGAATGGAGAATGATGCTCTACGAATTGGGATGAGTTCGACAAAGTGGGAAGAATTTGTCAAATGGAGAATTAATACAGTGCTCGATGAATTTCTGATCAACGAATTTTAGCTGAAAACAGCAAACCTGCAAAGATAAGAGAAAATATTAGTGGCATTAATTTATATACAAAAGGATGTCAAAATAATGCTTTATTAACATGATTTAATTACAAAAAGAACTAAAAATTCATAATAGTTTAGACTACAAAATGCACTATCAATCCTCACCATCAATAGCAAGTTCAGAGATATATCCATTAGAAAGAAGAAGCAGTAAGGTCTAACCCTAGCTACAGCTGATCTGAATGCCGATCCAAGATAGCTGGTTCCATTTTCACCAACATCAACAAGGTCAGAGGAAAACTCTGAAGAAGAAGAAGCAATAAAGGTATTATCCTAGCTGCTGCATATTGAAGCTCCACAAAGATAGCTATTGTCATCCTCACCACAAATAGCAAGGCCAGAGTAAATTCTGATAGAGAAAGAGATAAAGCAAAGGGCTAACCCTAGCTCCAGTCCATCACAGTTCCAGCTGATGATTTCTAAAGAAAATTTCCTGGAAGCTGTGAATAGGAAAGCTTGAATAAATAGTGATCTAAAAGCAGGCTCAGAGAACTATTTTTCTGAAGTCAAAATTTAGGTTGATTCCACTCAGTCCATAAGAGAATAAGAAGCAGAGCAGTTGTTCTTGAAGTTACTTCAAGCACAAGGAAACGCAAGTACCTGAAGTAAACTTGTGAATAACTGCTAATGTCTTCAAAGGAGATGTCAAAAGCATATAATTTAAAATATAACAAGAGTACTTGAAGTGAATTCGTGAACTCCTGCTAATCTTTGCAAAAGAGAAGTCAAAAGTAGATTAATTAAAGATAATGTGAGTACCTGAAGTGAACTCGAGAAAACCATCTAATCTCTACAAAAGAGAAGAAAAAAGCAAGTAAATTTAAATTATAACATGAGTACCTGATGTGAACTCGTGAACACTGCTAATCTCAGCAAAGAGAAGTCAAAAGAAGGTAAATATAAAATATAAAGTGTGTACTTGAAGTAAACTCGCGAACACCTTCAAAACTCTACAAAAGAGAAGTCAAAAACAGTTAATTTTAAAATATAATGCGAGTACCTGATGTGAACTCGCGAACACCTATTAATCTCTACAAAGGAGATATCAAAAGCAGGTAAATTTAAAATGTAACACGACTACCTGAAATGAACTCATGATCACCTGCTAATATCTATAAAAGAGAATTCAAAAGCAAGTAAATTTAAAATATAATGCGAGTACCTAAAGTGAAATCACAAAAACCTACTAATCTCTGCAAAGGAGAAGTTAAAAGTAGGTAAATAAAAAATATAATTCGATTACCTGAAGTGAACTCACTAACACCTGCTAATATTTTTAAAGGATAAGTCTAAAGTAGGTTAATTTAAAATAGAACGTGAGTACCTGAAGTGAACTCGCGAACACCTGCTAATCTCTACAAAAGAGAAGTCAAAAGAAGATAAATTTAAAATATAATGCGAGTACCTGAAGTAAACTCGCAAATAACTACTAATATCAGCAAAGGAGAAGTTAAAATCAGTTGAATTTAAAATATAATACGAGTACCTGATGTTAATTTGCACACACCTACTAATCTCTATAAAAGAGAAGTCAAAAGTAGGTAAATTTAAAATATAACACGAGTACCTAAAGTTAACTTACGAACGTCTTCGAATCTCCACAAAAGAGAGGTCAAAAGAAGGTAAATTTTTAATGTAATGCAACTACCTGAATTAAATTCACGAACAACTGCTAATGTCTACAAAGGAGAAGTTAAAAGCTGGTAAATTTAAAATATAACGTGAGTACCTGAAGAGAATTCGCTAATTCTTGCTAATATATATAAAGGAGGAGTCAAAAGTCAGAAAATTTAAAATATAACATGAGTACCTTAAGTGAACTCATGAACACCTGCTTATCTCCGCACAGAGAAGTCAAAAGAAGGTAAATTTTAAATATAACACGAGTACCAGAAATAAACTTGCAAACACCAACTAATCTCTATAATAGAAATCTCAAAAGCGGGTAAATTTAAAAGATAATTCGAGTACATGAAGTGAAATCATGAACACCTGCAAATCTCCGCAAAGGAGAAGTCAATAGCAGGTAAATTTAAAATATAACACAAGTAGCAGAAGTTTACTTGCGAACACCTTCTAATCTCAATAAAAGAGAAGATAAAAGCAGGTAAATTTAAAATATAATGCATGTACCAGATGTGAACTCGCGAACACCAGCTAATTTCTACAAAGGAGAAGTCAAAAATAGGTAAATTTAAAATATAACACGATTAGTTGAGGTTAATTCACGAACACCTACTAATCTCTATAAAAGAGTAGTCAAAAGCAGGTAAATTTAAAATAAAACACGAGTACCTGAGGTTAACTCGCGAACACCTACAAATCTTTACAAAAGAGAAGTCAAAAGTAAGTAAATTTAAAATATAATGCGAGTACCTGAAGTGAACTTGGGAACTCCTGCTAATATATGCTAAGGAGAAGTAAAAATTATGTAAACTTACAATAAAATGCGAGTACCTGTAGTGAACTCGCGAACACCTTCTAATCTCTCCAAATGAGAAGTCAAAATAAGGTAAATTTAAAAAATAACACGAATACATGAATTGAACTCGTGAACACCTGCTAATCTCTACAAAGGAGTTGTCAAAACTAAGTAAATTTAAAATATAACGCAAGTACCTGAATTGAACTCGCGAACATCTTCTAATATTTACAAAAGAGAAGTCAAAAGCAGGTAAATTTGAAATATAATGTGAGTACCTGAAGTAAACTCGCAAATAACTTGTAATATCTACAAAGGAGAAGTCAAAAGCAGGTAAATTCAAAGTATAACACGAGAACCGGAAGATAATTCGCAAACACCAACTAATCTCTATAAAAGAGATCTCAAAAGCAGGTAGATTTAAAATATAATGTGAGTACATGAATTGAACTCACGAACTGCTACTAATCTCAACAAAAGAGAGCTCAAATGCAGATAAATTTAAAATATAACCTGAGTACTAGAGGTAAACTTGCGAACATCTGCTAATATCTGCAAAGGAGATGTCAAAAGAATGTAAATTTAAAATATAGCGCGAGTACCTGAAGTCATATCCCGAACACCTGCTAATCTTTGCAAAAGAGAAGTCAAATGCAGATTAATTTAAAATATAATGTGAGTACCTGAAGTGAACTCGAGAAAACCTTCTAAGGTATACAAAAGAGATGTCAAAAACAAGTAAACTTAAATGATTATGAAAGTACCTGAAGTGAACTTGCAAACACCTGCTAATCTCTACAAAGAGAAGTCAAAAGTTATTATATTTAAAATACAAAGTGAGTACCTGAAGTGAACTCGCGAACATCTTCTAAACTATAAAAAAGAGAAGTCAAAAACTAGTAAATTAAAAATATAACGTGATTACCTAAAGTGAACTCGTGAACACCAACTAATATCTACACAAGAAAATTCAAAAGTAGGTAAATTTAAAATATAACGTGAGTACCTAAAGTGAAATCACAAACACCTGCTAATCTCTGTGAAGGAGAAGTTAAAAGTAGGTAAATTTAAAATATAATGCAAGTACCTGAAGTGAAATCACGAACACCTGCTTATATCTGTAAAGGAGAATTCTAAAGTAGGTAAATTTAAAATATAACACGAGTACTTGAATTGAACTCGCGAACACCTGTTTATCTCTACAAAATATAAGTCAAAAACAGTTAAATTTAAAATATAATGCGAGTACCTGAAGTAAACTCGCGAATAACGGCTAATTTTTGCAAATGAGAAGTCAAAAGTAGACAAATTTAAAATATAACACGAGTATCTAATGATTATTCGCAAACACCTACTAATCTCTATAAAAGAAAAATCAAAAGCAGGTAAATTTAAAATATAATGCGTATAACTGAAGTGAACTCGCGAACGCCTGCTAATCACTACAAAATAGAGGTCAAAAGTAAGTAAATTTAAACTATAATACGTGTACCTGAAGTAAAGTAACGAACAACTGCTAATGTATCCAAAGGAGAAGTCAAAAGCAGGTAAATTTAAAATATAACAAGAGTAAATGAAGAGAATTCACAAATTCTTGCTAATCTATGCAAAGGAGAAGTCCAAAGTTGGAATATTTAAAATATAACGTGAGTTCCTTGAAGTGAACTCATGAACACCAGCTAATCTTTACAAAGTGAAGTCCAAAGCAAGTAAATTTTAATTAGAACACGAGTAACGGAAATGAACATGCAAACACAAACTAATCTCTACCCAAGAAAAATTAAATGCAAGTAAATTTAAAATATAACACGAGTACCTGAAGTTAAATCATGAACAACTACTAATCTATGCAAAGGAGAAGTCAAAAGGGCGCAGGTACATTTTTAATATAACACGAGTACCATAACTTAACTAGCGAACAACTACCAATCTATATAAAAGAGAAGTCAAAATAGGTAAATTTAAAATATAATGTGAGTGCATGAAGTGAACTCGCTAACACCAACTAATCTGTACAAAAAAGGAGTCAAAAGCAGGTAAATTAAAAATATTACACAAGTTATTGAATTTAACTCACGAACACCTACTAATGTTTATAAAAGAGTAGTAAAAAAAAGGTAAATTTAAAATATAACGTGAGTACCTAAAGTGAAGCTGCGAACACCTGGAAATATTTACAAAAGAGAAGTCAAAAGTAAATAAATTTAAAATATAACACGAGTACCAGAAGTGAAATCGGGAACTCCTGCTAATCAATGCAAAGAAGAAGTAAAAAGTAGGTAAATTTAAAATATAACGCGAGTACCTGAAGTGAACTCTCGAACATCTGCTAATCTCTCCAAAAGGGAAGTCAAAAGTAGGTAAATTTAAAATATTATGTGAATAGATGAAGTGAACTCGCAAATACCTACTAATCTCTATAAAGGTGTTGTCAAAAGACGGTAAATTTAAAATATAATCCGAGTACCTAAAGTGAACTCACAAACACCTGCTATTCCTTACAAAACAAAAGTCAAAAGTATGTGAATTTAAAATATTATGCGAGTACCTGAAGTAATCTCGCGAACTACTGCTAATATCTACAAAGGAGAAGTCAAAAGCAGGTGAATTTAAAAAATAACACGAGTAGCTGAAGTTAATATGCAAACACCTACTAATCTCTATAAAATAGAAGTAAAAAGTTGGTAAATTTAAAATATAATGCAAGTGTGTGAAGTGAACTCGCAAACACCTGCTAATCTCTACAAAAGAAAGGTCAAAAGCAGGTAAATTTAAATTATAACGCGAGTACGTGAAGTGAATACGTGAACTCCTGCCAATCTCTGTAAAAGAGAAGTCAAAAGCAGATAAATTTAAAATATTACCTGAGTACCTAAAGTGAACTCAAGAAAACCTACTAATTTCTACAAAAGATAAGCCAAAAGAAATTAAATTTAAAATATAATGCAAGTACCTGAAGTGAACTCGCTAACACCTACTAATCTCTGCAAAGATAAGTTAAAAGCAGGTAAATTTAAAATATAACACGAGTACCGGAAGTGAACTCGCGAACACCTGCTAATCTCTACAAAAGAGATGTCCAAAGCAGGTAAATTTAAAATATAATGCGAGTACCTGAAGTAAACTCGCAAACAACTGCTATTATCTGCAATAAAGAAATCAAAAGGAGGTAAATTTTAAATATAACATGAGTACCTGAAGTTAATTCGCAAAAACCTACTAATCTCTTTAAAAGAGAAGTCAAAAGCAGATAAATTTAAAATATAATGCTACTACCTGAAGTGAACTCACGAATGCCTGCTAATCTCTATAA
The DNA here is from genome assembly GCA_039513925.1 of Platanthera zijinensis. Classification (NCBI taxonomy): domain Eukaryota; kingdom Viridiplantae; phylum Streptophyta; class Magnoliopsida; order Asparagales; family Orchidaceae; genus Platanthera; species Platanthera zijinensis. The sequence continues at coordinate 117,307,724 of CM077087.1, forward strand.
AAGAAAGGTCAAAAGAAGTTAAATTTAAAATATAATGCGGGCACCTGAATTAAACTCACGAACAACTGCTAATGTCTGCAAAAGAGAAGTCAAAAGCAGGTAAATTTAAACTCTAATGTGAGTACCTGAAATGAATTGGAGAATTCTTGAAAATCTGGCAATGGATAAGTCAAATGTCTGAAAATTTAAAATATAACGCGAGTACCAAAAGTGAACTCATGAGCACCTGCTAATCTATGCATATAGAAGTCAAAAGTAGGTAAATTTAAAATTTAGCACGAGTACCAGAAATGAACATATGAACACCAACTAATCTCTATAATAGAAAACTTAAAAGTATGTAAATTTAAAAGATAATGTGAGTACTTGAAGTGTAATCATGAACACCAGCTTGTCTTCGCAAAGGAGAAGACAAAAGCAGGAAAATTGAAAATATAACACGAATACCAGAAGTTAACAAGCGAAAACCTTATAATCTATATAAAAGAGAAGTCAAAAGCAGATAAATTTAAAATATAATGCGAGTACTTGAAGTGAATTCGCGAACACCAGCTAATTTCAACAAAGGAGAAGTCAAAAGCCAGTAAATTTAAAATATAACACGAGTAGTTGAAGTTAATTCGCGAAAAACTACTAATCTCTATAAAAGACTAGTCAAAAGCAGGTAAATTTAAAATATAATGCGAGTACCTGAAGTGAACTCGCGAACACCTGCAAATCTTTACAAAAGAGAAGTCAGAATAAGTAAATTTAAAATATATCGCGAGTACCTGAACTAAACTCAGGAACTCCTGCTATTCTATGCAAAGGAGAAGTAAAAATTAGGTATATTTAAAATATAATGAGAGTACCTGAAGTTAACTCGCGAACACATGCCAATCTCTCCAAAAGAGAAGTCAAAAGTAGGTAAATTTAAAATATAACGCGAACACATGAAGTGAACTCGTGAAAACCTGCTAATCTTTGCAAAGGAGTTGTCGTAAGCAGGTAAATTTAAAATATAACTCGAGTACCTAAAGTGAACTCGCAAACACCGGCTAATCTCTACAAAATCAAAGTCAAAAGCAGTAAATTTAAAATATAATGGGAGTGCCTGAAGTAAACTTGCAAATAACTGATAATATCTGCAAAGGAGAAGTCAAAAGCTTGTGAATTTAAAATATAACATGAGTATAGGAAGTTAATTGGCAAACACCTACTAATCTCTAAAAAAGAGAAGTCAAAAGCAGGAAAATTTAAAATATAATACGAGTACCTGATGTGAACACGCGAACTCCTGCAAATCTCTATAAAAGAGAGGTAAAAAGGAGGTAAAATTAAAATATAATGTGAGGACCTGAAGTAAACTCTCGAATAATTCTAATATCTTCAAAGGAGATGTCAAAAGCAGGTAAATTTAAAATATAATGCAAGAACCTGAAGTAAATTAACGAACTCCTCCTAATCTTTACAAAAGAGAAGTCAAAAGCAGATTAATTTAAAATATAATGTGAGTAACTAAAGTGAACTCAGGAAAACCTTTTAATCTCCACAAAAGAGAAGTCAAAAGTAAGTAAATTTTAATTATCACGCGAATACCTTAAGTGAACTCACTAACACCTGCTAATCTCTACAAAGAGAAGTCAAAAGAAGGTAAATTTAAAATGTAAAGCGATTTCCTAAAGGAAACTAGCGAACACCTTCTTAACAATAGAAAAGAGAAGCCGAAAAGTGGTAAATTTAAAATATAACCAGAGTACTTAAAGTTAACTCGCGAACACCTGTTAATCTCTAAAAAGGAGATATCAAAAATAGGAAAATTTTAAATATAACGCGAGTACCTGAAGTGAACTCGTGAACACCTGCTAATATCTACAAAAGAGAAGTCAAAAGCAGTTAACTTTAAAATATAATGCGAGTACCTGAAGTGAACTCACGAATACCTGCTAATATCTATAAAGGAGAAGTCTAAAATAGGTAAATTTAAAATATAATGCGAGTACCTGAAGTGAACAAGCTCACACCTACTAATCTCTTCAAAGAAGAAGTCAAAAGCAGGTAAATTTAAAATATTGAATGAATACTGAAGTTAACCCGTGAACACATGCTAATCTCTATAAATAAGAAGTCAAAAGAAGGTAAATTTAAAATATAACGAGGGAACCTAAAGTGAACTCGTGAACACCTGCTACTCTCTACAAAAGAGAGGTCAAAAATAGGTAAATTTAAAATATAATGTGAGTAAATGAAGTGAATATGGAAACAACAACTAATCTCTACAAAAGAGAAGTCATAAGTAGGTGAATTTAAAATACAACGTGAGAACCTAATGTGAACTCGCGAACAACTGTCATGATATGCAAAGGAGAAATCAAAAGCAGGTAAATATAAAATATAACACAAGTATAATAAGTTAACTGGCGAACACTTGCTAATATCTATAAAAGAGTAGTAAAAAGCCGATAAATTTAAAATATAATGTGAGTACTTGAGGTGAACTCGCGAACACCTGCTAATCTTTGTAAAGGAGAAGTCAAAAGCAGGTAAATTTAAAATTTAATGTGAATACCTGAAGTGAACTCGCGAATACGGGCTAATCTCTGCAAGGGAGAAGTCAAACGCAAGTAAAAATAAAATATAACGTGAGTACTTGAAGTGAACACGCGAACACCTGCTAATTTCTACAAAAGAGAAGTCAAAAGCAGGTAAATATAAAATATAACGCAAGTACCTGAAGTGAACTCGGGAACTCCTGCTAATCTATTTATAAGAGAAGTCAAAAGCAGGTAAATTTAAAATATAACACATGTATCGGGAATGAACATGCAAACACCAACTAATCTCTTCAAAAGAGAACTCAAAAGAAGGTAAATTTAAAATATAACACAAGTACCTAAAATGAACTCACGAACACCTGCTATTCTTTGAAAAGGAGAAGTCAAAAGCAGGTAAATTTAAAATATAACCCGATTACCAAAAGTTAAACAACAAACACCTACTAATCTCTATAAAAGAGATGTCAAAAGCAGGTATATTTAAAATATAACGTGAGTTCCTGAAGTGAACTCGCGTATACCTGCTAATCTCTGCAAAGGAGAAGTCAAAAGATAGTAAATTTGAAATATAACAGGAGTAGTTGAAGTTAACTCGCGAACACCTGCTAAAATCAATAATAGAGTTGACAAAAGCATGTAAATTTAAAATATAACACGATTAAATGAAGTGAACTCGCGAACACCTGATAATATTTACAAAAGAGAAGTCAAAAGCAAGTAAATTTAAAATATAATGTGAGTACCTGAATTGAACTCGGGAACACTTGCTAATCTTTGCAAATGAGACTAGTACCTGAAGTGAACTAGCGAACACCTTCCAATCTTTTCAAAAGAAAAGATAAATGTAGGTAAATATGAAATATATTGCAAATATATAAAGTGAACTCACAAACACCTTCTAATCAATGCAAAGGAGATGTCAAAAGCAGCTAAATATAAAATATAATCCGAGTACCTAAAGTGAACTCGCAAACACACACTAATATTTATAAAAGAGAAGTCAAAAACTGGTAAATTTAAAATATAATGCGAGTGCCTAAAGTGAACTTGCGAACACCTGCTTATCAATGTACAGGAGAAGCCAAAAGCAGACAAATTTAAAATATAACACGAGTACCTGAAGTTAATTTGCAAACACCTGCTAATCTCTAACAAAGAGATGTCAAAAGCAGGTAAATTTAAAATATACCTAAAGTGAACTCGCAAACACCTTGTAATCTCTACAAAAAAGAGGTCAAAAGAAAGTAAACTTAAAATATAATGCGAGTACCTGAAGTAAACTCGCGAACAACTGCAAATGTCTGCAAAGGAGAAGTCGAAAGGAGGTAAATTTAAAATATAATGCGAGTACCTGAAGTGAATTTGTGAATTCCTGATAATCTAAGAAAAGAAGAATTAAAAAGTCAAAAAATTTAAAATATAACGCGAGTACCGGAAGTGAACTCATGAACACCTGCTAATCTCTTCAAAGAGAAGTTAAAAGTAGGTAAATTTTTAATATATCATTCGTAATGGAAATGAACATACGAACACAAACTAATCTCTACAATTAAAAACTCAAAAGCAGATAAATTTAAAATATAACGCTAGTACCTGAAGTTAAATCATGGACACCTGCTAATCTCTATAAAGTAGAAGTCAAAAGCAGGGAAATTTAAAATATAACACGAGTACGAGAAGTTAACTAGTGAACACCAACTAATCTCTATAAAAGAAAAGTCAAAAGCAGGTAAATTTAAAATATAATTCGAGTGCCTGAAGTAAACACGTTAACACAAAATAATCTCTATAAAGGAGAAGTCAAAAGCAGGTAAATTTATAATATAACACGAGTAGTTGATGTTAACTCGTGAACACATGCTAATCTCTATAAAAGTGTAGTCAAAAGAGGGTAAATATAAAATATAATGCGAGTACCTGAAGTGAACTCGCGAAAACCTGCTAATCTTTACAAAAAAGAAGCAAGAATCAAGTAAAATAAAAATATAATGCGAGTACCTGAAGTGAATTCGGGAACTTCTGCTAATCTATGCAAAGGAGAAGAAAAACTAGGTAAATTTAAAATATAACGCGAGTAGCTGAAGTGAACTCCTGAACACCTGCTAATCTCTCCAAAAGATATGTCAAAAGCTCGAAAATTTAAAATATAATGTGAATACATGAAGTGAACTTGCAAACCCCTTCTAATCTCTACAAAGGAGATGTCAAAAGTAGGTAAACATAAAATATAATGCGAGTACCAGAAGAGAACTCGCGAACACCTGCTTATTTCTACAAAAGAGAAATCAAAAGCCGGTAAAGATAAATTATAATGCGAGCACCTGTTGTAAACTCGTGAATAACGGCTAATATATGCAAAGTAGAAGTCAAAAGTTGGAAAATTTAAAATATAAAATTAGTACCTGAAGTAAATTGGCAAACACCTACTAATCTCTATAAAAGAGAAGTCAAAGCAGGTAAATTTAAAATATAATGCGAGTACCTGAAGTGAACTCGCGAACACCTACTATTCTCTACAAAACAGAGGTCAAAAGCAGGTAAATTTAAAATATTATGAGGGCACCTAAAGTAAAGATGCGAACAACTGCTAATGTCTGCATAGAAAAAGTCAAAAGTAGGTAAATTTATATATAATGTGAGTACTTGATGTGAATTCGCGAACTCCTGCTAATCTCTATAAAAGAGAAGTCAAAAGCAAGTAATTTAAAATATAACGTGAGTACTTGAAGTGAACTCGACAAAACCTTCTAATCTCTATAAAAGAAAAGTCAAAAGAAGGTAAATTTAAAATGTATCGCGAGTAACTGAAGTGAACTCGTGAATACCTGCTATTCTCTGTATAGGGAATTCAAAGGTATGTAAATTTAAAATATAAAGTGAGTACCTGAAGTGAACTCGCAAACACCTGCAAAGTTAACAAAAGAGAAGTCAAAAATAGGTAAATTAAAAATATAACACGAGTACCTGAAGTGAACTCACGAATGTATAACCCCATATTCGATGAGTGGGCCCCATCGGGTTGACCAATGGCCAGTACCCGTCCAAGGATGGAAGAGAGGCACTCGTGTGGCACGAAAGAAAGAGGAGCAGTTTTGCCCTTCGGCGAGAGCCATACTCACCCATCCTTCGCCAGAATATCTAGTGTGCAGGCACGCGTGAGAGATCATGTCTCGCCAAGCTAGGTGAGTGGTCGACAAGCTAGGCATTTTCCCTTTAGGCGTCTTTAATGCGGCGAGTGCGTTGAGCTCCCATCACCCCCTCCGTTTAGCCGAGTGATTCTATCATCAATAACTCACCAACAGGGACCAAAGGCAAATTACCTGGATGCCCTCAGAGTTCTGCCTTTAGCTATTTAGAATAGCGGAGTTTGGCTATTAGCAGTCTAGCCCTGGGTGTTTTCAGTCATTCTAAATCAGCGAAGGTTGGTTATTTTCATGCCATATTCAGAAACCTATTAATAGATCAAAGGAGGTACCTCAGAAAGGAATGCTTACTTCTCTCCCAGTCTTCTACCTCCTTTTGAGGTTTCCTTAGCTCGACTCTTGGCTAGGGAGGGGAAGCGCTCTAAGATCTTCCGGGTGTGTGGTGGGATCTCTGCGTCGAGCCCTTGGGTCAGTTCTTCGTTCTTTTTCCTTTTCTTTTTGATTGCAGGAGAGAAGTAGGTGCGTTATCACCCCTTCCCCAAGGGTGAACTCCATCGAGGCCGAGTTTTCAATTTCAACATTTTGGTGCGGTGAGCGTGGAGCGTGGTCAGCACACAAAAACTTCAACAAGCTTGATGACTAGAGGATATGGGCAAGGTTCGGACAAGGACGAATCGCCACCCCCTCCCTCTCTCACCACAGTGGAGATGTTAGAGGACTTCAGGCAGGAAGTACTTGGCTTGTTCAGTTTCGCACTCAGCGCGCATGCCGAGTGCTCGAAACCAGCAGTCCCTGTTCTCGCGGTTCCAGCTCTCGGCGAGGAAGCTCCCGGCAGGCGGGATGGGAAAGAAGTTGTAAAGGAAGGAATAGGCGGCGACCTCCCTGATCAAGTGATCTTAACGTGCTCAGCAAGCGGTTGCAGGTTCAGCGAGATGGGGGTGCGAGACCACCCCATCTATCTCAGTAGGGGGAGGCAGCCCCTTCAGCGAGCTGGTTTCTTCTGCCCCGATTTCGGAGGGGTTCTGGGAGCCTGATATGTCCTACTATGCTTGGAAGGGAGACCCAGTCTAGTTGTTCGAGGATGTGGTCTCGATCCGACAGATGTCAGATGGGTTTAATTGCAAGCTCTTCTCCATCACTCTCAAGGAGAAGGCAAGAGAGTGGTTCCACCAGCTACCAGCCAGCTCCATTTACTGTTTCGAGGACCTATGCCGGGGGTTAATTATGAGGTTCACCACCTCCAATGGGAGGAAGAAGGAGTCGGAGTCCCTGTTCCATATCAAGCAGGGGGTGAACGAGACTTTGGGGAGCTACGTGGATTGGTTCTAGGAGGAGTTGACCTAGGTCCAAGTGATGTCGTTGCATACCCTGATGATGGCCTTCACCCTAGTGCTGTAACAGTTTTTCTTCAAAATGGAACTGAAGAGGGTGCCTCCCCTCTTCTACCAGAATCTAATGGAGAGGGCGGCGAGAAAACTCAACGGGGAGGTGTCGAATCTGGAGTTTTCCCAGAAGCTGGTCAGGTGGGAAATAAAGGAACAGAGGCCAAGAGGTGGCAGAGGTCAGGAGGAGAGAATAGTTGAGCCCTGACAATGGGAACAGCTACAGTAGCAGCAGCCTAGGTGGAGGATCCAGGAGCATGAGTGGCAAGACCAGGGGCCATGGAGAGGTTTCTATGGACGATATAATCGCCAGGGGGGTAAGGGCCAATTTTATGCTCCAAGCAGGAGGCAGGGCCATAGACCACCTCTCCTCAACAAGAACCAGGCTATAGCTATAGCCATGGGTGAGAGGAGGAGAGCGGCGCAAAGGAGGAGAAGGGAAGTTAGGGTGGAGTTACCCTTCTGTGACTTCCATTTGGAAGAGGGGCACGCTTGTAATGCCCCTGATTTTTCTGCGACTATTTTATTCTCGCTTAGCGTTACGGTGATGCGTTTTTGTGGCTTGTGCCATTTATGGAGTGTGGTTTAGCTCCTTAGAACTGAGTGGCCTATTTTGTAGACTATGAGCAAGGTCTCCCTAGCAAGCCGAGTCGTTTTGGGTGACTTTATGTGGCCTCTTGGGGGATGCTTGTGTTTTGGCTTTAGGTGGGTATAACTCGAGTTCTGTTCATCGAAAGTTAATTTCGACTTCGCGATGTGTTCGTAGCGTGGGTATTTAGCTACGGTGCGAATTTCAACGAATTCCAAGGTAATTCGGTTTTCGTGTCGTTTTGGGTGTGCCATTAGTAAAGACTATTATAAAATTCTCTGATTTTATTAAGAGAACCGGCGGCTAGGCTTCAGTTATGCTGACCCGACGTGTTTAAAGCATATATAAAAGCTTTACTTCGAGTGGCGGGTCCACTCTCTCCTCCTTCTTCCCGAGACCTATAACCGCCGCTCTAGTTCGCAGAAAGTAGAGGCGGAAATGGCGGACTGCCCTAGTCTTCGGCAGGCGATTTCGGGAGCTTTCGTGGACGGAATTCGTTTCCAAAAGCGGCGTTAACTTTCTCTCGCTTATATCTACGTTTCGATGGTAAGAGATTCGATTTTCGTGGAGTTTTAGGAGACTTGGATTTTTGGGTCTTGTGGATTTCCGCCATTTAAGTGTGGATTGCTTGTTAGGTGCTTTTAGGTGCTGCTGCTGCTAGTGCCGAGTGAAGAGGAGGGAAAGTCGTCAGAGCTTCGCCGGAAATTGAGGCATGTGGTATCTTGCCCTTGCCATTTTTATTCTCTTGCTGAATTGAAAAATCCCGGTTAGCCCTAGGGTAGAGACCAAGCTGTTCTTTTATCTTGCTGAATTTAAGGGTTTAGTTTCTCGTAATGAGCCCCCCCTTCTTTGTGTTGTTGGTGCCCAACCCGCCGGCGTAATGCCGCTAATATAAACTTCAGATTTTAGTCTGGTTGCTGCTTGCGGGTGAAGCCGAGAGAGAGAGTAGGAGGGGGTGCCTGCTATGTGTCTGGGAAAGAGCCAGATTTGGACTCTCTGTCTGGCCGGCGGTGAGTGTGGTGCACACACTCAAAGCCTTTGCGGGTTTGGCGTTGAGTGTGGTGCATACACTCAACGCCACAGTTGTAGCTTGTTTGAAATTTTGGCTATGTACTGGGGCGTTGAGTGAGGTGGACTCACTCAACGCCGTAGCCCCTGCTAGCGGCTAAGTACTTTGGCATTGAGTGAGTCGACCTTACTTAATGCCATTTCCGTTTTGGCATTGAGTGAGACAAGCTCACTCAACGTCGTGGTTTTTCTGAGAAGCTAAGTACTTTGGCATTGAGTGAGGTGTGCTCACTCAACGCCATAGCCTTTTCTGAGGCTAAGTACGTTGGTGTTGAGTGAGTCGACCTCACTCAACGCCATTGCTAGCGGCTAAGTACTTTGGCGTTTAGTGAGGTAGACTCACTAAACGCCACAACCCTTCTTCATGGCCGGAACTTCTGGCATTGAGTGAGACAACCTCACTCAACGTCATTGCTGTTTTGGCGTTGAGTGAGGTGTACTCACTCAACATCGTAGTTTTCTTTTGCGGCTAAGTGTAAGGGCGTTGAGTGAGTGAGCTTCACTCAATGCCATTGTTGTTTTGGCGTTGAGCGAGGCCAGCTCACTCAACGCCACTTTCTCTGATTGTGGTTAAGTACCAGGGCGTTAAGTGAGTGTGCCTCACTCAACACCATGGCTGTTTTGGCATTGAGTGAGGTTAGCTCACTCAACGCCAGAGTATTCTTGCAGGAGGCGTTGAGTGAGTGAACCTCACTAAACGCGATGCATGTTTTGGCGTTGAGTTAGGCAAGCTCACTCAACGCCAGAGTTGTTCTTCTGGAGGGCGTTGAGTGAGTGAACTTCACTCAATGCCATGCTTGTTCTGGCACTGAGTGAGGCTAACTCACTCAACGCCAAGGTCTTGTTAGGCATTGAGTGGGTCCCACTCAATGGAATGCCGTGTTGAGACATTTCAACACTTTTTCCCTACCTTGATTTTCGTTCACGAGTGAATTCCTTGATTTTGATTTTTGAGTTTCCTTGTCAGCCATGTTTTTCTTTCCTAAAGGCCGAATCGTGGGTCGTGGTTAGTAGTGGTGGTTTGAAGCTCTTCATGGGGGAGGTGTTGTGTAATTTAGCCATGGACACCCTTTTTCTTCTATCTTGCTCCAGGTACGGGTTGGGCAAGGGGGTGGAAGATCCCTAGTGCTTTCACATGTAGACCCTTGAGCTTGTTTGCTTGGAAATGGTTGTTGGGGGACTGAGTTGGCCTCCAACCCGGATCCATGTTGTTTATTTTACTACTACCATCTCCCACAACTTAGGGTGTTAGACATTTCTTCCTTGGTAGATTGCAGCATTTTGGGATCTTGGTAGCTTAGTAGACTCTGCAGGAGGTAGTTTCTGGGCAGGGTTGATGCTGTTTCCTCGCACCTAAGGCATTTCTTTTTGTCTTTCCTTGGGGCTGTTGTGACTTTTACTGCTGTGTTTTTCCTCTTTCATTTATCATCTAGTAGACACTTTCGTGCAGTTTTTCCTTGTTTTGCTTGCTAAGGTATTCTTTTTTTTCTTTTGAATGCCTCAGGTTCTGAGCAGTAGCCAGTTTGGTGGCTAGGTTATTGTAGTGTTACTGGTGGTCTCTTGGACTTTGGAGATCCTTCAGGATTTGTTTAGTGAGGTAGTTTTCTGGACTTTTCTTACAGACATACATATTTGCCAGTGGGTTCGTGTCCGGTTGTTGGCGCCCACTGGTAGTTTTTACCTTTGTACTAGATATATTACTTTTGCTGCAACCATTTTCTGGAGATAGTCTACTTGCTCTAAGGAGGATTTATGCTAGGTTGCTAGTTATTTTTAAAACTATAATTATTATTATAAGTATAGCTCATGATCAGCATGTTTTATAAAACTCAATCACTATTTTCCAAACAACGTATAAAGATCGTTTTCTTATATATAATATAAATTAAATGTAGAGTCTTGCATAGCATAAGTGGTCCTCTTGGGACACTTATGCACTCCTTAGGATGTTAATCCTGAATAAAGTATTTTTAGCAGCGTATAAGTATAGTTTTTAACTGTGGACTAGGTGATCCACCGAGCCGAGGGATACGGCCTCTAAAATATAACTAATTTTCTAATCATCAAACTTATGAAATTCTTTCATAAAGTAAAGTAGTTGGTTTTGCCTGAGCGTCAGCAGTTATCCCCTGCTCGACATGGCATCATGACGCGTGTTTTCTCATACTCTGATAATTCCTAAATTTAGAGAAAATGCGGGTTGTGACAATGCCATGATGACGTGCCCGGAGTACCTTGAGATGAGAGGAAACAGGGAGCAATAGCAGCAGGAAGACCGCTAAGGAGTGTGGATCAAAGAAGTCCTTCTTTAGGAGGAGTTGGATAGGTGTGAAGACCGTGAAAATGTTGGGGCTCGGGGGGGATCAGAGTGATCCACGGGGGGTGGGTTAAGGCTTCCTGTAAGGAAAGTGTCTATACTATGTACCGTCAGAGCGTTGGCTTCACATCACAGACCCAACCCACAAAAGAGAAGATCACCTTCTCATGGAAGGATAAGCCAGACCATGAGGACCCCTTCTGCGACGCGCTGGTCATCAAGATTGCGATAAGGAACTTTACCATTTCCTGGATCCTCATTGACAATGGGATCTCGGTCAACATCATCTTCAAGAAGGCGTTTAACGGGATGAAGGTTGAGGCCAAGAGGGTGCTGGCCTTAGTTGGACCCTTGCTCGGGATCTCGGGTGAAAGGATAGAGGTAGAAGGAGGAGTGGGCCTCCATGTCACTCTTGGGGGGAAGTCCCGTACATGTAAGTTCGTCATTTTAGATGCATCCAGTAGCTACAACACCATCTTCGGAAGACCCCTCATCAGTGCCTTACGATGTGTTCCGTCATCCTTCCACCAATGCCTAAAGTTCAACGCTGAGGGGATCCATGTCCGATTTCGGGGTGACCCCAAGGTGGCAAGGGAATGCTATGTCACGACATTGATATCTATCTCATGGCAGCGGGGGCCGAGGAGATGGAGAGAAGGAAGGTGGAGGCCGAGCAGGAGGCAGGAGTGGAGATGGAGGTGGAGGAAGACCGCACTTGGGTGGAGGTAGCGGGGGAAGTCCTGGAGCCTGCAGAGCAAATGGCCGTGGAGGAGGCAGAGGAAAGATTCCTGCCCCAGGTTGGGAGGATTGAGGAGAATGGGGAGAGCATTCTCATCTGGAAGCTGTAGAAGAGGTGGTGGAAATGGAGGTTCTCACCCTCGGAGGTAATGTGAAGAAGGTTCACATAAGTGGGTGGCTTACCCCATCAGATCAGGAGAGGATACTGGAGTGCATGCAAAAGAATGTGGTCGTCTTATCTTAGGGAGTATTGGATATCCCAGGGATTGACGCAAACGTGGCCTGCCATCGCCTCAACTTGGACCCAGAAGCTCACCCCATCCAGTAGAAGAAGAGGTCCGTTGCGGACAAGCTAGCAAAACAAATCAGGGAGGAAGTGGCCAAGTTCCTCAAGGTCGGCTTTGTATCCGAAATACAGTACCCCGGTTGGGTCTCCAATGTAGTGATGGTTTAAAAAGTAGACGACCGGTGGCGTATGTTGCTTGATTTTTCTCAATTTAATAAATCATGCTCCAAGAATTGTTATCCCTTGCCTCGGATCGATGCGCTGGTTGACTCAGCCATCGCTTTTCCTTTAATGAGTTTTTTAGATGATTTTTAGGTTACCACCAGATCAGGATGCACCCTCCCAACATCAAAGATGTCTCCTTCGTCACATGGGATGGGTGCTACTGGTACAAGATAATGTCCTTTAGGTTAAAGAATGTAGGGGAAACCTATTAGAAGATGATGGACAGGATCTTCCGAGGGAAAAAGGGGAGAAACATGGAGGTGTATGTGGATTATCTTATGATCAAGAGCCGAGACATCGACTATCACCTCCAGGAACTGGAGGAAACCTTCACCACCTTGCGTGAGTACAAGATGTGGTTGAACAACCTTAAATGTGTCTTCGGGGCCTGTAGGTGCAATTTCCTAGGTTATCTCCTTACCCCTACAGGTATAGAGCCCAACCCTGACAAGGTGAGGTCAATCATTGATTTAGGATCACCACGAAACACAACGGATGTGCAACGGTTGACATGGAAGCTTGCAGGATTGAGCAGGTTCCTCTCCCGAGCCGGAGAGAATGGCTCCCACTTCTTCAAAACTTTGAGGGGGCCAGAAGTTCAAATGGACTAGGGAGTGCGAGGAGGCATTCAAAGCCTTGAAGAGGCAGTTGACTCAGGCCCCTTGCACCAAGGGCCAAAGGAGGGGGAAGACCTATCTTATTATCTATGGGTCGGAGCAGAGACCTTGAGCTCCATCCTTGTTCGGGAAGAGGGGAAGAAGAAACTCCACATATATTATGTGAGTCGGGTCCTGAGGAAGGCAGAACTTTGGTATCCCATTTAGGAGAAGCTAGCCTTCACTCTGGTCATCTCAGCTCAGAGACCTAATCCGTACTTATAGGCACACTCGATCCGAGTGGTGATTAACCATCCCCTCTACAACATCTTTGAGGGGGTGGAGCATTCGGGTAGGTTGGCTAAATGGTCGGTGGAGTTGAGCGAGTTCAATATCTCCTTCCTCCCCCGTCTCTCGATTAAGGCCTAAGTAATGACCAATTTCCTTGCAGACATTGTGGTCGAAGTGGTGGAGGTGGAACTCACTCACCCTATTCCTTGTAAGGTAATGGTGGATGGCTCTTCAGGGAGGCATTCCCTTGCAGTGGGGGTGATCTTGGAGAGCCCTCGGGGTACAAGGATCCAGCAAATCGTGGTGGTGCATCTTCCCATCACCAACAACCAGGCCAAGTACGAGACGGTGATCGTAGGGCTACGCCTAGCGACGGATTTGCAGGTACTTGATGTGGAGGTTCTCAATGACTCAATGGTGGTGGCTTCCCAAATCAATGGGGAGTTTGAGGCAAGGGATCCTACCCTGTAATTATACTTGGCAAAGGTGAAGGGGGTCATCGGTATGTTCCAGAACTTCTCCATCTGACATGTCCCGTAGAATGAAAATGAGCAAGTGGATCAGTTAGCCAAGCACGGCCCCTGGGTGGGGGTACCATAACCGACCTGTTCTGCCCATCGATCAAGGAAGGAGAGCTTATGGAGGTGGACCAACACCCCTTATGGATGGACCCTTTTGTGACCTTCTTGTCCACAGGAGAGTACCAAGAGGAGATGGATAGGAAAAAGTTCAAGCATAAGTCGACATACTATCTTATGTGTGACGAGTAGCTGTATATAAAGACCCTCTCTTACATGTTGGCACGTTGCGTGGGCGAGAGGGAAGTCCAGAAGATCCTTGAGGAAGTCCACTAAGGGGAGTGTGGAAGCCATTCAGGGGGCAGAACCTTGTAAGGAAGAGTCATCAGGAAAGGGTACTTCTGGCCGACCCTGAGACATGACTCCACAGATTTCGCAAAGAAGTGTTGCAAGTGCCAATTGTTTTCCCCCTCAAACTACAGCCAGCTCAGTGCCTTAAGAGCATCACGATGCCCTCGCCCTTTGCAATCTGGGAAATGGATTTGGTATGGCCTTTCCCCTAGGCCAGCAGACAGAGGAGATTCTTGTTGGTCATGATTGACTTTTTTTCCAAGTGGTTAGAAGTCAAGGTGTTGGCCAAGGTAACCTCCTAGGTCATCAGGAACTTTGTTTAGCGGGAGATAATGTGCAAGCACGGGTTGCCCCAGGCCATTGTCATAGACAACGGGCCTCAGTTTGCTAGCACAGAGTTCAACAGTTTTTGTGGTCAACTCTGATTGATCTCAGGTTTGCTTCAGTTCACCACCCTGGGAGCAACGTGCAGGTGCAGGCAGGGAAAAAGATCAACGTCAACCTCCTCAAGAAGGAGCAAAATTTAAAGGGTAGTTGGGTGGAGTTGCTTTCTTCAGTTCTTTGGGTCTTTAGAACCACTCCCAACACCACCATAGGAGAGACTCCCTTCAAGCTCTCTCATGGATGTGAGGCGGTGCTTCCCATAGAGTTCAAGGTCCGGACACCTAGGGTGGTCGAGGTAGAGGCTAACAGGGAAGAATAGCGAGCTAAAATGAGGAGGAACTGCTGCTCTCCCTCAACATGGTGGAAGAGCTGCGCGACCTCTACGCCATCTGGCAAGAAGAGGTGAAAAGAAGAATAGCCATGTACTTTGACAAACACGCCAGGGTCAAATAGTTCAACGAAGGAGACTTGATCTTAAAGAAGGTGGATGCAGCTGGGAGGTCGGCGGTTGTGGGGAAGCTCAACCCAAATTGAGAAGGTTCTAAGGTCAGGGGGTACTGCCTCCAAACTACGGAGGGCGAGACCCTAAGTCACACTGGAGTGGTGATGAATTAAAGTGATTCTATAAGTAAAAAATGTGCATTCACTTCCTCATTACCTATGAAATCTTTTGATGCTCCACCCCTTTTGCAGATCGAGTTTAATATTAGCAAAGCTTGGTCCTGAGATGCCCCCATTGTCAGGATCCCGCCACGGTGGCAGGACTAGGATCCTCGAAGTGACGTCATTATGACCCTAGAGGTGGACTCCGGTGGAGGCTCAACACCCACCGTCAGGCTTTCACCTAGTTGATTGGGCCGGTGGTTGAACCCGAAAGTTGGAAAAAAGGATGTTTTCTCCCTCTAGGGTTAGGTACCGAAACGCTGCCGCTACCAGGCTCCCACCAAAATGGTAGGGCCAGGATCCTCGAAGTGAATTCAATATGACACTAGAGGTTGAGTCCGGTGGAGGCTCAACACCGGCCTTCAGGCTTTCACCTAGCTTATTGGGCAGGTGGTAGCACCGGGAAGTTTGCAAAAAGGATGTTTTCTCCCTCCAGGGTTCAGTCCCGAGACGCTCCCGGTATCAGGCTCCCACCATGCTGGCATGGCCGAGATCCTCGAAGTGACATTTTTATGAACCTAGAGGTGGTGTCCGGTGGAGTCTCAACACCCGCCGTCAGTCTTTCACCTAGCTGATTGGGCCAGTATTAGCACCCGAAAGTTGGAAAGAACGATGTTTTCTCCATCCAAGGTTATGTCCCGAGACGTTCCCGCTGCTAGGCTCCAACCAACCTGGTAGGGCCGGGATCCGCGAAGTGACATTATTATTACCCTAGAGGT
Source organism: Platanthera zijinensis (assembly GCA_039513925.1). Taxonomy (NCBI): domain Eukaryota; kingdom Viridiplantae; phylum Streptophyta; class Magnoliopsida; order Asparagales; family Orchidaceae; genus Platanthera; species Platanthera zijinensis. Next base: position 117,323,528 of record CM077087.1, read on the forward strand.
GGAGTCTGATTGAGGCTCATAACCTGTCATCAGGCTTTCACCTAGCTTATTTGGCCGGTGTTAGCACCCGGAAGTTGTCCAGAAGGATGTTTTCTCACTCAAGGGTTAGGTCCCGAGATGTTCCCGCTGTCAGGCTCCCACCAAGATGGCTATGCTGGGATCCTCGAAGTGACGTTGTTTTCACCCTAGAGGTGGAGTCCTGGGGAGGCTCAACACCCGCCGTCAGGCTTTCACCTAGATGATTGGGCCGGTGGTAGCAACCGAAAGTTGGCAAGAAGGATGTTTTCTCCCTCCAAGGTTACTTCCCGAGACGCTCCTGCTGCCAGGCTCCCACCAAGATGGTTGGGCCAGGATCTTCGAAGTGACATCTTTATGACCCAAGAGGTGGAATCCAGTGGAGGCTCAACACCCGCCATCAGGTTTTCACATAGCTTATTAGGCCAGTGGTAGTACCCGGAAGATGTCTAGAAGGATGTTTTCCCCCTCCAGGTTAAAGTCCTCGGTTAGCGAAGATTCCAGAACAAGCACTCAGCTAGTCTCATTAATAAAATAGATCTGAAGGCCAAGGATTTCTTCAAAAAAAACAAACTTTCAGGAAGATCTCGTCAAGGTGATCTCGTCATTCCGAAGGAGCAAGCAAAGGCGGATGTATAGAACTTGCTCTCCCAGGCCCAAGAAATCGCTAGCGCGTGAGTTAAAAGGGAGAGAACGGCGTGAAGTCTAATCCTAAGCAGAAAGCTGGCCTAAGGTATCGCGAGATGTGCGGCCTTGAGTTAAGCGGAAGCGGGAGTTTAATGCACCTTTAAGCACCGCGTCATCTGACATTAGAAAGGATAACCAAAGGAAAGAGATAAGAATATTTATAACAATGTATTTCATTCATCACAATTATTACATGGACAAAAGGGGGCAAGGCCCGAAAGATAAAGTACAAGTAAAAGCAAAAAGGGTAGGGGAGAGAGGCTCATGGCGGCGAGGCCGAGCTCTCGCTCTTGCCACAATCTACATCTTCACTCAGCGCGGGATCAGATACAGGTTCCAAGAGTTCCGAATTTAGGATCTCGGTCGTCACCTTATCACCGTCGCCATTTAGGAAGCCAGCCTGCTACATTATCTGGAGCATGTACCTCGCCCCCATGATAGCGTGATCCCGCATCAATAGGTCAATTTCCTGTTAAGTGTGCAGCAGGGCCTCCTTCTTATCGCTCGGGGGAGGTCACCGAGTCAATCCACTGCTGATTCCTGGCCCTCATTCGCCTGTTTTTGTCCTCTTGGTGGGCGATACACGAATCCTTCTTGGCGATTGTATCTAAATCCTGCGAAATGACCAGGGATCAGGGCGAGAGTAAAAAGATATGGCGCATATACAAGATAGTAAGGACTTACCACTCTTGCCTCTCGCATTGCGAGATCCCTCTTGGAAGTGGCGAGCTCCTCCTTAAGCTTTTCGATGTCTTAGCAGAGAGAGGATCGCGCCGTGCTAACATCCGCAAGTTGTCGTACGAGGCGGATGGAGCGGCGCACTATCATATGCCCGACCTTGAGGGCGCAGAATTGAGCCCGTGAGATCTCTTAGGCGAGTGACTTTTTCAGCGCCCTGTAGTAGTAGGCAGCGCTGTCCTGCCCGTACATGCCGAAAGCCAGAATATAGGCCTAGTCCGAGACTGTCTCGCCCTCTTGCCAAGAGGGGAGTAAGGTAGAGATGGAGGCCCTGTTAGTATTCTGGTCCGACACCAACAGGGGCTCATCCCTTTCAATCTACATATCTTCACCCAGGCCGAAGTTCCTGTGATCCCTAGGTCCCGGCTCCCTTTGTGCTGAGGTCCCGCCGAACTCTTCTGGCCTCTTCACCACTCTGACGATGACGGTGATAGGAGAGTTGATGATGATCTCCTCTCCCTTGTCGAGATCAACGGCCTTTGGCTTCTCGGCAACCTTTGCTTTCTCGCCGGATATCAGCATCTCGGCATCTTTTGACTTCTCGAATGATGCCTGGTGGCTGGATATTAGTAACTTCTTGGTAGGATGCAGAGATGTCGGCGCGATAGGCTTCCGCTTTGTGCCGCTAGATTCTGGTTGCGGTCCCAAGGAGCTCCTACAAGCCTCAACGACACCCTTGGCAAGCGCCAGTTCCGACGAAGGCACGATGGTTTAGGCAAATGGAGGATTGAGGGGGAGATCCCGCAGACCTGCAAGAACGATGTAAGACAAGTCTCTAAAAAACTTCACCTCATAAAATGGCGAATGCACTCCTTACCTTCCCCGACGAGAACTGCCAGAAGTTTGTCAATGTTCCTCCTCAAGAAGATATTGAAATCTTTCCCGAGAAGGAACTGATGAAGGTTAGACTCGTGGCCGCCGAGACTAGGAGGGCAGTAGGTATACTCGTCTTACTAGATCCACGAGAGAGGGAGGTTACCAAAGTTGCCAGAGATGAAGATGAACTTCTTCACCTAGTGGTGGTTTTTGTTGGTGAAATCTCTCGCCTTGAGGTTATTGCCAGAGAAGAAGGCGATCCCGTCCTTCTTGGCGCGAAAATTAAACAATTTCCGGAAGACCTGAAGTCTGAATTCCATTCGCTCAGATCGCATGTAGTAGGAGAATGCGACTAGCAGGGCTATCGAGATTGTGTTGAGCTACGCGGTAACTATGCCAAAGTACCGCAGGGCTTTACGTATCTCGGGCCATTTGGAAAGTTGAAGTCTGACCTCGAAGTGTTCGACAGGTATAGCAAGCTCACAAGGCGAGAAGTGGTTAATCGCCTCGTTGTCGGATGGACATCTCCCCTTGAAGCATGGGGTAATATAGAGGTTAACAAGCAAGAGGTACTCCTCCTTTCACATCTTGTAGTTCGTGAAGGGGTAGTCGGCGAATGCGGCGAAGCACTTGTTCCGGTCATCACCTTCTCCCGACATCTCACCCAAAGGAAAGCGAGTGTAAAGCGCGAGTGCGAAAAGAACTAAAAAGTGGAGAGTAAAGGCTTTTGAAGGCAATGATTAATGCGGTAGGTGTGCGCCCTATTTATAGAAAAATTTTGGGCGAGAAATTACCTTAATATGAAAAAAGTTTGGATAACACATTATTGGATCTCGCCTCCGGTCCGGCCTTAGCCATAGGCGAGATCCTTCATCGTCCCACTCACACCACAGTTCCGAGCAGCAGGAACATCATAGTAAAAGCATCCTCGAGAATTGAACTCATGTAAATGTGCGACAAGAGATAGAAAAGAAAACGAGACCAAATAATACACGAATATCGCACACAGTCAGCATTCGGTACATAGGCCAATAGTTATTATTACAAAATTTGTTAAATGAATAGGAGCGGGAGGCGAGTGCCGGTAGGCCCACCAGGGGGCCATCTTCACCATCCCCGGCCTCCCCTTCCCTATCCCAACATAGCGCGTGTATAGTGAATAGAGTGAATCTTCTAGAGTTCCCGCTGTACGAGAAGAAGTTGATCCTCAGCCCGCGCGATGTGAAGGCCAGGATATTCGCTCCTGTCGATGACCTCTCCCGACAGATTTGCAACCAGTTTTTTATAACTATTCTCCAGGCTGAGAAGCTGCTCCTCGACATATTCTTGGTTTTATCGCCCCCGATCGGCGAGCCCGTATAGCAGCAATGAATGTTTTTATAATATCTTGGCCACTTGCTACTTCATTCCAACAACGTACCTGGATCGCCCAGGTAATCGGTAATTGAATCTAGAGAAGGAAGAGGCGAGACCTCCTCCTCGTGAATATCAACTCCGGTGGATATCTCGCAAAAGCCTGGGATATAGGGAGGGTAGCGAGAAGTCCCCGGCCACCCCTCAAAGGGGATATCGAAGGTTATATTCCTCTTCCCTATCCCTAGTTGATGGATGGTTTATTCGGTGAAATGTGTGGGGATATCATCTGTCAGGAGAGGAGCAGAGCCAAGCTCCGCAGGCATCTCGTGAACTTGAGATCTCGGCTTCGGGCCTCCCATCCCCAAAGTTCCAAAAGTAGAAGATGTAGAGAAAGAATGGTTAAACCAGGGGACTAAAAGCTAACATTTAGTGGAGGGGTTACCTTTCTCCCACACGGGAACATTGAGCTGGAGAGGGGGGGTTATCTCTAGATTCTCTTGCCCGTGCCCATTTCCCGGCGAGACCACTGCAACACTTGCCTCCTCAACCTCCTTCCCCATCGGCGGGATCTGCGAATGGATATGACATCAACATTTGATCTCGGTGACAAAAGGGGAAATAGTGCTAAGCGAATACAAATTCCTATTCTTTCTTGGGCGAGGAAGGATTGCGAGAAGTCAATTTGCCCTTCACTATGTCGCATCGGACCGCATAGGTTTTTTTCATCTTCGGGGTTGACCTGAGCGCTTTGCGAGAGAGCCAGGGGCGAGTGAGCCCATCAGGCATTTGTTCTTATCTTGAACAGCGTGGAGGCGATTTAGAGCTTTCTTGGAAAGTGACATTGTAATAATAGGAGGGAGCATCCGTCAGATGTAAGGGCAGGAAATGCCAACCACTGCGTAGATATTTAAATATTGGTGGAGGGGTCCATGATAGATTCTCTTCCAGGTCAGCACTCACTCATCTAATATGTAGGGTTGGATGTTTCTTTCCGAGCTTTGTTAAAAGATCGCAAAGAGCAGGGATTATTTAACACCACATATTCGATGAGTGGGCCCCATCTGGTTGGTGAGTAGCCAGTCCCTGTCTGAGGACTGACGAGAGGTACTCGCGTGGCACGAAGGGAAGAGGAGAGGTATTGCCCTTCGGCGAGTGCCATCCTCACCAAGCATTCGCCTTAATATCTCGCGTCCAGGCGCGCATTCGAGATCAGCTCTCACCAAGCTAAGAGAGTGGTCGCCCAAGTATGCATTCGCTCTTTAGGGGTCTTTAAGGCGGCAAGGGTGTTGAGCTCCCGGCACTCGCACCCTTTAGCCGAGTGATGCTCTCATCGATCACTCGCTAGCAGGGCCCAGAGGAAAATTACCTGGATGCCCTCAGAAGTCTGCATTTAGCTATTCAGAATAGAGGAGTTTGGCTATTAGCAGGCCAGCCCAGGGTGTTTTCATTAATTCTAGATCAGCGGAGGTTGGTTATTTGTAGGCCGTTTTCAGAAACCTATAAATAGACCCAAGGGGGTACCTCAGAAAGTCATGTTTATATGTCTCCCAGTCTTCTAGCGCCTTCTGAGGTTTCCTTAGCTCGGCTCTTAGTTAGGGAGGGGAAGCGGTCTAAGATCTTCCGGGTGTGTTGTGGGACATTCGCTCAGAGCCCTTGGGTCAGTTCTTTGTTTTTTTTCCTTATCTTTTTGCTTGCAAGAGAGAAGTAGGTGCGCAATCACCCCTTCCCCAAGGGTGAACTCCATTGAGGCCGAGCTTTCGGTTTCAAAAGGGAACAAATGTTAATATCTATAAAAGAGATATCAAAAGTAGGTAAATTTAAAATATTATGCGAGTATCTGAAGTGAACTCGTGAACACTTGCTAATATCTACAAAAGAGAAGTCAAAAGTCGGTAAATTTAAAATATAATGCGAGTACCTGAAGTGAAATCATGAACACCTGCAAATCTATACAAAGGAGATGTTAAAAGCAGGTAAATTAAAAATATGTGAGTACCTGATGTGAACTGACAAACACCTGCTAATCTCTGTAAAGGAGAAGTCTAAAACAAGTAAATTTAAAATATAATACGAGTACATGAAGTGAACTCGCGAACACCTGATAATCTCTACAAAGGAGAAGTTAAAAGTAGGTAAATTTAAAATATAACACGAGTCCCTGAAGTTTACACGCGAACACATGTTAATCTCTATAAATGAGATGTTAAAAGAAGGTTAATTTAAAATATAAGACGAGTAACTTAAGTGAACTCGCGAACACCTGCTACTCTCTACAAAAGAGAGGTCAAAAGCTAGTAAAATTAAAATATAATGTGATCCTTGCCCTATAAAAAATTGTTGTAACATGGGTCAGCAAAGGCTGACCTCAACGGTGTAACCAACACATCTCCCCTTGGCTGTCCCTAGCGCACCCCAGGGCACTCCATCACCCTGCAGGTCAGCACTTTGTATGTAAGTTTACATGAACATAGAAAGTAGTAAAAAAAAGTTTGGATGTCTCATGCAACAAAAATATTTCTATGTTGAGCATATTATAAAAGGGCCTACAATGCAGCATGTATGAAAACCTATGTTTCACCAAAGGCACACTATAACACATGAATCTAACACATCATCATGCTTCATCAAATGGGTACATCTAATTTCCGCATCGGCGTTCAAGCCGCCAATTGACGGGTACTTCTAATTTACCCTAATGGCATACAAGCTACCACACGAAACTCTTACCAAGGCACCACCTGCTCCTAGGTCTCAATACCCAGACTTGATTGCTAGGTCTGACCTCTCATGTCAGGATTCCATCTCATAAACAACAAATCGGTGCAAAGAACCCTTGCTTGACACCACCCGCTCGTGGGCTTCATTGCCAAGGCTTATAAAAATCTTGGCATCCTCATCAGTTTCACAGAAGAGGACTTGTCTCACCGGGACGCTCTCCACACATGACTTGCATGTCACGGGCTAGTCAGCCGACCATAGAGACAAAGGCGCGACATCAAAATCAATACCCTTTCCTACACAAAACCACCATTCGTTCTCAGAAGAAATAAAGGGAGGATGAACAACTCAAATAGCTTCTTGCTGCAAACAGATTTCTAGCAAAATCCTTAAGGCTCGTTATGCAACATCACCGAGTTGGACTAATAGTCGACACTACGGCTTCACCCACATTGCCTAATCCACTAACAGAGATGATTTCTAGTGCAATATCATGCCGGGGACGGACACAATCGACCCGGTGGCTCTTCATGAACCATGACAACCTGAACTCCTGTCATTTGAGAGATCTGGTGCCTAAATGCTTGAAAGAAAGCAAGATTAAAAATAGATGACATGCACGCAACCTAAAGACTGAAAAGAGAAGTGTAACTTTCTTACGACTCCTCTTCCTTACTATAGAAAACTCAATTTGCATAGATGAAAGTGTGCGCCTTCAAGTCCTCTTTACAGATCTTGCCTTGGATCGACGATCGGAACCCCAAAGCTTCATTAATGGTAGAAGATGCTCTTCCTCTTCCTCTAAACCCTCTCTCCCCAAAATACTAACTTCAACTCTCAAATGAGAAGAAAAGAGGGGAAAGTGTGTTTCAACCCTTCTTATGCCCCTTGGACGGAGTGTCTTGGGCCATAGGATCAAAACTGAAGCGAAATTGGATGGTCAGAATATAGATCTATGGAGCTGCTTCTGTCTGCTTCCGTGGTAGCTTCCCGAGCAATCATCCAAAAATAAAGCCGTGTTATTGCCAGCGGTAAAAATACAGCTACGCGGTAGCTCACTCAACGCTTCCGTCTCAACGCAAGGAGGCTAACGCGAATCGGTAATTAGCTAACTCCATGCACTAGCACTCAACGCCTCCCTGATGAATATTTTCTCCACGCTAACGCATGTTTCCAATCGATGAGGCAAGTATACCTATCGTTTGGAGTATAGAATCAAGTGTCGTATAACGACTCAGGGCTTGTCGAGTACTTATACTCACAAGAAAGATCTTTTATCTTATCAGACGGAAAATTTGGTTTTTGATTAAAACGGACAAGTAAAAGGAAGCGTTATACTAAGAAATAGAAATTCGATGTTGGGGAAGCTAGCACTTGATCTAGAATCCCCTTGGGATAAAAAAAACCTTATTGAACAAATAAAGCAATGCGTGTTCTTAAATTGTTCACATGACCGTGGAGGTTCCTAAAGTACAAAGCATCTCTCTCGAGCTCATGCTTTTCACAAACCTTAGGTTGATCGATTAAGACATCTCGGCCAGTCGAAACTCCTAAGCTTGCTTTAGGCGGTGAACCACACTATTGAATTTGACTTCAATCCGGAGGATTTATGTCATCCTCTCTCGTGGAGTGCATGCAACTCCTTTTATCCTTGAGTGATCTCCTCGTATATACAACCTCTCGGTCATTTAAGATACGGATCTTTGATCAAAGATCATATCCGCGCAATATGAATTTGACAAAATAAAATCAAAGAAAAATCGTAGTGAGCAAGATTAAGAAAAAGACAATTTTAAAATAAGGAAGAGTTTATTTTATTCCAAGCTTCTTCATGATCAAGTGCTAAATGAAAATTATCTACTCATCATTATGGAAATACAAGCTAAGGTAGGGAAAGACATGATTAATTTGATAAATAAACTTGAATTTAAACTTTCACAATGTAAAATTAAACTAAGAAATGGAAAATACAGCAAAATAAAATAGAAAACTACAAGACTCCAACTCCCAAAATTTTGACCCTTAGCAACTTAAGTTGTCTGGAATTTATAAGAAAAATTGTTGGTTGGTCACGCTTTAGGTCACACCTCTGACCTAGGGCGTGTCAGGCTCGGAACCGTCGTCTTGAAACCCCGGGAACATTCGAGGAGAAACCGCCAAAATCTGTTAACTAACGGATCACACCCCTAGGTCACGCCCGTGACCTAGGGTGTGTCAAGTATGTTTCTGGAAAATGGCAGGAAGCGGAAAATGGCGGGAGTAAACTATTGTTGATGGTGGCATCATGCCCCCTGGTCACACCCGTGACCACGGCGTGTCAAGCTGCAACAACAGTCTGGCGACAACGGTAGAAACGACTTCTTTATTAGCTGGAAACGCACTCGACACACCCTAGGTCATGCCCGTGCCCAGGGCGTGTCAATTTATTCTGATGTATTAGCGGACTAACGGTCTTCCACCGGATGGTACGCCCCATCTAAGGGTGTCACGCCTATGAGACACGCCTAAAGATGGCGTATCGCAGTGCGTGTCGATGTTCTTCGGTTGCTTGTCGACAATTTGCGTTGATGTTCTTAGCTCATCTGTGTCATGCCCCTAGTCACGCCCAAGGAGGGCGTGCCACCGGGCGTGTCTGGGCCTAGAATGCAAAATTTCCATTTTGCTCCAAATAATCTGAGGTTAGCCCTGCAAGATTTAAAATAATTTTGTTAGAACAAATAAAGATAAAAGATATAAAAAGTAGTTAATATCAAAACTTTATATTATAATATTTAAATATAATACCTAACTATTAATAGAAAATAACATACTAAAAATAAGAATAATTAGAGTTATCACTCCCACTTAACGCCTCCACTCAACGCCTTTTACTCAACGCACTCAACGCCTGGCTACCGTCGAGCAGTAGCTATCTAACGCTGCACACTAGCTTCTAGAGTCTCAAGTACAGAAACTGTGGTGTTAAAACTCCTCCCCCCTTAGAAGAATTTCATCCTCAAAATTAAGCATGTACTCAAACAAAAGGCATACCTAAAGCAAAAAAGCTCTGGGAAGTCCACCTGCATTGCTTGGTCAAGCTTGCAGGAGAATTCGTCTTGCACGCAATTACCCCGGCGCACATTCTTGAGCTTAACCTCTTTATTCCGTAACTACCGAACTACTAAATACACAAATAAAACCGGAAGGAATTTCGTATTCTAGTCCTCCTTTACCGGCACCGCCGTTGACTAAACCATAACGCTTGCCTCCTCCAAGGCTTTCCTTAAAACTGAAACATAGAATACATCGTGTAATGCACTAAGATCTGGGGACAATTCCAACCTATAGGCTGCTTCTCCAATTCATTCCACGACTTCGAACAACCCTAAAAACCTCGGACTCAACTTCTAGAGTCGGCAAATCCGAGAAACACCTTTGAATGGCTTAATCTTTAAATATAACAAGTCGCCTACAACAAACTCCACGTTCCTATGGCATGCATTGAATTACTTCTCCTGACGATCCTGAGCAACCTTCATGCGCTCCTGAATCGTTCGCACCAACTCACAAGCATCATCCACCACCTATTTTCCCAAAAGTTTGGTGTCTTCCGCTTCTATCCATGACATCGAAGTTCGACACCGCGTTCTATATAAAGCCTTGTATGGTGCAATCTTGATACTACTTGGAAACTATTATTGCAGGTAACCTCCACCATAAAATGTGATCATCCCACCTTTTGCCAAAATCAAGGGTACACATTCTCAACAAATCGTCCATAGTACGATTCAACCTTTCTTTTTTACCATCGATTTCAGGATGGAACGCCGAACAAAATTTTAGCTTTGTGCCGAGACTTTTCTGTCCCAATCTCCAATCCTTTATCGTGAACCATCCATCACGATCACCAACAATACTTGTGAATTTTGTGCAATCGCACAATATTGCGAATTTACAGTTCTACCAGCTTCTCCACGTTGTCCTACTTTTGATTTGTGATTATGTGAGCCAATTTTGTTAAGTGATCCACGATCACCCAAATCACATCGTTATCCTACTACGACCGAGGTAGGCCAATTACAAAATCCATGGAGATTTCATCAAATTTCCACTCAGGGATAGGAAGAGGCTTCAGGAACTCGCCCGTCTTTTGACACTCAGCCTTCACTAATGCACAAGTTTGGCACCAACTCGCATACAAAGCTACATCATGCTTCAACCTAAGCCACCTAAAGGATTTCTTCATATCCAAGTACATCTTTGTACTGCCTGGGTGAATTGAGTACGTCGTGAAAGGAGCCTCAAACATCAACTCCTCATAGAGTTTGCTGAACTGTGGTATTTATACCCTTTAGTTCTTCCTTAAGATTCCTTCAATCATCTCTTAGGTACTACCCTCACCTTTTTGAGCTTCCACGACAAATGGCTGGAACTATACATCCACACTGCTCGCTTCCTGGATACGATCTGACAAGTCAGTCTACAACTCTATCCAGTTCAACCAGGCCATGCTAGACATGCCTCTTGCTACAGAATCAATGCAAAATGACTCAAAATCCTTCACAAAGCGCTCATCATGGCTTCAATCCAATTCCCTTGTCCTGAATACTTTCTACTCAAGGCATTGGACACCACATTGTCCTTGCCCAGCATATACTGAATCGCCACGTCGTATTCCCTAAGGAACTCGACTGACCTACGCTGCTGCATGTTCAAGTCTGTTTTATCTAGAAGATACTTCAGGATTTAATGGTCCGTGAAGATCTCCACTTTCGCATCGTATACATAGTGCTGCCACAACTTTAATGCAAAAATAACCTCCACCAACTCCATTTTATGGACGGGGTAATTCCCCTCGTAAGGCTTCAACTATCAAGATCCAAAGGCTATAACATTCCCATGTTGCACTAGCACGTAACCCAAACTGCAACCTAATGCATCACTGAAAATCTGAAATCGCACAGTCCATTTAAGACAACTTAGGATTGGAGCCAACATCAAATTTTCCTTCAGGGTATCAAATTCTTTATTGTACTCATGAGTCCACAAAAATTTTTGGTCATTACGATTCAGAGTAGTGAGGGGTAGTGCTATCCGCGAAAAGTTTTCCACAAATCTTCTATAGTACCCGACTAGTCCAAGGAAACTCCTTACTTCTGCCATGGTGCTCATAACTGTCCAATCCCTAATCGCCTCAACTTATGTTGGATCCACAGCCACCCCATCACCACTAATCACATGGACAAAAAATCCCATATTCTCTAACCAAAACTCACACTTTGAGAACTTTACATAAAGCTAGATCTCCCTCAAAGTCTGCAAGAATACTCTCAAATGAGGCTCAAGCTCCGCCTCTTTTTTGGAGTATAACAAAATAACGTAGATAAAGACAACCACAAATGAGTCTAAATACTCCTGAAACACTCAGTTCATCAGATCCATAAATACCGATGGTGCGTTTGTCAACCTAAACAACATAACCAAGAACTCAAAGTGGTCATACCTCATACAAAACGCTGTCTTGGGTTTCTCCTCATCTCGAATCAACAAATTGTATTACACTAACTTTAGGTCCAACTTAGAGTACACCACTGACCATACCAACTGGTCGAACAAGTTATCTATCCATAAGATCAAATACTTATTCTAGAAGGTTTGTTTATTCAACTCCCAGTATTATTTGCACAACCGCATACTACCATTTTTATTTTTCACAAACAGCACTTGAGCGCTCCAAGGAAAAGAGCTGGGTTTAATGTACCCCTGCTCAATCAGTTCCTGCAACTGCACCTTGAGCTTGGAAAACTCCTTCGGTGCCATCCTAAAAGGACGATGTGACACCGGCCTAGCTTCTGGCACTAACTCAATAGAGAAATCGATCTCCAGTCGTGGATGTACTTTAGGAAGAACATCAGGAAACACATCCTCAAATTATATCACTACCATCACTTCTCCAAGTGATAGCTTGGAATGTTGAACTTCCAATAATGATATTAAAGCTACTCATCCATGGTTAACTACTCGCACTAACAGTATGGCAGAATCAGGGAATAGAGAACTCCAGTAAGGCCCTCAAATTTTACTTCTTCCTTTCCTTCACATCTCAGGGTCACAACCTTAGATAGGCAGTCAATACTATCTCGTTGCTCTGCCAGCCAGTCCATCACCAAGATCACATCGAACTCGGCTAACTGTAGAATTATTGCTACCAACATGAAGTCAACTCTATCTAAACACTAACAAATGCTCCCTTTTGTCTCGGTGGTCATGAAATACCCATTGGGAATGCGAACCCTAAGATCTGCGTCCGCTGAAAAGATCTCGAATCCAATTCTCCGGATCAATCTTTTCGTAAGAAAGTAGTGCGATGCTTATATATAAAATAGTACCCTAGCGGGGTAATCGACAACTAGCACGAATCCTCAAACACAGTAAATCAACATAAAAGTCTTGAAAGTCTAAATCCAATAAACAAACTTAAACTTTCTCATTCCTGTCACCACATCAGGTTTTCAAATCGCTTCCTGTTGCCCAAGGTTGTAAGCCCTTGGCTACACGGGTGGGAACCGTGAAGCACTCGACTCTGCCATCTTCCCTTTCTCCGCAGTGCAGTGACCAGAATGTACTGACTGTTCCTGCCTTGCCTCATGCTCAGCATCACCTTCAGTACAAAAGTAGGCTATGTGGCCTAACTTGCACAATTGTAGAACATTTATTGTCCCTTAAAGCGAGATCCCCCAGACGTCATACTGTTCTTCTCACCTGACATGAAGGTATAAGGCTTCTTCCTCCATTTACTCGCTTTAGATTTCCCTTGTGATTGAGAAGGATTTTCTTTTCCCTACTTGACTGTCAGTCCCTTTCGACGCTGGGTTCATTCCTTATCACATTCCAACGTCCTTACAGCCTCAATCAACTCATTGAATCCAGCATTCTTCATAGCTATCTTAGGTTGTCTCAGTTTCGCTCTCAACCCATGGTAGAAGAGATTGTCCCTCTCCTCATTGTTAGTCATAGTAATTCTAGCACAATGACCCAATCGAGTAAACTCCTGAACGTACTCATCTACAGTCATATCCCACTGCACAAAGTGTAGAAACATCCTCTGAAGGGCTAACCTTATTGACGAAGGGATATCCTTATTTAGGAAGGCATTCCCGAACTCTCCTATGGACGGGGTGCGTCTAGAAAACTGGCTGCCGCTATGGCTGATTCACCACAACTTAACGTCACCTTCGAACATGAAGGTCGCAAAACTTAGACACTAGGACACTCACAGTACCGCGATACTCCTATGTGGATAACTTCTTTACGCGATCTTATTATGCCAAATCAACCACTAAACCTTACATGGACACTAACCTCTCTTTGATACCAAATTATAACACCTCCCCTGTAATGAACATTTTGAATGGGTCTGGCAGGGGCCCCACAACATATAGTTGACAAAGCTTTAGCATTAAAAAGTGATATAAAAGAACTACGTATCTCGAAACTCAGAACACAATGAGTGAAAACCCAAAAACACTATAAGTTATCCACTATCACATGTGTATCAAAACGGCCTTAAGGCCTTACAACAATCATGAGTCAAAAAACCGAAATAACAACAAACATAGCAACGTGCTTTAGTACTCCTCGACTACCTCGGCACGCAAGCTGGATTATAGTTCATGGAGCAAAGCATTCAACAAAACATAAGTCGCTAAACAAAGAGTTCACTTCATGAGGCTTTGGCCTTTTTGGCCAGCGATCTTACTCCTTCTTGCGATCCTTGCCTTCTAAAAATTTATTATAACGTGGGTCAACAAAGGCTAACCTCAACTGTGTAACCAACACATCTCTTCTCAGCCGTCCCTAGCGAGCCCTAGGGCACTCCATCACCCTGTAGGTAAGAACTTCATATGCAAATATACATGAACATAGAAAGCAATAAAATAGTTTTGGATGTCTCATACACCAAACACGTTTCTATGTTGAGTAGGTAAAATAATAGGGCCTACAATGCATCATTTATGAAATCCTGGGTTTCACACAAGGCTCCCTATAGCGCATGAATCTAACACATCATCACACATCATCAAACGGGTACATAAAAATTCCCCATTGGCATTCATGCAGTAAATATACGGGTGCTTCCAATTTCCCTTAACGACAAACAAGCCGCCATACGGAACTCTTACCAAGGCCTCCCTGCTCGTGGGTCTCAAAACCCGGGCTTGTGTGTAAGCTCTGACTTCTGACATCAGGATTCCGTCTCACAAATAATAAACTGATGCTAAGAACCATTTCTTGACCCCCACCCGCTCGTGGGGTTCATTGCCCATTCTTGTCAAAATCTTGGCATCCTCATCAGTTTCACAGAAGGGGAGTTGTCTCGCCGGGACACTCTCCTCACATGACTTGCACATCACTAGTTATCCAGCCAACCACAGAGACAAAGCCACGCCTTAGCACATCACAATAAATAGCCTTTCGCACTCTAATCCACAGTTTGTTCATGCAAAAAATAAAGGGAGTACGAACATCACAAACAACTTCTTTCCGCAAACAGATTTCTAGCAGAATCCTTAAGGCTCATTATGCAACATCACCGAGTCGGAGTAACGGTAGCGACCATGGCTTCACCCACAATGCCTAATCAACTAGTGGAGAAGATTTCTAATGCAACATCATGCCGGGGACGGACATAATCAACCCGGTGGCCCCTCTTGAACCATGGCAACCCAAACCCCTCTCATTTGAGAGATCTGGTGCCTAAATGCTCAAAAGAAAGCAAGATTAAAAACCGATGCCATGCACGCATCCTAAAGAGCGAAAGGAGAAGTGTCAATACCTAACAACTCATCTTCCTAGCCATGGAAAACACGATTTGCACGGACGAAAGGGTGTGCCTTCATGTCCTCTCCACGGATCAGGCCTTTGATCGAGGATCAGAGCTTCGAAGCTTTGTTAATTTCAAAAGATGCTCTTCCTCTTTCTCCAAACCCTCTATCCCCAAAACCCTAACTTCAACTCTCATTTGAGAAGATATGAGGGGAATGAGTGTCTCAGCACTACTTATTCCCCTTGAACGGAGTGTCCTCGGACATAGGATCAAAACCGAAGCGAAATCATAAGGTCAGAGAACAAATCTACGGAAATTCTTCCATTCGCTACCACTGGGTAGTAACAACCTACCACGTTGCGGCATCTTCCCGAGACCTCAGCCAAAAATAAAGACACGCTACCGTTAGCGGTAGAAATATCGCTTCGTGGTACCTTACTCAACGCTTTCGTCTTAACGCAAGGAGGCTAATGCCAAGCAGTAACTAGCTAACGTCACGCGGTAACACTCAACGTCTGCCACTCAATGCTTGCTACTTATTGTACTCAATGCCTGGCTACTGCCGACCAGTATCTATCTAATGGCGCATGCTAGCTTCTAAACACTCAAGTATAAAAACATGGGTATTACACATTAAGTGAACATGTGAACACCAACTAATCTCTACAAAAGATAAGTCAAAAGCAAGTAAATTTAAAATAAAACGCAAGTTCCTAAGTGAACTCATAAACACCTACAAGTCTCTCCAAAGGAGAAGTCAAAGGTATGTAAATTTAAAAAATAACATGAGTATCAAAAGTTAACTAACTGACACTTGCTAAACTCTATAAAAGAGAAGTCAAAAGTAGGTAAATTTAAAATATAACATGAGTACTAGAAGTGAACTCGCGAATACTAGTAAATCTATGCAAATGAGAAGTCAAAAGTAGGTAAAATTAAAATATAACACGAGTAGTTGAAGTTAACTCATGAACACCTGCTAATCTCTATAAAAGAGTAGTCAAAAGCAGGTAAATTTAAAATATAACGCGAATACCTTAGGAGAATTCACGAACACTTACTAATCTCTACAAAAGAGAAGTCAAAAGCAAGTAAATTTAAAATATAATGCGAGTACCTGAAGTGAACTCGAGAACACCAGCTAATCTCTGCAAAGGAGAAGTCAAAAATAGGTAAATTTAAAATATAGCGCAGGTACCTGAAGTGAACTCGGAAACACCTGCTAATATCTCCAAAAGAGAAGTCAAAAGCAAGTAAATTTAAAATATAACGCGAATATAAGAAGTGAACTCGCGAACACTCGCTAATCTCTGCAAAGGAGATGTCAAAAGTAGGTTAATTTAAAATATAACGTGAGCACCTGAAGTGAACTCGCAAACACCTGCTATTCTCTACATATAGATGTCAAAAGCAGGTAAATTTAAAATATAATGCGAGTACCTGAAATGAACTTTCAAACACCGGCTAATATCTACAAAGGAGAAGTCAAAAGTAGGCAAATTTAAAATATAACACGAGTACCTGAAGTTAATTTGCGAACTCTTGCTAATCTCTATAAAAAAGAAGTCAAAAGCAGGTAAATTAAAAAAATAACGTGAATACCTGAAGTGAACTCACGAACACCTACTAATCTCTACAAAAGAGAGGTCGAAAGCAGGTAAATTTAAAATATAATGCGAGTAACCGAAGTAAACTCACAAATAACTCCTAATGTCTACAAAGGAGAAATCAAAAACAGGAAAATTTAAAATATAACACGAGTACTTGAAGTTAATTTGCGAACTCCGGCTAATCTTTGCAAAAGAGAAGTCGAAAACATATAAATTTAAAATATAACGCGAGTACCTGTAATGGAGTCGAGAAAAACTTGTACTCTCTACAAAAGAGAAGTCAAAATTTAATAAATTTAAAATATAATCTGAGTTCCTGAAGTGATCTGAACTCCTGCAAATATATGCAAAGGAGAAGTCAAAAGTCGAAAAATTTAATATATAACTCAAGTACCTAAAGTGAACTCATGAACACCTGCTTATCTCTACAAAGAGATCTCAAAAGCAGGTAAATTTAAAATATAACATGAGTACCTAATGTGAACTCTCTAATACCTGCTAAACTCTATAAAAGAGAAGTCAAAAACAGGTAAATTTAAAATATAACGCAAACATTTATTAATCTTTAAAAAGGAGATGTCAAAAGCAGGTAAATTTAAAATATAACGCGAGTACCTGAAGTGAACTCGCGAATACCTGCTAATATCTATGAAAGAGAAGTCAAAAGCAAGTAAACTTAAAATATAATGCGAGTACTTGAAGTAAAATAATGAACACCCGCAAATCGCTACAAAGGAGAAGTCAAAAGAAAAAAAATTTAAAATATAATGAGAGGACCTGAAGTGAACTCACGAACACGTACTAATTTATATAACAGAGAATTCAAAAGCAGGTAAATTTAAAATATGATGCAAGTACATGAATTAAACTCGCGAACACTTGCTAATCTCTGAAATGGAGAAGTCAAAAGCAGGTAATTTTAAAATATAATACGAGTATATAAAGTTAACTCGCGAACACCTGCTAATCTCTATAAATGAGAAGTCAAAAGCTTGTAAATTTAAAATATAATGGGAGTATCTGAAGTGAACTCTCGAATACCTGCTAATCTTTACAAAAGAGAGGTCAAAAGCAAGTAAATTTAAAATATAATGGGAGAACCTGAAGTGAACATGCAAACAACAACTAATCTCAATAAAGGAGAAGTCAAAAGCAGGTAAATTTTAAATAAAACGTGAGTACTGGAAGTAAACTCGCGAACCCCTACTAATCTATATAAAGTAGAATTCAAAAGTCGGAAAATTTAAAATATAATATGAGTACGTTGAGTTAACTAGCGAAAACCTGCTAATCTCGATAAAAGAGAAGTCAATAGCTGATAAGTTTAAAATATAATACGAGCACCTTAAGTAAATTAGTAAACACCTTCTAATCTCTTAAAAGGAGAATTTAAAAGCAGGTAAATTTATAATATAACACGTATAGTTGATGTTAATTCGAGAACACCTGTTAATCTCTATAAAAGAGTAATTAAAAGAAGGTAAATTTCAAATATTACGCAAGTACCAGAATTGAACTTGCCAACACATGTTAATCTCTACAAAAGAGAATTCAAAAGCAAGTAAATTTATAATTTAATGCGAATACCTAAGTGAACTTGGGACTCCTGCTAATCTATGCAAAAGAGTTGTCAAAATAAGGTAAATTTAAAATATTATGCGAGTACCTTAAGTGAACTCGCGAACACCTTCTTAATCTCTTCAAAAGAGAAGTCAAAAAAAAGTAAATTTAAAATTTAACTCGAATACGTGAAGTGAATTCACGAACAGCTGCTAATCTCTTCGAAGGATTTTTCCAAAGCAGGTAAATATAAAATATAATGCAAGTATATGAAGTGAACTCACGAACAACTACTAATCTCTATAAAACATAAGTTCAAAGAAGTTTATTTTAAAATTTAATGCGAGTACCTGAAATGATTTCGAGAAAATTTTTTAATCTCTCAAAAAATATTTTAAAAGCAAGTAATTTAAAATATAATTTGAGTACCTAAAGTGAACTCGCCAACACCTGTTAATCTCTACAAAGGAGAGTCAAAAGCACGTTCATTTAAAATATAACACATGTACTGAAAGTGAACATAGGAACACCAACTAATCTCTACAAAAGAGAAGTCAAAAGCAGGTAAATTTAAAATATAATGCGTGTACTATAAGTGAACTCGCGAACACTTGCTAATCTTTACAAAAGAGAAGTAAAATGCATGTAAATTTAAAATATAATTCTAGTACTGAAGTGAACTAATGAACTGTAAGACCCCCCCCCCCCCCCCCCCCCCGTATTTTTTTCTTTTTAAAACCCGGGGTCTTAGGCCCAGAGTCGCCGCTTTGCGGTGACACCTTCACGTCATGAAGGGTCATCACCACAAGGCGCCGATTCTGTCGGCCAATTCGATCACAGAAAGGTAGCACAATAATTGAAGTAAGAGCATGTCCACTGAAAGTAAATCACATATATAAAATAAAATCTCCACGAAGGGAGTGTCCACAGAATAACAATAATTAGAGTACTATAAATGCGCGCTTATGCCCGATACATCATGTCCTCACTACAATCTCTCATGCGGAAGCTAAAACAGAAACTACTCAGGGTCGAGACTCACGGTCCCGGTTGTATGAACTCCGGAGCTAGACTGCCCCATCTCCAAGCGCACCGGTCTCTGGGGCCGCTCCTCCATGCTGGGCTCCACGATCCCATAAATGATGCGGTTCGAAAACCATTAGTCATAAAGACTAAGCCCTATCATCCCCTACCCCTTCTCCCATGGCTCCTAAGTACCGAGCGGAGAGGAAGAAAGGGAAGGACATGAAGGTGGAGATTTAATCAAGAAACAAATGGCAGCGAAACTAATCTAGCAATTCTATAACAATATGACAGAAACAGAAAGTAAGAAAGGTAACCTTAACTTATGTGCGAAAGCGCATAAGCCAAGGGATCTTCTGCAAGGCTCCCATCGTATAGAGTGTCCCATACCACTTATACGTTGGGGTGTCGGCTATCAAACAACAGCATATGTTTATATTGAAATTAACCTTAATTTTTAAACTTGCCCACGCAAGCTTATAGACCAAGGGGTCGTTTTGCAGGTCCTAATGTATAAGCGTCCCATACCACTTATACTTTAGGTGTCAGGGTTAAATGAATCGTTTATGCTATGACATGCAAGTGGGTATGATGAAACATGCAAGTGCAACTCACACACCCGACTCTGTGCACACAGACCTTTAGTTCCCCCTTTCGGAGCCGTTACCTCCCAAGATACCTCCGTAGTGGCAGACGGGAGCGGTGAGTTCGGCCTCGCCCACCTCTAAACCAGTAAAGCACTACCGGTCAGACCTATCGTACGCCTCAATGCTTGGTGCACTAAGCGGACACCTGCGTACTCTTGCCGGCTGGCGCACCGGACTTCTGTTGGCGAAGTGCTAACCACACTTGCCGAGTCATCGTATTGGCGTCGGTGCATCGACCCTCCAATACCGAAGACACACCACCTTAATTTTTATTCTTTTTTTATGCACATGCAAGTTTAATCGTAAACACACAAAAACCGAGCCGAAGCTCCCGGACAAAAATGTCCGTCTCCAAACCAACCGAGCCAAAGCTCCCCGGACCATCCCGTCCGTCTCTTAACCAACCGAGCCGAAGCCCTCATCAATCTTCCTGTGCCATCAGTGTTTGTGAAAGGTGCATCCCTAGTTACTAAGTTACTCTTGTCAGTTTGTTATTACAGTTTACGTTAACCCAGGACTGCCCCCGGTATTCCCCGTGAAGGGCTCTCAAGGGGCACTAGGAACCAAGTTGGCGGCATTACGGCCCGAAGTTCCCTTTCGCAAGGCACTTATTGTTATTGGTTGATCTCCCTTAACCCGATTCCCTTCTCATATTACGATAGACTATCCTAGTGTGATTTTATACCTTCCACTCTTCGGGGAAGACGATCTTTCGTCGAACCCGAGCACCCCTTAACTCTAGCTATCACCACTTCTCACTACTCTTCATATCATCCTATCGTGATTTCATCCACAATTGTCCACCCAGATAAAATGATTAACTCCAATGACTTCCTCAGATCATGTCATATTGCAATTCACAAATTTGTTATATGCAGACCGACCTAGACTATATGTCGATCCGGCTATGCAATGATCCAATACTCATCCAAATGCCCTAAATTATTTACTGGAGACTTATCATGATATAACTAGCCTAAATCCAGAAAGTGGTAATTTTCCTAATTTATCTGATGTTTAATTAATTTCCTCGAAAGACCCAAGGGTTACCGGTTTGAACATGAACTACCCTAAGTAATCATGCAAGATGTCCAGAAAAATTACTATAAATATTATGTTATCCCAATATGGTAAATCCAAAGTATCACAATTTTTTTATCATCAAAAGGGCACTAAAACTATTTTAGAAATAATCTCTATCTTTTGTTATTTATGAATCAAGTATAGACAATATCCATCCAAAAATTGTAAATTAATTATACTAAGTAGATAAGACATTCAAAATAACATTGGCCAGGTTTCATAATTTTCCAACAAGTATATCATCCATAATTAATGTTTAAACCATAAAACACCTTTCAAACATCTGTGAATGAAGTACTAGAATTACTCAACTAAAAATCATACAAAAATTCAGGGGCAACTATTCTGACGTAAAACATTTGCCTCGAAGATTTCATGAGGTTTCAATGAACAAACATTTCTAAACAATTAAAACATCATTTAAGGCCATAGCAAGCTTTACAAATGAAGTGCTAGCAATAATCAAAATAAAATTCCAGAAAAAATTGCTATAAGTTCTACCTGATCCAAAACTCACTCTACCCGAATTTCACAGCTTTTAAGTAAGGTTTAGTGACTGGTTTTACCTATTTGATATTTGACCCTAAAACTAAGGTTAGGGTTTTAAGGTATCTACTTGTCTCCAAATTCTCTAAGATTCCATCCAGACGATTCTTATCAGGCTCTTGTCAACTCTATAGAGTTTCAAGGCAATACAAGAGCAATTGCCCCCATGTCCTTCACAACCCTCAAAACCCTTCATTTAGGGTTTGAGCTTGGATCCTAGGGTAAATCAACCCTAAACCTCACCGTTTTCTCCAAGCAGGTTATAACACCCTTCTAAGTCAGAGGTCAGAATATCAGCCTCTGTTGAGGTGATTTGACCTTTCCAAACTCTTAGTGCACTTTTTACTAAAAGATGTCTCACTAATGCCTAGTTAAGGGTAGAAGATTTCCTACCCAAAACTCCTCCAAACTAGTTGGAATTTTGTACAGATCTAGGTTTTATAGCCAGGGACCACTCACCAAAATTTGGGAGGGTTTGGAGATCATTTGACAACTTAAATAAATTTCTCTAACTTAATTAAATTAAAACAAAAACATTAGGCAAAGTATCGCCAAAAATTCCCATTTTTGTTCTGCCTTTAGGTAGAGCTAAGGTTAACCCCCTGCCCAAATTTCAAGTCATTTGGACAAGGGACGAAGAGTGGGCATCCATTTTAATTTCTGCCCAACTCTAGGTACAGCCCCCACTAAAACGGGTGCTGCGGTCGAACCGCTTACCCAAACGGGTTGAAATCAATTTTAAATTAAACTAGACTCGAAGGGATACAACTTTCGTGACTGGTATTTTTTCCTAAAACAGCCTCTAAGTGCCTCGTTTTGCAGCATCGAAATGTGCTCATCTAAGTATATTTTCCTTACAAATTATTTACATAATTTATATATTATAAACAGCTTTTACTGTTCATCTTATACAGAACCCGAAAACCAGAACACAGAAACTCATATATCCTGTAGCACTTTCGCGATCCGTCACCGGTCGTCCGGTCGCTTCCCTGGACGGCCACCACAACCACCTCCGTTGAGGCGATGGCTATCGGTCGGCGGTGGTTTGGCCGCCGGAGGTGGCGGTTTCCGGCGAACTCAAAAATACATTTTTCATGGTTTTCCATGAAAAGGAGAGATAGGCCCGGCTCCGTTAAGCACGAACTTCCTTTCTAAGAATCCTAAGATCTACACATGAAAGAAGAAGCAGAGGAGGACCATGTTCGCGGTTTGGAGATGAGATGAACGACGGGGTGCCATGGCGCAGTGGTGGCGTTGCCGAACTTCTCCTACAGCAAGAACAAAGATCTGAATCCGTTTGGTCAAGAGTGTAACCTTCTCATCTTGCTCTAAGAGGTCTTTTATAAGTCAGCAAGTGGGGAGGTGAAAGGGTAAAGCTTTAATGGTCATGAAGGCTCCTCTAATTAACATTTCGGTTACGGTGAAGGGATAAGAAACGGTGGAAGATAAAAAGGTATGTCCAGTTGGCGGTTTCCTATTGGACCACATCTCCTTATTTTATTAAGAAATTACAGCAGGAAACGGCCCATAATTACTCCTGGTGTTACTTCCCACACCAGCATTTATTACCACGCATATTAGAATAATTTCGGGCCTGAACCGTCGTTTCGGTTAATGTCACGGGTGTGACCCACAGGTGACGGGCGTGACAGGCCCGGGTGGCCAATTCTGGGGTCGACGATCGTCGAACTGAGGTCGACGATCGTCGAAGGGTGGTCACGCCCTAGGTGACGGGCGTGACACATGGGTCACGGGCGTGACCGGCCCGGGTGACCAATTTCTGGGTTCGGCGATCGTCGAACTGAGATCGACGATCATCGAAGGGTGGTCACGCCCTAGGTCACGGGCGTGACACGTAGGTCACGGGCGTGACAGGGTCATGAGGCAAATTACGCGCTCGGTGATCGTCGCGCTAAGATCAACGATCGCCGAAGGGGGTCACGCCCTTGGTCACGGGCGTGACACCTGGGTCACGGGCGTGATAGGGCCGGGTTGAAAATTCTACGCCCGACGATCGTCTCCCTGAGATCGACGATCGTCGAAGGAGTCACGCCCTAGGTCACGGGCGTGACGGGTCGGTCACGGGCGTGACCAACCCGTGACCCGAAATCTCGGTCGATTTATTTAAATTTTTGGCTTCCTAGGGTTCTGTCACGACCAACCGACTCCCAGGGGTCTAGCCGAAAATGGGATGTTACATGAACTCCTTCTAATCTATGAAAATAAGTAGTGAAAAGCTATTAAATTTAAAATATAACATGAGTAACTGAAGTAAACATGCGAATACCAACTAATCTCTACAAAAGAGAGGTAAAAAGCTGATAAATTTATAACATAATGCGAGTACCTGAAGTGAACTCGCGAATACTTGCTAATCTCTTTAATGGAGAAGTCAAAAGCAAGTAAATTTAATATATAACACGAGTACATAGAGTTAACTAACGAATTCCTGCTAATTTCTACAAAAGAGAAGTCAAAAGCAGGAAATTTTAAAATATAACATGAGTAGTTGAAGTTAAGTCGCGAATACCAAGTATTCTCGATAAAAGAGTACTTAAAAGTAGGTAAATATAAAATATAACGCGAGTACCTAAAGTGAACTCGCGAACACCTGTTAATCTCTACAAAAGAAAGTCAAAAGCAAGTAAATTTTAAATATAACATGAGTACCTGAATGAAATCGGTAACTCCTGCTAATCTATGCAAGGAAGAAGTCAAAAATAGGTAAATTTAAAATATAACAGGAGAACTTGAAGTTATATCACGAACACCTGCTAATCTCTTCAAAAGAGAAGTCAAAATCAGGAAAATTTGAAATATAACACAAATACATAAAGTGAACTAGCGAACACCGGCTAATCTCTGCAAAGGATATTTCAAAAGCAGGTAAATTTTAAATATAGCTCGAGTACCTGAAGTGAACTCATGAACAACTTTTAATCTCTACAGACGAGAAGTGAAAAGCCGGTAAATTTAAAATATAATGTTAGTACCTGAATTGAACTTGCGAACACCTGCTACTCACTACAAAGGGGAAGTCAAAAGTAGGTAAATTTAAAATATATTACGAGTACCGGAAGTTAGTTCGTGAATACCTGCTAATCTCTATAAAAGAGAAGTCAAAATCTGGTAAATTTAAAATATAATGCATGTACCTGACGTGAACTCGTGAACACCTGCTAATCTATAAAAAAGAGAGGTCAAAAGAAGATAAATTTTAAATATAATGCGAGTACCTAAAGTAAATTTATGAATAACATATAATATTTGTAAAGGAGAAGTCAAAAGCATGTAAATTTAAAAAATACTGTGATTACCAGAAGTGAATTCGCGAGCTCTTGCTAATCTATTCAAAAGAGAAGTCAAAAGAAGAAAAAATTAAAATATAACGTGAGTACCTGAAGTGAACTCAAAAAACCTTCTAATCTCTAGGAAAGAGAAGTCAAAAGAATGTAAATTTAAAATATAATGCGAGTACCTGAAGTAAAATCGTGATGTCCGGCTAATCTATGCAAAGGAGAAGTCAAAAGTCGGAAAACTTAAAATATAACACGGGTACCAAAAGTGAACTCATGAACATCTGCTAATCTCTGAAAAGAGAAGTCAAAAGCAGGAAAATTCCAAATATAACATGAGTACCTAACGTGAACTCATGAACATCTACTAATCTCTACAAAAGAGATGTCAAAATTAGTTAATTTAAAATATAGTGCGAGTACCTAAAGTGAACTCGCAAACACCTGTTAATCTATGTAAAGGAGATGTCAATAGCTGGTAAATTTAAAATAGAATGTGAGTACCTAAAGTTAACTCTCAAACACCTACTAATGTCTACAAAAGAGAATTCAAAATCAGGTAAATTTAAAATATAGTGCGTGTACCTGAGGTGAAATCATGAACACATGCTAGGAAAAGGAGAAGTCAAAAGAAGCTAAATTTTAAATATAATGTGAGTACCTGAAGTGAACTCGCAAACACCAGCTAATCTCTATAAAAGAGAGGTTAAAAGAAGATAAATTTAAAATATAATGCGAGTACCTGAAGTAAACTTGCAAACAACTTCTAATTTCTGCAAAAGAGAAGTCAAAAAAAAGGTAAATTTAAAATATAACGCGAGTACCTAAAGTTAATTTGCGAATTCATGCTAATTACTAAAAAAGAGAAGTCAAAAGTAGATAAATATTAAATATAATGCGAGAACATATAATGAAGTTGAGAAAAACTTCTAGTCTCTACAAAAGAGAATTCAAAAGCAAGTAAATTTAAAATATAACGTGGGTACTTGAAGTGAACTCGTGAACTCCTTCTAATCTATGCAAAGGAGAAGTCAAAAGATATAAAATTTAAAATACAACACGAGTACATAAAGTCTACTAATAAACACCTGCTAATCTATGCAAAGAGAATTCAAAAGAAGGTAAATTTAAAATATAACACGAGTACCTGAAGTGAACTCACGAATACCTGATAAACTCTATAAAAGAGAAGTAAAAAATATGCAAATCTAAAATATAACACGAGCAACATAAGTGAACTCATGAACACCTGTAAATATCTATAAAGAAGATGTCAAAGAAGGTAAATTTAAAATATAACCTGAGTATCTGATGTGATCTCGCGAACACCTTCTAATATCTACGAAAGAGAAGTTAAAATCCGGTAAATTTAAAATATAACGCGAGTACCTGAAGTTAAATCATGAACACTTGCTCATCCCTATAAATGAGAAGTCAAAAGTAGGTAAATTTAAAATATAATACGAGGACCTGAAGTGAACTCACAAACACCTGCTAATTTATATAACGGAGAAGTCAAAAGCAAGTAAATTTAAAATAAGATTCGAGTACCTTAAGTGAACTCGCAATACCTGATAAACTCTACAAAAGAGAAGTCAAAAACATGTAAATTTAAAAAATAACACGAGCACCTGAAGTGAACTCGTGAACACCTGTAAATATCTACAAAGGAGATATCAAAGCAAGTAAATTTAAAATATAACGCGAGTACCTGAAGTGAACTCGCGAACACATGATAATCTTTACAAAAGAGAGGTCAAAATCGAGTAAATTTAAAATATAACACGAGTACCTGAAGTGAACATAGAAACACCAACTAATATTTACAACAGAGAAGTCAAAAGAAGGTAAATTTAAAATATAACGCGAGTACCTGAAGTGAACTCGAGAACACCTGCTAATCTCTACAAAGCATAATTTAAAAGTAGGTAAATTTAAAATATAACATAAGTACCTGGAGTTAACTAGAGAATACCTACTAATCTCTATAAAAGGGAAGTCAAAAGAAGGTAAGTTTAAAATATAATGCGAGTACCTGAAGTGAACTCGCGAACACTTATTAATCACTACAAAGGAGAAGTCAAAAGCAAATAAATTTAAAATATAACACGAGTAGTTTTGTTTCTGGGCCATGTGGTTAATAAGAATGGGATTTCAGTCGACCAAGAGAAAATAGCTGCTGTGATGGAATGGAGTAGACCTGGTACACCCAAAGAGATTAGGAGCTTCTTAGGGTTTGCCGACTATTACAGGAGATTTGTGGAGGGTTTCTCTACCCTGGCTGCGCCATGACTAAATTGACACAGAAGAATGCAACATTTGTTTGGAGCGAGAAGTGTGAGGAAGCCTTTATAGACCTCAATAATAGATTGTGCATTGCTCCCGTTTTGACATTGAATATGGAGGGCATGGATTATGATGTTTATGTGGATGCATCGCATGTTGGTCTTGGATGCGTGCTGATGCAAGAAGGGAAACTGATTGCTTACGGGTCAAGGAAACTGAAGACCCATTAGAGGAACTACCCGACGCATGATTTAGAGTTCGCAGTCATGATTTATGCCATGAAGTTGTGGAGACATCTTCTTTATGGCGCGTAGTGAAAGATTTTTACCGATCCTAAGAGCTTAAAGTATGTCTTCACCCAGATAGAATTGAATTTGCGCCAGCGGAGATTGTTGAAATCCAATACCATCCAGGCAAGGCTAATGTGATAGCCGACGCCCTAAGTCAGAAGACGGGGAAGATTTTTAATCTCTCCGCCGAGAGGTTAGTAGAAGAATTCATCTTGATGAATATTTTTGTGGAGAGCTGTGACTTGCAGAGTAGTTTTGTGGTAGCAGGGCCTTCTTGGGTTGCACTTACAATGCTACATCTGAAGGATGATCCGGATATACTGCACTTGTACCTTAGAACCGAGAAAGGGGAGTTACCAGATTTCTCTATTAATGATGCAGGTACTTTGACGTACCGCGACAGATTTTGTATCCCCGCCGTTATGGATATCCGAGTTAAGTTGTGTAGAGAAGTGCATGGTTCTATTGTTGCCTACCATCCACGCTCTACCAAGATGTATCAAGACTTAAAGAAAATTGCCTGGTGGTATGGAATTAAAGGTGATATAGCCAAGTTTGTTTCTAAATTCTTCACCTGCAAGCGTGTTAAGGCTGATCATTGAAGGCATTGTGGCATGTTGACTCCCTTAGAGATTCCAACTTGGAAATGGGAGAGTATTTCAATGGACATTATTACTGGGTTACCGAGATCTCCTCGAGGACATGATTTAGTCTGAATTATTGTTGACAGATTAACAAAGTGTGCTCACTTCGTATCTTATAAGATCGATTACCCTATGAAGAAGATTGTTGAGCTATATCTAAATGAAGTAATCCTGTTGCATGGTGTTCCTATAAGTATCACATCAGACCGAGACACCAGGTTTACATCTCGCTTCTCGAATAGTTTGCAAGAAGGTTTGTGTATGGATTTGAGGTATTCTATCGCATACCACCCGCAGACCAATGGTCAAAAAGAGCGAGTTAATCAGATAGTGGAGGACATGATCAGATGCTACATTTTAGACCACGGAGGAGCGTGGGATAAGCGTTTGAGGCTTATGGAGTTTGCTTATAATAACAGTTATCAAGAAAGCTTTCAAATGGCTCCTTTCGAAGCTCTGTATAGGAGACGTTATAGAACTCCCCTATTTTGTGCTGAGGTTAGCGGGAGATCTTTGTTGGCTCCGGATGCGCTTGAAGAAATGGAAGTTGCTGTGAAGCTTATTCTAGAGAAGCTTCAGATAGCCCAAAAGTGATATAAGAAGAACGCCAACCAGCGTAGATCTGATTTGGAGTTTGTTGTAGGGTACTTGGTATTTCTTAATGTTTCCTCGATTGTTGGGGTCAAGAGGTTTGGTAAGAACCGAAAGTTGTACCCAAGGTATGTGGGACTGTTTAAGATTGTTGAGCGAATTGGTGTGTATGCTTACAGGCTGGATTTTCCCGCAACCTTTCCTTGCGTGCTTTATGTTTTTCACGTAAGCCAACTACAGAAGTGTGTGCTAAGCGTCGGGAAAGTTTTGAATTATGTGCCTCAGTTAGAGCCAAATGTTTCTTATGTTGAGATGCCTGTCCGCATTCCTAATGCTTAATATCAGGTGTTGTGGAGGAAGCCATTCCCGATGGTTAAAGTTTTTGGAGAAATTAGGGCGTGGAAAGCGCGACTTGGGAATTGGAATTGGCTATGAGGGAGGCTCACCCTCATCTATTTCCCTTACTTTGCTTGGTGTGTATTTTTCTGTATAACTCTTGGTTTGTTATTTCCCTTTTATAGTAGAATTGTTGTACATAAAGTTTCAGGGCGAAACTTTCTTTTAGGGGGAGTGACTGTAACGCCCCTAGTTTTTTTTGTGATTGTTTAATCTTTATTTAGCGTTACATTGACGGGTTTTCAAATTGTCCGGTTTTGGAGCGGGGTTTAGCTCTCTAGGTTTTCTGAGTGGCTTGTTTATGGCCTGTTTGCAAGATTCCCCAGCGAGTCGGAGTCTGTTTTGGTGACTCGGTGGAGGCTCTTCTGGAATTCTTGTGTTTTGTCTTCGTGAGGTGTTAGCTTGAGTTTTTGTTGGTCGGATATTAATTCCGACTTCTCCATTGGATTCGTAGCGTGGGTATTTAGCTACAGTGTGAATTTCATCAAATTCCGAGGTCGTTTAGTTTTCGCGCCGTTATGGGCGTTTTATGTAATTAATTAATATAATATAATATTGTATTAATTATATGTGATTAGAAGGTATAAATTACACTTTTATTTAGAAAACCCTATTCATCTTCACCCAAACTCGACGGTTAGCATCCAGCGGAAGGAGACG